>CM034083.1:1715000-3077500 GCA_019845555.1 Aristolochia fimbriata
TTTATACTTTATATATCAAGCATGGTTAGTCTATGCTTTGCTGTTTCTTAATGCATGCAGGACACTTGCATTAAATTCTAACAAACAAAGAGGAAGCCATGTTAACTTAGTCATCATTAAATAAAGCCTCCTTTTGAATAGTCAAATGGCAACGTATTCTCTCGGGTTGAGATTCTCATTGCA
Organism: Aristolochia fimbriata; assembly: GCA_019845555.1. Classification (NCBI taxonomy): domain Eukaryota; kingdom Viridiplantae; phylum Streptophyta; class Magnoliopsida; order Piperales; family Aristolochiaceae; genus Aristolochia; species Aristolochia fimbriata. The sequence continues at coordinate 1,715,184 of CM034083.1, forward strand.
AACACAAGATAGAATGGAGACCCGGGTCACTGAGATAAAAAAAGAAGATAAAAAAGACATGGAGGTATAGAGCCTGTATGCATGCAGCCACTGAGAGGTATTCAAGTCCTTTTAAAGGACAATATAATTGATGAATTAATGACCCCCCCTTTATGTAGTTCAAACCAAATTCAAGACCTTTAATCAAGTACCTTATATTCAATCAACTAATCTATATATTCTAAAATTTCATGACTATATAATATATATATTTGAAATGGAAGTCATTAATTCTGTTAAGTTCAACCAGTATTTCATTACCAACACCGAAAGCTTCAACTATGATCCTCTGCTGGTTGAGTACTTTGTTCTTCACATACATAACTCTGAAATAAAAAACATAATTTGTTAAAGACAAATCAACAACGGAAGGCACACAGTTAAATACTCCTCTCAACAACCCCCAGGACCTTCAAAATACAACCTCAGCTGGTCTCCTTCCTTCTCATATTGAGTAACAACATTGCATTCCTTGTCTGAACCAGACTGAACAAGCTTAGTGTCAAGACCATGAGCTCCACCATTCTGGTCACTAATCTTAATCTCCCCAATGTAACAAGCCCTTTTGTCGCCTTCAGTTCCAAAATGTCCACTGCCGATTGGCGGGCTTCGAACCCTCCCCATGAAATCACCCCACCATCATTGGCCAAAGCATTGAAGAGGGATTTTGGGCAGTACCCTACTGGAATGTTTCCATTGTAAATTAGCCACCAATCTTCACTACTTGGGTCCTGTAGTTGAATTGAAGGATATGATTGATTGGTTTAAACGGTTTCTCTATCAAAGTTGTTTTCATTGATATGTAGCTTTGGTGAAATTGGGAGTACCTTCTGCACCTCAAGATGGATCTGAATTTGGGGTCCTGTGTTGGTTTATAAATTTGTTAAAGGAGCACCATCAGCCACCCTTCTGTCAAATTGCACAAATCCTTCACAAAGAGTGTTGTAGCAGTCACTGTTTCCATTCTATCAAAGTAAACCGAAAAGATTGATTTTGAGATTCTTCTTCTTGATGAATTCAGAAGTTTAAATTGTCTCATCAATGGTGAAAGATGACAGAAAATGAGAAAAAGACTTACACTCCTGGTTCTTCCATCCCCATTGATCTTGCGACCTACCTGGACGAGTTCACTTCACATTGTCAAGTAATTCATTCAGAAGTTTTGGTTTTAAAATCAGCTTGCTCAGAACCATATATACTTCAGAGAATTGAGAGAGCACTGTCTTACAATCCATCCTGCCTGTATAACATCTGCTCCATTCTGAACCCACGTCCCTGATCCACTGTACTGATCAGGGTCAATCTTCAGTCCCCAGACATTCAAGAAGAAACTCGTCCCATAAACTTTCTCACCATACACTAGACCCACATCCTGAGAGAGAAGATCAAGGGAACCCATGATTCATAAAGAAGTTTAATTAGGCTGTTTGTGTGCCCAGTAAAAGATGGTTTACAGGGATGAGATGGTGGAGGGGAGAAGGGTTACAGGCTTACGGGGATTCCTGCAATGTAGTTGCTGTTATTCATTTGTGGACTGTGGAGTAGGTCCTCCTTGGTTGTTCTTCTTATGGGCACTGTTCCTGTTGGACAGTTTTCTTCCTGTAGGCCAAGTTGAGGAGATGTGGCCATTGACGGCATCTGCTCTTCTGGTAGGAAACTGGGTCTTGCCTGTTTACAAAAATTAAGAAGATGGCAATACATAGAGAGATAGATCAATGGCAATGAGAGAGACCTGAATTCTGTCATTCTGAAGCAAAGGATGGTCAAAGGCAGGTTGCTTATTGATGTCAATGCAGTCATAGATATCCCCATGCTTTGTCTGTAAACAAAGGTTTCGTGTAAAAGAACCAAAGTCAAACAAATTAACTTTTTAAAGTGAGGTTGCAGTTTGTTCAGCTTTTCTGTGTTTTCCTGCTATAAATACCTTCTCTGCTTTTCAAATATGAAAACAGAGAAGACGATGGACATGAAAGAGAAAAGAAAATATATATATATTGGGTCTAAAAAAAATGTCTGAGCCCGGGTTCGAACCGGGGACCTCTAGTGTGTGAGACTAGCGTGATAACCAACTACACCACCCAGACTTAGATGTCAAAAAGGAGTTTACTTATTTAATGTATCAGAACTCACTGAATTTTGGAGAGCTTTTTGGTCTTTTAAGTTCGAAGTGCACTCTATGATAGTTTGATGCCGTTCGCGCTTCATTTTGAGCCGGAAATCGCCCAGGCAGGGATACAGATCCGTGTTTCCGGCGCTTAACAGGTTAGTTCTTGTTGCTTTTTGTGAACTGGTTAATTTTCCGGCGCTGAACGGGTTATGTAATTTTCACCGGAGATCTTAACTGGTTCCGGCGGATCCTGAACCAAAATTCCGTATGCGAAATTTGCTCTGTTACTGCGGATTTGGCGTCTATCTTGAAATTTTTGCTATAGTTTAGTTTTTGTGTGTGTGAATGGTGTGAAAATTTAATTTTTCAGGTTTTCCGTACGATCATGGTGTTTCACAATTTTTTTTGTCTTTTCGTCTTTGAGTTCGATGGCCGCGTTAAGTGATGCATTATTCTATGCATGTTTTATGATCAGTAATAAACGAATTAAAGTTTTTCTTTTTGTCTGTAGCTTTGCGGGAGCCTGCGATTGAGCAAAATTGATTCTCGCTTCTCGTTACGAATTGCTGAGATTTAGAGTTCTGCGGTCACCATGGCTCCTGTGGCTCCAAGAACCGGAGATGCAGTTTTTGCAAATGTTGAGCGAGTGGTAATGGAAAAAGTACAAACTTTATTTCGATACAATTTTTTGTTGCTGATTTTACCTCTCAATTTTTTCAACGTTTATGTAGAACGCTGAGCTCTTTACGCTTACTTACGGAGCAATAGTGCGGCAGCTTCTGACAGATTTAGAGGAGGTGGAGGAAGTCAACAAACAACTTGATCAAATGTAATGTTCTCTACGAACTCTTCTCTTTTGATTCTCTCTGTTTTGGATCCTTTTTCATCTAGTGAGGTCATTGTGTTGTACGACTTCGATGATATTTGCAGTTTTTTTTCAATTTTATTTTTTCTTGCGATATTTATCTGTTGTTCATAAATTGTTTGGCCCGGATACTGTTACTTGTCATCTGTCGTTTGTGATGTTTGAATTCTTTAGTTACTATCTAGAAACCGGTATATTTGAAATTGTTTGCATCTGTGCTGTTTGTGACACTAATCCTTCTCTTCCATTGATTTTCTTGGAATAAGATTTAGGTCGTCACTTTGATAATCTGCTGGAGCAATTGACATGAAAGAGCAACTGTGCCCAATTGAAAGCATTGAATATTCTGACCAGGCAATTAACATCAGTGCCTTGCTTGCAGGGGATATAACATTGGAATTCGACTTATTGATGAGTTTCTGGCAAAGTCCAATGTGACTAGATGTGTTGACTTCAAAGAGACAGCTGAAGTTATTGCAAAGGTTTGTTTGAATTACTTTCTTTTTTTTATGTTTTTTTTGAAAAGTTAGAATTTGGGTGTTTATCTGACTGGAACATAATGTAACGTGTCTTCCATCTGCTTCTATTTTTGTTTTGTTTCTATGTCTTTTCCCCTACCTGGATCCACAGTTGCACCTCTTTCATTTCTTCTGATTAGAGAACCGGAATTGCCTATTGGCTCTGAAAATGCTCTGCTTGCAGAGCATTATAGTAGAGCAAGGACCTTCATTTTCTTTAAGATTTGGTGGTAAAAATTTAAGTGTTCCTTCAGCAGCTACATCCTTTCCTCACATCCATTCTACATGAAAATGTTTTCTCTAAGCATATGAGAAAATATATGCAGGTTTATTTTCTTATAAGGCCTGAAGAGAAATGTAATAAAATACTGACAGAAATACACTGTTTGATTGATCTCATTGAGCCAGTGAATGGGATTCTGCAGTGGTTGTACCACTGAGTGTTGAAGAATCGCTATTTAGTGATGGCTGTTGTTTGAGCTATTTTAAGTTAGTTTGGTCATCCACTGTAAATAATGTAGATGACCTCCCTGTGGTTAAATTTCTTTGCAACTTTGACATGGTCACAACATAAAATTGCCCAAACACAGGCAAATTGGTGGATGGATTGACCAGGACAAAAAGGCCTCATTTGAGTTTGGTTTGAAAGAAATAACATTGACTAAATGATCTTGGTATGTGTCCTTTATTTTATGTCACAAATGGTTCAGCATTGATGGGTTGCCATATTGTATGGTGCGAGGGGCAGTTTAGGGAGTTGGGTGGGAGGAAAGTGGTAATATCTATGTAATTCTGTCATTTTTCTATTTAAGCAATTTCTTCTGTCTGAAATACGTGTACGCTCAAAGTTTCTGACAGAAGCAAACCCAATCTTTTTACAAAAGCACAAAGTACTCTGTCATTAATAACTTTTAGTGCCAAAAACGTCTCTAGGATGCATATTATGTTTGAAATCCTTCATTTTTCTCTCTGTGAAGAAGGAAAAGAAAGGATGAATGATTCACATGGAAAGGGTGTCTTCTATGCCTTAACTAACTTGATGTGCTTCTTCCTTGCTATGCAAAATTTTTTCTAGCCTGGAAGTGTTTCATCTGTTTTATGCCAGATTTTGCACTAAGTAAGTTCTGTGCTGGGGTTGTGTCCAATATAGTGATGACATACTGGCAGAAAGAATCAAATATGATGTATATTCTTTGCTTCTTTAATCTGAGTCGGTGATAGACTTAAATGTACTAGAGAAGGGAACAAAAAAATCTTCCACTAGATACTCGATGGGTATAGCTGCTGTACAAAGCAAGTGTTATGCTTGGAGGACTGGGCAGAGTTGGAAGAATTTTCTCATATCAAAATTTGACATGTGCTAGTTGGTTGACTTAATAATGATTGATGGTAAAAGAAGCTCTTTCATTTGTTTGCCTGAACCTGAATATTCGTTAATAGAATCAGTCCTTGAATGGTGTTTTAGATACATAGTAGGTTTGTTCTATACTATATCACCCACCAGGAAAAACTGGAAGTGAGTTAATCAATTTGTCTGCATTTTCTGCCTTAAATGTGAGTGCCAATCTGCAAACAACAAAACTTGCTCAATGGTTGCAAGCAGCAGTTCAATTAACCTTGTGACTCGGTTGTTAGTTTATGCTTGGGTATTGACATTAGTTCTGTCACCACATTTTAAAACAGGTTGGTTTCAAAATGTTTCTAGGGGTCACGGCATCTGTGACCAATTGGGATGCTGATGGAACAAGTTGCAGTCTGGTGTTGGAAGATAATCCCCTTGTGGACTTTGTTGAACTTCCTGATACCTGTCAGGGTCTGTACTATTGCAACATTTTAAGTGGAGTAATCAGAGGAGCCCTTGAGATGGTCAGTAATCTCTCTCTTTTACCAGGAGTACTAGTGGCCTCCCTTTCAAGTTTCATCTCTCAAAGTTACACTAGTTTCTCTATTACCGAATCTCACGTGTTTTAATTACTCATATAGGTATCTATGAAGACAGAAGTTACATGGATCCGTGATATGTTGCGTGGGGATGATGCATACGAGCTGCGAGTTAAACTACTGAAGCAAGTTCCTGAGGAATACCCTTACAAAGATGATGAGTAATGATGTAGTACAGAAGATGAGTCTGTTTATGCAATTAACATGTTTAACTTTGATTGTCACAACGTTTATTTGCTTAAATTCAGCACACAGGTTCACTGTCTCATTGACAACTTCGTTAAAGTCATTAGCCTTGCCAGTTATTTGAGGCCTGGGATTTGACCCCCTATTAGTGTGGTTCAATGTTGTTTTCTGTTTCACTGCAAATCTTAACCCCTTCAGACGAAGCACCTTATTTGATCTGTTCATTGGCATCTACAATGAACTAGTTACAGAAAAGCATTTGCATATACGAACGCACTTCAACAGGCCGTGAACAATTACTCAAGTTTCGATTCTTTGCAAAAACACTCGGATTTATTTGGCTGCAGATCCACTTGGGTTCTCAAATTCTATTATATTTCACCACATTGGGCTCTTTCTATCTTAGCAAATGAAAAAAGAAGTCCTCACTAAATATTTTGTTTTGAGGAAAGGAAGTAGAAGAGGGAGCTCATTCTGTTTTTCTAATAAAACTTGTTTTTTCGTTAAAAATAAGTAGTTAATTGATTCTTTCATTAGTAACACGAGTAAACTGGGTCAATAATTACATGACATATACCTAAAATATAGAGTAAAATAATAGCATGATTATCTAAATTAACCATTTAAGACTCGCTAAACTGGTCTATAAAAGCAATATATTCCAGATTTTTAGACCGTTTATTATACTTAATGAGAGATTATTGAAAATGGAAGTTCCAGCTAATTTGTTAGTAACGTAAGACGTGAGGCTTTTATTACACTGAACAAATGGAAGCTGCTCTCTGTTGATCGTCCAAGTGTACAGAACAAATCACTTTCATTTTTGAAAAAACCGAAAAGCTCTACCTCTTCTGTGAAACTGAAGTTGACTGATATACTATCTCTTGGTTTGGATTAGTTGAGGAAAGGACTGAAACCCATGGCTCCGGAGAATGTAATAGCTGTATTTATTCTAGTATTTCCTGCTCTGATTGTCATGAGCAATGGAGCTCAAGAAAATTTGTCTGGGGAGCAGGATTTGGAGCTGGAGAGGCAGCTGAAGATGCTCAACAAGCCAGCAGTCAAGACCATCAAGGTAATTGAGGTTCTCCATGAGAGAGTAAGTATTTCTAGAGGAAATTTGAGAGTACTTGCAGTATGTAATTCTGGGTTCTTCATTTTCTTACTTTGGTGGTTATTGAAAAGAGATTTTTGCCTTGTTCAATGTATGGTGTCTTCAGACTGAATTTGGAGACATATTTGACTGCGTTGATATCAACAAACAGCCAGCTTTTGATAATCCTTTGCTCAAGAATCACAAACTCCAGGTCTCTCTCACTCTCTACTCTGAATCTTTTGAGATGAAATAGAGAATATCCAATTTTTTTATAGAAAATATTTATATATCTTCCATGAAGATAAGAAATGGCTCTCTCTTTTCGGTTTAATTCTTTTTCTTGCTCAATTAATTGCTCACTAAGTTAGTGTCTTTGATCAGTTTCTGCTCTTTATTTTCCATGCAGATGAGCCCTTCTTTCTTTCCAAATACAGCAAAACAGGAAGCTCCATCAATGGCTGAAGTGATGGGGCTACCTGATGGGGGTTGTCCTCAAGGATTTGTTCCAATCAGGAGAACCCGAAAGGAAGAACTGATTAATGCCAGAATGTCTTTCAACCTCAGCAATCCTGCCATGCCCACTACAAAGCACAATCCTAGATCCCATGTAACTAGTGACAGTGAAAAATGTCTCCCATATAAAACACTTACAAGTTTATTTCTCTCTCTCTCCCTCTCTCTGATCTCTCTCTCTCTCTCTCTCTCTCTCTCTCTCTCTCTCTCATCTCTCTCTCTGATCTCTCTCTCTCTCTCTCTCTCTCTCTCTCATCTCTCTCTCTGATCTCTCTCTCTCTCTCTCTCTCTCTCTCTCTCTCTCTTGTTTCGCTTCTTGCACTAGGCAAGGAGAAGGAATTCCTCACATTTTGCCCCAAAATCATGAACAAGCGCTATGACAAAGGAAGCTTTCAAAAAACATAGTACATCAATCTCTTCCTCTTGAAATAGTTAAATGGATGATTTATGTAAATTTCATCAATTCTTTCAGTCTACAGGTTTGCAATGGCAGGGGAATGAGAAGGTGTATGGTACAAAGTTTACTGCCAATGTATGGGGTCTCCAGCTTGACAAAGGGGAAATCAGTGCTTCATCAACATGGGTACAGAATGAATGCGATTATGTTAATGCTGGATGGCTGGTATATCTCTCACAGAATTGTAATTAAAAACATGTTTGAGAGTCTCATATTTATCTGTGTGTGTATGTGTGCTCTTGTGAGAGAGTGTGTTTGTGTGTGTATTGCGTGTACTAATTGTTTGAGACTATGTATAAAAACAGGTACATCCTGCTATCTTTGGTGATAGTCAAACACGAATCTTTACCCATTGGACTGTATGTTCTTAGCTAAACAACCTTTTCTAGTGTAGTCTTAAGCCTTTTGTTATGAAACTAACCTGTGGGTTTCTTTGTCATGCGATTAAACAGACAGATTGCTATGCCACTACAGGATGCTTCAATACACTATGCCCTGGATTTGTGCAGATTGATACTCAAGTGCCTCTTGGGACAGTGATAAAGCCTCTCTCCGAATATAAGGGGCCCCAGTTTCAAATTCGTGTGGATGTGTTCAAGGTACTCGAAGAACTTCCCATTGTAATCCTTGGAATGAGATATATATAGATTAACTTAAAACCCTTCATATTCACCTACAAGCTCTATGTATTATAGAATAGTCCCACATAAAACCTGGGTATATATAGTAGTTGGAAATGAAGCTTCCTTATGTGGCTGCTCATCTACGACCCAATTTTCACACAGTATCAGAGTAGGCAGTTCTGTGTGAGCTCTACCAGGACTACTTGTGCAGGAGCCTAAAATGCCCTTATGTAAGGGGGATATCCCACCTTAAAACTTGTGTTTATTAATTAGTTGAAAAAAGTGTCTTACAAACTTTGGTTAGACATTTTAGGATGAATATTAGACCCAACTTCATGTTATGATGTCCTCAAATACTCATATTGCTTACTACAAGGCCTCAGCTAAAACACAGGTAGGGAAATTCCAAAAGGGAATTGAAAGCTCCTGTCCTTGCTTGTACCTTAAATCTCATTGATGAAAGCAATACTGCACAGTTTAAGTTAATATTGGTTTCTTCCTTGGGTAGGATCTAAGCAGTGATGGAAACTGGTGGCTGGTCATAAACGGTGACAAATCTGTCGGATACTGGCCGGCAGAACTCTTCTCCGGTCTGGCCGACCATGCGAAAAACATGCATTGGGGAGGATTCGTAAATGGACTTCCATACTTACCAAGCCCTCCCATGGGAAGTGGCTATGATGCAGATGGAGGCTATGGAAGGGCTTGCTTCACAAAGGACATTCAATTGATGGATAACTTCAGGGCATTCTATGATCCTCAAAAGGAAGATGTCTATTTTGTTGCTGGTCACCCTTGCTATCCTTGGAAAGGTAGATGTGATGATGATGGACAAGGTTGTTTCCTATACTTTGGGGGCCATGGTTGTAGATATTAAACAATCTTCCCGTATGATTAATAAGGAAGAAACCAATGATTTGAACACCTGTGATTGTACAATTTCCATAATGAGTGAAAAGTTGTTGCTAAATAACTTTTGTACGTGTAAATTTGAAAATTTCGAATCTCTAACACTAATGATTTGGCTGAAGTAAATTAATTAAAATAATTTTTATACACTTATACTTAATTGACCTTTAAATACTTTCACATATTGTTTGGATAGTGCTTCCCCAAGGCTTTTGCGGCTTATCTTCATTTAGTAACTTGAGACTTGGAGATGATATAGAGAATAAAAATGAAACAAAATTCAGAAACTTATTAAAATTTAAAACACTTGTAAATCCCAAATTGTGTAATTTTTTTTGCTTTTGATTCCACTGATGAGGCAACAATTTCTATTTGGGAAGTTTAAGTGGGAGTGTTGATGAAGCGCTGCTGGAACTAAAATATCTTCAACACCTCAACTTGAGTGGGAACACTTTCTTCAGTCATAAAATCCCAGATTTTATGAGTTCATGGAAGGAGTTGAGGACAGATTTTATGAGTTCATGGAAGGAGTTGAGGTCTTTGGACTTGTCATATGCTGGATTTTCAAGGGAAAATTCCTCCCCCATCTTGGAAATCTTTCTCTTCTTGAGGTTTTAGATGTGTCTTCAAACGCGCGCTGTCACTGCAAAGTCGAAGTCTTTTTCTTATAATTTGTATGCAGATAGCCTTGATTAGTTGGAAAATATGCATTCTCTTAAGTACCTGGCGATGAATTACGTTAACCTTTCCATGACACAAGGTTCTCAAAGGTTTCAAGCTATGAATTCTTTTGCTTCCCTGCATGCAGACACTTCACACTCGGAATGAAGGAAGCTTCTCTTTCAAGTATTTCCCCCTTGATACCCTCAATAATTCTCAATCTCACACATGCAATTGTGTTATTTTGATCTCAGTTCGAACAATATTCACTCAAGTTTCCCAAAATGGATTCCCAATGCTACCTCCCTTGTTTCCATCAATCTCAGTGACAACGACTTCCTAATGTTTATATATAGCCAAGTCCTACTTTGTGCAGTTACCACTTTTGTGTTTATATATATATATACAATGAGAGACTAATAGAAGTCAAATTATTTAAGATGTTTAATGAAAGACTAATAGAAGTCAAAGTGTTTAAGATATTTAATGAGAGAGACTAATAGAAGTCAAAGTGTTTGAGATATTTAATGAGAGACTAATAGAAGTCAAAGTTCCAGCTAATTGTTTGGTAGCATAAGACATGAGAGATCTACTACACTGAACAAATGGAAGCTGCTCTAATAGTCCAGCTAATTGTTTGGTAATGTCAGTAGTTTCATCATATCTTTGAAGTATAAGATGACCTCTTCTTTGAAACTGGAGATGATTGAGTTCTTCTGAATACAATTATACCTGTCTCTTAGTTTAGATTAGTAAAGGATTGGAACCCCATGGCTCTGAAGGCCATTGTACCTGTGTTTACTCTTGTATTTGCTGCTCTGATTATCAAGAGCAATGGTTCTGAAGAAAATTTTTCCAGGGAGGAAGATTTGGAGCTTGAGAGGCAGCTGAAGATGCTCAACAAACCAGCCATCAAGACCATCAAGGTTAGGGAAGTGTTTTTAAAGGAAATTTGAAGGGACCTGTGTTAGATGATTCTGGGGTTTCTTGATTTTTGCCTTGTTGAATGTATGATTTGATGATTCATTCAGACTGAATATGGGGACATATTTGACTGCGTTGATATCTACGAGCAACCAGCTTTTGATCATCCCTTGCTCAAGAATCACAAAATCCAGGTCTCCCTCCCTCTCTACTCTGAAACTTTACAGATTGAAACAAAATGACCATTTTTGTTATATATAGACAGTATTTACATATTTTCATGGAGATATATATGAAATGCTTTTCTTTCTTGAAAGCTTATTTCCTTTTCTTCATCCATTCAGTTGCAATATAAAAGTAACGGCTGTTGATCTCTTATTGCTCTCTATTCCACTCAGATGATTCCTTCTTTCCTTGCAAATAGAAGTACTTCAAAGCAAGAAGCTTCATCAATGGCTAGAGTGGTGGGGCTACCTGATGGAGGTTGTCCTCAAGGGTCTGTCCCTATTAGGAGAACCAACAAGGAAGAACTGCGGAATGCCAGAAAGTTTTTCAACCACGAGAATGGAACTGCTATGCCCAATGCAAATGATCAGAATGTTGCAGCCTATGTAATTACTGACACTGGAAATTGTCTCCCTCATTAAAGCTAGACTTACAAGTTTATTTCTTTTCCTCTTTGTTTCCCTTCTTGCACTACATCTGGCAGAAAAGAAGAAATTCTAGGGGCTGCATGCCTTGAAATGAGGAACGTTTTTCATGACAAGGAAGCTTTGGAAATTAAAACCCAGTGCATCAATCTATTCCTCTTGAACTTAATAGTTTATATGGAGGATTAATGTAAATTAATTTCACTAATTATTTCAGGTAACATCTATAGGATGGCGTGGGAAGGAGAAGGTGTATGGTACAAGGTTTGTTGCTAATGTTTGGGGTCTCCAGCTTGAGGAAGGGCAAGCCAGTGCTACAGGTGCCTGGGTACGGAATGAATGTGAAATCATTAATGCTGGATGGATGGTAAATTAATTTCTCAAGGCTTGTGATTGAAAATAAATTTGAGAGTCTCACATGTATAGATATATGTGATTTAATTTATGTGCACTAATTATTTGAGATTACGTATCAAAACTCAGGTAAATCCCACTCTTTTCGGTGATAGTAGAACGAGAGTTTTCACCCATTGGACTGTAAGTTCTTATGTAATTAAACACCTTGTTTAGTGTAGTCTTAATGCTTTCTTTGTGAAACTAACTTGTGGGTTCCTTTCTCTTGCCATTGATCAGTCAGACTGCTATAAGAATACAGGATGCTACAATACATTGTGCTCTGGATTTGTACAGATTGACACTCAAATACCTCTTGGCGCATATTTAGAGCCTCTCTCTGTATATAAGGGTCCCCAGTATGAAATTCATGTGGAAATCTACAAGGTAATCCTACAATTTCCACTTTTACATATAAGGGGTTAATATTTCACGTTGATCCTTGGGATGAGTTATATAATAACTCAATACTCTTCATATATATATAATAACTCAATACCCTTCATAGTTGGGAAAAAAATTTTCTAACATGCCTAGACATCTTGCACCCAACTTGACATAGTATCAATATAGGCACTTTTTTGTATGGGATTGATTAGTACTTGGAAAAAAGGGTTAATTTCAAACATTAGCTAGTCATTTTAAGATGGACCTTAGACCTGAATTCACATGATGATACCTCTGAAATACTTAACATTATCTTTCTGAATTCCGAACTACAAGGCCTCACCTTTAAACCTCTCGGTATGGAAAATAAAGTCACCTGTACTTCTGTACTATTAATCTCATTGATGAAATCAATATTACATTGTTTAAGCTAAATATAATTAAGTTTTGTCCATTGGTATTAGGATTTGAGCAGTGATGGAAACTGGTGGCTGGTCTTAAGTGACAACAAGCCTGTGGGGTATTGGCCATTTGAACTCTTCTCTGGTTTGCCTGACCATGCAACAAACCTGGAATGGGGAGGATATGTGCATGGACCCCGTGGCAAACAAAGCCCCCCGATGGGCAGCGGCCATTTTTCACGTAGACACACCTTTGGAACAACATGCTTTGTAAAAGAGATTCATCTGATGGATAACTACAGGTCATTCTATGATCCCAAGGGGAAATATATCTACTTTGGTACTGGTAAGAGATTCTATCAACAGTCTGGTATATGTGGTCAAGATGGTCACGGTTGCAGTATGTACTTTGGGGGCACTGGTTGGTAAACAGATTTTGATATAAATAATAAACAAGAAAACAGTTGTGATTAAACTTGTGATCATCTTCCAAATTTTAGTGAAATGTTGTTAATATCAATGGTTTACGATATGCATGTAATTATCTTATAATTATAATAAAGTATTAATGACTGAACCAAATGATTAGCTAAATTTGATTAATTAGAGTAACCATTACATTTGAATTTTAGGGTTTCACATATTGATGGATATTTCAGCTCCAAGGCTTTTGCAGCTTAATTTTCTTCACTGTAATGTGAGATGTTGAGACGATAATAAGCAATAACATCAAACAAATGCAAGGAACTATATAATTATTCTCATTTAAAGCATTTGGAGTCCCATATATATTATAACTCAAGATTAGCATTACTGGAGAAGGCTGTGGTTAGCATCAATCAACGAAGAAACTGAAGATAAAATAACTTCAGGTTGCAATTACTAATGGTAAAACAAGGTGATTTGTTTAATGTTTTGCTAAAATATATCAATACGCTCCGTTTGAAGGATATAATACCTGTGTTTAATATGAGATGTGCCTTGAATTTCATGTGTATTCAGACTTGTCATCTGGATGTCTGTGATGATAGCAGAAGGACCGAGGGGTGGAGTTCAACACAGAACTGAACGGGGTTACTTTGGTGGGGGACAAGAATCTGAATAAATTAAATCAACGCAAACTCAAACAAGAATAAAATTGATTATAATTCCAACCTCATTCCCTAATGTTTATTCGTTACCAAATTCCATCAAGCCACACAAAACTTCACAGCAGAGAAGAATTAAGGTGACTAGCTATGATTAGAAACTTAGTAATATTAATTATCTGAAAAAAAAGGTATATTAATGTTTGATCAGAAACTGTTAGAGACGTTTCATGAGGAACTAATGGAAGTGGCAGTACCATTTAATTGTTTGGTAACGTAAGACGAGATGCATTTATTACATACGAACGAATGGAGGCTACTCTAACAGAAAGTAATATTCGTCCTAGTGTACAGAATAAAACACTTTCATCTTTGAAATAGACGGAGGCTCTACCTTCTTCTTTGAAACTGGTGATGTCTGAATTCATCCCTACAAATATATATACATATATATATATATATATATCTATGGTCTCTCTTGGCTTAGATTAAGAGAGCAAAGAGTACTACAGAAACGCAATATCCATGGCTCTGAAGGATGTGATAGCTGTGTTTACTCTTGTACTCCCTGCTCTTATAATCATGAGCAATGGCGCTAAAAAAAATTTGTCTAGAGAGGAAGATTTGGAGTTGGAAAAGCAGCTGAAGATGCTCAACAAACCAGCAATCAAGACCATCAAAGTAAGGATAGAGTACTGTGTATTTTTTTGAGAGTACTTGTTTTAAGTGATTCTGGGTTTTTTTTTCTTTTTCTGAGGACTATCCAGAAAAGCTTTTTCACTGTTAAATTAATGTATGATTTGATGATTCCTTCAGACTGAATATGGAGACATATTTGACTGCGTTGATATCTACAAACAGCCAGCTTTTGATCATCCCTTGCTCAAGAATCACAAACTCCAGGTCTCTTCTCTGAATCTTACAGATGGAAAAAGAATATCCATTATTTTTGTTATAGATAGATAACATTAATCAATCTTTCAAGGAGATATGAAATGCTTTTCTCTCATATAGTTTGTAACTTCCTTTTCTTGCTCCATTATTAGTTGCTTTATAAAGTAATTATTTGTCATTCTCTGGCACTGCCCTCTCTCTATTCCATGCAGATGAGACCTTCTTTCTTTCCAAACACACCAAAGCTACAGGAAGCTTCATCAATGGCTGAAATGGTAGGGCTACCTGATGGAGGTTGTCCTCAAGGATATGTCCCTATCAAGAGAGCCAAAAAGGAAGAACTGAGGAATGCCAGAATGTTCTTCAACAACGACAATGGAACTGCCATGCCTGCTGGAAAACAGCCAGTTGAAGCCTATGTAATTCTCCCACATTAAAGATTTACCAATTTGATTCTATTTTTCTTTTTGTTTCCTTTCTTGTGCTAGACATAAGAGAAGAAATTCTACATGCGCGCTTTGCCTCGAAAACGGGAGCAGATATTCATAAATCCAGTACATCAATCTCTTCTTCATCCAGAAACATTTTAAGTGGAGGATTTATGTAAATTTCACAAATTCTTTCAGATAACAGCTTTAGCATGGCATGGGAATGAGAAGGTGTATGGTACAAAGTTTGCTGCCAATGTATGGGGTAACCTGATTGAGAAAGATCAATGCAGTGGTTCATTGACATGGGTACGGAATGAATGTGAGTTCATCAATGCTGGATGGATGGTAAGTTTCTCACAGACTTATAATTGAAAACAAGTTCAAGTCACACACATTCTATGTATATTGTGTGTGTGTGTGCATGTGTGTGCGTCTATGTCAAGTGAGCAGGTGTGTGTGTGTGGGTGTATGTGTGCGCGCATGCTCATGTTTCGTTCTCTTTTATGTGCACTAATTATTTGAGATTATTTATCAAAACTCAGATACATCCCACAATGTTCGGTGATAGCGAAACCCGACTTTCCATCTATTGGACGGTATGTTCATAGTTAAACAACCTTGTTTATTGTTTAACCCTTTTATTATGAAGCTAGCTAACTCGTGGGCCTCTTCATGATGCAATTAAACAGGCAGATTGCTACATGAATACAGGATGCTTCAACACGTTTTGCCCAGGGTTTGTGCAGATTGATACTCAATTCCCTCTTGGCACGGTTATAAAGCCTCTCTCTGAATTTAAGGGGACCCAGTATGAAATTCATGTGGATGTCTTCAAGGTAATCAAAGAATTTCCACTTAATTATAAGGGGTTAATTTCATAATGATCCTGGGAATGAGCTAGGTATATATTATCTTAATTTCATTCATATTCACCTGCAAGCACTATATGTTAGAGAATAGTCCCACTTTAAAACTTGTGTATATACGTTGGAGTAAAGCTTCAATAAGTGGCTACTCATGTTGATCCTAATTTCAGATTGTATAAGTGTAAGCACTTATGTGTGAGCTCCACTCAGATTATTTATGAGTAGGAGCACAAAATGCCCTTATGTGAGGGGAATATTGGAGGAAAATCCCACTTTAAAAATGGGGTTTAATTTATTAGTTGAAGAAAAGGCTTCCAAATTACTTTGGTTAGCTATATTGTGATGTTCCTTAATTAGATTCAATTTGATGTTATGATGCCTACAATACTTACATTATGCTTTCAAATTGCTTACTATACAATATATGGCCTATCCTTTAAACCCAGGTAGGAAAACTCCTAATTAATTTAAGTCACCTACATAAGCAGGGAAAACCCTAGGCCTTGCTTGTACTATTAATATCATTAATGAAATTAAGCTGATGATCAGTATTGCTCTATTCCTTTGTTAATTAGGATCTTAGCAGTGACGGAAACTGGTGGCTGGTCATAAATAACAACAAGCCTGTGGGATACTGGCCATTTGAACTCTTCAACGGTTTGCCTGACCATGCGAAAATGGTACAATGGGGAGGGTACGTGCATGGACATCCGGGCGATCAAGTTCCGATGGGCAGCGCCGATCATGCATACGAAGGCTATGGAAGGGCATGTTTCACTAATAGGATTAAACTGATGGATAATTTTAGGGCATTCTATGATCCCCAAAAGAAAGATGTAGTTTTTAGTGCCGGTAAGCATTGCTATCCTTGGTCTGGCAGGTGTGACGATGATGGTCAAGGTTGTGGCCTATACTTCGGAGGCCCTGGTTGCTGGTAAACAACTTTTACATATAATTAGGGATGAGGAAGAAATGAATGGAATAATTTTTTGAATACTTGTTGTTACATATCTTCAAAATTGAGAGAAAAGTTGCTATTAATGAATGGCTTTTGTGCGTGTAATGTAATTTCTAACACGCGATTTGGGTGAAATTACTTAATTAAACTC
Source organism: Aristolochia fimbriata (assembly GCA_019845555.1). Taxonomy (NCBI): domain Eukaryota; kingdom Viridiplantae; phylum Streptophyta; class Magnoliopsida; order Piperales; family Aristolochiaceae; genus Aristolochia; species Aristolochia fimbriata. Next base: position 1,732,241 of record CM034083.1, read on the forward strand.
TAAATATTTTTACATGTAGATAGACAGTGCAACCCCAAGCCTTTTGCAGCTTAATTATATAGGGAATTAACTTATTAGAATTTGAAACACTTAGAAATAATCCCAAAACATTAAAGGATACCAATACCCATCATTTGAAGATATTCGTGAGCAACAAGGCGTACGAGTCATATAGAGAGCTATGAAACCCGATTCTCATCGTGAGAAAATGGTATGATCATGAAAAAATGAAAGTATAGGAAAGTGGGAGAGAGATCAGAGAGCCTCAAGTCGAGAAGGATTTCTCATTACTTCTGATTGACCGCTTAAACATTTCTCCAAATCTCATGGTTGGGATTTGCAAAGGAAAGGACTAAAACCCACGAGAGTGCGAGAAAAAAGATTTATTATTAGTTAAAAAATACAGAATATTTCATTATTACCATGAAATTAATGTAAACTGGAGCTCTAGTTACATTGATATAATATATCAATGATATATAGGAGTAATATAATGCAAAAATTATCTAACTAAATGAACATGATTCAAAGGAATAATAAAAATCAAATAAAATGTAGAAGACATGCATGGATAAAAATCAGAGAAAAATCAAGCAAGAATCATATTCATCGAACTCCAACATTAATATCCCTTACGTTTATTCATAACCAAATTCCATAAAGCAACAACTCTCGTCTTAGTTGGAGTAACCATTTTATGTACGTTATATGAAAAAAAAGCTAGCTGGAAGTGGCTGTACCATTTAATTGTTTGTAAACGTAGGAATTAAAAGTACGTGAGGCATTTATTACACTTAACAACTGAATGTTACTTTAAACTATAATCATCCAAGTGTACAGAATACAGCACATTCATCTTTGGAATATACCCGGAAGCTCCTCCTTCTTCAGTGAAATTAACAGGAGATGATTGCTGAGTTCATCTATATAAGGATATGTCTACTCTTTGTTTGTAGTAGTAGAGAAAAGGACTGAAACAATGGCTCCGAAGCATATCGTAGCTGTGTTTACTCTAGTATTCTATGCTCTGACTATCATGAGCAATGCAGCTCAAGAGGAGTTGTCTATGGAGGAAGATTTGGAGTTGGAGAGGCAGCTGAAGATGCTGAACAAACCAGCAATCAAGACCTTCGAGGTAAAGGTTCTCCCTGAAAAGAGTATATACATATTTCTAGGGGAGATTTAATTAATTAAGAGTACTTGTATTGGTGATTTTTTTTTTTTTTTTCCTAATCACTTTGGACCAATATGAAAAAAAGAAATTTGACCTTGTTGAATGTGTGGTTTGATGATTACTTCGATCAGACTGAATTTGGAGACATATTTGACTGCGTTGATATCAACAAACAGCCAGCTTTTGACAATCCCTTGCTCAAGAATCACAAAATCCAGGTCTGCATGTCTCCCTCTCTAATATTTTGAATCTTTAGAGATGAAATAGAAAACCCATTAACACCCATTTATGCATTTATATTTCCTTGGAGATATGGAATGCTTCTCTATTTTTATAGTTATTTTCTTATCTTGCTCTATTAATTAGTTGTTCCTGAAGTAAATGTAGTTGACGGGTTATTGTTTTTCTACACAGATGAGGCCTTCTTTCCTTCCAAAAGCATCAAAAGATGAGGAAGCTCCATCAATGGCAGAAATGATTGGGCTACCTGATGGAGGTTGTCCTCAGGGATATGTTCCTATTAGGAGAACCAACAAGGAAGCGCTGAGGAATGCCAAAGTGAATTTCAACTACCATGAGAATGAAACTGCCCTGCCCACTACAGAGCGGAATGTTATTGCAGATGGCTATGTAATTACTGACCTTGGAAATTCTCTCCCACATAAAAAGGCTTACAAGTTTATCTCTTTCTTTGTTTCCCTTCTTGCAGTACTAGGCAAAATAAAAGAAATAATTTTATACCATTCACTTGAAATCCCAGTGCATCAATCTCTTTCTCTTGCAATAGTTTAAATGGGGGATTTAGATAAATTGAACATTCTTTCAGAAAACAGCTCTGATATACAGTGGCAGTAACAATCTGTACGGTACAAGATTTATTGCCAATGTATGGGGTCTCGTACTTGAGAGAGATCAATGCAGTGCTTCAACTACCTGGATACAGAATGAATGTGATTTTCTTCATGCTGGATGGATGGTAAATTTTTCACACACTTCTAACTAAGCACTAGCTTGAGTGTCTCACATGAATATATATGTGTTTTGCATGTACTAATATGTACCGAAATTCAGGTATATCCCGCTCTTTTTGGCGATAGTCAAACGCGTGTTTTTGCCTCTTGGACTGTAAGTTCTTAATTAAACACCTTGTTAATTATACTGTAGTACTCTTAAGGCTTTCTTTCTTCATGAAACTAACTTGTGCGTTTCTTCATGACATATGCACTTAAACAGTCGGATTGCTACGCGAGTACAGGATGCATCAACACATATTGCCCTGGATTTGTGCAGATAGATACCACAATACCTCTTGGCACGGTTTTAAAGCCTGTCTCTACATATAAGGGCACCCAGTACTCTATTCAAGTGGATGTCTTCAAGGTAAATGGAGAATTTCCACATTGAATTGAAGGGGTCATCAATTTCTTAATTAATGATCCTTGGAATGAATTACCCTTTATATATTCACTTACTGTCTCCAAGTATTAGAGCATTTACAGTCCTACTTACAAACTTGGGCAATATTAACATTAGCAAGAATGGCCAGGGGACTCAATTAACTGGTAGGGCTTACCTCTAAGCCATATTTTGTGGAGCAAGAGGGGTTCTGCTAGCTCAACCTGTGTACAAACATAAATGACCTCAACTTATGCACTATTAATTTCATTGATGAAAGAAATACTGCAATTTATTGTTTAAGCTAAGTACTGGTTTGTTCTTTTGGCAGGATCTAAGCCTTGAAAACTGGTGGTTGGTCTTAGACAACGACAAGCCCGTGGGATACTGGCCATATGAACTCTTTTCCGGCTTACAAGACCATGCAAAGGTAGTGAAATGGGGAGGATACGTAAATGCACCCAAGGGCACTCGAACCCCTCCGATGGGCAGCGGCCATTTTACGCATATTTTTGCCTACGGAAAGGCATGTTTCACAAAAGGGATTCAGCTGATGGATAACTATAGGGCATTCTATTATCCCCGAAACAAAGATACCTATTTTACCAATGGTAAGAGATGCTACCATTTTTTTGGTAGATGTGGAAAAGATTGTAGTCTATTCTTTGGGGGCGGTGCTTGTTAAACAGCTTTTGCTTATATAATTAATAAGGAAGAAACTGATCCATCAATATATTGGTATAATTAAACAGCTTTTTTGAGTAGAAGGTGTAATTTATTATAAGGCACAAAAGCCACTTAACAGGAGTATTGTTACAGTTTATAAATTACTGTGTACTACTCATCATTGTTGGAAGTCTTTGATTACAATGTTTTGGAATTGAGTACCTTCCTTTGCAAGAGCATCAGCATCAGAGTTTGTAGATCGTGTGACATGGGTCCAGCTAATAACAGTCCCTTTCTAGATGTGTTATTTCATCAATTGTTTGCCAATGCTTCCAAGGGGGAGTGGATTGCTTAGAAAACCAATTGATAACTACCTGTGAATCTCCTTCCACATGTAATGGTGTGCCAAATTTGGTTTTGTAAACTAGTAAACCATGTTTGAGTGCTTGTAATTTGGCTGTTGTAGAATCTGTCACACCAAGCTGAGGGCCACTGTAATTTACCAGTACTATTCCGTCATGATCTCTAAACAGTCCATCAAAACCAGCCAAACCTGGTTTCCCCAATGAAGATCCGCTGAAGTTTAATTTGATGGTATCTATCATAGGAGGAGCTTAAGTTGCCATAGTGGGGGCAGTAGTGGATCTTAAACTTAAGATTTCCTTCCATGAATTCCAGATGTGATCCCCATTAAATTCCTTGAATTCTGGTAGCATGTGTAGCCAATTGATGATGTGTTGTAGAGCAATATCAGCTACCTTTTCACCAGAGAGTGTTTTTCCAGAGAAAATTTGTGCAACCAACCCATATTATGACATGTTATGGAGCTAAAATATACTACATTCCATGCAAACTAAGCCCACTCAAAATACCAATTTCGGGTCTAAATTAGCACATTTAATTGACCACGCGAAAATCATCTTATATATGTAGTTTTTTTTCTTAAAGACTGATGTATAATTTTCATAATTTAATTTCTCAGACCACTTTTTTATATCAAAATTACCGTGACTTGTGTGCAATATTTGGGGCAATTAAAGAAGTTGGGGAAATCAAAGAAGAAATTATTAAGGTAATTAAACACAATTAATGTATTCCTCATGACAACCATGTTTTCACCCTCTTTTTTCAATTCTAGTACAAACCCAAAAGAAAAATGAAGTAGCTGCACAGAAATATAATCAAAATCAGCAATGGCAAAGTGTGTTGTTAACATCAATCAGGTAATCAAGAAGCCAATGGGAGCACATAACTTGACTTGTTTGAAGTTTCATTAAAGTATATCAAATCTCTTCAAATCTTGTTGCGGAATCATGGTAGTAAGCATAAGAGAGAGAAAGAGACGAGAGAGAAGGAGAGAGATGAGGGAGAGAGATGAGAGACAGAAGGAGAGATATGAGGGAGCTAGAGAGATGAGGGACAGAAGGAGAGATATGAGGGAAAGAGATGAGGGAGAGATATGAGGAAGAGAGATGAGAGACAGAAGCAGAGATATGAGGGCGAGAGATGAGAGACAAAAGCAGAGATATGAGGGAGACAGATGAGAGACAAAAGCAGAGATATGAGGGAGAGAGATGAGACACACATTAAGAGATTTAGCCATACAGAGATGAGGGAATACATATGACGCTAATTTTTATGAGGGAGCCATTTTTACATACATATATTTAATACAGATATAATACATTTATTTTATTACAACTTAAAGGAATTTTTGAAGAAATGGCATTAATTTATTTAAAATACTTATTTTTAAAATACATTTTTTATGGAATCTCAAATTTAAAACTATTAAAGAATTTTTTTGCCAATCTAATTACGAACGCCGCCAACAACGGAAAGCCAATAATCTATTTTTACATTAATCTATTTTTTAATATCTACCTATTTTTACTATTTTAAAGGACACATCATACAGGAACTATTTTTACACATTATTCTATTTTTACACAAATCAAAGGAAAACTATTTAAAATACCTATAGGATAAAAAATTCATTTTTGTTATTTAATACTATTCGCCTATTTTTAAATCACTTATTCTACGCTAAAAGAAAATTAACCAGATAAAGGAAAATAAAGCTTTTAAACATATTAATAAAATAAATAAAGGAAAATTTTCAACATACCTACAAAACATAGGAAAATCAACTATTTTTTAATCCATACATATATTTATACACCACCTATTTTTGGCTAAACGCATAAAATTTACATATATACTACAATGAATTACATTTATGCATATACATAATATATTTCCATAAAACATTTAAATATATACATTTATGCATATATATTTACACACCGCATATACATTTATTTTAATACATGAGGCCATATATATATATATATATATATATATATATAATACAAATATATGTACGACCGCATATATATATTTATATATATAATCTATATATATATATTTATATATATATATATATTTATAATTTTTATATATATAAACGCATATATATAAATGTATATATATAAAGAATATATATATATATATATATATAGAGAGATCAGATAGAGAGAGAGAGAGATCAGAGAGAACGAGATCAGAGAAAGAGATTGACGGATTGGAGAGAAATCACAGAGAGTTCAGAGAGAGGGCCAAGATAGAGGATCCAAGAGCGATCAGGGAAAGAGATCAGAGAGAGACCCTAGATAGCGGGATCCGAGAGAGATGGGAGAGGATAACAAAGAGAGCCCCATAATGAAGTGATTCTCAGCTTTTCCAAACCTACAATCGAGCTAAATAAATTTAACCGGAATTCATTATTAATTTGCTCAGTTTATTCTTCATAAGTCTCCTTAATCAATTTTAAGTCCCCATTTATTTAGATAAAACCTATATATGTTCATTTAATTTGATACCAAAATATTAATTGCTTCCTTTCACTTCATTCACAAAACCCACTTTCAAACCCTAATTATTGTCATATCTCTGAACAGTTATTCTTCATAATATTGTATCAATTATTACAACGTTCTTCACAGAAACAAGTCAATGAGTCTTACAACCAGGCCCTCCAACGTACATAAAACACCCCCAATCATTCTCTACGCACCAAGCATCAACATTATAACATAAATGTCAATAATCCGCATAGAAATTATGGTAGTTGGGAGGGTAGAATGTCTTATATCTGTTCATTAGCTGAATATGTCTGATATAACAGGTCTTCCCGTACCCTTCGAAAGGGTAATGGGCACTGCCCAATGGTGGGGGTGCCCTGTCTGAAGGACCATAGGTGTATCCTCCCCACGCCACCCTATCCGAATACTCGTTTATGGCGGTGAAGAGTTCGCTTGGCCAATACCCAACAGACTTGTTGTCTCCTACCACCAGCCACCAATCGCCCATGCTCAAATCCTACCACAAGAAGAAGTTAAAACTGCATTAGAGAAGATATATGAAAGTTTTGTGCAATTAATTTGAACTACTTAATTTGATACATCCAATGTTTCTGGTATCTGAAATTATTTATAGCATTCATTATACATGCAGTACAAAATAGACAATATTGAAGCCAGTGATCAATGCAAAATAATCTCTGTGAGCTTTAATTAGGGATCTTAATTATAGAAAATGAGATAATAATAAGGGAGACCCCCAGTCTTAACCATATAAACTACAGCTAATATAACATAGTTCATAGCCAACTTAGGTCATTTATATAGAGGCAAGAGGACTTGAAATCTTTAGAAGGTCATCAATATGTACTAGTAATAAGTATTAAAGAAATATGGTTAATGTAGAAGCTCTTTGATACCTTGAAGAGATCAAATTGAAGCTCGTACTGAAATCCCTTGTATACAGAAACTGGCCCTAAATCGGCACCAAGGGGGACTTGAGTATCAATTTGCACAAAACCAGGACATAGTGTGTTGAAGCAACCTGTTTCCTTGTAGCAATCTGTCTGTTAAGTTGCATAGGGAGTTCCATGTATTATTTTGATGATAATCAGTAAAACAAATCAAGATACAAAACAGGTATAATTAATTTTGAACTTACAGACCAATCGATGAATAGTCGTGTGTTCGATGATCACTGAAAAGAAAAGGATTTATCTGAGATTTCATACAGAAATTAATTTATATCTGTTAGTGAAAAAATCCACTAAATTAAGGACATATATTGTATTTAAATATTTTAAGCTAATGCTGGGGATAGTTACCATCCATCCGGCATTCATTATGCCACAAGAGCGCTTAAGCCAAGTAGTTATAGAGGTGTATTGTTCATTATCAACCTGTGGCCCCCATATATTGAGGATAAACCTTGTCCCAAACACCCTGCGATTTCCTTCCCATCTCACAAGTGCAGTCTATTATTCATTTGAAACAGTCACAGTAAATTGAAAAGAAAAAAAAACTGTGACTTTTGGTGTTTTCAGTTTTAAATATAACAGGAAAAGGTAGATTTAAAATGAAAAAATGAAGTAAAAGAACAACAAAGAGAGAAAAAAATAAATGTAAAATATCAAAGAATTAAGTTCTAATTGTTTTGACTCAAATTCAATCAACAAAATAAAAAATCAGTTGTACTTGGCTTGTATTTTAAACAATCTGGGCATGATTAGAGAAATTTGAGAACATACATCGCCTTTATAGTTAGTTTTATCTCCGTTGAGCGTGGGTATGACTTCTTTCCTGTTGTTGAAAAATGTTTTGGCATTCTTCAGCTCTTGCTTCTTGGTTCTCCTGATTGGAACAGATCCTTGAGGACAACCTCCATCAGGTAGCCCTATCTTTGCAGCTTTGGCGCCCACTGATGGAGCTTTCTGTTCTTCTGCTTCTGGAATAAAAGAAGGCCTCATCTACAAGCAATGAAGAAAGATTAACTAATCAATATGTATTGAAATTACTGCTCTAAGAGCCAAAGCTTGTCATCAACCAATTCATCAATATCAATAAAATTAAATAACAGAGAAAAAAATTCACCTTGAAAAATTTTAATTGTTTTCTTTAATTGAAAAAATGCGCAGCAAAAAATTAAAGAGTGAAACTTCCACTGCTCCAATTCTTAGATAAAGAGACAACTTATCTGGAATAGAGAGTAGAGATCCAGAGAGAGGCTAGTAGGAGAATGATCTACAGTTATAATTAATAGAGAAAAAGAAAGAGGAAGACCTTAATTTTGTGATTCTTGAGCAAGGGATGATCAAAAGCTGGCTGCTTGTGGATATCAACACAATCAAATATATCTCCATGTTCAGTCTGCATAGAGAACAACAATATCCATGGATTAGCTTCGACCACCTTCATAGATCTGTTGCCAATAAGGAGCTAGCCTAAAATGAAAGCAGAAGAGAGACCCAGTTTCAAAAATCTATATATACCGTAATGGTCTGAATTGCAGGCTTATTGAGGATCTTCAACTGCCTCTCCAACTCTATATCTTCTTCCTCAGACGACGTGCCTCTTTCTTCAACTCCACTGCAGATGAAAACGAGGGAAAGAAATGCAAGAGTGAGCACAGTTCCGGACTCCATTATGCCTCTCCAGTTGAATATATCACTTCAGTTTTCTGCCAAGCATATTAATAGCTAGACAACAGTTTCACAACAGTACCAGAAAACAGCCAAGCTTTCGTTCATTTCAAGGAATATCAATAAATGCACCAAAACTTAGCCTTTTTAACTCATGCTATGTCAGGATATTATTTGTTAACATCATAATGAAAGGATCATAATCTTTTCTTAATTAATCTATTTAATACTGTTTATATTAGTCAAATGAACTACACCCAGGACTCAGAATAAATTGTGCCTTGGAAACTGGTGGCTGGTCTTAGGGCACTGGCCATTTGAACTCTTTTCCTGCTTGCAAAACCATGCAGAGGTAGTGAAATGGGGAGGATACGTTCATGCACCACAAGGGGGCACTCGAACCCCTCCGATGGGCAGCCGCCATTTTTTCGCATTTTTTGGCCGACGGAAGGGCATGTTTCACACGAAGGATTCTGCTGATGTATAACTATTGGACATTCTATTAAGGCGCAAAGACCACACTACAGGAGTACTGTTACAGTTTATAAAATTTACACTATTGTACTACACATCGTTGTTGGAAGTCTCTGATTACAACATTTTGGAATTGAATACCTTCCTCTGCAAGAGCATCAGCATCAGAGTTTGTAGATGGTGGGACATGGGTCCAGCTAATGACGCAGTCCCTTGCTAGATGTGTTATATTAATTAATAAGGAAGAAACAGATATCCATCAATAATATGAACAATGTTTGTGATTATCTTCCAAATTTAGTGAATTTTTTTTAAATATCGATAGTTTTTGTTCCACAGCATATTTGGATCACCTGGTGCTGCAGTACAGTGACTCTGGTGCTGGCTACCAGATTATGACATGTGACGGAGCTAAAATACCACATTTGTGGTTAATATACTGAAATCGGAGCCTAAAAACCAAATTCAGAGTTAAAATACTACATTCCACGCCAAAACATATATTTGTCCCACTAAAAATGAGTGTTTTAAAAACCGAACTGAACGTCTAACCCGCTTGAACCAAAACTGGAGGCCAGTCTAGTTCTTATTGACTCGGTCCGGTTCCTGCGGGTTCACTATAACCAACATTATTTTTATTTTTTTCTTATAGAAATATTAAATATATATAAAGTATAAAGTATAATACTCAATAGTTGAACTATTTGTCCAACCTAGTCTAACCGGATTCAACCAAAACCGAATATACTGCCGGTTTGATGGCCAGTCGGTTTTTAAAACATTGCCCATAACACAAAATTCGTGTTTAAAATGCCACATTTGAGTGAGCAGGTGGAAATCATCTTATGTAGTTTTCTACATATATTTAATTTTGATGATGTACGTTAAAGAGTGATGTGTAATCCTCTTAATTTAGTTTCTCATACCACTTTTTTTCTTTATATCAATATGGTGTTTTGTGTGGCATTGGGGCAATTAAAGAAGTTGGGGCAATCAAGTATGAAAGATTGCAGTAATTAAAAACAATAAATAATGTATTCTTCAAGACAGCCATATTTTCAGCCACTTTTTTTCTATTCAAGCACAGACCAAGAGAATAATCAAAGGCCAGCAATGGAAAAGGATGTTTTTAACATCAATCAGGTTATCTAAAAGCCAATGGGAGCACATAAGTTATGGTCAGACGAGATGACTTGTTTGAAGTTTCATTAAAACATATCAATATATAATACCCTCCTTCTATAGAGAGTTATATATGGAACCCAAATCTCATCATATGTTGCGGAATCATGGCAGTAACCTAGAGAGATATAGAGAGAGATAGATATAGAGAGAGAGAGAGAGCGAGAGAGAGAGAGAGAAAGAGAGATATATATATAGATATATATATATATATTTATATATATATAGAGAGAAAGATATATATATATATATATATATATATATATATATATATATAGAGATATATATAGAGAGAGAGATATATATAAGATATATATATATAAACCATATATATATATATATATATATAGATATATATATATATATATATATATATATATACAAAACCCATATATATATATATATATATATATATATAAACCCATATATATATATATATATATATATATATATATATATATATATAAAAATATATATATATATATATATATATAAAACCCCATATATATAGGATATATATATATAAAACCCATATATATAATATATATAATATATATATATATATATATATATATAAAACCCATATATATATATATATATATATATATATATATAAAATATATATATATATATATATATATATATAAAATATATATATATAAAACCCATATATATATATATATATATATATATATATATATATATATAAAACCATATATATATATATATATATATATATATATATATATATATAAAACCCATATATATATATATATATATATAAAACCTATATATATATATATATATAAAATATATATATATAAAACCCATATATATATATATATAAAACCCATATATATATATATATATATATATATATATATATATATATTAAACCCATATATATATATATATATATATATATATATATATATATATATATATAAATATATGAGAAAACGATATATATATATATATATATATGAGATATATAAAACCCATATATATATATATATATATATATAAAAAACCCATATATATATAAGATCCCATATATATATATATATATATATATATATATATATATATATATATATATATATATATATATATATGAACCGATAGAGAGAGAGAGAGAGATCAGAGACGATAGAGACGAGAGAGATGAGAGAGAGATCAGAGAAGGAGAGGTGAGAGAGAGATGAGATAAAAAACGACCCAGAGACATAATAATATATATATATATATATAGAAACCCTATATATATATATATTTTATAAATGATATATAGAGAGATATAAAAGATATACGAGAGATAGAGAGAGAGAGAAGAGAGATATCAAGAGAAAGATATATATATAGATATATATATATAGATATATATAGAGAGAGAGATAGAGAGAGAGATAGAGAGATATATATATATATATAGAGAGAGAGAGAGAGAGAGAGCCAAGATAGAAGAATCCGAGAGAGATCAGAGAGGATACCAAAGAGATCCCCATGCATAATAAAGTAATTCTCAACTTTTCTGAACCTACAGTAAGCAAAATAAATAATTAACCGATATTCATTATTAGCACAACTTATTCTTAATAATCCTCCTTTATCGATTTTAAGTCCCCATTTATTCAGACCAAACATAAATATGTTCATTTGATACCAAAATAGTGCTACCTTTCATTTGATTCACCACACCCACTTTCAAACACCAATTATATATTGTCATATCTCTGAACATTTATTCTTCATAATATTGTATGAATTATATATGACACCGTTCTTCATAGAAAGAAGTCAACCATTCTTACAACCAGGCCCTCCAAAGTGGCTAAAACACCCCCAATCATTCTCTACGCACCAAGCTTCAACATTATAACATATATTTGAATAATCTCTAGAGAAATCACGGAAGAGGGGAGAGTAGAATGCTCTATATCTGTTCATTAGCTGAATATTTTTTATATAACAGGTCCCTCCATACCCTTCGAAAGGGTAATGGGCACTGCCCAATGGTGGGGGGGGCCTGTCTGAAGGGCCATAGGCATATCCTCCCCACGCCACAATGTCCGAATACTCGTTTATGGCGGTGAAGAGTTCGCTTGGCCAATACCCTACAGACTTGTTTCCTCCTACCACCAGCCACCAATCCCCCATGCTCAAATCCTGCCACAAGAAGTTAAACAAGAATTAGAGAAGACATACGAGAGTTTAGTGAAATTAATTTGAACTACTTAATTTGCTAAATCCAATGTTTCTCATATCGCAAAGATCGATTTTAGAATGTGTTTATTTTGTTCATTATAATACATTACAAAGCTGATTTGGAAATCGGTTAATACAAAATAGTCTGGGGGTTTTAGGGTTATATATTAATACAAAATGAGATAATTAAGGATAAGGGCAACCCCAGACTATTTTGATATAGTCAATAGCCAAATTAGGTCATTTATCTTAGAAAACTTAGAAATGACATCAATTATATATAGTAATAAGTATTAAATAATAGGAATAAAGCACTGTGATACCTTGAAGAGATCAAATTGAAGCTCGTACTGGGCTCCCTTGTATACAGAAACCGGCTCTATTATGGCACCAAGGGAGACTTCATTATGAATTTGCACAAAACCAGGACAGAGTGAGTTGAAGCATCCTGTTTTCTTGTAGCAATCTGTCTGTTGAGTTGCATAGGTTGTTCCATGTATTATTTGGATGATAATTAGTAAAAAACAAATCAAGAACAAGAAGCAAGTTTAATTTTTTGAGAACTTACTGTCCAATCAATAAATAGTCGAGTTCGATGATCACCGAAAAGATAAGGATTTACCTGAGATTCCATACAGAATTTTATTTGTCTGAGTGCAAGAAAATCACTAAATTAATGGTGAAGATAGTTACCATCCATCCGGCATTCATTATATCACAAGAGCGCATAAGCCAAGTAGTTGTAGAGGTGTATTGTTCGTTATCAACCTGTGGCGCCCATATATTGAGGGAAAACCTTGTCCCAAACACCCTGCCATTTCCTTTCCATCTCAAAAGTGCAGTCTATTATTCATTTTAAAGAGGAAAAAGAGTGAGTAAAGATAAAAATAATTAAAATGATAAAAACAGGAAGTAAAAGACTAATATATATGATCAAAGAGAAAAAAAATAAAGAAATTAAGTTCTAATTTTTCGACTTAAATTCGATGAAACAGAACAAAAATCACCCTGAAAACCATGTCTTTATACTTAATGCAGGCTTGTATGTTTAATTATCTGAACATTAGAAATATGAGAACATACATTGCCTTTGTAGTTAGATTTTTCTCCGTGGAGCGTGGGTATGACTTCTTTCCTGTTGTTGAAAAATGTTTTGGCATTCTTTAGCTCTTGCTTGTTGGTTCTCCTGATTGGAACAGATCCTTGAGGACAGCCTCCATCAGGGAGCCCTATCTTTGCAGCTTTGGCGCCTTCTGATGGAGACTTCAGTTCTTGTGTTTCTGGAATAAAAGAAGGCCTCATCTGCATGCAATTAAGAAATAAAGGTCAGTAACTAATCAATATGTATTGAACTTACTGCGCTGTAAGAGCCAAAGCTTGTCATCAACCAGTGGATCAATTATCAATATCAATAAAAGTAAACAGAAGAGAAAAAAATCACCCTGAAAAGTTTTTAATGTTTTCTTTAATTTAAATAAATTCAGCAACAAATTAAAGAAGGAAACTTCACAGAGAAAGATCAAAATTTTCAGTAGGTGGGTTCATTGTTTTCTTCCAGAATAGAAAGAAAGCGAGACCCATAGAGAGGACCACGGAGAGAAAGATCTACTGTAAGAATAGAGAAGAGAGAGAGAGAGAGAGAGAGAGATCAGAGAGAGAGAGAGAGACCTTAATTTTGTGATTCTTGAGCGAGGGATGATCAAAAGCTGGCTGCTTGTGGATATCAACACAATCAAATATATCTCCATATTCAGTCTGCATAGAAAACAGTAATTATATCCATGACAAGCTTCGAAGGTCTCTTTCTTGCTACTAACAGACCAAAAAATGAAAGGAGAGAGAACCCAGTTTCAAAAATCAACCTTAATGGTCTTTATCGCAGGCTTATTGAGGATCTTCAACTGCCTCTCCAACTCCACGTCTTCTTCCACAGACGACGTGCCCCTTTCTTCAACTCCACTGCAGATGATAATGAGAGAAAGAAATGCAAGAGTGAGCACAGTTCCGCACTCCATCATGCCTCTCAAGTTGAATCACCTCAGTTTTCTGCCAAGCATATTAATAGCAAGACAACAGTTTCACAATACCAGAAAACATCCAAGCATCCGTGCGTTTCAAGGAATATCAATAAATGCACCAAAACTTAGCTTTTTCAACTCATGCTATGTATGGGAGGATATTATTTGTTTAAGATCAGAATGAAAGAATCATAACCTTATCTTAATTAATTTGTTTAATACTGTTTATACTTAATTTATACTTTATATTAGTAAATTAAAACACCCAGGATCCAAAATAATTAGAGCCATATATCTTCCTTAGATGATCAAGTTCAAATTCTTTTATTCAGTAATATTCTGTGGTACTATCTCCAATTAGTTTCCTTAAGTAGTATATTTTTCATATATAGACGTCTCTTCATCTCCATAACTCATTATTATCATAGCAAAAATTTCATTTCACAGATGGCTTTAATTTAACATCTTTTAGAGTGGAAATTTCATTTCATCACTGAATATATATATACCATATTTTAATTTCCTTTCATTTTGATTCATAAAACCCATTTTAAAAAATTCTAGTGAAACCTCTGAACTCTTATTATTCATATAATTTGTATCAATTATGACACTTTTCTTCAACTAAAAAACTCAACCATTCTTACAACCAGGCCCTCCAAAGAAGGTAAAACACCGAAATTCGGTCTCTGCGCACCAAGCGTTAATATTGTAACACATATTTGTATGACCCCAATTGAGCTGACCATAGCGGGGAGAGTAGAATGCCCTATATCCGTCCATGAGCTGAATGTCTCTGATATAACAGGTTCTCCCATAGCCTTCAAATGGGAAATAGCCACTGCCCATAGGAGGGGTGGATCTATCTGCAGGGCCATAGACGAATCCTCCCCATGACAAAGTTTTTGAATGCTTATCTATATCGGTGAAGAGTTCACTTGGCCAATACCCAACTGGCTTGTTTCCTCCAACCACTAGCCACCAATCGCCCCCGGCTCAAATCCTAACAAAAATTAAGGACTATTGGATAAAAAGAAACATTAAGACTACTATGAGAAAAAGCTTATAGTTTATGAAGTATCAAAATTATAATCATTGTATTCAATGAAAGGAAAAATTAAGAGAAAGAGAAACAAGAATATTTACCTTGGATGTAATGTGTAAAAGATAAAAAATATGGAAACCTTTATTTGAAATAATTAATTAATAACTTAATTAGGAATCAGGACAAAAAAAAGGAAAGGGGAAGGAAAAGGAGTAGGTTTTGTATTAAAAAAACCTAAATAATAATTACATAATTACCTTTATATACTACAATTAAAGTTTTTAATATTTTTTACCATTCATTATAAAATTCAAACCTGATATCGGATCCAATTCATGCAAAGTAAATTTGGTGGGTTTTAGGGTCTTATGTGATATGAAATGAAGTAACAGTACAACTGCCAGACTTGGCCCTATATGTTACAATTGTATTATTTTCACATAGTTCTTTGCCATAGTACTAGAAATCTAGAAAATTAAAGGACATCAATTTCTCTAAGGGTTTGTTTGGCTAAGCTCTCTGGAGGCTAAAAGCTTCTCTTTGGATTTAAGATCCGCTCTTTAAATAAGAATGTGTTTGGAGAAACTACATTTAATT
Organism: Aristolochia fimbriata; assembly: GCA_019845555.1. NCBI lineage: Eukaryota > Viridiplantae > Streptophyta > Magnoliopsida > Piperales > Aristolochiaceae > Aristolochia > Aristolochia fimbriata. Next base: position 1,748,497 of record CM034083.1, read on the forward strand.
AGATAAATCTCTATTTCAAATAGGAGATTTTAGTACTTTAAAAAAGATCCAAAACAAGGGTTTTTCAAAGGGTTATATCAAGAAAGTCCTCTATCAAAGAGGGTGCCCAAATGCTGCCTTTATAAGTAATAAGATATGAAAAATGTAGAAGCTCTTTCATACCTTGAAGACATCAAATTGAAGTTCATATTGAGTTCCCTTGTATACAGAATTTGGCCCTAAATCGACACCGATGGGGACTTGAGTATCAATTTGCACAAAGCCAGGGCACGATAACTGGAAGCACCCTGTGTTTTTGTAGCAATCTGCCTGTTATATGTCCCATAGAATTTCCATGTATCATTTGGATATATAGTAACTACTAAAACAAATAAAGATAGGAAACAATTATGTTTTGGAACTTACTGTCCACGCAATGAATAGCCGAGTTCGATAATCACCGAAAAGACCGGGATTTACCTGAATTTCAATACAAAATTCAAATATTTGTAAGCGAATGTTAAGTACTGAAGGGCACTGCATGTACTTAAATTTAATCAACTTAGAAAGAGTGGAGATAGTTACCATCCATCCAGCATTAATGAGATCACAATCATGCACAAGCCAAGTTATTGCAGCGCTGTACTGTTGGTTATCAACATTTGGCCCCCATATGTTGAGGAAAAACCTTGTACCAAACACCTTATCATCTGCTATCCATTTTACAAGTGCAATCTATTACTCATTGTAAAGAGGAGACAAGTGAGTAATTTCATTCACAGATAAACAAGATAGTGAACATTAAGTTAATAAGTTTAAATAAAATCTAGTTAATTTATGGTTAATTATCCTTCGATATTAAATTTGACAAAAAAATGTAATGATATTAAGTTCTTATTTTTTCAATTTAAATTCAACAAAAAAAATTACAAAGAATTATTGATACTTATCTTCGATGTTAAATAATATGAACATACATTAGGTTCATAGCCGGTGGCCCCCAACATGCTTTCTTTGCTGTGGTTGAAAAACGTTTTCGCATTCTTCAGTTCTTGCTTCTTGGTTCTCCTAATTGGGACAGATCCTTGGGGACAACCTCCATCAGGTAGCCCTATCATTGCAGCTGTGGCCATTGATGGAGCTTCATGTGCTGGTGTTTCTGGAAGAAAAGAAGGTCTCATCTGCAATATTTAAACATAGAACAGTATTAACTCATCCATATATATGTATTTATTACTAGCTGAAAAGCCAAAGCTTACATCGGTTACAACATTCAACCAAAAGAACAATACTGAAAGGAAAGAAGGTATAAATTACTAGTTGAAATGGAAACAAGAAACAATACAAGACAACAAGGTTTTTAGCAGCAAAACTTTTATTGGTATATATATCTGATTTTTTAGACATAATGGATTTCACGTTGTTAAATTTGAAAATAATACCATTGTGACTGAAAGTCACCCTAATTTTTTTTTTTTTTTTTTTTTCCGTGTTGAGAAAATATGCGGCTAGCGCAAAAAGGATGGAAAGTTCACAGAGAAAGATAAAATTTCCTTTCGCAACTTATTCCAATTTAGGTAAATAGGGTTTCACAGGAAAAACTGTATTTTTCAGAAGATATTATGCTTCATTTCATGTTATTTTTCCGAAAACGAAATCAATGGTTTTCAGGAGATGGCTTCCTTATTTTCTTCCAGTGGAGAGAGAGAGAGAGAGAGAGAGAGAGAGAGAGAGAGAGAGAGAGAGAGAGAGAGAGAGAGAGAGAGAGAGAGAGAGAGAGAGAGAGAGAGAGAGAGAGAGAGAGTGAGAGAGAGAGAGAGAGAGAGGCAGAGGCAGGCAGAGACAGAAAGACAGGGACAGAGACAGGAGCTAAATATAGAGAAAAAGAATGAGAGAAATTAACCTTAAGTTTGTGATTCTTGAGCGAGGGATGATCAAAAGCAGGCTGCTTGTGGACATCAACACAGTCAAATATATCTCCATATTCAGTCTGCACAGAGAACAGTAATATCCATGGTAAAGCTTCACCTTTCACCTCTAGCGAATAAAAAGACAAAAAAAAAAAAAAAAAAAAAAGGAGATCTTCAAATCTACCTGAATGGTTTGTATCGCAGGTTTATTGAGAATCTGCAACTGCCTCTCCAACTCCACGTCTTCTTCCTCAGACATGTCTCTTATTTCTTCAACTCCATCGCAGATGATAGTAAGAGAAAGAAATACAAGAGTAAGCACAGCTCTGAACTCCATCACTGCTCCAAGTGCATCTTCTCAATTTGCAGTCAAACGTATTAATGGATCACAGTTTTCATATAATTAAAATTAACAGCAAAGCATTTGCTTACTTCATAGCTTATTTATAATAAATGCACCAAACGTTTGCTTTCAAACTCATGCTAAGATAGGATCTTATATATTGTTAAGATTAGAATAAAAGAAAATTAAACTTAGCCAAATTTTTTAAATACTTTTTATATTACTTAAAGAAAATATCCAGGTTCCTAAATAATATTAGTCTCTTCCCCTGCTTAAAAATTCCAAATTCTTTTTCTCATTGATCTGCGGTACTAATCTTTATCACTTGTGTTTTCACTTTTCATACAATTATAAGTTTTAATATTCACTGTTATTCAAAATATAAGACCTTCAGAGATCAATCTCATGAACAGACTCAAGGTTATTTACAAGGACAACCTGCAGGCCCTCCAAAGTACACAGTAAATCCCGAGTCCTCATCTTCGTCAAACACGCCTTGTGCCCCATAGCATGGAGTAGAATAAGTAGAGAGATCTTTATTCTTGGGGTCATAGAATGCCCTATACATGTTCATTAGCTGAATATTTTTCATGTAACAACTCTTTGTAAAACCTTTCGATGCGCAATGGCCGCTACCCATTGGCGGTTTTGCTCTACCACGAGGACTATCGGAACATCCACCCCATGACACAAGATCCGCATAGCTCGATAAATTCGTAAAGAGTTCTGATGGCCAATACCCCACAGGGTTGTTCCCTTCATAGACCAGCCACCAAGTACCATCACTACTCAAATCCTACACACAATTAAAAGTGTAAGAAGTTAATTTCAAATGGATTCACAAGAAAAAAAGATGAGTTTATTAGTTAGGGGATGGATTTTTCGTCTTACCTAGCCAATTTCAATAGGCCTAAATAACCAGATTCACAAAAATAGACTCTATTGCATATATGTGTTAAAAATGGTATAGAGTAAAGCTTGATGAATTCAGAATATTTTTCTTAAAATATCTTGGGGTTATTAGTTGGTGAATAGAAATGTCTAACATATATGGCAAGTACGTTTTCTAATGAGCTAGCCCTAGTCTCAACTTAAAGAAATAAAATTAAATTAAAAAGTTAGAGTATTGTTTACCATGAAGATGTCTAGTTTCACCTCATACTGTTCCCCCCGGTACTCAGAAACAGGCTCTATGACATTGCCAACAGCTACTTCACCGTCAAGTTGAACAAAACCTGGGCATAACGTATTGAAGCATCCTATCTTTGCTTCGCAATCTGTCTGTTTTGTTTATGATCAGAGGGGAAGTACATGCATTAGAAGGGCATATTATAACTACTGTGAAACCAAATGAAACAAATTCAATTAAGGTGAAACTTACAGTCCAGTAAACGAATAATCGACTTTGAGTATCACCGAAAATAGAAGGATTGGCCTGAGTTTTGTTATAAAGACTTAGATTTGTAGTATCTATAAAGAATAGCTAGTATTTAACTATCAGAAAATTGAAAAAGAATGTGATTAGGGAAATTAATTACCATCCATCCAGCATTGATCATGTCACATGAGTGCTCAACCCAAGTATTAGCAGTACTGTACTGTTCTTTGTCAACCTTGAGTGCCCATAAATTCAGAAAAAAACTTGTACCATACACCTTATCCTTCCCACGCCATTGTATTTGTGAAATCTGAAAAGTTCAATTATAGTATTATTTGTTCCGAGATAATTAACTAGAATAAAATTAAATGACCTAACTAGTACTACTAGTCATTGAAACCATAAACTCCAACACCCTTTTCATTATTACATTAACTATATAACTTTTATGAATATTTCTACCCTTCTAAGCCCATAAATTAAATATATTCTATTAAACATGTTTAGGAACTTAGCGTCTGGTTTAAGGCTCATTAAAATGTGACTGTCTGAGTTTGGAACTTTTCACTAATATATCCGAAATCATATGTCAGTTTTCAATGCAGGATTAATCTTTGTAATTCTCCCACCCATATATATATATTTGGGTCTCCTATATATATGTCTTCCATAATTATAGAACTTAAAATTCATGTTTTAGTTTAAACAATTATGAACTTCCATATATATATATATATATATATATATATATATATATAAAGAGAGAGAGATTGAGAGTAAGGATGACTAACCTACACTAACCTTAGCTATATATTTGATTTGTGCTTTATTCAGGAAATCAGAAATTAAAGATAAATTTGTACTTACATAGGTCTCGATAGTTGCTTTTGCACTAGTGGGCAGGATGGGTCCGGTCCCATTTTTGAGAAACATTAATTTGGCATTAACCAAGTCAGCCTTGTGGGTTCTTCTTATTGGAACATACCCTTGAGGACAGCCTCCATCTGGTAGCCCCGTCCTCTTTACAATTTGTGCAGTTGATGGAGCTTCTTGTTGAGGTTTCTTTGGTAAGAAAGAAGGGCGCATCTGCATGGGAGTAGTATATTGCAGTAGCCAATATCATATAATTGAGTGAGAGCAAGAGCGAGAATCAAAGAAAGCTGTTTTTATTACTGGAAATCTACAATCATCATAAGATACATATTTGATATGATATGATCTCTTGATCACAAGAAGCATGAGAAACAAATATAGAAAGAAGTATAATCAGAAAATTTATCCTGATCAGTATGAGAAGTATAGAGGACAGAGAGAGAGAGAGAGAGAGAGAGAGAGAGAGAGAGAGAAACACCTTCAGTTTGTGATTCTTGAGCAATGGATTATCAAAAGCCGGCTGTTTGTAGATGTCAACACAATCAAAGATATCTCCATATTTAGTCTGCAAGAAGAACAGGAAATTAATATCCTTATATATCAACCCAAAGAATGGGGGGAAAAAAAAAAATCTTTTTTGATTGCTTGAAAGTACTCTTAACCGTAATAGTCTTAATTGCAGGCTTATTGAGGATCTTCAACTGCCTCTCCAACTCTATATCTTCTTCTCCAGACACCTTCCTTTCTCCAACTCCATTGGAGACGATAACAAGAAAATGAAATATTGCCAGGACGATCACAGCTACGGACTCCATTACTATATACCTCGATCAATTGAAGTAGCTATATATCATTTTATATATATGATCCCTTCATGAGTGCTTTTCGACTGTTGATATATATATAGTTCACAGTCAAATTAAGTCTTCGTTCATTTCAAAGCCTGCAGCACACTTGGGCAAGAGATTCTCTCATTTTTGTTTTCCTGGCAGAAGTTCAATAAATGCATCAACGTTATAGTTTCAGAAATAATTAACATAAAAACAAAAGAATAACTTCCTTAATTAATTATTTTTATCCTAATAATTGATAATATTGAGAGCTTTTATTAAAGAAAAGTCTACATATATTATTTAAATACATTCAAATTAATGTATACAATCAGGATGGATGTTTATGAAACCAAATAGCTCAGTAAGTTGTGTTTAGTCATGAATAATATTCCAGCTGATTGAGGATGATACAAGCTAGTTTTACTAGAACTATTTATATATAAGTTAATAGAAAATATCATAGCCAGGAACATGCATGACTCTTTTTCCTCATATATACAGTTCTATATATATAGCTATATAGAATTTTATAAAAGGATTTTTGTTAATCGCTCATTAATTTAGCTATCATGAAATCCTAGAATCCCACTTGTAACGTGGAATTCCGACATCGATCATCCCCTACTTATAAAACTAATGTTTATATATATCTCATGTTTATATCACAAATGTTTCCTGTTGTACTGTTTAATCAAATTTTACTTAGATTAAAGAATATAGTCTACTTAAAGATAATATACTTAATTAATTAATTATATCATCGTGACTCAAATAATTATAATATTTTAATCTTAATAAAGAGGATAAAGGGATAGATACCACAAAATATACACAAAGTAAAGAAATCACACTCATGAATGCAATCCATTAATTCAAGAAATCAAAAGATATATATGTTCTAAATAGTTTTAAAAAATTCTTAGACTAAATTATTCATGATTAAAGACAATTGAATCTTAATCTTCATTTTTCACACAGAAATCAAGGAATTTGAGCTGTTCCACTGGTAACTGTGGTGATGAAGACAACCAGGCCCTCCATAGTACAGAGACCATGAACTCCATTCATCTATGTAACCAGACTCAGCACCATAGCATGGATTAACAGAACCGTGAGAGAGATCTTGAGGGAATGGGTCATAGAATGATCTGTACATGTCCATTAGCTGAATCCTTCTAACGAAAGCGGCCTTACCAAAGCCTAGGCTTGGAGGAAAGCCACTACCCATGGAAGGGCCAGCTTCATCTAGATGACCATAGGCATATCCTCCCCACTTGGCACTATCTGCATATTGTGAAAACTTAGTGAATAGTTCGGCTGGCCAGTATCCCAGAGACATATTCCCTTCTATTACCAACCACCAGTTTCCATCACTGCTCAAATCCTACCACAGAAATTATATTTGCAAATGTTAATTAAACATTTTTAATTAATATAAATGTTGAATTTAATAGTAAAGTATATAGGTTCACAGTGACAAGGGGTACAAGACATTATATACATATATATATATATATATATTGAGCTTATCACTTAGTGCTAAATTATTTGAGGATATATGGACCTTGAACCTGGTTCCATACCTTGAATACATCTACTTGCATCTCATATTGGTGCCCCTCGTATATAGAAAGAGGCAGTGAAGCATCACCAAGAGCTACGCGATTATGAATTTGAACAAAACCAGGGCACAACGTGTTGAAGCATCCAGTTCTTTGACCGCAGTCTGTCTGCTCAGTTGCATGAGAGAGTACTTACATGTATTACAAGTGTAGTGACTAAGGGGAAAAAAAGGGGATTCAAATTGATCGTCGTGAAACTTACAGTCCAGGCAACGAATATCCGACTTAGTTTGTCGCCGTAGAGAGCAGGATTTACCTGAGTAGTTTTGGTATAAGAAATCCTAAAATTTTGTAAGTTTGAAAGCATAGAGAAAATTTGTGAAGATTGTCATCATTGAGGAGACTTACCATCCATCCAGCAACAATGCATTCACATCCACGCTTTACCCAAGTACTTGCAGCACTGTATTGGTCTAGGTCAACTGATAGACCCCATACATTGAGACCACATCTTGTCCCATACAATTTCTCCATCCCATGCCAATTTAGAGTTGCAGCCTGAAAAGGTCATGAACAACTTAGTGTATAAAGAGTTAAAAATAGAGGACAAAGTCACACACACACACTGCACACACACACTTTCTTTTGGTTTCTATTTAAGAATTTTATTTAGTTTGGAGGCGAGGGAAGAATATCGATCTTGCACTTACATAGCCAATTGGGCGGTGTTTTGAGTTGTTTATTAGGAGTGAATTGTTAAGAAGCTTTTTGGCTTTCACCAAGTCATCCTTTTGGGTTCTTCTTATTGGTACATAACCTTGAGGGCAACCTCCTTCTGGTAGGCCTGCAATTGCAGGTTGGACCATTGATACATCTTCTTGTTTCTTTTCCTTAAATGGCATAAAAGAAGGCCTCATCTGCATGGCAGTAAAGAATTGAGTGAGAAAGAAACAGAAGATATGAAGAGGGAGGGGGAGAGAGAGAGAGAAAGAGAGAGAAAAAGAGAGAGACAGAGAGAGAGAGAGAGAGAGAGCAAATGAGAGAGCAAATGAGAGAGAGAGAGAGAGCAAATGAGAGAGAGAGAGAGAGAGCAAATGAGAGAGAGAGAGAGAGCAAATGAGAGAGAGAGAGAGAGAGAGAGCAAATGAGAGAGAGAGAGAGAGCAAAATGAGAGAGAGAGAGAGAGAGAGAGAGAAAGAGAGAGAGAGAGAGAGAGAGAGAGAGAGAGAGAGAGAGAGCAAATGAGAGAGCAAATGAGAGAGCAAATGAGAGAGAGAGAGAGAGAGAGAGAGAGAGACCTGCAGTTTATGATTCTTAAGTAAGGGATGATCAAAAGCTGGTTGTTTGTAGATGTCAACACAATCATATATATCTCCATGTTCGGTCTGCATACGTTAAGAACAGAAAACATCTGTATAAATTAGCATTAAAGCTTCCCCAACTAAGAAAACAAAAAAAGGATCAACAGGGCTGACTTATATATGATGATCATAAAACAGCAATAAGAAGGAACCAGCAGTACTCTCAATCTGGATCATTCAAAGTTGGAACTCTACCGTAATGGTCTTGATCCCAGGCTTGTTGAGGATCTTCAGTTGCCTCTCCAGCTCTTCATCTTCTTCCATGAACTCCACTTTTCCCTGACCAACTCCATTACCGCTGATAATAAGAGCAAGAAATGCAAGGATGAGAACAACCCCGGACTCCATTACTGCTGCAATTTGAAGCTACAGTTTTTCTATTGATTCCAAATTAAGAATCGCTTTTTATTTATGTCTAGGCGTTCATTCCGAGGTCTGCTGCTTACTTTGAGCCAAGGTTTCTCTAATATTCCTTTCAGAAGTTCAATAAATTAATGCATCAACCGTTTACTGTTCACCTAGACTAGAAATAATTCTCTTTATTTATTTAAACAAAAAACCTTTGATATAATAATTAATAATTTTACCCAAATACAGTTCACATTCTTCCTCACATTTGTAATTACTTATTCTAGCATGTCCCTTTATAGATGAATAAAGGAAAAAATAATTTTTATCTAGGTATTTGACTATCAAAAAAAGAAGAGGTATTTTGAAGGATCACATAATTAACTTAAAGAATGTCTAAAAAGACAGCATAATTATACGATTGTTTTAACTATATATTAAACCATTTGTATGTTTAAGAAATAAAGTGTCCCTTCATAGAGCTAGAATGACACTATTTCTAGAATGTGTAGTTAAAGATAGCATATATATACAGTTATATATTTAACTATATTGTTAGATATGTACCAATATTAATTAGAGTAGCATTCATAATAAAGTTTATTATTCCTTGTACCCATTTATAACTTCACTTTTTCTCATAATACAAGTTGTTTATATATATGTTGTAAAATTTTACCACCCTTGGGCTGTCCATAGTGGTAAGGGCAGACTTCTGCCTGATTAGGTGCAATGTCATGTGTTCGAATTTGTGCAACAGTTGCCTACGAATTGAGCACGCGTAGGTTACAGTGCAAGGTACGTAGTTGTTGCTAGCTTTCTCGGAGGATTCGAGGTGCATATTAGGATGCCCAACCAACCGGGTTATCTCAAAAAATAATAAAAATAATTAAAAATAAAAGTTTTAGGAAAACAATTAATTGTTAACTTGTTTCTATGAAGAAACATGACTACTTCACTTAAAGAACAGCTTACAAAAATTACAAGAGTACTAAAACTATGTATAATTTTTCTTTTCTACCATTTGAATCCTACCAGTATTATGTTACATCTTGTAATATTTAAAAATCTCTTATCTTGCAATTTATTTAGTAAAGGGTAATGAAACATATATGCTTTTGTTGTTCTAATTAACTTATAAAGGGGATAAAAAGATGAACATCCACAGATTGAAACAAATAAAAGATTGAATGACCCTTTCCCATCCCAATGTTTTACCAATTTACATCTCCAATGTTTTCAGTACACAGTAAATTAATTGATATACTGTAACAGTACTCCTGTAATGTGGCCTTAATTTGCGCCTTGTAATAAATCATGCCTTCCACTCAAAAATGTTTTAGTAATTCACGTAGCTTATATATAAGCAGTTTAATTATCCTAAAATATTAATTTCCATGCATTATAATAAAATCAAAATGACCTACTTCCTCACTCATATATATATTGAAGGAGAATGAGAATTATTTACATTCAATGACTTAACCCTCAGAAACCTGGTCCTCCAAAGTAATAGGTATGGCGCCATGGATCCTTAAGTAAACCTACATCAACTGACTGGTACCACCCAATGTCAGTGCCGTTGATGAGTTCAGTCTGCTCTGGATCATAGAATGCACTAAACTTATCCATCAGCTGAATGTCCCTGAAGTAGCAAGCTTTACTGAACCCTAATTCTGCGTAATCCCCACTCCCCATGGGTGGCTTGTTCTCATTGTAAGGGCCAACTACCTCCCCTCCCCATGAAATGTTGGTGGCAAATTCTCCTAGATTTGTGAAGAGCTCCTTTGGCCAATACCCAATAGCTTTGTTTCCTCCATAGAACAGCCACCAGTTTCCTAGACTCAAATCCTGCAACAAAGTGGTAACATAATGAAAAACTTGTCATGATCATGAACTTCAGACATGGCTGTACTTAAAATATCCTTGCATCAATTAATTGGATTAGAGATGGTAGGTTTCCTAATTATCTAGAAAATAATTAAGTTTCCTTGCCTGGTTAGTCATATATATTACTTAAACCCTATATGGTATCAGAGTAGTTGATAGTAAATGTTAGGCTTCATACCCAAACTAACCACAAGAAAAGGCGAATTAAACACACCTAAAAGGGAGTATTAAGAATAATTTTATATGTAAATTAATGTGCTATCAAGTAAAAATATATACCTTAGTCTTATTGACTTTCTAACTTGCCTATTTATTTTTTAAATATTAAAAGGACCCAATCTTATTGAAATTGCTTCTTAATTAGCATGTACTGGTATATGAAGCAATTTAATTACCTTGGAGAGCCTGAGAAGTAACTCATGTTGAACCCCACCATAGGTAGAAAGTGGGCTCAAGGAAATGCCAAGGGGTATGCGTTCATTAATTTGAACAAACCCTGGGCAAAGCATATTGATGCATCCGGTCTTAAAATTATCCTTCTGTTGCAACATGTACAATGAAGGTAAGTAAAAATAAAAACATTAGAATATATCATAATTGATATGCATGGAGTACTGATCAAATTCAAGTAATGAATATTGTATCAAGAACTCACAGTCCAGGCTTGAAACATCCGAGTTCTGTTGTCACCAAACTGAGTGGGATTCACCTATATATGAATAAAAAATACTCTCAAATAAAAATCAAATGGAAAGAATAAGAAAATTAAACCAAATTAGATGCAAAAGCTAGTTTTGAAGGCCTTAATAAATATATACCATCCACCCTGCACTCATAACCTCGTTCCCATTCTGAACCCATGTTGTTGCACTGCTTGACTGGTTAACTCCAAGACCCAGGCCCCATAAATTAAGCCAAAAACTGGTTCCATAGAGCTGCTTTTCAGATGCTATCAATGCAGCAGCCTGCAGTCAATCAATCCGGGTTAATTCCTTCAAACTTGACAGCACAATTTTGACTCGTGATTAAGTGGAAAATAAAAGAAACATCAACAGGCTAGGCTGATAATTAAATAGGATTCCTTAACCGTGTTTACTTATATATAACGCCTGTTTGAAACATAATTAATGGGGTTAATTGGAACAGTTGGACCAGCAAATCAAAGCACCAGGTCAATCAGTACTTAATTAGTTCTAAATTGATTCCTTGATTCTCCACTCGTGGGTCTTTCATACCCAGTCAAATGAACTCTTGATCAATTGATCAGATCCTTTTTAATTTCAAACTGCATGCCAGTATAATACAATTAATAAGAAGAACAGGTAATACCATATATAAGATAAAGAAGAGTTATAATATTATATCTTATTTATGTAAGGCTATAAGAGCTATGCTTCATATTTACTTAATTTTTCAAAATCTGATATTGAAGGAAAATTATCAAAACAATTAAATTGCAGTGGTATTGAAAGAAAAGAATTTAGTGTTTGAGGAAGAGAGATCATTTAATTTATGCTTACGAAGCCGACTTGGCGATGCTCATCGCCTTCATAATCATCATCTGAAGTGGGCGTTTCAAATCTTTTCCTGAAATTTCCGAAAAACTTTCCTCTGATGAGGTCTTGCTTGTGAGTCCTCCGAATGGGCACAGTTCCACTGGGGCAAACCCCCTCTTTTAGCCCAACTTGTATTTCCTTACCAATTGTTGGAGTTTTGTGGACAGAACTTTCCAAAACCAAACTGGGTTTCAACTGCAGTCAGATAATTGAGCTCATTATAAGAATCAAAAGCCAGCCAAAAGAGCAAATAAATAGATAAAATTCAGTCACAGAGAGTGAGAGGGAGAGAGCAAATGAGAGAGAGAGAGAGAGAGAGAGAGAGACCAAATGAGAGAGAGAAAGTGAGAGAGAGAAAGAGACCTGAATCTTATGGTTCTTGAGCAATGGATGATCAAACGCAGGTTGCTTGTAAATATCAACACAGTCATATAAGTCACCTTCTTCAGTCTGAATCCATCATGGAAACACAAAACAGGAAAAACCCATTACATAATATTCTTAAAGGAAATTGTCAAACAAAAAATCTCAAAACATGAAAGCTTCTACCATTGGTATCTATATATATGTGAAAAAACTCACTTTAATGGTCTTGACTGCAGGCTTGTTAAGAACCTTGAGCTGTCTCTCCAACTCCAGATCTTCCTCCACTGACAGCTTCCTTCCTTGTAGTACTCCCCCGCTGCTCAAAACGAAAAAACAAACAAGACCCACCAACAGCTTCATGTCTCTGAAAGCCATGAATGAGACCGTTCCCGTTCTTCTTCTTCTTCTTCCTGGAGCAAGACCTTTATATATATAGAATATTCAATGGTGGGAATGGTGAGGAATTCGAATAAAACGATCCGGGCAGAAATTCTTTTCAAGGACGAAATGTCTGTTCATGAGCTATATAAGCAAATCTCTCAATTAAAAGCTCTGGCACGCTTTGGGTCCGTTTTAAGAGAGAGTAGTGGGAAGATTCCACTATTTGAGGCGTGAATAATCCTGGTGTGAAAAACTAAGTATGAATGGGAGACCTCCATTGAGATTAATTCATGGGCCAACTAAAGAATCCTTAATAATTCTCTCTTAATTACTCTTAATTATTCTTAATTACGTGCTCTTTCATATGTATGTATAACGTTTATGCATGCCATTGATGGAGTTGTTACCGGAAGGAAATTAGGTAATTCATCTTTGAAGATGTATAAATTATAAAACTTCCCAATGACTCTTCAAGGACTCAGGTTGCGCTTGGCACGGCTTTTGGGAAGCCAAAAGCTGCTTCTTTAAATGAAAAAGATTTTCCTTCCTAGAGCTTGTATTAACTTAATTTGCTGATCTTAGAAAGAGGAGACCACCTCTGAGCAGGTACAAATGGAAGCTTCTTGAGAGAGAAGATTTTTAATTTTCAATAATTCATCTTTTGAAAAAAAAAATATTTTTTTCTTTGATGTATGTATATATGTGCCCTTGTGATATTAAAATGTTATACATGTACCTTATACAAATGGCTGATACATTAGGAATTTCACTATATGTAGGGTCATACATTGTTATGGAGGACCCACTACAAATAGCTAGATCACCTTCAAATGATATATGGAGTATTCATGAACTCTTATATTTGTAAATATACCCTTTAAAGTATTTTTAGTGTAATGTAATATTTATTTTTATACAATTAGGATACTAAACATATAATATATATATATATATATATATATATCTTTATAGCTTATAAAATTATGTCATGTTAATGAGATGGAGAGTCTTTAAATATGGCTTATGTTTTTAGGATATTTAAGGAGAAGAATAGTGCTGTAACATTGAAGGGTGCTAAAATATTTGATGTCTAGAATTTCTAATAGTTTTAGTTTATATGGAACGAGTTGGTCCACTGAATCGCGAGTCAGGTGGACTCTGATCAGGTTGGTCTTCTAGACTCAAGTGAGTCCAATTGACTCACCCGGGTACTCAAACCAGGGTAGGAATCGGATACTGAAATGGCCGGAGTCACGAGACCGGACCATTTTAGAAGCCTCCCTGAGTCCCTAGTCCCAAGAGCTTTTCGACATATATCTGCATCAGCTGAAGTTTGAAGATCAGCGGAGAGATCTCCTTCCCAGCGAAAGTACAGGTGAGACCCATTTCTCCATAGACGGGATTGCAATCTCCTTCGTTCTTCTTCCTGTTAGCGTTTTAGTCTATTGTTTGATTTTTTTTCGCCCCGGATTTGGGCTGGTCGAATTTAGTTTCTGGGTTTCAGTAACAAAGTTCGATCTTTGTTGCTTGAGTCTTGTGTATTGTTGGATGGGGACTGGGTGTTATTCGTATATTGGGATTTGACTGCTGGGTTTCATCACAAATACCGAAATTTATTGACTTCGATGATAAAATGTTGCTTAAGCCCGATTAGACTTTAGGCATTCCTTTTTGAATCGTGAGGAAGACTAGTGAAATAAGCCCATATGAATTCAATTTCTTCTTATTTTTTGACAAAGCCTATGCTTGAGGAAGAAAAGAATATATGCATAGTGCATGAGCACAGAAAAACTGCTTGCATATTCTGTTAGTAATTGTGTTTACAAAGTTCTGTGATTATGTGTATAGTGCTGTTAGTAAATGTGTTTGCAAAGTTCTGTGATTATCTGAATAGTGCTGTTTTGAACAATATTCCTGGCATGCAGCTTGTTCTTAGGTCCATTCTGTTTCTAATCTTATTCTGAGATGCTTGGCAAAACAAACGAAAAAGAAGGTTTTTCTTCACTTGTTTGATACTTTATATACATGATGAAGCATACTATTATCTGCTGTGCATAGTCAGGATGGTACTCGTTATTTTCCTGACAAAATTTGCTTTCAATTAGCTTCCTGTTTAGGAGAACTGAAGGAAGCTAAAAAATTAGTTAGAATAGTTCCAGTTGTTCAATAAACAATTAAGCATCACCAATCTGCAGCTAATTTGCAACTAGTTCAGCTTAGTTCGCTATGGATTGTCTTTCTTTTTGCATTTGATTTTGTAACTAAAGTATTGCAGGTTGTTTGCATTTTTATCGACTTAGGGAGCTTATGAAGTTTCTGATTTAATGTAGGAGTAAAGGCCAAAACTTTAGAAGTTTTGTTACTGTTCCTGATATGGATCCTAAGGTTGATGGTAGTACAAAAAGAATGTCTCCATGTGATGTGGAAGCACTAAAGAAGTGCTTAGAGGAGCACAAGGGGGACTATGTGAAATGTCAAGCCCAAGTAGAAGCATTCAAATCTTCTTGCTCTTCAAAGAAACCATCTTTCTCTTCTGAGGCCTCACGAAAGACCTTGTAAACATGTTCGCCACACATGCCTTCTCCAGAGGAACCTTTCCTTTTGGAGATTACGGCATCAATTTCAATCCAAATGTAGAGGATTACACTTTGAATTAATTTGATGAATAAAATAGGGCGGAGCTTTTTTACTCAACAGTTCATATGTAGCATTGGTTTCATTACCAGTAAAACTTAACACATCCTGAAATTTTCTCATTTAATATTGCATATACAACATTCTGAAATTCATTACATCCTGAAGCCTGCATAAAGGCCATGCTTACACCATTCTGCAACCACATTCTGTTTGTTGTTTCCTCTACCAGCTTTGTAATTAAATAACTGCTACAATGAGCAGAAAGATGAAGAAAAGCAAGCAAATGTATAGCTGATTAATAAGTAAAATGTTACAAAAGCTTGCACAAGTACCTGAGTCTCGATGATTGAGAACACTTTAAGCTCTACACTTACCTACATCTAGATTTTAGGTTTTAAAGTAAAATAATGAAGAACATGGTAACTTTCTGTATTCAGCAGCATACACATACATCAGGCTTTTATAGATTGATCTGTACTGGGGTTAGTTTGCTAAATTTGTTAGAAAGGAGGTTGACAAGCTGCCTGGAATCCATGTGGAACTCTGAAGCTCGTTAAGCTTTTTTAACCGGATTGGGTGGTTTAATGGAGTTGTCCACGTACAGCACATCATCAATCCAGGCAACTATATTGAATGCCAAACTTTCCAGCACTCTTGAATAACTTTCCAATATTGCCTGTCCAACATCCTGCAACAAAATATGAATGTTACACAGATGCATACTTGTCGATTTGGAAACATGCACTTCTTTTTTTTTTTTTTTTTTTTTTTTTTTTTTGAAATGTTTGGCAGCATGCCTGTATTCATATGGATACAGACAGTTTAAGTTTCTTTCTTTGTAATGCTATCCAATTTTAGTGGAAGTTTGGACAAGATGAAGAAACAAAAAAGTAATGATAGTTTCAGAATGACTCTTAACTGATTAAGCTTCGGCGGAGGAGAGCTTATAATGAAAGGTAAATTTACCTTATTAAACTGTATTTTGCTTGTGTCCAGGGTCGTCTGTGACAATTCAGGGTATCTCTGCTTTAAGCAGAGCAGCAAACTCTCTGCTCTGTTTGCTAGAGTTGCATTTTTGTCTCCATCAGCCATGAAATCTTTGACCACATCCCATGAAGATTTTGAATGGTTAAGGCATGCTTTTCTTCTCCATACATACATTGAAGCCTCGACACGATCTGCTATTTCTAGTGCTTCATGTTCGGATGTTATAGTAAGACAATCCAGCAGATAGTCAGGGGAGAAGCGTTCAGGCGTACACATGTATTTGTAGATTGTATCTCCTAGACTGGCTCTTCCACTCTGAAAGGACATAGGAAATTTTTTTCAGACATAATATGAATATTCTTCAGATGGTCCAGTATAGAAGAAGAAAAATCTTACACTTAATATTCATAGCGCAGCAAAATAGTGACCGAGTATAGGCACATAGAAATACTGAAACCAGTGATATGCAAGACATTTGACTGGTTTGAAGGGAACAAACTGAAGGGTTCCGTTTTAAACTTGTAACTTTATGCTTCAAACTTTTTTCTCACCTTCGGAAGAGATGCAAGGTATGTTTCAGGAACTTCCATCTCAGCGAGAATGCTACTATTAATGGCCATGGCTGCTTTAAGAATTTGATTTGCACATTCCCGTTTGTGTTGCAACTGTTTCTTTGATTTCTCAAAAAGGCCACTTGGGGGAACGCAGGGCACAGGCAACCACCATTTCTCCTCCTTTCTCTGAATAACCCTTCTAAACGATCCAGTGGCACTAGTGTATGCATTTGAAGAAAGATTTCTCTCGTCTGCATACCAAAACTCGGTTTTTTCGAAGCTGTCCAAAACCTCCTGCGTGATGAATCTAAGCATTAGTATCTGTCTTTAATTTTTGGCACTTATAAATAGATCTTTTGATTGGAAAAGTTTCTTACATTTGTTCACTTTGAAGGAAAACTATTTACTGTAGCTCATAAGTGAAAGGAAATCTCACCAGCAACATGTTATCCAACTTTTGTAGAGCAGGAAGATTTATGTAGATGTCTGACCGCGGTCTGCTTGACATAACCTGGATGAGGGCATATAATTAATTCAACAGAAAATGGAACCAGCACCGGGAAAAGGCAAAAGAAACTTGACAATACAAGGTACTCACTTCTAAGGTCGTTCCATCTTTGAAGTTTTGGCTAGAAGGGATGAATTCAACAATATAATCACAAACAGACAGAAGACAATCCATCTCCCTGCTCCACATGGATTTCTTCTCTTGGGAAAGAGGTTCTAATCTGTAACACTGGCCAAACACAGTAGCTGCAAAAAACACAAATGGACCACAAATCATAAACTTAATTTAAAGCTGAATGGAGTTATTTCTACTTGTATTGCTTTGATAATGCTCCCTTACCATAGAGGTTTGTAATGGCATTAGAGATGGCAACTGCAGGGCAGACCCCTTTTCCACTTCCAGACATATCTTCACCCAGCAACAGCTTTGAAAATCTTTCTTTCATCATCTCCAACTCTGAAACACCCAGAACGGAAAAATCAAGTAATCTGTGTTTCACGAGTTGAAACTAAAACAGTACAAAAGTAAATGGATACATGACCCAACTCACCCAACTCAACCAAGTCAATTTCATCTTGACTGTCAAGTTTCTCAGCAGCTTCATTTGTACGCTGTTTCATGGCCATTTTGGTGAGAACGGGCTGGCTCTTGGTCTTTGGCTTAGCTACTGACCAGAAAGGGGAGGACCCGTTATTTTCTTCGGTGGTTTCAGAGAACGCCGACGTTTCTGAATTCGTTCGACTGTATGTGTACAAATCTCCACTGCGTGTGGAGCAGCCGGTATTAATAATAGACCTGTCAATCCGTTCCTCTGAAGAAGGGCGCGACTCCAGATCATAACTTTCATCTGAATTCAACAAATTGTCCATCTGAATTGTTGTAAAACTCGTAGCTCTGATAGTGCCTATCATTGACCAAAACCAGAAAAATTCAGTGCTATAAACCTTCGATCCCTGCATTAATCAAATAGTGCAAACTTCATTGTTGTCAAGCTCATAAAAATCCAGTATCTAAGAAGACTGGTAGTACAACACAGGAACTACAGGGATTTGAGACAAAACGAGACATACCCAGAACAAAACTCGGTGATTTTATCTGAAAATTTTGAAACCCAGAAAAAAAAAAATCTCGGTTTTTTTATCTGAAAATTTTGAAACCTACCTCAAATGTGAGTTACAGAAGGAGCCGGAAGAAGCAACAGAGTAAGAAAAAACAAGTTGCGCAAACAAGGTGGGCAAGATGGCAGAGGAGACTGCTACCCCAACCGGGGCATTCAGATCATCCTCTTTAAAAACCTTACCCTTTTTCGGAAAAGAGAGCGACCCGAAGACACAAAAGTTAAAATCAAAAACTCAAACGCTGCCATGCCTAATTTCAAAAGCTGGAAAAAGTAAAGAAGAAGCAGCATCAAACAGAAAAAAAATAAAAAAACAAAGTGGTCCTTGCAAGCGAAAGACTTCTACTTCGATTCTTCCATTCTTCGCAGTATCTAATCGCCTCACACTTCGCTTTCTAGTCTTTGCAGGAGGGGATCGAAATCGCTTTTAAGACGCAGTTCAGAAGGAACTCCATTTTGAAATTTTCAACCGTTGTTGAAAAAAAAAAAAAAAAAAAAAGGAAAGAAAAGCAAGACTGTCTCGTCATTCTCAATCTTTACCTTTCTCAGCCGTTTTTGAAATTCGAAGCTCTATTTAGTCACAGAGGAACGTTCGAAACAGTTCCCTCCCAGCACTCTCCTCCTTTTCTCCCCTGCAACTTTTTCTCAAAAAGCATCCGGCAAACAATTCCATTCTTCAGTCATCGAGAATCTGCAAAAAAAAAACCCTCGCTGGACTTCTGGGTTTTGAATAAAATGCCGGGAAATCAGGCCGTTCCGACAGCTTGAACTGAAAACAGAGACGCCCAGCTGAAGGAAACAAATGCTTCATGAGCTGCACAAAGAGAAGAATCTGAAGATTTCTCGACGATTTAAAGCAGAAACTTGAGGACCCAGTAGTGATTTTTTTAAGCTGATTGGCCGGAAATCTTTGGGTTAAAATATTCGCATCGTGGGAGTAGAACAAGCGGGAGCAGGGTTTAATTTATTGTTCTGTTCTTACTGTAATATTTGAAGCTCCCTCCATGAACTGCCCAATTTTATCTATACTTTTCTGCTATTTTAATCTGCATTGTCAGATTTATTATAACTATTGGTGGGTTAATATCGAATACTACCTTAATTTAAAAAAAGTATATCAAATTGATTCATTGCATATACTCCAATACTTACAGATTTTGCAGGTGTCAATATGATATACATAATGCCTATGACACTAGTGTCTAATCTATTTAATTATGAGATCACAGCAAAGTCAACCCTATATACATATCTGACATTAGTTCAATATTGCAGTGTATGGGATCAAGAGACCTAACCTAATTAAAACCAATGTTTTGAAAAACTAACCAATCATCAAATAGGAGGCATTGCAAATATCAGTTAGAGCTGGGTTTAACAAATGGTGAACCAAAATGGCTTACTAGTTACTACCCAAACTCTTATTATATAATTAGAATTTTTTCATAATTAAAACTTTCACAAAATATGTTAAATCAGTTAAACCACCCTAAAAGGCGTTTAACCCAGCCCATAATTTTATTTTGATTTAATTGGTTTGGTTTCGATAATTTACGCAAAAATGTGTTAATTCCATTAAGCTGCCCGAAAAATGCGCTTAGCCCGATAATCTGCTTTTGAGTTAATCGAATGGAATTGGCCGGTTTGGTTCGGTTCTCATAATTTACACAACCTGAACCAAAATAAAGAAGTACCCTGGCCAGAGGGAGAGAAGTATTATTGAGGTGGTTGCATGAAAGGGGTTGTTCCAAGCTCCAAAATAATTCATCAAAATGATTGATACAGCGCACGAATGCCAAAACCCTTAGAAGACGTGAGTTGTGAGATAATATTTGTAATTTGTCCTTGGACAGAATGTACTATATTAATATGTAGAAGAAAGGGAAAGGGTAGTCCAGGTGCCCCTTGCAAGGTGTAGTGAGGTAGTCGTGCTTTCCATCTTCTTCCCATCAAGTGTTTGACAATATGAGGATACCATTTTGTTATTTGGAGTTCATGCATGAGGGTTGAGACTTTTGTGGGGGAGTGTTTACAATGGTTGGATATTAAAATGGAGTGGGGACTGGGTAGAGTATTAGTTGGGATTAGTTGTTCTTAGTTGTGCTATCTAGTTAGGTAAGTAAGATATATTTGTAATTAGTTGGGATAATTATCATTATGGTATAAAGTATTAGCTTAATCATTTAAAGAAGGTAAGTGAGGAATGTCTGGAAACTTAATATATATGGACGGCTGGGTGATTAACAAATTAATCATTTCTGTATTCATTAAGTGTACGTGCTAGAGCCTCTTATAATATAATTTAGGTAAAATTTCTTCTCTGGATTGGTAGAATTTTCTGCGCTGAGTTCATTCATGATTACTAGGTACCTCTTAATCCTCACCTTAATTAAACATTTTTTGTTTTTTGTTTTTGGTTTTTGGGCGGCTAGCCAGTTCTTTGGAGGTATAAAACTACCCCTTAATGGAAAAGTTCCTTCTAACATATAAATTTATTTGGTAAGAAGCTCTCTTTGACAGAGTTCATCTTCTAATTAAGCAAAGAAATAAGTTAAACTTCATCTAAGGGATTTTTTTTTTTTTTTTTGAAAAAATTGATGAAACATGCTTATTCGATACATCAATTAATTATCATATTTATGATTGGCAAGGCATAGTATAAATCTCACCAAAATATTGTGCTGAAATATATAACAAGGGTTTGAAGTTTGAACACGTGAAGTGGACTCATTTTTTTTAACAAATATGGCTTGAACTCGAAGTTTACTCTATTCTCTGTTATAGAGCGCGGTCCGGCCCAGCCGGAGTAGGTTGGCTTGGTCAGTAAATGTGGAAATGGTCAAAACCAGTTGACCATTTTGTGTTTTTTTTTTTACCGAAATACGTGTCACCCAATCCTTCCATAGTCCCTAGGGGCAAGGGGGAGGGATTTGAAGAGAAGAAGATGAAGAAGAGAGAGAAGAAGAAGAAGAAGAGAGAAAGAAGAAGAGAGAGGAGAATAAGAAGAAGAAGAAGAAGAAGAAGAAAGTGAAGAAGAAGAAGAAGAAAGTGAAGAAGAAGAAGAGAGTGAAGAAGAAGAAGAGAGTGAAGAAGAAGAAGAGAGTGAAGAAGAAGAAGAGAGTGAAGAAGAAGAAGAGAGTGAAGAAGAAGAAGAGAGTGAAGAAGAAGAAGAAGAGAGTGAAGAAGAAGAAGAAGAGAGTGAAGAAGAAGAAGAAGAGAGTGAAGAAGAAGAAGAAGAGAGTGAAGAAGAAGAGAGGGAGAAGAAAAGAGAGAAGAAGAAGAGAGAGAAGAAGAAGAAGAGAGAGAAGAAGAAGAAGAGAGAGAGAAGAAGAAGAAGAAAAGGGAAATTAAAAAGAGATGGAAACTAAGGGTAGGTTAACTGCCCCTTCATCTCTCCAACGGAGGAAATTTTAATTCATGGAACATTTATTGTAATCAACTCCATTGTGTTTAAAGAGTCCAGGGCTTTTTCCAAGAGGCCCTTCGCGTAGATGATAGACCCTGCTTGTTCTTAGGTGATTTTGACGGAAAGCAAATTGACTAAAGACGAAATTTCCCCAAAATTTTTTTTTTTTTTCTTCTGAATTAGTACATCACAGCTAAAAAGAAAGAAAACCTGCAAAATGCTTATTATTGTTCTCTGCTGTAGCTCTCTACGTACTACAATATTACTAGCTTCATATCTACGTTACACAAATTCAACATATATACCTAAAGGACTACAAATCTGCATATGCCGTGAGACCACCAGATCCCCTTCTACTTCTAAACTCGCTCGCGTCTCAGTTCTGTTTCTTCCCTCCGGCCAGAATACGCGAGATCTGTAGCCCTCGACTGAATGCTTGGTTGAAGAGGAGCCTTGTCTGGAACTCTGAGACGAACGGGAACCAAGCCAGAACCGCGACTGGAAAGAAAATCACCAGACCCATCAGGTACTCGTACCCCCTCGCTAGTGCTTTCACGGAGCCCCACATCCCCAGTGCCTTCACCAGGGGCCTGCACGCTTGGGCTATCTGCTCGCCCACAATCAACAAATCAGTTTCATGAAGAAAAAAATTCTCAATTGAAGAAACCATATATAGAATCTTGCTTTTGGTGATCAGTATGTTTCATGACTATATGATACTAAGATCAAAATAGAGAACAATATATGGAAGTAATTTGACGAAGAATTGGGAAATTAGTACCTGCAACAAGGCCCAACCGGTTGGGATGAAGGCCAAAAGACTGGCGAAGATATCGCCTACTGTGAGATTGAGGAATACAAACATGACGCAAACTATGGCGATGGTTCCAAGGAATAGGACGAGTTTCAGAAGTCGGAACATTAGCTGGAAATCTGCGCTGAACTTTTTCCTTCCCATTGATACGACCTGAAATGAACAGTTTATGAGTTGAATCAATTAAGGATATAGTTTAACTTAGAGACAGCTCGTAATACACATATGTTGAAACTAAGAAACATTACTGACCTTCAAAATAACCACTGCTGCCACAATGACGAGCCAAGACAACCCGTAAACCTGTTCATTGAGAAGATTAGCTGGGGAAGGTACTCATCACAGCAAATGGACAGGTGTTGAAACTAGATTGTTCAGTCTATTGAGCATTTGAGCGCAATTATGCAACTTAAATAGGGTTACAATATTCAACTTTTTATAACGTTGAGTCCTAAATTTCTTGGAAGAAGAAAATACTTACGATGATACTTGTGTTGTTATTGGCCACCTTCAGATGATACACAATCCCGTACTGGAAGACGAAGAATCGAAGGGAGAGAATAATTTCCCAGACTCGTCCGTATAACCCGGTATACTGCAAGTGCTCTTGCTCTTCTTCCCACCAAGATTCCCAGCTCTTATTTGCAGGAATACCAATGCCTCCTCTGCTGCTAATCCACTTGGACCAATCCTCCCAATCTTCCACAATCTTCTGCCACTCGAATCCTGACGGGTTGAAGAGGAAAGGAGCAAACAACCAAGAACCGACCAAGAACCACACAGATGCTGAGAGAAGTATGTAAGCGATTGCACTCTTTGGTGCTGTACCATACATGCGATACGCAATCAGAAGTATCATCAACTCCAATCCTTTCACAAAATGGCTCCTCGAGTACAACCGGTAGTTCTCTGCAAATTTTTCGTGACGGACCACAAAGCCTCGCCCCGTGGCACGGTACTTTGCCCCTCCGTGCAGGACTGTGCGACCAAAGTAATGCATCCTTGTGCCGAGGGAAAAAGTGAAGAAGACGGGAGAAAGCTGGAGGTGCATAATAATCAAATCGCTGAGGGCGTTGCGAAAGCCTCTTTCTAGGCCTATCTCCATAATCATGGGTAGAGCCGTCAGTATGCCAATCTGGACGACGGACTGAGAGGCCATAGATGCCATGAGGGCCTCATCTCCTTTCGAACGAGCATACTTCACGATTGCCGTCTCCACTCCACTTAAGCATAGGTACAGTCTTCCATATAGGAAAGAATATACCGTGAGGACAATTATCTGCGTAGCGCAAGTAAAAACAGAGCAAGTATTTGTCACGAACTTGAGAATTCTCTGGTGTGAAAAATTCACATTAAACAAAGGCGGTCTGTGTAAGCAGTGAACTGTATTGAGGAAACCATCAGTAAACATGCTGATCGTCAGAAGCGCAATTGTACATCTTGTCACGAAGCACTCTGGTTTAATTAGGTTCAGTTTTCGACGCCCAGCGTTCGATTTGATGATACGATTTCTTAGTAAAATTTTCAGTTTTGTTGAACAAAATAAGAGAAGATTGCACTTTCAAATATGCGTTTTATAAGTCCAATCATCGATTTTGTGCTTTGCTCAAGCATATATTATCTTCAGGGAAACCGAAACAGTAACGTACGCAGTGGTAAAGAGATGAAAACTTACCAAGGAGCTGATGTAGAATCCAACAGTCGTGACGTAACAAGACAACATTCGGAACATATCGAACCTATGGCCCAAGCGATAAATATCTCTGCTCAGAATCTGTTCGCCGTTACCACAGGCCACCTTTGCTTCAAAGAGTGAGATTTGATTGAGTCCTACATCACGTCCTTTCCCAACTTGGATATACTCGTGGTGGGTCACATTTCCACGCCGTAGTGTGGAATTGAAACCTACGTAGAGTAAAAAAGAAGAAAAAGTCGAATTTCATAAGACAAACTTGCTTATCATGAATAGCATGTACTATCAAATGTCAGCTTCTCGATCAGATGTTTGAGTTGGAATTCGTCCAATCAAGGCTCAATGGTTCTCCCCCCCAAAGCCACTGCAAATTCTAAGGATGAAAAGGTGGAAACTTACCGGCAAAAATATCCTCACTTAAATTGATTCCGCGAGAAGCTTTGCTGATACCTCCTCTAGTAAGGTGGAAGATTCTGTCAAAAACATCCGGATGACCATAGTGGAAACGTACCCTGTATCCGTCCACAGAGAAAGATATCTTGTCAGTACTCGAGGTAGTTTAGCTGCATTTAGTCTCTAAATTTATTCAGTATAATTTGTACCACAAACGTACTTTTCCAAGGTTAACCAGAACGCATGAGGTATAAGTTGAGAGTAACATGAGTTGTATGAACAAAAAAGTATTGGAAAGTTTCAGACTGTTGAAAATTAAATGGATATTTTGAAATTAACTCAACAAATTCGAAGGCATTAACAAATTTTTTATGTTGAAATCAAATTTCAAACTACTGAAAAGCATACTTACTTGAGTGGATTTGCTAGAACTCTTTGACCTATCGTCACAAAACTAGTTTCTTGCATCGACATAAACCAAGCTAAGGATGAGACACTGCAATGCAGATTAATGACTAGTTAATAGAAAAATCCTCAACAGAAGTTATTTTGTTGAAAGTACCATTATTCACCTTCCCGTAAAAATATGTTCACGAACACCCAGAATAGTTGGGGGACGTACTCCATGGTCCTCATTAAATTCTTCAAGCAGATTACGCATTTTAAATGCTTCTTCTAGGTAATTGTCCTAAAAGAAAAGTGCAGAAAGATATCAAGTGTTGGCTTATCTGCAGCTTAATTGGAATAACAACAAATCCACACTTTAATTGTATTACCTGGTTCATGTCAATAGTCTGAAGTGCCTCTCCTCGGGTAAAAATTATGGCATGGTTCTGATTTTCTGGCTTTCCTTCACCTACTTTTGCTGCCCCCGGTAATTTTATACGGTAAATTTCCTAATGAAGTGGAAAACGTTAACTTTTAGAACGCCATTAAGTCCATGCACGATACACTTGTTAATGATCTAACTAAAAATTGAAGACCGAAATAATCACCTGATCAAGATTATCAACAGCTTTGACTAATACAGAATAGTAGACCTTCTTTGCAACTCCGCCTTCTCTTTCCTCAACCTCGTCAATATATGCCACGCGGAGAGAGGGGTAACTGTGCATGGATATATATCAACAATCAGCACGCATCCATGCCCTTTTTTTTAACTTTCTTCAAATAGATTGAACTTTTTAAGTCCTAGAGGTATAGTGGCCTTGTTATCCTGACGAGTTAACTCGCAAAACATCATTTCCATTTTGGGATTAGGCTAAGTATTAATTAAGACTGCTGAACTTACTTAACCATTAAGTTCAAAATATCGGTTGCATGACGATCTCCAGACTGTTTCTGATTTCCATAGTTTTGACATGTCGCAACATAGGTAAATTTCATATCTGCAACAGCCTCAAGTTGAGCAGATAAAGATCTTTGACTTTTCCTCTCCTCTTCTTCTTGGTCCGTCACTGCCTTGTAACCTTGTAATATTTCTGTATAGCAAGAGAGATAACAACTAACCATTCCGTTCCTATAAAGAGTCATTTAGATCGATGTTGAAATTCCCAATTACCAGTTTCAGAAGCCATGTCCAGGAATGCTTGAAGCTTCAAAGCCCTCCTATAATACATCATTCCTCGGACTGCAGCAGCAAAAATTGTCACAGATAAAGAAGACAATGATGTATGAAGCTAATTAACAAAGAAATGTAAAACTCGTCTTACTTGTTCTGAAAAGTGTTTGTCCCCTGAGAGAGGCCCAGAGACGAAGGAGCAGCACGTTTTCTTCATTCTTGAGAATTTCACTTAAGGAATCCCCTTTGCAGTTGATTCGCTCCATGAAATTGTTCCACTCGTCTAACAGTAACATTTTTGGGCATGGGCATAAGAACAGAGAGAGAGAGAGAGAGAGAGAGAGAGAGAGAGAGAGAGAGAGAGAGAGAGCTAGAGAGAGAGAGAGCTAGAGAGAGAGCTAGAGAGAGAGAGAGAGCTAGAGAGAGAGAGAGCTAGAGAGAGAGAGAGCTAGAGAGAGAGATATTATATAGATTTTTGGAGATATTAGAGAGAGAGAGAGAGAGAGAGATTATTATTATTATTAGATTATATTTATAGAGAGATAATATAGATATTATTATTAGAGAGAGAGAGAGAGAGAGTATTGAGAGGACATTTATTAATATTAGAGATTAGAGAGAGAGAGAGAGAGAGAGAGAGAGCGAGCGAGAGAGAGAGAGAGAGAGAGAGAGAGAGATTATTATTATTAATATTATTTTTTATTCATATTATTTACATATTATTTATTATTATTTATTATTATTATTATTATTATTATTGTATTACATAGATTCATTAGAGAGAGAGAGAGAGAGAGAAGAGAGAGAGAGTTCATTATTAATAAAGAGAGAGAGAGAGAGAGAGTTATTAATATTATTGATATTATTATTATTAGAGAGAGAGAGAGAGAGAGAGAGAGAGAGAGAGAGAGAGAGAGAGAGAGAAGAGAGAGAGAGAGAGAGAGAGAATGAGAGAGAGAGAGAGAGAGAGAGAGAGAGAGAGAGAGAGAGAGAGAGAAGAGAGAGAGAGAGAGAGAGAGAGAAAGAGTAAATAGTTAAGTTTAGCCACAAAATAAACTAAAAGAACTTTGTAACACCTGGGAAAATCTTTTGCAGGTAGAATATGATTGATACACCGTCTTCATTCTCCAGTTCAAGGTCACCTTTCGAAAAGACTGTCTCTTCACGGTAATAAGGTGTCATAACACTGAAAAAAACCATTAAGAACCATATGCAAAGCAAGGTCAACTTGGGCCCTTTTCCAAGAGAAATGAAAATTTTTTGTGATAAATGTTAGCGTAGAGCTGACGCCAAGAAACTGCCATGTTGCAACATACATCTCAGCAAAGGCAGCCATGTCAAATAACGTATAGTTCCGATTAAGAAGTAAGACATCCAATGAAAAAAAGCATTGATGGGAAAGCTAATATTGACCTGAACGAGAGCATCTTCCGCACGCGAGGAGCACGTGGCATGTCCATAAATAAAGAATTCGTGAAAAATGCTATCCTTCTACGCGCCTCAAGATTTGTCGGGACATCAATGGCCGATTCTTTGACTGTCAAAAGAAGGTATAGGCGCTTTATCTGCAAGAACGATGGGCTTGGATGCATTAGTCATACAGTCATACTGAAGCCAACCACCACAACAATAAAGCTCCTGCATCATACATGTAAAGGCTTCTTCAAGGGGGCAGGGTGAGCTTGAATTCCTAATTTGAAACTTAATTACCTGTTCTTCCCATTTGGCAGTTACTACAGGAGGAAAAGCTATGGCAGCATTTTGATCAGTACCAGCAAAGAGGAGCTTCCCAGGAGCTGTATCCTTGCTTCCATGACCAAGTTCAGCCAATTCCCTAAGCAACTCACATAATGAGTAAGAAACGTTAGAGCCAGTCGCAAGAAATTTAACAAATAACTGACTGAAGAATGACCAATCAGTTGTTGATTACAAACCGATTTTCGTTCACCATCATATCGCTAGTAACTACTTCCAGTATATCTTGCAACAGCAACACAACAGTGTCACGTTTTGCAGGGTCCCCTTCTTTCTGACATGGACGAAGAAATTGTCATGTAAGCAGAGTAAGATGATGAAGCATTCAATGAGGCAGGTCTTAGCAAATATTCATCTAAACTACGAGACTCTCCGACTTGTGTAAACGTGAGAAATATATTCTAAGATGACCAAGTCAAAGGCGTTCTCTTTTGACTTG
Source organism: Aristolochia fimbriata (assembly GCA_019845555.1). Lineage (NCBI taxonomy): Eukaryota > Viridiplantae > Streptophyta > Magnoliopsida > Piperales > Aristolochiaceae > Aristolochia > Aristolochia fimbriata. Next base: position 1,777,141 of record CM034083.1, read on the forward strand.
CCTGATCCATTGCAAGACTTAAAAGGAGAAGCTGTTGATATTTCAAGTCCTAGTCATAAAAGATTGAATAAAAAGAAAAGGATGTGCTCACCAAGATTTCCACCAGCTCCAAGAACTTCTTAGATAAAGTAGGCAATGGGCCCATTCTGAAGTTGGCAAGAAGTGTATTTTTCGCAATGTGGCCTTCGACTTCCTTAATGATAATACCAATTATTCTGTTACATAGAGATTAAAGAGTAAATGCTACATATTCTGTTGCTTTGGATAGATCAAAGCGTGTCAGGATAGAAATTTACACAGCAAATAAGCGATTTTAGAATCTATAAAATAACCTTTTCTCATTTTCCCCGACCACCAAAAGGTTCAGGATCTGCTTAAAAGATTCATAGCATTCAATCACAGCACATTTCATATACTCGTCAGAACAGATGCGCTTCCAGAGATCGGAATCTCTGTGTCGAAATTGGGCAGCCATATCTAATGCAACTGGGATCTGTTATAAAAAAATTAAATATCAAGTGCTAACAGACAAGTATTTAAATAAATAAAATGAAAAAATGCATAATTGCATCGTAGAGGACCTTGCTTGCAAGCAAAAAAGGTGGCCACTGTATAAGTTTCAGGCTAAGATCTGACGTATAAGGAACCATTAGAAGATCCATTTCCCTGCGCAGTTGAAAAGCCAGGCGTTATTAAAAGAGACAATGTAAAGTATGATGAGAGAGAGAGAGAGAGAGAGAGAGAAAGTCAGGAATAGATTCGGAGCCTTTCCTGTCACTAATAAGGTCTTCTTCTCGAAAGCTACAAATCACTTCATTCCACAGCTGAGCAAACTTCGCAGCTTCCGTTCTCCTGCTTGGTGGGACCTAAGAGTACGAAGTGAAAACTTATAAAATGAACTGCTAAGAATATCAGCTCACCATTTGGTTATGATGTCAAGATTTCCATCACGAACCTCAGCGAAACGTCTCCTGAAGGCAAATCCCCTTTTACGCTTTTCAGATGGTACCAAACATGCGTTGAATGCTCCGGGTAGTGATTGAAATCGCGACCTCAACATGCCCAAAGTACGAACCTGTGAGACATGGCTTTATATAATCAGCAATCAGAACGCTAATCAGTTATCTATGAATGTTAAAGGATCTAAAATTCTTGACTTGCCTATTTGAACTTTTAACATTTTTGTTTCATTGCGTTTTAAGTGGCGGTATCTAAAGACGTGAGCTAGCTTTATAATTTATTTTATTTAAATGGACCAAGACCGGAAAAGCCTCAGAATTTTCGTGTGTATATGAAGGAATTGCATAGTGAAGTTTAAATTTCAATACTTTAAAACTTTTGTTCTGCTATATAGAAACCATAGGCTTCGCAAGGTCCTCTTGGAGTTTCCCATAAAGTTTGTAGCCATAAGGTGCACAGTTTACTAGTATGAATTCCTAAGAACACAAAGTCAAGTTTACCCGACATTAAACTACTTAACTAATTATGCTATTTTTAGTCTCTAAATTTGATTTTTCGCTCCCACTACAGGCAGTAAAAATGTCAATAAAAAAATTCATTAGAGCAATAATTAAATATGTAAAGTTGATAAATCTATAAGAAACACTACTGTGCTGATTCCTTGAAAATGGATCTGCAAAACTTTTTTACCTCCCCAAGACGATCAAAAGCTCCTGAAAGACCACCATATATCGTCGAAAAAATTGCATACCATATTTGGGTGTCCATAAAATAAACCTGTAAACATAATATATCCATAAAATCATGAATTTTCATCATTACAGGACCTAAATACCTGAAATGAAAGAAACTTTCTTTTGAATTTACCAGAATTACAGGAATCCAGAGTGTAAAGACAGCACCCATGTTGTGCTCAGCTAAAACAAGAAGAAAAATGAAGTATTAAACATCTAAAGAGAAGTTAAAATAAGAAAGGAATAAAGATAAAGGAAGTGATAAAATACCGTTTGGGAAAAATTCATGCCAAGAATATTTTACACGCCGGACATTCATTATGTCCCTCGTAGGCTTGACCAAAGGTTTTATCTGGTAAAAAGTGTAGCTTATGATCGAGATCATCAAAATCGCTAGGTTCCTTCGTAGATTATTATGATTACGCTGTACTGATGTGATGCATGCATAGGAAACTTACTTGGATGAAATAGCTGAATGCAAACTTTGCGCAAAATAGTAACACCCAGAATATGGTATACCTGTACAAGAATTTAGAAAGTTTAAATCAACATATATCTGAAAATAAACAAACTACGCTCCAAAGATAAAATTGAGTGCTCAATGAACTCACTTGATTAGTGAAAATTGACTGTCATGCATACCTCTACCTACGTAAATGCTTGGCTAGGACCATTAAGAAATTAATACATCAGTAAATTATTTAGACTAGATTTCATTAAGTTGAAGGTAAAAATCTAGATTACATATTACCTGTGACCACCATAAAAGCAACCTTATTATATGCCAGTCAGAGTTTTCAATCCATCGGCGAAGCATTGGAAAAATGAACAGCACTGCTGCCAGTATATTGGGCAACAAGTATAAACCCACAGCCATGATATATAGGGGCGGTACACCCTTTACTTGACCAAGCCACTTCTTTAAAAATTTAAACTCTGGAGGTACCCCTTTCAAGGATTGCATGTAACACAGAGGAAGAATAATGACCCAAGCTAGACTCACAAATATTTTCAAAATGTTTCTCAATACATCAGTAAACTTCCACCTGTGATATCCAGGGAAGTTCAAAACAAAGTCCAAAACACCTATCACAAAAAAAAGAGAAACAAAAATATGAAATACATTAGGATAACCATCTTTAGCCTACGAAAACATTCCTCAAATGTTTTAAACATAAAAAATATTCTAAACGACAAGACGAAGTCTCGTATTTTCGTGCCTTTACCAAGGAATACAAGCACTGCAGCGAGTATACATATCATTTGAACTCCTACTACATTACAAAATAATATGCGTCGCAGTTGTACTTGTGGTTTGAATTGAATTGGATAATTAAATAAACATATATAAAAATGAAACCCAGTTTCAATGAGTATATATGCCAGAGATATACTCGTTAAAATTAAAATATACTTCTATTGCACTATATGTATTATGTATTTTTGTAAATAAAGTAAATTAATGCACCGGTAAATAAGGCATCTAATAAAACCTCAGCACCTAGTCTAAATCCAAAGAAGACAATGACAGTTAATTGGACAAAATGATGATCCTTCACAGCTAACACACAAAAATCACGTACTTTGTAACAGACGAAGCAAGGCTGCTGTGATGAAAATGCTCGAAACAGAAAACAGAATATCCTTCTTAAAAATATCCAGCGGCGAGTTACCGCTCCATGCCACAATAACCATGGCCTGCATTTTTAAACAGTTGCACGGAGAAAGAAAGAAAAAGAGTCAGTTGGAAACATATACATACGCAAGAAGATAAATTGTTGATTATTCTGTCTGACCAATTTTTGTTAATTTTCAATACTTTTGCTTTAGCAATTTTTGTTAATCCGTGAAGTTATTAATGTAACATCACCTTCTCAACCTATCTTAACTAATGTAACCATTTGTCCAGTCCACAGTCCCCTCAATAAGTTCTTCACCATTAACCATTGTGATGAACAGGGTACTAATTAATAGGTAACCACAAAGATAAGCTTCTTGAATAACACAATCCATACCTGCAGTGCCAGTATATAGAAGGTCCACATGCGATCAAAATTACGGAAAATATGCCAAAATGTTCTGCTCTCAACGAAATTACTTTTTCCTGTACTTCTCTCAACGGACTTTGGTCGAGGTGATTTTGCCGCCTGCACGTACAGCCAATAAATAAGGCATCTTATACCCATTCCTATGGTCAGTTTTGATATATTTCATTCTGTATTAGGTAATAGCTGCAAACCCGTGTTGTTATTGGCCGTGAGTCACGGACCGACTTGAAGAAGTCACCATCATCGCGCATAGGCCAACCCAAAGAGAAACAATCAACTGACCTGAACAGGATTAGAGATGCATTCGATCACGAGATCAAATTTTGGTATCAATTTGTTATAATGAATAGGGTTTTAATCCTATCGCTGAATTCAATGCCCCCTCAATAGTTACTTTCAATTTAAAAATGCGGACTCTAGTTAGCTAAATATAGTATGATGCATTAGATAAGCTATGAACCGGAAGTATCCATTTTTTCTCTTTTCTTGAGAATAAGATGTCTCTTTTATAAAGCCAAAAGGCTTTAGTAATACCAGAAGTATTCATTTAGATCGTCATAGTTGCACCAAGACGAATGAGGCGCCTTCCCGTTTTTGCTCTTGTTCGCTTCCTGAAAAATGCAGAAAAGCGTTGACAGACATACTATGGCTGTGCAAAACCTAGAGTACAAACTACTTTAGATGTATTATGGCACGTACCTTCTCGATTACACGATATAAAGGGGTTACAACCTTCTTCAAGAAAGCCTCATCATCTCCACCATACGATGGTTTAATATTCTCGCCAGTTACGACACTAACATTTCCAGCTAACAGTCCATGAAGTTCATATGCCATCTATATATGAATCGAGTGGCTATCAAAACCAGTGTTTAGTGCTTAATCAAAACCATTTTGATTCTGGCGTTACTTACATTATGAAATATGTAGCACAAGCATTCTGGCATAAATCGTACGTTCGCTGCCTCCCCCCATATTAGCAGATAGAGACCCATGTAAAGGATCTTTCTTTGTTGTACTTCTTGTTGCCCTTGCGGTAGTCTGAAGTAATGAGATGCATTCATTTTTTAGTGATAGTTAATCACATAGGCAGCACAGGAAGCTTTTAAGGAACAAAAGCGAAAAATCTCACCTTAAACTGTGCTTCCGGCCCAAAAACTTGCACCATGTCTTGTAGTTTTTAAATAATTTACTCATAACCGAATCGACAGCTCGCTCATCCAACTGAAAGAACTCAAATGGACTTTTAGCAAGAGCAACCGATGGTTCTAATGAACTTGAAATTCTCATCTATATAAAATTATCATGCCCATCATATTTTGGCATTGACACTACTGCCCCAGAAGACGGCAGATATTTCAAACAGGTGAAACCTCAGGCCGAAAACATCAATATCGAACTTTCTTTTAATCTTGCTACAAACTTTGAGATAACACAATTTTTCATGGCAAACTGATCTTATAATATAAAAATGGATAAACTAAATTAGCACTAAAAATGAAGACAGAGTAAAAGCAAAACAGAGTGGCAAATAGCAAATGGCAAATAAGTTTTAGTCAGAAACCAGGTCCTGCCGAGTCGGCAACAAAGTATGTCATGAGATAAATAATAATAATAATAATAAATTTTAAAAAAATAAAAAATTAAAAACTGAAATCGGAAAAGCAGCATGCCTTGTTTAGTGGCTCGGGCTTGGGCATTAATCTTATATGGACATTGGCAAGCAGCAGTATCAAGTGCTCTCTCTGGTTTCTCACGTTGTCCCTCTGGGGAAGTCAAGAAAGGAAAAATTAAATTAACTCAGGCGGATATTACCTTATTATTAAGCAGCTATGTGGCCCACAAATACAAAATTAAGGGGAAAACCTGAAATCCGAACATTGCTCTGAGCCAATCAAGAAGATCCAGATCGCCTGTTTTATTCCTGTTCTGCTCAAAATATGACGGCCAGTTTAGGCCCTGAGTGTTTGACAGAGCAGCCACGGCTGCCTTGATCTATTAAAACAAAAACAGGTCAGTCATCATGCTCGCATTCACTAGCCAGTAATCAGTCCAAGACAGGTGATCAAATATTTACCTCATCAAGTTGCATAATGCACTGGGAAGCACCAAGAGCATCCAAGGGAAGAATGTTGTACGGGGAATATATTTCTTTCTTTTCTTGGACATCCTTGGCAGCTGCAATGATCTGTAAAATCCGCCAGAGTAATTCACAACAAGTTCATCTACTATATATGACCGACTGATGCTCAAATCAAATGGAAAATAATTGACCTCTGGGGCAACTTCATCCACTTTCTCGGTCTTATTGACTGCACAGAGCACTTCGAAGAGCACTCCGGCTGTTTGATACGCTTTTCCAATCTGCGCTCTGTCGAGATTCAAAGAAAGAAATCAAGAAAAATAATTGGTGCGCAATAGGATATATTTATAAACCCAAACACACCAAACGGAAAATGTACCTGTCGCTCTGCTCGCCGGTGTCGAGAACTCTGACATAGTGTTCATAGTACTGTTGGTAAAAACTCTCGATTTCCCTCGCATCACTTTTCTTCACCCGAGCAGCAAGACTTGGCGTATTATCCTGCCATCAAATAAGTACAATTACGACAGAGAAAACAAAAAATTGCTCTCGGTGTTCCAACGTCGAACTCGTGAGCGTCCTTTTGGGGATGAGGAACATCAGAAAACTTTAAACGCTTACTCTTTCTAACCGCTGCAACAATGCTGTTTTGAACTGACGAACACCTCGTCCTGTTGAGCTCGGGTCTAGCCGATGCGCTTTCTCGAATGCGTAAAATCGGCCTTCAAACCGACCAAAAAATCGTTAAAGTGGCTACATTTGTCCCCAAACAGATACTACCGAGTAGGATGACTATTTTAATAAAATTTAGAACGGAATCGCGCTTCAAGAAGAAAAAACTTATTTAAAGAACGAGTTTTTCCTTAGCTTCACACAGAAAAGAGGAGAAACAGGTCATGTTTTCCCATGGCTTTCATATTTCACAGAGTGGTTGTGTTTGTACGTACAAAGGTAAGAGACCCTGGGACGTTCGTGTTCGAGCTCAGCGGCCACACGAAGAATGGGAGCGATGCTTCCGAGTGAAGAAGGCACCACCTCGTTGTCAAAAACCTCCAAGGAGAAGGTCGTCATCGCCGCGCTCCTGGACGATCGCCGCGTCAGGCCCTGGGGCCCCGAGTCAATACTCGCCATTTCCGGCACTGAGCTGGATCTCTCCCGCTCTTTCTGTAAAAATAGACAAAACACTCAGTCGATCCGACATACAACCAGCATCTACACGAATTCGTACTAATTACTCAGCTGATCCATCAATGACGAAACAACAAAAGAAACTTCAGATAACACATTAAAAATTCTAGCAATCTCGTAACATCACTCCGAATTCGAACTTCGTAGCAGGATTACATGTTCTCGTAAAAACGCGTATAGAATCAATTTCACAAGATTAAGCAAATCAAATTACAAAAAAAAAAAAAAAAAGGAAGAAGGAAAAAATCGAAGCTCGATCTATAAAAAAGGAAATAAGACAATTCCGTAGCTGAAGCTCAACCACTGAAGCTCGATCTACCTAATCCAGTCACACACACACACACACACACCTCAATTCAAGAAAAATCAGCCGATCCAAAGAAATCAAACTCTACATCAGTAAAAATACACCAAAACACCACATCCGATCTCATCGATTCACCAAAAGGCTACTCGTCATGAGCTTTCAAGATAACAACAATTCTAACGCAAAATCGAGATCCGGCTACGACTCACCGTGAGGCGGATGTTCCGATCGAAGCGCTCCTGCAGCAGCGCTGCTGTGTGGGAAAATGCTGGTGATTGAAGGCGGAGAGGAAGCAGAGAGCGCGCGGGAGAGAGAGAGAGAGAAGGAAAACGGCGTCTGTTTCGGAGCGAGGGAGAGTCGCGCGGGAGCCGTGGAACCCGCTTTTGAAATTGAGGCGACACGTGTGAGCTCTGCGGTTTTCGGCGGTTGGTTCTGCCTGAAACTCGGACAAAAGGTGTAAAAGCGTACGACCGTGTCATGTCCGAAAGGCCAAAACAGTTGGCTGTGTACTGACTGTACACTTGGTAGTACTTATACTGGTAATTTGTACGCGTATAAGGGCCCCGTATTTAAGTTTTATTAAAATAGAAAATTCAGGCTGGCTATAACCACAAGAAGTTTAAAATTTTATACGATTCTTTATTTTTATTTTTTTTAAACAGCTACAGCTTACATTTTACAATGTATTGCTCTAGGGTCGGAGCGAACTTCTAATCATGTACCTCTAATTGTGTTACTCATGTTGCGCCGAGTCACTTCCGCTATGTGCATTGTTGACTCTATTGTTGTAAACATTAAAATGAGGTTCTCAAACACCCACCAGTTCATCGATCAATCGTCACAAACTTATCATGGACCTACTCCATCGATTTTCAGAGTAGTTAAAAGTAACCCACCGTCAAAATCCATCGCCTCGCCACATCAACACTCCAAGCCAACCAAGCATTAGAGATACAATTATTTTTTTTTTTTTTTAATGCCATAGTTTTGGAACTAGGTGTAAATGTGGTGGTTCAGGCTAAAATACTGTAGTTAGGGATCAAAATACCACTAGTACAGTTGTTTTCTGCCGTAGCCGACTATAGCGCAATTCGAACGTAGGGTATTTTTATTGGTTTATCTATTTACCTATTTATGAAATAAACTGACTACTTATATTTTGAATAATTATGCGTTACATATGTTTATGGAATTACTATAATTTATTTATAATCCAAAACTTAGGTTTTATGTATACTATTCTATTTTTAAGATATTTTTAAGTACACTTTTCATTTTTTCAAGTTTTAGAAATATCTAAAAATTTTATATTAAATTATTGATATTAATGTAAAGTGAAACACCAATATATAATATATAAAATAAATATAAAAAAAAAAAATTTTAAAATATAAATTATGTGGTGCTTACCCTTGTTAGAGAGGGAAATGGAGAGAAGACCTAAGAGATACTTTATTGTATTTTTTTAGTATATTGTTCATATTTACTACTAATACTACACAATACTGAGTATATTAGACTATCGAGTATCCATAGTAAATAAATCTAATAAAAATAATACAATAAAACAATAAAAATAAAAAATATAAATAACATCAAAATGATAAAAAAAAATTAAAATTATTTTCTCTGATGGATACATAAGGAAAATTTAATGCTTAAAGAAAATATTTTTTTTATTTTAGATAAAATTAAAATTTTAATCATATTTCGTGCTACTTGATAATCCGTAAGGTAGAATTACTGACCCGAGGTGTAACCATGGTCCGCGACCATGTACAACTCGCTGGACGGGTTAGATCGAAAGACGAAAATACCCTCCCAAGTTTGAAATCCAAAATGCTTAACGCTCCCACGCTCAACGGCTACCGGGCTGCGTCTCTCCCCTTTGAATCTTGCCGAGGACTCTTCTCGGTTTCTCTTCTCTCTCCCCCACACAGATTTAAAGTCGTATCGTCTTCTCCTCTGTCTCTCGTCTCTCTCACACGCAGATAATATCGTCCCTTTCGGGCGCTGCCCTTCTTTTACATCTCTGTTTTTTGTCTGCGACTCTGGTGCCCTACTTGAATCATCTTTTGGCTCTGCGCTTAATGGCTTCCCAGATTGCGGATTCGACTAGCCAGAAACCCAGGACCCGCCAGAAAGTCCGCATCGTTGGGAAAATCCGACCATTTACGGACTCGGAGATCGATTCCTCACAGGGGCTTCCAGCAGCTCGAATTGTTGTCCAGAAATTGGATTCTTCGGACCACGTCGCGTTGCTAGTCGGAGATCAGACGTCCAGGTTTGCATTCTAATCTGCTTGAGGAATATTCGCGTGCCATGGCTTTTTCTGTTTTTTCAAGTTTTGGAGATAGTCTCGGGAGTTATCTTGAAATTGCAAAATACTTGTACTAGGTTGTAGTGAATTCAGTTCAAAATATGATAAAGTATCGCTTTCTCCATTTTTTAGTTTTGGCACCTTGACGTTGCATTTTAGGGTGGGAGTAGTAGTTGGGATAGATAAAAGCAAATGGACAAGATCATTTGAAACAATAACCACGTTGATGCATTTTCAGTGACGGATTTGTGTTTTTGGAAATTGGAAACTGCTTAGAAGGTGAAGACTGAAGACAGATAGACAGATAGTTTCTCTGTTAAGAATTTGTTGTGTTTACTACAGAAGTTGTAGATGAAGAATAAATAAACAATGTTCTTTTTTTTATCCTTTTTCATTGCAATGTTTGTAAAATAACGCGAGCTGCAATTTTGACTCATTCAGTCAGAAAGAACCATACAAGTTTGATTATTGCTATGAACAAGATGAAGATACAGAGAAGATATACTCACAGGAGGTCAAGCCCCTCATCTCGGAGATATTTCAAGGATCTAATGTTGCAGTTCTAGCCTATGGGGCGTGTGCTAGTGGCAAGACACACATAATTCAGGTGGTAATTTATCCCGTACTAATTTTGCTTTTTGTTGTTCATCTCAAAAGACCCTTTCTCTCGATGTTCCATCTTTTTAAGCACAAAGTCTGTTCATTTTTTTCTGTGGTCCTGCAAGCTAAAAAAGTTCTCTTCTCCCACAGGGCTCCAATGGGAAACCTGGATTAGCTTCACTGGCATTGGCAGAGATTCTATCCAAGGGAAAGAAAATTGGAAGCTCGGTTTTGGTTTCATTTTATGAAATTTACCAGGACCGTATCTATGATCTTTTAAAACCCAAGCAGGAAGTATTTGTTTTAGAGAATAATGGAGGAAAAATTCAATTAAGGGGTCTTTCACAGGTACGTCAAATCAATCACTGCAAGTTCAGTATTTATACAACTAAGGGGTCTTACTGATAAAAGTGACCAACTCTCCCCTCATATTATGTTTTCCACTTTCTCATTGTTTTCATTTCTGCATTGATTTTTTCAGGTTCCTGTAAACTCTCTCTCAGATTTCAACATTTTGTACTCGGGGGAGCATAATCAGCAGAAAGCTGCTGAGAAACATTTGAATGACACTAGACATAGAACCCACAAGGGGCTAACTATTCAGATATCCGGTGCCAACAATGATTCTAAAATTACTGCTCTAGGCAAGATGATGTTAATTGATTTAGCAGGTAAAAATCATGAAGAGAAGTGTTTTATTTTCTGTTTGTCGTTGAATGATTATTCTGGTGCTCAAGTTTTCTCCTTTTGAATTTTTTTACCAGGTTATGAAGATACTAAAAGAATGCCAAACAGTAATCCTTATCTTGCTGAGAGTACTAAGTTCAATAATAAATCCCTATATGCATTGCAAAATGTCATATATGCATTAAATGCAAAAGAGAAGCGGGTTCCATTCCGTGAAGCCAAACTTACTCGCATACTACAAGACTCCATGGAAGGAAATAACAAAACACTGATGATTACTTGTGTGGTTAGTTTTTTTTTCTTTTTTAATCACACAATGATCCAATTAATACTTATATGCTAATTAAAGTTGGTGAATGTTTTTCTACTTGATGCAGAACCCAACTTTGGGTCCAGATACGATTCATTCAATCAGTGTCAGTTCACGGTTATGTCAAGCTACGAAGGCCAATAGAACTTCCACTGTGGAAGGATCTCATACTTTGTCAGCTAAGAAAACTCCGAGAGCTAAGTTTCTTTTGGTTGACAAGAAGACTAATTATGCTCCCTCTGCAGAAAAAGGAGGAAGGTATGAATATCAATTCTTTCAATGCAACCGTTTTATGTAACTTCATACACTTTACACATTATTTTTCTTTTTATGGTAGGAAACTCTTTGGGACTGCAAATCATACCCCAAAATGCACAAGGGTAAGCTTTCAATATGGTAACTAGATTCATAAGTACTATATTTTTATTAGAAATGCCACAATTTGTGACGTCAATGCTCACAACTTGAGCTCCGATCTACAAACGGAGATAAGTGAATGCAGCTAATCTGTGGAAAGGCGCCACATTGATGTCATGGCCCAAAATCTCCATTAAAATCATACTAAAATTTGACAAAGAGATTGCAAAGAAACACTCCATCAAAAGCTCACTTGGACTTTCTTTTTCATGTCTTTGATTCTATTTTTCTTCAGAAGCAGGAAACTCCGAGTGTTGCATCTTCTGAACCAGTGCAGGTACAATGAATTTTAAAATATGTTCTTTCTACACTTCGGTCAGAAATACTCTTTTAAAATAATTATTTATTAAAACGGATGATGGTTTGTTTTACCCCATTTATGTCAAAGCCAACATCTTTATCAAAAGTGTACTGAAATTTTCTTAAAATTTTTCAAACCAACAAACTTTCTTGAGCTTTCATTTTATATCTTTGATTGTAACTTCTTTCAAAAACAGGAAACCACAAGCACAGTACCATCTTGTGATCAAATGCAGGTAGATTTTTTCCTTCTAAACTTCAGTCAGTTACATGCTTTGTGACATACACTGCCCATAATTGAAATATCTGTTGTTATCCTATAATATCCTGCACCAAACAAGTCAACATACACAATCTCAAAGTCTTGACCAATATCATTGATAAAAAGTTATATTTTGTAAAGTGCCAAGCATATCATCATGTGGAAGTGTTTTTCAGTACATTTTAGTCTTTATGGTTTATCTTACTCGCATTAAATGGTATCTGTAAAAGGTGAATATGATAAACTGATTTCCTGACACCAGACGAACTCTGTGCAGAAGAAGTGCTTTGCAATTAGTAACAAAGTTGCATTGGAACATGTTCCAGAGAAAGAGGTAGTTGTCAGATGTTTCTTATACATATAGTTTCAAGGAAAAAATCAGTTCTATGTACTGATACTTTTATAATCTTAGTGGAGTGTTTCTTTGGATTAGATATCAATAACCATATATACATTAATATTTATTAGGGATGGCAACAGGTACGGGTTAGCGGGGAACCCGCCCCGACCCGACCCGCTTAAAGCGGGTTCGGGTTTATGTTTTTACCCCGCGGGTCGGGTTCGGGTTTTGGGAGCAGAACCCGTCCACGGGTTCGGGTGGGGACGGGTTTAAGCCCCAAAAACCCGACCCGACGACCGCTTTTAATTTTTATATAAAAAAAAAAGTTTTAGAGGGTATTTAAATAATACAAAGTAAAATCCTACTTTCTTACGTTCTCCCCTTATGTTTGACAATATGTTTAAGTATTTATATGTTTATATTATTTATTTTAGAATTTTTTTTATTTTTAAAATTTTTAATATTAAACATAGCTGGTCGGTCGGTACCGCTGGGCGGGCGGGTTTTCGCGGGTTCGGGCGGGTTTTTTGCCCGCCGGGCGGGACGGTTTAGAAATCAAACCCCTGGGCTGGGTTTCAGCTGGGACGGTTTCCCGTTTTTTTTGGGCGGGGATGGGTTTCCAAAAACCCGCCCCGCCCCGCCCCGTTGCCATCCCTAATATTTATAGAAGATTCTCTATGGCGCAGGAGAGTTCTTTACGTGTTTCTCTGTCACTTGATACTTCTACAACTGTAGAGGTATGGCAGGCTTAGTTTTAAAAATTTTAATCCAGAGAGAGGTAGTTGTTTGATGTCTCTTACAGAGATTTATTAAAGTTGGCTCTCAGGACAGAAACTTTAATAATCTTAGTGGAGGTGTCTTTAGAATTAGATATTGATAACTGTATACATAAATATTTACAGAATATTCTCTATGGTGCAGGAGTGTTCTTTACATATTTCTCTCCCACTTGATACTTCTATGACTGCAGAGGTATGACACGCTTAGTTTATAAAATTTTAATGAACACATTGTTCCTGTAAGCCTGTAACTTTCCAAGGATGGTGAAAAATGTTTGGACTGTGCGGTTGTTCCATTTATTCTAGGTCAATCAAAATTCACTGCAGGAAGAAATCACATTCAGTTCCTCCAAGGCAATAGAGAGTTTAACACCGCAACTGGTACTGTCTTACACAGTCTGATCTCAAAAGAGATGTTTACAATGTCTTCATTAAATATTTTCATCTCTCAGGAGTATATCTTGCCACTGGCTCATCATGTTGATTCAAAGAACATTGGAGGCCCTCCAAAACTCTCAGATGTTTCACCAGGTCAAATACTGACACCATGTGAACTATTAACAGATTTTATATCCACACATTCTAGATAACAAATGTTTCACCATCTAACAGGTTTTGTTGTCTCGAATGAGAATAAATACTCGCCCTTCAGCAGACCTTCACCACCAATAAGTGCAAGACTCAGAGAGATAACAAATACGCTAAAATCGCTTTCTAGCACTCCTGTTCCTCTTTGCGTGAAAACACCAATTGCTGGAAACATTTGCTACAGCCAAGTGAGCAGGGAGCCAATTGAACCAAGCACACCTAGTATTACACTCAATTTGGATGCTGAAGATGCTACAGCTGCCACCCCACGTGAAGTATATGAGACTCGCAGTTGTGGACTGAAGGTGAATCTCAATTTTCTAATAATTAGTTATCAATTTTTTGTTATATCACATTACTCTCACATTCTTTTGTCCATCAATTTTCAGAAATCAATGGTAAAAGAGTACCTAAAGTATCTCAACACTGCTAGCAAGTAAGTAAAAACTCATGTTTCTGTTTACCCAAACAAATTTTAGAGTAAATAATCACGATTCTAACAGTGTTTTGTGAATTAAAAAACAGAGAGGAGCTAAAATCGTTAAATGTAAGTGGTCTCCCTTTAGATTGTTATTTGATCAAACATCATATACAATGTTTTGGAGCTTCCTTAATATTGGTGTTTATGTGCAGGGAGTAGGAGAGAAAAGAGCCAATTACATACTTGAGCTTCGGGAAGAATCACCTGAACCATTTAAAGAAGTAAGATTTAAGCCTTTGATCTCCTCTTTATTTTCACTAACTAACTGGAAAGGGACACTTGGAACTTAAACATGACTGGGAAATGTTGATTTTGCATTAACAGCTTGATGATTTGAAAGAAGTTGGCCTCTCAGCCAAACAGGTAGGTTATAACTATTGTTGAGTTTCTAATTTCTACTTAATACTTTTGATTTTTACCTTTTCCTTTAACAAAAACAAAATTTATTTTTTATTGAGAAAAAACTATCTTTGGTGATAATCAACCAAGAAAACTGAGCTTCCTTGATTCTACTGAATTTTCTTGTCACCGTTTTATACAGGTAAACAGAATGATGAGGAAAGCCGCAGAGGCTCTTTTTATCTAGTATATGAACTGTATGATGTTACTGGCAACGAGAAGTTGCTTCAAGTGTGTTTGTACACTGTATTCGGATATCAGGTTACTTGAGAAGCTCATCAAATAGTCATATAGCACCGCTAGATTGACCTGTAAAATGTTTGCCTATGTTTAGAAATGTAGTTTCTTTTACCTTCGTGATACCCCTAATATTTCATCTGACGTCTTGCAAGGCCCTAAAGGGCTTTATAGAAGGATTATACTAATATACAGGCAAAAAGACTTCTGATAAAACTTCTAACTTCTGGATTCTCAGAACTATTGTCACTCGTTTTCTGCAGTGCAGTTTCAAGCGTAGACTGCTCATGCCGTATTATTGTGCCTGAATGGCACAACTATATTCACAGTGAATTCTCTTCAGTTTATACCGGAGTGATATCACATCAGGTTACAAGTTTCCATTTTTAGGTCAAATTATTACACTAATTATATTTTGGGTACAATTACGACAGTTAATGTTTCCCGCACACCCGAACTCGGTTTCCATTAAAATCACTGGTCAAATTTGGAGCCCGGATCCGCTGGCCAAAATGCAAAGCGAATCACAGGGTGCCCAGCCGTGCGGGGCTTGGGTGGGAGCCCGGGTCCACTGGCCAAAATTCAGTGTGGCCAAAGTGAATCACGGGGTGCCACATCAGCCCCGCACAAGTAATTTTGTAACATGGCACCCTATGATTCGCTTTGGCCACGCTACATTTTGGCCAGCGGATCTGGGCTCCTTGGGTGGCGCCCGTGGTTCGCTTTGGCCACCTGCATTTTAGCCAGCAGATCCGAGCTCATTTCCAAATGCAGCACAGCAACCGTTGGTCAACAATAATTGAGACAACAAATTAAGGTGCAGACTGGAAAACTGACGCATCGTTGCCTGCATTTAATAGCTCTTAACGCTTCTTTTGCTACCTTTTACCGATGACTGTAATACAAGAACTGTCCCTTGGGACACCTGCTCTTAGATTACATGCCTCATTTAAAGAATTAAAAGGATTACATTTAAACATTAGAAAAAGGATTACAGATAAACCCGAAACCTAAAGGACACCCAGATCAGTTCAGAGCAGCAAATTTCCTTTCCACCTAGTCTATCTAACATGGAATGAGAGAGGAGAGAGAGAGAGAGAGGGGGGAGGGGGAGAGGGAGAGATCAGAGAGAGATCAGGAGAGATCAGAGAGATCAGATAGAGATCGATAGAGATCGCATATAGATCGAGATAGATCATATATAATCGCATAATAATCGTATATATAATCGCATATATTTATATATAGATATATATAATCGCATAAGACAGACACCGCATAATCTTAATTTATATATATTTATATATATGATATATATTTATATATATTATATATATATATTTATATATATATTTATATATATATTTACAACTAAAACCTATATATATATTATATATATAATTTACACTAAAACCTATATATATATTTATATATATTTATATATATAATCGCATATATTTATATATATATTTATATATATATTTAGACAAGTATATTTATATATATTTATATATATTTATATAGAAAAGAGTTCATCATATATGGAGATCAGAAAAGAGAGATCAGATATATAGAACAAACGTTAGATCACCGTAGAACAAAGAGAGATCAGAGAGGGAGATCAGAGAGAGAGAGATCAGAGAGAAAGAGATGAGAAAGACAGTGTGTGAGAGAGAGAGAGAGAGAGAAGCTTAAAGTTGTAAAAGAACAATGAGAACGAAGCAGTGCTACAGACCATTCTTGAGACATTTTTACTCATCTCAACTGGACAAGAATTAAACAATTATCTCTATATTTACAACAGCCTCCGAACCGCATCTACCCACTATGGGGCAGTCGGCTGAGGTGGTTAGTTGCTAGCCAGATCCCCACTGGCCAGTCCCAGAAGGGTTTAGAAGAGAAAGAGGAGAGACGACACATTTCTGCTCTCTCGGAACAAAACTAGCCCTTCTGGAGAATACCCCCAACAGTACATTGGATCTTAACATTTCCAACAATACAACAAGAACCATTGCATACCTGTCGAGGGAAACAGCACCTTGGCCAAATAATAAATGGCAACGGTCAAAAAACAATTCAACTGTCATCGTCCACAGGCCCAATATATGTCAAATCTGTTCTTCTTACTCTAACAGCCCCTCTAAGACAACTGCTGGCCTTGAGATTCATGTGGTCGCCACTGGCCCCAATACTACTGTTACCTGACGTAGGCCCACTTCCTGTCCCATCTTCTAGCAGTAGCCATGGATCAACCTCCAAATCTGGATCCTGAGGAGCCACTGGCTTGCCTTTGACAGAAGATATATTAGCAAGAACTCGAGAAGAGGGCAATGAAATGCCTTTTTGAGGCAGGCTTGAGCCGCCATGATGGGATCCAGTTATATGAAAAGCAGACAGCAGTGGGGTTAGGGATGCAGTGTTCACTGTTGGTGGCTGACAGGAAATGGAGAAAGGCACAGAGGAAAGCATAGGCATAGCAGCCTGTAGCCGCCGCCTAACAGCTGCAGGCAACTGCATTCGATCCAACTCAGTCTGCACAACCGTAAAAAGAAATATCAGGATGCAGCTTGTCACATGTTCACAAAAACAGTAACATCAAATCCAGGATAAATGCAATAGGAAAAATGTTAGTATCACATGGTCACATAAGAAAAGCCACACCTTTTTGAAGGTGGTGACCTCTAAGAAAATATTGGCTCCACATAGGTAACTTCTAAAGGGGTAGGACACAACTAATGAGTTCAATTTAGGAAATCCATATTCAAGCTGCTTGAGAAGAATGTACAATGCCTAACCGGGACAAATTCACGATTTGCCCCACTCTAACTACCCATTTGACTACTTGATAACATTTTTCTCCAATGACAATAAGAAGAAGAAATTTCATTGAGTACAATATGATAGTGCAACAACTGAGCATTCTTAAAAGAAGAATACAGCTGAAATGAATAGTATAACACAAGTCATTACAATGCCACGAGAAAGAACATTTTCAGAGTCAGAAGGCTATAATGCACATATAATGCAAATATACTGCAGAAGAATGAAAACATACATTAGAGAATGAACTGGCTCTCTCAAATGTTTACAGTATAGAGAAAATTCCAGCTCGAACCCATGGACCTCCAACCAAAGTAGGATGACCCAATAATGGAATAACCAAACAAGCCAGTAACCCAAATTGTCCAGACATAAAAGAAAATCAATGTATACATTCTCCCATATTAATTGCAACAAATTTCAATGTTTCCTATTTTAAGACAAGTGGAAAGTAGAACTTTTAACTCTATTTTTTCAAAGCATGCTGAACTCTATGATGCTGCATCCACATTGACAATGAGTAACTACACCAAATATTCCATGCTTAAAAACTTTGCAATAAATACTAACAAACTTTCTTCATAGATTGATGAGTAAATACTAACAAATTTTTTTAATAGATTGATTAGCAAACCTACAAAAAATATTTCACCTGAAGGCTTTCTGCTGCCTCACGATCAAACGCAGAAAAATCTCGGGGAGATTTAACACTCAATCTGGAGGCAGACCTGGAGGGCTTAAGCCAACTTGGCTTGCAGCTGCTTAGCAATCCATGCAAGACGCATAAAAACCTGTCGAATAGGCTGTCACCAGACAGGTCCACTGATGCTTGGACCAATGTTTCACTTGGTGATTCTGTTTCTCTCTCTCTTTTGAATGGATAGTTTTGTCTTGGTAAAGGAAAGAATGACAGATCAGCATCCTCATACACCACTCTGCTTCCAAGAAGGCGAAGTAAAACAGAGGCAAGCATGTGCCTCATGTTACGAACAGATGGTTCCCTGAAAAATCCAAGTTAGTTGGACATTTTATCCAAGCAGAAAGAATAACTCATTTTGCTCAAATGTCAGATTGCGAATTTACCTATCCGCACAGATGACAGGAAGCAATCTCAATAAGAACTGCAACCTCAACCACATGGAAGCTCGCAATGCTGCAGCAGAGAGTGGTGCTGAATCAGCTACGCCGGTGGATCGCCTACCCAATCCTGGACTTCCTACTCTCAAACTACCTTTCCTTGAGGCCCCTTTGTTTGATCCACCATCAGCACCTGAAGAAACTGAACCACCTTGCTTAGTTGCACCCCTTGTCAGCCCATTTATTTGTTGCTCAATAGTGTTCATTTGTTTGATCAAATCAGTAGCAAAGGCACTCCTAGAATCATTTGAGCTACGATCAATGCAAGGAACAACCAACTGTGCTAGAGCCCTCTCAGTTACAAACAGCTCACTAGAGTTGAATCCCTCAAAATCCAGAAGATGAGATCTCGCAGTCCTCTTCAGGTCAATTCCTTCTTCAACAACTTCCCCCTCTTCAAGAGAACTGACTTCCAACTTCTTCTTTTCGCCTCTACTTGCTGTGAGGTCCACAGTACCACTTGACCATCCCCATGGCTTCCAAAACTGCCCTCTAGTTGAAAGGCCTTTTGACTGTGCAACAATAACAAGTCTTTGCTTAATAGACTTTCTTCCCAATAGAACATCACTACCAGCCAAGAACCACTTAGCATGCAACAAAAATGATTCCTCCATTGACCTCCCAAGTAGATGAACAACTTCTGAGTAAAGAGGCGCCGCGTCAGGTCTAACAAGTAACCTAGTCAGAACAATTTCCGTAAAATTGTTTTCATTATCAGAAAGCTTGTCCGAGTTAGGAGATAATGATCGTATTGCTTCCACCAAAGACATATTATCAGTCTCAATTTTTTCCATCAGTACTTGTTCATTCAAGAGGAGCCTCAGCTCAACCCACTGCCAATGAAGTCTAGCTGGATGCAGTGTATCCAGAACTTGTACTAGTTGATCCATAAGCTTTGTCTCGTTTCCAGGATGAATCTTTGTATCCCCATGGCCACTAATCCAAGACCCATCATCTTGTGAGAGCACAGACTGTGGCATTCTACAATCCAATATGGTATTTAGGAACAATCTTGCCCGCAAAGGGATAAATGCCATCATTTTAGAGTGTTTGTCAGGACCATGCAATTCTAATGCAAACTCTGAATCAGAGGTATCAGTAGACAGAATTTCATAGAAAGCATGAGTGTCTCGTAATAGAAGATCGCGAAATGGTTGGTGTCTGATAACTTCATTGATGGCCATTAAGAGAGACTGATGTATTTGATTGTCTTCACGAGGAGCAATATTACTATTCAGAATATAGGGCCGCCAAATCACCATCCCAAATACTGCATAAGCAGGTGGCAAGACCAAATTAAGTGGGAGCATCCTCTGCATCCTTGAGAGAGCCAAAGCATAGGGCTCACCAAGGAGCTCCACCACCAAACCCTCTGACACCATTCTTGTGTTCCCAAGTAGGAGCCTAAACCAATGAAGATAAACCTCAATCCCGTTCTCCACCTTATAAGCCCCCATAGAACGAGACACCCCATTAGAGGTGGACCTAGCACCCCTTAAGAACTGTAGAACATCCAAGCCTTCCTTCAATTTAAAGCAAGTAATCATTCTTTCCAGGCTTATGACACCATGAACAATGATACCAACCACAAGTGCTGATACTGCAGCAGCAGCTTTTGTGGCCCTAGTAGGAACAATTTTGGTTGAATTGTTCAAAATTTCACTTGAGAGACCAGTACTGGCATCATGAGTTTCAGGGGAGAGCTGAAATTGGGCACGAGCTTGAGACTTTCCAGGGGCAAATGCAGCCGATATACAAGAGAATGCCTCTCCAGCAACAGCTATCTCAAATATACGAGTTAGCCGCGCCCCAAGAGCTTCCTTCAGCAATAAAAGGGAGGTTATGTGGATATGTATAATTTGCCTCACACATTTCAATGAAGCAGCACCAGATGAGAAACTTGGCGGGTAGTTTGAGGCCCCAGAGAAATCAGGCAGTTTAGCAATGGCAGGTCCTACATTACCCACAATTGCTGAGATAGCAGCAGCTACTACAGGGGGATCTGGTTCTTGAGCAGCCCCACCATTCTGCCGGATGCAATCAACTAAGTTCAACACAATTTGCTGCGCAATCTGATGTCCATCATCAGACTTGCCCATTGCTAAACCTTTTGTGGGAGTGGGTGCAACAAAAAATTTCCTTTCCTTGCCATAAAAATAGTGCACTGCTTCCTCAATGTACCTCTCAATGTGTCTCTGAACAATTTCTTTCATTGTGGGTGCAGCCCTTGATATTCTGTTACTGATCTTTTGACGGAAATAATCATCCACATCTTCCAATCCAACTGGGATGTTGACTGGTGAAAACCCCAACTCATTGTCAAGGGGTCGCCCAAGCTCAAGTTCAGCAAGAAGTCTCTGATCACATGTTACTTTATAACTTTTTTCCCATTTGATTACACTAGACACAGTGCCATATTTCTTCAACAAATATCTAGCATAAATAAAGGCCATAGAATTAGAAGCCCTTCCACTTGATGCCATAACTGCCTCAGCTCGGCGCATTACTGCAGAAAGTGCTTCCGGGAGAAGATCAGAAGCTACAAGTATATTCTCGTACCTGAAGTAGACTGCTAGTTAGAGAAGAGGATATGCTGAAACAGACTTATACTAAATTCCAGAATAAGTGATGAAAAAGTATGATTATCACTCAAATAAATGAATTGTGACAAAGAACAGTGAAAAAAAAAACTTTAAAATTAAGTGTTTTTATCATTACCCAAAAATAGTACTAATGACTTCATATATTCAAAAGAGAAGCACAGTTAGGAATACAAGATAATAAGTGATGGTGACAATAAATGGAATATAAAAACTTCCATCGCAATTTTGATGCTATGCAGTCAGGCCTTAAATTGTTACTTCAGAAAAGACTAAAAGATCAATCAGAACAGAGTCAAACCACAATGCAGTATTAGATATCAGCATTATCACCATCCACAATCATTTTCCATATACACTGTGGCACACATGTGTGTGTGTGCTTGTTTGCGTGTGTGTCTGGGGCGG
The DNA here is from genome assembly GCA_019845555.1 of Aristolochia fimbriata. NCBI lineage: Eukaryota > Viridiplantae > Streptophyta > Magnoliopsida > Piperales > Aristolochiaceae > Aristolochia > Aristolochia fimbriata. The sequence continues at coordinate 1,799,146 of CM034083.1, forward strand.
GGGATGGGGGGTAGAGAGGGAGAAGGAGAGGGAGAGGGAGAGGGAGATAGAGAGAGAGAGAGAGAGAGAGAGAGGACCTCTTGATATGCAGTCAACTTGTGCAAGGATATTTTCAAAAAAAAAAAAAAAAAAAAAAAAAAGCTTGTGGAAGGATACACCTAAAATGACAGAAAACAGATCTGCAGAAGTAAATGAAAGTTCATAGATGGTGTTTTTAATTGCAACAGATCTTGAAAAGCCAGAGTAGAACCCTCTCAATCAACGACAATCAAGAAAATGCAGAAGAGACATCAAACTAGCTTTAAAAAACCATTGTGGACAATTTAACAATACATCTTTACACACTGATACAAGCACCATAATGTCTATTTTTTTCTCAGAAAAACCCTTAGTGTCAAATAACCAATAAGAAGAACAGTCATAATTGCTTGCTCAAGTATACAAACTATTGTTACAATTAAGCTACAAAGCTAAACTGGCCGTGATGCCCATAATTGGAGGAAAAACTTCAAAGGAGATGCTTTGTACTCCAGGAGAAATTGAAGGGCCACAAATACTGAGGCAGACTGCTGCAAAAACAATTGGATTTCTCAAGGAGCTTTGCATATTTTGAACAAATTTTAGATATTGCCAAATTCACTCCTGTCCCCTGGCCAATACTCCCACTTAGCCAATTAAGTAGCTGACAGGTTAGCTAGGAAAACTTAACCCCCTACTACTAGGTTTAAATGGCCCTTCAATATTCCATCGATGCTGTTTGTTCTTCACCTTTCTACTAATCAAGTAAGCCATCACTGCTATCTTAGAGTTGTTTTATTGTAAAACTTTGAAATGTAAAAATAAAAATAAAAATAAAAAAAACTTCTGTCATACAATAAAAGCAAGAATAGAAAAGAAGAAACAATAGAAGCAAAGCACTTTCCAAAAAAAAAAAAAAAGAAAAGAAAAATAAGAAACAAAAACAGAAGAAATGAAGAAACATAAACAAAAAGGGTCAAACCAATTCCAGTAAAGCATCAACATCCTCATTCATAATAAAGAGAATCCACAAAAGAATATTCTCAGGCTGGTTGGTATCCAGTTGAGAGAGCCAACCATATGAGGCTAACACTTTAGAAACGATGTACAAGCATCATTTACCTCTGTCCAACCATACTGGTAAAAGTTTCACAAGAGGGACAGTAAATTACCGTCGAATAGATGACAGCAAAAATGATTCCCCTACTTCACATAGATGAGCTTCCGTACTCTTTGGCAGCAACAAAGGATTCCTCCCACCATGGACTGTGGAGCTATGACTCATCAGAGCCTTTGGCAGAAGCCATAAAAGAAGCTTCACTGCAGATAGTAAGTCAGAAGAAACATCCAACAAATACAATATTGAAATCAATTCATCTTCACCAAGTTTCCACCGTTCATTACTTCTCTCTTCAGGTGGCGGAGAAAAAGGTCCACTACACTGCCCCACCTTAAAAGATGCTTTCTCACCATCTTGTACAAGTTGTTTAATAGAAGTTAATAACCAAAGTATAATTGACCTCTTTTCCAACAACCGCATATGTTTTAAGACTCTTCCAATTGAAATGGCATCATGGATCACTCTAGTCCCATCCATTAACTTAGATGCATCCCCGTCCACGCCAGACCGATGATGAGAGCAACTTATTTTGTTATCACACACATGGCTTGTCGAAGCCCCTTGGCTTCCCTCAATCCGGGCAGCTGCTAATTGAGCCAGACTTTGAGTTTTACGCACAATTTTTTGTCTTCCCCTTGATGAATGTTTGGTTGACTTTGGCTGCTCCACCTTCAATGATGAATCCAAAATCTTAGCGGGGCCCTTCCTTGCCCACCAAATATCTTCATCATCAGACATATTTGGAGAAAATGGTTGCATGTGAGAATTCTTCTCATCACTTGATTTTTGTCTCTTTGCTCTTCTACACTCCTCACAACCAGGTGTTCCTTCCTGCATACCTACAGACCCAGTAGGCCTCTTCACTGCATTCCCTTGAGATGCATCAAGTTGAGAATCTATCACAGCAGAAGCTGCATTTGGAAAGTGCAATAGGACTGAAATAGCAGTCTTAAGCTCTGCTACTTGGACCTTTGCTTTGGCAGGCTTACCAGACAATGTAAAATCCTTTTGTTTCATCATAGTGGAACTCCTATTGCTGCTTGAATGATATGATTTACCATTTAGAAGGCCATGAAGTGCAAGATGCCTTTCACTAGAATAAATGCCAATTGCATCATCCAGTAGTGGACCCTCAATAAGTTTTGATTCTTTCAGAGCATCGTGCAAATAGGACCCAGGGAGCTGCTTAAGAATCCGATGGTGCCTTTTCCGTCTTTCCAAATCTATTGACGTTTCATTCCTGTCCATAATACCACTTATTATTAACTGTCTGGCATAAGCCTGAGGATAAAATATGCCAAAACGAATAAGCTCCATAACAAGCATCTGAAGGCGCTTAACGCCTCGACCCTTTGACACTTCATGCTGATCCAGCCAACAAACAAATATATCATGAAGTGGCCCAGGGCTCTGAAGAACATTTGATATATCCATGCTTTTATCTGAACCTTTCATAGTATTTCTAACAACAGATGAAACATTCTCCACAGATGTCCCACCAGAGAAACTATCATTTGGTGAAGCACCCTTCATAGTATCAGAGGGTCTGACCACAGAGCTGCCTTTGCGTAGTGAGGTCTGCATGTCTTCCATTTTCAGCTTCAAGAGAAGAACTGCTACATACACCTCTGAAAAGTCTTTTCTGCCCGTAAATGTCACATCATGAGAGAGAGGACCACGACAATCTCTGAAATCACAAGTAGCCCATTCACAAAGAAGAAAAACAGAACACATCACTGATTTGTTGACAGACCCTATCCACTTCATAGATGATCTAAGACACGGGCTAACCTCCCCAATCCAAGCCTCTTCAATTCCACCATCACAGAAACTCTCAAAGAGACAATTATAAGCACCTCGAACATCTCCATGTATCAAAGCCTTATCTAAGGTCTGCACAACTTTAGCCACACCGCATCCATGAAGGCCTGGACTCACAGCCATGGCAAGGTTAGACGCACGCTTCTGAACAGAAGATGCAACATAGTTAAAGCATGTCTGGTGCTTGTTAATGGATTCTGTGAATGTACCCTGAACCTTGTTTGCATTTTTTGGTATAATATTCTTGGGTGCATCAATAAATATACAGGATGGAAGAGGGAAGCAGTCCAAGCCAACAAAAGTATCAGGAACAGCTAACATCAGGTACTGGATCATCTCGCACAAGGAAGAGAAAATGTAGTGTTTAGAAGGATTATCTGGTAGCTGTGGACCAGATGGAGATGTATCACGAATAAAACGAACTGCAACATCAACAAGCATTCGAACATAGCTCTGTGAAAGGGAGATGCTCTCTATCATGTCAAATATAATTGGCAAAAGCAACAGGAAAGCCTCATGTGATTCCTTATCCTGAAAACACACAAATGGATAAATTAAGACCTTATAAACAATTTTCACAAATCAGATACTTTGTGAGCATCACAAGCGCCCATACGAAGCATGCCTGTATCTCTTGTAGAAATCACAAGGGAAGCAACACCATGAACGGATAACTGCTCAAAATATGTGCAGCTAAACTAGCCTCAATAATCTGAATGAAGTAGGCTAAATGTTGTACATAAACTAGAGTTAACTATTCAATACTTCTGGCCATGGGTAGAAAGAAACCAACTAGAAGAGGGTGACTCATTAGGAACAAATTGAATTGAAGTAGGCTAAATGTTGTAAGTTGGATCTGCTTCATTGTTTTTACTATTGTATTACTATTATTCGTACCATCATCTTCTCATGAATAAAAAGCCTTGCAATTTCAAAAAAAAAAAAAAAAATATTTAGGCCATGAAACCTAAAGGTTGCCGTTGGAGGATAATTTGTCCAAAATAGGTGAAGCCAAACAAGCACAAATCATCTGAATAACAGGCTATAAACTAATTATACAGAAACTATTGTTCACTATTCAACAATTCTCTCCACATAAAAACCTAAATCACACTTTCTTGTAGCAAACAGCCCAATTGCCCTATAAACTGATTGCTGGAATGTTTGATGAACAATCAGCACATGGAAGTTTCTCCAAACAATGGTGATCTATGGCAGTGGCTTGTCTACATGTAAATTCCACATACATAATCACATCATTGCAACCATTTTATTTGAACATTATACTTTTTAATGCTCCTTGAAGACCCCAGAGCACCTACTTATTGTCTCCTCATGTGAACCATACTGCCTAGAACAAAAAGAACGAAAGAAACTAAGGGTATCTCATGAAATCACTGACCTGCAGTTGATTAAGGACCCACTCAACAATTGCAGAAGAGAGAAGAAGGCCTTCAGCATGGTGCCACTGTACAATCCGCACCATATACCACCATTTGAACTGCAGGGCAGGCTCCTCACCATCAAGGGTAGTTGGCACCAGATCACCTTTGTGCTGTACTGCACTAGTGATTAGTGTTTGAGGTGAATGATCTCTACCATGCAGATTTGAATGAGGAACATCTTTAGAAAAATATTCATCCCATAGAATCTGCAAGTACTCAATAACATCTTTTGTCCAAAGCTCGGTGCGGGCTAGTTGTGTTTTATCTGGAGATCCTGAGGACACACTGGCAGAAGCAGGTCGAACCTACAAAAGGACAAAAAGATGAACATACACACACACATATATATACATTTAGATACACATATACATGCACAAACATAGTAGTAGAGTTATTTCTTAAAAAAAATAACCTGATTGAGATAAGTGATTTTGATAAACCAAGTTGCTCTCAGCAATGGAACATTATGCCTAATAAGAACTTCAAATAGAGATTTCCTTCGATATCCATGAGGGACATGGTCTGCCAATGAGCGCAAACGCTTATGTTGCTGTGAGAGACCCTGGTCAATATTTATGGACAAATCAAATGTTAAAGGCAAGCAACATATGCCAACAGGGATAATCAAAACATCTAATAAAGATATGGGACATATATTCACTTTCTATTAACATATGAGAACACAAATTTTTATATATGAACAGAAAACCTTTTATTTATCAGCAGAAATTTTCTATTTATGAGCCAATAACATTACACAAAATCACAAATAAAGAATTAACTAGAAAAAGACTTGAAAAAGGCGAGCGGACAAGAATATCTATGCATTTTTTTTCTTCTTTGAGAAGCCGCTCTATACACTTTAGTAAGCTTAAAGATATACCTCAATCCATTTCTTTCTGAAATCTTCACTGCATGGCCTTTGCTCAGGGAAGATACCAGTTTTCAGTAGTAAATTTCCAGATAATGGCACACCATATACTTGCCCAGCCTATAACAAGAAAACATAAACATAAGCTTCCACCAGAGAAGGTATTTCAGCACCCAAATTAGCTGGAAGACAGAGATGCTACTATATTTACTATGTGAATAAACACCATCACAAAAACAAAAACATTGGACGTAATACCTTCCGCTTTTGCACACGAGACTCGTTGATAGCCCTGTGACGTTTCCGAATTGCCTAAAATGCACAAGTCAACCAAGATAGTGACTTTTAAGTTTCAACTTCACAACAAAATAAAAGGGAACATCATCCACAATATCCAACAACCTCTTGCTTCAAAAAAATTTAAAATATTACAATGGGAACTTATCAAATAAATAAATAAATATTATAATGGGAACTTATCCAAAAAAAAAGTCACACGAAGCAGATTGTGTCGAACTCATCTCAAGGAATTTAGGCAAGACAAGGGATCCAGAATACATTGGCCACTGCATCATTGAAATAAGTTAAAAAAATTACCTCTCTGCATTTTAGGTTGATTGGCTTAGTAATTGTTGAAGCTTGAGAAAGGACAATCTCTCGAGATTCCTACAACAAAGAGAAAACAGTGATCAGAATAAAACAGTTGCACTTAAAGTACACAATAAAAGGAAACAATACCCCACGTGTGGAGAAAAGTCTTACAAAAGAGAATGAGAGGAAAATAACTTTTGACAAAGGGGAAAGTAATTTAATTCCCCAACTCTACTAAATTTTGTGTTAAAATATGGCAAGTTGTCCCTGTCAAAACTGTATTCCTGTACGTTTAAAGCTTCCAAAATTCAATAATCTGACTTCCTCTATGAATTAATAAAATTTTCAGCATCCTAAACAATTGATAGAAGTTTCTTTGACCACACCACATATATTTATTGAAAGCATTAAAAGAAATATAGAATGTCTTAATTTCAAGGAGACATTACAACAACAAGGTCCTCTAAAATGAAGATGGAAGTCAAGACCTCACCTCGATTCCCTCAACAGTCTCCCTGTATCCAGTTTGCAGATATTCCTTGGTTAGGGTCTCCTCGGGACAGTTAGGTGTTTGTGGATAGAAGTCAGGAGGTCCCAATCTAAGGCAGCAGAAACGTAAATACAAATAAAGCTAAATTCATCAAAATCAAAACTTTTTAATACATAAAGAATACAAATAAAGCAGAACATAGTTGACTCACTCATCCTTATATTCATCCCATAATTAAGACTTGAAGAAACAATCAAATGAGAAGTACAAGAGAAAAAAAGGAAAAAAAAAAAAGAAAGAAAAAGAATTTCCTAGTCCCAGAGCTTATCCTGCCCCAAAAGGCATCAATTAAGAAATTAGCAAAAGCATAAATTACCGAGAATTCAGCGGCTCTTTATCACACTTGAGCTTATAGGGTATGAGCTGCAATTGACGCCTGTAAATCACAAAATCCAGAAACTAGCATATAAGAAGAAAAAATATCTCGTGTAGCGTCAAAAAAACCACCAACTGAAACTAAACTTCTGAAGAAACCATCACAGAGTACTACAAAGAAACATATGTACGGAATAGTAACATACCAACTAATTTTGTCTTTATTCAAAACTTTAAATTGTAAGACAGAAAATAAAAGAGTTATAATATATTCACACTATAATCACAAATTTTTCTCCTTATAACAAGCAATATCAAGAAAAAATTGGTACCATTCTAGAAATAGGAAACAAACACCGTATATACTGAGGCATATCTGCCAGAAGCCAAGTCACGAAAAAATTATCGCCTAAGAATTATCACAAAAAAAACAAATAGAAAAATAATTTTCTAAGATTTCTAGGACTTTTTTTCTTGGAAAGAATACCTTTAAAGGACTCACCAGCTTCTTGGAGAAAAGATTCTCCAAGGGTTATGGTACATGAAATATAGGAGATTCCTCGATTCAAGATACATTAAAAATAACAAACATTTTTTACTCAAAAAAACAATGCATTAAAAATAGTAACCGCAATAATAATAAGGGAAAAAACCATATGTTAACTTTCGTACTCAGTATTAATAGGTTTTTGGCCACTTCCTCCAAAAAAACAAAAGATTTTGTGGCTCAACAGAAAATTGCCTCAAGTTTCACTTTGAACTATCTGTGGTATAAACCAAGATTATCAAATTCTTTCCCTTAAGTCAATGTTTTCATTCAACAAAACTTAGATAAATATTTTTTATGTCATTAATATTTTTAAAATCTACCAACATATTTTCGATAGTCAAATCAAATGCCCCGTAAATCAAATTATAAAGCAACTATAGAATTTAATTAACAACAGAAGTTATCTCCAAATGTCAAGCAGCCGTACTGTCAAGCATGAGGACATGTACTCATGCATAACTCAGAATATTTAGGAAACTCACACCACCGCATACCTTTCCATGCTGAGGAAGAAGCATGATAGAGAAAAGTTTAACAAGAAAAAATCAAAAAAATAAATATGAAATTCTGTTCTCATAAAAAAAATCATTTACCTTAAAAAACGAAAAACATGGGAACTTATTGATACAAGCATTCCATTATATAATAGGTAGCATTACTAAAAATACTCCTACCTCGAAAAGGAAGAAAATGCAGATTATAGAAAATCAAAGAGGCTCAGATTTGAAGACGAGGAAATTACGGAAATAAAGCATACTTTAACAATAAGGGAAGTCGGTACCTTGAGTTTAAAGAGAAATTTGATGACGCAAAAGAAGAGTCAGATCTAGCAGTATCCCTAGAAGATGGCCCACCAACTCCGCTATTACTAACTCCACCACTGCAGCTGGCAGCAGAAAACCTTTGCATTTCTCCGCACAATCAGCGGCATACTGCCTTAAGCATCAACACTACCAAAAGAAATACATTGTGTTTTTTGCTGCAGAATAACACTGTTCATGACCATACATACTGAACTGCACCACCGTAATAAAAAATGGCGTTCCTGATAATCAAATGTACAGACAGGAAGCACCTACACCCCGAAGTGTGTACTCCGGCAGTTAACTACAGAACAGCAACTACGCTGTTTTCCGATTCTTATAGATGATGCTCCTTCACTCATAAAATCACAAACACTGGAATCAAGTCCTATGAAAATGTTAACTGGTCGATGTGACCTATACCTTAAAGCCTGACCTGAAATGGAAGAATTAAAGTGATCAGACCAAGGCCACTTCTCATGAACCATTTGTAGTCTTAAACATTCAAACTTTGCTCTCAAAAGTTCAAATGCATCAACTATCGTTACTAAAGTGTGCAGACAAAACAAAAAAAAAAAAAGTAAAATAACCTTTCAACAGTAATCGAAATAAAAGTTAATGTAAAGTATAAACGAAAATGCAAGTCACAATCCTTCATAAGCAAGTGCCATGACCCATAGAAGAGCAGTTCATGCAAGATATTCACAACAGAGAATTCGACAATGAATCATCCACATGATCAATCTAAAAAGAAAATATTAAACACAAACAATGTAAAACAGCAACCATAACGTGTATCATAGTGCTTCAAATGCAAGAAAGAAGGAAAGTGTAAAAGTCTTCAACAGCAAAAGAAGATCATATTTTAACTCACTCGTCAAAACCAACCATTTTCCATCTAAATTAATCAAATAAGCGCAATACTACCACTGCGATCCGGCTTGTGGCCAAAAAACGGCACCTAAATAAAAAAAAACACCAACATTTCAAACACGACAAGCGAAATATTCGAATTCAACTCCACGCCCACCACCAAATCAAGCCACGAAAACCTCTCAAAAACCGCCAAAATGAAAATATACACAACTCCAGTATCGAATCTACACTTTCACACCCAGAATTCTCACTGAAGAAACCCAATTTCCAAACCAACCCCACTTCCAGAATCAACGATCCCGTGAGACCCAGCCACGACCTCCCCCTCCCCTTCCGCCGGAAATAACTAGGGTTTCGGCCGAGATTTGACTACACAACGAATCAACACCAACTAGGGTTTAAACCCCTGAGACGAATTCCGAAACACGAAATACCGATTTCAGAGTTCAGACACCGAGGCAGCAGAAAACCATACCTCCGGAACGAGAGATAAAGGAATCGAAACGCTCAGAGGGAGAACGAGAGCGAGCATTGACTCTTGCTTGCTGATGATATTATGCCCCTTGAGTTAGCTTCCGCTGCGAAAAAACAGAGAGAAAGGTGGGAGCAGCTACAAATATATAAACCGAGATTTACCAAACTACCCCTCGTTTGGATTTTTGGATTAACATGGTGAGTGTTGGGAAACCAAGGGATTGGAGGATGAACTACTAAAGTGACATTTTTTGGGCTTTTTTTTCCTTTTCAGTTGGGAGGTTGAAAGGGTTCAAAGATTTGCAGTTGAGTGAATGGTTAGAAGTGTTTAGACAAGTGGTAAGTGTACAAAAGGGTGTGAGGTCATGATCTAGGGAAGGTGGGTCCTCTTTCTTTATCGATCGTCGATCGATCGTATATCGTCGCGTGCCCGACAAAAACAATCAACTATTGTTTCTTAAGTAGATTAGTCGTAATTATTGTCGCTTAGTAAGAAAGTACTCAATGTAGGATTTCGCATTTCGATTATGGAAAATTTTTAGATTAATATCGGGATTTATCCTCGCATACCATATATACGACTAGTCAAGATTTAATTAAGTTAATAACTTTTGAACTAAGGTCTGGTTAAGGTATAGAAGTCTAATACAAATGTAGCTAACATTAAGAAGCTTAATAAGTTCCTTATTAGTATTTAATGTTTATAGCTTTGCTCAAAGCAATTTTTATGATATTATTATATTTTATAATAATTTAGGGACATTAATTATAAACATGAGTCACTCTACTAACAGCCATCATAAGTTCAGCTGAGTGGCTGCCATCAACAAAGTTCAACCATTTGATTCTTCTCCAACCAATAGAATTGAGAAATGTGTAACCATCAAGAAGTATTTTGATTTTTATCATAGTTCAAGCTTAGGATGATTTTCACTATCATATCCTGTTAGGACTTGTGCCAAAAAGTAATCAATGATTTTCTTCATTAAACATTTATCTCTTGGTGAACTGAACAACTTAAGCATTTGACATTTTCTCTAGGGTCATAAAGCAAATTGCAAACAATGAACATTAGGCAACATTCCACCCTATCTACTTACAAATTGCAAACATTTGACATTCTCTAGGGTTTCAAAAGAAAGTTGGAGAGGAAAATGGGGTGTGCTCCAATATGTGTTACTAATAGATAAAATTATTATTATTTTATTATAATTAAAATTTTAATTTGGATGTGTCTAGGATTTGGATGTTACAGTGTCAAACATGTTAATCTTGTTCAAACTTGTCAGACACCAATCTAGGTGAAAAAAATAATAAGTCCCACAAAAGTTTGGCAATTATTTGATGATTTGAACATATTTGCATTCAAATCTAACCCTAAAAAACATGTAGTTCCATTTAACTACCTTGGAGAACATCTCAAAGTTTATTCTTATCAAAATTTTAAGATGACACTCAAACTAAATCAGACATGAATACTACTTTGGTGGGTACATTACTCCAAACAATAGGGTATCTTGGCTTCCCTATCAATTATAAAGAGGCCATAAGAAGGTTTAACACCACAAGCCTAAGTATGAATAGTAAGTCATTATGTACCCTCATTCTAACTACAACATCTCTTATTCATACTATTATTCCATTATTTTCCAACAAGAGCCAAGAGGAACTTCTTAGGAAACTAATTCACCTATTTCCATTGAGAAAATGTTCTACTCTTCTACCCAACTCACGAGTCAATTGTAAGTGAATTGGAGGGGATTTGCTTGAAAAAACGTCCTACCTGATTCAATAGTTTCAAGAGACTAATCGAACCGCCGAGTAGATAAACTCAAGGATTCGCAACCTGTGGCTCAGTTTTTAAAAAGACTCAGTCGTGTTAATGAGTTGACTCATCTCTTCTATAATGGGGCGACTCAGTTCTAGCCCAATCGAGTGGTAGAACTCTATATGGTGCCATTAAAACACTTTCATTTAGGCTCCAATTTCATAGACAAGCTGATGAAGGGTATTTCCGGAATGTTGCAGGCTGCTCAGTGGTTGCTTTTTAACGCACTGCTCAGGAGCCCGACATGGAACAGACTCATTTAGGCAGTCGCCCGGGCCCCCCGCACGCGAGACCCTTTCCACTCAAGGACGCTTATTTCAGACATAGATATAGCCTGTCCCACTCTAGGGATAGGAGAGAATGTTCATTTTGGGGAAAGGAAAAAATTCATTGAGGAAAGAGGCTTGGATTATACAGAGAATGAGGGAATATGGGGGTCTCTCTGTACTCTTCTTTGTTGCTTCTCTACAAATGGAAGTTGGAAGACAAAATGAGGAGGGGGTAGGGCCTTTCCCCTTCTCCCACCACTGCATCTAGTCTATCACTGTCAAAGGGAAGAGGAAGGGTCTACTGTGAAATGGCAATATCTGCAAAAAACCATCAACATTTTTCATTCACAGGTGAGCAAAAATTGCAATTCCATGAATAATTTTAAACTCTCATACATCTGCTCTGATAAGGAAAGTTCAACAGCTTACAATTGCATAATTCAGCAGAAGCATCAAGCTACGAAGAAGTATCCGACTGTACATACAACAGCGAGAATAAATACACATTAAAACCGCTTAAACTGTTAGTTGCAGCTGAGCTTCAAAGGAGAAAAACAGTCCACTTCTCATACAAACCATATAGCAGAAGAATCCGGCCGGAAATATTTGAATAGGGTTCCCGCATCGCATGGATCAATACGACACGAGATCATCACCAGAAACAAAGGCGACGGGCGTGTTTGATTCATTAGGTTGCAGAGATTCCATTCTCGAGTCCAGAATTGCTAGTTGAGATTTGACCCATGGTGGGTTGTACCTTGCATCAACCCATAGAGCTTCCTGAGTATCCTTGTGCTTGAAATCCGGATATTTTGGGTTCCTCTGGAACGGTGCAGATGCATTGAATCAGTACACAAACAAAAGCGATCCATCACATTACAACTGATCTACAATCTACACACTTGCTTATAAAATCAGAACCATGAAAATCCATAATCAGAGCTAATCAGCCAGTTGAAATTTCATATTTTTATATTTCTACTTTCTCAGTTACATCTGTGTCGTGATGCTTTGAGCCTGATCAATTGAACTCAGATTAAAATCTATAACATTCATGAATTGCTAGAATAAGGAAGTCAAAATAAAGATGAAGATATCACCTTGTTCTTCCTATTATCCCACCAATCCATGGGATTAGCGAAGAATGCCTGCCACAACTTTTCTATTGACTCTTCTTGATTATTGTTCCAATTGCTTTTCTTTATACCTGTAACGGAGATGTTTCTTAATAGAGTATCATGGACAAGACATTAAACACAAGACAGAAGAAAATCTTTTTTTGAACTGCAGACAAACAAAAGTTACTGCCATTATTCAAGTATATGCCACAGGCAAGACTTACCTGCTGCAGGGAAGCTTTTTTCCATGTCATAAGGAGAAGTGGATGCTGGGAAGGTCTTCTCGACAAAATTCAGTTGCTGGACTACTACCTGAAATAGAAAAAAAAACCGTTCAGAGGACATGCAAGACAAAGTATAATTGGCAATATATAATCCACAAATAACCTTGTAATAGGTTTGCCGTTTTTCATCTTCTCCTTCAACAGTGTCCGATACAAGTCGGCCAGAAACATATACTTGATTGCCTTTTTCTAAGTGTTGAAATGCAACATGCGCCAAATCCTCCCAGAGGGTTAAGTTGATCCTACAGTGCATCAAATTTGAACAATTGGAGAATTGACTGATAATACAAATTAATCATTTCACATTAAATTCCAATGGTCAAGGTCTTAAGAAAGCCAAAGATGAAGGAGAGCAACTCCATCAAAGCCTTAGGCTCTACGTCTATCCTGAAGGTTAATAAAAAATAAATCAAGAAACACAATCTGAAAACACCTAGAGTTCCCACCGGCCAAAGATGCAAGTAACAGACATTTCTTTTACTTTTCCGAAGATAACAACTGGATCATTGAACCGTGGAAGCAATAAAGAAACAGTAGAGGGACAGTTCTCGCCAGGCCAGTAGGATAGCAAGAGGGCAAAGAGAGAGGAGGAAACACACTGGCACATTAGTCCTAGATAGGTTCTTCTAAGCCATCAGAGTGGAAATGCGTGGGAAAACAGTCATCTTCCAGGGACAAATTCCCATGTAGACACCCAATTTATGAACCCAGAAGGCAAACATAGAGCTTCATGGATACTTGAAATTTATCTTCAACATAATGCCGACTTTCAAAGCAGCTCAATGTTCTCGCCAAGGTTTTTATCCGCAAAATCTATTGGGGGTTGACAAAACCAAGAGACCCTCTCCAGACTTTTCCTTTTGTACACAGTAAAAAAGAGATATTCAAGTCATATTTTCTATATCATTTTCAGACACCGGTGAGAAATTCAGGAAAAACCACTTTTCCATAGTAAACATAGCAAGAACGGAAAGTATAAGTTAATTCATTTCATTTTATTTATCAATTCATCTGCACATTCCGATGAAAATATAAGAAAAATAAACAAAAAAAAAAACCTTTTTAACATAAACCCACAAAATATACAACACAATTTTCTGCCAAAAAAAAAAAAAAAAAAAATATATATATATATATATATACTACACAGCCAGTCTTCACTCATTCCCAACCCAATCACTCACCAGGCAGTCTCCGTAGCGGACCTTCTGACCGCAAGGCGCGTCCAAGCGACGACTTTCCCGCTACTAAGCTGCTTAATTTGAACAGGCGTGGCTATTACTCCGATAAGTTGAACAGAGTTGCAGAGCTCCTTCTTCCACGGAACCTCCGCCGGTCTAGGGTAAACCACCCGTTTGTGATAAAAGTCCCCCTCAAAGCCATTGTACTCGCTGCTGCATTTGAGACTATATCGCCACCTCCGAGATGGGTTCCCGATGAGAGAGATGCGACCGAACGAGACCGAAGGGTTTTGGCAGGGTTTAGCTACTTTCAGAGGCTTCGAACAATGTCCTACACCCGTCTGCTGCACCAGCGTCGCCATTGAAGATTTTTCCGGTTTCCCCTCCGCAACCCACTTTCCCTGTTTATAATGGAATTCTTCACCTTTTCAGAGTTAAAAGCATTCTTCTCTAATTATTTTTATTTTTAATTATCTTGATATTTTGTGTAATATATTAATCAATATCTATATTTCACTATTTTAGTATCTCTAATTAAATTATCATATTTAACTGTAAAAAAATATTTATTAGTTTTTAGTATATTCTAAATAAATAGCTTATTAATAGAAAATAATAATTAATAAAATTAAAAGATTACAGAACTATATTTATATTATTATTTGTGACATATATGATAAGATAGGTAGACTCTTTATTAGTGACATAAATAATACTAAATTCACTTATTAATTTTAAGGGCTCAATTATCTTTAAATTGTATTAATTCCATAATAACTAAACAGAATAATGTTAAACTTAAGGATGAACTATTTTTGTAAGAGTCTGGTTTTTAGTTTTTTTGAAAATTTCATTTTATGTATTTTTGAAGTTAACTAAATTACCCGGTATTTGCTCTAGACAATTTTATTACATTATTTAACGAATACACGTCTTCAGGACTCGGGTGTATCTTTTGGCCTGTATTCATGGGTTGATGCCTTGGCCTTCTGATAGTCTCTCTCCCAAGCTCTCTTACAGCGTCGGGATTCGTCGCCATCCCTTGCCGCCGCTCATTTCCCGGTTCCCGATTATCGGCATCTCACTGGTTTACTGCCTTATCTGCTCTACGGGAAGCATCCGATAGAGCTTTCGTTATAGTTGCAGTACCAGTTCTATGTGAGAGTCTCTTTTCAACTTTCTATCTTTTTATATACGTATTGTTAAATCTCATTAGGTTGCTTGGTTGGAAGTCGATATATAGCATTCCGAAGCATCTCCGGTCGCGAGTTACATGTAAGTACTTTGCTTTTCAATTTCTGGTTGTAAATATTTTGGCGGGTACCCGATTCTGTTCAGAGTTTTTTTTTTTTTTTTTTTTTTCTTCTTCTTTCGGCCTTTGGTTTTAGTATCTTTCGTGGAGTTCAGGTTGTGGTTTTAGTGTGTGTGAATTGTTCTTTCATTTTTCACATTCGACTTTAGAGGATTCATGTATGGCGGATGTACTAAGGCTTGCTCCTGCTAAAACGAAATTTTGAACTCTGTTCAGCTAAGAACGAGAGCTGAAAGACACTTTTTTTTTTCAAAAAAATTATGGCTGTGAGTAGTTCTGAACATAGGGGTTACTTTCTGTTTCTGTGTTTCCCTTTTTGTATCTGTAAAACCATCCGTTGGTAATTTTGTTTCCCTTGTGTTTCTTCTGTAAACACATTTGTGATCATCTCTCCGTTTCATATGTCAAATCTAGTTTGCATCTGATAAATGCAGCGTTGATTGATTTTTGGCATCTAAGAATATCTTACTGCATTGAAATATTAAGGGCTTAGAAGCTTAGAATGTTTACTTAAATGCACATTTTGAATATATAAGTGCGGAAGTGTAAGGGAATAACTTACCAGTTCTCTTTATGATAAGATAGAGGACACGAGTGAAGATAACTGGAAGTGAAAAGCGAGCAAAATTTTTGCATATTTAAGTGTATTTAGGAAAGAAGATGGGGGTTTAGAACTTTCTTTCCTCCTCATGAATTTCATGTAATTGTTCTGCACCATATCTTCTTATTTCATCAAATTTAATTCTAAGTAAATTACATAGTCTCAGTTCAGGTGGAGGTAACATGGAGAACTCTTAGTTGTTCAGAAGTAGATTCTATTGATGCTAATGTTAGTTTCCTAAAATTCTCTTATGATCAAACATTTGCATGTTTGAGAGGCTAAATAAAAAAATAGGCTATGTGAGTGTGTGCTGTTTTTTCTCCATATGGTATAAAGTCTCCAAGGGTTTCAAAATTCGTAACCAGAATATAACAGTAAATGAATTGGTTTCCATCATTAGAAGCTGGTGGAATTGAGCTGTTGCTACGTGAATGCCAACTACTATTACGCTACGTGAATGCCAACTACTATTACGCTACGTGAATGCCAACTACTATTATGCTACATGAATGCCAACTACTATTAGATGGAATCACACCCCTTACTCAGCCAACTCTCTGGTTGATGGTCTTGCACTGGAGGTTACCTTTCTTTCTGAATCGAAAGCTAGGCAAATTGTTTTAGAGAACTTATGCTTTTCATCTTGTCACAATCCTCTCAAGAATGTAGTCATAGAGGGCCAAGAAGGAGGTTGTTGGGCAAGAAGAGGGATGTTGATGGGCAGGAAGAGGGAGGTTGTTGGGCAGGAAGAGGGAGGTAGGATACTTGCTAGTTGATATACTCTCTCTCCTCTGTCTAATGAAATTCTTATATAACTTTCCAAAAAAAAAAAAAAAAAAAAAAAAAAGTGTCTGCTGGGTTGGGCATACTGCACAAGCACAAAGACTCTATGGTCTTTGTTGGCGATTGGGCTTCTCTGTCTTTTTGTCTTTTGCCTTCTGTCTTTTGTTTTCATCTGAGTCTGCATGAGCATTAATAAAGAACCCAAACAATTTTACTTTGTCACTTATGGAGAGCTGCAAAGTTATCGTACCTATCTGATATTCTCATACTTCTTCTTCTGTTTTTCACTTTTCTTTGTAGATTGTTTGGGGTTTGAAGAGATTGGTGAGAGATTATCTGTCCCTTTCCTCCTGAAATCAATGGGTGAACAAGCGCCATCTAAAGCTTACCCTCAATTGGTGAAATTGGATAAAGCTCTTAAATTGGTAAGACTTTTTTTCCTTATCAATTTGTTTTGTGGATCCTTCTCAATTTGTTTTGTGGATGTCTCCAATATGAGGAGTTCAAGTTGGGGTATCCTTCTTCTTCTTCTTCTTCTTCTTCTTCTTCTTCCTTAACAGTTGAATATTATCTAAGATTGGCATTGTGTGTCCAGGCCGAATCATGGGTGAATAATATGACTGGATCAACTACAGATGAGCTCAATGAAGTGGAGTTTGAGAGCCGTCCTGCTAGGTTCCCCATCTCCACCCCTTTTGGTTTTGATCTGTGAAAATCTGATTACAGTGTTCTGATACAATGTTTAACTGGCATCTACAGGCTTGGACTGGGAGCAAAATTTGTGCCTCAATCTAAGGTAGCATCTTCACTAGATCCTGTTGGAAAGAAACTTCTAGCTAAATTTAGTGCAAACAAAAAGCGGAGTGCCAATAACCAAGAGGAATCCAATCCAGTGGAGGGAAGAGATGGAGACAGTGAAGAAGATGAACTAGAAAGTAGAGCCAAATCCTTCACAAAAAAGAGAGCAATGCCTCCGCCTACATCCTTGCGAGGCAAGAAGAAACAAAAATGACTTGCTACTGCATAATATGTGTTGTTTGTTGAGGTGTGTTTTATTCTTCGTCTTGTTTTCTAAAATTTGATTGGTGTATCTTTGACATGCATATATCAATATTGTGCTAAATTTAGTTTTTTTTTTTTAACAACCAGTGCAAAGGATTGGCCCCTTCACTATCACTGCAGAAGTTTTGGTTTTTATGCAATAAAGCAAGTTGAATGAGGAAATAATATTTTATTTTGCATGACTTGATCAAAACCCTAGAAGGCATTTGAAGGAATGTTCGTTAGGCTGCTTGAACTTGTGCATAGTAGCAATGGCGCATCAGGCTTATATTGGATGAAGACTTATTAAATTCTTATTTTAACAAACAGTTTAGTAGTAATAAGGCAGTTGAAAAATCACAAATTCCAAAGCAGTTTTTGTTTAACCACAGGTATCAAGCTCTTCAAGCTTAAGACTATGCTTGGAATGCCTGAAGAAGTGTAATATTTAATTGAAATGTTTGATTTTTTTATATTGATGGAAGTCTATTTGCTTACGGCAAGTTTATTGGCCACAATGTGTCACATCTCGTGGATTAGTTTTCAACAACATGTTTTCTACATTTTAACTTTTTATTTTTTTGAAAACTACAGTGTTAGCTGCTTTGCCTGCCTGCTTTTGTGAAAGTAGTCATCTGTCATACATCCTGGCCCTCATGGATGTGAAGAGTTCCACTTAAATAGACATGCTTCTTTACAACTCGTCTTACATCTACTGCTTGCACCATCCCCTTGCTAGGAGTCCTATTGAGCATGAGTGTTTGTTGCTTTAGGAACTACAGATTTTTTCAACTATTTTGTGGTTCTAAAAGGGAATATCCCTTGAGGAAATAAGAAATCTGTGTTCCAATGGAATTGCATGTGAAGACTCTCAATTTTCATTTTCAGTGATTGTGACTGAATGAAAAACAGTTAAATATTATTTTAAAGAGTGCGTGTTGTGTGAAGAGGAAACTGCATCTTTCTTTCTTTTTTTTTGTTTTTTGTTTTCCCTTATCAAACTTATTTATACACAGCAAACTGATATACAAATTATCAACAATACATCACTAGTAAAATCAACACCATCGAGTGAAAGGCAACAGGGGATAACACTGAGCAATTGAAGTGCTGAACCAATGGCCTTCTGCCGCTGAGCTCGAGTCAAACTTGGAATGAATAACTGCTGTTAATAAATTAGAATCAACGATCACATTTCTGTTGTATAACCTGTTTACAACACAGTCAAAAACAAAGTCAGAAGTCTTTATCTCTTCTCATGGTGCTTGGAGTCACTAAATAGTTAAAAATAAGATAATGGAAACACCAACTTACCCAGTTATACAGTCGCTTTATTTGAATTCTCAGTTGTGAGATCTATTGTAACATGGAACAATGAGTTTGTTTCTAGCATCTGATTAATCCCATAACTCAAGTATGGACTCTTCCATTATTTTGTCAAAAATGGCATCTTCTATCTCAAAACAAATCTCTTCTGCATGTAGTCGGACATCCATCCATGTCTTGTCTTTTGCCATATCCTTACCAACAAGTTGATCTAAGGTACGTGGTCCAGGTGGAAGAAGGCATTCATCAATACCTTCCAGGACCTCCCTCAGAAAATTTTTTCCCCGAGGGATTGGCCGAGTTTCTGTTTTAACGAATGAAATCCAAGGTGAATGGCCAAAATATCTTTCATAAATCTTGGTGAGAACTTCATTGACACAGTCGAAAAGAAGCTTCTGATCATCAGAAAATAATCTGTTGGGGGCTTCCACTTCATCAAACAAGGATGGATTTAATGGTGGATCTGAGAATGGGCATGACCCTTTCAACTCATCACAACTCAAACCTGAGGCTTCTATAACCTTCTTTACATATTCAAAGTTGGAATCACTGTTCCTCGTGCTGGTTCTTAGGCAGATTTCTTGATCTAAACTAGTCTCTGCAGAATCTTCATGTTCTTCCAAACAGAGTCTTCTTGGTTGAATTGATTCACCTGTGGATGCCCATATGATTATGAGACAGTCAAACTAATAGATGATGTCTACTACCAAGGCGAGAAACTCACCATTTTGGGCTATTATGTCGGAAGGACTGACATCATCATCGGAGAAAGGCGGCTCTAGAACAGAAACAGGACTTGGCCTGTCTGGCTTGTCATATAAGTTATCTGCAGTTTGATTGTTGCATATGATAATTGGGCCTGCTGAGAAGGACTCAGGTACTTGTAACAGTTGTGTCTTCTCCTCTGATGAGATCTGCACAGAATACGAGGGAATGGTCTCATACAGCAAATTGTTCTAGTTTTAGCATCCAGTGCAAAGCACTTGCCAAGTCAATAGTGAGATATACTTCTACTACTAAAAATAGTTACCTCTTTTCTAAGAAAAAGCACTAAAGATACCTGTATCGAATGTCCTGTGGAGTTCTCTTCATAAGATTCTATTTCTATTTCTGTGAAACTGTGAAGTTCTCTGGATACATTGTCTTCCACGCACACCACCTCTGTCATTTCTTCAATCTTCATGTCTTCTACAACAATGTGGTCGTGTCAGAAACTAGATGAACCAAAGAATGCATTTACTTCCTGTTGGAACATAATAAGACGTGGAACATAATACCTTCTAAAATGAAGTGGTTTTCCACACTTTCATCCTGCTCTGTTGTATCATCTACCTTGGTCCCTTCAAATTCTGAGATTAGGTTGGGTTTTTCCAGTTCTGCTTCTGGCTCATGGCTGTCCTCTGTGTCATGCCTTGGTGAACCTGAATGGTTGGCAGGAAGCTCTTTCTTAACTGGAGTGGTATGTCCTGTGGTGCAAATGGAATTATCTTTCAGGGATGAACCTGCAGGTTCAGGTCTTGGACTAGACTTGATGCTCCTTCCTGGACTGAATCTTGGGGATGAGCTGTAGTATTCAGCTGAACTAAGGATTCTCTCCAGGGGTCTGGGTACCTGTGTAACTGTGAAGTCTTCAGCTTCATCCCCCGAGCTTAGCATGTCTGCAAGGTGTTTTTTAGCCTCTTTGTAGATTGAGGACTCCTTTTGCTGTAACATAGATTCTTTTGTTTTTCCTCTCTTTTCTATAGTTCTGCAACCTCTAGGAATTTCATGAGTTGTTTCGCTTGGATTTGAACTTTTGCTAGAGGTTGTTGAAGCTTGGCTCTTGTGAGAAATCCTGTCCTTAAATATCCAATGCCTCTCCTTTCTGCTCTCTCCAATTGTGCTTTGTAACTTCCTCTTAATGTCTCCAAGAGAAAAGTGCGACTGCTGAGGACTTTGGCTGGGCTTCAAGATTACTATGGTGTTAGAAGTATCCCCATTGACATCATTTGTCTTTGGTGGAGTTTTATCTCTAGATTTATCTTTTCGTCTAAAGAATTTATGGTGCCTTCCTTGATTCTGCAACCGATCATGTCTTTCAAGTGCTTCACCAGAATGACACTCTTTGTCTGCAATCTGAGATCCTAACACTTTACAGGATTCAATCTTTGTCAGCTTCTCTGACTGAGCAGTCCGCAAGTCCTCAATATGTTTCATTAGAGGAGAATTTGGATCCTGCAAGAGTTTTAGAAACAATTCTTTATTTGCATTTAATATGTCTAATGCATCCGTCAAGTCATTTGATCTGTGGACTCCATCCCTGTTGTGCTGTTTTGCTTCAGTAAATTTCTGGTTTAGGAAAGCCTTCAAGGCTTCACCAAATTTTTCTTCAAGTGCAGAATGTTTGCGACCTAGTTGCTTTATCTTTTGGTAAGTCGCAATGTCTATATCATGGGCATTAAGGCTGCACAATTCTTCGACTAACGGAAAAATCTCAATCTTGCTTGTATGAGAATCCAATCTTGAAGTAGAATTAGACTGCATAGTGCCATTCTCAAAGCTTCCTTGCATTTCCAGGTCCTGTCTTATTTGTTCAAGCACAGGATTGGGAAATCTTTTCTTTGATTTCTGCACTTTGGTTAACTCTTCATCCATAAGGGTCTTGACGCTTGTCTTGCCCAACTCAATATTTTTTCTTCTACCCTCATTACCTACCTGTGTCAAGTTGTTTTCATTGTCATTTTATGAATGAGGAAGAGTGAAACTGGATATTTAATTTTGAGGGGCTTACCATTAAAGTATGTATGCATGTATTGTCTTCTGCATGCTGTTGATTGCAGCCAGTAGGGCAGTCAAGTGTACCTCTTTGGTGAGAAACATCTTCTAGATGGAAGAAAGAGAAAATCAGCAGTGAATGGTAGAGAGCTATTTTAGTGTCAGAATACATCAGCTTGCAGTAAGACTAAATAACTCATCAGTCATGGCCACTTTGTTTTATTTTTTGTTCGATCAGCTATTTCTAATTTGGCATTTTCAACACCTCTCATGTTCAACATCCATTTGTATATGAACGTTTGTTCATCAGTTTCGGGCCTCCATCATTTGTCTTTTGGTCCATGAATGTGATTGAATTAGGCCTCATCCCACCGGGTATCTTTTCCATTTCAAATGTTCTAAAAACTGTTTATTGAGTTGTTTTATTTGACAGATAGGATGGTACACAGGTTTTTTTCTATCTGCTATCTTTTGCTGTTAGCTAGTAGATAGTAAAGCTGTCTTTTTATCTCCTGCTCTTAAAAAGCATACTCTTTTCAGGAAAGAAGACTACTTACCAAGAGGTGGTTTATCATTCCCACGCCGCCGATCAGAGATGAGTCTTCTGGTTGATCGACCCTGACGAAAGTCGAATATACTAATCAAACCCGAAATGCAGCCCAGGTGATCTCTCTCACTCCTCGAAAGGCGTTTGTGGCTTCCCTTCGCCATTGTAAAACAGACGACCTCTTGAGCTTTCTTCAAATGGGTCCTTCCCTGCCCCTGCAAAACTAAACTGAAGTGGTAAAGTATGGCTCAAATCAACTCATGCAAATTGAAAAGACAATGCAACTACAAAACTGTACTCCTCTCCTAGTCATTTTCTTCCATCTATTCACAATTCCATTTCATGCTCTTTTGCAAGCATGAAATAGAACTGCATTAGAATCCTTTTGTGGGCAATCCTAGTTACAGAAAAGTGAAAAAACCAGTGTTATTACAATTTGGAGGCGCCCCCATAATGGATATAATTCTACTGTACTCATCTGCTTCTCCTTTTTTTTTTCTTTTTTAAATAATTGAAAACTGGTTTGCTCTCGCATAAAATGACATAAAGTAGTGTTTTTTTTTATCAGATTTTAGGGTTAATGGAGGTATGATGTAGTGATATGACACTCCAATCCGGATTGGGGCACCTGTCAGGGGAATCATGAAACGGTCCGGGCCCCCAAGGGAATCTAGTGCGCCCGGCCCATTCATTACAATAAGAAACACAATGAGTGCCATGACACCAAAATGGTCGGCAGGTGGGCCCACCGTTTTCTAGTCCTTCTAAGCATGCCCCATGGGCCCCAATCCACATTACGGAACAAACTTTCCTCCGTTACGTTCTACTCTCCAAATTTCCGATTCGACTCGGGCTACTCCGGTACCGGGGCCAACTAGTCGGATCATCTGATCCAACGGTGATAACGAGATGGCCCGGATGGCCCACCATTCTTAGATGGCTCCGGAATCCGGATAACGGAATGTGCGAAATCGGTGAGTTCAAGGCTCGGTCGAGGTGAGGTACCGAGTAAGTACCGAGTCGCCGAGTTTGTATTCGGATAAACGAAGAAGAAGCAAATATGGCGGGTATCGCAAGAACAGCGCGAAAAAAAAAAAAAAAAACAAAAAAAAAACAGAAGAAGAAATAGGTGAAAGCGAACGAAGCAACGGAGTTCGTACCTGAAATTCTCAATCTCTTCAATCTCGAAACGAGTTCGCGATTTCGCGGAAATCTTCAGAGGCAGAACCGAGGACGAGCAGATTCGAGTCTTATTTGAACTAGTTCTTCGTGGGAGAAAAAGCGGAAGAAGGAGACGTGATTCCAATTAGTTCTTTCTTTTTTTTTGGGGGGGGGGGGAGGGAATCGGTTCTTCTGATCTCGGAATCAATTCAAACGAGGTGTCCGTGGCATCCCCTTTCCCGCATTCGAATCGCCGAGGCTCGAAGCTCTCTGGGTAGATTTAATTCGGTCGGAGACCTTCTTCAAAACTAAAAAATTCTGCTGGAGTTGAGTTGTTGACAAACTGGATTGAGCGGAGATTTCTTTGGAGATATCGACAGAATTTGTTTCTTCCTCGGCCGATTCTTTTAACTCGAACCTTTTCTCTGCAATCACTGAAGCAGTAACGAGCAGAGAGAGCCGGGAAACGGCTTCGTCTCGTCCAGCTCAACCTCTCGCTTCGATCAGGACACGACCTAGAAACTCTGATTCACTTCTTCAACGGAATCCTCCACCGCGGAAGGTTTTACGCAAATTGGAGCAGTGATCGGAGTAAGAGTTTCGGAACACGGAGAAACGACGACGAACAAAAAGAGAAAGGGGGGAAGAAATCATCCGTGCAATCTCACATAAAAACAAAACCCAGAAATCATGACGCCTACCCAACTCCACGAAACAGAGATTAGTTCCGAAGTCAGAACTGCGAGACCTCGATCAATATCAAAACCCCCCCTAACAAAAAAATAAACCAAGCCTGGGAAACCCGGAAAACCGTGTCTACATCCACTTTGTAGCCGTCGCTCAAGACCGCGGAAGTGGAACGAGAGGGGCAGCGAAGGAAGGAAGATTTTGGAGGAAAGCAAAAGCAGGGGAGAAGGAATTCCGTCCGCTTTTTGGCGTGGAAGCGATGGCAGAGCGGGGCATAATCGCAGGTCCCCACAGCGACGACGCTTTCGGTAGAAGGAAAGTTTTGGGAATTTCCATTATATTTTCTTCTCTTCTCTCTTCTTCTTCTTCTCCTTCTTCCGTTTCTTTTTTGGTTCTTCTCTGCAATTCGACCGACGCCAGGTTGTGGGCGCTTCGCTTTTCCGCACCTCTTTTTTCTTGCAGTAGACACGGAAATAGCAGAGAAGACCAAGGGGGGCAAATATGTAAATTGTAGAACTCGTTGGACCGGACCGGGTCTGTTATGCATCTTGGACCGGTCTGAGTTTTTATTATTATTATTTCATATTAATTAGTAAGAAAAGGAAAAAAAAAGCCTGCCTTTTTGGGCAAAGAAAATTCTCCATACAATAATTAGTAATTAATTAAGCATGCATAAAGTAAGATCACCCCAGTGATAAAAAAAAAACAATCTTTTTAAAGGCTTTTACCAGGCAATCTGGATGTTTTCTTTGGGTTTTAAAAGTAGAATTGATATTTTTCTGATATTTTTATTTTAATAATGCACATTGCAAATTGTAGGGATAATTAATAATTTTATTTTTTACCTTATCAACCTCAGTACTAAATAATAATAATAATAATAATTATTATTATTATTATTATTATTATTATTATTATTATTCCATATAACTAATGAATGACTTTATTCTGCTGGGTTTGTTCTGCAACAAATAGAATGAAATAAAAATTGTATGAAAAAATAATTTATTTCCAGCAATAATATTAAGGCAGAAATATTTTTTTTTGCTCTATAAACAACTAAAATATTTAACTCTTTCATTAAAATGGTGAAAGTCTTAAATATATATATATATTAAAAAACAATAATAAAGTGATTTTGAATAAACTGTTAATAAAAATAAAAATAAAAAATCTACCTTAATTATTTTGCAAATGGTGCCTAATTAAACATAATGCACCAGATCTTCAACTACTGCAATTTAAAGGCTTTAAGTGCCACTGAAATATTTTGTTCTTGTAGTACAGTCCAATTTATAGCCACTTAAGGTTTAAAGCTACTTTCTCCTATTGACTTCCAAAAATTCAAAAAAATTTAAAATCTTCTTTCTTGCAATATTCTCACTAATGCATGTAATCCCCAATTAATTATGTTTTTATTATTTTTATGCATATTATATTGCGTTAAAATAATATCAAAGTGTTATAAAAGGTACCTTATGTTAGAAGAGATGAGTGGATTTGACTGTTTGACCAATCTTAATAAGTTTCTTTAGGGAACATAATCTTTTGAGATAAGCAAGATTACAAGTACTTTAATTATGCGCACTTTAAATTGTAGGGAAAAACCGGGTTCGGTCTTCTTGGTCTGGTCCCCGCAACCGCCTGACCCAAACCCACCGTTAGAAACTCCATTAATGGGTCAAAAAAGAAAAGTGGGGCCGCGCCAGATGGAACGGTCAGGATTGCTTGAAGAGTAGGGTACGAACAAGTGGGTCCCCACCGGTTTTTTCCGGCTCTCTAGGGCCTGACCGGTTTCTCTAGGGTTGGTTCATAATTAAACTTGATTAATTAAGACAGACTTGAGGAGTAAGCAAATTCCTGTAAAGAAAGTTAGAGACAAAAAGGTTGCAGATTTGGTGAGTGCTATTAGAACTAATATTAATTGGCTTTGGATGCTCAGAATCTGTCACTTGGATTTTACTTAAAAAAAAAATGCCTCCATCAATACAAGGAAGGTACTTAAAACTAATGGAACTATGACTAATCTCCTTCCTTTGGCATGGTTCAACTTCAAGTGGATTAATTTTAGATGGGAATGGTAAAGGAACTTAATTAGGAGTGAATTAGGGTTTAGGGGTCTACCTCCGGTTCTAGTTCGTTAAAATACGGGTTGGGTCAACCGTCAAATTGGCTCGGAGGCGAGTAACCTCCAGCCCGACCCCCCCGGAAATAACCTGTTAAAATCCGAGTTGACCCGGCCGAGTTTTTTAAGCAAATTAAGCTTCCCATGCTATGAAACTTTCTTCACCAGTTGTTCTTCTAGTTCATATATAGTTGGTAAATAGTTCAAGAGGTTAACCTAGTCAGCTCAAAGGAGAAGGCTGAAGAATAAGAAGATACCAAAACAAAGATGGTTTAGATGGCTGAAGAAACAATGCAAAAAGAATTCAATGTAAACCCCTACAACCACATTAATTCATCAATAAAAAAATGAAACTAAGATGAAGCTTAGTTTTAGGAGACATATAGTGACAAACCTTTGTGGTCCTTGAGACTATAGTCTCCTCACAAACATACAAAACACTTGTAGAAAACGAAAGATAACCCTAACGTATAGAATCACAATTTTACGTTCGATGTCTTCGACCGCCTTATCGATCAAAGGGTCCCCACGGCATAATCTCGGAAGTAGACGTCGTTATCTTATACCAACTAATCCATCTAAAAGTGTTCAATTAATATAAAAACATGAAAACCACCCACCACTCTATAATGCTCAAATGCCTCATCTTGTCTTCTTCCACAAAAGCTACTTGTCATATGCATGGAAGGTGCAGATGACATTGAGAAAGAGATGAAACCCTGTTGGCAAGGTATCAACATCTTCCTCCATAGTCTCCCATATATATACCACTGCCATGCAGTTGTTACAAATGGAAGCAGTTTGCATGATTAATAGATTACCAAACCTCTAAACTGTTCAAACTTTGGACCACTTGAAACTTATTTTTGAAGGTATTAAAAGGAACAAAGGGGCCCTTGTAGCTGTTTTGATTATGAAACCCTAGCCAAAATCTTTGCAAGGAGAGGGTTGGAAGTGTTTTAATTAAATCTAATGGTGAAACTTCTCATCTTACACACCCACTGACCAGGTTTATTTAGTTGAGAGTCTTCTCAGTAGTTTGTAACTATGATGTTAGGTTGCTTAATGTGTGATAAAATGTAAAAGAAAAGAAAAATATTAATAGAGAGAGACTTGTGTCTGGGACATTGACATAGTATAATGCTCTTAATTAGGGCTAACCATTCAGGCGGGTTTATGTCAATTTTTATGGGGTCCATTGAAATTATAGCCCTAAAGGCCGTTGAACCTAATTCATTATTTACATAAGGTATCCACTATATACATAACCCTTTATTTTTTTTATCCATATATATATATATAGTACTATTGGTTTCATATAATATATAGTCTTAAGGAGTAGTAGTCCTACAGATTGTCCTTAGCAACGAATTCAAGTAAAAAATAATGAAAGGGGAAAAAAAAAAAAAAAAAAAAAAAAGAACTTCATCCATATAAAGTGAGAAACAAATTAAGGAGAAAATTCTCCAAGTATTGATACTCTCACAAGTCCATAATTTGAAAAAGAGGGCTCCAAACACCATAGACATAAATAGCTAGCACCATAACACCTTGGTGCAGTCACATAAATCCCCCATCCCCCATTATATGAACAGAAAATGTGGCAATCTAGGATACTTTCCATTCAAAGTAGGAAATTTCAGCTCTCAAATAATTAGTGCTAAAGGACCCACAATCATGTGCCACATTACACCACCACCACCAAACTCACCACGCAATTGAAAAGGTCCCATTCACCCCACTCTGCATCCACTTTTTAAAGGGCACCCCACCCTACAACCTTCCCTTAAAGCTTCCCAGCTTGTTCCCAAAGACACACAATGAAAAAAGGAAAAATGGTGGGAACACTCATTCCTATTTGCTTCCACTTCTTCCCACACCACCTCTGAACATGATGGCCCTCCCCAAAGGAAACTTCACTTTCCCTTATTTGGTTCCCTTGCCTTGTTGGCCTCCTCCTCCAAGTACCCTACAGTCAATTCCAAGCCAAACTTCTCACCTAATCTCTCTTGTCAAATTTAGATTAGTTGTTACAGTTTGGTGAAAGGTTAAGTATATATAAGTTAGTTTTGCTAAATCAAGAAGACGAGTGGTTAATTAGAACAAGGAAAAAGAAGCTTTGTTAAGATCAGCTTCAGTCATGCATGGTGGTTGAACTGTATGGTTCTCGACGTCCTTCCCCGGCCGTCCGACCGACCGACCATGACCGGAGGAAAAGAAATTTAGTTAGAAGTGTAAAAGATGTAGAAGATGATGTTCCTTATCAACAAACTCTTTTCCTTTTCTATATGTTGGTCAATGGTTCTATATCTCTAATATATCATTTGATTCAGATTACCAAACCTGGCCTCAAGTTTCATTATAGTAACAAATTCTCAATATAAAATAAACCATTAAAAAATATATATATTTGTAATTTGGCATTCCATTTATTTCTTTAGATGCTAGAGACCGGCTATGGTGGGGAGGTCCCATTAAAAAAGCCTAAGATGAGTGAAGTCTACTCGATTACTTATGTTCCATGCTGTTCCCACCAAAGTCAAATCTGCCTAAGAACTGAGATTTCATTTAATCAAAAGCCATGAAACATGAAATTGGCTCCTCACATTGATTGCAATTCAACTCCAAATGGGTAACCATTTTTTTTTTTTTTGTCCCCAGCATCATTCCTGGAAGTTCTTTATTAATATATATATATATATGTATATACTAAAAAAAATTATATATTTTTAACCAGACCACATATACTATAATGTAATTACATTAAATTGACTCTATTATTGGTGTTTTTTTTGCAATAGCGTGTAACCAAACCTTGGTCTATGAATACTGCTGGCTCTCCTTGATAATTGCATTAAAGAAAGCAGCATATATATGAGTAATTGTGGACTTCCTTCCCTTAGAAAAGTATGAAAGTGAAAGTGATTAATTGTGATCTTTTTATGGAAAAACATAAAAATAGATCAAACCGATTGATCACAACCTGTAAAAATTTCTTGAAAAAGTACACTTCTATTGACACAAAAATTTTCATAGTACTAGAACCGCTGCTTCGCATGCGTCTCGTCGAAAAGAAAGCAAAACCAAAACAAAGAGGGTTTCTTCTGATGCTTAATTATCATAAGAACTAAGAACAATGGCAATTAAAGCAAAGGCTAACATTGTGAGTTTAATCTTTATTGAACTTTTGACTAAAAACAGGTGGTGGGTGGCTAATGCAAAAGACTTTCAAAAGACCTAGAGAGAGATGTTTTCTTTCAAATCTCTCTTTCCCCACTTGAAAACTTTGGATTCTCTCCTTTTTGGGCGCTTCTACAGACTCTTAAATCAAAGAACAAGGACCACCTCTACAGTGTTGAATTACAAACAAAAAGAAAATAAGGCCTGTCTAGTGAATTAACTTTGTTTGAAGAAGATTCATGCATGATGGCTAGGCATGAGTTGAGACTATTGAAATCTTGAATTTGGTTCCAACTAGATTGACAGATTTCGGTTCATTTGTCGTTATTCGCTCGTTTACAGACTAATTAATCACATAGTACTACTGCAGGTAACTATAAGTACTGGTTTCATTTTTATCAAGTGTTTTGCTTTGTGTTAAACTGGGATGTTTTATTTGGTTTCAAAATTGTGCAATTGAAATAAAAAATAAAAAGTCATTTTATGAGTAGAAAAGCATAAGAAATCCAAAATCTTCTATTTTCTAAAGTTGGTCAACCCAATCCTCTAAATTAGTAAAAACCCAATAAAATTAAAAAAATTAATCAAGATTTAGTTGAGATAGTCTTATAATAATTAACCCCTATTTGACTACCTGATAAAGGTTCCTCCCACGCTCTCATCCACAATATATCTCATAATTATAATGAAATTTCCGCTCCAAAGATGGAGAAGATTATATCCCTTGGTTGCAAATCTTCCAATCATGTCAATATGATCTTATAGATTCACATATGTGCTTTATATATATTGGCTCATGGGATTCAATTAAAATAAGATGTAGATTTTTTTTTCCATTTCATTATTCACTAAACAAGCCGCCCCTCCTCTCTCTTGACCCTTAATTATATTAATCATGTCACTTTCATTACAAGTGATTAATGTCATCAAGCAACTTTGTATAGGACAATTGGATTTTTATAATCACTCTGGGGAAGATGATGAAATAGGGGTAATGGGTTGTTGAGAAGGGGCCAGTGGTCATCATAAAATGATGGCTGAAGAGCTTTCCAAGTTCCAAGCCTAATGTTTGGAGCTATCCAGGGGGGAGAATCAGTTGTAGTGAGGACAAGAAGTAAGAATAGACAACTGGAGATTGATTATTTATTGCTTTGCTTTGGGTTTATTTTCTTGTTTGACCATATATAAGAGATTCTATAAACTTCTAATCTTAATAGAAAGAGGGTTTACAATGAAGTTGCGAGAGAATATAAAAAAGCAAGAACTATATATATATGAACCCAAATCCTTTTAAATAAAAAAAACTTTTATTTAATGTTTAGACTTAGATTTAATATTTTTATGTTTTCTATTATTGTTAGTATATGAATTTACTTTAATTCTTTCAAGAAATGAAAGCCCGAATGAGATCCCTTTTAAGGTTTAACAATCAAATACCACTAATTGGAACCGAACTAGAAAATGTTCCAATTCCTTTTCAATCCTGACAACACTAATGAAAAAATCTCAGATTTTAAGGGGAACGTACAAGATATTAAATAAACACTCTTTAAAAAAAGAAAAAGAAAAAAAAAAGTTCAACATGAGACAAGACTTGATGAATTTAAGCAAAGGTTAGCACTACAATTCCAGCTGCAACAGATGGTCCATGGCTGAAAATTCAGCAGACCCCCACTTCTCCCCCACTGACATAACATCACCAAAATAAATCTCTTAAAATCTTTTCAATTCCATGGAACCGACGAGAGAGTGGAAGCTAGAGGGGGTGCCACACTGCCACTGCTGCAGCCAGGCTGCCCAAGTGCCAAAGGAGGCGGATCCTCCCTCACAGTCCATTGCAAGCTTTTTCCAGAACCAAATCCCTCCGTGGGGCTTTAAACTTGCAGAAGAGAAGATGGGTGCGAGTTGTAAAGCTGAGGAGAGAGAGGGATCGATAAAAGCTGGGAAGGGATCAAACGAAGGAGAGGAAGAAATTAATATGGGATCGTATCCCATCACACTGCACATAATGGAGAGGTCGATCTTCAATTCGCTGCTCTGCTGGGCTGTGAAGGAAAGTGGGGGAGCGCGTCAGAGCGTGCGCTGTACTGGATTTTTATCGGTGCTAAAGAAAGAGCAGACTTGACACCATTGGATCCGGTGGCGCGTCTCTCAAAGGAGAGCGTCTCCACGACGTGAACGGGAAAAGAAGACCCTGGATCGGATATTGATTTTGTAGGGAATAAGCTGTTCCACTGCTGTTATATTATTATAGACGTTCAAACAGATCGAATAATAAGAAATTAGTTATAAAATGGAGAAATATAACTAAAAACAAAAAAAAACAAAAAAAAAAAAAATTAGATCTCCACCTAAAATTAGCGCGCCCAACTTTCCTTCCTTTCAGCAGGTGTTTTGATAAAATAGATAAAAACAAAAAACTCTAAAAGTAACACGAATAAATAAATGTAAATATAAAAAAAAAATCATAAAATTAAAATGTGTTAAAACTCAGTTGTAATCATAAAAATGAATATGGGTCAGCGTAGTGGGACTTAGGTCCATCTTCCCTTCTCTCGAACTATAATCCTGACTGTTCTATTCAATATATTGTTACATCATGTGATAATAGGAATGAAATTGATCAAATCCGTGTAAAGCTGTGGTCTGTACAGATAATGTGATCATATAGGGCGTGAATTTCAGTGAAAAGAAGGCCAAGACTTTGCAGAGCACCAACGACGATTACTGACAATTGAGAATGGGAGAAATTCTAATGTGTCAGGACTCAGAACTGGATCAGAATAAGATGCACGGAAGTCATGGGTAGTTACGAGCTTGCTAGTTACTTGCTCTTCTTCGGTTCAATGAAAAGGTGTGCTGATTAACAGGTACTTGAACTCAGTGCCATGACTGCACCCTCAGAATCGATCTTTTTTTCTAGGAAAAACTCTGATCCAGATCTCATAAAGCGAGATGGGTGTATACATCATTTTAAGACTGCGAGGTACATACAAAATAAAGAGAGTTTAACTAAACTAAAGCTTTCTATTGTTTATGCGTGCCAGTTCTCAAGAACAAGAATGAACAAGAAAAAAACGTCTCGTATAACTAAATAGGAAACGATAAAAAATGAACAAACAGGTATTAAAGTATTTAAATAATCCCTTAACACTAACCTTTTCACTTCCACCTTGTTGATTTTATTTATAATTTGCTCTCTATGCTGGTGTTAACTATAAAAGCATAACCACTTCAAAAAATTGCAAGAAAAAAACGATAAAAATGGTGAAAGATTTTATCTATGAAGTTTTTATAAAGCCACTAAAGGTAGTAAAATGCTAACATCTCTCATGATAATTTTAGCTGGTAAACCTTTCCCAGCTATAATTTCTTCCGACAAATAGACAATGAAATCTCCTCTTTTGGGGAATTCACCTGTTAAACCTTTTACGCAGGAACTTTTTGGCAGAAGACGTAATCAAGTAAAGCTCTTTATTAGGAGCTTTCGCTTTGAATTACGTTCGATATATTGGAAGAGCATGTGAGGTGTTAAACCTACAACGTGCATCTACTGTTAGCTTAATCTGACAGTAAAATTATGGGGCTACAACATTTTCTTTTTCGTCTCCTGGCTTCTCTCAGGATCCGCTCCGTCTCTTCTTTCACTTCCTCCATCAATCGTTTCTGTGTCCCTGCAACCATTTCAGATACGGGTACAAACCAGATATTAGTGTTGGGGATGTGGAAAAGCATCTAATGCCATCCCACAACTTTGAGACAACAAATAAAAATGGCCACGGATTGATATATCGTCACATTGCTTTGAAAGATCATGTTCTGGAATTATGTATGATCTTATCAAAAGATATAGAGAAGGTACCAAATTCCTTCTCTTCGTGCGAAAAGGAAAATATTCCTTCAGTTTCCTCATCTGAGTCGATCATTATTCTCCAGTCCTCTTCCTGCACCCCGATTATGATCAGTTTTCATCAGAATGTCTCGAGTAATTAAAAATAAATGGAAGCGTTCAGGATATAAACACCGAGTTCAACAATCTGTGCCGCCAAGTAAATATTTTTTCCTTTCCTGTTTTATCAAAAAAAATTCCCCCTTTTAACCACTGCTATTTTAATAGTGAAAAGCCATAATAGCTGATAAAAGACAAGACGGTGCACAAACATTTCATGGTAACTCAGGTGGTTGCATTTGTTTTTAAGAAATATGGAGTAGGAAAATGGGTTTCCTACCACCAGCTGCAGGGAACTTTGTTCTCTAGACCAAATTAAGGTGCATAGTAGGAATATTGACATGTCAAATTGCGTTTGATTTGGGTCCAACTCTGTTTTTCAGAACAAGTCGTTTAAGAAGAGGAGGAGAACCTTCTTCTATGAGATGAACATTGCCATTATTGATTAGTGTAATATCCAAAAGCCACATGATTTTAGAAATTTCATTAGTGTCCAAAGCATGACTAGGGCCAGAAAAAGTTATGGTCAATGGTGCCAAAAAATGCCAATAACTTGGATTATAACCCCAAAAACTTCAAAGGGGATACGAGGCCTCTTCTAAAGAGCAGCACATGCATCCAGCCAGGTAGTGGAACTCGGAAAAAACAGAAGGTTTTCAATTATCATGAGGATTGTGGGAAATACCTTTTTTACAGGTGTTACTCTCTTTGAATGCTTTGTAGGCATTTTACGAGCAGAAATAGCTGGAGTTTGTCTTCTCGATGTTGTCTTTGCTGCTCTTCTTTTTGTATCCCTTTTTTTACTATTTGGAGGTGCAACCGGACTAAAATCCACAGAAGCCAGGAAGATTGAGTTAAAAACAGAAAATGACAAGCAAACCCAATGAATGTGGACCTGAGAGAAGTCCTTATGATAAAGCACATGAAAATCACATGTATCCAGGGAATAATAGGTCCCAGGTAATGAGGAAAATCTTGTAACTCCTAGCTTCTTCAGTTGCCTGAAAAATTCTTTATGCAGTATCAAAGTAAGACTTACCAGCATTAGCTTCCAGATGTTTTATTCCTTCAAGCTATATCAAATATTATGATAATTAAACAGAGGCAATGGTCCCCCATGAGACTCCATTGAAGAGAAGATATATACTTGTTAAGAATAAAAATAAGGGAAAAGAAAGGCCTAAGGTGACAAAAGGAAGATCTTCCAAAATTTTATGAGCATGCTGTAAACATAAGTAGCTAATGCCAAAATGACCATCAGTTCCAAAATTTTGGTCTTCTTGAGGAAAAACAAAGATGTTCTATGCAAGGGTTTCAGGAGTAGTCCAATAGGATCTAACCTTGATAATTTTCAAAAAGTACAGTAAGCTATCAAGTTTTTAAGACAAATAAGAGTTAGGCTCCATATGCCGTGAAGTAGACTGAAAGAAACACCAGTCAGAAATTTGTCACCCTACTAGACAAAACTTAAAAAGTAAAATACATATTTTATTACAGTAATCACAAAAATCCCAAGATTTTGTTTTGAATTATTGTCTAGTTTAATAACAATTTTTTTTTTTCAATAAATAGAACTTAATGGAGTTATTTCTTTCATGATTTTATGTTACTAGTTACAGAGGGAATGAGTGAAAGAATTTGAGTTCTTCAAAAATTGTACATCTTTCTTTTAATCCTTTAGAAGTTTCATTTTTTACTGTTATTTTTTATTATTTGATTCAATCCAATGAATTTGTTAGGGATGGAATTCAGGAGGGTCCACCCCAGTGTCCAACTATGAAGAATTCCAATCTTAACAATTTTTTAACCCTGAACTTTAAAAATGCAAGAAAAATTGGCCTGGTTCTGTAAATCAAGTCCCTTAATTTGAAGCATATGAGCTTTACACATCAATTACCATCATGTTTCAACAGGATGGAAAGGCGTATCTCTAGGGGTGGATAAAAAGAGTCAAAGGAACATACACTACGATTGTGGGTGGCTGCTTTTTGGAAGACTGGTTGGTTGCTGACCGGGTGGCTGCTCGAGTCGCCCTCTAGAAATTATAAATACCATTGTCAAGAAGGGTATGTAAAGAAAAATAACATGCATATGAAACATATTAATAGATGTAGAAACTCTACATTTAGTGGTTGAGTGATAACTGGCCCTGAGATATTCACTTTTTCCTGAAAAAATACCGTCGCACTTGAGGATAAATTTTGAAAGAACAAGAAAGCACTGAATAAGTAGAAACATGATTGAACCACACAAACTTTCAGCTAAGGATGGCAACAGCATAGGCAAAGCTTAAAAAAGAATGGAAAAATGATTATTTAAGAGACACTGCACATCAAATGCACAAAAGAACTAAAAAAACAATCAGCAAATTAACATACAATTTCCTTTGTCAAGGTCTGACAGAGTTCACTCTGGAGTCTTAACAATTGACCTCGAATTTGATATGGTAGAGCTGAAAGTATTGATTCAATTTGCTTCAATTTACTGCCATCTGATTCTAAGCTTTTCTCAAGGCTGGTCTTGATGTCTTCTTCTCCCTTGGTCTGATTGCTCCATGTGTTCAGTCAAATATTAAATGAATAGAAGTACAAAAGGAACTAGCAGGTCAAGAGTCTCCAGTTCTTACTACAAGCTCCAATGTGTTTTCATGTAGGACCATCCTCTGCCTTAGGCCTTCCGCTGAAGACAAACCTCAAAGTTGTTATATTTTTGAAAATGCAAAGTTTCAGGCTTGTTTTGGCATGCATATAGAATCAAAGCCGAATTTTATCTAAAAATCTGTAGCAATGTGCTAAACAAGACTAAGTAAACTATGCAGAAGATTATGAAACAAAATGTCTCAGATTTTTAAAGAATTTAATCTATCTTAGAACAAAAACTTAATTTTACTCTAATATAATGTATTTTAACAGTAAATATTTAATCACTAAAATTATATTTTGTCTGAATTTTATTTAAAATTATACACAAGTGCAATAATATTCTGTATAAACTAGCAGAGAAAAGCAGGCTTTTTACAGTCGACAGAAATCTTCATGTGAAATAATTATCTCAAATTAAGTGTATGCAGTACAGTTAGGACGCAGTCAAGCATTAAAGCAACTTGAGACTTTGAATGTATTGCACTTAGTTCTCCTAATCATGTACTTACTTCCCAAAAGTACTTCTTTTACTGATTTGTTTACTTGCATGACATCACTCTGAATAGAATCCAGGATCATGGCCAGCCTGCTTAGTGAAGTTTCCACCTGTCCAATTCTACGTTCAAGTTCTTCAGTAACCTGACCTGTTCCACGAACCAGAATAATTCCCTTTAAAGCAAATGTTCGGATATTTAGTTCTAAAAGGTGAACTAACATCCATACAGTATGCTATCATCAGCACAATTGGAGGGGAGATAGCTTTTGTTTCTCATTCCAATACACTGTCATTTTTCAGTTACATCAAATCATGGCAAGTCATTGTCAACATTTCCTTTTCCAAAGATGAAAATTATAAAACTTGGATTACATTTATAATCCGGAAGAGGGGCTGAATTCCATCGGCGTGTGACACTGTTGCATGATTTTGACAAAGGAATCTGAGAGTCCTCTCGCATGTAATTGACTGGCATCAATGAAGAATTTCTCTTTGTTGAGTGTTCTCTCTCTTGGGATCCCAATCTCTGTAATAAACAATCTCCAATTTTAACACAAGAGTGACAGCTAGGTACTCAGTGAAGATAAAAATAAGCACAGGCTAATAAGAGATGATGGAAAAGAAAATACAAGCAAGAGAGACTGAATCTCTTTCTTTTTCTCTTTTTTTGGGATAACATGTCATCTTTACTGGATTAAGGCAGAGAACCCAACTCTCTTTGATAGATCAGAAGAAACCAGAACCATCCATAGTGCTACAAGCTCTAGTCAACATCCAAAGAAATCTTTAGGACACCAAGCCATCGTGATCTCAGGAATCATTAGACATACGTCACATACTTGAAAAATTAAAGTACCAATTCCTCATAATTACGTTGAGTATTCTTGAATTAAGGAAACGATACTAAGATTTTCACACAGAGCGCATGATACAGCTTCGATGCTAAAAGTGCTGTGAGCCTGATATTAGCCAGAAAGTTGAGATTTTCAGATCCCAACCGTCGGTGAAATGTGAAAAGTTAAGATCTCTATCTTGAAATTTTTAAATGACTCATGAACTTGTAGATATGCGTGAAAGAATTTGCTAAAACTAGAGATACTAAAGCAAGAAATACAGAGCGGACTATAATTTGCAAAACATAATCTTGTTAAGAGTAAGGCCATCAACCAGGAAGTCAGCACTTCGCAACCTATCACTTCTCGGTTTTCAAATTCACCTGGACTCCACAACATTAGACACTGCAACTTTTACTATTCATATTATCAACACTTACATCTGGAAGACAAGAAGCAGGAGAAACATAAGATCCATGAGCAAATGGATTGTCCATTCCATGCTCTCGTAACAGAAGAAATAAAGAAAGTGAAATCGTCCATTATTAAAAAAACTTCTGACAAACTCATTATTCGGAGAAAAATATCAAACTATTGAATTCCAATCAGGAAGCTAAACTGTTAACAATCTTTCCAAAGAAGCAAGAAATGTCAAAGCAACACCAGGAAGGCTGAGTTTTGTGACGAATGAAGATCCTGTGACACTTATGCATCAATGAGCCTCGTCACTAGCATCGGATCAAAATGACGTCGCCACACAATTGCACGCTCCTTGCGAACTCAAATACTGTAACCACCAGAATAATGTCGAGTTAAAATACAAAATCCTTACCTGCTCACTCGTGAGGTTCTCCTCAATCGAGTTCTGCGAGAGCTGCGACAGTGACACTCCCTGAGAAAACGACTGCTGAGACATCGACATCGATCGAAGCTGAGAAGCCTGATTTACGCCCAAACCAGAACCGTCCGCTCCCGAAGGATTCGCGTTCGCGCGACTGATACCAGAAACGACACTCCTTGTCAAAAATAAAGAAAAAAAACAGAGAAAATTCATAAAAATACGATCCGATTCAAGCAGCTAACGACCGTGTGTAAGGAGGAAGAACAGAAATGGAGTTCAAATCGCAGGCTTTGTTGATTTTCATCTTCATTGCTCCAGTCCTAAAAGCATCAAATCGTACACGCAGCTAATTTCTCAAAAACATCAACCAATCGAGTTCCTGACGCGGAGCTTTGCGAAAGACGCCACTCAACGATCGGAATTCGGAAAACGAAGGATCAGAAATGGCGGTAGTTTGGGCTGTGAGTTTGATTTATAACCGAAGTTCAAAATGGCGGACGTGTCCGGTTTCATGAGAATCATCTCGGACGTACACGTGGCTCCCCATGCCTAAAAATGTCGAGTCCTGAAAAAGACGTATAATGCGCATCCAGGGAATCGAACCCTGGTCAGTACCGTGGGAGGGTACTATGATACCACTACACCAGATGCGCAGCTGTTGCAAAACATTTTTATATTTATATTTATGTTAACTTTAATTATTTGGAATTACAGTTTTAAAATTGAAATATCCTTATTTATCAAAAAACATTTATCCAAATATTATTGTCATCACAAGAGTAGTTTTTACCACTGTTTTCAAAGCCGAACCAATATGACCCAATTGAACTCGGAGGCCAATTCAGTTCTTATTGATTCACTGTGGTTCACTATAACTAGTAGATTAATACTATTTTTATTTTTTTATAGAGATATCAAATATATATAAAGTGTAATATTCAATGGTTAAACCATTGGTCCAATCCACACTAACCGGGTTCGACCAAAACCAGACGTACTGCCGGTTTGGTTTTTACTTTAATAAAGAGGATTTTACCACCAAATAGCTTAGCCAAACGAACTTTAAAAGTTCTTGACAAACATATAATAATGATTTTATAAGTTAATTAGTAGATAAATAAAAAGGGTTGTGTAGAGGACTTCTTTTTGGAGATGGGACTGAACCCAATTCAGCTGGTTGATCGGTATTCAAACTCTGTAAATCAGGATTTCATTAGGAAAGGAGAAGATATGGAAAATAAGGTTTTGGGCTTTTTAGTTCACAAGCTACGTTTTCAAACACGGAAATGAAGAAGGGCTTCCATCTCCGGCCCATATCTCGCCACACGTACCCGTCTCCGCCGGGGAGCCGGACTGAGACGCAAGGCCCGCCACGGCCAGCAGACGTACCTCGCACTCCTGCAACCCCTCCGATCGCCCTTGCCCTCTGCTTCTTCCAACTGTCTCGTTAGCTCCTCTATCCTGTCCCTGAATCCAATGCATCTGCTGTCGACGAGCCGGAGAGATCTCTCGGCGGCCGCTTGTGCCGCCTCTGCAGCGGACGCGAGCTCTTTTTTCAGCTTCATCTTGTTGGTCAGCACGTTAATGGAAGCTCTTGCGTTTTGTAGTTCTTGCTCCAGGGATGCTACCTGGCAGGAGAGAAAATGGGAAGTAAGTGTAGTTTGTAAATTGTGGTTAAAACCCAGTTGTAGATACAGAGGAAAAAAAGGACCTCACTTAGTGCAGAGGAAGAAAAAGGGCCTCACATGGTGCAGCGGAAGAAAAAGGGCCTCACTTTTAATGCAGGGGAAGAAACAAAGAGAGGAAGAAAGGGCCTCACTTTTAATGCAGGGGGAGAAACAAAGAGAGGAAGAAAGGGCCTCACTTTATGCAGTGGAAGAAACGAAGCAGAGGAAGAAAGGGCCTCACTTTATGCAGTGGAAGAAACGAAGCAGAGGAAGAAAGGGCCTCACAAATGTAGAGGAAGAATCGAAACAGGGGAAGAAATGGCCTCACAAATGTAGAGGAGCAATCGAAGCAGAGGTAGGAAAAGACCTCACTTTATACAGTGGAAGAAACGAAGTGTTGGAAAAGGGGCTCACAAATGTAGAAGAAGAATCGAAACAGAGAAAGAAAAAGGCTTCACTTTATTCAGTGGAAGAAATGAAGCAGAGGAAGAAAAGGGCCTGACTAATGTAGAAGAAGAAACGAAGCAGAGGGTAGAAAGCGAAGCAGAGGAAGAAACGAAGCAGAGGAAGAAACGAAGCAGAGGAAGAAACAAAGCGGAGGAAGAAACGAAGCAGAGGAAGAAACAAAGCAGAGGAAGGAAAGCGCCTCAATGCAATACAGATAAATAAGATAAGAAAGGTACCTCTTTGTCACGCTGTTCAATGGCTATCTTACCAGCTTCCACCTCTAGTTCACAAGCTTGTCTCCACCTTTTGGCATCTTCTTCTGCTTCTGTTAACTCTGTCATCCGCTCTTCAACCTTAAAAACCAGGAAATTTTGGCTAGAAATTAAAGAGGGTACATCCAGAAGAAGTCAGTTCGGTTGTCTCCACTAAGAGAGAAAGCTGTGTACATTTTGAGTAAGCAAGACCTCTCTTTCTTCTAGATCTTTTATGTAAAGCGCGTTTTCTGCAATTTTCTGGGTTTGTTTCTCTGTGAGACTCTGCAGGCGTTCGCTTTCTGACCTGACAGTGAGTTTGAAATTAGAGAAACTGTACCTGGGTGGCTGCTTTAAATCATAAATGATTGATTCTCATCAAGTAATATGAATGAACTTCAAACAGCATTGGAAAGGCTCATGCAGCAAATGACGCAGATTTATTAATGTCAGTCCGATAAACTTGGGGAATATCTTCCTGATCAACACAGGATCCTGAATTTAATGGGGATTGTTCTAATCTCTGGGGATTCTCAACCAATAAACTGTGGATATTCATTCTCAATTTATGTATTGTGTATTTTATCAGAAGATTTGAAGCACAAAACTAAACAATTTTTGGCAATCTATGACTTGGAAGGATGTTGTAGTGATCACAAAATTTTCTACTGAACATACAGTAACATGGAGATAACAAAAGAAAACTACCTGGAATCATCCAAAGATTGTTTTAGTTGCGAAATTTCAAGCCGTAGGTTCTTCATGATCTTCTCCACAGTTGAAGCCTGGCATCACAGTCAGAGGAAATCGTATAGTTTAAACATAAGAAAACACGGTGACCTAAGTTGAAATATCCATCAAACTTGCAATGATAATTCTTCCTTTAACAAAGCAGCCTATGGCTTCAGAAAAGAAGAGTTCATGTGGTAAAATGAGTATAATCATCAATATAAAAGATCTTCCTCCATTAATTGTTCAAATCACTGGTAGAGACTTCAGACTTTAATAGAATTCTCAGTTCTTCAAATTATTTTCACTTTCAATCAGCAAAAGTTAAAAAACAGGAAAGAAATACCAAGCCAACAACTTCCTCTTCATAGTCACTGCTATCAGATCTTTGCCCAGCATTTGAGCTAGAAATTTCAGCTGAATCCCCAGTTGAAGCACCGACCATGAATCCAAACCCCACCTTCTGCAACCCCTTCTCTGCAAACTGCAGCAATGCCACTCTCTTCTGCTCACCGCCTCCTTTTAACCTATTCAACTGTTTTTCCACCTTTTCTTTTTCCACAAGAGCAATTCTTAGCAAGCTAGTTATGTCTCTGTTCTCCTCTGTCAAGCTCACAATACTATTCTCCAGCTGCTTCTTCTCTTTTTTTATCCTTTCTTCACACTCATTCATTCGCTCCTCCGCTTTATTTGACAACCCATGAGCAACCCTAATTTTTTCCAGAAGCATCTCTGCTTCATCGCCTAAAACAGGATCATCATCTGCTCCATCTTCAAAAGCAAAATTTTCTAACATCCCCCTCTCAATTCTTTCCACGACTCGCTTCAAGCAATCTTCCACAGGTTTGATGTACTCAAATCCCTGGGACAAAACCCCCATTTTCCGATTCTGCTCTTCGCATAACCCCACGATCCTGTCTCGTGCATGCTGAAGCTCATCTTCCAGACGCAACTTATCCCTAATTTCATCATCCCTCCGTCTCACCAAATCATCCTCTCGTTCTTTACACGCCCCAACATTCAAAATCAGATCATCCCTCTCATTCGATAGCCTTTCAAGCTCTTCGACGAGACGGAGATTCTGCTTCCGGGCTTCCCCCTTTTCAGACTGGAGTACACCGAGATTCAAAATCAGATCATCTCTCTCGTTCGATACCTCTTCAAGCGCTTTAACGAGATGGAGACTCTGCTTCCGGGCTTCGTCTTTTTCACGCCGGTGCACGACCAGAGCTTCCTCCAGAGCCTTGCACTTCGATTCGAGATCCTGACACGAAACCTCGTTTTGTTTCAAATCGGCCGAAAGATGACTATTTTGGAGTGGAACTTCAGGATCATCGGAAGGGAGATCTTCGCCGGATACAGGATCGAGGGATGCATCTGCAGCATCTTCCATGCTTTCGATATGTTCATTGGGGAAGTTTCAGATGTGATGAAAAAAAGAGTGGGACGAAAAGATTCTCGACTGGGAGAAGAAAGAAGAGATATTCAGCTACCAGTCAAAACTTGAAATGAGATGGAGGAGAGGAGTGTTGCGCGGGAACGCAACGGTTGATCAGGGACGCGGGTCCGTTGAATATACGATTACTGGTAGTAATGTGAGAAGCTTATAATAATCTTAAAGTCAGGGAAAACAAGAGTTATAATACCTGAGTCAGACTTAAGGATGGAGAATTACGATTCATATACTTATTAATGTGAAAATATCGATCTCAGGTAGTCATACTAAAAATTGAGCCATGGATTTTATCATGAAAATACCCCTCATTTTAACTTTTTTTTTTATAAATATTAACTTCTTTTTTTTATAAATATATCTACAACATAACATGTTAGTGGTTAGTCAATAACATATAATTC
The DNA here is from genome assembly GCA_019845555.1 of Aristolochia fimbriata. Lineage (NCBI taxonomy): Eukaryota > Viridiplantae > Streptophyta > Magnoliopsida > Piperales > Aristolochiaceae > Aristolochia > Aristolochia fimbriata. The sequence continues at coordinate 1,842,489 of CM034083.1, forward strand.
TTTTCCAATTAATGTAATCCTTGCATTATAATATAATTCTTTTCCAATATTTAGGTGATATTGATAATGATATAACTATAGTCCTGTAATTTTATGAATACATATTTGATTTAGCCATGGTCATCTATGGGTCTTGGGCATTAGCTCAGGGTCCCATGGGAGTTATTGCTGCGGGAGTAGCATTGGAAGTAAAACTTGTAATTAGGAGTAAAATGTATTCAGCTTCCTGTGGGACAAAATTTAGTGTTCTTGAAATCATGAAGCAGGGGATTGTACCCATCTTTAGTCCTTGTCTTGGGGGTAAACCAAACTCTTCCATAAAAGAAGATATATCAAGTTGCACAAAAAGAAGAATATGAAGACAATCAATATGTTATTATCCTGATTTATGTAACTAGCATTCTTTTTTTTATTAGCTCTTGAGCTTTTAGTATATCGACTAGGTACTTAGAATTTGGTATCATAGTAAGCACCATGTAAGCATGCTGGATTGTTACAATCCTGATTTATGTAGTTAGTGTTCCCTCTTACATCTACTATTTGAGTTTTATGTTGTAGTGAAAACTAAAAACAAGTATATAATCATAGAAAATCAATATAATCCATCATTCGATCTAGATACCCTTTTTATTGATTAAGTAATCAGATATATGGAAAATAATGAACTAATAGTGTATTGTCCAAGAAAGTATATCACGGATAACATAATAGTATATTATATACTAGTAACTTATATGTTATTTCAACTTTATAAAACTAAAAACTTCTCAACATGGAAAAACTACACCATTAACTAGTATAGTACGCATAATGAAAAATAAGTTATATATAATATAATAATATATTATAGACTATTAATTAATATATTAGAGATCATTGACTAATATATTATATTAATTTTATAAAATTAAACATCCTTAACATTATATTGTTATAAATTATTAACTAATATATTATGCCAGTTGCATATAGTCATACACCTTCAATCACCAGAAATTATACACTAATTTATATGTTATGCAAAATGGGAAAATAGGTTATGCAGAAGCGGGAAAATAGGTTTTGCAGGATGGGAAAATAGATTATGCAGGATGGGAAAATAAGTTATGCCGGACGGGAAAATAGGTTATGCAGGACGGGAAAATAGGTTATGCAGGACGGGAAAATAGGTTATGCAGGACAGGAAAATAGGTTATGCAGGAGATGATAATTCAGGGTACAATTTTTACATGAATACATGGTTCAACATTTAGGCAATACTGATTTATGAGTCGTATTTCTTCCTATTACAGATGACGTCTCCGGCCTTACCCACTTCCCATCCGAATTCCGGTCTCCCGTCGTCAGTGTCGCTTACACTGCTCCTCACTCACTCCCCAGTCCGTAGTTCTACTACCAGGGTTCCTTGCAAATTCTTCTCTGCTTCAGCCACGCTTTCTCTCAGATGGCGTTCCCCTTACTCTTCTGCAAGCTCCCAGCTGCTCCATTTCTTACCGCTTCTCCCAAGTCTCGAGTTTTGGTACCCAACTTCACCCCCCCGCTTCGCCTCCGGCCTCTACTGGTGCCCGCAGCCATTGGTCCCGACGGGAAGTTCTACGTCTCGCCCGCTGACGACGACCCACCTGAAGCACCCGAGGACTCCGACCACGGCGTCTCGAAGTTCACCCAAATCCAGCGGACGGCGGCTCGGGCGAAGAAGCGCCAAGAGGAGCAGTTCAAGAAGGAGCAGTCTATCTTCCTCGCTGCACTCGCCACTGAAAAGGACCCTCCGCAGAATCCCGGCTCCGTGGATGATGAGTCCAGTGGGGACGATCTTTTTGGGGAGATTGATAAGGCTATCGCCCTCAAACGGCAGGAGTTTGTGAAGCAGGGTCTGCTGGAGCCGAATCCGAGGAAGGAGCCGGACGTTCCCGAAGGGATCGAAGAGCTTTCGCCGGAGGAAGTCGTTGACTTGGAGGAGATTGATGAGCTACAGGGTCTTACGCTGCTTTCGGAGGAAGCAGGCGAGGAAGACGACCGGGTTAAGTTTTCTGATGAAGAGGCCGGTGAGTCGAATGCCAATACAAGCTCATCTTCCGCATTTGATGTAGATTTCGATCATTACGGGAAACCCAAGGTGAGAATTGTGGAACCCAAATTTAAAATGACTTTGGCAGAGCTTTTGGACGAGAGCCGGGTTGTGCCTGTTTCTGTGTATGGTAACATAGATGTTACGATTACTGGAATTCAACACGATTCCAGAGAGGTTACCTCTGGGGATCTCTTTGTGTGTTGTGTTGGGTTGAAAACTGATGGGCATTTGTATTTGAATGAAGCTGATAAACGTGGAGCCGTTGCTGTTGTGGCCAGCAAGGAGATAAACATAGATGAAACCTTAGGATGTAAAGCTTTGGTTATAGTAGAAGATACTAATTCAGTGCTTCCGATTTTAGCTGCTTCCTTTTATGGGCACCCATCTAAGAGTATGTCGGTAATTGGGGTTACTGGCACAAATGGGAAGACCACTACCTCTTATCTGGTCAGAAGTGTGTATGAATCCATGGCTTTGAGGACTGGGATGTTAAGTACTGTGACTTCATACATTCATGGTGACAACCAGTTAGACACTTCACCTCTAAACGTATCTGATGCACCGCAGACCACCCCCGATGCAGTTATGGTCCAAAAATTGATGGCCAAAATGTTACACAATGGAAGTGAAGCTGTTGTGATGGAAACAACATCTCAAGGTCTTGCACTTGGCAGATGTGATGCAATAGATTTTGATATTGCAGTTTTTACCAATTTAACGCAGGACCACTTAGATTTTCATAAAACCTTTGAGGAGTACAGAGATTCAAAGGCAAAGTTGTTTGGCAAAATGGTGGATCCTGAGAGGCATCGGAAGATTGTAAATGTCGATGACCCGCAAGCCTCCTTCTTTTTGGCACAGGGTAACCCTGATGTGCCTGTGGTTACTTATGCTATTGAGAACAAAAGTGCTGATGTATACCCGTTAAAGTTTGAGCTTTCATTGTTTGAGACTCAAGTTTTGGTTAAGACACCGAAAGGGGTACTGGAGATATCATCCGGGTTGCTTGGGAGGCATAATATCTACAACATTCTTGCTGCAGTGGCTGTTGGAATTGCAGTGGGTGCTCCGTTGGAGGATATCGTTCGAGGGGTTGAAGAGGTGGATGGGGTCCCGGGAAGGTGTGAATTGATCGATGAAGAGCAGGCTTTTGCAGTGGTTGTGGATTATGCTCATACTCCTGATGCTTTGTCCGGGCTTCTAGACACCCTTAGAGAATTGAAACCTCGAAGAATTATAACAGGTAAGGCTCCTGATTTTTCTCCTCCAGTACTTTTGGCCCAAAATAAATTTAGAGCCCTAAGGGGTAAAAAAGCAAACTTCTTGATAGCTTTTGTCTGCATGATAGGATTTAAGATATTGAGATAAATGACACCATGGACTTGCACTGTAGTCCTTGCTGCCCTCCTTTGCACTCTTGAGTCAGTGAGGCCTAGTGCATACTTTTTTTTTTTCTTCACCATCCAACACAAAATGGATTTTTCAAAATGTATACAGTAAAAGATAGATTGGAGAATTGAGCTATTATATTATTTGACATGTGCACAAGAAGAATATATCCATGCTTTGATCGAACATGTTGCTTTTTTTATCACAGCTTGTGGCTGATGAATGAGATCCATATGGCAGTGACATGCCAACCCTACCCTGTTGTTTGTTCATTTCCAAGAAAAAAATGTGATGATATACCTTATTTGTTTATATTAAAAGTTTGTTACGTCGATTCAGTAATTCTCTAACTTAACTTTGTGATCACTGATAAGATGATGGTTTCTTTTCCAAAGACAAAAAGATACTGGATTTTATCTTATGAGACAATCTTTGTTTTTATGAAGCATTTGGATGTGGCGGTGATCGTGACAGAGGAAAAAGACCCATAATGACTAAAATAGCAACAGATAAAAGTGACGTCGTTATGTTGACTTCAGACAATCCAAGGACTGAAGACCCATGTATGGTTCTCAACTCAGTAATTTTATTTTGATTAATGAAGTAAAAAAAAGTTTGTGTTTTTAATAACTGAGAAAAGATTATTGCAACTCACTTTTGGTTTGTCTTAATTCATGAATCGTATCAGTGGACATTTTGGATGATATGTTGGCTGGAGTTGGATGGACCATGCTAGACTACTTAAAGTATGGGGAAAATGATTACTATCCACCTCTGCCTAATGGTCATAGGCTTTTCTTACATGACATCAGGCGAGTGGCTGTCAGGGCTGCTGTAGCTATGGGCGAAGAGGGAGATATTGTTGTAAGTCTAGTCAAACTCCCTTTTTATCTTTTTCTCATCTTTTTTTTTTTTAGAATTTGTGCTTAGATGATACAAAGAACAAGGCCTTTAGGGTGAAGGAAACATTGGCTCACGTATGCAGATAACCTTTCTCTCTCTAAAGCAGCTCTTGCTAGTGATAAAACATTTCTTGTTAAAGCAATCTCTGCAGTAGCATGGGCTCTTTTGTTTGCCATTCTGAAAAAGGCTAGACGTCCTTTATCCTAGTTGTTGGTGACTCCAAGCTTACTAGATGGTCCATGGTCCACCTATCATGATGGCACACTTGCAGAATGGCTGAAGCTGAAAAAGAAAAATATGTACAATTACTGGTACTCCAAGGGTGTCTAGTTGGTGTTGTAAGCTCTTGATTTGAGGGAGTTTAAAATGTACCTACAAGTTATCACACTTTCATTCCTTAATGACATATCTGAGTTGATCATCAACAAGGCTTGTGTTAAGCTGAATAATATTTTAAATTGAAGTTTCGCATTGTTAAGGAACTTCAATGTATCATACTAGAAAACTCACAAGGGATCCTTTTGTAACTCATCTGCCCTTTGTGAACAGTGCATTATTTTGTTTATAAGGTGATTGGATCTGTACCAATTGGCCTTTGGTCCATCTCTGCAGCTCTGAGGCACATATGTCTGTTTCTCGACTCTTTATGTTTATCCTTTTCTGTCTTTCTTTGGTAGCAATAAAAATTGGAAATGTTAAGTATAAATGTCAAAAATTCAGTTCTGAGTCTTATATATCTTTTGCTACTGATGTATTTTATTTTATTCAATGTCTAAATCTGACTAAACTGTATGTTACTTGACTGTCATGCCTGTCTTTCATCATTCTGTAGGTAATAGCTGGTAAAGGACATGAAACATATCAAATAGTAGGTGACAAGAAAGAGTTCTTTGATGATAGGGAGGAGTGCCGAGAAGCTTTACAGTATGTTGATGAGCTTCATCAAGCTGGAATAGACACAAGTGAATTTCCATGGCGGTAAGACAAGTTCATTTTGAGCTGTGATCATCTGTTTTGGTTATTAAATTCTGTATGTAGCACTTTTTTGCAGTTGTCTCTTTCAATGATAGGGTGGAAAGCTATAGTGAACTTGCATTTGTTCCTTCAGTTCCTCTCAGGAACGCTGCTGTTCTTGTTGAATTTTTTGTTGATTTTATTCCAGTCAGGATCATTGCCATGGATTTAACTAAAAGAGATGAAATATGAGCTGCTAATGAAAATTTTGTATTTGATTTAAAAAAGATTTAAAAAATAAATAGTGTACCTTTATGATTAAAATATTATGAACTTTCTAGAATGCTTTCATGTTTTTTCCCGGTCATGTTACGGTCTTTATTTTCAGTGGGAATGAATTCTAATCATATAAGGTAAAGAAAAACCCTGTTATCATTGGTTTTAGAAAATGTCTTAACTTCTGCTAGTCATTTGTAGGATGCACTTGACCCATCTTTAACATGGTACTTAAAGGATTCTCTAAGAATATAATTTAAGATCTTGGATTCCGAACCTGTACTTCACTATTAACATATGATTGTTGTCTGTCCTTGCTTCTTTTTGTTATTACTGACATAACTATAAAAGGAACACTGAAGGTGCATTTTGACTCGAAATGTCATTAATTGTTTTCTTCTTCAGCCATTATCAGGTTAACTAAATCAAACCAGTCCTCAATCGTTGTTTCTACTTTACATTATTGAGTTCTTGAGTTTTGACAGATGATCCTTGTAAGTTTTAGGGACGCTTTTCTAACATAATTTCGCTTCTATACAACTACAGGCTACCAGAGAGTCACTGATATTTATGAAACATGTCAAAGAGTCGAAGCCTATGCTTCAACTGGACGTCTTGCAGGTTTCACCATCAGGTCCCAGTAGTGCTATAATGAATGCTTTCAACTCTTCTTTCTTTCATCGGGAAGGATAACATCCCTGGGGAATCATTGCATCAATCCCCTTTCAGCACTGTATAGATCCTGACATTCTGGTTTCAAGAGGGTTTTTTTGGTGCACAGTATCAGTATGAACTCCCTGGCCTTGTCTATTCACATGTTAGAGTTTTCACATTGTTCATTTAGGCTTCAATGATCACATTCGTGGTATTATTTTGCAGAATGATGACTTTTTTTGGTCTTGTAGCTTCTGTATACTGGACTGAAGGATCTGTGGATGTTTCCCAATGCTCAGGTAGCTTTAGAACTGAAATCAGGGTTATCCTGTATCTAAATTTTGTGACATCACCCATGTAAAAATAGATTGATTTTGAGTAAATAATGAAAACAGTTTTGTCATTCCATTGCTTTTTATATACTATTATTTTTCTCTGGATGGATGAGTTAAGGAAACTTTTACCAGAGAGAAATTGGATGTTGGACAAAACTTGAGAGGGTTAATGTGCATACAATTACATATCCGAGGGGCATGTTGTAAAATTCTATTTTCATAGTAAGTTATGAAAATTTGTATCAGGATTCTTTGCCTTGTAATCCCAAGGCAAAAATACCTATTTTTGAAGTTCTATTACCATTAAAATGAATTTTTCATTTTATTATAGTCTTCATTTAGTAAAACCGTTCTCATCCATAAATGTATGTCACTATACTTGAACCACATAAATCCATTATACTTTAGATCACTTGATCTTCATGTTTTCTTACATTGAAATAGATTTATTGATTGATTGATTTCAATTTTGCCATCAGACTTGAATTGATTTTTCTTCTTATTTGGCATCAGCCATGGTTTGTCCATTCAAGATTTTTTCTTATTTCTATCAGTTCTAAACTGCAAATTGGTGCTTATTATTGTAAATAGAATGAAGTCAATGGCTTCCTATCTTCTTCAATAGCTTCCACACATGACTCTGTTTTTTGTCTACATGCAAGTCAATTTGAAAGGGGAACAGATGTGTAGGTTTACATCAACTCAGCATTCAATGGCTTTGACAGAGGAACCTTCACTTTCCTTCTAACAATTGGAGTTTGGCAAGTTATATGTGGTGCAAATCTTTTTGTGCTCAATTTCTACTCATTGGTTTTCTTTTTAACCCAAACCCAAAATAAGAAGATACCTTGTGGGTAAAGATATACCTGAAGATGAGTTTTAAAAAAGGTAGGGTAATTTTTAGCACTAAAATAACAAAAACTAAGACAATATCAAAATAATGCAAATGTGATATTTAGTTTTTTAATAGTAAAAATCAGCTTTGGCGATAAAAATGAAAAATATATTTACCCAAAATTGGTTGGCCTTAGACATAAATTGGGTAATAAGACAATATCAAAATAATGCAAATGTGATATTTAGTTTTTTAATAGTAAAAATCAGCTTTGGCGATAAAAATGAAAAATATATTTACCCAAAATTGGTTGGCCTTAGACATAAATTGGGTAAATATATGGATAAATACTGTTTTTATAAATTTTATCATTTAGACCTTAATAAATATTTTAAAAATTACAAAAAAACTTGTAATTTGCAAAAAACAAATAGCACCAATGAAATTAAAAAAAAAAAAAAAAAAAAAACTCTAATATAAGGTTTACAATAACACTAAACACTTATAAAATTGCTTAAAACTCTATTAAAAAAAAAGTGAGATTAATTTAAAGAAAGATTATATGTTTTGAAGAATGACTAGATTACTATTTAGGTAATTAGGTAATCGGGTACGAAATAAACATAATCCATTTTAAATAGAAGTCAGGTAATCTGGTAATTAAGAAATTGGGTAATCGGGTAATTAAAATAAAAAAAATTATTTCTTATCTATCCAATTAGCATTCGAAATATCGGGTAATCAAGTAATCAGGTAAAATTGACACCCCCACTTAGACCTACACTCCCTCTCTTGTTTTTGTCTACTATAAAAAAGTTTCTACCATTCTAAGTCCAATTAGAGTTAGAATTGTTACTATTAACAAAAACCCATGTAAATAATAAACACCTCACCCTACCTTCATTAATAAGAAACCTCTATCACTAATAATAATTTCTTCCCATGCTTCTTCCCTTATCTCCTCTTCCCGACCGGGTGGCCCCAATCACAAAGCGCGTTGGAAAAATGAAAACAAATATATGACGAGAAACTGCATGACGTGGCACATCTCCCTCTTCAATATTTATTTTAGATTATCTAAAAAAACAACTTCAACTAAACTCTTGGATTAAGCATTAAATTAATCTAACAGGCTCAAAATTGATTATATCACTTAAATATTAAAAATTGACTTAAATCTATTTATAAATCATTTATTTGTACTTTTCTATCTGTAACCTTGTTTCCCATACCCCACCTAGACCTTAGTAATTAAATCATATTTAAAATTATATTTTTATAATAAGCAAGAAAATTACAAGAATCTAAATAGGCATACTTAGTCTGTAAGTAACATCCTCTCTGGTTTGACCAGTGTTTTAAAAACTGAACCGGTCATCAAATCGGCAATATGTCTGGTTTTGGTTGGACCGGGTTAGATCAATGGTTCAACCATTAAATATTATACTCTATACTTTATACTTTCATAATAATTCTATAGAAAAAATAATAAAAATAATCATGATTTTAGTGAACCGAGCCAAGTCAATAAGAACTGGATTGACCTCCGATTCTGGTTCAACCGGACCGGGCCGTTCAACTTTTAAAACACTGATTCTGACATTATTTTCTCTAATTTCGAGGTTTTAGTGGTAAGTAATTTTATATTTGTTTTTAGTCTAACACATTTGTCCTAAAAATTTAAAATTAAATAAAATGTTATTAAAAAAGACGAAAGTCCGAGGTAATTCTTGAATTGTTCTTTGATGGGGTTGATGGATTAACCGTTAAACTACTTTTCAAATTATCTAAAAAATTTAATTAACCTCTTCATTTTATCTGTCTATTTTTCCAATTATGAAGTTGTAGTAAAAGCATGCCTATATTTAGTTATAAGCTGGTAAATTCAAATTTTCATATAAAATATCCCAGTTTTATTCTTAATATATTTTAAAATATTATTAGATAAAAATTACTTTTTTTTTTTCTAATTTTTTCTCATTAAGAGTCTAAGACAGATAAAATGAAGGAGAAAACCAGGTCGTTCCCACCTGGACGCCCCCGCGGCCCACCGGAACTTGAACAGCACAGCCAATTAATCAGCGCCACGTGTATTATAAAAAGTCCAGAACGGTACACGTGTGAACGACGGTTAATTAGAGGGAAATCGGGTCCGTCCACAGGATATTCCCACAATTAGATTCCTCCGTACGCCCCGGAGTCCGGACTTTCGTGGCAACGTTGACTCATACTTTTCCGCCACCGCGGACAGATCTCCGCCGTCGGTTCCCTCGGCAGGATCCCCCTTCCGGGTAGTCCCGCGGGCCACGATGAGGGGATAAGACCACGTAAGCCTTCTTCAGTTCCCACGTATTTATCTCCCGCCCTCGTCGTGGAGCAGTCTCCCCGAGTCGCGACAAGCGAGAGCTTTCACGGCGTCGCCCTTCCCCCCCTGGAAGAGGCCGCGAGAATTGAATTTCGCGTGTCCGGGAGCGAGAAAACCGAGGGGAGGCGACGAGCGGGGAGCTCGGTTTCGGGGAAGGGACGAGGGAGAGAGCAGGGGATTTGGTCCGTTTGGCGGTGTCGTCGTGGTGAAATAAGCTTCGTGTGGTGGCGGAGGGGAGAGGGGGGGGAGGTTTGAGAGCCTGCAGAGACGGTGGTGGAGTGCGAGGTTGGGAAAGGTGCGTTACGGATTTCTTTTGACTGCTGCATTGACTGTTTTTTTCGATCTCTGTGTTTGTGGATTGGGAAGGTAGGGAGTAACTTGAGTAGATGTTTGTAGGATCTGATTTTTTTATTTTTAAGTAAATGAGGTGGCGGCGATGGACTCGATTCTGCATTTTTAATGTTTTTTTGAGGAAAACAGTGTACGGAGGATTTTTTTTTTTTTTTTTCCTTTTATGTAGAAGAAGAAGAAGGGACTCGAATATTTGATCGAGTTCTTCTGGTTGTCTGTTTTAGCGGTTACGTCTTTTTTTCCTTTTTCTTTTCTTCCGTTTGTTTGGGGAATATCTGTACTTGTTGAACTCTGTGCTATTTTTAGGAAGTTATGGAGTGGATTTCTTCATTGATAGCTGTCTTTTAAGCGCATTATGCAGCTTTGGGAAAAGAGTAGCATGATTCGGGAGAAGCTTCCGAGGTGAACTTAACATAGTTAAGACTTGAATGCAGGTTCTGCAGGAATATTTACTAATATTTGGAAGAATGACACGAAGTAGTGGTGGAATTCTTTTTTTTTTTTTTTAAATCTGAAGTAGTGGTGGAATTCGTCGTTGGTGATTTTCTAATTTTGGTGAGGTAATTAACTCTTGCTGTTCTAGCACTAAGCGAATTTTTGAGAATATTTCGAAAGATGACACGAAGGTGTGGAATTCGTCGTTGCTGGTTTTCTATTTTTGGTGAAGTGATGACCTTTTGAGCTGTTCTAGCACTTACCGAGTTTTTTAGAGAATTTCGAAAAATGACACGAAGTAGTGGAATTCGTCGTTGCTGGTTTTCTATTTTAGGTGAAGTAATGATCTTTTGCTGTTTTAACAGTCTACAAATTTTGCAGGGGAGAGACGATAAGCTTGAGGTATTCGTACACTGATTCCTCCCGGCTTGTTTCACCCTATGGCTGTGGTCAGTTCCCTTCCGGTTCAGCAGTTTGAAATCAAGCTCGATAGAAGTAGAACGTATGGAGCGGAGGGGGTGAGATCCGCAATGGCGTCGTCCAGTGGAGTGACCGCCGACGACCAGCCAATTCCGGCGGAAGACATGATATTTGTTGCGGTCGGGAAAGAGGTGAAGGATAGCGTGCTGACGTTGTTGTGGGCTCTCGAAAATGGGAGTGGGAAAACAATCGGGCTTCTCCACGTTCATCGGCCAGCGCAAATGATTCCCATGCGTGAGTTTGCGAGTTCTGTTACTTGTGGCGTTCTTGTCATTGCAAACAACGATCACCTTCGGTTGCCGTTGTTGCGGAAATGACTGGTTTTGAGTTCTCGGATTTATTTCCGTGGGCGTAAATTTAGATTGTGGAAATGACTGGCTTACTAATACCTTGTTTTCGGCAATTAAGTTGTTGTTTTTATCGTGTGGCCAGTGGGAGGCAAGTTCCCGGCCGAGAAGCTTAAGCATAAGCAAGTCCAGACGTACAGGCAACAAGAGTGGGCAAAGCTGCAAAAAACCTTGACGAAGTACCGGTATATTTGTGCCAAGCAAATGGTAAACACCTTTCTTTTTCTTTATTTCTCGTGAAATACCTTGACGAAGTTTTCTGAGCCTACCTACTCAAAACTACACGCATCTGTCACTCAATTTTTGAATTTTATTTTTACAGGTGAAAGTGGAGGAATTTGTCATTGAATTGGATGATATGGGTAGGGGGATTTTGGAGTTGGTTGAACGACATGCGGTAAGCAGGCTAATCATGGGAGCAGCAGCAGACAAGCATTATTCCAAGTAAGAAGATTGCTGTGAAGATTACTTGTTCGTGCTCTTTTTGGATGTCTATTTCTTTTTTGCTGCATTGAATCTGGTCCTATGAACTCTTCCTAATTTTGGGCTTTTTTGTCACATCTCAACTGCAGAAAAATGAGAATGCCTAAATCCAGAAAAGCAACATTTGTGAGCCAAGAGGCACCTCCCTCATGCCAAATATGGTTTATCTGCAAAGGTTCTCTTATCTGCACAAGGTCTGCTCCAGCTCTGAGAAAGATGCTGTGGGGTTGTATGTATTAATCTTTATCAAACTCCTTAACTTGCCTACATGGTACATTTATTGAAAGTTCCACTTTTATCTGTGGACATCATTTCCAATACGATGGTCCATACTGGACTTGATATCTGCATTTAGCTAGATGTGATTCAATGAGTCCTTTCGTTAGGTTATATTGATCTGTGCACGTATTTTATCTTGGTCACGATATTAGGTTCTTGAAGATACCTTTTATGGATTCCTTATTTTTGACTTTGCAAATATAAATACTTTTTCTCCTATGCAGTTAATTCACGTGATTAAATTGGTTTGTATGGACGGAGCTAAATGTTTTTTTGAAGAAAACTAGATTGTGGGCAGAGATGTGGATTGGGAGTCATTCCGCTTATTGCTTTAAATTTTTCGCCTTTCTCATGTTGAAGATGTATTGATATCTTTTTGAGTCCCGTCCCTTTCCAATGGGGATTGTACACATTCTTTTGCACACACTTACAATGGGGGTCATCTTTTCACTTTCAGAGAGACCAGTTCGAATGGAGCCAGGGTCTTAGTAACTCCTCCATCCCCTCTCACCATGCCCAGGACTCTTACTCAACCAACCTCACTGAGATCAAGAACAATAAGTCAGAGCAGAGAACTCAAGCCAACAATTCCAGATGAAAGTGTGCTGCCTCGCTCCAGAACTTATTGTGCCAGTTCTTGTCCCAGAGAAATGGAAATTAGACATACAGATATTAGTACCCAACTTGGCATTCCAGGGTTTGTAAATGTGTTGCGAAAAAAGTTATTGTCCTTAGGTGATGATGGTGCGGGCAGTTCAATTTCACGTTCGATAATGAGACAAGAGAGTGACAAAGGATTGGTTGTGACGCCAATGCATCATATTCAGAAGAATATTTCATTTTCATCTCCTCTTGGTCCACCGGTATTGCTGTTGCTTTCACATCATTTGAATAATACTATTAATATCTACTTCAGAAAAACATTCATAACATAATTCTTTGTTTTCTCATCTTAAACTCTCTTAATAAGTTCATTTTTTGTTCAAAATGATATTCATATAATTGTTTTGTATTTTCCAGAAAATTGATGAAGTTGTTTGTCACCTTAAAGAATCTATGAAGGAGGCAGAGTCTTCTAGAAGAGAAATGATTGAAGAATCAATCAGGCGTGCAAAAGCTGAAAAGCTCACTCTTGACACCATGCAGAAAGTAAGTTATTCTTCTGCAAAGATAGCTCACAGGATCTTATGCTCTATAATTCTTCTGAGAAGCAAACGTTTAAGGTTTAATAGGCAAATTATTAGCATGAAGCTCTGGTTATACATAAAACCAAGCTATACTTGTACTTGGAGTTAGCACTTCTAGAGTAAGGGCTTAGTTCATCTCACCAAGTATTTAAGGTGTTGTAGTCATATGATCCACAGGATTTTGGCCTTGTAATCCCACCTGTTGATTATATTGATAAACCTTATTCACCAGAATTTAGTAAATTATGACTTGATTCATGTTCACTGACATGCTCTGGTCCTCGGGTGCTATCCGACTTTAATTTTCTGTGTTTTTTGTATATTGTTCTAGTACACAACCGGTAACAAATAGTTCAATTAAATGTTTATCTCGTAATGAGAAGACTATTCAAATTCTAGTCTTAGTTTCTTCTGGAAGAGGGTAAACTTTGACTGTTTCAGTTTTGGCAGCATGAATCAAATTTAATTTCCTGTAGTTGACCTATGAAGCTGTGTTTTTTATTTTTTTTATTTTGGTATTATAACTGAGAAATGTAGGGAAAGCTATTCAATGGTCTTAATTTGCATTTGGAGGTCAGAAGATCTTTAGCTTTTGTATGTTGGTTTTCCTGATGCGATTAGTAACCCTCTAAGACTGTAACATTAAGCATCCATATTGCAATTAGAAATTAGTGTAATTCTGATTAATCTTGAACTAATGCTTTGGATTATTACGAGTTGACTAAGATTTTTTGGATCTTACCTAACTATGCTCTAGATTATATTAACACTATTTTTCAATTAACAGGATCCTCAGGCCTACATGTCTAGAGGACAATTTCTATTAGCAAAGAGCATGTGAAAGGATTGGGTTTATGAACTTTGATTTATTTTAATCTTAATTGGTAAAACTGGTGAAAGATAGGAGACACATCTACATTTGAAGCTCGTACTTCTTGTGCAGGCAAGACAAGCTGTGAAGTCGTACAACAAAGAGCTCAAGCAAAGAAAGGAAGTTGAAGACCTACTAGCTCAAGAATTGCTTAACCTAGAAAACATAAAAGCCCAGAATGATGAAGTTATGAAAGAACTACTAAAAGCCAGAGAGCTGCAAGCCACACTTGAAAGCCAAGTTGCTGATTCCAATCAAATTATCAAGGAATTAGAGGGAAGACTTTCTGAAGCTCAACAAGATTTGCAGATACTTAAGAGAGAATTCTATGACTTGCAAAAGCAGCGAGATGAAGCAATTAGAGAAGCTGAAAAACTTCGCAGAAGCAATGAGGAGCTGTGTTCCAGTTCTGAAGGCCCATTTGATTTTTCATTGTTCTCTTACCTTGAAATCGAAGAAGCAACTCAGGCGTATGATCCATCACTGAAGATTGGTGAAGGAGGCTACGGTAGTGTTTATAGAGGGCAGCTTCGGCATACAACAGTTGCTGTCAAAGTGCTGAACCCTGGGAGCTTACAAGGGAAGGCAGAATTTGAACAAGAGGTAAATATCATTCATGGTAGCTTCTTTTAACTCTGGATCCTGATCTGGAGGAAATCATTCGATTTATTTTAGTTGTGTCATTGAATATAGTGATAACAATTGTTTACTGCTCAAAGTGATTTGTGTTTTCTAGTTTCGTACTGAGTTTCGTCTCGGGATGAAAAGCTCTTTCTTAATTTCAATATCTTACTTTTTTCAATCAGGTGGACATCTTAAGCAGAGTGAGGCATCCCAACTTGGTCACCCTCATTGGCACTTGCCCAGATGCTTGGTCCCTTGTTTATGAATACCTCCCTAATGGTAGCCTTGAAGACCGTCTCACCTGTAAGGACAACTCTCCTCCCCTCTCATGGCAAGTGCGGACCCGAATCCTTGCAGACATATGCCATGCCCTTATATTTCTCCACTCGAGTAAACCTCATAACATTGTCCACGGTGACCTTAAACCTGCCAATATACTCCTAGACTCCAACTTTGCTGGAAAACTCGGTGACTTTGGAATTTCCCGCTGCATTACGAAGAATGACCAAAGTTGCTGCACCACCATGGGCTGTAACACTGGTCCTAAAGGCACACTTGCTTACATAGACCCTATGTTTCAGTGCACTGGCGTGCTTACAAGGAAGTCAGATGTGTATTCATTTGGTGTAATAATTTTACGTGTATTAACGGGACGGCCTCCATTGGGAATTGTTAAACAAGTGAAGGAGGCATTGGAGAGAGGGAATTTGGATCGGATTGTGGATGAGTTGGCAGGAGATTGGCCGTATGTTCAGGCAAAGCAGTTGGCACTCTTGGGACTAAGGTGTTGTGAGATGGACAGGAAAGAGCGACCTGATCTTGAGTTAGATGTGTTGAGGGTGCTTGAACCAGTGCAAGCCTCACGCAGGTCTAAGACTCCATGTCCAACTTGTATGGATAATGTAAATGAACCGCCAGAGTACTTCATTTGCCCTATCTTTCAGGTACGTCCTCTCTTCAATCTTAGAGCATAAATTTAAAACAGTAGAAGTCTAAAAGTAATTAATCGTGGCCATAAACCTCTCTAGAGGGTATCTAGCACAGAAGGACTATGCACTTCTGCTTTCTCAAAGCACAGAAGAAGAAGAAGACGAGAGTACAGTAATGCTATAACTGATGTTCATAAACACCGATATAACAGTTTAAGAACTTGTGCTCTATTATGCCATTTCAATGTTCTAATGTCTAGATCCTGAGCTTGGGTCCTGTATCCATAGTCCATACTGAAGGATTAGAGATTAATCTCTTCCTTTTCCTCCAAAAATAATGCAAACATGTTTCTACCTGCAGGAAATTATGCAGGATCCTCACATAGCAGCAGATGGTTACACTTACGAGGCCGAGGCAATCAAGGGATGGCTTGACAGTGACCACGACACATCCCCCATGACCAACCTCAAGCTGTCTCATCTGGAGCTCATCCCCAACCATGCACTCCGCTCTGCAATCCAAGAATGGCTCCAAAACGGATAACTTCTCCCTCTCCTGTCCATTTCTTGCTTACGTGAAAATACAAGTTATATACATCAGTTGATCTCCAGAAGCCATTCTTTCCCAGATTTTGTTTAGTTTTCTCAGCTCTTAATTGCATTATTTACACATCTGTACAAAGCAATGTGCATATGTATAATGTAACAGAGATCATTTGTATCTATCATACAATAAAAAATGATAAAAGCAAATATACATAGAAAATCTGCATTCAGCTTGGAAACAGCAGTGCTAACAAGAGGGGCCATATTTTGTGGTAAATTCCTTTTAGTTCATATATCAAGCCAACAGCAATTGAAACAGGTTCAGTTTCTTTGGTACCTAATGAAAATAGACGAAACACCTCATGTAGAAAATTCACTGTTCAGTTCATCAGTCTATGAGACTTGTCACCAATATAACTTGGAACCAAAGGAACGTCTTAAAGCACAAATTATTATTAAAACGAAAAAGGGGGTAAAAGAATGCCCTCGTGCCATCTCCACCCACCCTTTTTGCAGCCAACAACTCCATATAAATAAAACTACATGAAAATTAAGATAATATACTTAATTGAACTAAATAACTAATTTTTATTTTCACATTCTTAACACATCAACATATTTCACTAATAATAAAGAAAAACTAGTGTTATTTTGAAACGAATAAGGGTCCCCAAGGGCAAGTATTTCAAAGCCCTACAAGATGGAGATGGATGCAATTGTACCTACTTTAGGGTTTCACTATCACCCCCTTTCCCATATTTAATCTGGGAGGTAGGAATAGGTGTTGCAGGCTTGCAGCCCTTCTTATATAGCCGAAAAACTTTCAAATTCAATGCAGTGACATTAATAAAACTAGATACAACTAAATACAACTAAACAATAGGGTAAAGAGCTTACTATCCTATATAGTAATAAAGACAGGGTTGTGATTCATCTATGTTCAACCAAAACAGGTAACACCTCCGGTTTGGGTGCTAGGTCAGTTGTACAAGTACTAATTAAAACAGATAAAGTCAAAAACAAAAGTTAGATACCTTTGTTAGAATGAGTTCAGATCCCAAATGACTAATCATTTACAAGGAATAATACTCACTAATTAATGTTATAACTCATTACCATTTTTTCTCAAGTTTTTTACTATTTCCATGCAATAGGTCAAATTTGTCCCCTCATTCCACTAGAGTAACCATAGTACGGGGCGAATCTCTCTAATGTTTCATTGAACCTTTTTCAGATAGAACAAAATCAAACCAAATAGATTATAGGCTGATATGGCCTGATTAAACAAAATAACAATCTATTCTTTTGTCTTTTAAACATTTGTTTTAATGGTTAGGACCAGTGTTGTGTGACTCGGACTTGGAACTATCTCAATTGTCTTTGAGTTGAGGCGAATCATTGGCACAAGAACCGTCTCAACTCCCACACCAAACTGCCTGATCCACATTTTTAGGGCGTTTTTGGTTTGCCTTGTGAGTTGCCTTTTCCTAAAACTCACCATTTTCTTAATGAATGGCCCCTAGTTAGTTACACTTTCTCAACAACTTGCTCCTTCTTGGTAACTCGCCTCATCTTAGTGACTCACATTTTCTCAGCTACTCCTCAGCGACTCATCCCATCTTAGTGACTCATAGTTTCTCAATGACTTACTCAGTGAGTCGCCTCATCTTCATGACTCACACTTTCTTAGCAACTTGCTCATTCTTAGTGACTCGCCCCTTCTTAGTGATTCACACTTTTTCAGCAACTTGCTCCTTCTTAGTAACTCGCCTCATCTTAGTGACTCACACTTTCTCAGAAACTTGCTTCTTAATGACTCCCCCATCTTAGTGACTCCCCCATCTTAGTGACTCGCCCGTCTTTGTGACTCTCCCCATCTTAGTGGCTCGCTCGTCTTTGTCTTCCCCCATGTTTGTGCCTCACCCTGTCTTTGTGTCTCCCCCTTTCTTTTTTACTCCCCCTATTTTAGCGACTCCACTCTTCTTAGTAACTCACCTCTTCTTAGTGACACCTCCCTTCTTAGCATGAGTTAGCAACTCGCCACTTCTCAGCAACTCGCCCCTTCTTAGCGACTCACCCCTTCTTAGCGACTCGCCCCTTCTTAGCGACTCGCCCCTTCTTAGCGACTTGCCCCTTCTTAGCATCTTGCCCCTTCTGGGCGACTCATCCTTCTTAGCGACTAGCCCCTTCTTAGCATCTTGCCCCTTCTTAGCGACTCACCCTTCTTATCATCTTGCCCCTTCTTAGCAACACGCCCCTTCTTTACGACTTGCCTCTTCTTAGTGACTCTCCCTTTCTTAGCGACTCGCCTCTTCTTAGCGATGCGCCCCTTCTTAGCGATTCACCTCTTCTTAGCGACTCTCCACTTCTTAACGAATCGCCCTTTCTTAGCGATTCACCCCTTCATAGCAACTCACCCCTTTTTAGCGACTCGCCCCTTTTTAGCGACTCGCCCCTTTTTAGCGACTCGCCCCTTTTTAGCGACTCGCCCCTTCTTAGTGACTCGGCCAAGTTGAAAGCCTAGTGATCATAAATTAGTATAGATATTCTCCTACAGTACCAATTCAACCGGCCCCATAACTCTCCGGTTCGATGTCTGACCCGGTCCTCACTACCGTAAATACTCACCCATTCGGAGGCCAGATCCGTCCAACAAGTGCCCCTTGGATTTCTCCCCATCCAAATTCCGAACACGACTAGGGAAAACGAAGTTTCATTTGACGAAAACTTTCCTCTCTCTAGAAAACCCCCCCGCTTGCCCTGTTTTCGGTTTCTCTCTCTAAGCCCCGTATATATATATTTCCCTCCTTTACACCCCTTCCCTGCTTTCCCCCTTCCCCCTTCTCTTTTCGACGCACACTCGCCGATCCTTCCTTCACCATTCTGATCTCCAGCGCCCTCTCTCTCCCGCTCGCGCATCCTCGTCCCGCGCGTTCTCTGAATCTCGACAACCGTCGCTCTCTCGCGTTCGATCTCTTCAACCGCTCCTTCGAGTGCGATCTCGTGGCGGCCTCCGCGAAACCGGTGAGTCGAATGCTACTGAACTTAATCTGATCGCCTCTTGGCTAGAATTTTCTCGTTTCAGTTGTTTTATACCGTGATCTCGGATCGCTCGTTAGAGAACGTGAGGACTGCTATGTGCGATTTGTTTTGTTGTGGCGTGGCACTGGCTTCGGTGGAGGGAGTTTGTTGTGGCCGGATCATTGCTGGATCTCGTCGCGTTTTTGTTAGTTTGTAATTGTTGTTTGATTCCTTTTGCGTAATCTGCTCTTATGCTTTTGACTTTTCCTGTGTTCCTTTTTGGTTGTAGAGTTTGGTTTCCGGTGAGGTTACGCTGTATTTAAGTGTCTACTCGATTCGGAAAGTTTTTTTTTACTTATGTTACACTTGTTCATTTTCTTATGTTAGGAAGAGAACGATTTTTTATGGATAATTTTTATCAGTCGCGGTAGACATTTGGTTTGTAATGAGGTGTCGGTTGATCACCAATGCGCTCTACTTCTACTATTTTTGTGGATCTAGGGTTTGAAGGCTGTTATGGTCTGGAAATTTGTGCAGCCATGCTTTATGCCGTTCTGTCTGTGACGTACATTCTTTTGTGCCTTTCTTATCAAGCGTTAGATTTTGGATTGGTATGGTATCCTGAAATGTTGGATGGTTCCAAATTCAGTGATTGTTTTCCTCATTGGTTTGTTGTTTTAATAACTCATACAGTTCAATTCTGCTTCCAATAAATGAAAAAACCTGGTCCTCGGGTTTGTGCTGGAGAGAGTTGGATTTTGGTTTAACAGCTTGCTACGATGGAGCGGTGCAATGTTGTTTGTTTGCAGTAGTTTATTATGTTCAGTAGTTCATTTTGCACGTGCTCGTAGGATATTAATTAGAAAGGGAAGTTCTATCATTTACAGCATAGTGAGGTAGGCCTCTTTTTCCTGTGAAATTCCTTGGATCTCACAAAGACAACATAGGTCAAACTTTTGTTCTTCTTAGGCAGGATTGTCTGAACTGCACTAGGGGATCAGGAAGTCAAAATTTTTTAGTAGTGTTTCTTGTGAAGATCCTCTTTGATTGCTTGTGAAAAATGAACCCATGGTTCAGTGTTTGCATCATGTGTCTCAAAAATGGGGTGTTCTGCATGCTCAGATCTGAAGACAGTCAAACGATCTGTATCTCCGTATGTGAGCCTTTATCACAGCACGTGAAGGTTATGAAAGAACTTAAGACCAATTATATACAAGAAAAATATGCTGTTAAGTTATTGAAGCTTGAGAGAGTTTAGTTGAGAGTCAGGCAAGATAACCCAATAAATGAAAAGAAGAGGTGAGAAATGAGACCAGAAGGTGTATGCGAGGTTGATCTGACATCCTGTCTTCGTTGCTTTATTATAACATTGATTGACTAAAATTCAAACTATCAAAATACTTGTTCAAGGGGTAGTGTACATCTATGCTTATAGTAATTATATTGGTAACATATGCTTCTTGTTCTGAAAATTTTTTAGGTTTGTTGGTTTTTTCCATTTAGAGTTTCAACCAAAATAGTTACGTATGGTTTTACAGTCTTATTTAGGTTCTTTGGTGAGTTTATTTGGAAGCAAATAAAAAAATTGAGTGAACCAGTGGGTGTATTATCCATGCTATCTGCTGTTATGGCATGGCAGCGAATTTTTTATGGTTTGAACTGAATGCAATCTAGCAAACTGCTAGGTTGCTCCATAGAAGTGGTGATTATTTGGTTAACTTTTTTGTGCTAATTTTTGTTGGGAAACCTCTCCAAGCTCTCAATTGTATGGCATCTGAAATAAATTGACGAGGCTAGTATGTGGCATCTGAAATAAATTCTTTGGAGTCTAAAACAGTATTTTGAGTTGTTTACTGGCGTCATTTTTTTATGGGCTCCTATGATTCCTCGCTGACTGTTGTTTTTAGTGATTCTGTAGATGCCAGCTGCAAAAATAAGTTCTGACGTTCCAGATGCAATGAAGCCTGAGCACAAGGAAGGACAAGACTCCCTTGACACTTTCATCAGACAAGCAATTGGAAAAGAGCCCTTTCTTTCTTTCTCAAGGGCTGGCGAGAGCCCTGTTCAGTGGATCCAGTTACTTCATGCTTTGGATCAGCAGGGGACGAATAAGCTTTCTAAAGGTCCCAAACTTGATGGTTCAGTGGAAGGAAGAGAGCGGACATCATTAGAGCTTTACAATGGTATGACCTCTTTCTCATCAGAATTGAATGGGTTTAAGGAACCAGTTCCTGCAATAAAGAGTGGTGGTGGACTCCCATTAAAGGGTTCAAAGAGCACCTCTGATCACATGCAAAGTCTCAAAATTCCTGAGGCTGTTGTCGCTTTTGCACAGGCTGCTGCCAAGGCGAATGGTGAGCCTGAAAAATGTATGTCAAGTGTCATAAAGCAGGTATTTGAGGTTGTAGGTAGCTCTAGGTTTTGCTTCATGTTGAAGAAATTTAAGACAGGCTTTTATTCCTTTCTGCTTTTGATTTACTGGCAGATCTACCAGGTTGGCCTTTGCTGTCCCCTCCGAAGGTGCAGCTGCAAAAGTGTGATAAATGTTCCAAGGAATTTTGTTCACCAATTAACTATCGGCGACATATACGTGTACATCGACGTTCTTTAAACATTGATAAGGTGATGAAGTGTTCTTATTTTTCTATTGGATTCTGCTTGACAAACCAGGCTTATATGATGGATGCATGTTTTTCAGTTCTGGGACTATCTTTTTGAATGAAACACTATTTTTTATCACCATCTGTGAAGACAATTCTTTGCAACACTCCCTGGAGCTCATTGTGTGAAAATATCACCAATCTACATAGTGGAAGAAAGTGATCAGTTATTTATATAACTTCCTGATTTCATTTCTTTGCTTCATTCATCTTGTATGATATGTTGTATCCCAGGGTTTTATGAACGGCGGCTTCAGTTTGTGAATTTCATTATTTGTTCATCCTTAAAAGAATATCCAGTTGAAAAAAAATCCTCAAAAGAATATAATTAGTATTCACAGTTTTTGTGTAACTTTTGTTTCTTTTTCTTTTGTTTTTGTTTCTTTGTTTTTTTTTTGTGTGTGTGTGTGTGTGTGTGTGTGTGTTTGTGGAGATTTGGGTCGGGATATGATTTTAAGAGAAAAATTGCTTGTGAGATTTGGGTCGGGATATGATTTTATTGTCAAAGAGAGATGGACTTATACAAATGTTTTGGTCATTTTTCTCTTAGTTCTTTGATTCCTAACTTTTATTTTATTTTTATTTTTTTAGGATACACGTAAGAATAGGGACTACCTCAGTGCTTTTTGGGATAAGGTACTAATATTTCATTGCTACTCTTCTTTCTTTGTTAATTTTTTGTATGTATTTTGCTAAGGTATTTTTAATTTTCTTTTGCCAGCTGTCTTTGGATGAAGCAAAGGAACTTGTATCATTCAAGAATGTAACACTTGAGGTGACAATGAACTTTGTCTGCAATGCCAGTTGTTGCTTTACTCTTGCTTAATTTTAGGTCAAGTTGTCATACATTAAGGAAGGATTTTCTTGTTAACTCGATCCTAATAGTTAAGCAATTTTCAGGAGGTGACTGGACCAACAATTATTCGAGCACTATCATCGTTTGTCAGAAAACCTGGATTTTCTTCTTTACCCCAAACATATGTTAAGGCTGGGGCAGCTCTTCTGGTAAGCTTATACTATCCCATTTCAGTTCTCAATTTTGAGTAAAAGGTCTCCGTATGTACTGACTCAATTTTTTTGTTTTTTTTTTGTTTTTTGTGTAGGATATCATCCAAACTAAGCCATCCAGGCTCCCAATATCCTCCCAGGAACTTTTTGGCTTATTGGATGATGCCAGTGAGAAGACTTTCATGTGTGCAGGCACGGCAGTATCCCTGCAAAGATTCGTTTTTGATGGGGAAGCTGGAAAAATTGCTCTGGAGATGAAAAACTTAATTGCCTGCACCAGTTTTTTGGTTGAACAGAAGCTGGTATTGTTATTTTATGTACTAATGAGAAATTTTCTTTTGAAAAAGTTATTATTGGACGACTTATTTACTGCTGAGTAACATCATATAGGAAAAGTCATGAGTAACATTTTAGCCACCAGTATTTTGCTGAGTTATCACCTTTTTCTTGTTTTGATCAAGGATTGAAAATTTGGCATGTTTGCATGTTTGAGTTGTTATCATTTTATGTAATGCATAAGTTCAATTGGGAGTTTTGCATTTCTTTGAAAATTTCTTTTCTGTTCTCGAAAATAGCAAAATTTTATTACTGTTTTAAAGTTTTTTTATTCTTGTCCTGGTTATGCTGCAGGTGCAAGCATGGGTTGCGGATAAAGATGCAGAAGCTTTAAGGTGCCAGAAATTGCTTGTGGAGGAAGAGGAAGCTGCTCAGAAAAGGTAAATTCTGCAATACGTTAAGAATGCTTATGCTTAGCTAACAAAGGGCACTAAGTTTTATGGCTTGTTGTTAATCCAATTTGAAGGGATTAAGTGATATGGAACCTGATGGGTTAACCAGAATTTGAATGTGTGTACTTGGATTGAAGATAAAAGGTTTTTATTCTATGGCTAGAAACTCAAAACCCTGAATTGCCAAATAAATGCGTGTCCTTGTTAACCTGCAGCTTAATTCTTGGAAGGGTTTCTCCTGTGGTCGTTTGTGTCTAACCTGCATTCAAAGTTAAAATCTCCTCTTGTGTAATAAGTGGCAAGAATTTGACCCAACGACTTTTCATTCAAAATTGTTTCTGTTTCCTTTGATACAGGCAAGCTGAGCTCTTGGAGCGAAAGCGATTGAAGAAACTAAGGCAGAAAGAGCAGAAAGCAAAGGAGCAAATTATTGAGGCGTAAGGTACAGAGGCTTCCAATGAAGGTTCCCTTGAGTCTGCAGGCACTTCTTTCTCCCCCGAACTGTGCAGCCCACGTGTCAACTCTGTTTCTGAGACCAGTTCTCCTGAGGCTTCTTCAAGTCTGGTGGAAATGTTTGTTGGCCCTATGAAATCAGATGTCGATCTGAACACTGATGCATGTGCTGGATCTGTTGAAAATGACTTAGATAATCCTTGTGGAAATTCTGGGCGACATATGGGTTCATTAGACCAGGCCCAAGGAATTGGCAGAAGGCATTTAGGTGTTGCTAGACGAGCTTTGAAACCTTCGAGAACTGCATCAAATGGGTACCATTCAGGCCCAACCCTGGTTTCCAAACCTTCGACTTCACAGAAGAGGCCTGCCTCTTCATCTAACAGCCACAAGGTGTGGACCCGGAAAACCAAAACAGAATCAGAAGGCGAAAATTCAAGCCTTAGTGTGCAACACACGGTTAGGGAGCAGCTAGACCAAAATGATAAATGTGAGGTGTTGATTGGTTCTATCTCCGTTGCAATCAAGGATGGGAATGCCAATGAGCATCATCCTCAAAGGCTCCCTAATACCCAAGAAAAACATGCCAAAGTGGATGGTATCCCCAATGGTGGAGTCCGATCGGTTGGAAAGTTTTGGAGACCAGTTGGACGGCAGGAAGTTGGGGTTTCAAACACTGCTCCTAGTAATAAAAAAGGAGTTGAAGGTGTTGTGTTAGCAAAAATTTCAGCGATGGGGAGTGATGGTGTGGGTCATATGGGTCCAAGGTTGTTCTCCAGCCGTGCTGCTGAGGCTTTTCTAGCTCAGCGTAAGAATTTTTTTTTACCTTGAATTTTTGGTATTCTACATTTTATATCATACGCTTACTAGTTATATTTTGTTTAAAAATGAATTGCTTCATGTGCATGTGTTTTTTAGTTGTCATCGTCTCATGCAGTCAAATTTCTGCATTTTCTGGGGATGACGTTGGCATGTGGTGTAGCTTTCCTGGTGTTTAAATACACTATGTTCAAATAATTGTCTTTGTATTCCATGTGTATATTATCTTCAAATAAAATATCTAATCTGATTGAAATTGGGATTTAAAAAGGAAATATCTGAACCTAACTTCTTCTGCAGGATGGAAGGAAGCTATAGCTGCTGAGCACATGAAGCTAGTCCTTCCCCCAGAGACGGAATGTTCAGATTGTCAAGATGGTGCATCAACAGTGGTAGATGTGCAACGGCCAACCAGTCCCGGTGGACTAGGAAATCCCAGTGGAATCAATCAGCTGGTCACAGTGAGGCAAGTTCAAACGGTTGGTGGTGGTGTGGGAGGGTCTAATAAACCCAAGTTTAGAGCAAAGGGTGAAAAGGGTTGCAGGCTAAAATACATACCAAAGCAGAGAAACAATGTGTAAGAGCGTTAAGGGGTTGAGGTAGGTCTTTTCTTTTTGTTATACAAAATGTGCAGCGCAGTTCGGATGGCCATATATTCTTCTTAGCAGAGGTTCCAGTTTTAGCAGAGGTCTTCTGTGCTTAAGAGAGGGGTAGTGAAGTTGTAATGGATGTAAGCGAGTTGAAGTAGCCACATCAATATGCAGCTTTGAATGTTTTGAGTTCCTGAAGGGCTGATTTTAGCAGTCCTTGTTCTATTGGTATTTTTTTTTTTGCTCTGTAATAATCTGGTTTTTATTGGTGTGGCAAGCTGCTATTTTTCCTTTGGGCTCTTTTGGGCATGCTTCTCCAGGAATTATTTAGGATGTACTGTCCTGCAGCATCGTATATGCCTTTTTTTTTCTGGTCACTCCCATATTCCTCATTACTCTATATCTTCTTGGACAAGATTTCTACGGCGGGCCATTGTTTGCTTTTGGATAAGAAGTAAAAGTAACCATTATGTAAGAATAGTTTTAAAGGTGGTGCGCCTTAAGCTGCAACTTGCCTACAAGTGTTAAAATAAGAATATCCGCTCCGATGAATCGTGTCTAACCTGAAGAGAACGTCTGCGGTGCAATTTTTCCGCTTAAGCATACAACCCAGAAGCAAAGTATAAAAGCTGGATTTGTAAATTGAATGATTGAAGCTAGTGGCATTTAGTGACAAACGCAATAAGAGCTGAAAATCACCTTCAACAACTAATAGTTACAAACTGAGATGTTATAGTACCATAATGAAGTATATATGAGATTGCATTGATACCGGAGACTGATACGACCGCTTCACCAGCTTTACGACACCCTTAACAAGTTTCAACCGAACTCTCATATGTGATACGTGACATTGTCCGGTAACAAATCCGCATCATCCACTGCCATGCAACATCAATGTCTTCAACAAACCATTTGCACTTATTCCTCTCACGGAAATCTCCTCCATCACTAACGCAGCGTTTGAGCCTCGTTTAGAGCTCTTTCAGAGCCCTAAAATCTCCTCTTCCCTCTACATCCAAAGAGGGATTCAAGGAACTATTTCAAAGCACTAAAATCTCATCTTCCTTCATCGGCAAAGGGGCTGAAGGAGCTTTTTTGGTTCTATCCGATACATTTTGGTTCTACAGCAAAAACCGAAAACCGAAATCCTCGGAATTCATGTCTATTTGGTGTAAGCGACGAATCGGCGAGACTCCGGAGTCCCGGGAAAAACCAATGGTGGAATCAGTAATTTTCGACTCAAACGAGGCCCATTCCGTTTCTCGTGTCTTTATAATCTCCTATCCGCTGTACTGTGCTACTCGTTGTCGTTCTCGATTCTCCAGTCGACGCAAAAATATTAGACGA
This sequence comes from Aristolochia fimbriata, assembly GCA_019845555.1. Taxonomy (NCBI): domain Eukaryota; kingdom Viridiplantae; phylum Streptophyta; class Magnoliopsida; order Piperales; family Aristolochiaceae; genus Aristolochia; species Aristolochia fimbriata. The sequence continues at coordinate 1,869,432 of CM034083.1, forward strand.
AAGCGGGCAGAGCGCGCTCTTGGTCCCTCTCTCTCCCGATGTTATTTTCAAATCTCTCCACATCGACGAAGCGAAGAAACATATTTCATCTCTCTCTCTCTTTCTCTACATTCCCCGCGTCGCCGCTTCCTCGAACCACAAAATTCCACTGAAATGAAGATGAGCTCGTCGCCGCGAAGAGATTTCGCTGCGGTCTCGGTCACTGTTCTGCTCGCCTTCGCGTCTCTCACCGGCGTTCTCTCGCAGCGGCGTCTCATCGGCATGACTCGCGTCGCCGGCGCTGACAAGATCGGAGCAGGCAAGACCGCTATCAGAGTGACTGATTTATGCATACACTAGATCTTCAAGAGCTCGGATTTCTTCTTCTTCTTCTTCTTCTTCTTTTTCTTTTGTTGTTTTATCCGCGTGTGATTATTTTTCTTCTTGTTATCTCTCGAATCCTGGATAACGACCGATTTATGCATATGTGAAATCATAAGAAGCTTGGAGTTGTTTTTTTTTTTTTTTTGTTCTTCTGTTTTCCTCTTGTGTGATTACTGACACGTTTCTTCTTGTTATGTCGATCGTCGTCGCCAGTGTGCCTGGACGGGAGCTTGCCGGCGTATCATCTGGACAGGGGATTTGGATCTGGAGCGAGCAACTGGCTTCTGCAGTTTGAGGTAAGAAAGGATTAAGGAACAAGACAAAACTTGCACAATTTTTTCTTTTTTTTTACAAAAATTTAAAGTTCGGACTTCTTTTCGCTTTCTCGCTCTTTTCTTTTTCTTTCGGAAAAATAACGTTTTAGGAAAAGTGGCAGTTTGGGTCTTTGCGGCAGGAACTCGTGGGACCCACATGATGGGCCCAGGTAAAATGGGCCTTTTTTCCTGAGCATGGGCAAGTTGACGAACATGATAGGGGATGAAAAAGTGGTGATGGATGAAAACGAAAACGGACCAACCCCAATAGCGTAATTTATTGTTTTTGTTTTTCTAATTTATTTAAAAAATTATTAAATTTGTTTTTCCTCATTATTTTCGTTTTTTAGCTCATTTGATATTTTCTTAGATTGTTAGATACAGTAATAAATTTTTTTATAAAATTAATTAAATTATCTCAAGTAAATAATAAAGCGGACTCACTTATTCAAACTAAATATTTGTGTTTAAAAATGTTTCAATGATTTCATGTGTAGGAATTGAACTGATAAAAACTCTCTTTCAAGTTAAAATCTCTAATTCGATTTCTGTATATAGACGCGATTATCTAAAAATAATCTGCTATGCCGTCAGATGGGCACCAAAATCTCTGCCCACGCAGCATTTAATGCGGGCCCACTAGATGGAGCCCACTAAACATGATCTTTAATCTTTTCGAAATGAACCGCGGACGTACTGGTCGGATTTTTTGGTCAAAGTTGGGTGTCGGGTAGCTAGCTGGGTATGTTTGGTAATGGGGCCCATCACGGACATTGCGCGGACAATTATTGTTTCCGCGGGGCCCTTTGTTGCTTTGTCCGTCCGTATAGAATCTAATCATTTGAAGTGAGTTTTAGCGATACGCCCCCTCACCAAAATGTCAACCAAGACAAATCGACCATTAATTATGGTTGGATTTGAAGAAGGGAACCAAGTTGCAATAATGCGATTGCTAGAATGAGACCAGCTGGATTTTTTTAATATAAAATTTATATTTTTAACTAATATTCATGGAGAGATTGAATATGGGAAATAAATTACAAGTCCCCTTTTCTCTAAAATGGAATCTTAAATCTCCATTGTGTTATAATAGACCATTATTGTTGCAATAAACCTAGTCAGTCATGGTTTCAAACTTAGAAAAACTGTGATTTAGTTGAATTTATTAATCAATTTAAATAAGTTTTAATATCATTTTAGAGAGAAAAAACTTGTTGGCTTGCTGATAAGTTACATCACTCTTCATCAAATAAATGGATAATAAATGGAAAAAACCTGCAGATTTGATTAATATGGAGGGATGTGCCCCCATTCCCAGCCTGCTTAAGTCTTCTATTAAATATTGTTGATTTAGATTTCAATAACAAAAATTACTAATTTTGCATGTGAAAATCAGAACTTTTGTGGGCCGATTTTTTATTTTTTATTTTTTTTTGGGTTACTTCCGTGAGTGTTGATTTTTACTGCCTGAGGTCGATGAAAATGGGGGATTCTGATTCAGCGTTTATTGGCGTTGTGTTGAAGGGAGGCGGATGGTGCAATGATGTCGCGTCGTGCTCGGAGAGAGCGAAGACGCAGCGCGGGTCCACCGTCTACATGCGTAAGTTAGAATCCTTCTCCGGCATCTTGAGCAGCAACAGATCCGAAAACCCCGGTAAAACTTTCCCTCCTTTGCCTTTTTTTTTTTTTTTTTTTTTTCTCTGTTTTATTCACGTATCGCCGATACCCATGTATCGGATTTTGCATCTTATCCGAATGATTGAGGGAGTTGATGTTTTTATTCCAAGGATACGTAAGGGAGGGTATTAAATGTAGGAGTATTTATGGCATGATAAAATGCCGTTTGAAGTCAGCAAAGTCCGATGCTTTCTGGCGGATCGTTATTAGTTTTTACGGTTCTCTTGCTGCATTTCTCATTAAATGCTTATATTCAAGTCTCCAACTCCCTCTCTTAGTATTCACTCCGGGTTCGGACTTCTCGGACTTCGGACTGCCTAATTAAGTGACTCCAAAAGGCCAGATTTTTTTTTTTTGGTTCTTTTTGTACATCATCGTACAATTTCATTTGGTAAACAGAAACCACATAGTCGAGCATTTAATAAAAAATCCGTGGACTTTTCCACTGTGGGCTTGTTTGGATTTAGATATGGTCGGAGAGTTATTACGAATGAAAAATGCAGTTTCGATTAAAAATTTCCGTGAACCTTTGGACTGTAGTTTTTCAAGAATTTGGTGTCTTTTATACAAAAGTAAGATTTACATGAAAGGGGTGGATTATCGTAAAAGATAAAATTTATGGTTTTTTTAATTTTTTGAAAGTGTTTTTTTAACGTAAAAAAGAGTGTTCTTCACTCACTATATAATCAGTAAGTTTTATGATGAGAAGTCTCCATTTTCGCTAAAACCTGTCCTTGTCTGTTGAAGTCGAAGACACTAGATTCTAAATTTTTTTTTTTTAAAAACCGCTAGTACGTTCATGAAAAAGCATGCAGTTACGTGGAACAAGATGCTTGTCGGTGAAACTTGAAGTCATTGTCCCTCGAGCAGGTGTTTCACTTTCAACTGTACTTTCAACTGTTAAGTGATCATATCATATTCTTATCACTAATGTAAAAAAGCTCTTATTTGTATTCAGATTTTTACAATTGGAATCGCGTGAAGCTTCGATATTGTGATGGTGGCTCCTTTACGGGGAATTCCCAATACCACAACGGGGTAAGCTTCTCAACTTAATATTTCTTGCACGGTCTTTTAGAAATAAAAATATGATCTTATTATAGATGTAGAAATAGCAAGAATCTTGGTGAGATTGTTTTTGAACCCTGCAAACTTTTAATAAAATTCATTTAGAATTAGATACTTGGCAGTTGGTGATGACATTTTTAGTAGCAACATGTTGTTATAAACATCTCACATTTATCCATGAACTGCTGGATTTCTAAGAGCAGTCAATTGAAGTTATTACTTGGTGTCAAATAACAACTAATAGTCAAAAAAATTTATTTCAGGGAAGTACTAGATTTAATTAGTTGCTACATGTCAAGACAAACTACATCTTCCACCATATAAGGCAGTTCAGGCAATTCATTTATCACTGCTGCCTTGATATGTACTCGAGTGGAGTTTCCAATGGAAAAGTGCATAATTTATTTTCCTAAGGGAAATTTACTACTTTCATTAGTTATTTACTACACTTGTGTACTTTCAGTACCCAAAGTCTACTTGTGGTAGTTATATACTAAAAGACTTGACACATTTGCAGTCTGAACTTATGGATTAATGTTAACTCTTAGGAGCCAGATCGGGTCTGTCCATCAGTCCATACAACCAAAAAAAAAGCACCTTTTTTATCTTTCGTTTTCTGCAAACCAGTACACATGCTTAGGAGCACAAGTTGAGAAAATAAAGAGTCTGTTTCCTTTTCACTTTTAATATTAGTGCCTTTTTCAAAAACAAAAATAAACATTGTACAAACAGACGGACAGGGGGAAATACTGACTCAGTCTGGCTCCAAACTCTGAGGGATGGGTGCAAGTCGGGTTTTTGAAATCCTATTCCCAAACTTTTGGACTTCACCTATATTCTGCTTCAATGGCAAACCTATTATGGGTATAGAAATCCAAATCCATCCCCACCCCCTGATGAGTTCCTATAAAAGCAGGTTGATGTGAGGATGAGTTAAATAAAGTTTTAGGATGGGTCATAAAATGATAAATTGAAAATTAAAACAAACCTTTAAAATAGTTATTGATGTATCTAATTAAATGAGCGTGATTCTTTGGTTATATCTTGAATATTATTTTTTAGCTTAATTTTTTCATGGAATTTCTCTTGACCAGACAACAACTCTCTACTTCAGGGGACAGAGAATTTGGTACGCCATCATTCTTGATCTTCTTCCAAAAGGATTAAACACTGCACGCAAGGTGGGAGTTAGAATTATTCCTTTCCGTTCTTTAATAATCTCTTGAACCCCAAATTTTACTTTTAACTGTCTTTTGAGGAAGCTGTATTTCTGGTTATGTATGACACTATGGCTACTTTTTCTTTTTTTCTATAATAATCTCTACCATTCCGTTTTTATTTTTTATAATTCCAGAGCATCAAATTAAAAGGCGTTGCTGCTCTGATTTTACTGATATCCACCAAGTTTCTAAGATTACCAAAAATCATCTGTTTCTGTTTTCCATCAACAGTGAGGGTTTAATTCATCTTATTCTTGTTTAGGCTCTGCTTTCAGGGTGCTCAGCAGGTGGACTGGCAACCTTTCATCACTGTGACAGCTTGAAAACATTTCTACCCAAAAATGCAACTTTGAAATGTCTGAGCGATGCTGGATTTTTTCTTGACATGTAAGCTGTTATCTTCTTCAACCTCGACATTGAGTATCATCACCCTGTTCCACAGATTTTTTTTTGTAATAATGAGTACTATTAGAAAACTTGTTGAGCATAGTCTCATGTTGATTCACTTTGTTTTTAGTGTTGTGAGAAGTTTCTTAAATAGTCCTGTGAGGAAGTTGAATCCAACTTTTACAAAACAATGAAACTATGTTTCATTAGCTTTTTGAGTATTATTTTTTAGAAATTCTACTCTTGTTTGCAGACGAGATATATCAGGAAACAGTACCATGAGATCTTTCTTCCAAAGCCTAGTAGCCTTACAGGTGCAGCAATATTTGTAGTGGATTTCTGGTCTTATTCTATCCTCTGTCTTCTTTCAGTATAGGAAGATTACTTTCTAATAAAGAAAAACAAGGATACTCCAGTCTTGAGTTTCTCTATTGAATAGTGTGTGAATTATGCAGGAAATAAAGCCGAATCTGAATGTGAACTGCACAAGAGCTCTTATCCAACCATATCTCGTCAGTAATCTGTATTTTCTGCTTTTTCTCCTTCTTCATGACTCATTTTACTGAAGTTCTTGATTTTTTCTCGCAGTGCTTCTTCCCTCAATACACTCTGCCATTCATCAGAACTCCGTATTTCATCTTAAACTCTGCCTACGATGTGTTCCAGGTAATCACTCTTCTCTGAATTTAAATGATGAACTCCATATTGAAGGATGAAGAACATGTATATATGATTAAGTTCATAACAACCCATTTCAAGCAGTTTCATCACATATTTGTTCCACCTTCCGCTGATCCACGTGGATACTGGAATCGTTGCAAGTTGGATCCTGCAGCCTGTAGTCCATATCAGTTGGCCTCCTTGCAAGGTCCTATGCTCCCCCAACATGCATTTTAAGAAAGCTTACAAATGAATGTGTTTCCCCTTATTAGTTTTGACATCACATTCTAAAAATTGTTTCACCCTTTACAAACAGTTCTGCGGTACAAAATGCTGGTGGCTTTGACCGTCCAAAGGGGCTCAAGTACCGGGGGTCTATACATAAACTCCTGTTTTGCTCACTGCCAAAGTGAGCTCCAAGATACATGGTTCTCACCAAATTCTCCCAGAATGCACAATAAGGTAAACTTAAACATAAACAACACAGACTTACATAATTCTTCTTCTTACATAATTTAGGGGGTTAGCTTACCTTCATTTTTCTGTTCTCAAGACCATTGCAATGGCTGTTGGTGATTGGTACCTCAGTAGGCGGGTCTCAAAGGAAATTGACTGCCCGTTTCCCTGTGATAAAACTTGTCACAATTTGATTCCATAGAGTGAGGTAAGGTGCTTTTCTAATCCCTTCTTCCATTGTGGGTTTATATTTCCTGGAGTTATTCTATTGTCATGAGTTTGTGGATTTGGGTTCTCCATCCTACGCAAGACTTTAGCCATTTATTTTTTTCTGTTGTTTCCCATTGAAGATATACTAATTATATATATCGTCTCTGACTGATCGTGGATTGTAACAGATGATGGATAAGATTAAGGCAAATCATGAATGGCACAACACAACAACCTTCCGAAGTGGAAGTACACATTAAAAGGCTACACATTCTTTTCCCAACAGAAAGTAACGAAGGTGAAGCTGTTGGAGTCAACTGCAGGTGCAAGTAAACAAAACAACGCACTGCATGCAGTGGCTATTCATCAAAGTGGAGATCAGTTTACTGATTGGTAATTTTTTCTGTATTATATTCATATAGGCAGAATTCAGTTGCAGTGAGAACTGAGAATCTTTTGGAAAAAAAAAAAAAGGGTTATTGTTTGTAGCTAATCTTCATGGCCCCACTCAGGGGACCCACTCAGCCACGTCCATAAAAAGGGGTTGGTAGCCTATGGCCGCTAGCTATTTTTTGCATGGGTTTGTAATAGGCTCTTCCGTTTTCGTTCAATTCACTAATTAAGAGGCTAACCGCATAAAATTTTAAAAATTATCCATTTACTGTTAAGATTACGTCAATTTTTGCACAAAGTAATTTAATTATAAATGGGTAAATGGGTAAATAAGTTTTTGTGAGAATTAATTAGTTTAATCATAACAAATTATAAATTAAACCACACATAAATTAAGTAGCACAAGGTAATTTAATTAAGGACAAAGAACCAGGTAAAATTGGTTTTAATTAGGAAAAATATGTGAGTTCCAAATATTAATTATTATTTAAGTTAAAGTTTCATGACAATATGACATTTAAAATTATTTTTTCTTAATAAAAATAAGTACCTTTAATTTTTTAGGTAAAAGAAAAATTAAATCTTAATATTAACCTGCAGACAACAACACTATACTTCAGAGGAGAAAGAATCTGGAATGCTTTCATGCTTGATCTTCTTCCCAAAGGATTAAATCATGCAGAGAAGGTACTTTTTCTTTTTCTTTTCCTTTTGTTATTTGGTTAAAATATTCCTCCTAGTAAGAGTTTTACATAACAAATGCTTTCATTTATATTTGCATTACACAGGCTTTGCTTTCAGGATGCTCTGCAGGTGGCCTGGCAACCTTCCTCCACTGTGACAAATTCACAGCCCTTCTTCCAAACACTGCCACTGTCAAATGCTTAAGTGATGCTGGGTTCTTCCTTGATGTGTAATCCTCCATCTCTGACTTAGAAACTATGCTAATAAGTTGATCTTGCCCATGCAAAAAGGAGCAATATTCACTAATGTTTTTGAGATTAATTAGGGTTTCAAGACGTCGAACTAGGGTTTTCAACGGGTCGTCCAGTTGGATTAGGTCGGTGTAATTTAAGTAAAACAAGATATGCTATTTCAAAAAAAAAAAAAAAAAAAAAAAAAAGTCAGGAGAATCGAGAGAATGACTGAATGAGTTGGTCTTTATCATAAAAAAATTAATCAATATATATCTGTTACACCAAGTTTAGAGATTTGCTTGAGTTAGGTACCACCATTTGATATTTTAAGTTAGTCTTGAACAAAAAAAAAAAAATTGATCAATATCTATGATACAAAGATTAGAGATTTGCTTGAGTTGGATACTGCCATTTGATATTTTATATCTCTCTTCAGGAGAGATGTCTCAGGCAGGAATACAATCAGGCCAATTTTCAAAAGATTGGTTGAATTTCAGGTAGCTCTTCCATGCATCTTACCTCACTCAGTTTGCAAGTTGGCACTGTTTCTGATTTTAATCCCTTCTCATGAACAATTTTGGTTATAATTTCAGGGAGTTGAGAAAAACTTGGACAGAAGATGCACAGCTTCTCTCCCAGATCCATCACTGGTATCAATCCTGTGACAGAATATTTGTGTCATCAGAAGCTACACTGCTTCTCTTTAATGTTGCTAACAATGTGACATTGTTTCTCTTTCTTCTATATTTCCAGTGCTTCTTCCCACAATATGCTTTGCAGTATATTCAAACCCCATACTTCATTGTAAACGCTGCTTATGATTCTTACCAGGTAATGATTTCTAAATTTCTATCAAGTTTTCTCTCTAAGAACTGAAGATTGAGAATTGTTTTTAGAGTCATTAAGTGTATATTTCTTGTTTCCAGTTTAATCATATACTTGTACCACCTTCTACTGATCCAAGAGGACAGTGGTCTCAGTGCAAGAGAGACATAAGGGAATGCACTCAGGAACAGCTTAATGGATTACAAGGTCTGTCTTCTCCATCTGATCGAGTTTCTTTTTAAGAGGGTGCATTCGTATTCATTAGCAATTTTCATTTAGGATTGTCCATTTCATTACCTAGATATATATATATATATATATATCTTCTGAAGTCAATAAAAAAATAAAATTATTAAGAAAAAATGAAAAAAATTTAGTCATTAGGGTTTTAGGATAAGGTACTGGTTTTAGGGTTGATCCATTATGCCATGGAGTTCGATTGAACTAGGCTCTGTCGGGTTCAATTCGATTCTATATGTATATGATTTCTCATTCATGGACGTTGATAAAATCCTTTCTATTTTATGGTGTAATCACAGGATCATCCTTCTAATTCCAAGCTTTTTTTATGAAAGTTTCAGCCTATATTATAGGAACTCTTGATGTAATAAAACTGTGTTAACCTTAATGTTAGTATTACCATTAATATTATTATTTAGTCTCTCAAAACCCTGGCAGCTATTATTTATTTGATTTTTCATCAAACTAATGGTAACTTTCTCTTTCCCTTTCAGCTTTTAGAATGAAAATGCTTGCAGCTCTTAATCCACTAACAAGCTCAAGTGATGGAGGGTTATTTATAAACACATGTTACACACATGGTCAAAGTGAATTGCAGGATGCATGGTTTGCTCCTGACTCTCCTAGGTTGAATAATAAGGTAACTCATGAACTGATCTCATTATGTAGTCCTACCAAGCTTTCATGTTCATGGTTTCTTATCTTTAATGTTCTTCACAGAATAGCACATACCTTCAAATAGTAGCTTATCAAGCGCATCATTCAATGTATTCAAAACCGAACCGAACCAACCGGTTTGCCCTAATTGAACCAGAATCGGAGGCTAGTCCGGTTCTTATTGGCTTGGCCAGTCTAGTTCACTATAATCGACACTATTTTTGTCGTGAAATATTAAATACATGTAAAATATAGTGTGTAATATTCAATAGTTGAACTATTGGTCCAACCCGGTCTAATTGGGTTTGATCTAAATCGGACATACTTCACGTTTAATCGTCGTTTCAATTTTTAAAACATTGGGTATCGTTTGATATATCTTAATTTTTTTAAAAGTAATTAATGGCTATTTTTGTTTAATTCTTTAATATATGATATGAGATACCTAACTAGGACTTATGGTATCCTATATTCAGTCTGTATGTAATGAAAATGCCCATTTTTTTGTCCTCTAAGTATACATTTATTTTTATAAAATATTTTTTATTAGGTAAAAAAAAAAAAAAAAACACTACTGACTTTAAATATTTAAAAGGAAAAAATGAAAGTTCAAAAAACTAATTATTTGTTCTTTGGTTTTGCAGACAATTGCAGAAGCTGTGGGTGATTGGTATTTTGGTAGGAATGCCTACAAGGAATTTGATTGTCAATACCCTTGCAATAGTGCTTGTGTTAAGTTGACAAATCCATTGTGATTATTATAAATTATTTTTGTTCTCAAATATTTAATTAAGGGTTTAATTGATCATTGTAGTATTGATTGTAAATTAAAATATAAAATATAAAATATAAAATCAGGGAAAATGTTTTCTATTGATATATTTAATTTATAAATTCTAGTGAAATAAATGTTTAATAATTATTATTTTACTATATTTTTTTAGCACGACTTTTAAGTAGTAATTAGTACATATTTTAATGAAAAATTATTTAATATGAAGTAATTTTTTATATATTAATTTAATATACTTCTTCATATAGGTCAAACGGTCAAAGACTCAAAGATGAGTCTGACTTCCGAGTCGTAAGCGAGTGAGTGAACCGAGTCTTTGAAACCAGTGAGTCAGATCGATGGAACCTGTAAAAAAAAAAAGGCCTCTCTTTTACTATCGCAGTGCAGAGGAGTCTTTCTTTCCCTGCCGTGAACGAAAGGTATAAAGAACCCGAATCCGAAGCAATGAGAACGAAAGCACGATAGAGGAGAAAAAGGGTGTTGTTCCCGGAATCGATTCTGAATTCTCGCTCCAATGGCGGGCTTGTCCCTTCAATGTGGAGATTGCGGGGCACTCCTCAGGAGTGTGGAAGAGGCTCAAGAGCACGCCGAGCTCACCTCCCACTCCAATTTTTCTGAATCCACTGAAGCTGTGCTCAATCTCGTGTGTACTACATGTGGCAAACCCTGCCGATCGAAAACCGTATGACTTCTCATCTTTTTTCTTAATTGACGCTTTCGTTGGTTTCTTTTCTGTTTGTCAATTGGTAGAGTTGAATCTTGGGTAATTGATACACTATTGAAGTGGGAATTTTTATTGGTGTAATTGTTTTGATTGATGGAGAATGGGTTTTGTGGTTGCTGAAGGAAACCGATTTGCATACCAAGAGGACTGGGCACGCTGATTTTGCTGATAAAACCTCCGAGGCAGCGAAACCAATTGAATTAGAAGCTCCAAAAGCGCCACCTGAGTCAGAAGAGGGTGAAAAGAGTGCTGAAGGCGAGGCAGCTCAAGGTGTGCTTTTGAAGACTTTTTTTTTTTTTTCTTCTGAAAACGGAAGGCGTGAAATTTGAATACGAAGATTGACCCTCTAACTGGATTTCTTTTTTACGACTGATCTAAATGTTGAGCATGGACTTCAGAATACTTTTGTACATATTCTGTCATTTAGCTGGTTCTGTAAATTGGGTAGACTATCCTGTACTTTGAACTAAATGAAAAAGACAACAAAAATAATAGTAGAACTTGAAGTGAGTTGTATAGTAAATATAAGGGCAGTGATAGTGATGTTCAACCCGGACTTTTGTCTTTCAGCATTCATGTCATATTGACATTATTTTGTTGTCTTTGGGTTTGATATGTGGCCTGTTAAAGTTTTCATTTGGGGTTATAGTTGTTATTATATCTTGGGGGTCTTTGGTTTGTTGATTTTCAACTCGAACTTTTAATTTGAGTCTTCATTATACAACGACTATTATTTCCGTTACATTTTGGGTTTTGAATGTTAAACTTTTAAATGGGAATTTGAGAAATTGACTTTTACGTGAATTTTTATGATCGTGAGTGATAGAAATTTTTTATGTATTTTATCCTCTTGGACATGTATGCACATATGCACTAAGCTGGTTCAAAAATTTTCTTTCAGAAATGGCTGCTCCTGAAGTTGATAAAAAACTGCTTGAAGAACTTGAATCGATGGGATTCTCTACAGCAAAGGCAACTCGAGCACTTCATTATTCTGGTGAGGCATTAATAGGAATAGTCTTCTCTTTCGTGTTTCTTTCTTTCCTTTCTGTGTTCATCTTGTAGTTCATGCCATTTCATGGTCTTTTGGCGAGACTTTAAATGCTTTATTGGATGCTTTCTTATTGGGATTATACACTATCATGCGTTTCTGTCTTTGGCGAAATCCTACCAGCACACTGAAATATTGTTGATGTTGCAGTTGTTGTTAATTATTATTTTGTGATAGCTATTGTTAATTTTTTATCAACACTACTATTTATTTATTCCTTTTGAATTTATTGTTATGCAGGTAATTCTAGTCTTGAAGCTGCTGTAAATTGGGTTGTGGACCATGAGAATGACCCAGACATTGATGAAATGCCAATGGTATGATCTCAATCATTATGATAAAAGTTTCATATTTCCTAATCAGAATGTTATATGGATACTACACGAAGGGACTTTTTTTGTATGTGATAGAACATCTCATTACTTTTTTTGTATATCATAGAGCATCTCAATATGTTTTAGTGGAGACATTCCGATTACAAAGTTGAGGATGTCTATGGTTAAGGTAGTTTTTGTATTCAGTTGGTTCATGTTTGGAGCAACTGTCTACCATATACTGCAACTTATATTCAATCCTAATTTTTGGTTGTGAGAGTCCTTATGGTGGAGACAAGATGTGAGGCCGTTCCCAGTTGTTTTTTAACAGTCTTCTATTTCAAGGAATGGATCTGTCCCCTACAGCTTCTTTTATTTACTGTTTGATTGGCATGATCTACTGTTGCGAAGGAGGTTGGTACGTGAAGCATTTATAAGTTTTACCTTAGGTGAGAAGTGGAAAGCAATTGTAGAAGGAAGGTTAGAAACCTGAAGTGAATTAACTGATTCCCGATTCTTACACTCCTCAAAGTTATATACGTGTTTGTAAAAATTTCTCCAGCTTGTTCTAACTAAAGATTATGATGCAAAATATACCTGTTCTTCAAAACAGCTTCACTTTGTTATTTAAAGAAGGTTCTTGAACCTATAACATTATTGAAGAATATGTGTTACTGGGTGGGAACAATGGTTTTGAGGGATAAAGTTTGCCGACCAACTGTGCTAGCTCTCAGTTGGTCGACACCTGACTTATTTTCCCAGACACATGCTTTTAATCCACTGGGTGAGAATTTGTCTTCTTGCTCCTTCACTTAGTAAAGTTGTTGTTTTCGTACCTACATTTCTTCATTTGAACCAGTTTTAGGCAAAAAAATCTTTTTCCACTTACTACTGCAAACACAATTTTGTTGAGTGCATCTTTTGCATATTTTAATTTTTCTAGATTATATTCTTATCAGTCACCTCTTGTCTTTGTGGGTTCCCTCTTCAGACAAGCTTCTGTAAATTTTTCTGAGTGTTGTTGTATGATTTTTCTAGATTATATTCTTATCACTCACCTCTTGTCTTTGTTGGTTCCCTCTTCAGACAAGCTTCTGTAAATTTTTCTGAGTGTTGTTGTCTGCAAAAATCTGCTGGATAGTTAAGTTCCTTTTGTACTAAATGGTTATAAGATATTAGTAGACGTTTCTGATTATCCAGGACAAGTAAAGGCACAGTCCTTTACTTGTCCTTATGTATGGATAAACTTGTTGAAATAGGGGATAATTTCTAGAGATGTATTGCGAGAAACTCTTTTTTCTTTGAAATTTGGAAACAAATACGATTCTAATTGTTCATGTTCTTGATTGTGTACTTATTATAGGTACCAGTTGAAATCAAAATAGAGTCCGGAAAGCCATCTTTGACTCCAGAGGAAGTAAAGATTAAAGCACAAGAGCTGAGGTGTGTTAGTTCTCACCTGACTGTGAAAGTCAAGAAGTTACAGTTGCTACCACTGAAATATTGTATATCGAATAGATTCCATCCAATCCTAAATGTTCCCAGTAAATTTTGTATTTTTCTTGGTGGTAATAGATTTCAGGGCTTTGAGTAAATGAACTACTCTCTAACGGAGACTAATTTGAAATTCAGGTTCTACTAATAGAGGACACTTGTCCATACAACGAGAACATCCTTGGAGTGAGAAATTTTAGTTCTGTGCATCCTCCGCATCAGGCAGAAAAAAATAATAGGAACATGTGATGTATATTTGATTTTCGGCGTCTTGATAGCTATTACTCTTTAATGAAATCTTCGTTCTCTCTAGTGAAGAAAATATTTACTGTATATTATATTTGTTTATTTTGACCTAACACATTTTATTTTCTTTAAGTGAGTTGTTGGTTTGTGACGAACTGAAAAATCTATTGTGGATGGCAAATAACTCCTTCCTCTATTCCTTACTTTTCATTTTTTATTATTATTTTAATTGAAGGGAGAGAGCTCGTAAAAAGAAGGAAGAGGAGGAAAAGAGAACGGAAAGAGAAAAAGAGAAGGTACAAACATCACTGAATTATTTCAAAGTTCTGTTTATAGTTAGAGGATGCAATCTGTTATTGGAACTTGCACAAGGCAATGCAAGTGGTTCTCTGAGATTGTGGGGAACGTAATGATTGGTACTTGAAATGTCAAGAATTTCTCACTGGCAGATAAAACACATTGTTTTGTCATCTTGATGACTATATAGAGTATGAAATATTTGGTAATCCTAAATGTATCCTGGCCCTTTCTGATGGTTGCCAGCATGGTGAATTAAGATCACTTGTTTGCCTCACTGCTATGAGTTTTGGTTTTGGTCCACTCGTGTTTTATCCTTTTGGAACAGCAAACATGATCACAATGCACATTGCATATCTTTCTGATGCTGATAAACGTAAAGGTCAGGCAATTTCTAAATCACTGTAGCAGTTCATTTCAAAACTGATACAAATTTCTTCGACTAAACTATGAAAGGTTGCAGTAATCAATATTAACAGCAGAGTTGTATGCTACAAATTTGTTTAGTGCCAGAACATTCAAAATGAATTCAACTGTCACCAGAGAATGTAGCATCATTTCCACCTGCCTCCTTTTAGGTTTCATCATTACAATGGACACTTTTAATGTTTCTTGATTGCTGGTGGAACTTTTGTTTGGAAAGTGAATGCAAACACTTATTAGGAGAATACTTTGGCTTTAAGGGTAGGCAATGTGAATTTTTTACACATTGCATTCCATTGACTGATGAGCAAGCATGCTTGTCTTTCATTTGATTCCATTAATGTTATTAAGTCTTGATATTCAGATATTTATGATGGTTTTTACGTTGTTATTACTTGTATTTATTTAGGAGCGAATACGGATCGGCAGAGAACTCTTAGAAGCAAAGAGAATGGAGGAGGAAAATGAAAGAAAACGGTTTGAACTCATGGCTCTGTCGGATTTGAGACTATGCACCAACAAATACATTTGCAATACATATTGGTCAAAATGGTTCTTTTCTGTTACAGTATTATAGCCCTGCGGAAAGCTGAGAAAGAGGAGGAGAAAAGAGCTAGAGAGAAAATCCGTCAGCGACTGGAAGAAGATAAGGTCTTCATTTGAGCTTGTCCAAAAAATTTCTGGCTTGATAAATACATATGACCACTAACGAAACAATTACAAATTATATCTAATTGCTAAAAATTACTTCCACACGTTAGTATTAGATAAATTTTGTTGAATGTCTTTCTTGATGTCTGCTTGTGGGTTCTGCTTGGTGATGGTTGAGAATAGTTCATTTGCAAAATTTGTCATATCCCAACTAAAATAGTATTAAGGTAGATCATGCGAGCTTATCCCGATCATGACTTTGTCAGACTTCTGCAATTCTGCCTCCCAATAGCAGGAAATTTGTTCAATAAAGTAATTGAACCTGACAAGCGGGGTTGTGTTTTTGCCATTTTGAAATAGTGATAATGTAGAGTAAATTCTATAAATGCATATGGTGTGCACTAAAGTTCAAAAGGGTATCATGTTAAGCTCATCTGGTGTAGCTTACAAACTAGATGATCAATTATGTTTAGCTTCTGCTCCATTCCATTCTTTTAGCTGCTACTCAATCTCATGACTCGTGCATTTGTTATAGGCAGAGAGAAGGAGAAAGCTTGGATTACCTCCAGAAGAACCAGCAACTGTTAAGCCAGCTGCGCCTGTTGTGGAAGAGAAGAAGGTTTCCCGATTCTTTTCTCTGCATTCTCTCTCTTTCCTAAGACTCCAAAGTTTAAATGACTGGCATGAATCTCATCATGGTTTGATTGTTTGCAGAGTTCACTGCCCATCAAGCCTGCATCGAAAGCAGAACGCATGAGAGACTGTTTGAGGTCGCTAAAGCAAAATCACAAGGTCAAGAGCGTGAACATTTTTCTGCAGTAGCTGTAGTCTTGAAATAAATCTCATCTTTATCTTGCCATCGATTTTTCTGTACAGGATGATGATGCCAAAGTAAAGAGAGCATTCCAAACGCTACTGACATATGCAGGCAATGTTGCTAAGAATCCTGCTGAGGAGAAATTCAGGAAGATTCGGCTCAATAACCCCACATTCCATGTATGCTTGCCCCCCCTCTCTCTGAATGAAAACCAACTGCCTAACAGTATACAGTTAGACATTTGTTAAATGGGTTCAGTCTAAAAGTTTGATTTCATCAGTTAATACAATAAACTTTCAGCGTTTCTGATATGTTTCCTGCTATGTAAACTGGCAGGATAGAGTTGGCTGCTTAAATGGAGGCATCGAGTTCCTAGAGCTCTGTGGATTTGAAAAGATTGACGGCGGGGAGTTCTTGTTTCTGCCCAGGGAGAAAGTGGACGTAGCTGTACTGCACACAGCCGGAGCAGAACTCAATTCCGCCATTGTCAATCCCTTTTTTGGCGTGCTCTAAACTTTGTCATCGGACCATCTCATATTGCATTTATAGATGTCATAGAGAACAGCCCTCGCAAGAACCAAAAATTGTACATTTTGATATGGCAACCGGGGAACCAGAGCCACAGAATTCGTATTCCCTGTTCTGATGTTTTACCTTCATTTGCTACAGAGCTTATTTATTTCTCTTCCTAGATCAGACTTACAATCTGGGCTGCAATTCTGCTCCAACTTTACAGACGTTTTTTCTATTAGAATTCAAGAAGTTTTTGCGTCATTCCAGTCAATGTTGCAAATGAGTGTCAGCCAGCAAAAACCATGGAGGCATTGCTTGTAGAAGCAGTTGCTGTTCGATCAAAACCTACCAAACTTCCATCATCAAACAGGAACTTCATACAAATTCCATGCAAAAACTTGGAAAGATTCGCTTGTTGAAGCAGTTTTTGTTCAATCAAACCTAACCCAAAATCCATTAACGAAAAAAACAGGGAAGAGCCTCACTGTTACAGATTCTGTTATTTTCTTCTGCCAGATAAAGTGAAACAAAGATATTACAGCAGAAACTAGTCCCTAGCGTCCATGGAAGCATCAATCAGTCCTTCACTTTCCCGTAGTACCTCTTGAACGCCCTTGGGAGGTAAACGGGTATCAAGAACGCGAAGAGATTGAAACACCAGAAGGCGACATTCACCACGGCGAGGCTCCGGCCGACGAGTAATCGCCGGCGCGACCCGTGCTCCCCTTCCACCTTCCCGACCTCCGCCCTCAGCCACTCGAACAGCGTCGACAGCCGCTTCGCGTTGAAGAACACGGGGATGAAGACCCGGATGGGGAGCGAGAACCGCCCCGAGAAGGTCACCCCTTCCATGAAGACCTGGGCGGACAAGAGGAAGACGTGGGGCGCCGCGGCCCGGATCCCTTCCTTGTCGCCCTCGAGGAGGCCCTCGAAGATGTAGGCGATGGGGAGGAAGAGCCCGATGACGGCGGCGAAGAGGACGTAGAGGGAGAGGAGTCTGGTGTTGGGGAAGATCTGGTCGGGGCGCGGAGAGGGGGAGGCGGGGAAGGCGAGCTTGGAGAGGGGGAAGATGTAGAGGAGGGAGAAGACGGCGAAGGCGAGGTCTTGGAGGGGGACCATGCCGCTCGCGGCGAAGACGGCGAGGATTGCCAGGGCGTTGAGTTGCCGGAAGGTGAGGAACCGGCGTTTGGGGGAGGGGTTGGTGGTTTCCGGCGCCGGCTCCGGCGGAAGCTTGATGTCGGAACCGGGGCCTACGCCGCCTGACATTTTTTATTCTTTCTGATCTAAACGGACAAGGAGGAGGAATCCGAACTGGGTCTTTTGTTGTTTTTCGTTTCTGAGCTCGAATCCGACGGATTTTTTTCAGGAGCACGGAACTGGGTGCTTTGCTGTGCTTCGTTTCCGAGCTCGAATCCGGCGGATTTTCAGGAGCTCCGAACTGGGTGTTTTGCCTTTTTCGTTGCTAAAGCTCTAATTTGATGGATTTTTCAGGAGGAATCAGGAGAGGAGTGAAAGGAACCAGGATCTTCAAACTGGGTATTGTAGTTTTCGAGCAGGAAATTAAGCTTGAGCTGGGATAAAAATAAAAAAAAACGAGAAGAACCTGAACTGGGTACAAATTATAATCAACCCTTCACCCCATTTGCAGCAGTGAGAGAGAGAAGACAGAGACGCAGAGGAGAATCTAACAAAAGCAGGATTTTCAGAACCGAGCTCCGCTTTCGAAGCAGCTTTCTCACTGTATCGACAACCCAAAAAAATCAACCGACTGAGATATCCCAAACACTTTTCGAAGTGACAGAAAAAGATTAGAAACGCAAACAAAAAAGTGTCTTGTGAACCAGTAATGGCCGAGGAGATAACCTGTTTTCATGGCGGGAGAGACACTCCTGGAAGACGATGTCGTGGAGCGGAAGTCGCCACGTGTCCCGAGATGATTCATGGGAAGAAACGTGTCACGGAGGGTTAAGTGTTAAGTGACGTGGAGAGCTACGGAGACTCTCTCTTCAGACGTCAAAGTCCTGCTGAGTGGATACACGTGGCTGTATGTTAATGGGTAACCTGTTGTTCAGTTTTTTTCTGTTTTTCAGTTGGGCTCTTATTAATGAGGCCTATGGGCCTCGTCAACAGACCAAAATGGTAAAAATAGTTTTCACCCGGCCCATTTTTTCTTTTTTATATAATTACTAAATTACGATATATTATGATTATTATGTATATAACAATATTTTATGTTATGTAATCTATGTCTTGAGCAGTGTTTTAAAAACCGAACCGGCCATCAAACCGGGTCGAACCATTGAATATTATACTCAATACTTTATACTTTCTTAATAATTCTATAAAAAAAATGACAAGAATAATCCTAATTTTAGCAAACCGGGCTGAGTCAATAAGAATTGGATTGGCCTTCGGTTTTGGTTCAACCGGGTCGGACCGCCCCGTTTGGTTCGGTTTTCAAAACACTGGTCTTGAGAGATAATCAAGGATAATTATAGAGGTAATAATACTATGAACTATAATCAATAATATCACAATAAGATTATTCTAAATAATAAGCTATAAAAATATAAAATATTTAAGCAAATATGTATTTCAGTTTTTTTTTAACAAAAATATCTCTAAAACTGAGTAATATCTCAAATATACAAGAATTACTCATACCTTATTGTTAAAAAAAAATTACCCAAACTTATACATATGGAGATCTAAAATTATGAAATTATTTAAGACTTTTTCTTAATAAAATAAATAAAACTATTTAATTATTTATCAAAAATATTATTATTGGTCAAAATAATCTTTAATGTCAACTATTTTGTTTTATTTTTATTTTTATTTTTTTTTAATTTTGACTTTTTTTAGACTTAGAAGGGAGACAAGAGCAGGAAGAGTGGCATGTGACATGTTACATTGTCTTCGGTAGGGAAAAAGATGAATTTTGAGTCTTTGACCAGTGAGGAAGAAGAGATTTTAGCTCCGCCTGCGTCGGCGATAAGCGATTACAGTCCCTTGTCGTCCAGGTACGGACATTGGACCCAGTACGAACGACCAGGTTGAACAATCTTCGCTTCTTCTCTGGTCTACGGAGGGGACTTGCGTGGAGACTCTACCAATCTCTGCTGCCATTAACGGGCAATAGCCGGTGGTTCGGATTAAAAAAAAAAAAAAAAAAAAAAAGTTCTGCACAGTGACGGCAACTGGGGTTTCCACTTCGCAGAGAACTTTCACCGCGCGAGACGGGTTTTATATTTTTGGGGTTTCTGGAGAGGAGAAAAAACAAAACTGAAAAGGGGGCAGGACGGAAACCGTGTTGCTCCGAACTTTTTTTGTTTTTTCTCTCTCTTTGTTGGTTATCGCTTGCTCGGTCTTGTGTGATGCTATGATTGTTGGGAAGTGGTGTTCGAGGTGAAATAAGTTGAGGGGAATTGATGGATCGGCGAAGGGAGTTGTGGGTTGGGTTGCTTCTGTTTTTTGCTGTTCCTTGCTCGGTTTTGGGGGGAGATATTGCCCACGACGATGATTTGGCGCCTAAGCAGCCTGGATGCGAGAACGTCTTTGTTTTGGTAAGGTTTTTCCTCTTGTTTGGGGGGGTTAACGAGGGGTTTGCCTCATTTATTGTTGCACCTTGTATTATGAGTTGGCGACGTTGTAATTCGGTGTTTCTCTGACCATTTGGTTTTTGGGAAGATGTTTATGCGACATTTTATGGGGCAAATGAGGACTATGCCTGAGCAGGTTGATTTTGAGGGTATTATGTATGGGTGAAACCAAGTGGAGTTTTAAACTAGCCTATAACTCCCGCGTTCTATTTTAGGTGTTTTGCGCGGTGGATCTGTTTGTTCTCACTTTTAAATGGTTTGAAGTGGTAAAACGGAGTTGGTACTCTTTCAAATTTTATTTTTCTAGGTGGAATCGGACATAAAATCTGTATTTATAAGGTTACAATTAGGTGCTTTGCTGTATTTTTTATGTCTATTTCTATTTATTGCTACTTTTGGATGTTCTGCTTTATGGAGTTTTTCTTTAGGTTTCAATATGGTAAAAGTGATTTCTTGTCGTAACTTCCAGTGGATTTAGTTGCCAGAAGACGGCTATGTTTATCCAAATTATGCGTGAACAATTGACTACTTACCTGAAGCTTTCGGTTATTGGAGAAATGGCACATTTTATTCCTGGAAGTGTAGTAATATGGAACATAGAACTTGCTTGGATCGATCATTGCAATAGTTTTAGGTGGAAAGAAGTGTTACTCATATTGCTTAATCGTCAATAGGTTCTGCACTTTTAAGTTTTCTACTTCCATTTGTCAAAACCAGTGTGCTAATTATTGAATATTGACCAATTGAAGGTTGTCTGGAGGAATTCCCAGTCTTTATGTACTTCTGGTTAGACCTCTTTTCTAGTGTCAAGTTTGATGTTTTTTGAAAATTTGAAAATACAAGGACAAACTGGCCACTCCAGAGGCTTTTCTTGCATTTCATGTCATTCACGTTCTTCATACTTATGTTCTGTTGCTTGTGTTCTTCGTAATGCTTCACGCTTTGTTCCTAAAGCTTCATTAGGATGAAATCATGCTAAAGTTTTCCCTTTGACTGGAAATATGGGCAGATTTCCTTTGATTTTGTTATTACTATGTTCCAATTGGTAAAGTGCCTTTTTATTCTCTTTAATTGAACTAGGTCAAAGTTCAAACTTGGATCGATGACAAACCTGGGAGTGAGTACGTTGGTGTTGGAGCACGTTTTGGAACTCTAATGGAGTCAAAGGAGAAACATGCCAACCGTACTAACCTCACCCTGGCAGAGCCATCAGACTTTTGTAGTGAACCCAAGAATAAGGTTTCTTTACTTGTTTGTTTTTCTTTGAAATGCACAAATACATGGATGTCTATTCGTCTTTTTATTGATTATAACATGTAAAGCTTTAATATTTTGTAGCTTACTGGGAATGTTGTTTTGGTTCACCGTGGTAACTGCAAATTTACAAGGAAAGCTAGTGTTGCTCAGCAGGCTGGTGCTGAAGCAATGCTTGTTATAAATTATCACAAAGGTATTTCTACAAGATGTTTACTCATACTCATAAGGACATTCATTTTCCTATCATAGATCTCAGTGAGAATGATTCACTTTAGTTTGTTCAAAAATTTGAATCTAGTCTTATTAAATTCAAAGGTTGTGAGTTATCATGATGGTTCTTACAAAAGTACTTCAGTATCATTCCTTTGTCTGTTAAAGTAAGAGATTTTAAATTTTATCCAAGTATTATCAATCTGCATCTTTAGTGGATGAATACAAATCCATCCACCAATAAGATATGTTCTATCATCTTCATGAAGTAGAAGGCAGCTGAGCTTGAGAGTATGAGCTGTGTCATCTGTTTCCTTGCTTCTTTAGTAAAGGTCATTTGCCATTTCAAAAGATAAAATAAAAAATAAAAAATTAAATGTTGTTGTTTGGTTAGATGGATCACCTATAGGAGTTCCATTTTATTGGAATAGGCAGCTGTTCTGTTAAATTCCTTCACTTAAATGCATTTGCGTCCTATCTTTTAAATTCTATTTTCTGTTCAGAACTGTACAAGATGGTCTGCGACAAAACTGAGCCAAACCCCAACATAAGCATACCTGCTGTTATGCTTCCACAGGATGCAGGTGGAAACTTGGAAAAAAGTATTCGTAGTGGGGCTAAAGGTAAGTTTATCTGTTTTTGTCCTCAGTAGAGGAAAAGAAGCTGCACGGTTTACTGGTTAAATTTGATTTCGAATTACAATAACAATTTTCTGCATCATCCCTGGTGTATGTAGTGCTTATTTGTAGACCTACTTTGCCCTGCATGTGAAAACTTTATTTCTTGTCCATTACTGCTTTGAGGTTAATTTGAAAAAAAATAGCTTGGAGGTTATTTTAAAATGGAGACATACGTCTGTCTTGGATATGTTGTAAAAAATTCCATTAAATGCAAAAAAAGTAGATATTTTGATCTTCAATAACCTCATCCAATTATAATAGTAGTTGCATATTTTCAGAGTGATAATTCATGTGTTGGTTGATGAAACTCAAATTGTTATCAAATACAAACCCAAGGCTATTGTTGTATCTGATGTGTGTTATATTATCTCCAGTTGCAGTACAGTTATACTCTCCTGAACGTCCATTGGTGGACACAGCGGAAGTATTTTTGTGGCTTATGGCTGTGGGCACCATCTTATGTGCATCTTATTGGTCTGCATGGACATCCAGAGAAGCAGCACTTGAGTATGAGAAGCTACTGAAGGTTTTCTGTCTTCATTTTGAATTGATTTGCTCATTTATAAGTTTAAGAGATCCTTCAAGGAAAACAAAAACATTATTTCATCTTCTTGACCAGTATGTCTATTTTTCTTCTTATAGGATGCTCCTGATGATGTTCTCAACGTGGAAGAGACGGGTTCTAGTGGTGTAGTGGATATTAACACAACTTCAGCTGTTCTTTTTGTTGTTATAGCATCATGTTTCTTGATCCTACTTTACAAGCTTATGTCTTTCTGGTTTGTCGAGCTTTTGGTGGTTCTGTTTTGCATCGGAGGAGTTGAGGTACATGAAAATACAATTTTTTTTTTACATTTCCACATGTCTTGATACTGAGAAGCACGATGTTAATTTCTGATAGTATCTCTATAATACCAGGGTTTACAAACATGCTTGGTGGCATTGTTATCCAGGTACAGATCCTCAATGATTAACTACTTAACCTTTCTTTGTCTTTGGTAAATTGAACTTGCTCAAGTCACACCCAAGGATATTATAAATGTGGTTCAGCAAATAACAATTGCTTCAACAAAATAAAATAAAAAAATATTATCAAGATGCTGGAGCCAAGCAAATATATTGTCACTAAATACTTGACATGTTTGTGAACATCTATTGTCTATATTAGAGGATTTCTACATAATTTGAATGAGCAACGAGAGTTTTTTCGCAACCACTGATCCCATAAAAAATTTTGTTGCATCTGGATCCCGTTAGAGCTACGCCTTAACTTATGGAGTCTCAGTTTGGGCTTTGTCTGGGGCCAATTTTGTGCTTGTAATGGAGTCTAACATGCAGTCACAATGATGCAACAGGAAAACTATATAAACAAAATTTTCTGCATTATTTGGTGTGGCCAAAGTTGTGGAGTGATTTGTTCATGCTTTTATGTCAAAATACCGTAACAAGAGGAGTAAAAATGTTATCACTATGACTCAGACTAGGAGCGAGGCAAATTTAACGTACATAAATCACTAGGCGTGTTTCCTATGACTCATATCAAAACAACACACACCAAAAAAAGGTAAAAATTACTTTCATCACGATACCTACTTGCACGCCTCACAAATTTTGAGAGATAGAATCTTTGCATGACAAAAATGTGAGGCTATATCTTTCTATTAGACTTACTCATTCCTTCTAGAATTGTGGAGATGAGATTCTGCAGCAGTTTTCTATCGTCCTTTAGGTTTTCCCGTTCTTGTGCCCTTTTTTTTGCCGAAACTTTTAAGTTCTCATGTGGGATATCCAGCACCAGCAGATACCCTGGAAAGTCTGTGCTTTATGAGGTATGAATTTTTGTAAATGACTTACTCTTGACATTCAGGTGGTTCAAACGTGCTGGAGAGTCATTCATTAAAGTACCCTTTTTTGGAGCTGTGTCTTATCTTACAATGGCCGTGACACCATTCTGCATAGCCTTTGCTGTGGTTTGGGCAGTTTACCGGCGTATTTCTTTCGCCTGGATAGGTCAGGACATACTGGTATGTTTTGTTAACTCATTTTCTGTTTCGTGTTTTTTTTAAATAAATTATTTTACCGTGTGATATAAGTTCTAAATATGCATCCAATTTAAAGCACACAAGGTGTTAAATTATTTGATAATAGTTCTATTTGTAGGATGACTGGAAAGATATCTTTTTTTTGACATCCTCTATAAATAGTTCTGTTTTAGAACAACCATAATTGATTTAGTGGGGTTTTTGTACTAAATCCTTTAAGGAGATTTTTGACACATTAAATATTTTCTGTGATATGAAAGTGGCTGAGCCATTTTCTTGTTTCTTATTTTATTAGTAAGTCTTTGAGCAAAAAACTTCTTTTTACTTTGTGGCTGAGTGGTCCGAAAGTGTCTCCTTGAGCTTTTTCACTTGTATTGTTACTTGCTGTATCAGCTCTGTTTATTGGTTACTTAGTTCCACCATGGGGCATATTGCTAACGATGGATTTTACTATCAGGGTATTGCACTGATAATTACGGTTCTTCAAATTGTTCGGGTGCCTAATCTCAAGGTAAAGTTTCAATGTTTTCTATTAGCATAAAAACTTCAGAAAACACCCTTATAAAGAGTTCTACAGTTTGATATTTTGTTACCCATTTCAATTCGGACTGAACAGTGGTTGGAATTGAAAGGTAGGCCAAGTGTCATCTTCTGGACAAACATCCCATGAGGCATCCTTTATACTGCCTTACAGCTTGTTCTCCTCATACAGTTAAAAGTCATTGGCTGGATATTGGGGTAGCATCTGGTTGGGCTTCATTTTTATCATCTTCTTTTTATCTCCAATGTCCTTTTTATATATTTCCTTGTCCTACAGTGCTCTGCACCAGCAAGATGCTGAGATTGCCCTTGCCCTTTTGTTTTATAAGCAACCAAATTTTGTTTTCTCTACATCGTGAATTTAGCTTATGTTCCTGTGGAATTGAGTTAATGTAGCTACATTAATCTCTCTTTTAAAGTGTTATTTTTTCTTAATATGCAGTAAATTTTCCATGCCTGTGCTGACCCAAATCATGTTGTTTATTTCTCTCTGAATCTAGGTTGGAACTGTGCTTCTCAGTTGTGCATTCCTGTATGACATTTTTTGGGTGTTTGTCTCAAAGAAATGGTTCCATGAAAGTGTCATGATTGTGGTTAGTATTTCTCTTTGTTTTGATTTTTCAATGGCAATGATAATGATGATGAATATGTTACTCTCTGCCTGGGATTCTTCTTTTTTTTTTTTTTTTTTTCAATTTCTCTCAAGTACTCTGTTATCTTTCATTTCTATAGGTAGCTCGTGGAGATAGAAGTGGAGAAGATGGTATTCCAATGTTGTTGAAGATCCCTCGTATGTTTGATCCATGGGGTGGTTACAGCATAATAGGGTTTGGGGACATCCTTCTGCCTGGATTGGTAATAGCATTCGCATTAAGGTTCAAACACTAAACCCATGCTTGTTTGGTTCTTTTATGAATCTCACTTACTTATCAATCTATTTTCCGGTGGTTAAGATTCTGCTCTGCCTTACTGTTTTTAAATATAACTGAATGATTTAGGTATGATTGGGCTGCAAGAAAGAGTTTACGTGCTGGATACTTCCTGTGGGCTATGACAGCTTATGGTACAGGTAGAGGCCTTCGTACCTCCCTTCAGTTCTTAGGCCTCATTATGTCAAACATAAAACATGCGAAAATGCAGAAGAGGGAAAAGAAGATATTATAATTAGGGAACTTCAAGAATGGGTCCTGTTTCCTCTAAAAAGAAATGAGGATACTATTTACATGCTATAATAAAGAGGAAACAATGATTATTTGCAGACCAGGAATTAGGGCTGTCAAATAGTCAAATGTTGGAGGATCGCTTATATAGATGATGGCGTCAAATTATTAGATTATGCCATCTCTTTATGCAGAGATTCTACGAAGGATCTTGAGCTTCCCTTTTTGGAAACTTGAAAAGCAGATAAATCAACTAATCCTGTTAACAACCTGATCAGCGTCACAACCTTGTGCCTGACAACAATTCTTTCTATTCGACATGCTGATTTTATACTGTTTCTTTCTGGTACTTGTGAAACTTTAATGTTGATTCTGTAATCCGGCTGAGTTGTAGGTCTTCTTATCACTTATGTGGCTCTCAATTTGATGGATGGGCATGGCCAGCCAGCCCTTCTTTACATTGTACCATTCACGCTCGGTGAGTTGAATTACTGCCTAAGCTCACATTCATACTAACATTGCCAATTATGATAGAGATCCATAGAAGATAGCGATGTGTAGCTCTGATAATTCTGTAATGATTCTTGCTACAGGCACTTTCTTGGCACTGGGAAAGAAAAGAGGAGATCTCAGAAATTTATGGACCAAGGGTGAACCAGACCGAGTATGTCCACATGTCCGGCTCACCCAGTAGGGAAACTAACGGTGTTCCGTATTGTAAGTATCCACGAGACTGATGTAATGAGAAATCAGCCATAACCTCCCTTGCAAGGGACTGGAACACCCGTTCTCATGATCTTTTCTTGCAGTGTAAACGCATATTGTATGTAGAATACCAACCTCATATGTCCAGCAGAAGAGTCACTACTAAGCTGGATGCTTAAAGCTCCATGTAACTAATAGTATTTGGAATTGCTGCCATCTCAAACAACTATGAACTTAAGGTAATGCAAGTTGATGTAACTTGTGCAGTATGTCCGACTCATACCTTGCAGGCAAGCACAAAAATTTGTTCTCATCTACAACTGTTTTAGACGTTATACAATCACGACTGCCCTGACGTTATTAAATGCCATCTGGTTTAATTTCTTTTCTTGAAATGCTTTTATCTTCCACAGTTGGGCATGGGAACTGCAGCTTGGAGTTTACAACACTAAGCAGAAAAACCATTACCCATAGGGTTCACCTGTCAAACACTTCATACTGTCTTCAGAAATTCTCCAGCGATAGCTTGATATTGTCGGCTTGGATCTTTACAAACTAGTGATACCCAACTCAGTAAAGTGTCCAATTTATTCTAAGTTTATGTACAGCATTGGGTAATATCAAAGGGCCTGAAATGAAAAAAGGAAAAGGGACGAAAAAAACCAACAAAAGAGAAGGGATGTCATTTATATGTATTAACTGACCTGAAAGACCCACTCCTTTTGTGGGCATCGGCAGCCCTCTATAAATACGCGCAACGAATATCTAAGTCCGACGGTGGCCACAACAAATTAAAAAGTGACAAAAAGTGACAGCAATTTGGCTCAAATGGCTATAAGATAAACACTTGCACTTTCTTTCTAGAATACAAATTCCCCTGAACCAAAATTGCATTTCTCTTCCATCTCAACAGGCACAAAAACTTACACAATGCGTCTAGAAGAACAGAGATCGCAACCCTATTTTCTCTTGCCCCTACCAGTGGTGCAGATGTAAATTATCTCCGGTCCAACCCTGCTGATGGAACAGAGATTGCATTAGTACTTGACTAAATTCGATCATGACCAGATATTGAAGAGCATGATCTACAATAACATAACATATTTCACAAACCATTTGGTAGCAACGTAAAACAAATAGGATTCATTGGATTGAAAAATGCGGGTAGAAGCGCTGACAGGGAAAAAATAAAGGAGATTTACTACACGCTTGTGACTAAAACAGGAAGCCTTTCATTCTCCCAAATGCTTATGGCAAGGAGATGCTCTTCGGATGACACCAGAATTTCAAAGAAAATAATATGCCGATAAAGAGTGTAAGGATAGACAAGAAAATAAAGCTCTAGAAGTACATGCTTGCCAAGATCTTTTTCTGGACAAAAGAGATAAAATTATAGTGTTTTTAAAGCATCATTGAAGTCTAAGAGAGCAACATACTTGAATATCTGTGCAAACAGCCATTCCCATTCATGGATATTGAAACAGGCCTTCTTTCCTGCCCAGACAGAATTTGTTGCATCCTCTCTGGCCAATCAGAATTCAATCTCCTGGCAAAATCCTCAACTTCCCTGCAAATATCAACATTCAGTGAGAATGAAAGAAGATGGAGATAGTAGAAAGAATGAAAAAGGAAAAACACAGTTGAATTGCATAAAATACCTGTCAAGTTGCTCTTTCATTGCCGGGTCCAGTTCATCATCGATATCCACATCCTCAAAATCAACTTTTGCAGGGAATATATCCTCTCTAGGATCTTGTGATTTTGAAGTTTTGCTTGCACATCCATTCAAAACATCAGCAGGGCAAGACTCCTGAAACAAATAAAAAACTGAAATTAAGATATCCCAAACCAAGAGGTCATCGAAACTAGGAGTATTAGATTGAAGTCAGCGTAGTACAGAGCATCGGGTAGAACCTTGCTATGCATCTTGTTTACATTGTTAGCGGTAGGATCTTTTGTTTGATCTTTCCTTCTCCTATTTTTTTTCTTCTGCTTAGCAGATCTGGCTCCTTTTGTCCCTGAAATAGCAAAAAGACACTATTAGAGCAAGGTTTTAAATTCATTTATGAGGTAAGATATGAATTCATGTTAAAAAATAATACTAATAACAATTAAGAGAATCAATTGCCATTCCATTGAAATAATGACAAAAATACATAGGAGAACCAATAGAAATTAGTACATATAAAGATCATAAAAAAATTACAGCTGTCCACCAAATAACACCAAGTCCCACACCCACCATAATTTTTATGGGAACAATGGATTTTTTTTATAAAAGTGAAAGCAGATAAAAATGGGAGTGACTCCACAGTTGCAGTCACAAGTGATGAGGAGAATGAAAAATGGAGTAAAAAATACAAGCAGTTAGAGAAAATATAAAATTGACACCCTCAAGCCTGTATGCAGCACTAACCAACGAACATGACTTCACAATCATACCCAAAAAAAGTTATCACGGAGGAGAAGACAATAAGCAAAAGGGACCTATGATAAAAAAAAAAAAAGAAAAAAAAAAAGGCCCAAATACAATTACTGCATCCTTAGCAAGCTTGGCAGTCTTATCCATTCTTAAGATAAAACTTGAAAAACATAGATCCAATCATTTGTAGTTCAAAAAATATAAAGCTAGTACATGCAGAAAGCAACATGGGACATACCTCCATCTCCTCCATTAATAAATGACAGGAGGTCATCAACTGAGCGCTCATCGACTCTCTCCTCTTCAACTTCAATGTTCTGAAAAACAGAAAAGGAGTGATTTTGGTATTGAATTCGAATAGCAGGCACAAAATGGAATGACAATGGGACTTCAATGAATACAATCCCATAACTGGGTACCTTAAAAAAGCTTCACAGAAAAGGAATACAAAATAAAGTTTCCATCACCTTCAATTTCTCTTTTTCTTTTAGCTCTTTTCGCTTCCTCGCATATAACCGATTCAATAGCCGAATCCTTGGATCATCTGCTGTATTTCTCAGGGGTTCTAATTTCTCCTCCTGGTAAGAAATTTACAGAGTAAGTAATGGAACATATTGGAAAAAACAATAAATCATAGGCTTCCAAGCCAAACACCTCAGTAAGATCATCAGGTAAATGGAATGTCTCACGAATTTCTTCTGGTGTTTTCCCCTCTATCATTCGAGCAAGTGCACGGCTTGTTAGGTCAACCAATGGCTTCAATTGGAGGCTATCAGCTGCAGATGTCAACTCGCATAGCCGCTTTGTATCTATGCGTATAAATTTTTCATCAAATGATTTTCTTTCCTGGAACAACGAAAACAGGAAAGAATGTGAGACCTATGGAGCTAAACTTATGGATAAATGATGAAAGAGTTGAGCTAAGATCCTTTTCTGGCACACACAGTATGTGCATGTAGAAGAAACAGTTATCTCTCTGATGTTCGATAAAATAACATTCTTTCTAAAAAAGCCGTAGTCAATAATTGAAAAATTATTGTGCATAACATAAATATAACAATATTATTCCATCTAGCAGACAAGGTTAAGTGTACCCATTACTCTGGTGCTGTTTCAACTTTTGAAAATAGAGTAGTGTTTTGGCAATATGAACCATAAAGAAGTGACAATTTCAAAATACAGACATTATAAAGGGAAAAAGTCCTTGGCTTCAACAAAGTAAAAACTTTATAAAGGGTAAAGTGAATTGACCGTTTAGTAGGATACAGTAAAGCACAGATGTGAGAAATTTACGCACAAAATTTCAATTAATTTAAGAAAATATGGCAGGTTGATGCCAATAACTGGAATGTGAGTCAAAGACGGGACTGTATTTTCACATCAACCCAAAAACGTAAATGCATTGCAAAGCAAAAACATGGATAGAGAGTTGGAGAGATGGAAGAGACCTTATTGGAGCGCCCAGGCACTTGATGGAACCTGCAATAATCAAGTATTAAGCTCAAGATAGCAGGATTAACTCGCTGTGGCAGGGAAATTGCAAAGTTCTTCGAAGATCCCATGCCCGTCTGTATTATTTCTCTACATATCATTGGACAGAACATGGCAACTTCTTCTTCCACTTGCTGAATTGAACCATCAGCAGTTTGGAGCCAGATGTAAGATTTCATGACCTGTGAGATCATTCTGAAGTCATTTCCCTAAACACCGCAATGGAAAACCATTCTTTTCTAGACTGCCTAATCATGTCAATTCAAAGCTGTTCATAGCCTTAATCATCAGTGTCCTTGATAAAAAAGAAAAAAAGAGATATGAGGGTCTGAAACTGGTTGAAAAAACTTGTGGTAATCATGCCCTCTGATATACAGGAAGACATGTGCTCAAAGAGCTAAATATCTGTACAAAACAGATTATATTTAATATCTGTACAAATAACTAAATAGATTGAAGATTGTGAGATAAATCAAGTAAAATAATAGGACTCTCTGCCTGCCCAGCTAGCTTCTTCCTGAAGGAACTTGATGTAAAAGAAACTTAAGCTTTAAATATTTACATGTTACCTCAAAAATTAATTTGAAAATTAAATAAACCGTAGATGCACATGCTTTGTTTTTCTTTTTACTCTCAAATATGCAGGGAATACTTAATAGACACTTATAAATGCATAAAAGTCATACCTCCAGTAAACAAGGATTTGAAAGTGAATTCTGGGTAAAGATCTAAATACAGCAGGGGTTTTGATAACATTCACATCAATTTTCAAAGTTAAATTCAACAAGAAGCGTTTGTACTGTATTGAACAAATCCCATACTCTGGATATCAGGAAAGCTTGCTTTCTGGTATAAAGATGTGGCCTGATCTGAATCAGGCTCTCTAATAATGGCACATGACTACCCAATGAGGTGATTACCAAGTTTCAAGGATGCTCTTAAGCCATTCTCCCCCATTGACAAACGAAAATTCATGATTCAAAAAAGATAGTTCACAGTATGTTTTATCTTATAAATGAGGTTAGTTAAGTAAAACCAGAGGAAACTCCAAAATCAAAAAATAGTTTCTTCCGTCAATTAAAATGAGTTATAGAGTTTAATATTTTTGGCAGTGATATGGGAGGAAGTGATACTGAAAGAAATGCATTGTGAAATGTAACAATCAAAATAGTTTTTACAGAGATTAACTGTCTACCTCTGGTTTGATGATCGCCATCTCACTTTCTGACATTTAACAGAACTTCCGCCAAACAGATAATAAATATGACCTCAAAAGCTATACAGGAAAAAAAGTGTTCAACTTCCAAATACAAAGTCTCAAAAGTGGTCGATCACTAAACAATTTCTCCCTCTGAAAATGTAATGACCACTAAGCACAATAATGCCATTTAATAATGTTCCGCAGATCATATCCGTCGCCCCAGGATACAAAAGTAGCATCTTTTTTCCACTGGAAAACTTATATAGGTCCTCAGGGTTCTCTGGTCGGTAAGTTTCTTGTCGGTGGCTAAGTGGCAGATTCCTATAAAGAAGATTTAGTAAATAAATAAAAGCATGAAAAAGGAGCTAAGATGCAGATTGAAACACTATGCAGAAGCAGATCAAATAATTCCATTACAGAAGGAGAATAGGCTCAAAGCCCAAGAAATTTAAATCAATGAAACACACTTCCCCAAAGACAAAAGAGATGATTTCTAAGAAAACAGTAGGATAAACATATTAGAACCAGCTTTAACAATATTAACAACTAAAATGCCAGAGAAATAGAGTATCAGCTAAGATGGGCAAAAATCCAAACACTCATATGATCCTTCCCAAAAGAAGTTAAAAATTTTAGCTTTCAGCCAAAACTAGTTAAAAAATAAAATAAAACCTAGCACGACGTTCAATTAGCACCCTCCACCTCAACATTGACAGAGCAAGCTCAAGAGACCAAAAATATAAAGCCATCATAAGCTGACGCTCCCACCAAAAACTTAAAATTTATAAAAGATTTTTATCGTTCGTATTGAGCCCAGGAAAAGCTAACAGCTCAGTCCATCAGAAACAAACCTTCCAAGACATTTCGGCCACCCCTCTAGGCCAAGCCCAATTAAAACTTTCCACTTCTCAATCGAAACCCCAATCATCCCAACAAAAACCTCGGAAGAAAAAAGAAATGCAACAGCTCAAAAATGAGTACGCCAGCTCCCTCCTCCATTCTCAAAGAAACCCTCATCCAAATTCCACAACTTTGCCCCCATAATCCGATAACCAAATTATCCCGTAGCAAAAAAACCCATTAAAAATGCAACAGGACGATCAACAAAAATGAGGCCTCCGAGCAGCCTCGGAATCAAAACCCATATCGGTACACGCCAAAGGGGATGGACCGACCGATGAAGCGTACCAAATGAGAAGAAGAAAAACCACAGAGAAGTCGCTGACAAGGAATGATTGTGCGAGCGGGTGAGAGCAGCAAATACCTGAAGGAAGCGGAGAAATGCGATTCGGGGGGCGATGAGAGAGAAGATGCTTTGAATGCTAGGGTTTTGGCGGTTTTTGTCGACGGGAAAGAAAAGAGAGAGAGGCAACGAGGAGCCAAAAAACGGATAACGAAACGGGGGATGAGAGAGAGAAGGAGAGAGAACAACAGATGGGTAGAGAGAGAGAGAGAGAGACACGAAAGGGCGTGTGAGAAAGGCGATACGTGTCATCTTCTAGGGGTTTTTTTTCTTTTTTTTTTCAACTCAATTCTTCCTGTACCCTGTACGGCCCACTTTTCCCGTCCCGGTGCACCTTTCCGCAACCTGGTTCGAGCCCAAATTCCCCGAGAACGTGGACCACACTATCTCGGTTCAGACGCCTCTCCTTGTGGGGGCTCACGACTCACGAGCGAAGAAGAAGAAGAAAAAAAAAAAAAACTAAAAGGAGATTCATTTTGGCCTTTACCTTGTGGGTCCCATTACTATATGAAGGGCTCCGAACGGTTGCTCGTGTGGGTCCCGTTACCATGTAAAGGATAACCGAACCGTTCCCTTGCGTAGGTCCCATTGCCGTAAGCTCGGAACTCCCAAAGGTCACTTGCGTAGGTCCCATTGCCGTAAGATCAGAACGCCCAAAGGTCACTTGTGTGGGTCCCATTCCCGAGGCAAAGAACGTCCCAAAATATGAAGCTTAATTCGCTCTAATTTTTATAAATCTACTCATTTTATTTTACCCTGTTTCGAGTTTTTTTTTTTTTTTTTTTTTCTAATGTCATGAAATTCCAATAATAAAGACGCATTACAATCGCAGGCGTCGATGGTTTTCTTTTTCAGATTCTCTTCGGAGATAAAGAGTTTCGCTCCATCAGCAATCGGACTCCGTCGCGTATCAGCCCCTTCTATCCATGGTTGAATCAATTACAGAGTATGGGAAGTCAAAGCAAGTGCTCCGTTGCTTCATACAGGTATCCGTCCCTCGTTCCGTGATCGAATACATTGTATGCCATTTCTGAGTTATTCTTTGAAATAATGGCGACAAAGATAACGTCTTTCGCAAAAAAAACCAACTTGAGTAGCATAGACAACCAACCAGTGGCCAGATAAATCATTTTATTGTAATATAGAGATTTTGGGAACCTCTGGACTTTCAATACAAAAGAAGAATTTGAAGAAGAGCAGTCTTGAATATTACAGACTACCTCAATGTTTTACAGACTCCTCCATATAATTTGTACCTGCGGTTGTAATATTGCTCTTGAATGGCTAATGCGATGAAGCCACTGAAGGTCAGATTGCTCTTTCTTTTCACACGTTCACTCCTTGACTAAAACTGTATTTGTAAAGAATATAAAATGTAATTGTAAATATAGAATTTCTGCCCTTCTTTTTCAATCTATTCTGTACTAGAAGCCACACCATAACAGCAGTCTAATTGTCTTTCCTTATCTTCTTCTGCAGCCTACTGATATTTAGTGACCAGACCATGATAATCCACTCATACAAGTCATCAAAGAACCTGAAGAAGGCAATCCTCCAGCCTTTCTTGAATGCGAAGATCCCAAAAACTCCACAAAACCCAACTACAAAACCGTGTGACATGCCTATATACACCCATAACATTTCATTTTGTTCCTTGACAGATTTCTCTTCATGACTAACACTTGGGGGAGTTTTATTCGCTGTACAGTTATTCGAAAGTGGAGGTCCACATAGGCCAGCATTTCCCATGTAGATAGACGGATCAATCAAGGTTTGCAGTTGGGTGCCTGATGGGATCATCCCATGCAATTTATTGTAGGATACATTCAAGTGTTGTAGAAAAGACAGTTTGGACAAGCTTGCAGGAATTGGCCCTGAGAGCTGATTTCGAGAGAGATCGAGTGACATTAGTTCCTGCAAGTTGCCTATATCTTGTGGGATCTTCCCTGACAAATGATTCCCTGACAAGTTCAAGACAATCAAACCCAATAAATCACTCAATTCTGCTGGGATTTCTCCTGAAATGAGATTGTCTGACAAATCCATGCTAACAACGAGGGACAGAATTTCTCTGTACTCGTTTAACTTTCCATTTGCTGATAAAATCAAGCTTTCCTTATATAAAAACCGGTTTACTCCAATCCTGGTGTCATTTAAATCTTGTCTCTTTTGCATGGTTTGGAAATTATGTAAAGTTTTCGGAATTGACCCATGCAAGTAATTTTTTGCAAGGTCAAGCACCTGTAAGGACCCAAGGTTTGAAAGTTTTTCAGGAATGTTCCCAGTGAGCATGTTGGATCTCAAGTTCAAAACTGCAAGTTGAGGAAAGCTCATAGGAAACCAAGTGGGAATACTTCCATTCAGTTTGTTGTTGCTGAGATCAAGAAGGGTCAAACTGCTGCAATTTGCCAAGGAATAAGGGAGCTCTTCTCTCAAGTTATTTGAATTTAAATGCAAAGATTTCAATTGGCTCAGCTGACCCAATGTGGAGGGTATGCTCCCAGTTAATTGGTTCTCTCTCAAACCAAGTACTCGAAGATGTGTGCAATTGCCCACTGAGCTCGGTATATTTCCAGTTAGGTGGTTCTTACTCAGAACAAGGTATTCATGGCGCCCATCACACAATTCAGAGGGGATGCTGCCAATGAGATCATTGTTTGAAAGATCAAGAATCACCAAGTTTTCCAATTTCCCCAATGTATGTGGAATTGTACCATTAAATAGATTGCCTGAGGCAAGAAACTCATTCAGTGAATTTTGTGCTCGCAAAAAGTTGTCTGGAATGGGACCACTTAACTTGTTTTGCTGTACGTACAATTGAAGCAACTTGGATTGGGCCATCGGAGAACTTGGCAACTGACCAAAAATGTCATTCTCTCTAATAGACAAACACGTAAGATTAGGAGCGAAGTTCCACAGCCATGAGGGAATTCTGTCAGATATTGATGCGTTTTGAAGAATCAAATATTGGATAGACTTTTGAGTTTGTAGCCATGAGGGAAACTTGTTTCCCTCGAAACGACATGAACCTAGGAAAATATTTGAATCTGGAATGGGGGCACCCAATCTGGCTTCATGCTGCAACTTGCTCAGTTTTTCAAAGTGTACTTCACTCAGAGTTCCATTGAATTGGTTATCACCCAGATATATAATTTCTAGTGATAATAATTCTCCGAAGCAGGTGGGTATTGAACCTCCCAAATTACAATCATGTAGCACAAGGGTTCTCAAATTTTCAAGACGACAAATCGAATCAGGCAAAACATTTTGCATGCCTTTCATGGCTGAAAGAGATGATACATCCAAATACTCCAGCTTACTTAGATTGCCTAAGTTAGGGGGTAATCCTCCATATAAGAGGTTCCTTCCCATGTCAATCACCTAAATGCTTTCCCATTTTCCAGAAAATGATCTGGGACAATCATCGGAAAGAGAGTTGTTACTCATTTTAAGTTCTTGAAGGTAAGGGAGTCGAGAAAAACCACTAAGGGATCTCACCAGAGAATTGATTGAAAGACAGGTCAATGGATTCCAATGAAGTAATGTTAACCACCCAACTCGGAATTGTTGAGTTGAGCAAGTTGCTTTGAAGGTCAAGTACACGAAGCCTAGTGAAATTGGTAAAGGGAAGAGTTTGGGGAATGTGTGAGATACCACAGCCTGCCAAGTAGATCTCTCTAAGATATGGAAGGGAATTCATCACTTGAGCCCAGTCATGACTTACTCCTGTCATATTCACCCCATTCATCCTCAGTTGTTTCAAAGACTACATTTTGGGTAACCAATCTAAGTTATCCACACTTGGTGCGTATCCTATACCAGAAGAAAGATCAAGTACCTCAAGGGTTGAGAGATTTCCAATCTGTTGAGGGATTCTCTCTGCAAAACCTGCAAACGAGAGGTTCAGGTATCTCAACCTCTGGAATGAACCCAAAAAATCTGGTATTCTCAAACCAACAAAAGAGTTGCCACCCAAGTCCAAGTACTGCAGATGTTTGAGTTCTTGCAGAGCTGGGTCTATCTGGCCACCAAGACTTGACTGGAAGTAATCTGCAATCGGATACTTATCATGTGGATTCCGAAGGTTAAGTTGAAAAACATACCCAGTTTGGTTATCACACGAAACTCCATCCCATTTGCAGCAATCGGGACCATTATCCCATGAAGCAAGACGGTTTGCGGGATCAACGAGCCCTTGTTTGAACTTCGTAAGCGCCTTCCTCTCCAAGTCGATGCAAGCAGTACAAGAAAGAATCCCAATGCACAATACATGATAGTAGAGGAGAAGACTTTGGAGAATAGCTTTAGTTCCATACTTGTTCCTCATCTTTCAAAGAAGTTAGAATCTGATGGTACTCTCCATTGAAGAAAAACTTCCTTTTAATCCAGAGACTGAAGCTGCTTAAAAGGGTGACTATGAGAAACCCATTTGAAAGAGAAGAGTTGACATGAAGTCAAAGTCTTGGGGGGCTGGCCAGGTGAATCTCACACGCAAATATTTTAAGGAGAAGGAATTGTGAAGTCACTCTTAATTGATCAGCATTGGATTACTGAGTTTCTCTTCTAAGGAGGACACATATATAAACTTGTTTCAAAATTAATAATATGTTATGGAAGATTTTTGTGGAGCCCCGGATCCGCCGTGGCCAAAGCGAATCACGGGGCGCCAGCTGAGCGTGGCACGGGTCCGTGTCTGGGCGCCCCGTGTCGCTTTGGCCACGCGCATTTTGGCCAGCAGATCCGGGCTCGTTTTTGTGCTGTGTCTAATTTTATTTAGCGACATCTTTTTGCTTTGGGACATGTTAATATGTAGCCAAGTTCATTCTCCAGTTTTATCAGCTTCATCATCCGTCTTCAATTCCAGTTACAAACTTTAATCACGCTTACATAAAATGTTAAACGAAGGTAAGCATAATACAATCAAGATAGAATAGTACACCAGCCACAACTAATACATATATAAATGTTGGAGGCAAGACGCTCACTACATATATATGGAAATGATTAACCATACGTTAAATGACCCAATTAACAAGGGTCATTTCTACATCTCTTAAATGGGTTACCTGTTGGAGCAGGACGCCCGCTTCCTGATGATCTATCACCAAGTTCTCTCCAAGTTGGTCTCTGCAGTTCCATGGAACCTAACTGAGAAGGGAAATGAGGGAAGCCTCTTGA
The DNA here is from genome assembly GCA_019845555.1 of Aristolochia fimbriata. NCBI lineage: Eukaryota > Viridiplantae > Streptophyta > Magnoliopsida > Piperales > Aristolochiaceae > Aristolochia > Aristolochia fimbriata. The sequence goes on from CM034083.1 coordinate 1,907,873, forward strand.
ATCCGCCATGGAAACCAAACAAGCAGCAATAATAAGCAAAAGAGCTGCAACTGTTGCAAACTGAACAAGTCTTCTTCTTCTTCTAACACCGAGATGCAACAAACCCATTTTTCTGATTCCTGCTTCTTTGCTTTGATGATGCAGTCCTTCACTTCCACAAGAGCTTAATTAAATGGTTACAAGAGCTTAAATGGTTACAAGAGCTAGGAATTGAAGAAGCTTGTTTTACCCCTGGTTGGTCTGGGGCTTGACCAAAATGAAAATTCATGATGATATGTTAGGTAGGACGCACTCATGAACAGATATCTTAGAAGAAGAAAAAAAGAAAGAGGCAACGACCAAAGCTTTTCAACTATATATGGACCCAAGAAGAAGCGATTTGATGGCCTCCAAAGAAACAAGCACTATATATTCAGTATCACTTCTTTTGAATCCATGTCTTAATGTGAAGCTTCCTTCCTCACGCCCACTTAAATTGACATAACCCAAGTTATGTCTTTTATTAATCTTTTAGACACGTTGTGAGTAAGATTACTTTTCATTTATCATTCAATTCACATCGAATAAGCATATGAAAAGAATGTGAGACTAATATAGAGTATAATAAGTAATAGAATACAACACAATTAATTCAGTGGAAAGAGACTCTTGAGTAATATTTGGTCTGATATACTGATTCAATTACTAGAAATCTGGTTCAAAGTTACTCTTGTCAACGAAAAGAAGAGTGAGAAGTTCTTAAATGTCACAGACTTCTTCAGAAACAATTGGGTCTGTTAATGACCCAATTAGCAAGGGATATTACATGCAGGGTTACCGGCACCTTGAGGGGCAGGAAGCCGGTTTCCGGGCGATCTAAGCACTTCTATCAAAGCTCGTTTGTGCAGCTCCATGGATCCTGATTGAGAAGGGAAGCGAGGGGAGGCTCTTGAATCCGCCATGGAAACCAAAGAAGCAGCAATAATAAGCAAAAGAGCTGCGACTGTTGCAAACTGAACAAGTCTTCTTCTTCTACCACCGAGATGCAGCAAACCCATTTTTCTAATACTTGCTTCTTAATTTGCTTTGATGATGCAGTACTACTCCACTTCCACGGGATTAAATGGTTATAAGGGCACGGAAAGAAGTTTGTTTTCGCCATGGTGGGTCCTGGGGCGTGACTAAAATGAAATTCATGGATTAGAAGTTGGGTAGCCGTCATTCATGAACAGTAGTTTTCCTTTTTTCTTAAATGAAGAGAAGACTGGTGGGAGGTTCTTAAATGTCACAGACTTCTTCATGTGTGGAGTCCACGCGTTGATTCCAATGTTGAATAAAAACTTTCAAATTCAATGTTGAAAGTGCTCTTTCAAGTAGTTGCCTTATTAATTATTACAACTTGTGATGTGTATTTAATCAAGAATTAATCCCTGTTTCCTTTTTAACTTGCTGAGCTGAGGAGTAATGCCAACCATAGATATTGGAAAGATAAGACATAGATCAATCATTAATCTAGTTACAATACCACAATAAGATCCTAAGATTCTTTTCTGATCTTCTTCTTCAGCCAACTGATATTTAGAACCCAGACCGTGATAATCCACTCATGCATACTTGTCATCAAAGAACCTGAAGAAAGCAATCCTCCAGCCTCTCTTGAATGCTAAGATCCCAAAAACTCCACAAAAACCGACTACAAAACCATGCCCAATGCCTATATACATCCATAACATTTCAATGTGTTCCTTGGCAGATTTCTCTTCATGAACCACACTTGGGGGAGTTTTATTCTCTGCACAGATCTTCGAAAGTGGTGATCCACATAGGCCAGCATTGCCCATGTAGATTGATGCATCATTCAAGGTCTGCAGTTGAGAACCTGATGGGATCTTCCCATGCAATTTATTATCGGATACATTCGAGTGTTGTAGAAAAGACAGTTTGGACAAGCTTGAAGGGATTGGGCCGGAGAGCTGAATATTTCTTGAGAGATCAAGAGATATTAGCTCATGCAAGTTGCCTATATCTTGTGGGATCTTCCCCGACAAATGATTCCCTGATAAGTTTAAGTGGACCAGACCAGATAGATCACTCAATTCATCAGGGATTTCTCCTGAAATGAGATTGTCTGAGAAATCCATGCTGACAACGAGGGAGAGAATTTGTGTGTACTCATTGAGCTTTCCATTTGCCGACAGAATGAACGTTTCTCCATTGGTAGAAATATCTCCTGTCTCCAAGCGACGTAATTCTTTTTTCTTTTGCATGGCTTGGAAGTAGTAGTTGTGAAAGCTTTTTGGAAATGACCCATGTAAGTTATTTTATGCAAGATCAAGCACCTGCAAGTAACCCAAGTTTGGAAGTTTTGGAGGAATTTTCCCAGTAAACTTGTTGGATCTCAAGCTCAGAATTTCAAGATCAGGGAAGCTCTCTGGGAACCAAGTGGGAATGCTTCCAGTGAGTTCGTTCATGCTGAGGTCAATATATTTTAAACTTGTGCAGTTTGCCATTGATGAAGGTAGCTCTTCAGTCAAGTTATTAGCATTTAAATGCAAGGACACCAAATCGTGCAGCTGACCCAATGTGCTGGGTACGTTCCCAACCAAATGGTTCTCTCCCAAATCCAGAGCAACAAGACTGGTACAGTTTCCTACTCAAATCAAGAAGCTGAAGATGTTGGCCATCACATAATCCAGATGGAATTTCCCTTATGATGAGATGATTGTCTCAGAGGTCAAGATATTGCAATTGTGTAAATTTTCCGAATATTTCCGGAACTGTTCCATTGATTCGATTGCTTGAAGCAAGGAAAAATCTCAAAGAAGTCTGTGCATTCACAAAGTTTGATGGAATGGCCCCAGTAAATTTGTTAATGGAAATGTCTATGTTCTCAATATCCATTGGCATGGATGGAATGGGACCAGTTAAATCATTATGGCTTACATCCAACTCAAGCAATTTTGTGTACCCAGTCATGAAAGGGCTTGGCAACTGACCATAGAGGCCATTCTTTGTGTATGCATGGCTATAAGATTGGGAGAGAAATTCCAAAACCAGGATGGAATGCTATCAACAATTGATGAGTTAGAAAGATTAAAAATTCAAGAGATTTTTGAGTTTGTAGCCAGGAGGGAAACACCTTCCTCTCCAAAGGACAAGATTCTACGAATAGGGGGCACCCAATCTGGCTTCATGTTTAACTTCAAGTTACTAGATGACAAGTCCATATACTGCAACTTGCTCAGTTTTTCAAAGTGTACTTCACTCAGAGTTCCATTGAATTGGTTATCGCCCAGATATATAATTTCTAGTGATAATAATTCTCCAAAGCAGGTGGGTATTGAACCTCCCAAATAACAATCATGTAGCTCAAGGGATCTCAAGTTTTCTAGACGACAAATCGAATCGGGCAAAACATTTTGCATGCCTTTCATGGCTGAAAGAGATGATACATCCAAATACTCCAGCTTACTTAGATTGCACAATACATGATAGTAGAGGAGAAGACTTTGGAGAATAGCTTTAGTTCCATACTTGTTCCTCATCTTTCAAAGAAGTTAGAATCTGATGGTACTCTCCATTGAAGAAAAGCTTCCTTTTAATCCAGAGACTGAAGCTGCTTAAAAGGGTGACTATGAGAAACCCATTTGAAAGAGAAGAGTTGACATGAAGCCAATGTCTCGGGGGGCTGGCCAGGTGAATCTCACACGCAAATATTTTAAGGAGAAGGAATTGTGAAGTCACTTTTTATTGACCAGCATTGGATTACTGAGTTTCTCTTCTAATTAGGAAACATATATAAACTTGTTTCAAAATTAATAATATGTTATGGAAGATCAATAACTTAGATTATTCAAACTTCTTTGATTAATATATGTCAGTTGATGCAGGGACCCAATGTGAAGTTTCTTCCACAAGTACACTAACGACTTGGACGTTTTTTTAAGTCAAGCCAGAAAACCATAGCAGACATTGTTGTCGAAGACTAAAATTGATGTTGGTGTACATGATTGTACATTAATATCACTGTACTGAACAAGTTCCATAAACCTTTTATGGATTTATCTATGTGATTAAAATGGATAATAAAATAAAACAAGTAGTAGAAAAAAAAATGACTTTACTCATTTATAAAATAGTAAATCTTATTATGTCATTCTGTAATATATATAGATTAAAGTATGTTAATAACTCAAAGACACTAAATTTTACGTAAACAATTTTTAAAAATGTTTTAAATTTTTTTGCAAAGAATATACTTTATTTTTTTAAAATTATAAGATCTAGTTGTAAATACGAGTTGATTGATTGGCTATTTGTGACCAAAACACTTTCCACGAGAAGGGTGCTAACTGAATTACCAGAAAGAAAGTTGAGTGTTAATTGAATTACCAGAAAGGAAGTTGAGTGTTAACAGGATTCAACGATGGTCAGGACTCCTTGTTTATAGGTGATTGCTATTAGTGGATGAGGTTTACGAGGAAATTTGTGTTGAAATAGGAAACCAGGTCGAAGCTGGATTCCTTGATTAAAGGATGAGATTATCAGAAGAAGGGCGTTGTGGTAAAAAGTGCGTTCAACCCTAAAGACTATATTATGTCTTCTAAGTCGAGTGATTAGGGTTACGCAGTGAGTAAAACTGAAATACTAGAGGAGAGATTGAGGGGGAGTTCTTCATGCTAATGGAGAGTCGATTCGTTGAAGGTCTTCACTGGTGCTGAACAGAAGAATGCTTTGGCTTTATTGAAGTCGCTAGCAAATCGTGCAGTCTCTCACCTTGTGAAGTCTGCGTGAAAGAAGTCTCTCACGAGAGAGAGTTCACATTAAGGGGGAGAACCTTAGTGTGAGGGGTATCAAGGAGCTTCTGTTGACTGATGGAACAGGAAGCTACAAGATTAGAAGAGTCAAGTTCGAATCCTGATGGAGGAGAACCTACTGTTGTAAGTGTTTCCCAAACACAGTTACTTCTGTAAGACTCTTTAGTGGATTTCTGGTACCCTGGGCCGAGTGCCCCGTAGAGTAGGAACTATTAGTTCCGAACTGCGATAACAGTTTCTGGTGTCTATTGTGTTTTAGCTTATTGTCGATAAGTGTAAGTACACCTATCTCCGGGTGTAATTACACTTCTACGTATACGTGAAGCACAGTAATAACTTCACTAGTAAATAAGATAAGGTTTTTGTGCTTTGTGCAATTCTATCTAGCGACATCTTTTTGCTTGGGACCTGTTAATATGTAGCCAAGTTCATTCTCCAATTTTATCAGCTTCATCATCCGTCTTCAATTCCAGTTACAAACTTTAGTTACGCTTACATAAAATGTAAAACAAAGGTAAGCATAATACAATCAAGATAGAATAGTACACCAGCCACAACTAATACATATATATATGTTGGAGGCAAGACGCTCACTACATATAGAAATGATTAAGCATGTTAAATGACCCAATTAACAAGGGTCATTAGAACATCTCTTAGTAAATGGGTTACCTGCAGGAGCTGGACGCCCGCTTCCTGATGTTCTATCACCAAGTTCTCTCCAAGCTGGTCTCTGCAGTTCCATGGAACCTAACTGAGAAGGGAAATGAGGGAAGCCTCTTGAATCCGCCGTGGAAACCAAACAAGCAGCAATAATAAGCAAAAGAGCTGCAACTGTTGCAAACTGAGGAAGTCTTCCTCCTCTACCACCAAGATGCAACAAACCCATTTTTCTGATTCCTGCTTCTTTGCTTTAATGGTGCAGTTCTTCACTTCCACAAGAGCTTAAATGGTTACAAGAGCTAGGAATTGAAGAAGCTTGTTTTACCCCTGGTTGGTCTGGGGCTTGACGAAAATGAAAATTCATGATGATAAATTAGGTAGGATGCACTCATGAACAGATATCTTAGAAGAAGAAAAAAAAGAAAGTGGCAACGATTAAAGCTTTTCAACTATATATGGACCCAGGAAGAAGCAATTTGAAGGCTTAATGTGAAACTTCCTTCCTCACCCCCACTTAAATTGACATAACCCAAGTTATGTCTTTTATTACTGTTGAGTGTACCTTGAATTTGTGAACCGGGTTCGGTTCATTGTTTTGGGACAACTTATGAGGAGCAAACCAAATACGGTCCAGGTTTGGGCTCATCTTTCTATTAGGGTTCTTTTTAGATGAGTCAAATAGAGAGAGGTCGTGGAAGAGAAATCAGAGTGAGAGAGTGAAGGAATACGACCCAAGGATCTAATCTTTGGTACCCTGGTCGATTATGCTCCTGTAATTTTTGCTGCATAGTAGATTTTTTCTCCCTGCCCGTGGAGTAGGCGATCCGGCCGAACCACGTAATTTCTCTGTGTTCTTTCTTTATTTTTCATTTTTTATTATTATTTGCATCGATTTACAGCTATTTTCCGTGCACGAATCTGCTTTTGGGTAACAATTACACTATATACATAGTAAACATAATCTTTTAGACACGTTGTTGACTTAGATTACTTTTCATTTATCATTCAATATACATTGAATAAGCATATGAAAAAAAAATGTGAGACTAATATAGAGTATAATAAGTAATAAAATACAACACAATTCAGTGGAAAGAGACACTTGAGTAATATTTTGTCTGATATACTGATTCAATTACTAGAAATCTGGTTCAAAGTTTCTGTTGTCAACGAAAAGAAGAGTGAGAAGTTCTTAAATGTCACAGACTTCTTCAGAAACAATTGGGTCTGTTAATGACCCAATTAGCAATGGTGTTTACATGCAGGGTTACCGGCACCATGAGGGGCTGGAGGCCGGTTTCCAGGCGATCTAAGCACTTCTATCAAAGCTCGTTTGTGCAGCACCATGGATCCTAGTTGAGAAGGGAAGTGAGGAGAGGCTCTTGAATCCGCCATGGAAACCAAACAAGCAGCAATAATAAGCAAAAGAGCTGCGACTGTTGCAAACTGAACAAGTCTTCTTTCTTTACCACCGAGATGCAGCAAACCCATTTTTCTGATACTTGCTTCTTAATTTGCTTTGATGATGCAGTACTACTCCTCTTCCACGAGATTAAATGGTTATAAAGGTAGGGAAAGAAGTTTGTTTTCGCCATGGTGGGTCCTGGGGCGTGACTAAAATGAAATTCATCGATTATAAGTTTGGTAGCCGTCATTCATGAACAGTTTTCCTTTTTTCTTAAATGAAGAGAAGACTGGTGGGAGGTTCTTAAATGTCATAGACTTCTTCATGTGTGGAGTCCACGCGTTGATTCCAATATTGAATAAAAACTTTCAAATTCATTGTTCCACATGATGAATCTTTGACTACAGGCATGTTACACACTTCTGAAAGTGCTCTTTAAAGTAGTTGCCTTATTATTACAACTTGTGATGTATTTAATCAAGAGTCCCTGTTTCCATTTTAACTTGCTGAGCTGAAGAGTAATGCCAACCATAGATATTGGAAAGATAAGACATAGATCAACCCTTAATCTAGTTACAATACCACAATAAGATCCTAAGTTTCTTAATGCCAATCATAGATATTAAAAAGATATGACATACATCAACCATGCATTAATCTAGTTACAATACCGCAATAAGATCCTAAGTTTCTTTTCTGATCTTCTTCTTCAGCCAACTGATATTTAGAACCCAGACCGTGATAATCCACTCATGCATACTTGTCATCAAAGAACCTGAAGAAAGCAATCCTCCAGCCTCTCTTGAATGCTAAGATCCCAAAAACTCCACAAAAACCGACTACAAAACCATGCCCAATGCCTATATACATCCATAACATTTCATTATGTTCCTTGGCAGATTTCTCTTCATGAACCACACTTGGGGGAGTTTTATTCTCTGCACAGATCTTCGAAAGTGGTGGTCCACATAGGCCAGCATTGCCCATGTAGATTGATGCATCATTCAAGGTCTGCAGTTGAGAACCTGATGGGATCATCCCATGCAATTTATTATAGGATACATTCAGGTGTTGTAGAAAAGACAGTTTGGACAAGCTTGAAGGGATTGGGCCGGAGAGCTGATTTCTTGAGAGATCAAGAGATATTAGCTCATGCAAGTTGCCTATATCTTGTGGGATCTTCCCCGACAAATGATTCCCTGATAAGTTTAAGTGGACCAGACCAGATAGATCGCTCAATTCAGCAGGGATTTCTCCTGAAATGAGATTGTCTGACAAATCCATGCTGACAACGAGGGAGAGAATTTGTGTGTACTCATTGAGCTTTCCATTTGCCGACAGAATGAACGTTTCTCCATTGGTAGAAATATCTCCTGTCTCCAAGCGACGTAATTCTTGTTTCTTTTGCATGGCTTGGAAGTAGTTGTGAAAGCTTTTTGGAATTGACCCATGTAAGTTATTTTGTGCAAGATCAAGCACCTGCAAGTAACCCAAGTTTGAAAGTTTTGGAGGAATTTTCCCAGTAAACTTGTTGGACCTCAAGCTCAGAATTTCAAGATCAGGAAAGCTCTCTGGGAACCAAGTGGGAATGCTTCCAGTGAGTTCGTTCATGCTGAGGTCAATATATTTTAAACTTGTGCAGTTTGCCATTGATGAAGGTAGCTCTTCAGTCAAGTTATTAGCATTTAAATGCAAGGACACCAAATCGTGCAGCTGACCCAATGTGCTGGGTACGTTCCCAACCAAATGGTTCTCTCCCAAATCCAGAGCAACAAGACTGGTACAGTTTCCTACTCAAATCAAGAAGCTGAAGATGTTGGCCATCACATAATCCAGATGGAATTTCCCTTATGATGAGATGATTGTCTGAGAGGTCAAGATATTGCAATTCTGTAAATTTTCCGAATATTTCCGGAACTGTTCCATTGATTCGATTGCTTGAAGCAAGGAAAAATCTCAAAGAAATCTGTGAATTCACAAAGTCTGATGGAATGGCCCCAGTAAATTTTTTATTGGAAATGTCTACATTCTCAAGCAATTTTGTGTACCCGGTCATCAAAGGGCTTGGCAACTGACCATAGAGGCCATTCTTTGTGATACGCATGGCTATAAGATTGGGAGAGAAATTCCAAAACCAGGGTGGAATGCTATCAACAATTGATGAGTAAGAAAGATCTAAAAATTCAAGAGATTTTTGAGTTTGTAGCCAGGAGGGAAACACCTTCCTCTCCAAAGGACAAGATTCTAGGAATAGCTGTAGAAGTTGAAATGGAGGCACCCAATCTGGCCTCACACCCAGCTTCAGGCCACTGGATGACAACTTCAAAACCTGCAACTTGCTCAATTTCTGAAAATGCACTTCGAGCAGAGTTCCATTGAACTGGTTATCACCTTGTTTCAAAATTTCTAGGGATGATAATTCCCCAAAACATGTGGGTATTGAACCTGACAAATTGAAGGACTCTAATGCAAGCAGTCTCAAGTTTTTCAATTGGCAAACTGAATTGGGCAAAACATTTAGTACCCCAATATTGTTTGAACGAAGGGATATATCCAAGTACTCTAGATTCCTCAGATTTCCCAAGTGCATTGGTAGTGCTCCATATAAAAGATTCAATGACATATCAAACAACTTAATGCTTTCCCATTTTCCCTCAAATACTCTGGAACTATTGTCAAAGAGATCGTTGCTTGTCAGACAAAGTTCTTGGAGGTAAGGGAGTTGAGATAGCACAACCTGACAAGTGTAACTCTACAAGGGATGGGAGGGAACTCATCACTTGGATAAAATCCCTATTGACTTCTCTAACATTCACCCCATTCATCTTTAGTTGTTTCAAAGACTTCAATTTTACCAACCATTCTAAGTTATCCACACTCATCGTGAAGGGAGATTCAAAAGAAGAAGACAGATCAAGTACCTCAAGGTTAGAGAGATTCCCAACATGCTGAGGGATTCTCTGAAATCCTGCAGATGAAAGGTTCAAGTACCTCAATTTATGGAATGACCCAAAAAAATCTGGTATTGGGAAGCCATCAAAAGAGTTGCCACTCAGGTCCAAGTGCTGCAGATGCTCAAGATCTTCCAGAGCTGGGTCTACTCTGCCTCTAAGACTTGTGTCTTTGTAAGGATTGGGAACAGTGTAAACTGCTGTGAAGAGATACTTTGCATTTGGATTACGGAGGTCAAGTTGAATAACATACCCAGTTTGGTTATCACACGAGACTCCATCCCATTTGCAGCAATCAAGGCCATCAACCCATGAAGCAAGACGATTGGAAGGATCCAGGAGGCTCTGTTTAAACACCATAAGCGCATTCCTCTCCGAGTCGGTGCATGCCAAGCAGGAAAAGATATCCGTGCCCATGAATACATGACAGTAGAGAAGAAGACTCTGAAGAAAAGCCTTGCTTACACACTTGTTCCTCATCCTGTAAACCCAAGAAGAAGTACCGATGATCATCTGATGATTCTCTACTTGAAAAAAGAGAAAGCTTCTTTCTCCCACCCAGCTAATTTTGTAACAACACGTCAAGAGTTTGAAACCTTTTCCACACGTTAAATAATAGCTTGATTTGACATTCAAGTAGAAGATTAATTTGCAGCTTCCTCTGTCTGAGTGTTTCAGTTTTTCCAGATTAAGAATCTGAACTTAAATTTCTACAAAGCGAATTTCTTTATGGTTTGTTTCGTTACCTTTCTATCTTAAACCGGCCAGCCAGTTTCTTTCTTGGGTATGGTGGTTGAAGCAATTGAATGTAACTTATTCCACACGTCGACGTTGAATTAATATGGAACTGAAATTGAATTACGTACATAAAAGACTTGGATTTTTAAAAGTCAATTAGACGCTTGTTGAGTACTACAGCCATAAAACCCAAGAACAGTGTAGGTCCCGTTTCTTGTATGGTGTTATAATATATAGGTGTTACAACACTGGGGCGACTCCAACACTTGGAATCGGGAACAGCAAACAAATAGAAATATATGAAGTGGAACATACATATAAATTTGATGAAATACAGAGAAACACACGTCTGTATTATGGGGCATACAGTCCCTATCAAGGAATCTTATTTATTGTTGTAAGACAACATTACAATCGTAGACTTTTCAACAAAATGCAACAAACTATAAACTTACAACGATAGATAATCCACTCAACACACATGTGAGTGGAAGAGAACGTCTCTGACTTCCTTGACCTTACCAAGGCTCTCCCTTGGTTGTTGCTCTCCTCCAGAGAGCTTCGCAACGTACTTCACTCGTGACTTTAGACACGATCCTGCAGATCTCTCTTTTCACTCTACTCCTTTTCTTCTCTATCTTTGCTTGTTCACTTTGTTGATCATAGCATTTTCCTTTTATAACAGAGAAAAGACCAAGTTTAAGCTCCTCAATAAGCTCCACTATGACCCTTATCTCAAGGGCACTACCTACGTGTGTCCATCATTACACATTCCCTGTCTAAATAAAGACATGGAGTGCTTCCACTTTTCTTTTCCACGTCCTTATGCCAAAAAGAGGACCACTTAATTTGGTCCTAACAAACAGAACCATGTTATATGTACAATATCCATAACAATTCATTTTGTTCCTTAATTGGCAGATTTCTCTTCATGAATCACACTTGGGGGAGTTTTATACTCTGCACAGTTGTTTGAAAGTGGAGGTACGTAGTAGATTGATAGGTCTGCATGCATGCAGTTGGGGACCCGATGGGATCGTCCCATGCTATATATTTTATGATACATTCAAGTGTTGTAGAATTATTGAAAGACAGTTTGTTCAATCTTGAAGGAATTGGGTCTGAAAGCTGATCATTCCTTGAGAGATGGATAGAGAGAGTGAGTTGTAGATCTTGTGGGATCTTCCCTGACAAATGATTCCCTTGATAAGTTTAAGTGGACCAAACCAGCTGATAGATTATCACTCTCATTCGGCAGGGTATATATACTTCCAGTTAGTTGGTTTTAATTTCTTACTCAAATCAAGAAGTTGAAGATGTTGGCTATCACATAATCAAGAAGGAATATTGCCGCTTATGATCAGATGATTTCTTGAATAGTGATTGCAATTGATCAATACATAAAAAACTATATATGAAACCATGTCCCATGCCTATATACATCCAAAGCATTTCAGGTTGTTCCTCGATCAGCAGGTTTGTTTTCAAGAATCACAATTGGGAGTGCTTTAATCTTTAGGTGCAATTCTTCAAAAGTGGAGGCAAGGCGCTCACTACATATGGAAATGATTAACAATCTTAAATGACCCAATTAACAAGGGCTATGATAACATCTCTTTAATGGGTTACCTGCAGACGCCAGCTTCCTGATGATGATCTATCACCAAGTTCCCTCCAAGCTGGTCTCTGCAGTTCCTTGGAACCTAACTGAGAAGGGAAATGAAGGAACCCTCTTGAATCCGCCATGGAAACCAAACAAGCAGCAATAAACAAAAGGGATGCAACTGTTGCAAACTGAACTAGTCTAATAGTCTTCCTCCTCTACCACCAAGAGATGCCACAAACCCATTTTTCTGATTCCTGCTTCTTTCCTTTGATGATGCAGTCCTTCACTTCCACAAGAGCTTAATTAAATGGTTACAAGAGCTAGGAATTGAAGAAGCTTGTTTTCCCCCTCGTTGGTCAGGGGCTTGACCAAAATGAAAACCATGATGATAAGTTTGGTAGGACGCACTCATGAACAGATATCTTAGAAGAAAAACAGAAGAGAGAGATAAAAAAGAAAAGAAAGAAAGAAAGGCAACGACCAAAGCTTTTCAACCAATGGACCCAAGAAGATAAGTAACCCAAGAAGAAGCGATTTGATGACCTAGTTCCAAAGAACAAAAGCCATCAATTTTTCCAATTATTGCAATTAATTCGGTATTGGTCTTGGGTTCACTTTTATGTTAAAGAGTTAATATATATGATTTTTTTTTTTTAACGTAATAATTTATGGGAGAGATTCTGCATGGGGAGTCATACATAGTATAATATGATTAAGCAAAAATCTGTCATATATATAAGCATATATAGAAATAATTTAGATGGTTTGTCTTGGAGAATTTCATGAGCAAATCAAATTTAAACACAAACGGAAGCATATAATTCAATTAAGCTAGAATAATACACCAGGCACAAGTACTAATACATATGTTGGAGACAAGTCCCTCACTGCACTTAGAAACAATATATTGGATCTGTTAATGACCCAATTAGCAATTGTGATAAGCACATGAAGGGTTACCGGCAGGTGTTGGAGGCCGGTTTCCGGGCGAGCTAAGCCGTCCTCTCAAAGCTCGTTTGTGCAGCTCCATGGATCCTAATTGAGAAGGGAAGTGAGGGGAGGCTCTTGAATCCGCCATGGAAATTACCAAAGAAGCAGCAATAATAAGCAAAAGAGCTGCAACTGTTGCGAACTGAACAAGTCTTCTTCCTCTACCACCGAGATGCAGCAAACCCATTTTTCTGATACTTGCTTCTTAATTTGCTTTGATGATGCAGTACTACTCCACTTGCACGAGATTAAATGGTTATAAGGGCAGGGAAAGAAGCTTGTTTTCGCCATGGTGGGTCCTGGACTCCTCGGGCGTGACTAAAATGAAATTCATGGATTATAAGTTAGGTGGGCGTCATTCATCAACAGTAGTTTTCCTTTTTTCTTAAATGAAGAGAAGACTGGTGGGAGGTTCTTAAATGTCACAGACTTCTTCATGTGTGGAGTCCACGCGCGCGTTGATTCCTTTGAATAAAAATTTTCAAATTCAGTGTTCCACATGATGAATTATCTTTGACTACGTACATGCATGTTACAGACTTCTGAAAGTGCTCTTTCAAGTAGTTGCCTTATTAATTATTACAACTTGTGATGTGTATTTAATCAAGAATTAATCACTGTTTCCATTTAAACTTGCTGAGCTGAGGAGTAATGCCAACCATAGATATTGGAAAGATAAGACATAGATCAACCATTAATCTAGTTACAATACCACAATCAGATCCTAAGTTTCTTTTCTGATCTTCTTCTGCAGCCAACTGATATTTAGAACACAGACCTTGATAATCCACTCATGCATACTTGTCATCAAAGAACCTGAAGGAAGCCATCCTCCAACTTCTCCTGAATGCTAAGATCCCAAAAAACTCACAAAACCCAAGAGCAAAACAATGTCCTATATATGCCTATATACATCCATAACATTCATTTTGTTCCTTAATTGGCAGATTTCTCTTCATGAACCACACTTGGAGGAGTTCTATTCACTGCACAGTTCTTTGAAAGTGGAGGTCCACATAGGCCAGCATTGCCCCTATAGTAGATTGATGCATCATTCAAGGTCTGAAGTTGGCACTGAGAGATGATTTTCTTGAGAGATCAAGAGATATTAGCTTAAGCAAGTTGCATATATCTTGTGGGATCTTTTCCCTGACAAATGATTCCCTGATAAGTTTAATACAACCAAACCCAATAGAAAAAAACTCTAGTGCTCACTCATCGGTGTTGTGCCGTAATCTTGTTGGCTGCACTAGATAAAAACTCTAATGCGGGTACCATAATCCACACCCATATTGCTTTTGGGAATTGCATTTGAAGTCACAAGGAAATGTTACGCAGGGACCCAATGTGAAGTTTTTATAAGCTAAAATTGATGGAGGTGTACATGATTGTACATAAATATTACTGTACTGAACAAGTGGTTCCATAAACCTTTTATGGATTTATATATGGGATTAAAATGGATAATAAAGTAAAAAATGAAATAGCAATAAAAATGACTTAACTTTAAAAATTTATAACTCCTGTAAACAAGAGAAGGTATTTGTTCTTTGTTAAATTCATACATATTTATTCTGATGTAGAATGTCGAGGTGAGGTTTTTATAAGCTGAGATCAACCAAAGTACACACGTTATTATAAATGAAAGTTTTACCTCAACACTGGGAAGAACTTCTGCATGCCTTCTCTTAATTTTCTTCTAAAACATTCAATTCTGTAGAAAATCTCCTTTAAATGAGTTTTAACAGATTTTTTTTCTGTGCTTATTGAACTTTGCATTTATAAGTAATAGAGGCAACCTTTGTTGAAACTGGAATGATATATTCCATAATTAATGTTATGTAACATTTGTTGGAGTTTTGAACAGAGAGACACTCAATTTGAAACATTTTTGAGAACTTCCCCAATAAACAAGTTGGGGGATTCAGATCACTTGGGGTGTTCAGTACGCACTCGCTTATGGTATTATGTCGCAATCTGGTTCGCGGCACCAAATAAAAACTCTGAGGTCGTGGTAATCGGAACCCACAAGTTGGATCTCGAACTCGAAACTTTGAATAAAAATTTTCAAATTCTTTGTTCCACATGATATATTTGACTGCATGTTACACGTTTCTTCAACATGTCCCACATGTTGAAGAAAACTATATGTGATTACAGTTAATTTGACTAAATTCAGTTTATGAAAGCAATCCTCCAACTTCTCTAGAATGCTATGATCCCAAAAAACCCACAAAACCCAAGAACAAAACCATGTCCTATGCCTATATACATCCATAACATTTCTTTTTGTTCCTTAATTGGCAGATTTCTCTTCACGAACCACACTTGGAGGAGTTTTAGTCTCTGCACAGTTCTTTGAAAGTGGAAGTCCACACAGGCCAGCATTGTCCATGTACGTATAGTAGATTGATGCATCATTCAAGGTCTGCAGTTGGGGACCTGATGGGATCATCCCATGCAATATATTGTATGATACATTCAAGTGTTGTAGATTAGACAGTTTGGGCAAGCTTGAAGTAATTGGCCAGGTCCTGAGAGAAGATTTCTTGAGAGGTCAAGAGATATTAGCTCATGCAAGTTGCTTATATCTTGTGGGATCTTCCTCGACATACGATTCCCTGATAAGTTTAACTCAACAAAACCCAATAGATAAAAACTCTAGTGCTCACTTATATATGGTATTGCGTCGCAATCTTGTTGGCTGCACTGGATAAAAACTCTAGTGCAGGTACCTGATCCACACCCAGTACTACTTTTGAAATTGCTTTTGAAGCAGAATTAGTCATGTCACCCGAGGATATGTTGGAGCTTATTCTATTTGAATTAGATCTCCGGAATAATATTTCATTAATGTGCAAATGAAAGATTAAGGTAATCTATAAATGTTTTGCGTGCATGTTTGCCCGCTAATACGATTTCCTTAAGCGTAATTATTTATTAGTGAGATTTCCTAGAATCATACATGGTATACATGGTGTAATACATTTAAGAACAAAATCTGCCAGATAAGTATATACAGATAATCATTTAATACAAGAGATTATGTATGATATTTGGTTAATTGTACTTCCTTAATTATCTCTTCTAAAGAAAACTCTATAAATAGGGTGTCATAAGGCTCACAACAATCTAAGGGAACAATGCCTCTCATTTTCACTATGCCATTCTCTCTCTTTTCCTTGTGTTTCAACTTCCATGATCTCAACGGTTGCAAAGATGTGTCATGGGAGTAGTGAGATATCAAGGTCAGGTGTTCAATCCCAATGTTCCACAAGGAAGAAACATGGGACTTTCGACTTTTTACTCAAGGTAAATTAGCCTCTTCTTCTTAATACAATCTTTAATATTTATCATTTTTATTACTGTCTATATTCTATTTTATTACCATATATTTATTCTTATTTACCTAGCTAAATGCTTTATACTTCAGTATTCATGTAATTTGATTGTTCATGTTTCTTAATCATATTATTTACTCCTGGAATTAAATTATAATTCTACTATTCTAGTATCTCTACTCCATGATAAATTGATAATTCCCCCCATAAAAAACTTAAAAAAGAGAAATTTAACAAAAAAAAAAAGGGTTGTTGAACCCGACGTGAATCGAACACGCAACCTTCTGATCTGGAGTCAGACGCGCTACCATTGCGCCACGGATCCACGGTTGAAATTTCTTTCCTTCTTATGTTTCTCGACATTGTAATATAAATCATGATCTTACGTACGTTTCAGTTTCTATTGCGGTGGCTTCTTCGATCTTCCGAAGCGACTCTTCAGTCTTCACTCTTTGAGCAGAGTTGCCCCTCTTCAATCTTCAATCTTCATCCTTCTTCCTCAGTTTAAGCCACAGATTCACACTACCCAAGAATCAAAATCTCATTCCCGTATAAAAAAATGAAAGAAAAGACACAACCATTCACATTCAGACATGACTCTTCAATCCCATGACTGATAACTCCTCTCTCAGTCCCTATATAACCCCCCTTCTCCGTTCCCCCAAAACCCATCTTTGCCTTCTTCTTCTCTAGCGCATTCTTCTTCTTGAATCTCCTTCGAATCTCTAATCACCTTGCGCTGCAGCAGCAATCGATGGCGTCGACTGTCCTAACTCTGCAAACCCACGACGGGGTTTCCTTCCAAGTGGAGCGCGCGGTGGCCTTCGAATCCCCGATCATAAGAAGCATCGTCGAGTCCGGCGCCGGGGCCAGTGCCGGTAATAACAGCAACGGCGGACCGGGTGCGATCCGGGTCCCGACGGTGAGCGGCGGCGTGCTGAGGATGTCGATGGACTACGTGGGTCGGCGGCGCGGCTTCCTGAGAAGGATTGCGGAGGGGGACGTGGGGGCGAAGGGGGAGATGCAGGAGTGGGAGGCGGCGTTCTTCGGGGTGGGGCAGGGGACCCTGCTCGACCTCGTCGAAGGGGCCCACTTCCTGGGCCTCGCGGAGCTGAGGGAGGCCGCCTGCGGGAGGGTCGCCGACGCCATAAAGGGCAAGTCCGTGGCGGAGATCCGGCGGCTGTTCAACATTCGCAACGATTACACCCCCGAGGAGGAGGAGGCCGTCCGGCGAGAGTTCCCCTGGGCCTTCCTCCATTGATTCCAAGCTTGATTCATTTATTCGAATAAATGTGTGCTGAATAAAGAAATATATATATATGTTTCAATTCTGAATATTTTTACATTATTTTTAGATTTCAGAAATTGAAATGTATGTTGATTCAGATTGTATGGTTTTTTTATATAAGCTAAGATACCTTGGAAACATTTCTACTTTTTGTATTTTATATCATTAATTAATTTATTTATATTAAATATATTTTCATCTTTATTTTCTTATTAGTCTATGAATTAATCTAAGTGCAGCAATTAAATAAAAAATAACAAATGTTAAAGCAATTTAAAGGGTTGGATCAAGTGATCAACATTAAAAGATAATCTAAAAGGAAAGAAAGAGAAAGATATTATTCATATCATGAACGGTGGAGTTATATTATGTGATGGAATCAATGTGAAGTTGGTCCAACATTTTCCCACAAAAGAAAGTATCCATTTATATGATTTTTTTTTTATATGCAAGGTATTTTTCTCTCTTACACTCTAAACTTTTTCATTTTATTGTATTGTGTCATTAATTAATTCCTATTATCCATTACAATAGCCACATTTTCGTATTTATTTTCTTTATTTTATAAATTGGAGACCAAAGATATCTAGAAGATACTAAATGACTATCAAGTGTATAAAAAACTATTCAGTTTGCCAAAATCTACCCAAACCAACACAACATGATGGTTCACATATAAATTCTTTGGTGGTAGTTTAGGTGGTCTCATTCAACGTGGCATTGGTAATTTTATGATGTGGTGCACCGTGATTTGCTTTGGCCACGTTGCATTTTGGCCGATGGATCCGGGTTCATAGTTTAAGTGGTCTCATTCAGGTCATTGGTGTGAAAGGTCTTATGTTCGAGTCTCCATGACAATGATAGGAGTTAGAAGACAGAAACTCAATACACAATAAATATCACACGAATAGGAATCAACGCTACACGGGAGTGAGTTAGCTCGATAAGAGTCACACAATTGGAAGTTCGCTCTAAGACCCACGAAACAATATCTTGTTAAGTCGTTTAAAAAAAAAACAAGTGACAATATAAAAAAATTTACGTAACACTCCTATGTGGTTCAACCACTGATTCATCCTGATCTAACAGTGATTGGGCGTAATCGACGAGACCGAATCCGCCGGCCAAAGTGCAGCGTGGCCAAAGCAAATCACGGGGCGGCCAAGCATGGATTCGCCCGTGCGGGGCTTAGGTGGCGCTCCGTGATTCGTTTGGGCACGCTGCAATTTGGCCAGCGGATCCGGGCTCGTAATAGACTTCTCTGTTGGTTTGATGAACGGTTCGGGTTTTATAATTGTGGAGCTGAACCGACTCGGGTCTCACTGGACTCTCTGGTGGCCCGAGTCAAAGAAGATAAAGCCATTGAATCTACCCTTTGATTAAAAAGTGGATTAAAGAGGATACGTGATTATTAGGCCAGGTTCCTGCGATGCAATTAGAGCAGAGAAAGAACGGATCAGATCTGTTAGATCTGTGGGCCCGATGTTGTATTGAGGGACCGGCGTGGTGGGGCCTACCGATGGTGTTCCGAAGCTTATCCTGGCGCTGCAACGATTACTTAAAGGAGGAGATATTTAATCCGCCGGAGTACGCGAGACGTGGGAGACCGGCTGTAGCCGGTAACCGTAACGGACTGCGGCGCGCTTAACGGGTCGACCCGGTCGTCTGATCGAGCTATCCTCTTACGCAAGAGGATTTGCGTATAAATTCGGTCGTCAAGCAGTCGTTGTCTTTTTAGCATTATTGTCCATCTCGCCGCGGAATCGCCGGAGACCTCGCCGGAGATCTTCCAACCGCCTTTTCTGTCGCTGGAGGTAGCCGTGCCCGGCTTTTGAAGGTAACTGATTTTTTCGGTTTTGCATTTTTTAATCATCGGATCGGGTTATTGGACTCGTGTGTGGGATTTGCGTGGCGGGAAATGATATTTGTGGATTGTGTGCTGATTTGTGAACGATCACGGTTTTCGTGATTGGTTACGAGTTGTGCGTGAAAGGGGATGTTTTTGAGAATCGGGGGATTGGATGAGATGGAGTCCGTGATTGTGGATTTTTTTAGCATTTATTGTGAATTTTGGAGTTTTGGATGTTAAGTTTCTCTTTTTCGTTGTTCCATGTTCAGTTTGATATAAGTGAGGAGTCGGTGGGTTGTTTCTTTTGAATTTTGGATTGTTGTGTCGATGGAATTGTGAGATATATGGTGTAAAACTGGAAATTTCAGGTACTCTTGGATGTTATGATGGCGTTATGGTTTTCCGAATCTAAATTATGAAAATTTTAAATGTTTTTTATATTTCTAAATTACTCATGGCCGCTTTGATAGATGTGTTTGATGAGTGACAATAGTTTGTGACAAGTGTTGTGTCTTTTTTGTTATTATATAATATGCTGTTTTAGTTTTTCTCTTGAAAATTTGAAATGCTTGACAGAGATTCGTGTAGATGTACATTCCTCTTCCTGAATTTTTCTGATAATGATTTAATTCTTGTTCATTCTTTGACAGAAGTACTTATTGTGCACCATTTGATTTATGAAACAGAAGGCTATTAGCAGAGACTACTTGCACTGTCTGAATGTTCAGATATTATAGGATGTCTTGTTATTAATAAAATGTTGAGAGATTTTCTATTTGTTTATAAATTGAAGTACTGGACTAGGTTTTTACACTATGTTTCTTAAGTCTGCGTATTATTTTGTTTGGAATACTGAAGTAGTCTGTTGATATCTTTTATGCTGCATCAGGACTTGTGAATTTATTCTAGTTTCAAAAGTCTGTGGAAAACATCTGCTGACCTGACATTGGTGTTCTTTACCATATGCTTAGACGCTGGTGACATGTAGGGTTCAATCTAATTTAAGTGGGATATCCGCATTCACTAATTTCCTACTCAATGTTATTGGTGAACTAGAAAATACTAGAAGAAGGAGGACACTTCTGATGGCTTAATCTAGCTTAGCTGGTACAGCATTATTATAGTGTTACTGATATTTACAGAGATTTTTTTTCCATATGATTGGTGATTTTTCCTTTTTAAGTTAATATATGATTGAATTGAAGATAAAATTACCGATGTTAAGGGAGATCCTATACTTATATTGTTTTTGGAGGACAGATTGACAAAATGTTTCTTTCTTCTCCATTTCACATGTTTGTGCTGGATCTGAAATCATGGGTGCCTTTTTCTTACTTACTAAGTTGTTAGCCTGACTTTTTTTTTTCCTGGCAATCAATAGGCAGCACTTGTTTTGTGCAAATGGCCGACGAAGAGAAGGATAGAGAGGAAAGTTCTGCTCGTGGAAATGAGTGGGAGGTTGTGTCATTGACAGCATCCACATATGCTGCTGCTCCTGATGCACGGGAGGTTCCACTCGAGCCTGCTGACAGTGAACTTGGTGAAGCTGAGGAATCGGCTCGTGCCATGTTCCTGTCAGGACATTTCGTATTTCCTCCCAACGAGCATGAGAACCTACCACTCGAGCCTGATATTGGTGAGATTAATAATGAACTTACAGGTGAACGAAGCACTTTCTCCACAGAAGCCAGCGGTGCTGAGCCACCCATAGAGGAGGAGCCTAGACCTGCAAAAAGTGACGAAGATTGGAACATTAAAGGATTAACAGAAACAGATGAAGTTCACGGTGTCCAGTTCTTTGATGACAAGTGTAAAAGTATACCTATGCAGAACACAGGTTTTGAAGAAGGAAAGGTCCTACAGGGGCTAGGTTTAGTTACTGAAGAGGAGAGCATGTACAGTGCAGGTAAATTCCGATCTTTTCATGGTGAAGCAGAGAGCAGTGTCATGTCAGATCCCGATGAACAATCTCAGCAAAATGTGGATTCCGTTGATCAGGTTTCCAAGTCTCCTAAGTCAACAAAGGTAAATGATAGGGGACATCCTGACCTCCCATGTCAGGCGTGGTGGAAGAGGCATATAACAACATTGTATTCTCACGCAAAGGAGACCAATGCACTTTGGTCTGTTGTCGTTGCTGCTGCTTTGATGGGTCTTGTTATACTTGGACAAAGGTGGCAGCAGGAGAGATGGCAGCTTCAGCAGCTTCGGTGGCATGATGAGGTACTACATAATCCCTCCTTTTTATTTTTATAGGGAGTTAAATATTCTTTTTCCCTTCACTGGCTTTGGCTTGGGAGGCTCAAAATTGGGTGGGGCTGTTTTCCCTGTCTGGTATTCTTTTCCCATTATTGCCCGTATACATCATTTCTGTTTTCTGTGGAGTTTATTCTTTAGCTGAGATCTCATGATTGGTATGAGTGAGTAGGTTCTGTCGGTAGAATCTGGGTTGCTTTCTCCGATTCTTAAGATTGATACTTAAAAAAGAAAAGAGTCTACCTGAAGGCAAGAACAGAAAATCCAAAAGTTCCTCTGAATCTTGAAAGCGTGTACTCAAGAATCAGTCTTTTTCTTTCCTGTTGCAAGCAATCACTACATATCGATTGGCACCTGATTCTGTCTATTGATAGCAGTGAAAAAAGTTCAGATTGTAGAAACTGTTATTTCCTTTCTGCAATAGCATAAAAGGTTCTTATGGTGATTGATAAGATATTGATTGTTATTGCTAGAAAATGAATCGAGTTCTGGGCCCAATATCAAGGTTCAAGGATGTTCTTGTTGGCGGCCAGCGGCGTAGTCCAGCTGTTCGTGGCAGTCTTGCAGCTGAGCGTTGAGGACTAGCTCGAGGATTGCCGATCCATAGAGATGATGACGAAAGTACAGGTTGTTTAAGAGAGAGCGCGAGAGAGAAGGATAGGAATGAAAAGCTTCTCTGGAAATGTGTAATATACAGTTCTTTTTATCAAACGCTACACAACATGGTTCTCCATATCGTCTGGTAATTCTGGAATGCAAGAATCTCATGTTTGCTGATCATTGTTCAATCCTATGCTTGCTTAATCCACCAATTTTCTGAAAACAAAGAGAGTGATGGTTAGTGGAACGCAAGCTGCCCTGAAAGCAGGGATGATATTTAATTTGCAGTCTAGGATGTGCCACTTCGGAAACATAGGTGGTTGGACAATTTGTTCATGTTTGTCTATCAATTATGTTTTTTATTTGTGTTTAATACATTAAGATGAAAAGTTTATTTATGTAATTCATTTAAATTGCTGTAGATAATTTAAGTTATTTAAGAACCCGTAATTCACAAGTTCGGAAGGTTTGAAGCACTCTATTTGGATTAGATAATGATTCATTGTGAACGGAATTTTAGTCTTTTAAGAACTTAGGAATTTATAAATATATCATCTACATTAAATTTTAAGTAAAAGTAATATTTTCCCGATTATCTAACCCGATTATCCTGAGCTTACACAAACTTAATATTACCGGGGTTTTTTACATAAATTCTGATAAATTTTGGCATGCATTTAATTTCCCATACCAGATATTAATTATCTAAAAAATAAAAACATTTTTAGTCAAATAATAATGTACCCACATCCGACATTACACACAATTATTTTCAAATTTCGGTGTCATTTAATTAGCTTAAAAAAAATCAGTAATATTTATGTGTTTCAACGAAAATCCGCTGGTTTGTGAAGAGGCGCGATTGAGAGAGTAATTCGATTAATTCAGAATAATTTTGTTACAATTTGGGTGTGAGTGTCAGAAAATTGCGAATACAATCTCCTAGTATTCCTCTGATTCGATCTCCAGCGAAGTTGAAGCTTCTGGCGAATTGTCGTCGAGACTCGAGTTGCAGAAACGAGCGTGCACGAATTGGTGTGGCTTTGGTCGGTTGGACGGAAGTATTTGTAGGTATTTGTGCTCCACGTGTATCGACTTGCGACGTTGTCGGCGATCGTATAGAGCAGCTCCGGTTTGAACTGTTGAATGACAATGGTCTGCGAGTTGCTTGACTTCTGTGGCTCAAAAGAGCTTATGTGCATGAGAAATTTTTGTCAATGAAGGAATTTTATACCTTCGTTTTGAGAGAGAGTACTTCTGTGCGTGAAGTGTTTTTTCGGCAAGTGCTTTCAAACTTGATTTTTTTCAACCCCTCCAACAGAGAATTTTCGGCTATTTGTAGCCTGTCCTGTGAAAGTTGTTGTAGCTTCCTCCTTGGAAAGGGGATCACAATCCCCTTTTCTATAGTTGATAGAGGAAGACCATAAAATTTTGGTATTCTAGTTTTCACTGGTGGAGGCCAAGTTGTTGGTTGCTGACTTGTGCAGCAACGTGAACGTGACTTGGTTGCTGACTAGTGCTGACGTAGCAAGTTTTCTGTTGTTGTATTGCTGACACGGCGATATGGCTGGACCCGACGATTGTGCAGTGGATGCTTTTAAAACTCAATAAAGCCTACCCATGACGATCGTTTATTGGATTGGTGGGCATTTGGGCTAATCGAATTTGGGCTTACCACATTTTGTTGCATACATTATGTAGCAATGTTTTAAAAACCGAATCGGTTGGATCAATCCGGGTTGGACCATTGAATATTGTATATAATAATTTGTATATATTTAATATTTTTATAGAAAAAAAGACAAAAATAATGCTGATTATAGCAAACCGGGCTGAATCAATAAGAACCGAGCTGGTCCCCAAGGCCCCAATTCTGGTTCAACTGGGTTGAACCGGCCGGTTTGGTTCGGTTTTTAAAACACTGGTCTGTAGTTTGTAGTTTGTACAGTTGACCAGATCTCAGACCTAATACTGGAAGGTCGCCCAAAAGCAACACTGACCGTTCGATTCATCTGCATCATCTGGTCTTACCAAGTAAACAACCTGGTCCACGGTCCCACCACTTCTCGCGTGTTCGGGATTTCGGGAGGGCTCGGGCCCACGGGCCCGGGCCAGGGAGTCGGCGACGCGCTTCTAATTTCTATATTCTTGTGTCTAACGTAAGAGCGAAGTTTTCTCTTCTGTGGACAGTGGGAGGACACTACTCTTCGGAGTCTGTTCTCCTCTTTCTTCGTCTCTGCGTCTCTCTCTCTCTCTATATTTCAAGAGATTCTCATTACTCAAGCATCGGGCCGTGGAATTTTATCGGCGACTTTATCCGTAGTTCTTATCTGAGGTAAGGCCGTCGTTATTAGCACTTGCCTTCTCGTTTTAGGGTTTATCCTGGGTTCATGCGGGTTTGAATGCGGGATTTTTTTTTGTTTTGGAAGGAAAGCTGAGGTTTTTGACTTGGTTAGGGTTTCGATTTGAGCGGGTGGTTCTGTTTGCGGTGATTGTGGTGTGGGGCTGGGGGCGGAGTAGCTTCTGGGGGTGTGGTTGGAGTTTGGATCGAGTTGCTTGTAGAAGCCATGTGGGTTTTTTCTGGTCGGAGTTTTCGGTTGTTGTCGCTTGGGTAGTGGGTAGAGTGAATTTGTGCTAGTTGTTGCGTCGAAACATTTGGTTGTGATGTGCTGCTTCTGATGTATGTGCAGTTATTGCTGTTGCTTGAATATGTTAGGTGTTGTAGTCTATGAATGTTTAAGGTTATTCTTTGTTCAGTACTTGTATTTTTGTGAGTGCCAAACAATTTCGATTCTGGATTTTGTGAAGATGAAACAGCTACCCGTTTACAAAGAAAAAGTTGAACAAGTACTAGTAGCTTGACGTTCTTTTTTTTATTTTTTATTTTTATTTTTTTAGTGTTATTGATGGAACTTACTCTTACAAGCATGATGGCAAAGATCATGCAGCTAAAAGATGGTTCAACAAAATTAGCTCTGCAGTTTGGAATGAGGTGTTTGTCCTTCCTTTATTTTAGTACTCTAACAGATATGCTTAGTAACTATCAGCTCCATAACTAGGCTCCACTATTATTTGTAAAAGTATATCTATTTCTGTTGTCAGGTTTGTAAAAATTTTGTCGTAGACTTCCTTATAAACTCTTATTCTTCCTTTTTTATCTGTATTCTTCCTCACTTCTTCTTTACCTGGTTTTGCGATTAATATTGGAAAGAAAATGAAAACTGATCTAATGAAGTGTTTTACTTTCAATGGATGCTTGTGAACCCAGTTAGAATTGCATGAGACGAGACTTTGAGGAAAATTCAGACATGAAGAATGATAAAATTGATGAGGAAGAAGATTGGGAGGATGCGGAGAAGCGGAAGCATCGGTCGAGCAAGTCCCGCAAGTATAGTGGTGTAGAAGAGGCTGAAGAAAGAGATAGTAGTGGAAAAAGGAAACTTTCTGATAGAGAAGGTAAGAAGAGGTCTGGTGGATCAAGTAGAGCAGATAGTGGTGATGATGATGATGATTATGATGTGAGAAGGGAGTCTCGAAGTAAAGCTACAAAGAGGAGTCAAGAGGATCATAATGAGAAGAAGTCTGGCAGTACAGGTCCTGAAAGAGAGTTGGATAGTAGTAGAAAATTTAAACCTGATGAAATTGATAGAAACTCTTCAAGGAAGGCAGGTGCGAAAGCTTCCTCTCATGAAAACTTCCAAGGAAGAACTAAAAGCAAGGTAGATACCTTAATGGATGGGGATGTTGATAAAATGCAAGATAGAGACCCTAGATACTCAGAAAGGAAGGAAAGTGGGAAGGATAAAGGTCCTGCTTCTCGTGAGCAGGATAGGAATCCGAGAAGAAGATGGGACGAACCTGACTCGGCCAGAAAACCAGAAGATAGTGGGTATCCAGATAAAGCTGATTTAAAGGGTGTCAAAGGTTCCGATAAGCAAGGGGCCTCTAAGGAGAGAAATCTAGATGGAAAAATTGAATCTTCGGAAGCCAAAAATAGGGGTTCGGATTCTAATCCTGAGAAGGCAAGTAGATCAAGCAACAGAGATGAAAAAAGGGTAGATGGGGATGCTAAAGGCAGAAGCAGGTCTGAGGCCCATGAAGAAGATAGTAGACTTACCCCTCGTGAGGAGAGAACACAAGGTGGTAAAGATGATAAGCAAAGGAGGGTCCGGGATGATATTGATTCTAGTGCTTACCGGCTGACTTCCAGGGTTTATGAGGAGAAAAGTGAGAAACAGAGGTCACAACGAGATAGTACTCATGGGAACCGTGATGATAGAGAAAGTCGGGAGAAGTCTGAGTATGCAGATGATGATGGCCGTGGAAGGATGAGGGATAGAAGTGGGAGGGAACTGCGAAGAGGCTCCAATAGATCTCGTACTCCTGAGAGGAGTGGTAGGCGCAGGCAAGATTCGGATGATGCGGATCGAGGTTTCTCTGATTCTGACAATGAAAGGAGTGGAACCCACAGAGGGAAGGAAAGGGAGAAAGATGGCCACAGGGATGATAGATCTAAAGGTAGAGACAGCAGTAGCTGGTCTGAAAGAAGTAGAGATTGGGAAAGTTCAAAAGATGGGTGGAAGAAAAGGCAGCAGAGCCGACATGATAAAGAATTAAAAGATGGGTATAGTGATTTTGATTATGAGAAGGACTGGGATTCGCAGAAGCGTGAACGAGAGAGGATAGAGAATGAGAAGCTGCATGGACAGCCTGGATATAGGAGAGAAAGAAGCCGGCCACCTGATAGTTCAAGGACATCAAGTTTTGGTAACATGAATGATAGTTCTGATTTAGTCGAGATTAGAACAAAATCCCTTGAGTATGGGAGAGATGAGTCAGCTTTTGTTGTAAGAAGAACTGATTCAGGGCTTCATCATGATTTTGGCGGTGGTGGGAGTGATGATGAATGGGGGTACAAGCGTGATGATAGATCGAGAATGTCTGACATATATGGCCCTAATGATGATAAACAGGATAGATATCTCGATGAGGAATCTGTTATGCTTGATCAGGGTGTAATGAGTTCTGGGAGGAGCAGCTATGACATGCCAGGAGAGAAAGGTAGGGGACAGAAAGGGTCTCTTAGTTCTAGTCGGCCTGGTGCTGGTCAGACTTCAAGCAGTGGCTCCCAGCCTCTATTTGGGAATAACCAAGGATTGGGGCCTTACAATAGGAATGGGCAGCAGGCTGTTAAAGTTGGTGGGAGGATTGTTAGAGGAGGTCGTGGAAGAATTACAGGGAGAGATGCACAACGGGTCGGACTCCCTTTGCCTATGATGGGACCTCCTATTGGTCCAATGGGCTTGCCACCAGGACATATGCAGCCAATTGGTCCAAACATGTCTCCTGCTCCAGGGCCACCAATTAATCCAGGCGTATTTATTCAACCATTTCCTGGACCTCTTGTGTGGCCTGGAGCCCGGGGTGTTGATATGAATTTGTTACAAGTACCTCCTGGCTTGGCACCTGTTCCTCCTCCAGGACCATCAGGACCTCGTTTCCCCCCAAATATGGGAAGTGGTCCAAATCCTGCAATGTACTTTAATCAACCTGTTCCTGGAAGGGGAGTTTCTCCTGGGTTGCCTAGTCCTGGATTTAATGCTATAGGGCCAATGGGCCGTGGAAGTCCTCATGACAAATCTGCAGGTGGTTGGGTTCCACCCAGAACTAGTGGACCACCTGGTAAAGCTCCTTCAAGAGGGGAACAAAATGATTACTCACAGAATTTTGTTGACACTGGTATGCGGCCTCAGAATTTCATTAGAGAGCTGGAGTTAACTAGCACAGTGGAGGATTACCCAAAGCTCAGGGAACTTATACAAAAGAAAGATGAAATTGTTGCTAAATCTGCAACACCACCCATGTATTTCAAGTGTGATTTGCGTGAATTTGTGCTGTCCCCGGAGTACTTTGGCACCAAGTTCGATGTAATACTTGTTGACCCCCCGTGGGAAGAGTATGTTCATAGATGTCCTGGTGGTGCAGACCACATGGAGTACTGGACATTCGAAGAAATTCTGAATCTTAAGATTGAGGTACAGAATGCACTTTTTCACCTATTGCTCCACATGCCCAGATTTTTTGGTCATTTTTAAAATTAATCTATACATGTTTTCTCAGGCAATTGCCGATACACCGTCTTTTATCTTCCTTTGGGTTGGTGATGGGGTGGGTCTTGAGCAGGGACGTGCATGCCTGAAAAAGGTAAGAAGGATCAACTAGGTTTGAGCTTGCAATGGATATACTGCTATTAACCAATCTGTACTTCTGCTTGCTGAATTTGTGAAGTATCTTTAGAAGTACTAATTTGTTGTTTCCTACGTGACATTTGCACTTGGTTTCTAGTGGGGATTTCGGCGGTGTGAGGACATTTGTTGGGTTAAGACAAATAAAACCAAAAACAATTCAACTTCAGGTTTAAGGCATGATTCTCATACGTTGTTTCAGCATTCAAAGGTTGGACTAAAAATGCACGATGTGATTATTTGTTTTTTTATGTTTAAAAAGTAGTGTTTGGGCGTAAGTGGTCCTAATCTGGCTCGGGGTTATGTGCAACAGGAACACTGCCTGATGGGCATAAAAGGAACTGTACGGCGGAGCACTGATGGCCATATTATTCATGCCAACATTGACACAGACATTATTATTGGCGAAGAACCTCTTAATGGTTTCTCTCTAACTATTTTGATGTTGGAAACTGCAAAAACATACTCTTAACTGCATAAATTTATTAAATATTTTTTACTTTTAAGTTAAGATTTATTCTCTAAAAATGTTTTTTTCACTACAAGAGGCTCTGTAGTATTCTTGGACATTGTCTGGTTATTCAAAGAGATGCTTTTAAATCTGTTGGATCATTTATTACCAGGTGCTACTAATAAACCAGAAGATTTGTACCGGATAATTGAACACTTCTCTCTTGGCCGAAGGCGTATCGAATTATTTGGCGAGGATCATAACATTCGTTCTGGCTGGCTAACTGTGGGGAAAGGATTATCGTCATCAAATTTCAATTCTGAGGTATGATAATAACCAAATTCTGCATGTCATAGTTCGGTAGAATTTTATTTTTTTGAGAATAGTGATATGCTTTTTATTGATAAAGAATGTAGTTCGGTATAAATTTGAGTAGCCAATCTGAGGTATGATTTTTAAAGTCTACCTCAGTTCCATATTTTTTCATGGTTGGAAAGGAGGTGATCAAAATGATTGAATATGCTTTCAAGTGTAAAGTATCTTATGAAATAACTGAAAGAAAAAAAAATTGGCCGTATACTGAAAACAACTGAGAAAAAAAAATTGGCTGTATACTGAAACAACTGAAAAGAAAAAAAATGGCTGCATACTGAAACAACATCTTATTTGCAGGCATACATGAGAAATTTTGCTGACAAGGATGGAAAGGTTTGGGTGGGTGGTGGTGGGCGAAACCCACCACCTGATGCTCCTCATCTGGTGCTGACCACTCCAGAAATTGAGAGTCTCAGACCCAAATCGCCTCCCGCAAAGAGTCAACAGCAACAATCCACCTCAATCCAAACAACCGCTAACTCCTCTAACAAAAGACCTGCTGTGAACTCACCTCAGAACCCTAATGTCATTGGGCCGCTTGGTTTGAACCAAGAAGTTTCCGGTTCCACCCCAGCAACCCCTGCTCCGTGGGCGTCTCCTATAGGGGGTATGAAAGGTGGGGCGCTAGACGCAGGAGGTGCAGATGATAAATTTTTCGATGGGTACGGCTTCAATCCTTCTTGTGGCCAACCCGGTATGGATCACCTTGATTTCGATCCTCATCGCAATTCTGTTAATTTGTTGTGATTGATCTTCAGCGCAATGCGCAGGCAGAGCTTGTAATTTTTTTCTTTTCTTGCTCTTTATTGTTATCATAAATGCAAGCAGGCAATTTGTATCAATTTTTTTCCCCTTGGCTTGTTGCCTCTTGTTTGTTGTAACATTTGCTGTTAAAGGAAAAATGAAAGGAAAGAGGAAAAGTAAGAGGCTGATTTACGCCTCTACTCTGCTTTTCCCGGTCTCCACTATAGAGTTTTGAAGTTTGTTTGAAAACCTTTACAGAAGCATAACAAAGGTGAGCTAACTGGGTGGAGAACATCCATCAGAACTTGGTTTTAAGGTGTTTGCTGCCGCACCTCCCAGACATGCCTCCGTCTCGGATTGTAGGACTTCATATAAGTAGTGTACAATATAGTTCTCCACATAATAGACATCTTTTCAACCCGAGCCGTCCATATTGCATTATTATGTGCCACATCATATGTTCTTTCATAAGCTCTATAGATTCAAACAGCTGAATGTGCCACGGACTTTTACCACATTCACCTTTATAGTTATGGAATAGATAAATGGTTTCAGATACTAAGATTAAAGAAGGTATGGTACCCTGAATGTATCTGTTATCTCCATTTGTTCTTGTAAGAGTCCACGCCTGGCGTATTAAGAACCAGCCTTAGTAAAATAGGAAATGCACGCAAGTAACCATAAGAGAATGCATTTAGATTTACTCAGGGGAAAAGAAATTGGCTTTTACATTGTTACTCTATTATACAAAATAATCTCACATGGCAAGACCGTAGCAAATTTGGAGCTTCCAAAGCCTCAACCACCTCTTTAAAAGCTCCAAAGAAAGAAAAAGGAAAAATCCTGCTAATGTTACTGATATCTTGCAGCTGGGATACTCATCTCTCACTTTCCGGCTTTTCAGATGGTGTTATTCCAGCAGCAACTTCCGAAGGTGCTGTCTCCGGTTTTTCAGATGGTGATACTCCAGCAGCAACTTCCGAAGGAGCTGCCGCAAAAACATTATTCGAGAGAAATTAAAAATAAAAAAGTTTGAAAGAAGAACAAGCTATCAGGTCATCTGGAATTCAAAGATTTGATTCTTCAGTTCAGATGACCATTGCTGAGTGCAAACTGTAGAAGGTCCTCAAACTGGGATCATAACCTTCTCGGTGAAAAAATCGAAGTTTTGAAAACATCCGTGAAGGAAAAACTTGTAGGCTGTGTCATCTTTCAGACGTCTTTATTTTCCATTGATATTGAACCCTGTATCCTAGTGACCCCAGATCCCTAAGACCCTACACTAGCCTAGTGGCGTTTGAACCACATGCTGAATAACGCTTCTCCATAGCATAGAAAAATGCAACAGATGTACTCATGATGGCTCTTAGAATAATTTATAAATACTTTGTCAGTTGGACAACTTAATGTCTACCAGATTCCTACACTCCACATCAAAGTCTAACCCTACTTTAAGGAATCTCCAAGGTTTTGTATGCTATCATAGAAGCAGATTGTAGACAAAAAATTCGTATGCAGTCTAGTAATAACCAAAATGATGATTAGATTTAGCCCATTGCAACAATAAAACCAATCTGTAACTACAAAATCTGATCTTGCATGCCAAAATCGGTTAAAAAGGAAAAATGACAAACCTTGAGATTGTTCCAGTGGGGTTTCAGGTTTATCTGCTTCTTGTTGTACAGCAGCTGCAGAAAGCTGCTCCTCTGTCACCTTTAATAATTCTTCACTAGAGTATGCATTGGCATCTGAAGTTTCTTTTTCCTGTGTAGTTTCCTGCGTTTCTGTTTCCTGTGTGGTGGTTGCATCAGATTTAGCAGATGCTTCAGCCCAAAACTTCAACAAATCATCGGTAGATGGTATAGGGTCTCCATCTGCAATATGAAAGACAAAATGTACCTGTTATCTAGCATCCTACAATCGAAAGAAACATTTTGGGAACTGAGAAAGCAACCTCAACTTCTCAATTTCTTTATTTTTATTTTTTTGACTTCATAATTGCATCATGCACTCTTACTCCCTATTCACTGAAAATCACTAAGCCACAGCAAATGTGAGCAGTCCAAGTTAACTGTGTTCACAAGCAAAAACTTCCTTTAATGTACCAAAAGAAAGTAGACACAGAAAGCAGAAAAAAAGACTGATCGCCTCGACCATAGAAAAGGAACTCGAGGACACCTTTTAAATCTTTACATCAACATATGACAAAGAAGAGCATTTTTATCAAAAATTATTTCAGATAGGAGGAATTTGTAACAATTCCATCTGTCAATACCCAGTGAAAACCAAAGCTACTACTAGTAAGCGTCTGTGCTTTTGTACATACTAACACCTGACGATAGTTAGATAGTGTTTTTGTTCAACAGGATTTGTAAAGGAGATAAGAAGTCTCATAGGGAAAACAAGTTACATCCTTTAGCTTACTATGATTTTCCGAATTTATGTATAACGAAAATTATACTCTGGGAAGAGCTTTATATTCCTCTAAGGCTTGTGCTTCTAATACTAGAAAGATTTGGTAGTTGGTGAATGTTCTCGAAACCAATATAGAGCACTGTTCATGAGTGATGGTGACAAGTTCAAGCTCGATTGGTAAAGAAACCATTGACTGCAACAGAATAGGCAGGCAGGCAGGCACGAGGGAGGGAGGGAGGGAGGGAGAATTGAGTATTGCATGATGACCAAAATACAAAAAAATATGGGGATGGGTACAGGGATGGGCTGGTTACATTTACTGCACCATTTTTCTCAAAAAGAAAAAAAAAACATTAAAAAAAATCACTTGAAGTATTCTTGGAAAACACATTAACTGGGAAATTGGAAATTTTAGTTCTAAGGCTTGACCAGATCGAGTACAATTTGGCACTACAAAAGATTCAAGTAATCGAAACCACAGTCCATAGGTAAGAAAGGAGTGAATCCATCCATAGCAATTGCTATTAACTCCCGTGACATCCAAAATCCATTTCTTGACACGAGTACTTATCTCACCAAGCCCCACCACACAGAACATTGTCAGCAGCAGCATCTCTCCAGAATTTTAATTTTGGAAATAAACTAGAGCAAAAAACAGCCAAACATCTCATAAACTAGATTAGTTGGATAAAGAGTAAAGTACTCACTTGGATCAACACTTGGTGGTGGATTCTCCTTGACAGCCGAGGATGTAGACACAGGGGTATTATTTGTAGACTCAGGGGTATTTGTAGAAGGTGGAACTTCATCCAGACCTATTTCACGCTCAAGAGTTGTTTTAAATTCCCTTGAAACATCCTGCAACAAACAGAAATTACGATAGCATTTGAGACGTTGGCAAATGAGAAGGCTTTAGATGAACATCAGTGTCCCTTCCTCAAAAATGATGTCAAATGAATCAACATCTTAAAGCAATTTCACAGCCCGCCTCTAAAGAGGTACCCAAATCAGTGCCTAATGATCTAATAATTTTCAAATTACATACCTGAAGCTCCCGAATGGTAGGTTGGAAAGCACGCAAAGTCTTACCCAAAGTCTTAGCAACCTGTAAGTAGATACTCTCACTTTGAGAAAATTAACTAACAAAGGCATCATATAAAAGAAATAATGTGCTAGTAGGCCCTTGGATCCCCCAAGCTACAAATAGAACAAAGAACTAGAAATGTGAAAAATGAAGAATTGTTCGAAGCATAAGAACATATCATGTAACAAAGTAACTCTCTGAAGGAGTAACAATATCAGTTCTTTTCGTAGTTGGTTAATTCAATAATTGTTGGGAAGGATCAACAATCCTGTTCCCCTTCAACTGGAGTCACAAGAAGAAAAGGCCTTTGGTTCTATATGAAGCCACACGAGCTAAAACCAATGGAAAGAAAAAGAGAAAGGCCGATGAAGAGATGACCTCTGCAAGGCCTTTGGGACCGAAAACCAGCAGAGCTACAACTCCAATAACAAGAGCCTCCGGAGCTCCAACTCCAAACAATGAAGCATAAACAACCATACGTCTGCATTTCCCCTTCTTTTCTACAAGCACAAAATGCGAATTAGTGGTTAGCAAAAATTACATGCACCGAAAAAGTTGAGCTTTTTTCCATGCACTCAAACATGAAAAAGGCAAGGAGAAGAACATTCATTCAGAAAGACGGGCACAGCCGCCACAGACAAACTTTACCAATCGACAAGCGAACCCGAATTCGATACATTAAATAAAGGCCAACCAGAAAGAGAATCGACTCCAATAATAGAAAACAGATAACCAAACAGAAGAAATAAAGGGAATCCAACGAGTACCATTTTTAGCTGCCCCCTGCCTGACTGAGATGCCCAGATGCTTCAACCCATTCCATGTCGAAAACAAACCCAAACCCCATTTGGGACTTGAAGTCGACAAGAGATACTTGGCGTTTTTAGGATACAGAAGAGGGGAAGCAGAGAAAGCATAAGTGCGAACTCTTCTACTATTTGAACATACCAAGGTGGGAAATGGAGCTGCGGAGGCAATAACTTCAGCCATCTTAGTTAACAGATGTGGTCTCTTCTTCGCCTTTGATTTCAGACCAAACAGATGTAAGAAGAAGACATCACTTCCATAGTTCCATTTACAGACCAGAGAAGAACAGCTCGAGCTGGAAATACTGTTTAGGGTACTTTTGTCATTTTATATAATCTCCATGTTAGACGCGGCTCTATCTTTTATACTAAGGATGATGAACGTAACATGTATAATTAGACATTGATAATTAAGAAAATTTTATCAAGGTTATTTAATTCGAAAATGATTTTTTTTTTGAGTTTTTAATTTTTTTTATTATATATATATATATATATATATATGTATGCACCAAAATCTGCATGGCCCAAATTCAAAAGTCAGGGAGTCCATCGACCCGCAAACAAGGTTCGTGGATAGGCCTCGACAATTCTCGAAGCACTTCGATGCAGCCCATCGCAAGGATCCCGTTTCGTCGTGTTATCAACTCGGTGAGTCATCTCGAAGCTTCTTAGACTCGGTGAGTCATCGCCACATCAGCGCGAGTCAGCATACAGTCATCCATTTCAAACGGGAGAATAAATCTCTAGAAAGAAGCTACGATCCCCATTCAGGGGATCTCAACGGGGAGTTCCTAGTCTCCCTCCTCCCCTCTTCTCCCTCAACCTCATGAGCATAAAGGGGATCGTGATCCCCTTTCCCAGGCAACGTCTCTCACAGACAGGCTACAAAAGGCCAGAAGTTCCCTGTTCCAGGGGTTGGAAAATTGAAAGGAAGGTTGGAAAATTGAAAAGTTGGAAGGTTGGAAAATTGAAAAGTTAGAAGGTTGGAGAAATAACCTCAAAAGACCTCTCTCGACAAGTGAAGAATCCTTTCTCTCTCCTAAACCGAAGGACACAAATCCCTTCCCGGAGGAGAAGTTCTCACGTACAGAGGTTGGAAGAAATCGAGTTCGACAGCCTTCTTGTCGAGAAGAAAATACACTCGAGGAAGCTCTCGAACCAGAGAAGTTC
Organism: Aristolochia fimbriata; assembly: GCA_019845555.1. Lineage (NCBI taxonomy): Eukaryota > Viridiplantae > Streptophyta > Magnoliopsida > Piperales > Aristolochiaceae > Aristolochia > Aristolochia fimbriata. The sequence continues at coordinate 1,943,649 of CM034083.1, forward strand.
AACCACTGCAATTCGTCGTTCAACAGTTCAACCGGAGCAGCTCTACACGTCCGCCGGCAACGTCATAAGTCGAAATACACGGAACACAAATACTTCCGTCCGACCGACCAAAGCCACAAGCAGTGCGTGCACACTCGCTCCAGAACTCGTTTCGACGTTTGTTCGCAGAAGCCGAAACTTCGACAAAACACACGGAGATCGAATCAGAGGAAGCCTAGGAGAGTGAACTCGCTTTTTCCTGACTCACACCCCTTGTAAACACTCAAATTATTCTAAAGTAATCGACATATTCTCTCGGTCGCGCCTCTTTGCGGACCGGTGGATTTTCGGTGAAACAATATATATGTATACACCAAAATGTGAACGGCCAAAAAGTGACTGGCCCAAACGCACATCAATCCAGCAATTGATCATCGTGGGTAGGCTTCGTCGATTCTCAAAGCCACTTGTCGCAGCCCATCATCAGACCCATTCGCATCACTGCATCATCAATACAGTCACCGCCCCAGTCAACAATGAATCGTCGAGTCAGCACCAGTCAACAGTCAAGTTACAAATCAGCCACTTCAACGAGTGAACAACTGAGCTTGGTCGTCAACGGTAGAGGCCAAGAAAAGTCACTCATAAGCCTCATTAGATGGATCTAACAGATGAGTGCCAGTCTTCCTCCCATCTCAACAAAAAAAAAAAAAAAGTGAATCGTGATCTCCCTTCCAAGGAAAGAACTCCAACAACTAGACAGACCTGGCTACAAATAGCCAAAAAAGTTCTATCGCAGGAGTTGGAAAACCTTGGTTCGAAAACCTTTTGTCGAGAAGATATCTTACGCACAGAAGTTCTCTCGAGCCAAAGAAGTTAAGCGACTCGCAGTTCGTCGAGATTCAACAGTTCAATCGGAGCAGCTCTACATGTTCGCGGACAATGTCAACAAGTCGATACACGTAGAACACAAATACTTTCGTCCGACCGACCAAAGCTGTCATCATTCGTGCACACTCGTTCTAAAACTCAGATTTCATCGTCAACTCGCCAAAAGCCGAAACTTTGTCAAATTACACGGAGATTGAATCAGAAGCAAAATAGTACTTGCGTTCCTTGATATACAAACACAATTTGTAACACAAATATTCTGTCGCAAATCGAATTATTCTCTCGATCATGCCTCTTCGTGGACCGACAAATTTTCGATGAAACAATATATTTGTGTTTAATATTTTTATAAGTTTTTCACTTTTTCTTCTTCCTTCAAAATTAGGTTGGTATCGCTTGATGCTAATTTTATTAACTTGCCTTTGTGTGAATAAGCACGTGAGAGTTATGTCCTCACTAATGTTGTATTAATTAAATTCGATATTGACTTAGCTTCAAAGTAATAATGATAATAATTTATTAAAAAATTAAGTAATTAAAGTTTTTTTTTTAATGATTTTATGGATTATTTAAACCACGATGGTTTTTTTATTGGATTTTTTAAAAGTTTTTTTATGGGGTATTTTTATCGAAATCCATTAATAAATGTTTTCGTGACATGTATTAAAATTCAACCCACTAACAAGTAACAAAGCCTTTTTATACAGCAAATTGAAAGGTTGGAGTCATTAAAGACTATAGCCCATTCTACTTGAGCCCAATCCATCAAGAGCCAGCCCACAAACGAGGACAGCCCATTCATTGTAAGTAGCCCACAGTCCCAGTTATGGATATCAGGAACTGGAGGCCACCGGCCCGTTCTATGAGACTAAGCCCACAGTCCCAGTTATGGATATCAGGAACTGGAGCCCACCATCAGATCTCCACCTGGGACCCACCACACAGGGCCCACGTTGGTCTTCGATCCGCAACAAAACATCTCATCTTTTTACCCCGTGATGATTGATAGCCTCGTAACCCGCAGCGAGGTTTTCCCCCTGGTGGGCCCGCGTGGGTTAACCTCGAATTATGGCCATCCTTAAACCGGTGATTAGAGCGCGATTGATTAATCAATCAAGCATTCGAGTCCCGTGGCCCGCGTGATGACACACGGCGTGGGTACGCATCAACACGTGCGCGCGTTGGCGCCGGCCGCCACGCGTCTCTATCTTCTGTCGCGCGTCAATCAAGGTTAGGCGTGACAAAAAGGGCGGGACTCATTTACTATTTTGCGTAATGCGTCACGCATTGCGGAAGGGGTCACAACAGTGGAAACGTTGCTATAGGACCAAAATGGCACAAACTTAAAGTCCACGCCATTTTCCCCGTGACCATGGTCCACGGACGTTGATTATCCGATTTTATCAGATTTTTCCCCTTCAAATTTTAATATTTTAAGAAAATATTTATTCATATTTCACACATATATCTAATTAAATAATTTAATTTATTCAACAATTTTTTATTAAGTGATATGTATTTTCAAAACACAATGGTGTAAAATATAATAGCAAAAAACGTATTTTACATTGAGTCTCAAAATCCTTGTCCCACACATAATGTCCCAGTTTTTATGGACACCCACCCCTACAAACAACAAGCTAGTACGTCTCTAATGTTACATGCACCCCTAACAAAAAAAAAAAACTAAAAAAAAAAGAACAAAGCAAAAAGGCAAAGTTTGAAAAAAAAAAAAAAAAAACCCAAATATCAGGCACATTTCTTCCACTAGAGGACCCAACCCCCACTATCAACCATGTGAGATGCTAGGAAATACCCACAACACGTGGGCCCTCCTACATGTCACAACCCCCACTTGGCCTGCATTATCCACTCCCCAGTCCCCCCTCTGGGCCCACCCCTAACCCCCCTCCCTACACGAAAAAAAAAACCCAGAAAAGTCTTTCCACCCCCCAAAAAAAAGAAAAAAAAAAGATAAAAGCTGCATTATCTACTCACCTTCCTTCCTCCGGGCCCACCTCCAAAGGAACCCCCTCCCCCTTCTCTTCCTAGACGCTCTAACGAGAAGATAAAAATCACAAAGAAAAGAAAAAAGAAACCCGGAAAAGTCTTTCCACTCATTCCCAGGGGGGGAAAGTGAGAAAAGTGAAGAAAGGTGAAAAGGGATTTCCGAGTTAGTGCCGTAAAAAGGTCGTAAACATTGGGAAATGATTGGAAAAAAGAAACGCCGGAAAGCGAGCATGGGGGGAAAGTAGTTTTATTTTACCGAGTCAAAGTGGGCCCCGCTGGGGCGCACGAGGGGGGGTGCACGGTCACCGACTCGGGAAAGTGAGAGGAGGCCACACGTGCGCACGTAGACAAAAGTCACAAAAATCATTAAAAACTTAAATAAAATAATTTCTGGATAAAAAGGCGTTTTATGCAGGGGGCGGCGGAGGCTGGGATTCGCGGTACGCCCCCGCGGTAACTCTCAAGCTTCGAAAATGCCCTTCCGATACCCCCTAAATTACTCGGCAAACCACAAAACCGTTGAAACTGAAACCGTTGGATGGATCTGGACCGTCCATCTCTACACCCAGATCACCTCCACCGTCGCATTTTCTTCCTTTCTAATAAAAGTAAAACTCGATTTTTTTTTTTTAAATACAGAAATTAAAATTATGGCGTTATTTATTTTTATGACTAACTAATAAGCATTAAATTAAAATCACTTGCTCTTAAAATGGAAAATTTAAGAATAAATTAACTTTATATTTTTAATTAATTAATGATTAATGATCAGTCATAATTCGACTCAAAAGTAGCATATAATTCATATACCAATCAGTACTAACTAAATCAGAAAAGGGGGGGATGGATAGTGGATTGAAATGATTAAATTTTTAATGTGAAATATTTTTTAAATAAATTATTTTTGATAATTAAGACTCGAAGGGTAATTTCGGTATGTAATAAGCAGGTCCTCCTCTGATCATCGTCTCCGTGAGATTATTCCTCGACACCTAACCTTCTCAGGTCAAGTTATTGCCGTGTTTGACCTCACTTCTTCTCTCTTTTTTTTTTTTTTTTTTTTAAATTTAATTATTATTATTAAATAAAAACAAAAGTGAAAACTCTATTCTGTCACCAAAAACCAGAGAAAATGGAGAGATTGAATATGATTCCACTATTTTAAGTCTCGTTTCTTTCTTCTACCCACTTTTCTCTCCGGTTCCTCCGATCGGAGCTTCATCGTCGAGAAGGACGGATTTGCGGCGGGAGTTTGTGGAATTCGGCCGTGATTTTGGTGCTTCTGTGTGTGGGGGTGTAGTTGGAGGATTTAAGTTTTTTGATGCGAGCCGGAGCGGGATTTGTGAGAGTTTCGGGGTGTTTTTGAGGCGAGAGAGGCGATGAGGGCAGCGAATAGCAGTGTTGACACGATAAATGCTGCTGCGACGGCGATCGTCACGGCGGAGAGTCGGGTCCAGCCGGGTACGGCGCAGGTGAGTTGGTAGATCGGAGTTTTGTGCTTGGTTTGTTGTTGAATCAAGTGCTATTCTTTGGGGTCGTTTGTGTTGTTTGATTATCTGTGTGGTCGAAATATGATCCCTTCTTGGAGATTTGGATCGGATGGTTTGGTGGTTTCTGGAATTAGTATGTCGTTTGCTGAAAATTTTAGTAATTTTGGCTTGGTAGGGGAATAGTGTTTTTAGCATTTTTTTCGAGAGAGTGGTTGAACTTCGGTGTGAGTGTTGTGTTTGACGCGGAGGTTCGGGATCGGTGTTTTTTCAGTTGTTGGTGTTGATAAATTGTCCGAGTTTTTGGTCTTTTTGCGTTCCGTAGTTGCCAAACGAGATCTGGTTGATTGACTTTCATGAGACTTGGTTGAATTGGTTGGTTTGCTTGGAGTTTGGGCAGATTTTCGTTTTATGAAGTGGTCGTGAATGAATTGGCTTAAGCAGGATAAGAAAGGAATACAATTTGTTGGTTAGCTGTGGGTTTTTAACTTTATGTCGCACTCGTATCATTTTTATCTGTTGTTTTGATGATAAATTTAGTTCTTTAAGATTGCTAGTTTGATACGCTGCTGACTGATATCTCCTGGTTTTGCGATATTCTTCATTTTTCAATTTCTCATATTTTTGTTATGTAAGGCAACCTACTACTGAGAGAACCATGTGCTGTGTGACTCTGTTTATCAGGATGTAGGTTCTTAGGTACGTCGTTGAAGTTATCGAGAAGAATAAAATACTTCACATATTGTAGTTGTTAAATAGAAATTCAGTTTTCAGTTTGTTAGGCCAGTCTATAATTAGCATAAACAGAAAAAGGTAGATTTAGTGTGGTATGCTTGTTTAAAGATGGTGAATTTTCTATAAAATGTTATGAATAAATTCGACATGGTCTCATATTATAGGGTGAATGTGATTTGAGTTCCTGAGTTTCGTTTAATTGTTGCATGCCTTTTTTTGTTTTAGAATTTAATGTATCCAGTTAGAAATTCAGTTTAATCTGAAAATAAGGAATGTGATGCTAGAGTTTTGGGCTTAGTTCAAACTGTTTAGGTGCGTGTTGCTCATGTAAACTGTTTGATACATATTAATGCCTGTCTGCTGCTATTCCTTTATAATGATTGGGCCCAAGTTTTTCTGCTTTACCTAAAGGAGCTTTAAATGGTCCTAGGTACAGCATGTTCATGAAATGAATTTAGCAATCTAGTCAATTTGTTGATGCATCGGTGTGACATGCTGAGACTCGATAAAATTCCAGCAGTTGCTTGCTTCCTTCTTTGATTTCAAAACTTGTTTTTAATCATTTCCATTATTACTTGTGAAAAAGTAATCAATCCTTTAGAAAGGCCAAAATCGATTAAACATATAGACCTGGAAGAATTTGTTCCTCAGAGACAGTCTTTAGGTGAATTAAGAGATTTTATAGAAGTGCTTACATTTAGCTGCATGATCATGAACATTGCTGTTAAAAAAACATACATTTTCAACACGATGTGCAAACTTTATCAAGAACTAAGCTTCCAGGGATGTGTAAATTCATTCTTTTGAATGTGGGTTGTTCTGGTACTGAACTAAATGTTCACTGATAAAGGAAAAGATTATTGACATCAAGGATACTTCACTGGCTTACCAGTATTGTTGGCCAAATTTGAAGTATGATTGTAGTCTTTCAGAAGTTTGTGTTACATGAGTTGGAATGCCCACATGTCGTCTTGTTTTTTTAGCTGTCAGAAAACAGAGTTTCTGCGCTTTGCAATGACCAATTGCTTTTCATGTTTTGGAAATATGTTTCTGTATTGTTTGCTTAAATGTCTCCTGTACCATCTGATCTGTGTTTCTGACAATCATTGGTTTTCTTGCAGAAGAGAAGGTGGGGTGGCTGTTGGAGTATATACTGGTGTTTTGGATCCCAGAAGCACACAAAGCGTATTGGCCATGCTGTCCTAGTTCCTGAACCAATTTTGCCTGGCCCCACAGGACCTGCTTCTTCTGATAGCTTAACCCACCAGCCATCTATTGTCTTGCCTTTCATTGCCCCTCCCTCTTCCCCTGCTTCCTTCCTTCAATCTGATCCCTCGTCAGCCACCCAATCCCCTGCAGGACTACTCTCCCTCACATCTCTCTCTGCCAGTGTCTATTCCCCCCGTGGACCTCATTCTATTTTTGCCATTGGTCCCTATGCCCATGAAACCCAGCTTGTGTCACCTCCTGTTTTCTCAACCTTTACTACTGAACCCTCCACAGCTCCACTAACTCCTCCACCCGAGCCAGTCCATCTCACCACTCCGTCATCCCCTGAAGTACCCTTTGCGCAGCTTCTGACCTCACTGGAATCCAATCAGAAGTCACGTGAAGTTTGTAGGCAGTTTCCTTCCTCACAGTATGAGTTTCAATCTTACCAGTTGTACCCTGGGAGTCCTGTTGGCCACCTCATTTCCCCTAGTTCTGCAATTAATTCGGGCACCTCATCTCCCTTCCCCGATCTAGAGTTCCCCTCCAGCAGTTGTTCTTTTCCAACATTCTCAACAGGTGGTCCCCCCAAACTTCTCAGCATCGAGGGACTCTCGTTGCGCAAGTCTATTCGCAGAGATAGCCCTGTCTCTGTAACACCGGACAAAGCCAAACCTATAGGCCCTGACAGCTTGGAGGATCAAATATCTGCTATAGCATCCCTTGCTAATTCAGAGAATGGATCCCAAAATGAAGAACTCATTATAAACCACAGGGTCTCGTTCGAATTGAGTGGCGATGCAATTGCCAGCTGTTCAGCTAAAAAAGAAGACAATGGAGAGGAATCCACATCTGAACCAAAGTCGGTTCCGATTGACATCATTGCAGAAGCTGATGATCCATCCACAGGTGCAAAGAATGACACAGAGTGCAACCAAAGTCCTGGGTCCTCAAACACACCACTTGAGGGAGCATCAGCACATGTAAAGTCCAGGGGCCAGCAACCTTCCCTTGGAACTTCCAAAGAATTCAAATTTGACAACTCAGATGGAGCATCCATGGAGCCCTCTGTTGGTTCAGACTGGTGGGCTAACGAGAAGGTCATCAGTGCACAACCTGAAAAACAAACTAAGTGGTCCTTCTTCACCATGATTCAACCTGGTGTGAGCTAACAGGCTAAACCCAATCTTCCTCCATATGACTCGTGAGGAAACGAATACAATGGCGGTGTCTGCACACACCCTTTCTTGCTCCAACCACAGAATCTACAACCTCCGATTCCACGACACAGCCGAGCAGTCTGAGATAGCGAGGAAACCTGTGGGGTTTTTGTAGAACACCCCCACCTCAGTATACCCCATGACGAGGGCAACATATAATTTTCTTGCCTCCATATCTGTTGTCTCTATCAGCATTACTTCCACAGAATGCTTGTTCTCTCTCTTTCAATATGTAAGGGTGTTTATGTTAATGGCTCAATTAGATAGAAATCCTTGTGGGCTGTATATGACCATATGTACAACAACTATTACTAGACCTCCGTCAGAACAGAAATCTAAGCTGATTATAACCAGTTCATTGAGTCTCAACTCATATGTTAATTTTTGTGTAAAATCAGTAGTTTTTTTATTTCCTGTGCTTCTGCTTCTGTATGAACTTACTGGGATTGTGAAGTGTTTGTTTTGTAGTCTCAACTCATATGTTAATTTTTGTGTAAAATCAGTAGTTTTTTTATTTCCTGTGCTTCTGCTTCTGTATGAACTTACTGGGACTGTGAAGTGTTTTGTAGGACCAAGCACATGCAACACATTGGAATAAAAAGGGGAGAGCAGTGGGATCATAAGCCCCGTTATGGCAACACATTGGAATAAAAAGGGGAGAGCAGTGGGATCATAAGCCCCGTTATGGCAACACATTGGAATAAAAAGGGGAGAGCAGTGGGATCATAAGCCCCGTTATGTTAGGAGAAATCTCTCTCAAGCGGATATCTGTGATCTCGGCCAAGTGACTCGGTGGGCATCTGGCTGGGTTAGGCTCCACACAGGTCTCAGCCCTTCGCACCACGTTCAAAGGAGTGCGAGCCAGACGCCCGAACCGAGGTTCCCCTCGCGGGGACTGTATCTCTACAGAACCGGCCCGGGGACTTTCCTCGGTCATGTCAGACCGAACCGCTTCGTCCCACTGCTCTCGAACCAAAATGTCTCACAAAATCATATATTACAAGCCGTGTCTTTTAGAGATGATTCAATGTGGGACTAATTCGAGGAGCTGATTCGACCAATGGGTCTTTTGAACTTTTGACGGTACAATCCTTACTAAAATATGTACTATAGTATACCCAGGTAATAAAGGTATATAAATAAAAAATAAAATAGTTTATAAAGGTGTATAAATATGAATTTTATGTACACGTACTTTATGTACACACTCAATATGTACATACACTTTAATGGGTACGCACTTTATGTATAAATGCGCTTTAAGTATAGTATATGCTCTTTAGATGTGTACGCACTTTATACATATACTCTTTGTGTACACATTTTATATATACAAAGAAGAAAAGGGGTATCATTGTCATAAAATTAATTTTACAATAATGTCCCTCATTTCTTATTTAAAAAGTTCCGTAAAAAAAATTTACTATATATATATATATATATATATATATATTACACATGAGAAAAATGAGCCTGGCCCAGACTCATGTATATATCTCTTCATATATTAGGTACTTACGTTTCAAAAACTACAACCAGGGACTTTATAAAACAATATATAGTTATATAATATATGAAATATAATAATCACAAATGTTAATAATGAGTTAAGGACTTTAACTTTAGTTAAACTTGGGTTAACTATTAAAGTCACTAACTAGAACTAATTTAAAGTTATTATAACAAGTTATCAAGCATTAAGTATTAACTATTAAGTTAATATGACTAAACCACATATTTGATCATTTTTAATTGGGTTTTTCGGTAACCTGACCTGACCCGACCCGGAAAACCCGGGTTTGGATTCTCAAATCCAACTTACAACCCGATCTCAAGTTGGGATGGGTTCGGGCGGGTTTTGAAATTTTAAAATTTTAATATATTTTTCGTTAGTTATTTAAAAGTTTTGTAAAAAAATCTTTTTTTTTGGTTGGGTTCGGGTTTGGTTTTTGTCAAAATCAGGCGGGTTTTATCGGGTTGGGTCGGGTTTGGGTTTGTAAAATAAAGGGTCAGGTGAAGTTCGGGTTCGGATTTTAAAACCCGTTCGGGTTTTTAACGAGTTTGGGTTTCGGGTTTTTAAGTCAGGTCGGGTTTGTGTTTTCAGAAACCCGACCCAATCCCGACCCGTGCCCACCCCTAACTATGTTTAACGTTGTATTTTATATATATATATATGTAGAACAACAGTACTAGATCTTCTCAGTGAATAAAAGGCAATCTGTACATATTTTCGGGCCATCAATAATCCATGTGCTTCCTTGTTATTGATGGCCTTATATTATTAATAGTGGAGCAAACTGAAGTTGATGTGAAGAGGGGAAGACATGAATTAGAGACCCTATACCAAAAGGGGTATATGTTGATGTAAAGACTTAAAAGGTGTCCTCAAGTTCCTTTTCTATGGTCGAGGCGATCAGTCTTTTTTTCTGCTTTCTGTGTCTACTTTCTTTTGGTACATTAAAGGAAGTTTTTGCTTCAGTTAACTTGGGCTGCTCACATTTGCTGTGGCTTAGTGATTTTCAGTGAATAGGGAGTAAGAGTGCGTGATGCAATGATGAAGTCAAAACAATAAAAATAAAGAAATTGAGAAGTTGAGGTTGCTTTCTCAGTGCCCAAAATGTTTCTTTCGTCTTTAGGATGCTAGATAACAGGTACATTTTGTCTTTCATATTGCAGTTGGAGACCCTATACCATCTACCGAAGATTTATTGAAGTTTTGGGCTGAAGCATCTGCTAAATCTGATGCAACCACCACACAGGAAACAGAAACGCAGGAAACAGAAACACAGGAAAAAGAAACTTCAGATGCCAAAGCATACTCTAGTGAAGAATTACTAAAGGTGACAGAGGAGCAGCTTTCTGCAGGTGCTATACAACAAGAAGCAGATAAACCTGAAGCCCCACTGGAACAATCTAAAGGTGACAGAGGAGCAGCTTTCTAATTTAGCTAAATTTGCTATTTCATGTGTTCATATTTTATACATATATATCAAGTTACTAGGCACTTTATATCTTTTTGCTTAGTACGTTATTAGTTCTTAACATTATGTATATCTTACCTGTGTCAAAATTTTTACTTAGTTTCAATATTTATACAAGCTATACTGCGCTCGGCAATACATCACATATACTATATTGTGTTAATGTCTGAACCACACATGCATGCATATACACACACAAACACTGGAGATACTAATAAGAGTGGCAATTTTACCAGATTAAAAATAAAGTTATGTGTTTCGATTACCCGATTACCCGATTATCCAATTACCCGATTACCCGCCTCTTAATCGAAACGGATAAGGATAATGGGTATTCCTTACACCATGCATCCACTTATTACATGTCCACACGATATTAGTACTAACAAAACAAGATGAGCTGATATTGCTCTTTATTTAATTAAGACATAACCATGATAATATTGCAGTTCAACAAGTGCCTCCTGGCCCTCCAAAGTAGAAGTGTGGGCCAATTGTGGCAACATCGGCTGAGTTATCTCCTAACTTATAGCAGTTTGGTGTTGGAGTCTGCGGAATAAGATTACTAGGAGCATCCACAAAGTTTTTGCTACTATCTTTGATCTTCATGTTGCTCATATAAGCTGCCTTTTTGTAGCCTTCAGAAGGGAAATGACCACTCCCCATTGGAGCATAAGTTGTGCCCGAGCCAACGTAGGAGGCGGTTTCTCCTCCCCAATCAATTCTGTTTGATTCTTTATCCATATACTTGAAGAGTTTTTTCGGCCAATACCCGACTGCTCGGTACCCGTTGCTGTCTTCGTACCCGAGCCACCAATCTCCGGAGGTGTCATCCTTCACAACATACATGAAAATTACATATCAATGACTTCTTCTACAGAAATTATATATGTATATATATATATATATAGATAGATAGATAGATAGATAGATAGATAATTTGGCATAAGGGGAACAGTACTATATATGTTATACCTTATACGCCGAAATGGTGATGTTCTCTTGAGTTCCACCATAATTTGAAACTTTAGGCAAAGTCATTCCTGGTGTTACTTTGTTGTCTACTTGAACGAATCCACACATACTGTTATAGCAGCTTCCAGGGCCATAACTATTCCCCTGGCCACACAGTACGAATGGTTAATTAATTACTTCAATAAATTAAATACCATGTTTTTCTCTAATGAAAGGTTAAAGATTTTTGTGACGACATACTGTAAAGAAAACGAATAGGCGAGTAGTAGTACTGCCCCTATGAAATGCTGGATAAACCTGCAAAAAAAAAAAAGAACCCCTTATGTTATACATTACTGATGGAGTAGTGGAGAGGTATATCGAGTCGTTTACGTACATGCCATCCAACTTCCACAGTGTCAATATCACTGCCTTGTTGGTTGCAAATCCATAACTGGGCAAGACTGAATACTTGGTGTTGAGAAGTATCAATCACAGGGTTCCACACATTCATTGTCACTTGGGTTCCATAAAAAGGGCCACCGAGAGTCCTCTTCACTGCATACTGATCATATGAAGAACACAAATGAAATAATATTGCAAGTGTCAAATTAATTAACGAGAGATACATGTCTCTAAATTGACCACGATTTTACATGTAGACAGGAATATATATACGCTTGCCTGATGTTTATCAGTTTGGCCCAAGGGATTGTAGCCGCTTCTTCCATACTTGCTCTTATAGTTTTCCACTGAACCAAATTTTAGCAAGTCTTCCATGTGGACTCTGGTCATGGGAACTGTTCCCAATGGACAAGCATCTTCTTCTCCCTCATTTTCTGTCATCATAGTAATGTAGGATGATGGTCTTCTGAGCTTCTTCATGGGTGGATAAGAGGGAGGTTCCAACTGCATAACATGATGAATATCACTATAATTATTATTATTCATAGCTCTCATACTGATTAGATAGAAGAGGATGAGTGAGAGAGAGAGAGAGGGAGACAAATGAAGAGAGATAGAGGAGAGAGACGGGGAGAGAGAGCAAATGAGAGAGAGAAAGAGAGAGAGAAAGAGAGTGAGGGAGGGAGAGAGAGAGCAAATGAGAGAGAGAGAGAGCAAATATTCCTATAGAGAGAGAGAGAGAGAGCAAATGAGAGAGAGAGAGAGAGCAAATGAGAGAGAGAGAGAGAGCAAATGAGAGAGAGAGAGAGAGAGCAAAATGAGAGAGAGAGAGAGAGATTTATTATATATTTAAAATGAGATAGATATTATTATTATTACAGAGAGAGAGAGAGAGAGAGAGAGAGAGAGAGAGGGAGAGAGAGAGCAAATTAGATATTATACATCCATTAGAGAGATAGATTTATTTTATACATTATTAGAGAGAGATATTATATTTTATTATTATTATTATTACCATATTATATATAGATATTATTAGATTATAGATATTATATATATAGATATATTATATTATTATTATTATTTATTATATAGAGATAGAGAGAGATATTAGAGATAGAGAGAGAGAGATTAGAGAGAGAGAGAGAGAGAGAGAGAGAGAGAGAGAGAGAGAGAGAGAGAGAGAGAGAGCAAAGAGAGAAAAATTTGTAGTACTACGTACCTGCACAACGTGGTCTCTGAGCAAAGGATGATCCAGTGAGGGCTGCTTGTATATATCAACACAATCGAAAACATCTCCATTCTTCGTCTGTTTTGGTAGGGTATATTACGTTAATTAAAACCACACCCAAGCAAATTAATTAGAGTGATTCAGTTTTTGATAAATATTGAGCTTTATATAGTGTTTAGTGATCATCACTACCGTTATAGTCTTCACTGGGGTCTTATTCACAGAAGCAAGGAACTCCTTCATCTTCACATATTCTTCAACAGAGACATCAAAAATCTCACAAAAACCATGGGAAACCAGAACCAGCATGAACAACAGCCCGAACAAACTATTGTTCATCAAACGAGCCATATATATTAAACCCTCCCTCCCTACAAGTATAGAAAGAAAATCATATCTTTGATCATTTCACTAAAAGAAAAAAAGAAAAGAGAACAAAATATAAAGGAAGAAAAGAAACAGTATTTAAAGTAGAAAACAAGAATGAAACTAAAACGATAAACAACCTGCAGACGGGTATTGGGAATTAAGTTGGAGCAATATATGAGAGCACTGGATTGCAATGTAGCCTATTTATAGGAGTGGATCTTGTATATATATCAACCATATATGTGTTAATTAGAAAGTAGGTGGGAAAATTTATTTGTTCCTCATCTGAACTTAAAGGAAGCATTGATATTTGTACATATATTTAATTACCTCAACCCCCAATTTAATTTCCTGCTTACAGTAGAAAATGACAGCCGGACTCAGTACATCTAATAAGCAAAATTGATCAGTAAATATTTGAGATTCCCACCTGATCAGGAGTCAGGAGATGATTTCCAGTTTGTTGGATCATCTGACTACATGTATCAAGGGTGAATGAATTGAGAAAACATGCAGTATAGTACTGAGCTATATGGCTTGGTTCTTTCTTTACATTTCAGAAACATTTTACTGCTGTGACAATATCATTGTGGTAAATCCTTAAATTAATAGTCCTTAATTACTTTGGATATGCCCTAGGCTTAGTGTTAATTAATTACTAAGCGTGTCTTGCCACCCACTCTTATATGATCCCTTAAAGTGTACTTTTTTTGGGAATATTTCCTTCCACTTGCTTTTCGATTTCTTATGGTAAGCATAATTATTCAATTTTATTTTTGTAAAGAAGTTCTCGAGTTCAGATGTATCACTAAGCATTCAATCTGATAATTAATTAAGGTACTATATAACACTCATTCTGTGCTTAATTTGCTTGTTCTAAAAAAAATAGAAGGAAGAAATTTGAAGTACACAGTCAAAGTGGTAAATGTGGAGTAGTAAAATGCACATGACAAACTGATCATCATATATATATGTACTAACCTTACATGCATAGTCAGATTAATTTCCATAAATTAAGTATTAATGAAATGTATTATTATTTTTCATTAGGGTAGCTAAGGAGACTACTTACAAACTCAAATGAACACCCCAGAATATGGCTTGTATGCGACACTAAGCTGTGCAAGTTTATGATCATTGATTCTATATATCTCAGTTATAATAATATGCTTTTTAATTAATAATAGATTTTTTTTAAACATATTAATCAATATACATTTAAATACTCTATCAATATTAACTAATCATTATATATACAGAAATTAACGTTAGAATCTTCAATCATGCATGTCCTTGTTGCATTTTCTAAACCTGTCTAAATTACAAGGTTATAGAACACACAATCTGAACATCTACGAATATTAATTGTTGATTCCGGCCGGCCATCAGTAATCCATCTGCTTGCTTATTCATGGCTTTAGTACTGGAGCAAACTCATGAGGTCGATGTGAAGAGGGGAAGAGATGAATTAATGAGATACCCAGATACATGTTTAAATATTAGATGCAGTTACATGCAACCATCAGTAATATTATCCAAATCTGCAAACGCTTCTATTGTCTGTCTCCTACAAATGAATCTCTGCTGATAATTAATGATTTGTTTAGTCTTTTTATATACTAAAATTATGAGTGGTGGGTAGGATATATATATACCTGTTTTAGTTAACTTACGTACCTTCCTCTCTGTCACTTCTGGTGTCCAAATTAACTGGATGGAGTCAAACAAAAGGAGCAACTTCTTAGTTTTACCTTTGCTTAAGTACCTCTAGTATTGAGTCCTACCACACATCTGTATCTGATCAGTACCCTACCTTTTTATTTATGGATTATCCAATCGCCTTCACTACTTTAATTTGTGGTTTTCACCTGTCCATGATCGTGCCTGATCTGCAAAGCAACAGGATCCTCAATCATTCAATACATCCATCTAGCTAAAAAACAATCTTCGTGTCTTTTTTCACTGAAGTTTTGCCTGCTCAATATTGTAATTATTCTTATTTGCCACTGAAATTTTAATGCGTTTTGCAGTTGTACTATGAAGCAGTAGAAATTAGTTTTTCTCAGTGTCTCAAGTTTATGTACTAGTTAGGTTTTTCTTTCTAGTTGGAGGGTATATAACACGGATTGGATCCTTCCAGTGTATACCCATGAGGATGACTCTATAAATTCCCACCAATCGAATTGTGCTCCTATAAATAGCTAGGCTACTATTAATGCAGTACTTTCATAGCTCCAAGTTAATTCCTTTACCCATCTCAAGGTTGTTTATCTTTTCAATTTGATTCTATATAGTTTACTTGACAGTAAGTCCAAGCAAAAGCTACAACTTATCATTTATTCAAGTAACCACTTCTATATATGGGGATACTGGGCAAAAAAACTCTTCCGTATACTAGGCGGTCGGAAATGTTTACGGGGATTGGTCATTTTCCCAGTGAAGGTCAATAAAAAGGCCACTTAATTATATGAGCATCATGAAGCAACATTTGGACCACATTAATTAGTTTAATTATGTAGGGTCCAGAGGCTATTCCTGTTACTGATTCTATTGAAATATCAAGAGTATGTTAATTTTCAAGAGGTAGTAGACATTCTTTCTTGAATATAATGGGAAGACGTACTCTTGTAGTCCTCAGATCTTGCTCTGGGAATCTCAAATATTTACTGATCAGTTTTGCTTATTAGATATCATGTACTAATCCGGCTGTCATTTTCTACTGTAAGCAGGAAATTAAATTGGGGGTTGAGGTAATTAAATATATGTACCAAGTCATATTCCAGATGGTAACAAAGATCAATGGTTCCTTTCAGTTCAGATGAGGAAGAAATAAATTTTCCCACCTACTTTCTAGTTTATTAACACGTGGCTGATATATATATATATATATATATATATACAAGATCCACTCCTATAAATAGGCTACAATGCAATCCAGTTCTCTCATATATAGCTCCAACTTAATTCCCAATCCCGTCTGCAGGTTGTTTATATCGTTTTAGTTTCATTCTTGTTTTCTACTTTAAATAATGTTTCTTTTCTTCCTTTATTTTGTTTTCTTTTTTCTTTTAGTGAAATGATCAAAGTTATGATTTTCTTTCATATTGGTGGCAATATGGCTCGTCTGTTGAACAATAGTTTGTTCGGGCTGATGTTCATGCTGGTTCTGGTTTAATTCCCATGGTTTTTGTGAGATTTTTGATGTCTCTGTTGAAGAATATGTGAAGATGAAGGAGTTCCTTGCTTCTGTGAACAAGACCCCAGTGAAGACTATAACGGTAGTGATGATCACTAAACACTATATAAAGCTCAATATTTATCAAAAACTGAATCACTCTTAATTTGCTTGGGTGTGGTTTTAATTAACGTAATGTACCCAACCAAAACAGACGAAGGATGGAGATGTATTCGATTGTGTTGATATATACAAGCAGCCCTCACTGGATCATCCTTTGCTCAGAGACCACGTTGTGCAGGTAGTACTAAAAATTTAACTCTCTCTCTCTCTCTCTCCCACTTGCTCTCTCTCTCTCTCTCTCTCTCTCTCTCTCTCTCTCTCTCTCTCTCTCTCTCTCTCTCTCTCTCTCTCTCTCTCTCTCTCTCTCTCTCTCTCTCTTTCTCTCTCTCTCTCATTTGCTCTCTCTCTCTCTCTCTCATTTGCTCTCTCACTCATTTGCTCTATCTCTCTCTCTCTCTCTCTCATTTGCTCTCTCACTCATTTGCTCTCTCTCCCCGTCTCTCTCCTCTCTCTCCTCTCTCTCTCTTCATTTGTCTCTCCCTCTCTCTCTCACTCATCCTCTTCTATCTAATTATTATGAGAGCTATGAATAATATTAATTATAGTGATATTCATCATGTTATGCAGTTGGAACCTCCTTATCCACCCATGGAGAAGCTCAGAAGACCATCATCCTACATTACTATGATCACAGAAAATGAGGGAGAAGAAGATGCTTGTCCATTGGGAACTGTTCCCATGACAAGAGTCCACATGGAAGACTTGCTAAAATTTGGTTCAGTGGAAAACTATAACAGCAAGTATGGAAGAAGCGGCTACAATCCCTTGGGCCAAAGACGGGATAAACATCAGGCAAGCGTATATATATATGTTCCTGTCTACATGTAAAATCGGGGTCAATTTAGAGACATATGTATGACTTGTTAATTAATTTGACACTTGCAATATTTCATTTGTGTTCTTCATATGATCAGTATGCAGTGAAGAGTACTCGCGGTGGCCCTTTCTATGGAACCCAAGTGACAATGAATGTGTGTAACCCTGTGATTGATACTTATCATCACCAAGCATTCAGTCTTGCAACGAAAAAGGCAAAGATCTGGACACTGTGGAAGTTGGATGGCATGTACGTAAACAACTCTATATACATACCTCTCCACTACATCAGTAATGTAAAGGAATTGATATATTTCTTAGTAATGTCTTACATAAGGATTTGTTTTATTTTTGCAGGTTTATCCAGCATTTCATGGGGGCAGTACTGCTACTCGCCTATTCGTTTACTTTACAGTATGTCGTCACAAAAAGCTTTAACCTATTATTAATTAGAGAAAAACATGGTCATTAATTTATTGAAGTAATTGATTAACCATGCATTCGTACTGTCTGGCCAGGGGAATAATTATGGCCCTGGAAGCTGCTATAACAGCAAGTGTGGATTCGTTCAAGTACACAACAAAGTAACACCAGGAATGACTTTGCCTAAAGTTTCTAAATATGGTGGAACTCAAGAGAACATCACCATTTCGGCGTATAAGGTATAACATATATATATAGTGCTCCCCATATGCCAAATTATCTATCTATCTATCTATCTATCTATATATATATAATTTCTATAGAAGAAGTAATTGATATGTAATTTTCATGTATGTTGTGAAGGATGACACCTTTGGAGATTGGTGGCTCGGGTACGAAGACAGCAACGGGTACGCACCAGTCGGGTATTGGCCGAAAAAACTCTTCAAGAATTTGGATAAAAGATCAAACAGAATTGATTGGGGAGGAGAAACCACCTCCTACGTTGGCTCGGGCACAACTTATGTTCCAATGGGGAGTGGTCATTTCCCTTCTGAAGGCTACAAAAAGGCAGCTTATATGAGCAACATGAAGATCAAAGATAGTAGCAAAAACTTTGTGGATGCTCCTAGTAATCTTATGCCTGATACTGTTAAAAAAAATTCCCTAACCCAGGAAATCTTCCACAACAACACAGACAATAATCCAAGACGGGATAATCTGGCACTTGAGAAATTAAATAAGCCAAACTCAACAAGAACACAAAGAATTTAACGTGGAAAACCCTCTTTCAATAGAGAGTAAAAACCACGGGATGCGACGAACAAATCCACTATTTTCAGAAAAATAGTACAAGAAGTCTTTCAGATGAACAAGAGAAGAGAAAGAGAAACTTTATCCAACCCTTACAAATTTATTCAGGGATCGTTCATCTCCCAATTTGTTTCCAAGGATTTTTGCCAGTTTCTCCCGTTCTGCCTTTCTGCTTCTTTCTCTAAGTTCTTTTTCCTCCTCTGTGGGTTTTTTCACGCACACCCTCCTCTTTTACCCTAATCCACTAAAGGACAAAATAGAAGAAGAAATGACGGTTTTGACCCTCACACTTGAGAGATACAGGTGGGCTCCACACATTTGACAATCTCCCACTTGGAGACCATCTGGAGCACAACTATTCCAACCTCTGACCTTCCTCTACCTTGTTCGTCGCATATGTCCATCTCTTGCCAATTAGTGCAAGTTCACCATAGTTGAGCAAAGACTCAACTTTTGGCCCTCCACCGCTTTGTCAACATATCCGCCCGGACTCTTCTTTCCATCTATCTTCTCCAGCTTCAATTGTCCTTCCTCAAGTAAAGTTCGAATGAAGTGGTACCAGAAGATGAATATGTTTGGTTCTCGAATGAAACGCCGAAGTTCTTGGCTAGATGGATTGCACTCTAACTGCCATTTGTATAACTTGCAATCAACATTATCAAACCCCAACTCATTCATTAGAGATTTCAGCTATATATACTCCTTACTAGCTTCGCCGCAGCCACATATTCAGCTTCATTTGAAGATAGAGCAACAACTTTCTGCAGGTTTAGAAACCCAACCGATTTGCGGTTCTACCAACTGTAAGAACACATACCCGAAGTGCTTTCGCCATTATCTCTATCACCCGTATGATCGAGAGTCTACAAAACCTTTCACATCAATGTTATTTCCTCCAAAACACAAACAGTAATCAGAAGTACCTTTCAAATGCCTGAATATCCACTTCACTGCTTCCCAATGTTCTTTGCCTGGATTTTTCATGAATCTGCTCACAACTCCCACTGCATGTGCTATATCCGGTCTTGTACTCACCATTGCATACATAAGACTCCCAATAGCTGAAGCATAAGGCACCGTCTTCATGTGAGCTATCTCCTCATCACTCTTGGCACCTTGTTCCTTAGACAATTTAAATTGACTACCCAAAGTAGTAGTCACCGCCTTGGATTCATGCATGTTGAACCTCTCCAAGACTTTCTTCACATATCCCTCTTGGGACAGCCACAACTTCTTCTTCTTCTTGTCTCGGGTAATTTGCATCCCAAGAAGTTGTTTCGCTTCACCTAGGTCCTTCATGGAAAATTGATTTGCCAACCTCTTCTTGAGATCATCAATTTTCTTCATGTTAGTCCCTGCAACAAGCATATCATCTACATACAATGTTAAGATAATATAATCTCCATCATTGAACCTTTGTAGATATACACAGTGGTCCGCATTGCTCCTAGCAAATCCAATGTCCAACATAAACCTGTCAAACTTTAAGTACCACTGCCTCGGTGATTGTTTGAGTCCATATAGACTCCTCTTCAATTTGCACACCCAACTCTCTTTTCCTATGACTTCAAAACCAGATGGTTGTCTCATGTAGATTTCCTCCTCCAAGTCACCATGAAGGAAAGCTGTTTTGACGTCAAGCTGCTCTAAATACAATCCTTTCACAGCAACTATACTCAAAATAGTTCGAATTGAAGTCATTTTCACTACCGGTGCAAATATATCATGAAAATCTATACCTTCCCTTTGTCCAAACCCCTTCACCACAAGTCTTGCCTTGTACCTCTGTACACTACCGGCTTCTTGCTTGACCCGGAATATCCACTTGTTTTGTAATACCTTCTTCTTTGCAGGTATCTTCACCAATTCCCATGTTTGGTTCTCCTCCAATAACAACATCTCATCTTTCATAGCAAGCTCCCACTTAAGATGAGCTTCATCTGCCATGGCCTCATCATAGGATTCTGGCTCTCCTGCATCAGTATACAAAACATGTTGTACAATTAAATTTAACTTTTGTACAGGCTTTCTTACCCTTGTACTCCTCAACCCGGAAGTAACAATTTCCTCTTGTGGTATTTTTGAGTCATCAAAATCAGTTTGAGCATTTGAATACTCATGTGATTCACCGTCATCAATACTTGATTGTTCACCCTGTGACTCATTCTCTTGTTCAGTTTTAATTTGTTGTTCTCGTTCACTTGGAACAACCTGTTCATTTGTTTCTTGAGGTAGATTTTCATCAGTCTCATCTCTCTTTATGTACTATTTCTCCTTAGGCTCAATCTTCTTTTCTTCTTTCCTGTCTTTGTACATTTGCTCCTCATTGAATACAACATTCCGGCATCGAAACACCTTGTTGTTATCAAAATCCCATAGTCGGTAACCATACTCGTCACCTCCGCATCCAAGAAACACACACTTGGTAGATTTAGGATCAAGCTTCTTCATAACTTCCCTGTCAATGTGAGCATAGGCAATACAACCGAAAATTTTCAGAAAAGAATAATCCACATTCTTACCAGCCCATACCTCTTCTGGTATTCTTCCATCTAGAGCACTTGATGGACTCCGGTTGATTAGATAGACTGTTGTATCCACAGTACTCCCCAAAGATGCAAGGGGAGACCCGCATGAATTCTCATGCTCCTAGCTCGCTCAAGGATGGTTCGATTCATTCTCTCTGCCACCCCGTTCTGTTGTGGTGTTCTAGGCACAATCTTAATCCTCCTAATCCCCCTTTTGGCACAATAGGAGTCAAACTCCTTATTACAAAATTCTCCGCCATTATCAGACAACAAACATTTCAGCCTGGACCCTGTCTCATTCTCAACACGAGCTAACCAATACTTGAACATGTTAAAGACATTTGATTTTTCTTTCAAAGTATAAATCCATGTCTTCCTACTATAGTCATCAATAAAGATAACAAAATAGAGATTACCTCCAAAAGATTTACCTTGGGCTGGTCCCCAAACATTTGTGTGAACCAAGTCCAATCTGTTGGACTTTTCTTCTCTATCATCTTTGTTGAAGCTCACCCGCTTTTGTTTTCCTAAGACACAGTCTTCACAAAAGTCAAAGCAAATATTAGTTATACCTGTCAAAACCTTCTTTGAATGTAGGATCCTCATCCCACTCTCACTCAAGTGACCAAGCCGGTGATGCCATAATGATGCTTTATCATCCTTCTCAGCCGCCAAGGATACAATTTGATCTACCTTGGTGCACAATGGGTAAAGTGTGCCCACTGCCTTCCCCTTGATCAAAGTCAATGCTCCACGGCTAACCTTCCATGAGCTGTTCTCAAATGTGATCTTATAGCCCTCCTGGTCTAACTTGTTGACAGAAATAAGATTTTTCTGCAAATCTGGTATATGCCTTACCTGTTTTAGAATCAGTTTACCTCCATCATTCATCTTCAAGTGAATTATGCCTCTTCCCTCAATTTTGCAGTTCTGACCATTTCCAACAATTACATGACCAAACTCACCCTTGATGTAGTCACAAAACCACTCTTTGTGAGATGTGCAATGAAAAGAAGCTCCGGAGTCAATATACCAATTCTCCACCTTGTATTTGTCATAAACTGACAAACATAGTTTTTCCTCATGTCCATCTACAACATTTGCAGT
The DNA here is from genome assembly GCA_019845555.1 of Aristolochia fimbriata. Taxonomy (NCBI): domain Eukaryota; kingdom Viridiplantae; phylum Streptophyta; class Magnoliopsida; order Piperales; family Aristolochiaceae; genus Aristolochia; species Aristolochia fimbriata. The sequence continues at coordinate 1,966,105 of CM034083.1, forward strand.
ATTCTTTACTCTCTCTGGACAATCTCTCTTAACATGTCCTTCCTTATCACAAACCCAACACTTGAACTTGCCCTTAGATTTACCTTTTGACTTAGATCGATCCCTATTATTGGGACCCCTGCTTTGATTTCTTCCCCGGTCTCTGCCCTTCCCTTATCAACCGACAAGGTCGTGGTCGGAAGTGGGCGATGTATTGCTCACCATGCTCTTCTTCATCATCTCCGATTCAAAATAGCACTCAGCACCTCATCAAACTTCAACTTCTCCTTAGTAACATTACTAATTGAAGTGATCATTGTATCCCAACTTTCGGGCAAAGAACACATAAACATCAAAGCTTTCACATCATCATCAAATTTCAAATCAACTGCTTCAATTTGTGCCCACAGGTTTGTTAAAATCATTTAAATGATCTGCAATAGGAGTTCCTTCAGACATTCTCAAATAAACAAGTTTTCTCAAAAGGAATAATCTGTTTGAGGCTGATGACTTCTCATAGACTCTCCGCCAATGGTGTCGAAGAAATCCTTTGACAGTCTTCTCCTTAGAGACATTAAACGCTACCGATTGAGTCAAACTCATCCGGACTACAGCCAATGCCCTTCGATCCTGTAGCGCCCACTCGTCAGCCTTCATCTCTGACGGCTTCACTCCTATGAGTGACAAATGTAATTGCTTCTCATATAAGTGGTCCTTTATTTGCATTCTTCACCACTGATAATTTGATCCATCAAATTTCTCAATCTTCCCGGTCTTGGAAGATTTCTCTGCCATAACTCCCACTCAATTTAATAACCAATTGAATGAAACCGCTTCTCATTCCCACAGACGACACCAATTTTTTTAAAAAAATCCCTAACCCAGGAAATCTTCCACAACAACATAGACAATAATCCAAGACGAGATAATCTGGCACTCGAGAAATTAAATAAGCCAAACTCAACAAGAACACAAAGATTTAACGTGGAAAACCCTCTTTCAATAGAGAGTAAAAACCACGGGACGCGACTAACAAATCTACTATTTTCAGAAAAATAGTACAAGAAGTCTTTCAGATGAACAAGAGAAGAGAAAGAGAAACTTTACCCAACCCTTACAAATTTATTCAGGGATCGTTCATCTCCCAATTTGTTTCCAAGGATTTTTGTCGATTTCTCCCGTTCTGCCTTTCTGCTTCTTTCTCTCAGTTCTTTTTCCTCCTCTGTGGGTTTTTTCACGCACACCCTCCTCTTTTACCCTAATCCACTAAAGGACAAAATAGAAGAAGAAATGACGATTTTGACCCTCACACTTGAGAGATATAGGTGGGCTCCACACACTTGACAGATACTCCAACACCAAACTGCTATAAGTTAGGATATAACTCAACCGATGTTCCCAAATTGGCCGACACTTCTACTTTGGAGGGCCAGGAGGCACTTGTTCATGAACTTCAATATATATTATCATGGTTAAATATGTCTTAAATAAAGAGCAATATATATCAAATCATCTTGTTTTGTTACTAGTAATATCGTGTGGACATGTAATATTAAGCACTGGATGCATGGTGTAGTTCTCATCTTTAATTAGGTTGCAAAACTATATGACTATTAATTAAGTTTTGTCTTTGGTACTAATTAGTATCTCCAGTGTACATGTCCAGTATTGTTTGCGTGTGTATATATGCATGCATGAGTGGTTCAGACATTAACACAATACATTATATGTGATGTATTGCCGAGCAGTATATATAACTTCTATAAATATTGAAACTAAGTAAAAAGATATAATTAAAGTGCTTAGTAACTTGATATATATGTATGCATGAGAAGTAAATATGATCACATGAAACACCAAATTTAGCTAAATTAGATATTCTACTTGCTATCACATAATCTCCTGCAAATGAAGCTTATTATAATCCTCCTCCTCTAATTAGAATACAAATGATTTTTAACTACATAAATATATAGTAAGTTATATAGTCAACACCAATTCAGTTATAAATTAAACATATAAGATTATAACTAATATTACACTTGATTTTAAATTAAAGCTTTTATAATTTGTCAATAGATTGATTTTTTTTTTTTTTTTTTTTGCTCTCCAAAAATGGTTTGGTAGTGTAAAGAATATATTCTCATAAATCAGATTATATATTTGTACTTCTATTGTTTGATTATATTAATGGTGACTAAACATCAGTGATTTTTACAATGAAAAAAAAAAAAAAGCAGTACTTTTTACTTTAAAACGATGTTTTCACCAAAAATGTGCTTTAATTAAAAAGGGTACTTTTCTTTTATTTATTTAAGAAAAACAATGCTTTTGCAATTAATTAAATAATTGCCTTAGGAGTAGTCCTGGGCCTGGTCGACAGTCCAGGCCCATTTATCTGTAAAAAGTATAGCTCATAATGAATAGTTTTATCAGGTGTAAAAAGTATAGCTCTTTATTTATGCCAACCATGCATGATAATATATATTGCATGTCTGCTCCTTCTCTCTGTTTCTTCTTTGTCGTTCGCGGTTCGCTTCTGGAGTCTGGAGCCAGTGTTGAGTCAGCCATTCCTATTTCCTACTTCCTACTGTCGAAATGGTCTTTCAGTGCTGTGTTGAGATTAAAAAATTACGCCTGCATGATATAACTTTTCATTTTGAGCTATACTTTTTACTGATAAATGGGCCTCGACTGTCGACCAGGCCCAGAACCGCACCAAAGGCAAAGGACCAGAGGAAAAAAATTCTAGTTTTTTTTTTTTTTTTTTTTCCATGTAAAAATCACTGTTATTAAATCACCTCTAATTAATATAGTCAAGATCAACGAAGTACTTGAAATCATCTCTTGATAGAGTAAAATGAATAAATTTTTTTTATTAATTGCAAAAGCACTGTTTTCTTAAATAAATAAAAGAAAAGTACCCTTTTTAATTAAATCACATTTTTGGTGAAAACATCGTTTTAATATAAAAAGTACTGATTTTTTTTTTTTCACTGTAAAAATCACTGATAAAACAAAACAAGATGAGCTAATATTGCTCTTTATTTAAGACATAACCATGATAATATATATTGAAGTTCATGAACAAGTGCCTCCTGGTCCTCCAAAGTAGAAGTGTTGGCCAACTGTGGCAACATCGGCTGAGTTATCTCCTAACTTATAGCAGTTTGGCATTGGAGTCTGCGAATCAAGATTACTAGGAGCATCCACAAATTTTCCGCTACTATCTTTGATCTTCATGTTGCTCATATAAGCTGCCTTTCTGTAGCCTTCAGAAGCGAAATGACCACTCCCCATTGGAGCATAAGTTGTGCCCGAGCTAACGTAGGAATCGGTTTCTCCTCCCCAAACAATTCTGTTTGCCTCTTTATCCAAATTCTTGAAGAGTTTTTTCGGCCAATACCCGACTGGTGCGTACCCGTTGCTGTCTTCGTACCCGACCCACCAATCTCCAGAGGTGTCATTCTTCACAACATACATACATGAAAATTACATATCAATTACTACTTCTTGTATAGAAATTATATAGATAGATAGATAGATAGATAGATAGATAGATAGATAGACAGATAATTTGGCATATGGGGAGCACTATCTATGTATGTTATACCTTATACGCCGAAATGGTGATGTTCTCTTGAGTTCCACCATATTTTGAAACTTTAGGCAAAGTCATTCCTGGTGTTATTTTGTTGTGTACTTGAACGAATCCACACCTGCTGTTATAGCAGCTTCCAGGGCCATAACTATTCCCCTGGCCACACAGTGCGAATGGTTAATTAATTACCATGTTTTTCTCTAATGAAAGGTTACAGATTTTTGTGACGACATACTGTAAAGAAAACGAATAGGCGAGTAGTAGTACTGCCCCTATGAAATGCTGGATAAACCTGCAAAAAAAACAAAAGAACCCCTTATGTTATACATTACTAAGAAATATATATATATCAATTCCTTTACATTACTGATGGAGTAGATAGAGTTGTTTACGTACATGCCATCCAACTTCCACAGTGTCAGTATCATTGCCTTGTTGGTTGGAAACCCATAACTGGGCAAGACTGAATAATTGGTGGTGAGAAGTATCAATCACAGGGTTCCACACATTCATTGTCACTTGGGTTCCATAGAAAGGGCCACCATCAGTCTCCTTCACTGCATACTGATCATATGAAAAACACAAATGAAATATTGCAAGTGTCAAATTAACGAGTGATACATGTCTCTAAATTGACCACGATTTTACATGTAGACAGGAATATATATATACGCTTGCCTGATGTTTTTCCGTTTGGCCCAAGGCATTGTAGCCGCTTCTTCCATACTTGCTCTTATAGTTTTCCACTGAACCAAATTTTAGCAAGTCTTCCATGTGGACTCTTGTCATGGGAACTGTTCCGAATGGACAAGCATCTTCTTCTCCATCATTGTCTGTCATCACAGTAATGTAAGATGATGGTCTTCTGAGCTTCTTCATGGGTGGATAAGAAGGAGGTTCCAACTGCATTACATGATGAATATCACTATAATTAATATTATTCATAGCTCTCATACTAATAAAGAGAGGAGAGAGAAATAAAGAGAGGGGAGAGATAAAGAGAGAGGAGAGAGAAATAAAGAGAGAGGGGAGAGATAAAGAGAGAGGAGAGAGAAATAAAGAGAGAGGGCCGAGATAAAGAGAGAGGAGAGAGAAAGAAAAAAGAGAGGGGAGAGAAAAAAGAGAGAGGAGAGAGAAATAAAGAGAGAGGGCCGAGGGGAGAGAAATAAAGAGAGAGGGCCGAGGGGAGAGAAATAAAGAGAGAGGGCCGAGGGGAGAAAACAAAGAGGTCTCCGAGGGAGAAAAAGGAAAAAGAGAAAAGGCCGAGGGAGAGAGTATATATCAACACAAGAGAAAACATCTCCATTCAAAAAAGGAGAGACAAAATTTTTGGTACAAATATTACGTTAACAGAAAAACCATACCCAAGCAAATTAAGAGAAAGATTCAGTTTTGATAAATATTGAGCTTATATATGGTGAGATCAAAATCACTAAGAGAAATAGTCTTCACTGGAAAATTGTTCAGAGAGAGAACAAAACTCCTTCATAGAGACATATTCTTCAACAGAGAGCAAATGAGATAGAGAGCAAATCACAGAGAGAGAGAGAACAAATGAGACAGAGAGCAAATTACAGAGAGAGAGAGAGAGCAAATGAGATAGAGAGCAAATCACAGAGAGAGAGCAAATGACATAGAGAGCAAATCACAGAGAGAGAGAGGGAGAAAATGAGAGAGACAGTGAGAGAGAGCAAATGAGAGAGAGCAAATGAGAGCAAATGAGAGAGAGAGAGAGAGTTAAATTTTTAGTACTACCTGCACAACGTGGTCTCTGAGCAAAGGATGATCCAGTGAGGGCTGCTTGTATATATCAACACAATCGAAAACATCTCCATTCTTCGTCTGTTTTGGTAGGGTATATTACGTTAATTAAAACCACACCCAAGCAAATTAAGAGTGATTCAGTTTTTGATAAATATTGAGCTTTATATGGTGTTTAGTGATTATCACTACCGTTATAGTCTTCACTGGGGTCTTGTTCACAGAAGCAAGGAACTCCTTCATCTTCACATATTCTTCAACAGAGACATCAAAAATCTCACAAAAACCATGGGAAACCAAAACCAGCATGAACAACAGCCCGAACAAACTATTGTTCATCAGACGAGCCATATTGCCACCAATATCTTAAACCCTCCCTACAAGTATAGAAAAAAATTTATAACTTTGATCATTTCACTAAAAGAAAAAAGAAAAGAGAACAAAATATAAAGGATGAAAAGAAACAGTATTTAAAGTAGAAAACAAGAATGAAACTAAAACGATAAACAACCTGCAGACGGGAATTGGGAATTAAGTTGGAACTATATATGAGAGCACTGGATTGAAATGTAGCCTATTTATAGGAGTGGGTCTTGTATATTATATATAGCCATGCGTTAATTAGAAAGTAGGTGGGAAAATTTATTTGTTCCTCATCTGAACTGAAAGGAACCACTGATATATCTTTGTCATCATCTGGAATATGACTTGGTACATATATCTACCTCAACCCCCAATTTAATTTCCTGCTTACAGTAGAAAATGACAGCCAGATCAGTACATCTAATAAGCAAAACTGATCAGTATATATTTGAGATTCCCAGAGGAAGCAATGCTGAACTGTCTACTAAAATATCACAATTGCAAACACCTGCATTATTGAGGACCCAGTGGCAGATCTGAAGACCACAAATTGAAGGATGTGACAGGACTCACAGACATTATTCACCTTTCACCCTCCATAGGTTAATAGTTGAGAGCAGAAGATATTGTGCAAACACCTTTCACCCTCCAAATTTTTTTTAAATTAGAGAAACGTAGGTGGCATTCAAATGCCGCTTACGAAGAAACAGCGAGGCGGCATTCTGATGCCGCCACAAACGAAATCATCGAGGCGGCATTTCGATGCCGCCTCAAACGCACTTAGAGAAATTTCGCGATCTCTACGGTGGCGGCATCTCAATGCCGCCTACGGATAACTCTAGGCCACCAGCTCAATAGAGAGGCGGCTTCAAAATGCCGCCAACTGAGGCGGCATTTAGAAGCCGCCTATATATTTTAATTCTAGGTGGCATCAGGATGCCGCCTTTGATTAAAACTGCCTTTAAATCAAATTTTTTTATTTTTTATTTTGTTTTTTGATTTAATATGTTTTTTAACCTGTAAGCACCTGTACATTCATAAAAAAAAAATAACTAATCACATCCATAATAAAAAATTATGAATCACATTCATAAGAAAAAACTACTGATCCGCATTACAAAAAAAAAAACTACTGATCACATCAGTTTGCTTGAATACATTAGTAAATATACAAATTTGAAGCCGTAAAAACTTTAAAAAAAATAAAAAATATACATTACAGAAACAATCACAAGGCAGAACTAGGCTCTGGTGCACCAATTGCCTTTTTCTGCCTTCACGTATAAATCCTCCTAATGGGAGGGTGGTGGCTGGGCTCAGGCTCCCGGGCCGCCGAGAGGCTGCTCAAGGGGCGGGGCTGGGCTCCGTGGTCGGGTGTCCGCTCAGGTGGAAGATCGAAAGCACCGTGAGGGCTTTGGTAACGGCTGGAACCTCGTCGAGTCCTCGACACGAAGTCGCCGCTTCACGCCCTTGGTCATAAACCTCTCGACCGACTCCAACACCGATGGGTGGGGGTACATTATCATCATCTACGCTGGGACCATTGTGTTCCTATATATGCCACATCCATGTCCATCACTCCTATCCACGGATCGGGATACCACTCGTCATTCTCCTCTAGAGGTGGGACACCCATGGTAGGAAGGGGTAATTCAACATCTTCTTCTTCCTCAACTTCATCCTCAGAATGGTTCCCGCCACGACCCCTCACTACTAGAATCATCATTTGCTTCCTCACTTCGTTCCGTGAATTCAATTGTAACTTCATCAACAACTAATGCGAAATAAAAATTAAGTAGAACTTTAAACTAGGCTAGATTGACAGAGAGAGAGAGAGCAAATGACAGAGAGAGAGAGCAAATGACAGAGAGAGAGAGCAAATGACAGAGAGAGAGAGAGCAAAATGACAGAGAGAGAGAGAGAGAGAGAGAGAGCAAATGAGAGAGACAGAGAGAGAGAGAGAGAGCAAATGAGAGAGAGAGAGGGAGACAAATGAAGAGAGAGAAAGGAGAGAGAAATAAAGAGAGGAGAGACGGGGAGACCAAATGAGATATATATATAGAGAGGGAGAGGCAGATATATATATATATATATATATATATATAGATATAAATGAGATATATAGTTCAAATGACAGATATAGCAAAATGAAGAGAGAGAGAGATATATAAATGAGAGAGAGAGAGATATATAGAGAGCAAATGAGAGAGAGAGAGAGAGAGATATATATATATATAGAGAGCAAAATGATATATATATATATATATATATATATAGAGCAAAAGAGAGATAGATATATATAGAGAGAGAGAGAGAGATAGATAGATATATAGATAGAGAGAGAGAGAGAGAGAGAGAGAGTTAAATTTGTAGTACTACCTGCACAACGTGGTCTCTGAACAAAGGATGATCCAGTGAGGGCTGCTTGTATATATCAACACAATCGAAAACATCTCCATTCTTCGTCTGTTTTGGTAGGGTATATTACGTTAATTAAAACCACACCCAAACAAATTAAGAGTGATTCAGTTTTTGATAAATATTGAGCTTTATATGGTGTTTAGTGATTATCACTACCGTTATAGTCTTCACTGGGGTCTTGTTCACAGAAGCAAGGAACTCCTTCATCTTCACATATTCTTCAACAGAGACATCAAAAATCTCACAAAAACCATGGGAAACCAAAACCAGCATGAACAACAGCCCGAACAAACTATTGTTCATCAGACGAGCCATATTGCCACCAATATCTTAAACCCTCCCTACAAGTATAGAAAGAAATTTATAACTTTGATCATTTCACTAAAAGAAAAAAGAAAAGAGAACAAAATATAAAGGATGAAAAGAAACAGTATTTAAAGTAGAAGACAAGAATGAAACTAAAACGATAAACAACCTGCAGACGGGTATTGGGAATTAAGTTGGAACTATATATGAGAGCACTGGATTGCAATGTAGCCTATTTATAGGAGTGGGTCTTGTATATTATATATAGCCATGCGTTAATTAGAAAGTAGGTGGGAAAATTTATTTGTTCCTCATCTGAACTGAAAGGAACCACTGATCTTTGTCATCATCTGGAATATGACTTGGTACATATATCTACCTCAACCCCCAATTTAATTTCCTGCTTACAGTAGAAAATGACAGCCAGATCAGTACATCTAATATGCAAAACTGATCAGTATATATTTGAGATTCCCAGAGCAAGCAATGCTGAACTGTCTACTAAAAGGATATCACAATTGCAAACACCTGCATTATTGAGGACCCAGTGACAGATCTGAGGACCACAAATTGAAGGATGACAAGGACTCACAGATATTATTCACCTTTCACCCTCCATAGGTTAATATAAGCATTTTTGTTTTAAAAAAAAAAATATATATATATATATATATATCCATATATAGGCATGCTGAGATATAAAAAGAAATGACAAGGATTCTAGTATTTAAATTGCTGAGAGTAGAAGATACTGTGCAGATCATTCATGATACGTACTGATTATGGCTACATATGGTTCCGTTAAGAGATCCTTTCCCCACTTTAATTGTAATGTCAACTTCTGTTGACTCACGTATGGCCACAAAATTAAGCAACAAGGACATGCATGATTGAAGACTCTAATGTCAATTCCTGTATATATATTTACTGATTTTAGTTTGGGGCCGGGGATACACAACAAAGGTTCCATATATAACGCATGTGACAATTGACTATATAAAATGCATGAAAACAAATATATATCATGGGATGAAAGAAGAAGTGGTGGAAAATATTATACTTCTTTTCTTCATAATGTATGACTCTAAATCACCCATGCATACTGATTGCAAAAGATCGAAATTTTGAACCGCCTTCTTCACCCATGAGGCAACACTGTCCTCTTAATTATTACATGAGATCACTCTTACTACTAGAGTACGTCTTCCCATTATATTCAAGAAAGAATGTCTACTACCTCTTGAAAATTAACATATATACTCTTGATATTTCAATAGAATCAGTAACATGAACACCCTCTGGACCCTACATAATTAAACTAATGTGGTTCAAATGTTGCTTCATGATGCTCATATATATAATTAAGTGGCTTTTTTATTGACCTTCACTGGGAAAATGACTAATCCCCGTGATCATTTCCTCTAGCGAACGATCAAAATTAATGTTCCGGCCGCCTAGCTACAGAAGAGTTTTTTTGCCCAGTATCCCCATATATATATATAGAAGTGGTTACTTGAATAAATGATAAGTAGTAGCTTTTGCTAGGACTTACTGTCAAGTAAACTATATAGAATCAAATTGAAAAGATAAACAACCTTGAGATGGGTAAAGGAATTAACTTGCTTCGACGTGTGCAAGTCGTGGGCGGAGGCTGTGGAAGCTCATTCGACGGTGAGGAAGCTCATTCGCCGCGCCGGAGCGGCCGTGCGTCGGCTCGCGGTCTAAGCTCGACGATTCGACTCTCTCTTCTGCTTGCTAGGAAGGTGCTTTCCTGGTAATTTGTCTTATAAACCAATTTTTTTTTTTTTTCTGTTGCTATCAATTTCAGAGATTGAGTAGACTCATGTAGCAGTTCCTGTTATTTTCTTGAGAAATCATGCTAATGGATGCCACTGTGAAATGCTCTCATTCTAGAACTTCTCGGAAGCTATTTTTAGTACTAATTTGCTAATTCTCAAAAACACTTTGTTCGCAGCAAGATAAATAGTTGTCTCAAATGCAGGTGATACGTGGACTTTGGCTGGGCTTGTGAAGAGGTGGGTTCAGGAGGTCAAGGATGAAGTGGAGGATACGAGACAAGTTACCTTCATCTTCAAGAGAAAACTATTTGGCTACACAAACCAGCTAAGATGCAGTTTGTTTTCTTTCACTAACCAGATAGCTGATTGGGTTTGATTCCTGTCAGGTGGTAAAGATAGCTAACAATTTTACATATGGAATCCATCATTGACAAGCTAACACGAGGAAATTTTCTATGGTATAGGCATGCAGATGCCATGGCAAGCCTACCAAGGGAAGTAAAGAAGAAAAATGTGACACATCGTGCCCCATTACTGGCCATAAGCTTGGGCAGAGTGATTTGGTGGACAATGCAGTGAGGGTTGGCGAACATACATTGTTGCTTCTACCCTCTTTCCAGAGCTGTGGGAAGCGTCGGTCAGTTGCTTCTCCCATTAATTTTACCATCTTGGAGCGCACCAATTTGGCTTCTCTCAGTGAAGGTAACGCACCTTCACAACATTTTGGTGCTGGTCCTTTCTTTTGGTTACCAAGTTTCTACAGTTCCAGCATGCATCATAGATTATGAGTAATGACTGTTTATAAAATTTTCGTTGTTCTAAAATGGCAATTCGTACTCTTCAGAAATTAGGCTTATTGAAGCCTTATTTCAGTTGGTTTAGTATGGATACTTTTCTGATGTGTGCCTCAAATCACACTTCAATTCACAATGACAAACATGAAAGCTCGGGTGGCTATGCAGCTGTTATAGTTGGAAATTCATACACTGTGACTCCAATGCAATGTCACGAGGGGAGGGGAGCTCCTCTCTCCCCTTTTATTTTTGTTCTTTGAGAGAGATCTCTTCGCGAATTTGTTAATTAATTTTTCGGACATTCTTACTTTTGCACTGCATGAATCTCTGTTAAATGTCATTTACACTATTTGCAGTATGCCCCTGTTATTACATTTTTGAGTTTTCATGTGGTTGGTCATTCTTTTTTTTTTTTTAATCTACCTTTGGTGTTTTTTATTTATTGCGTGCTTTCTTGTACTGCTGGTTGCAGATGAAATATAGGGAACGTGTTATGGGATTGATCCTTGTTTCCCCTGTATGCAAGTCACCCTCTTGGACTGAATGGTTATGCAACAAGGTTCTTCTTGTACCCTTTCTTGGTCTTGCTCATATATTTAGCAAAGTGTATTAATATTTATAGGTATTATTTTGAAATATATGCAGCTTATGTCCAACGTTCTGTATTACTACGGGATGTGTAACATGGTCAAGGAAATGTTGCTTCAGAGATATTTCAGTAAGGTAATCTTTTGTGTTGATGTGGTTACAGTTACCTGGTCGGGTGATTTGAGATTCACTGGTATTCCAGAATTAGATCTTTGTTGGCTTCAAAGCTTTTGGGACAAGGCATTGTTGATGATGATGATGATGATCGGCATGGTAGCTCTTTTCTTTTCCCTATGTTTATCATTACTTACATTTCTCCATTTGCTCTATTTTTATGTCATCATTAGTGATTTCTGATATCCTTGTTGTTGCCACATCTATTCCTTTCAAATATTTACAGAGATCCATAGAGGCTTTTGAAGATCTTTTAGAGCTCTGTCCACGTTTAGAGTATGTACTCCAATGGTGCCAGGAGCTCTGTAGAGGTCATGGTCACACGATTCAGCTGAATTCGAGGATTATGCTTCCTGCTCTAAGATCCTTGCAAAAGGCTATTACAAGATTGCATCAAGACCTTGCAGATACCTGTACGTCCAACGAGTATTTATTGAAGTATCTATGTTGCTTAGTCGGGAGCAAAAGTTGATGGCTGGCTTGTCATCTATATAGATTCTCATGTCAGCTGTAATCCAATTTGGGATTTTCTTTGTTGTCTTGGTATTTTGAGATTCATTTGATGTAAATGAATTGTGAATGGATTATTTATTTTGCGAATGAATTGTGAATGAAAAGAACTCTATAGTGATTTTCTACTGTATATATATGAACTTGGAGGAGCAGTGAGAAAAACTAATTTCTACTGCTTCATAGTACTGCAAAACACATTAAAATTTCTGTGGCAAATAAGAGTAATTAATATGGAGAATGAGTTAGGGTCCCCTTGGCCTTGAGCAGGCAAAACTTCATTGAAAAAGGACAGGAATATGTTTTTTAGCTAGATGTATTGAATGATTGAGGGTCCCACTGCTCTCGAACCAAAAAGACTTACAAAATAAATCATATATTAGGTACAAGCCGTGTCTCTTAGAGATGGTTCAATGTGGGACTGATTCGAGGAGCTGATTCGACCAATGGGTCTTTTGAACTTTTAACGTTACATTAATCCTTAATAAAATATGTACTCTAGCTAGTATACCCATGTATATATCTCTTCATATATTAGCTAGGTACTTACGCTTCAAAAACTACAACCAGCTTTATGGACTTTATAAAACAATATATAATTATTTAATATATGAAATATAATAATCACAAATGTTAATAATTATGAGTTAAGGACTTTAACTTTAGTTAAACTTGGGTTAACTATTAAAGTCACTGACTAGAACTAATTTAACGTCATTACATACAACAAGTTATCAAGCATTAACTATTAACTATTAAGTTAATATGACTAAACCACATATTTGATCATTTTTAATTGGGTTTTCCGGGTAACTTGATCTGACCCGACCTGAAAAACCCGGGTTTGGATTCCCAAATCCAACTTAGAGGTCGGGTTCGGGTTTGGAAATCCAAACCCGATCTCAAGTTGGGATGGGTTCGGGCGGGTTTTTAATATAATTTTTTTTAGTTATTTTAAAATTTTGTATAAAATAATCATTTTTTTCTGGTCAGCTGGTTTGGGTTTTGTCCAAATCCGGTGGGTTTTATCGGGTCGGGTCGGGTTTGGGTTTGTAAAATAAAAGATCGGGTCGGGTTCAGGTTCGGATTTTAAAACCCATTCAGGTTTTTAACGAGCTTGAGTTTCGGGTTTTTAAGTCAAGTTGGGTTTGGGTTTTCAGAAACCCGACCTGTGCCCACCTCTAACTATGTTTAACGTTGTGTTTTATATATATATATATATGTGTAGAACAACATTCTTCTCAGTGAATAACAGGCAATCTGTACATATATATATATTTCCCGGCCATCAATAATCCATGTGCGTGCTCGTTATTGATGGCCTTATATTATTTAATGGTGGAGCAAACTGAAGTTGATGTGAAGAGGAGAAGACATGAATTAGAGACCTAGGTAGATGCTTAATTAGATGAAGTTACATATATACAATCAATTAGGTTCACATCCAAATCAAATCTGCATATCTTCTGTTGCATGTCATGTCGTACAAATATGTGGGAATAATTAAATTGTGTGTTTAGCTTTTTACATATATACTAAAATTAAGACTGGTGGGTGTAGGATTAGTTATCTTCCTCTCTGTCACGTTTGCAGTAAAATAGAAGCAGAAACTTCTTAGTTCTACGTACCTTTGTTAAAGTCTCTTATATATATATATATATATATATATATATATGAGTCCTACGTAACCATGCATATGTACCTCACCTATATGTCTTTCTACGGAGTACCCTATCTCCTTCACCATTTTGTGGTTAATTAATTTCTCCTTTTTACATGTAGGGAAGGTTTGAGACATTGTCACCATGGCTCCAGTGATCGATGGGCAATAGTTTGTTTGGGCTGTTGCTCATTCTGGTTCAGGCTTCCCAAGGATTTTGAGAGATTTTTGATATATCTGCTGGAGATTATATATGTGCGAATGAAGAAGTACCTTGCGGCTGTGAACAAGACCCCAGTGAAAACTATAAAGGTACGTGAAACTTTCGAAGCACCAAAGCTCACTATTTGTCTAACAATTAATCACTCTAAATTTAACTGGTATCATATGATCAAAACAGACGAGGGATGGAGATGTTTTCCATTGCTTGCTCTGGGAATCTCAAATATTTACTGATCAGTTTTGCCTATTAGATGTACTGATCTGGCTGTCATTTTCTCCTGCAAGCAGGAAATTAAATTGGGGGTTCAGGTAAATATATGTACCAAGTCATGCATATTCCAGATGGTAACAAAGATCAATGGTTCCTTTCAGTTCAGATGAGGAACAAATAAATTTTCCCACCTACATTCTAATTAACACATATATGGTTGATATATATACAAGATCCACTCCTATAAATAGGCTACATTGCAATCCAGTGCTCTCATATATTGCTCCAACTTAATTCCCAATACCCGTCTGCAGGTTGTTTATCGTTTTAGTTTCATTCTTGTTTTCTACTTTAAATACTGTTTCTTTTCTTCCTTTATTTTGTTCTCTTTTCCTTTTTTCTTTTAGTGAAATGATCAAAGATATGATTTTCTTTCTATACTTGTAGGGAGGGAGGGTTTAATATATATGGCTCTTTTGATGAACAATAGTTTGTTCGGGCTGTTGTTCATGCTGGTTCTGGTTTCCCATGGTTTTTGTGAGTTTTTTTATGTCTCTGTTGAAGAATATGTGAAGATGAAGGAGTTCCTTGCTTCTGTGAACAAGACCCCAGTGAAGACTATAACGGTAGTGATGATCACTAAACACTATATAAATTAAGCTCAATATTTATCAAAAACTGAATCACTCTTAATTTGCTTGGGTGTGGTTTCAATTAACGTAATGTACCCAACCAAAACAGACGAAGGATGGAGATGTATTCGATTGTGTTGATATATACAAGCAGCCCTCACTGGATCATCCTTTGCTCAGAGACCACGTTGTGCAAGTAGTACTAAAAATTTAACTCTCTCTCTCTCTCTCTCTCTCATTTGCTCTCTCTCTCATTTGCTCTCTCTCTCTCTCTGTCTCTCTCATTTGCTCTCTGTCTCTCTCTGTCTCTCTCATTTCCTCTCTTTCTCTCTCTGTGTCATTTGCTCTCTATCTCTCTCTCTCTCTCTCTCATTTGCTCTCTCCCCGTCTCTCTCCTCTCTTTATTTCTCTCTCTCTTCATTTGTCTCCCTCTCTCTCTCTCTCACTCATCCTCTTCTATCTAATTAGTATGAGAGCTATGAATAATATTAATTATAGTGATATTCATCATGTAATGCAGTTGGAACCTCCTTCTTATCCACCCATGAAGAAGCTCAGAAGACCATCATCTTACATTACTGTGATGACAGACAATGATGGAGAAGAAGATGCTTGTCCATTGGGAACAGTTCCCATGACAAGAGTCCACATGGAAGACTTGCTAAAATTTGGTTCAGTGGAAAACTATAAGAGCAAGTATGGAAGAAGCGGCTACAATGCCTTGGGCCAAACGCAAAAACATCAGGCAAGCGTATATATATATTCCTGTCTACATGTAAAATCGTGGTCAATTTAGAGACATGTATCTCTCGTTAATTAATTTGACACTTGCAATATTATTTCATTTGTGTTCTTCATATGATCAGTATGCAGTGAAGAGGACTCTCGGTGGCCCTTTTTATGGAACCCAAGTGACAATGAATGTGTGGAACCCTGTGATTGATACTTCTCAACACCAAGTATTCAGTCTTGCCCAGTTATGGATTTGCAACCAACAAGGCAGTGATATTGACACTGTGGAAGTTGGATGGCATGTACGTAAACAACTCCATCAGTAATGTAAAGGAATTGATATATTTCTTAGTAATGTATAACATAAGGATTTGTTTTATTTTTGCAGGTTTATCCAGCATTTCATGGGGGAAGTACTACTACTCGCCTATTCGTTTACTTTACAGTATGTCGTCACAAAAAGCTTTAACCTATTATTAATTAGAGAAAAACATGGTAATTAATTTATTGAAGTAATTAATTAACCATTCGTACTGTGTGGCCAGGGGAATAATTATGGCCCTGGAAGCTGCTATAACACCAGGTGTGGATTCGTTCAAGTACACAACAAAGTAACACCAGGAATGACTTTGCCTAAAGTTTCAAATTGTGGTGGAACTCAAGAGAACATCACCATTTCGGTGTATAAGGTATAACATATATATATAGTGTTCCCCATATGCCGAGTTATCTATCTATCTATCTATCTATATATAATTTCTATAGAAGAAGTCATTGATATGTAATTTTCATGTTTGTTGTGAAGAATGACACCTCTGGAGATTGGTGGCTCGGGTACGAAGACAGCAACGGGTACCGAGCAGTCGGGTATTGGCCGAAAAAACTCTTCAAGTATATGGATAAAGAATCAAACAGAATTGATTGGGGAGGAGAAACCGCCTCCTACGTTGGCTCGGGCACAACTTATGCTCCAATGGGGAGTGGTCATTTCCCTTCTGAAGGCTACAAAAAGGCAGCTTATATGAGCAACATGAAGATCAAAGATAGTAGCAAAAACTTTGTGGATGCTCCTAGTAATCTTATGCCTGATACTCCAACACCAAACTGCTATAAGTTAGGAGATAACTCAGCCGACGTTGCCACAATTGGCCCACACTTCTACTTTGGAGGGCCAGGAGGCACTTGTTGAACTGCAATATATATCATCATGCATGGTTGGCATAAATAAAGAGCAACATCAGATCAACATCATGTTGTGTTAGTATCTTGTTGGCATAATTAAGTGTCCTGTAATGTGCTTCTGAAGACGACAAGTATATATTAGAGGGAAATGAGAAATTAATCTTTCTAATGTATTTTCTGAACTAATTAAAGTGGTAGAGCACCCTTGTATGTTTTTTCTTTTTCTTTTTTTTTAAAAAAAATTTGGCAGTTATAATCGACGCTAACCATAAATGTCTTCCTCCTTTAGGCAATCCTTTCTCCTATTGTTATTCATATGTGTATCCTTTAGGCTATTCTTTTTGGAGATTTACAGCTAAGGTACTGCTTATTTTGGAGAAACACTGTTTTTCCTTTAATTAATGGAATATTACAAGGAGAGGAATTCTCAATTTATATATATATATATATATATATATATATATATATATATATATATATATATATATATATATAGATAGATAGATAGATAAAAGGTGACTGATTAATATATGAAACACAAGTAATTAGACATCAGGAATTCAAATCCTTTTATACTACTCAAGATGACTTTCGGTGGCCCTCTCTCTATATATATGGAACCCAAGTGACAATTATTAATGAATGTGTGTGGAACCCTGTGATTGATACTTCTCACCACCAAGTATTCAGTTTTACTCAGTTGTGGATAGGAAACCAACAAGGTAGTGATATTGACACTGATTAAGAAGTGGGATATATGGCACGTACGTGTATGTAAACAACTAGTTCTGTCTACTTCATCAGTACTGTATGGAAATTAATTAAGTTTCTTTAATAATATAGGAACGGGTGGTTTTATTATTGCAGGTTTAATTTATCCTGATTTTCATAGGGGAATGCAGCACTCCCACTCGCCTATTCGTTTATTTTACGATAAGTCCTAGCAAAAGCTAGCTGCAACTTATTTTTAGAAAAAAAAATGGTCATCTATTAATTAAGTTAACCACTTATTTAATTTGAACTACAGACGACCTATGAAGAGGGCTACCTGTGCTAGAGTGTGAGCCGTCACAAAAGTAAAAGGGCTACCTAGTGTAGAGTGAAAGATGTCATAGAGTGGGTCCTTGTTCCATTAACTATTGAGCTTTTAAAATATCGGTTAGGTGCATAACATCCATCATATGTTGAAAGTTGTAAAGTCATTCCTGGTGTTACTTTGTTATTATAAACTTGAATAAATGCACACACATATATATACACAGTGTTGTAGCAGCTTCTTGCCGGTCCGTATGTATTCCCCTGGCCACATAGTAGTACAAATTAAATAAGTGGTTAACTTAATTAATAGATGACCATTTTTTTTCCAAAAATAAGTTGCAGCTAGCTTTTGCTAGGACGTACTGTAAAATAAACGAATAGGCGAGTGGGAGTGCTGGATTCCCCTATGAAAATCTGGATAAATTAAACCTACAATAATAAAACAACCCGTTCCTATATTATTAAAGAAACTTAATTAATTTCCATACAGTACTGATGAAGTAGCAGAACTAGTTGTTTACTTTCACGTACGTGCCATATATCCCACTTCTAGCTTAATCAGTGTCAATATCACTGCCTTGTTGGTTTTCTATCCACAACTGAGCAAAACTGAGTACTTGGTGGTGAGAGGTATCAATCACAGGGTTCCACACACATTCATTAATAATTGTCACTTGGGTTCCATATATATAGAGAGAGGGCCACCGAAAGTCATCTTGAGTAGTATAAAAGGATTTGAATTCCTGATGTCTAATTACTTGTGTTTCATATATTAATCAGTCACCTTTTATATATCCGTCCAAATTAACTGGATAGAGTAAAACAAAAGGAGAAACTTCTTAGTTTTACCTTTGCTTAAGTACCTCTAGTGAGTCCAACCACACATCTGTATCTGATCAGTACCCTACCTTTTTATTTATGGATTATCCAATCGCTTTCACTACTTTAATTTGTGGTTTTCACCTGTCCATGATCGTACCTGATCTGCAAAGCAACAGGACCCTCAATCATTCAATACATCTAGCTAAAAAAAATCTTCCTGTCCTTTTTCACTGAAGTTTTGCTTGCTCAATATTGTAATATATATTAATTATTCTTATTTGCCACTGAAATTTTAATGCGTTTTGCAGTACTATGAAGCAGTAGAAATTAGTTTTTCTCACTGTTCCAAGTTCATATATATACAGGTTAGGTTTTTCTTTCTAGTTGGGGGGTAACACGGATTGGATCCTTCCAGTACTCGTAAGGAAGAAATTATAAATTCCCACCAGTCGAATTGTGCTCCTGTAAATAGCAAGGCTACTATTGATGCAGCACTTTCATAGCTCCAAGTTAATATTCCTTTACCCATCTCAAGGTTGTTTATCTATTCAATTTGATTCTAGCTAGTTTACTTGACAGTAAGTCCTAGCAAAAGCTTATTCAAGTAACCACTTCTATATATATATGAGGATAATGGGCAAAAGAACTCTTCCGTAGCTAGGCGGCCGGATAAAGAATCAATTAAAGAAACCTTCACTAACGTTTTGATCGGTCGCTAGAAGAAATGATTATGGGGATTGGTCATTTTCCCAGTGAAGGTCAATAAAAAAGCCACTTAATTATATATATGAGCATCATGAATCAACATTTGAACCACATTAGTTTAATTATGTAGGGTCCAGAGGCTATTCATGTTACTGATTCTATTGAAATATCAAGAGTATGTTTTCAAGAGGTAGTAGACATTCTTTCTTGAATGGGAAGACTCTAGTAGTAAGAGTGATCTCATGTAATAAGAGGACAGTGTTGCCTCATATATGGTTGAAAAAATAGATTAGTACAAGCTCTTCTTGGGTACCTACCGAGCTAATTTTTTCATACTGGGTGATGAATTGAAGGCGGTTCAAAATTTCGATCTTTTGCAATCAGTATGGGTGATTTAGAGTCATACATTATGAAGGAAAGAAGTATAATATTTTCCAGCGCTTCTTCTTTCATCCCATGATATATATTTGTTTTCATGCATTTTATATAGTCAATTGTCACATGCGTTATATATGGAACCTTTGTTGTGTATCCCCGGCCCCAAACTAAAATCAGTAAATATATATACAGGAATTGACATTAGAGTCTTCAATCATGCATGTCCTTGTTGCTTAATTTTGTGGCGATACGTGAGTCAACAGAAGTTGACATTACAATTAAAGTGGGGAAAGGATCTCTTAACGGAACCATATGTAGCCATAATCAGTACGTATCATGAATGATCTGCACAGTATCTTCTACTCTCAGCAATTTAAATACTAGAATCCTTGTCATTTCTTTTTATATCTCAGCATGCCTATATATGGATATATATATATATATATATATTTTTTTTTTTTAAAACAAAAATGCATATATTAACCTATGGAGGGTGAAAGGTGAATAATATCTGTGAGTCCTTGTCATCCTTCAATTTGTGGTCCTCAGATCTGTCACTGGGTCCTCAATAATGCAGGTGTTTGCAATTGTGATATTATATATAGTAGACAGTTCAGCATTGCTTGCTCTGGGAATCTCAAATATTTACTGATCAGTTTTGCCTATTAGATGTACTGATCTGGCTGTCATTTTCTCCTGCAAGCAGGAAATTAAATTGGGGGTTCAGGTAAATATATGTACCAAGTCATGCATATTCCAGATGGTAACAAAGATCAATGGTTCCTTTCAGTTCAGATGAGGAACAAATAAATTTTCCCACCTACATTCTAATTAACACATATATGGTTGATATATATACATGACCCACTCCTATAAATAGGCTACATTGAAATCCAGTGCTCTCATATATTGCTCCAACTTAATTCCCAATACCCGTCTGCAGGTTGTTTATCGTTTTAGTTTCATTCTTGTTTTCTACTTTAAATACTGTTTCTTTTCTTCCTTTATTTTTTTTTTTTTTTTTTTCTTTTAGTGAAATGATCAAAGATATGATTTTCTTTCTATACTTGTAGGGAGGGAGGGTTTAATATATATGGCTCGTTTGAAGAACAATAGTTTGTTCGGGCTGTTGTTCATGCTGGTTCTGGTTTCCCATGGTTTTTGTGAGATTTTTGATGTCTCTGTTGAAGAATATGTGAAGATGAAGGAGTTCCTTGCTTCTGTGAACAAGACCCCAGTGAAGACTATAACGGTAGTGATGATCACTAAACACTATATAAAGCTCAATATTTATCAAAAACTGAATCACTCTTAATTTGCTTGGGTGTGGTTTTAATTAACGTAATGTACCCAACCAAAACAGACGAAGGATGGAGATGTATTCGATTGTGTTGATATATACAAGCAGCCCTCACTGGATCATCCTTTGCTCAGAGACCACGTTGTGCAGGTAGTACTAAAAATTTAACTCTCTCTCTCTCTCTCTCTCTCTCTCTCCCTCTCTCTCATTTGCTCTCTCGTTCTGTCTCTCTCATTTGCTCTCTCGCTCTGTCTCTCTCATTTGCTCTGTCTCTCTCTCTCTCTCTCATTTTTCTCTCTCTCTCTCTCTCTCATTTATATATATATATATATATATCTCTATTTCTCTCTCTCTCTCTCTCTCTCTAATCTCTGATCTCTCTCTCGTTTTGATAATTTCTCTCTATAATATATTTTAATAATATATTTTAACTCTCGTTTTAATATATATCTATAATCTCTATAATAATAATAATAATAATAATATGGGTCGTGAATAATAATAATAATAATAATAATATGTACCAATAATAATAATAATAATAATATATAATGTATTTGCAATAATAATATATATATACATTTATAATAATATGGTTTTGACCAATAATAATAATAATATGGTTTTGACCAATAATACGCGTATTGACCAATAATAATATAATATGGTTTTAATAATATATTAATAATAATATGGGTTTTAATAATATATAATAATATGTATATAATAATATATATATAAATAATATATGTATATATAATAATAATATGGAAAATACGTTTTAATATAATATATATGGTTTATATCGTAATAATAATAATATATATATAATAATAATAATAATAATAATAATAATGATAATAATAATAATAATAATAATAATAATAATAATAATAATTAATAATAATATATGTATAATAATAAATAATATATATATATATATATATAAATAAATAATAATAATAATAAAATAAATAAAATATAATAATAATAATAATAAATAAATAAAAATCCCTCCCTAATATAATAAATCTCTATCTATATATCCCTGCCTAATATCTCTCTCTCTCTCTCTCTAAACACACACACACACACACACATTTGCTCTCTCCCCGTCTCTCTCCTCTCGTTATTTCTCTCTCCTTTCTCTCTCTTCATTTGTCTCCCTCTCTCTCTCACTCATCCTCTTCTATCTAATTAGTATGAGAGCTATGAATAATATTAATTATAATGATATTCATCATGTTATGCAGTTGGAACCTGCTTCTTATGCACCCATGAAGAAGCTCAGAAGACCATCACCCTACATTGCTATGATGACAGAAAATGAGGGAGAAGAAGATGCTTGTCCATTGGGAACAGTTCCCATGACAAGAGTCCACATGGAAGACTTGCTAAAATTTGGTTCAGTGGAAAACTATAACAGCAAGTATGGAAGAAGCGGCTACAATCCCTTGGGCCAAAGACGGGATAAACATCAGGCAAGTACATATTCTTGTCTATTAATTTGTGGTCAATTTAGAGACATCACTAGCTCGTTAATTTGATACTCGTAATGTTTCTTTTCTCTTGTTCATATATATGATCAGTATGCAGTGAAGAGGACTCTCGGTGGACCTTTCTATGGAACCCAAGTGACAACGAATGTGTGGAAACCTGTGATTGATACTTATCATCACCAAGTATTCAGTCTTGCCCAGTTATGGATTCTCAACCAACAAGTCAGTGATATGGACTCTGTGGAAGTTGGATGGCATGTACGTAAACAACTCTATATATATACCTCTCCACTACTACTCCATCAGTAATGTAAAGGAATTGATATATTTCTTAGTAATGTATAACATAAGGGGTTGTTTTATTTTTGCAGGTTTGTCCAGCACTTTATGGGGGCAGTACTACTACTCGCCTATTCGTTTTCTTTACAGTAAGTCGTCACAAAAGCTTCAACCTATTATTAATTAGAGAAAAACATGGTCATTAATTTATTGAAGTAATTGATTAACCATTCGTACTGTTTGGCCAGGGGAATAATTATGGCCCTGGAAGCTGCTATAACACCAAGTGTGGATTCGTTCAAGTACACAACAAAGTAACACCAGGAATGACTTTGCCTAAAGTTTCAAAATATGGTGGAACTCAAGAGAACATCACCCTTTCGGCGTATAAGGTATAACATACATAGATAGTGCTCCCCATATGCCAAATTATCTGTCTATCTATCTATCTATCTATCTATATATATATATATATATATATATATATATATATATATATATATATATATATATATATATATATATATATATATATATATATATATATACATATATAATTTCTGTAGAAGAAGTCATTGATATGTAATTTTCATGTATGTTGTGAAGGATGACACCTCTGGAGATTGGTGGCTCGGGTACGAAGACAGCAACGGGTACGCACCAGTTGGGTATTGGCCGAAAAAACTCTTCAAGAATTTGGATAAAGGATCAAACAGAATTGATTGGGGAGGAGAAACCACCTCCTACGTTGGCTCGGGCACAACTTATGCTCCAATGGGGAGTGGTCATTTCCCTTCTGAAGGCTACAAAAAGGCAGCTTATATGAGCAACATGAAGATCAAAGATAGTAGCGGAAACTTTGTGGATGCTCCTAGTAATCTTACTCCTGATACTCCAACACCAAACTGCTATAAGTTAGGAGATAACTCAGCCGATGTTGCCACAATTGGCCCACACTTCTACTTTGGAGGGCCAGGAGGCACTTGTTGAACTGCAATATTATCGTGGTTATGTCTTAATTAAATAAAGAGCAATATCAGCTCATCTTGTTTTGTTAGTGGTAATATCGTGTGGAAAGTACTGGATGCATGGTGTAGTTCTCATCTTTAATTAGGTTGCAAAACTATATATATGACTATTAATTAAGTTTTGTCTTTGGTACTTAGTATATATCTCCAGTGTACATGTACAGTGTACTGTTTGTGTGTGATATATATGCATGCATGTGTGGTTCAGACATTAACACAATATAGTATATGTGATGTATCACCGAGCGCAGTATAACTTGTATAAATATTGAAACTAAGTAAAAATTTTGACACAGGTAAGATATACATAATTAATGTTAAGAACTAATAACGTACTAAGTAAAAAGATATAATTAAAGTGCTTAGTAACTTGATATATATGTATGCATGAGAAGTAAATATGATCACATGAAACACCAAATTTAGCTAAATTAGATATTCTACTTGCTATCACATAATCTCCTGCAAATGAAGCTTATTATAATCCTCCTCCTCTAATTAGAATACAAATGATTTTTAACTACATAAATATATAGTAAGTTATATATATAGTCAACACCAATTCAGTTATAAATTAAACAGTACTTATCTTAAACCATTAAACATATAAGATAATTATAACTAA
This sequence comes from Aristolochia fimbriata, assembly GCA_019845555.1. Classification (NCBI taxonomy): domain Eukaryota; kingdom Viridiplantae; phylum Streptophyta; class Magnoliopsida; order Piperales; family Aristolochiaceae; genus Aristolochia; species Aristolochia fimbriata. Next base: position 1,990,714 of record CM034083.1, read on the forward strand.
TATTACACTTGATTTTAAATTAAAGCTTTTATAATTTGTCAATAGATTGAAGTTTTTTTTTCTCTCCATGCTGTTCAAATGGTTTGGTAGTGTAAAGAATTCTCAGAAATCAGATTATATATTTGTACTTCGTTTGTTTCATTATATTAATGGTGACTAAGCATCAGTGATTTTTACAGTGAAAAAAAAAAAGCAGTACTTTTTATATTAAAACGATGTTTTCACCAAAAATGTGCTTTTATTAAAAAGGGTACTTTTCTTTTATTTATTTAAGAAAAAACAGTGCTTTTGCAATTAATAAAATATTTTATTCATTTTACTCTATCAAGAGATGATTTCAAGTAATTCGTTGATCTGACTAGATTAATTTGAGGTGATTTAATAACTTTGATTTTTATAGGAAAAAAAAAGAATTTTTTTCTTCTGGTCCTTTGCCTTGGGTGTGGTCCTGGGCCTGGTTGACAGTCCAGGCCCATTTATCTGTAAAAAGTATAGCTCAAAATGAAAAGTTTTATCATGCAGGTGTAATTTTTTCATCTCAACACAGCACTGAAAGACCATTTCGACTGTACGAAGTAGGAATGGCAGACTCAACACTGGCTCCAGACTCCAGAGGCGAACCGCGAACGACAAAGAAGAAACAGAGAGAAGGAGCAGACATGGAATTTCGTTGTATTCATTGCGGGTTTCCGGTGGAGAAGCTCATGGTGCAATATTCCCCCGGCAACATCCGATTGATGAAATGCGTAAGCGGCAAATGGGTTCTTTTTCTTTTCGCCTACCTACTAAGATTTGAGCCCCCCCCCCACTTCAATTCTAGTAAAGTTAAATTCCATAGCGAATCGTTCTTGGGTCGTTTTTTGGCAAGCTGCAAACAAAATCTACATTTTTCTTTTCTTCTCTGATTATGTAAAACTAAATTTGATCCTACTGATATTATAGTGTCCTTGTTCAGGAGAATTGCAGGGCTGTTGCCGACGAATACATAGAATGCGAGATAATGGTAAAGACATCTTTTTGAAATCTTGAAACTCGGCTTTAGTTGATGTGGTTACTCTAAATTTTTTGTCTTACCTTTTCGTCAATGCTTCACATTACGTTTTTCAATTTACGAATCCATGTTGTTAGTGCTAGGTTCCGGTTGCTATCACTGTTCTGTTTTTTGCTGGCATGAAGTTTTAGTATTGTCAATTTAGAATGCAGTGTTTCCTTTGGCTGAGCTTCTTATATTCCTTGGTGTTGATATAGATTGGATTGTATTTGTAGATTGTACTCATTGATTTGATTCTGCACAAGAAGAAGGCATATAGACATTTGCTGTTTAATGTACCAAAACACCATGCGATCGATTTTAAGGTACACTTTTCTGGATTTCTTTTATCTTAACTAGCTGGCAGTTTTCTTGACCATAATCTCATGACTAGGTACTCTTAATTTTACACTGTCAAAGTAGTATCTTAACTCTTCTCGTGCTTTATTTTCAAGAAGCAAGAGTTGCAACACAACAATCTGTAAGTATTTTCATGTTTTAGTTGGATGAAGCTACAGAGGCAGTGCAACTGCTTTTAAAAACAGAATAAATCTCAAAAGTCAAAGCACAGTAACCAATCTTTCTGAAAGAGTTGCTGTTTGAAGTTTTTCCTAACTGCAAGAGTTCTGAAATTCTGTAGGGATTTTTCTGGAAATTAATAGTGGTCTTCATTCTACTTGACGTCTGTATCCTCCATATTTTAATTATATATATCATGTTTCCTGCGATACATTTTGCTTTGCTTCTTCACATTCATTGGTGAATAGAAAATAGGCCTTATCAATCCAAGTCAGAAACTTGATGTTGTATGATGGTGACAGAGAATTTACAAACTCATTTCCATCAGTTCGTCTCTGTGGAAAGGTAATCATGAACTTATCCTTGAAACAACATACCTGGTTTCATTTGCAATCCTTTTATTAGCTTCATAGTATTAATTGATTTCTTGCATTTTCCAGCTTTGTAATTTCTTATTCAGCTTTGAAATTAGCATTTGCAGATCTTAATTCAGGCTTTCGCTGGACGTTTTGCATTCTTTTCTACTCTGTTTATTGCATTGAAGTTATTCCATGGTTTTCCTTCTCATGATAGATGGTAAAAATTCTTTCTCAACAAGATATAATGGTGTTGTTATGTTCCACCCTGATATGATGCAAGTCAAACTTGTTGGTCGAAGCAGATCCCTTTAACTGTAATTTGTTTTGGGAATATTTCCTTCCAGTTGTCTTATTTGATGTTTAGCATAATTATTCACGTTTTTCTTGTGATGAAGTTCTCGAGTTCATGAAAGATAGGTCATAACAGATGTGTCACTAAGCATTCAATTCTGATAAAGGTTCTAACACTCATTCTGTGCTCTGCTTGTCCTAAATAGAAGGAAGAATTTTGAAGTGCACAGACATATCGGTAAATGTGGAGTAAAATACATATGATAAACTGATGTACTAACCTTCCACAGTCAGACTAATTTCCATATACTGAGTATCAATGAGATGTATTATTTTTATTAGGGTAGGGAGTCAACTCGAAAACTCAAATGAGCACCCTAGAATATGGCTTGTATGCAAACACTATAAGCTGTGTGGTTTATGGTCATTGATACTATCTCAGTTATAAACATGAAAATTGGCAGTCTGGAGATTGAGGCAATCTTGCAAAGCAGACAAACTCTTTTTTTTTTTTTTTTTTTATGTAGTATTTATATTTTTGTTTCTGTTCTTATGCTTCAGTGTTTGGAAGCAATCTTACACAATAGTTTCTGTTCTATGTTTTACACAAATGATTTGTTTCTTATCATGTATCACATAAATGTCTTGTTTCTTACTGTATATCGTACAGATGTTGTATTCTTTTTTGCTTGTTCTCTACCTCTTGAATGAAGCTAAAATATTCCAGATGTGCCTTGAGTTGTGACATATGCAGTGTGATGTTGAATTGTTCAGGTATAAAGAGGTTCTCCTTGGTGTTGTCATTTCTAGCTACTTCAGGACATTCATTGTGACCATGATGGTATGTATGATGTGATTTTTATGTGGTATTTCACTCTTCTAGCAATACTGCATTCACTATTTGTTCTTAAGGAAGGTTATATGCTTGTATATTCTTCAGTGAGCTCTGGAGTGCAAGGTAAGAATAACCAACTAAAAAATTGTCCGCTACGTTATCCCAGTATATGCTTTAAAAGAAACTTTAATGAGAAAGGAACAAGCTTTAAATCTGTGTTATTTGTTCTGTCTTCATTGTCCACTGATTGTGGCTTGCAAGAGTGATTGATATAGTTTTGAGAATTCATTTGATTCGGTATCGAAGTTCTTAATGATATGCTGATGCAATCAGTTTGTTCCCATTTCAAAATGAAAGTTTATTCAACTCCGCACCTCTTTGGAGTTTCCCAAGAAGGTTGAACTTCAGTGAAGTTTCATTATCGAGCTCAATTATAGTGGTCAGAGCTCAGTTGTCGTGTATTTTTATCATTGTACTGATTCTTAAAATTATTATCTTGTTTTACAGGTTTGGGATTTTCCATCGTCTATGCTTTACATCATTGATATCTTTGTCCTTTCATCTAATGCAGTTGCTTTAAAAGGTGAGGCTCAAACACTGCTCACGTCTCATCACATTGAATTATGGCACCTTCTAACCAAAATAATTCCATTTGACAGTTTTGACAAAATTAACAGTGGGATCCTGCATTGGAATATTACTCAGTGCACATGCTGCAAGGTTGATTGTAAGTAATGTTCTGTTGGGAGGTGCACTGTCACATTTTTAATGAATATCAATCAATGTCAACACCAAATAGTTCTTGTGAGTTCTTATTTATGTAAAGCTGAAGGCCTGGTGAAACTCAATTTTGCTATCAAGCAGATTCTCTGTATGTTTGACTCTTGACTGTACACAAACATCTAATGAAACGCAGTGAAAGAAAGCAGTTTTCTCATGTAAGAAGTGGATGGTGTAGTGGAGTAGCCTCGTGTACATATACGAGATTACGAGTACTCACTCTTTGGTACTTATATGTGCATTCTTCTTGTTGACATAGGAAATAATGGACTTTCTTAGGCGATTGCTTCATTGCTTGTTGAGGTAGTTCCCATGCTACATTGAAAAATCATAAGCAGATATGCAAGCACAAGGAGGAGAAAGCTTACTATTGCATTTTCAATCCATTACAGTAAGTAGAAGAAGAGAGAAGAGCTACTGGCCTTCTTCACACAATTTTAAGAGTGTGTTAGTAAGTCAACTATCGAAGATCCATGTAGCTTGTATATGTTCAACAGTTATTACTAGATCTCTATCAGAACAGAAATCTAAGCTGAATATAATCAGTTCATCTCTTCATGGGTTTTTACTCTCATGATTTTCAATATCAATACAAAACTGTCATACAGGCTGAGAGACCAATCCGTTTCTATGCAACAAAAAATACAGAGAGTTTTCATTTACAGGAAACAGACCCTGTTAAGAAGAAAAAAAAAAAAAAAGGGGAGAGCAGTGGAATCATAAGCCCCGTTATGTTAGGAGAAATCTCTCTCAAGCGGATATCTGTGAACTCGGCCAAGTGACTCGGTGAGCATCTGGCTGGGTTAGGCTCCACACAGGTCTCAGCCCTCGCACGGGTGCGAGCCAGACGCCCGACCCGAGGTTCCCCTCGCGGGGACTGTATCTCTACAGAAACGGCCCGGGGACTTTCCTCGGTCACATCAGACCGAACCGCTTCGTCCCACTGCTCACGGATGGATACCTTCGTAACATAGCTTATTAAGTCCTCCTTTTATTTAAAACTCATCGATGTGGGACTAAAAGAAGTACGTCTTTTAGAGCCATGCACGAGCAGGTTCATGACCGTTGATCCCTCAAGAGCTCTCTCGTATTCAAACAGTCATGTCTGTTCCTTCTTCAACCTCAGATCAATCCATCAATAACCCTGATCGCAGAAACCCAGATTCAATCTCTCTTCTACTCAAGAAACTCCAAGTCAGGTTCCAACTCGATCGTCTGCAAGAAATGGCGAAACCTGATCAAAGAAGCCGCTTCATCTTTCCTCCCCACAAGACCCATGAACTCTGGCTTCATCTTCCTCAAGCAAGCCCAGGACGAAGATGAAGAAGTAGACGATTGTGTTCGCAGAGCAAACTTCTACCGTCTAAACAGCGAAGGATCTCTCGTGCCCCAACTACACTACTCCCTCGTCCCCCCACGAAACCATTCCATCAAAATGCTCGGTTCATACAACGGCCTCGTCTTTACTCCATGAAATCAAACCAAGATCGATACTCTTTCCATCTCTTCATTCCCCTCACGAACCAAGTCTCCACTCTCCCCCATCTTTATACGTACGTAACAGAATCCTTTACCAATCGGGTTAGGCCTTGCAGTAATCGATCTTCCCACTCCCGTCACTTTAAATTCATCTTGTAATCTTGTCGTTGCGATCATCAACTCAGAGACGGGTCAATGTAAGACGAAATTAATCAACAGTAGTTTCAATTACAATTTCCGTTTACGTTAATGGCCATCTATACTTGTTGAAGCGTCCCAACGACCCTGCTCAATCTCTTCTGTTTCCGGGTTTGATGCTGCTCTGTCGATTACTTACAGGGAGTTTGATTTGGCCGGAGATCCGGTTGAGGGCACTGATGAAACTGGATTCTGAAATTGCTTCATGTTTTATGTATCCGAAGTTATATATATTTCCAAGTGAGTACTTCATCTCATTAACAATGAGGGGTTTTTATACAAGAGATACATAAAAAAAAAACAAATTAAAAAAAAAATTGCATTAATACTCTTATATATTACATATAATCTAACAAGGAACAGACTGATGAAAAGATTAATTATGTCCCAGCATTTCATTGAGGGATTATTGGGCTATTGGCCTTTTCTTTACTATTGTTGAAAACATTACTAATGTAACATACCCTCCTTTTGATTCCTCAACGTACATCTTACTCTAATTTTGATTTTGACTGTGAAACCCTAACAATTTCACTCTAATATATAGTTTAATATAAAAATTTATTTGTATGCATTTAAAAAAATTTTAATCACGTACGCATCAAAATGACAATGTAGCTTAATTAACATATTATTACGTTTTAATAGTAATTAGTAATTACTTATTATTCATGAGTATCACATATTTCAAAATAATTAAGAAATAAAGATGTTGTTGTTTTATAACACATAATATATAGCATTATTCTATAACATATCTTAAAGAGTATTTTCCTTAATTTTAATTGGCACACATTTATTTGAAATTGGGAAATTTATAAATAAAACAAAAATATTAAATCATCTTCACAATTTCACATAAATTAATCCATCACCTTAATTTAATCCGAAAATAAAACTAAAATAATCTCTTCCCTGGGCGGCGGCGCTGCCGCAACGGCCTCCAGTCCGCTCCTTCCAGACTCTTCCAAAATCCGTCCACAATCCGTCTACCACCTGGCATCTTATAATTCGACAGCCTTCTTTGCTGACGTAGGTTTCTCCGTCCCGACACGTGGCAGCACGGATGAGGATTGGGCGGTTTTCGGTGTGCTGTAGCGATCTAGAAAAATAGAAAAAAAAATGGTGGGTCCCACTCTCCGTTGTCGTCCTCGTCACGATTTCTGTCGCTGGGCCCCACTAACTCTTCACTTGTCACATGTGGATTTTGAGTTGTCGGGTCCATTTGTTAAAAGGGTGGCATATGTGGGCCGCTCTCATCTCTACAGGAGCCTGGCACCGGGTCCCACCTTATCATGTTCAGGCCATATATTTTTTTTCTTTAATTTAATTAATATGATTTTAAAATGAGCTTAATTGATAACCCCTTTTTAGCCATAAGGTAGCAATTGGATCCCAAAGATTCTACACAATTATTGAGCTCAAAGAAAATCTTTGGCCTAATCATAATTAACCTTAATCTTTAAGTTACTTAAGCCAATGTGGACCGCATCGAAAATCCGATACGTATCACCGTATCAAGTAACGTATCGAAGTGTAATCCACTGATACAAGTAGTATCAAATACCCTAAAAAGGCAATACAGTATACCCTAAAATACCATTGTATGATTAGCAATTCTTGTGATTTATACCTTTTTAAGAGTGACTTTCTTAGTCACAATTCTTTTAATCAATCGGTCCGTAAACGGATTATTAGATATTGTACAAGTTAAACTGAATTTTAAGAGGTTCTAATAACCATTCTTCGATATAATACGTATTGCTCGTTATGTTCAATTTGATCACCATTTATGAACAAATCCCACTTATATATTTGTAAATTAACCAATAATTGACAATTATAATAAATTATGCCCCTTAATCAAGATTTTTCTTTTACAATTTAAGAGGGTTGGTCTCCCCTCAATGATTTGTTATCCCATTATATATTCATAAAGAGCTGAAAATTACCTGGAAGTAAGCAACCATAAGTGGAATGAGTAAGTGAGACAATGCATATAAGTGTTTTAAAAAACGAACCGAACCAACCAGTCCGACCCGGTTGAACCAGAATCGGAGGCCAATCCGGTTCTTATTGACTCGGCCCGGTTCACTCTAATCAGCATTATTTTTGTCTTTTTTTCTATAAAAATATTAAGAAAATATAAAATATAGAGTATAATTGGTCCAACCCGGTCCGACCGACCAGGTTCCACCAAAACCAAACATATTGCCGGTTTGATGGCCAATTCGATTTTTAAAACATCGATGCATATACCACATATCATATTTAAAACTCCTTTATAAAAAAACCTCTAAATTCTGAAAAAATCACAAAAAATGCCAACCCTTTCCACTAATCTTGTTAATCTAAATAGAAAAACTACTAAAATTTTGATTTTGCATACCAATTATAATGGTCTTATTTTATGATCCTCATTTAATTCTTATGTTAAATGGTCTGTAATAGGAAGATCAATGTAATATAAAAAAAGACTCCTGGTTTTTATGTATTTTCACTCAGTTTACTAGAAAATTTCATTTAGTTCAAAGGTTTACTAATGACAGGATCTAATTTTTATTTAATGAAAGCATGTATTACTGTTTTGGCTTTCACCACCTACAACATCTAAGTAAGGGTGTTTAAGTAATTTCATCTGGCAAAAAAATAGCCGTTGGCCATGTGCACAGCCACCTCACCTTTTTGTGCTTCTCACGTGGTGCCAACGGGCGGGGGCTGTCACTTTCCTAACGGTCACGTTGTAGCAGATTTTGTGTTCTTTCTCCTACCAATTATATCCATCTTTCAGCATCTTAAGTCTTTTTATGTTAATCTCTGGAACATGAACAGTTGGGGAGGTGATTGAAGAGAGAGAGAGCCGTTGCTGAGCTGCAACGTTTGCTTGGAAACTGGGAAGTGGGGTTCAAGGGAAGAAACAGGAAAGTTTTGGAAGCAAGGATAACTTGAAATGTGAGTTTGCTTGAGCTGTCATGGATGGTATCTGTTTCATCTCTTTTGTTGTAAAAATGGGTTTTAGCTGAAGAAAATCATTCAAGAGAGTGAGTGAAGCTGTGAAAGTGAAACCCATTTACAATCTTGATTTGTTTTTCAGAAAAAAAAAAAAAAAAAAAAAGAGGCATGAAAAAAGTTTACAGGATGTGGAAAGATGAAAGGAAGGTCTGGAGTCAAGGAGGGTGCTTGAATTTGGTAGAAGCGTCTAGGACGATTAAAAGAAACGGGTGTGAGTGAGAACCCATGTGAAAGAGAAAAAGAAAGAAGGTGATTTGATGTATGGCAAGCTAGATGAATTGTTTTTTAAGTTTGTAAAAGCTCAGTCATGGAGTTCGTGAAAAAGTAGCAGGGTGCTGCTGATGTAGTGAGGTGAACTGGGTTGAATTTAGTGAGATTAAGGAAAAGAATCCGAGCGAGAGTAAAAGTAAAACCCATTTGGAATCCAGTTCCAGAAACTTTTCTTTTTGAAAAAAATGAGATAGAGAGTTCCAGGGTCCTTTCTTTTCCTCTTTAAAGTCTGGTCAAGATGATGAATAAATTTCTAAGGTACAAGCACAACCATAGAACCAGTTGAAAAAAAGTTGCAGGTGGACATCACTCATGAGTCATGGCCCCTCCCCCACCCTTTTAGTGGTCCCTGTCTCGCTGTGGAATCTGAACTGAAACAAAGCAACGAAAACTGAAAGAGGGGAATGGGGATGCCCTCTTTTCTCTCTTTCCGTCAGGGTTAGGTGAAATTTACAGTCATGGCTACAGAGATCAATGCAGAAGTGTAATTATTGTTAAACAAATGTATGTGGGTGCAAGAGAAAAGGCAAAATGGTCTGCAAAAAAGAGATAAGGACAAAGCAACATCCTCCTACCTCCTGTCTACATCCCTCTGCCTCCTTTCCAGAACAATCTGCGGCAGACCGGCTGTCATTGAACCCCACAAACAACCCACAAATGATTTTCTTAATATTATCTCCCTGCTTAATCAAATTCTAATCAGATGTAGATATTCCCTTAATACTCCTCATAATTCTTTTAAACAATCAAATACTGGGTATAAATCTTTATACTGTTTATATAGTAGTTTGGGGGATCTTGCAGAAAGAGATAATGAAGCATAGTAATGCCCACCCAAAAGCATAAGGTTGAGTCCAAAATTTTCATGTAGTTAAATTTTCTTTTGCCTGAAAGAGAAAAGTTTTGATGGGTCATGTTAAGAAGAATCTAGTAATGAAATACTCTGGAGTCCTTCACTGTTTTGCTGTCATGGCCATACCAAACTTGAGCCACTTGTATTTTTGGCTTTGTACTTGTAGAATAACGTTGCAGCTTAAAAAAGAAAATCATGCTTAAAGTTGATTACAGTAAAGGAAGCAAAAGCCCTTTAATCTACTGACAATCTTATCTATAAAAACCCACTATGTCATCTTTTCCATCCACTGCTCAGCATCGCCAGCTTTTAGTACTCATTTGCTGTTTCTTTCCCCTGAGTTTCCGAGAGAGAGCAAGGAGAGGAAGGAGAGATGGAGGGCAAGGAAGAGGATGTTAAGCTTGGAGCGAACAAGTTCTCTGAGAGGCAGCCTATTGGAACGGCTGCACAGACCGAGGATAAGGACTACAAGGAGCCTCCACCAGCTCCTCTGTTTGAGCCCGGGGAGATCAAGTCATGGTCTTTCTGGAGAGCTGGAATTGCAGAGTTCATGGCTACCTTCTTGTTTCTCTACATCACGGTCTTGACGGTTATGGGGGTTAACAGGGCTCCCAACAAGTGTGCTTCGGTGGGTATTCAGGGGATTGCTTGGGCTTTCGGTGGTATGATCTTTGCCTTGGTCTACTGCACAGCTGGGATCTCAGGTAACAAAAACTGTTCCTTTTCTTCTCTGTGTCTTTTCTCCCTGCTTCAGGACAATATTCTTTATTCTAAAAATAAAAACTTTTATTTTATTTTTTTCTTTATTCTTCACTCAAATTTTGCAGCTTTCTGTGAAACAAAATCCGTTATTTTTGCAGCTTTCTGGAAGAAATTCGTCTTTTTTTTCCTTTTTGTTAATTTCTGCCAAGTGCCTTTGCTGGTTTTCTATAATTAGTCTTTCAAGCCATTTAACCCTTTCAGAGTTCAGTCTCCATTTTGTTTCCTCCCTTTACTGGGAATTTCATGCTAGATTGGTGGTGATGACTACTACAAGGAAACATTTTTGGTTTCTGATTCTCGAATCTCATGGGTTTTTGGGTTGTATTTCTTTCAGGTGGACACATCAACCCTGCTGTTACCTTCGGGCTCTTCCTGGCCAGGAAGCTCTCCCTCACCAGGGCCCTCTTCTACATTGTGATGCAGTGCTTGGGTGCAATCTGTGGTGCCGGTGTTGTGAAGGGCTTCGGTGAGGGTCCTTACCAGACCTCTGGTGGCGGTGCCAACGTTGTTGCCCATGGCTACACCAAGGGAGATGGCCTGGGTGCTGAGATTATAGGAACCTTTGTTCTTGTTTACACCGTCTTCTCTGCCACTGATGCCAAGAGAAACGCCAGAGATTCTCATGTCCCAGTAAGTATTAAAAACTGAAACTTGTTCTTTTTTAATGATCTGGGTCTTCCGTTGTTGAATTTCTTCTTCTGATCATATGCTTTATCTGCTGGCTAATGTTGAATCATGTACTCTTGAGTGTTTAAGAGCTTCCCCAAGCTATCAAAATTGGATTCTACATCGTTCTCTTCTTCTTTGTCTGGTCTTGGGTTCTTCAGTACCTTGTTTGCCTTGATTCTTCTTATTTATTATTTTGTGCTATTTTGATTAACTTTTTCTAACAGCTGAGGGGATGATTTCTCTGGTTTTGAATGTGATTTCTCAATGAAAAATGGGATTGTTCTTTGGTTTGATCACTGATGCTTAACTAAAGCTCTGTTCTTACTCTTATGGGGCTCCATAAAGTTTTGTATAAAAGCCCTCTTGATGACACCCACATTCATTGAATGGTCCCCAGAGTGTGACAGCCACATTGCATCCTTTTCTTTTCTGGCAGAATCTACAGCATAAACTGCTGCTAGAAAAAACAGTGGGCACCAACAACCCTTGCAAGGCTGCTACCTTACCCACCATGTGTCAATCTCAATATTCCAAATTCTGAAAAAGTTAAAAGGCTGACCCTCACTCTCAAGCCTTAAATGATTTCTCCAACTAAGGGTTCTTTTTTTTTTTTTTGGCCTTGGATTCTTGCTGCTTACTCAAAGTTGGCCTGCTGGGTCCCCCTTGTCTCAGATCTTTACCCTGTAAATACTGGTAATATTCTCCACCAAACTCATCATGGGCCAAACCTAGTCCAAATGATATTGTTATTGTCTTTCAATTATTTAAGATGGGGGGGTAGGTTATGGCACCTATAATAATACTCTCCTGTCCTTTTTTTTATCTTCTGTCTTAAGCTTACATGATTCTCACTTGAAGCTTCTGTTTTTAACTCTGTGCTCTCATTGCAAGAAATTTGGTCTATGGGAAATGTGAATTGAAATGATGGTAGTGTAATAGATGTGTTATCTAACTCCTACTGTAATTCATTACCACAGATCCTAGCTCCCTTGCCTATTGGGTTTGCTGTGTTCCTTGTTCACTTGGCTACAATCCCCATAACTGGAACAGGCATCAACCCTGCTAGGTCCCTTGGAGCAGCCATCATCTACAACAGGGACCATGCTTGGGATGACCATGTAAGACTCTTGCCAGCAGTTCTCTGGTTCTGATTTTGCCTCCATCAACTAGTGTTTTTCTCTAATCTTTTCTTTTTTGCAGTGGGTCTTCTGGTTAGGTCCCTTCATTGGTGCTGCTCTTGCTGCAGTCTACCACCAGATTGTCATCCGGGCCATCCCATTCAAGACCAGGTCTTGAGCTCGTCATCATCCAGGCACTATCATAGTTCGTGGCTTTTCTTCTTTTTTACCTCTTCTTGTAATCCGCTTGTGGGTCTCTGTTTTGTTCTTCTTCTTCTTCTTCTTCTTCTTCTCTTCTTCCTGTTGCTGAGGTGTTTAATTATGAAGGGTTCATATAAGTGTGTAAATTATGTAGTCTGCTACTCTGTTGCAGCTTTGGAAGAATGATTCATTTTTATGATTTTATCCATTGGAGCCTCGTCTTCCTTTTATTCCACTCCATCCATGTTTTATTAATTCAAAATCTAAGGCTATATAAAACAATTCTTCAGCACCCATTGTCTGCAAATGTTTGATGTAATGAGTAATTAAGTAATAAAAAAGAATAATAAAATTTAACATATGAATGTATAAAACAAAGACAAGGGACTTTATTATTTTGTTAACATGGAACTAATATTAATCTCGAAGAGAATAATACATGGAACTACTATTAATCTCGAAGAGAATAATACATGGAACTAATATTAATCTCGAAGAGAATAATACATGAAACTAATATTAATCTCGAAGAGAATAATACATGGAACTAATATTAATCTCGAAGAGAAAACATGGAACTAATATGAATGAATGAACATCGAATGAAATCATTAGAAAATATTACATGATTCTAAAAATTCTCTTTGGTTGAATGGAACTAATATTACATGATTTTACAAAATATCAATGTTTTTGAAACTTTTTTTTTTTTTTTTTGGTCGAATTTTTAAACAATAAGTAAGCACAATAATTGGTAGGCCCAATACCTTGTCAAAAGAAAATGTTAAACATAAAACAAAATGTTAAGCATAAAAGAAAATGTTAAAATAAGGTCCCTAAGTTTCAACAATTTTACCCTCCACTCCTTTATGTAAAAGATGGGACCAGGCCCATATTCCTTGACATGAAAGCATGATAACATTTTATGAAAGAAGCATATGGGCCTGATGGACCAGGCCCTGGTCCAATCTTTTTATTAAGGGAGTGGAGCATAAAATGGTCTAATTAAAGGGTTTGGAGTTGGACCTCTTTTTAGAAAATAAACCAAAGCAAAATAGTGTTTCTGCTCCCTTAATTAAAATATTAGCTTTCTTATTACTAATTTCTTTAGAAAATTGAAATTAATGTTTTGACTAACCTTTTGTTCATAACACCACAATATAGTCGAAATTTTTTCCCGATCGATCGAAAGGAAAGAGCTTCAAAAACATATTACGATGAACTAGTTTAAATACTTCTTTGGCCTAAATTTTAGGAGAAAAGAGAATATGTACCAAGTCCAACCAAGGGTGATAGTGTTCTTTTTTATTTTTATTATGGCTAAATAATTTTTAAATATTTTTAATTAATTTTATTATTTATTATTGTATGTACATATTGAAGTTATGGTTGGATCTTCTAATTTTTATTAAATTTAATGATAAATATGAAATTATAACATTGTTGTAATTTGTACAACATCTTTTCCCTCAACTATTGTACATGTAATATCTTTGCTAAGCTACCTCCAACTCAGTGGAGGCATACAACCATCCTATCAACTTTATATCTAAAGATGCAAATAAGTTCATATATATATTGCAGCAGTGAAGACTGAGATCAGCTTAGGATATAACAAATTTGGCATTATTTTCTTGGGGTATGGTCTATTCTATTACTAGTGAGAAAACGAATTTTTATTTTATTTTTTGTGTGTGTACAACATAAATTCTCTTTGTTCTTGGAATATCAAGGCCTACATTCATATCCTCTTTCGCCTTTTCGATGATTAATTAAAGCAACCACCGATAGGGATAATTTCGATGACTATGGAAAAAAATGACAGAAAAATCATTTTGATTTTGTTTGATTGGTTTTTAATCCTTCAACTTATCACAGTACTTTTAAGGAATATTCTACATTAATATTTTTTTTTTATATTTAAACCATTAAATTTTTGTCCCACAATATTGCATAAACATTTGAGGCACTAATTAAGAGGATATCTTAGCAAGTTAACCTTCGATTATTTTTCTTTTATATGAATTTCCAAAAATCAAAAGAGAAAAATAATTTGCACAAACAAGTTGTTGGTTGACACATTAATTTCAGCAAATTGACAAGTTTAGTGCTCTCATAATTCATTTAAAATAAGTAGGTATTCAGCAATATGTTACAATAATCTTTAATAATGAGACTGACATTGCCTTGTTAGACATTGTTGGGACCCAAGACACAGAGACATTCAATATAAGCTTATTCCAATTCTTAGTGATTTGCTTTCCTTATAAGTATATACCAATCACCAACCACTTAATTATTTCATTTTTAAGTTAGACCTTTTATTTTTGTCATTTGATTTCTATGGAATAAGAAAGTATAAAAAATTATTGAGATAAAAATTACTAAATGTGATAAATATTATTCAATTAGAATCATCGAGTATAGATATTACGAATTGTACTTATCGAACTTGAATCGTATTCAGCTACATATACCTTTAATTTGCCCGAAAACAATATTGTAGAATTTATATATTTTCTATACAATATTACAATATTATTTTTATTTACTTAAATAATAAATTATTGAAAATAATAACATAGGGCCATAAGCATTAGTAAGCATATAAACTTAATTTCCATCAAGTAAAATTAATATTGGTACAAGTGACAAAACATAGACATACTTTCAATAATAGGTGACCTAGATGGATGAACTAATGCATTAACTTATATAGTTAGACGGGTGTCACGCGTTAGACGGTCGTGGTATTATTTTTGATACCGACGGATCATATTGAATTAGACATGCCACTTGTTAGCCATATGAACATAGCATGGAGTCTCTTCCATTGATTCACAAAAAATGACACTTATACTCTTTTTTATCTTTGAAGTACTTGTAAAGGTTTCAATCACGAGAGCAGTACTGTTTGTTTGTGACCATATCATTTTCATCAATTAAAGCAATTTGATATTCACGTCAACTTTAACATCACCATAAAAAGTGTGAGAGTACAACATATTTATGGTCCAAAATTTTTTGGCTTATGTTGTCAAATGTATATATATGAAGCTTAATTATATTGATTGTGTATAAATTAAATAACTCTAGAGTAGAACTTCTAAAGAAAAATGAAAGTAGAATAGAGAATATATATATATAGTTTATAAAAATTCAATCAAACCAAAATAAAAATGAAGCAATTAATCATCAAATTAACAAGTCATGGCCAGTTAATTTTTACTTAGCTAAACCGGTTTTTCCGGCGGTGGACGAATTGAACCTGAATGTTTTTTGTTGATTAAAAAAAAAAAAAAAAAGAAACTCGTGTTTTAGGTCAATTGATTTGAATAAATCATATAACATTGAATATTAGTCTAATATTCTAACACTCTTCTATTTTTTATTAATTGCCAAGTAGCCCAAGATCATTTCCATGAAAAGAAAATGTATTGTAAGTAATTGAAAATGAAGTGCTTCCCCCAAAAGCCAAATTTTATCATCAACTTATAATTAATATTACTTGTCACATTAGGTATTGAGTTTCCACAAGGAGTACTAATCTTAAAATTCTTTATCCTCTCACCCACCCATAATTAGATCAGAGATCACCAGACCCATGAAGCAAATTGATGTAGCAAAAAGGGTATAAAGAAAGATGCAGAGATAGAAAGAGTTAGGTTTAGGGCAACGGGGTTCTTAATCTAATTCTCATCTACTTTGTAGTGGAGACCACAAAATTCAAACAAGTACTTCTAACTACTCCTACCAAACTGCTGTGGAAAGGAGCAGTACAACGACAGTCCAGATGAAGCTTATCTCTATTGCATTTAATTATCTGAACAGACAGATCACAGGACATGACACGGCTCAAAAATATAAATAGATATATGTTTGATCACTTGACTGATTGAAATAAAACAGTAGTTTCACAATAGAAGTGCTGTTTTATCTTTACAAAGTGCTAGCTAGCTATGTGTAGCAATATTAGGGTTTTGATGTCCGGGGGTCACAGCATTCTTTGAAGCAGAAATAGCTAGCTAGGATGCAATGCATGAATATGAGTACAGATTGAATGAGTTCATCTGTTCATTGTGATATTCTTTCTCTTCGATCTCTTATACAAAATTTAAAAATATCACATATATATCTTTGTCCTTCATTAATTGCTTGACAAGTTACAACTAGTGAGGGAGCTGAGAGAGAGAGAGAGAGAGAGAGCAAGTGAGAGAGAGAGAGAGAGCTGAGAGAGAGCTGAGAGAGAGAGAGGTCCTCCAACGCAACTTCAGCCACCAAGAAACAGCATTTGCAAGTACACACACCACCTCTTAGTCTCGACCGATCAACAAAGTTTTGACAAAACTAACCGAATACAAAAAAGAAAAAAATCTGCCATTAACGTACGTCATCCCAAAGCAGCCATATATATACATACTACCTCCACCATTAACGATCTATATATATATAACCCCCCTCACCTTAAACTCCCTTAGATTTCCCTTAATTAATAACCACTTTCAATGCGAGATCATCTCATCCAGTACTGCATCTCTTCATAACTCCCTCTGTCTCTGTCTCTGTCTCTGTCTCTGTCTCTGTCTCTGCCTCTCTCTCTCTCTCCGCCATCAAAGCTATGTCCCCCCCAAAAAAGCCCCGCAGGAGCTTCCCCCCCATCACCGCCCTCGACCCCACCACCCTGCACTCCTCCTCCTCCATCGCCGCCGACCTCGACGGCACCCTCCTCATCTCCCCCTCCTCCTTCCCCTACTTCCTCACCCTCGCCGCCGAGGCCGGCAGCCTCCCCCGCGCCGCCGCCCTCCTCTTCCTCTCCCCGGCCATCTACCTCCTCTACAGGTTCGTCTCCGAGTCCCTCGGCGTCCGCCTCCTCGTCTTCCTCTCCGTCGCCGGACTCCGCCTCCGGGACCTCCGCCTCGCCGCCCGCGCCGCCCTCCCCCGCTTCTACGCCGGGGACGTCCGGGAGGACGCGTGGCGGGTCTTCGGCCGGTGCGGGGGCCGGAGGGCTGTCGTGACGGCGAACCCCACGTTCATGGTGGAGCCCTTCGCTAGGGAGTGTCTCGGGGCCGACGTCGTGCTCGGGACCGAGATCGAGGTGGACCCCAGGAGCGGTAGGGCCACAGGGTTCTTGAAGAGTCCCGGGGTTTTGGTTGGGGAGAAGAAGATGTGGGCCCTCGAGATGGAGTTCGGGGAAGACTTGCCACACTTGGCGCTTGGAGATCGTGAGTCCGACCATGATTTCATGGCCATATGCAAGGTAAGGTGTTTTCTTTATTTTTTATTTTTTTATTTTTAGCCCCCTACGGAGGAAATATTGGCCATGCAGTCCTGATTGAGTTGAACTTGCGATACTGTAAATGCAGGAGGCTTACATGGTCCCCCCGGACCCAAAGGCCACGCCGGTTCCCCAAGAGCGGCTGAACCGGCCGGTGATCTTCCACGACGGGAGGTTCGTCCAACGTCCGACGCCGGCGACGGCGCTACTCACCTTCCTCTGGATGCCCATCGGCTTCCTCCTCGCCCTCCTCCGCATCTACGTCAACCTCCCCCTCCGCGGCGCCATCGTCCGCCACTCCTACCGCCTCCTCGGCATCAACCTCGTCATCCGCGGCACCCCGCCGCCGCCCCCCTCCCGGGGCTCCCCGGGCAACCTCTACGTCTGCAACCACCGCACCATGCTCGACCCCATCATCATCTCCATCGCCCTCAACCGCAAGGTCTCCACCGTCACCTACAGCCTCGGCCGCTTCTCCCAGCTCATCAGCCCCCTCCGCGCCGTCCCCCTCACCCGCGACCGCGACGCCGACGCCGCCCGCATCGCCGCACTCCTCCGGGACGGCGACCTCGTCGTCTGTCCCGAGGGGACCACATGTAGGGAGCCCTTCCTCCTCCGGTTCAGCGCCCTCTTCGCCGAGCTCGGCGGCGACCGGATCGTCCCCGTCGCCGTCGACGCCAAGACCGGGATGTTCCATGGAACCACCGTGAGGGGGTGGAAGTCCATGGACCCTTACTTCTTCTTCATGAACCCTAGGCCACAGTACACGGTCACGTTCCTGGACCCTTTGCCCCTGGAGCTAACATGCAAGGGAGGGAAGTCGGCTATTGAGGTGGCGAACCATGTTCAGAGGCTGATTGGAGCCACCCTCGGGTTTGAGTGCACCTCCCTGACCAGGAAGGACAAGTACATGATGCTGGCTGGCTACGATGGGAACGTTGATTCAAAGAAGAAGAAGCAGATTTGAGAAGAGTAGATTTTAATTAATTGGGATTAGTACTCATTAATTTGGAGATCTTATATTTAATAAATATTAATTAATGTGGGTATTAATTTCTCGGGTATTATATTATGTGTAAAAGAAAGGTATTTATATTTTTTGTATGAGAACTTTTTAATTAC
This sequence comes from Aristolochia fimbriata, assembly GCA_019845555.1. Classification (NCBI taxonomy): domain Eukaryota; kingdom Viridiplantae; phylum Streptophyta; class Magnoliopsida; order Piperales; family Aristolochiaceae; genus Aristolochia; species Aristolochia fimbriata. Next base: position 2,009,487 of record CM034083.1, read on the forward strand.
TCTCCGTATTGATATATATCAGCTAGATATTTCAAATTATTCAAAGGAAATTTATTTTTTAATTAATTAAAGAAGAAAGAGTGGGAAGAGATATAATTATGTTGTCAACTTTTAAAATTTTCTTCGACGAGAGAATTAAAGTCTCCCTTAATTAACATTAACAGCAGTCTTTAAGCTACTAAAATGTAAATTAATGGCGATGAGTTTCAAGTCACAACCCAAGTTCTTAAGTTCATAATTAAGCTGGTCACCAACCCTACTGAATTTATCCTTTGGTCTTCATGGATACAGGTGAGTTGGGTAGCTTTGACTTTTTCCTAATAAATTAAACTGACCGAATGGGGGGCTCTATATATGTGTTATCCCATTAAGAAAATTCAATTTTCTAACCATTTATTAGCCGTGAAATATATTAGTTAATAATTAAAATTTTAATCCCACCTTCACATTATAAGCTATTTTTTGTTAATATTATTACTAGCTAGTTAAATTATTAATCCTACCTTTACATGAACAACCATAAAGAGATTAGCCCTTTATAAATTCCATCCCACATTGATATTTTGGAGGGTTTGGATCACCTGGTGTCAGCACTAGAGCGTTTGTTTATCTGGTGCCACCAACCAGACTGTGACACGACAACCAGACTGTGACACGACAATGTAAGTGAGCGCGTGATTGAGTGTGACTTGTATTTCAGTATGGAATATAATATTCTAACCTTGAATTTAATATTTTGGCTCTGACGTTGGTATTTTAACCCCGATTGTGGTACTTTAGCCCTATCATGTATCGCAATCTAGTTGACAGCACCGCAGAGGTTATGTGGAACCAGGTGATGATCAGGTCCCAATCATGCGACACATTTTGTTAAAACCCTTAGAAGTACTAGCTAGTGTTAGAGATCAGTCCCACATAATTAAAATTACTAGCTAGTAACTAAACTTATACAAACAAAATGGTTCCCACATGCATTATTATTTCGATTGATGAATGGCGAGAAATATAGTATAGTGATACACATATGTAATACGTACTGAAGGGGGTTTTTTTTTTCTACCAGTACCACTATATATTCTCAGATCTCCCTCGCTTAATTACAGTGGCATTTTAGTGGAAGAAACGGTGGCCTGCACCTTCCCATCGTTGCCACTGAGTGCCATGTACTTGTCCCTCCTAGTCAACATGGTGCACTCAAACCCCAACTTGGCCCCAATGATCCGTTGGACATGGTTGGCAACGTCGATGGCCGAGGCCCCGCCCATGCACGTCTGCTCCTTAGCCAACCCGTCCAAGAAGCTCACCTCATACTGAACCCTAGGGTTCATGAAGAAGAAGTAAACATCCATGGACTTCCAACCCCTGGCCGTGTTCCCATAAAACATGCTCTGCCTGCATTCCACGGCCACCGGCACGACCCGGTCGCTCAACTCGGCGAAAAGGGGGCTGAACCGGAGCAAGACACGGCCCCGGGACGTGGTCCCCTCGGGGCATATGATCAAATCGCCATTGTCGAGGAAAGTGGAGATGAGTTTCTTGTCGGTGGCTCTGTCGCGGGTGAGTCGGACGAGTAGAATCGGCGACAGGAGTTCGGAGACCCGGCCGAGGCTGTAGGTGACCGTGGAGATTCTGCGCTGTAGCGCGACGTGGATGATCACGGCGTCGAGTAAGGTGCGGTGGTTGCAGACGAACATTGAGCCGGGGGAGTTGAGGGAGGGCGGCGGCGGCGGAGTTCCGCGAACGATAATATTGACTCCAAAGAGACGGTATATAGGGAGGACAAGGGAGATAGGAAGGAAGGAGAAGAGATGGACCCGAAGAAGAGCCAAGATGAAACCTAGAGGAAGCCAGAGGTATACCATGAGAGCATTCATGGGTGTTGGCCGGTTTACAAGCCGGCCGTCGTGGAAAATGATCGACTTGTTTAGGTGGTGTGGCTGAACAACGGTGGCGCAAGTGTCTGAATGCACCAAATAATTTTCCTGTTCATGACCAACACAAAAGTTTAGCTATAGCTAGCTTCCATACGTAGACACAAATTAATTAAGCCACCCACCCCATAGTTTAGGTCACATTAATCCAATTTTATTAATTGGGTTTATATATTAGTTGGTAATTAGGTTTTATTAATTTTTATTATTATCAGTGTTTAATTAATTTGATCGCGTCTGTCTACCCGGCCATTAATATATTACTCATAAAAATCAACTAATTAAATACTAATTTTTCAATCTAAACTTGCATACATAATTAAGTTTCTACTAATTAATTAAGATAATTAATTAAAATCCCTGTGTGGTGCTGCTATGAATTTCTATAAAATAAAATCATTTTAATTAATTAATTAATGTGGTGATAATTAACGAGTACCCATGTGGGACGTCACTGCAGTAGTGAAATTTCTTTGTAAGGGTAGGGGGCACCCAAGTGGAATAAGTGAAGGGTCACACCTGTAGGGTCATTTTTACATTGAACAGAGAACTGAAATAAATGGACTGAACCTATCTTAGGTGTGATGAGGTGAAAGAGAAAGGCTCAATAATGTTCACCAACCAGGTCATATTTTCTTATGAACAATTCATGGAGCTAGCCATAGATATTTCTGGATATATATATATATATATATATATATATATATAGTCTATACGTGTTCAAACTTTGTCATGACTCAGTCAGGGAGTACAGGAGTTGTAAACTTGGGAAAATGATGCCTCTTGGATCAGTTGCTTTCAAAATATTGAGTCGAGGACGACGGATGTTGCCAAAATATATAGCAAATTAACCATATTTATATAAATTCTGTAACGAAAAATATATACATACCCTATATACTTTGCCACGACTTGACCTGAACTCGGTCGATCGAGTGTCGTACTCAACTGAAAAGGGCAGACTCGGGCTATGACTCGGTGACTAACGACTGCAATGTTAATGGCTGGAACCTAATTAGTCTGTGGGATGAGTGAAAAATGAGGTTGGAGAGCCGACTCAGCTTCACTCGGTGACTCTACTGACTGAGTCATGGACGTGTGTACATGGACGTGTGTACTAGACGAAGACGAGTTAAGGTTGGAAGTCATGCGACTATATATGTTGACACTTGACCTATTATACCATGCATGCATGAACGTACCTTGCAAATTCCGGTGAAACTGTAATCGGATTCGGTAACTCCGATACCCAGATCCGCCAGTTCCCCGTCCAGGGCGCGCTCGGCGGCGAGGGTTTTCAACTCTCCGACGGCCACTCCGGGTGATTTCACGAGCCCGGTCGCCCTCCCCGTCCGGCGATCCACCTCAATTTCTGTCCCGACCACGGCGTCCGTAGCGAGCAAGTCCCTCGCGAACGGCAGGACCATGACGGTCGGATACGCGGACACCAAGATCCGCCTCCTGCAAGATCCGAGTACCCGCCAGGCATCTTCCCTGACATCCGAGGCATAGAATTTGGGCAGCACAGCCTTCGCCGCCAGCTCGATGTCCCGGAGCTTTACGCCGGCGGTGGAGACGAAGATCATCGTCTGTACGGCCGAGGAAACTGAGACGAAGCGGCGGAGGAAGCAAACGAGAGGGTAGAGGAGGAGGAGGAAAGCGCCGCGGAGGAAGCTCCCGGCCTCGACGGCGACGAGGAAGAAGTATTGGAAGGAAGAGAAGTCGCCGGAGACGAGCACAGCCCCGTCGAGATCGGCGACCACCGTTTGCTCCTCCCTTCCCTTTGTGTCACAATTGGAGATAGTACCCGCCATGTCTCAAACTCAGAGAAACAGAGCTAGAGAAGGATACAAGAGGGAGAGAGAGAGAAAGAGAGTGTGCGTAGTAGCTAGTATTGTTCTGTCCCGAGCAAGTGGAAGAGCAGAGAGAGAGATATAAAGACACAAGAGCATAACGTAAATGTTGTGGGGGCAATCTGAAGGTGCAGAAAAATATCAGGATCCAGAGGGTGTTGAGAAGGGAAAGGGTTAACGTCGTGGGAGGGAAGGCTAATCTGGGCCCTCCACGTTGCGTTGGGGGGTTTATAATATGGAAGCCTCTAGATATACCGAGTGGTGGCAGAAGAAGATCAGTGAGGCTTCTTGGTAAGGATCGTGTCAATGTTGCAATTAATTAATGGCAATGACAGTATGACACCGGTCACTGATCTCTTCTTTTTGTGGAATTGCTCCATCAGTTGGGCTAAACCCTAATGGAGATAAAGCCGAGCTAGCGAAGTGGGAATTGATCGATCAATCACGTAGGGGAGAAGGTGGTTGTAACACTTTTTAGTTTTTATGATATCGGAGTTTACATATATACAGAGTATGTTTGGACTAGTTAAAGAAAGTTTCGTTTATTAGTTCCCTTCCAAGCTACAACAACATCAATATATCTTCTTCTCTTTTTCATGCCAACACTTCTTCATATCTCCCACCCTTTCCGTCTCTCGGCTCTGTCTCTGCTCTCTCTCTAGTATCTCTTCTCTCTCTCTCTCTCATTTGCTCTCTCTCATTTGCTCTCTCTCTCATTTGCTCTCTCTCATTTGCTCTCTCTCATTTGCTCTCTCTCTCTCTCTCTCATTTGCTCTCTCTCATTTGCTCTCTCTCATTTGCTCTCTCTCTCTCATTTGCTCTCTCTCATTTGTTCTCTCTCTCTCTCTCATTTGATCTCTCTCTCTAGCTCATTTGCTCTCTCTCTCTCTATTTGATTCTCTTTCTCTCTCTTGTTTTTTCTCTCTCTCTATCATTTCTCTCTCTCTCTCTCTCTCTCACACATTTGCTCTCTCTCTCTCTCTCTCTTATTTGCTCTCTCTCATTTGCTCTCTCTCTCTCTCTCTCATTTGCTCTCTCTCTCTCTCTCTCTCATTTGCTCTCTCTCTCTCTCTCTCTCTCATTTGCTCTCTCTCTCTCTATGCTCTACGACCTTGCATGTTCATGGCTCCACCACCTGGTAAACATATATAAATACATTTGTCTCGTGTGCAGGCGTACGTCCGTACTCTTTCTACTTGTTCTACTCATCATATATATATATGAAATAAAAATAAATGCACCCAACATTTAATATATGGTTCCAAAAGGAGAAAATAATGATTCAGATACCAAATATAAATAAGCAAATTAAATTTAATTGAATGAAATTTTGTAAATTACCTGGCCTATATTTAACTGACTTAAATACTCTTCTATGTACACTTCTTAGTATCGAGGTAATTAAACTCGTGAATCACGTTACTATGGTACTAATAACTTGCTATATAAGGGTATTTTAGTCAGTTTATTTAAGCCAAGTAATTTATAAAACTACGAGGTATAGCTGGGGTAATTCACTAATAAAAGTACTGTTTTACCCAAGTAGTACTACTCACTCTCTGCACTATAGACATCAGTGCTTTTTTTGCTATGACAAAGTAGTGTTTTTTAATCACTCCAGTCTAGACGGTGCTTTTTCTTTTTGAGTGCAGAACAAAGTTTCCAATATTGCCCAGGAAGTGATGGTGGAGCTCACTCTGTTCACCCAGACTACTCTCCATTGACAAATCCAGACAAGAAAATTCTTCGCGATTTGATTTGTCTTAAAACATTTCCCTACTCCAATCGCTTTGGGTTTTAGATTTTAAAAGGTTTGCTTGGTTTTTCCTTTGTGTTTTTTGTTTTTGTTCACCAAAAAGCGCTTCTCCTTGGTTTCTTGTGCGGAGGACCTTGAATTTTGTCTCCGGGTGCTGAAAGTTCCAAAATTTGTCTTACACCCGATGCAGGGTTTTTGAAGGACGGAAGAGATCGGAGGTTGGGAATTGTTGTTGGGTAGTCTGGATTTTCAGAAATGATCATGTGGTTGTTTAGTTGGAAGGGTCCTTCGGGGTTTTCGGCTTGTTCTACAGCAGAGGAAGTTACTCAAGGAATTGATGGGTCGGGTCTTACCGCTATCGTTACTGGTAAGATTGATTTACATTTTTGGAGGACCTTTTCTTTCTGGTTGTCTTTTTTTTTTTTTTTTTTTCTTAATCTGGGTAGTTGATATGCTTAACAAGGCTGCTAGGTCGTGAGGCACGTGCTGTCAGAAATAGATTTGATTGTTGTCCTGCTCTTTTTCTGGATTATTTCTTACCCGAAGTTATGAGAGGTGCAAATATGTTGTTAAATTGACTTGATGAACTGCTAATTGATCTAATTGGGTTTTCATAACTCTTTTAGAATTGAGTTTTTATTAATTTGTTTATTGGGTTTTCCTTTGGTATGGATTAATTTGGAGATGGGATCACTTCAGTAAAGCTTACCGGTCATGCTGCAAGTATCAAAATAATAGCGTATCAATGATAAAAAAAATAGCTGTTAAACATAAATAAAAAAAAATGATTAGTGAAAAAAACGTGATCTTTGCATTTGAATATTATATACTTATGAACAAACAATGGGCACTGTAGAGAGGAAGTATATTCTTCTTCTATTGTTGTTTTCATTTTCGGGTGGTGTTATGCGGGCTTTTCCTCTTGCCAACTTTGACTCTTGGCCATTATCTAAAGTGTAGATAACTTTGCTTTTTGATGAATTAACTATTCATTCTTTCCAAAGAGTAGTTTTCAATATTTTTAGTGAAAAAGATAAAAGTTTGTGAAGCATTTATAAGCGTATAATTTACTTTCTCTTTGCTATTTATTGGCCTTCTTTCATTTTTCCCGATGATGAGGATTTATGGGTGTCATCTGTTTGTGCATGAAGGAACATTTAAAGCATAAGTTGATATATATGAACATAATATTCTTCATGTTAACTAATAATAATAATTTAATAATGATGATGATGATGATGATGATGATGATGTTAACATTCATACAACAAAGATAATAATAATGTTCATGCTTTTAGATCATGTGTTTGTTTGGGAGTTAGTTTAAACATTTTTTTTTTTTTTTGTTTATTCCAGTTGAGAGGTTGAGAGAGAATAGCATTGTGTTTTCCAGTTTTATGGTGGGTCAAAGATGGGTTTCTTTCCTATGCATTTGTACACACCTATAATAAGGGATTCTAAATCGATATCACTAAAGTTATGAATTTTTTTTCTTGGACAACTTGTCACAGGAGCTTCAAGTGGTATAGGCACTGAGACAGCACGTGTTCTTGCTCGTCGTGGAGTACATGTTATAATGGGCGTGAGGAATGTGACTGCTGGTACAAGTGTGAAGGATGCTATCATGACAGAAATTCCATTTGCTAAAGTTGACCTAATGGAGTTAGATCTGAGTTCTATGGCATCAGTAAGAGAGTTTGCATCAGAGTTTAAGTCAAAGGGCCTTCCACTCAATATCCTCATGTAAGAAATTTTGAAGAAAGAACTTACAATAGTAGCTTCTAGATTCTCTTTTCCTGCATGAACTTTTGTTCATGTATTTTAATTCCATTTGCTGCAAAATAAAAGCTCTCCAATGCTCCATCAATGATTGTCATAGTTGTTCAGGCTTCCTTTCTCTTCACAGCAAATAATAGTTGATTGAATGACTAATACCATCAAAGTCATACAACATTTTATTTTGAAAACAAACATACCATTACTGCATTTAAATTATTTATACATGTAGATGAGGGATTTAGTTATGTTCGATTTGGTAGCAATAATGCAGGTGTTATGGCAACTCCATTCATGCTATCTGAAGATGGAATTGAGCTTCAGTTTGCAACAAATCACCTGGGTATATTTTATCCTTTGTTTACTTGTGAGCAATTTTTTATCTTCATTGATTGACTAGATCCTCCACTCTATATGCCAAACAAGCTCCATTTGTTTCCATTTCAAAAAATAAAGTTTTCATGTGTAGTTTCATCTCTCTCTGTGATTATTTCATTCAAGACAGGAATGGTCTGGTCTTGCTGTTAACTCTCCATGTTTATTAGAGGGATGATCTTATGACTGTCACATGCTTCAATCTAAACCTAAAACCAAGAAGACCAGAATCAGGTAGGACCTGTCAAAAGGTCCTAACTATTGTTGCAAATCACTACTCGAGAAAAGCAACACACCTCGTGTAATTTCTTTCAATATTATAAATGAGATTGTGGAGGTTGGCATACAAATGGAAATGACACATGGTGAATATAACTTGAATATGTTAGATCAGGCTGCTGCTTTCTTTACTTCGTAAAATATACAAATACGTTGACAAGAAGGTGCACAATACGAAAGCTTGAGGTCATTCTTCTTTTTATTTTGCAGGCCATTTTCTTCTAACCGATCTCTTACTAGAGACAATGAAGGATACTGCACGTAACAGTAACATAGAAGGACGTATTGTTAATCTTTCGTCTGAAGGCCACAGATTTGCATATCATGAAGGAATCCGCTTTGACAAAATTAATGATGAATCATGGTAAAGTAGCTGGATGCACTTTCACCTTAGTACTGGAATGAAGAAAGTTGTTCTTTTAATCTGATAGGTCACTCATTTGTTGAGGCAGGCATGTGTTGGACATTGCTATTCATTTGTTGCTCGTAAAAGTCTCTCTGCTGTGGACTAGCTCTTAATTGGTCTAAAGAGTTGTCATAAAAAGATAAACCATTATAGAGTTAAAAGTGAGCATCTAAAACAGTTAATAATATTAAACTAGCCTCACTATGATTTTGCAAGTCAAATATCACATGTTCACATTTCTTTTATGCGCTGCACATATCTTTGAAAACTCTAATAAAGAACCCCACTGGATGAAATTTTCATTGGTTTTTCCTCTATGCTGTATCTGCAGTTACAACTCTATCCGTGCTTATGGACAATCAAAGTTGGCTAACATATTACATGCTAATGAGCTGAACAAACGCTTTAAGGTATCCAATTCATTTGTTGGTCTCAATATAAGAAAACTATTATTCATTTGTCAATGAGCTTCATATTTTTTTCCAAATCCATTTTAAGTGGCATGACTGGCAAATTTCCTGGCACTGCACTTTTAACATCTTGCATCTTCTTGCATCAGGAAGAAGGGGTTCCGATAACAGCTAACTCACTGCATCCAGGTGCCATTGTTACTAATCTTCTGCGGTATCACAGCTTTATAAATAGTAAGTTTTTGAATAGGTAGATTTATTTTGTTATTTCTTGATGTTATATGGGAATCACATATTTCCTTTTGTTTTGGTTTCATGCAGGCCTTGCGACAACGTTGGGAAGATTGGTTCTGAAGGACCTTCCACAGGTAAGGTTTCACAAATATCACCTGGGAAGTCTACAGAAAATTTTTGTTATTAGTTTATAGTTGCATCATGTGCTCAAATTGAAGCTGACAACCCTGGATTGGGACCCTTATGGCCCATGAGCAAAAATGGGGAAACAGTCGATTCTCCATTTTTCTCACGATTCAAAGTAGCTCAAGCTCAACAAATATCAGATGGAAGACATTTCAAGCCTCACTCTCTGGATCTATATGTCTAATCCTGGATTGGGACCCTAATAGCCCATGAGTATAAAAGGGGGCAACACTTGATTCTCCATTTTTCTCATCATTTATAGTACAAGGTAAAAAAATATCATATAGAAGACTTTTCAAGCCTCATTTTCTTTTTTTTTTTGAAATGGCGATAGGAGCTGTGAGGATCCGAACCCAAGACCTCTCACAATATAACTCCTTATGGGACCACTGAGCTACTGCCCAAGTTCCCAAGCCTCATTTTCTTGAATCAGTCATTCTTGTATGTCTCGTCCATTATAGTGTTGGATTACTTGGATGGGGGTTCCTACTCTGATTTGCCTAAGAGCTATAGGAAGTTCCAAATGAACATAAAGATAGCAGGCATGATCTGGGTATCAAAAAGGTTTAGATTCCTTATCCCCTGCATGATCTAGCAACACTTCCATTGAATACAATCTTATGGTGGTTTAAGAATGGGTACCATAACTTGGGGTGATTTAATTCTTTGAGAGAGAGAGAGAGAGAGAGAGAGAGAGAGAGAGAGAGAGCAAATGAGAGAGAGAGAGCAAATGAGAGAGAGAGAGGGACTATGTTTTTCTTTTAATCTAAAAGATGATTATGTTTTAAACTTACATTCTGTTTACAGGGAGCAGCTACAACTTGTTATGTGGCCCTTCATCCACAGGTTAAAGGAGTCGGTGGGAAGTATTTCAAAGACAACAACATAGCATCAGCAAGCGCACAAGCACAAGACGAGGAGCTAGCAAAGAAGCTTTGGGACTTCAGTATGAATTTGATAAACTAGAATTTGGTTGTCATAAAGCTTGTCATCGGTCATCCCAACTCCGAAAAATATCAAATGGTACCAGTGTAGATGATATGAAATGATAACGTTGATGGTATATTCCCCCATAATGAATAGCATTTCCTTCCATGTCTAAAACTTAGTTAATACTGTAGTCATACAAGATTTTCGCTAATCTGTTCTCATTTCAGAAGCACAGTATTCCACAATTAGAATTCAGCAAAAGCGTGTGGGAGATATCGTCCTATCCTGCAAAAAATTTTAAGATCCGGTTTGCATTCCGAACTATGAGCTTCAAGGACTTCCGAACGCTTGGGTCTACTCTAGAACGTAATCTTACTAGTGCTATTCAAGGATTTCATTAGGCAGAGAGCTACACCAGAAGGAAAAATTAAATAAATTAAAACAAAAAAACTGCACCTTCGCTCTCACACAAATAAAATTTTAAATATTTAAAAAGAGAGAAAAAAAAAAAAAAAAAAAAAAAAAGGAATGAGTGCATTTCTATCTTTTATTAGGTACTACAGTAATTTTTTTTCTTCGTTGTATCATTTCATTTACTAAGACGATCCACTATCGGAAAGTAGCAATACATTAATGCTGAACAGAGGACAGGGTAGAATTTTCTTCAATTTCCTGCAGAGATGTACATACAACAACAGATCAGGAAGAACAGTCCATAAGAGTTATACATAGCCCGCTTCCCTATATAATAAAATACAAAGATTCAAGATCCAGTAGAGCCTTCCCCGGCCCTAAATCTGGTATCAATTAAATCCAGTTCTTCAGCATCTGTACAGCGGCCACAGACCAAAATAAACAGAAAAGGTAGCCAAAATCCTACTAAACCCCTTCGACACATCTTTGTCTTTTTCTCTTCTATGTGGAGTTACAAATATACAGTTCTTCGGTTACCATGAACTGTAGGAATGTTTAATGCAAGAAATTTGTGGATTATGCATCACTAGAAGCCACTTCCCCTACAGAAACGTGTTCCAAAAATCACTTAGTACAAAAGACTGACATTAAACAAATCGTAAGGTTGAGAGCACTAGTGTGGCTATATCTGAACACAAGAGATGCATCAATCAAAGATAAAGGCAGTGTAAATTTCTCATCAAGAGCCAAAACATTCCAAATAGACTACCTTAAACCATAAGCCAACCTAAACGGACATAATTCAACAGAAACAATTTTTTTACTGCAGAGAAGACCCAACATTGGAAAATGTTAAAAAAAGTTAATAGGTTCAAGGTTGAGAAATAAGCCTTCTTAAGTGGTTAAACATTTTGGGATGGAACCTGACTCAAATCTTTACATATTTATTTGGTAACAGAGCTTGTTTTGTGTGGTGATCCACAGATTGAGCTCTCCAAGTTGTTTGTATGTTGTGAGCTCCATAAAGTGAAAGCCTATTTCATTGTGTTGTATGCTCCATAAGGAGTTTGCAGCCACGTCTTTAGCCTATTGTAACTTAGTCATGACAAACCAAACTCACTCCTAATGTACTTAACCAACTAAACCAAGAATGCCCAAAATTTAATCACATAACAGCAATAGAAAACCAAATGGATGCATCAGTAACAAATTGAAACTATACAAAAGAAGTGCTTACCATATTGTAGAGATGGACTGGAGAGCCATACAGCACACTTTTTCAGCCACCACAGCTTCATATGATCCAATTTATTCCACGCGTACCACATTTGTGTGGGTCCTTATTGTACAAAATGGTATTTCTCAATAGCCTTAGCCACTAATTGATGAAGCTAAGTCATAACCAAAAAAATAATAAACTTATCCTCAAGACCTGCTTCTGGCTGTGGGCTATATGAAATCATATACCACTGGCACGGCAGAGTGATGGTGAAGTAGGACTGAGATCAAGTGAAGGATTTGACTTCACGTGATCCCTTAATAGCTGCTGAGACACACGATCAGCCAACACTGACTGCCCATCATACAGCTCCCCATGAGTTGACCTCCCAAAATGCTTCCCAAGAATGTCACTTTCAGCTGCCATGAGTTCCCGAAAGGCATGAGACTGAGGCCGAAATATGTCAGTATTGGGTTCATGGTAGCTGGATCCATTGGTATAAGGGCCATTAGGAGACCGAGGCATGCTGCTGAAGCCTTCATGGGGATATGCTGACTGCTTAAGGTGATGGAATGGAAGAGCCCCACTGCCCCCAGTAAGAGGAGTGGACGAACCAGAAGTTGTTCTGGGGCTTGAAATGGGGGAAGGAGAGGTCCTCCCATTAATCTGCTGAGTGGATCTTGACTGAAGAAGGGGACTTCCTATAGGAGATACGGGACATGAAATGTTCCTCAACATGTTATTGTCACTGTCAGTCAAAACAGGAAATATAAGAACATTCAGTAGTAAAATGTTTGATTAATAAAAAAAAAGCTGGTTTATGATAGTCCATACACAACCATGCAAGAGAGAGAGAGAGAGAGAGAGAGGATGGGACCTGGATTGTTGGTATGTTCTCCCCACTCTATGTTGATGGAGTGCAAGTCCTTCCATGTCCAAGGAGGAGAGATTCCTTGCGTGACTCATTCCCTGAAGAAAGATCAAACGATGGTGCATTATATTCCAACCAAAATAAAGTTATAGCAAGCAGCACAACCTTATAAGGACATTGCCAATAGTTTCCCCATGTGAACTAAAGAACAGGGATAAAGTATCGCTACTCTTCTCAAGGAATCAAAGGACCCGTATGTTTCTACATCCTAGCACAGTGGTGTTTACTTGCATACATCATTAGGCAGGACATGATCAAAGACAATTGCAAGATTTCAACAAAACTCATACCGTGGATCTAATTCCATTAGGAACCGAAGGAGTTACTTCTAGGTGTTCGGGACCCGAAATGGGCCTTGCGAGAGGGGCAGCATTTTTCACAAAAGGGTGTTCCAAAAGCTGAGAAGCGGTAGGGCGGTGCTGGGGATCGCGTTTTAAACACTGCCTTACAAAATCCTTGCCTTCATCTGACAAATGCTCTGGAATTGATGGAAGGTCCTTACTATTCCCAATTTTAAACATGGCAGCAACCTAGAGGAGAACAAACAAAAATTAGTAGAGCAGAAAATTCCCACAATAAGCAGGATCAGTACAATTTAAAAAACCATAGAACACAAGATATCAGTATATTGCAATAAATAAAAAGGATACACAAGCCATGCTGCCAGTATTGCTTTTTGCCAAAAAAAAAAATGCTGTGGTTTTAAATACTGCTGAAATGAAATATGCTCTAAAAAGCATATGAAAAGTTTTAAACTGACAGAGCTTACTAACCCCTTCATATTGGCTCCAAGGTGGTTTTGTGGTGGCCATTTCTATAACCGTAGATCCAAGACTCCATATATCAACGGCTAGGTTACAGCCATTTGAATTTTTTATCACCTGATAAGCACGAGTCAGAAACCAAGACTTTAGAGAAGCCATATAAAGAAAGACAAACAAAGACAACAAGAGAAATGCTGACCTCAGGTGCCATCCAGTAAGGACTTCCTTTGAAAGACAATGGACATGATTGACCTGTAATCTGATAAGTAACCCAAAAAAATATATGAAAAACAAGTAAGACCACAGGGCTCAATAGGGCGTAGCATTTAAATATTTTTGTTTATTCATAGTTCTCTTCAATTCAACCCCAAAGCATCAAACATCATAACCAATGTCTCCTAACTTCATCTGTAACAAGTCTTTCTTTTTTTCAGGAAAGTGTGATTTTATTAATGCAAGCATAGAAACAATAATGAATACGCTAGCGGGGAGAGGTGGAAGGGGCTCTAACAAGTTCTTTTTGGTCATCAATTAAAACCACAAACTTAGTGCACTTTTCTCATATGCATCCTTCTCCATTGAGAGATTATATTGTCCAAGAATCAATAACAAATAATTACTCACAAACAGCAATCTTGTGGTCATATAAACTAAATCTAATATGTCAAAATGAGGAGTTAACATTTCAAGTTTCAGAAATCACTTCTACATTCTGATTGATCTCATTGCTCCCCCAAAACAGGGTCACTGTGAGATCCTTTCAGATCCATTCCACTGCACAGATTATTATTCATCAAAAGGCTAGAAAACTTACGTGTTTGGCCATCCCAAAGTCAGCCAACTTGACTCGACCATTAGGATCAACAAGTATATTTGCACCCTTGATATCCCTGGATAAATAAAAGAGGTAAAAACCAAAAACTAAAACAAAGGAAATCATAATTTAACGTGAGTTGTGAGTTTAACAACCTATGCACAGTATTTTTAGCATGCAGATAAGCAAGGCCAGAAAGGATTTGTTGAGTATAACTACGAATCGCAAGTTCACCAAGCTGCCCATACTCTTGGAGAAGTTTATGGATGGACCCACCAGACACGTACTCCAAGTAAATATACAATTTGTCGTCAACCTGTTAACAACAAGATATACAATTAACTTAACAACAAGACATACAATTAACCTAACAGGAAGATGTTTGAAACTTTCCAGTAAGAAGATAAATTATCAGGAATTTTGAGTAAAATAAGGAACACACCCTGACCACAAAACAAAGTAACACCAAAGAGATCAAATTGTTGGAGCGCACTCAAGTAGAGCTTAATAAATGATCAAAATAAGTAAACCAAAGAGGAGAAGTACACAGTGATACTAAGTAAACATAAGAGTAAGGAGACAGTGATACTAGGTCAATCACAACATCTAGCAATTCAATAAATCTAATGAAGCATACCGTTTCAGATCCATAATACTGCACAATATTTTGATGTCGCAGGCGGCTCAACAGAGATATTTCCTGTAAAATAACAGATAAAAAAAGATGGGATATTTCTAAAATAAATAAATAGATGTTGAAGATTAGCAACATTATGGTGAAAATTTCCAATTATACAATTGGAAACATCACTTACTTGCATTAACTGCTTGGCACTTTCTTTTGACTTAGCATCATCGGAAAAAAGAGTAACTTCCTTCATTGCACACATTTCACCACTTTCACTAAGACCAAGACAAAAACACTAAGGAAGATAATCCAGCAAAAAACAGAGTTCATTGAAAACTAAATTACAAATGTTCCCTCTTACCAGCCCACACTTCAGAAGCATACACAGAGATAAAGAGATATAGCATAAATATAGACCATGTAAAAAGAAAAGACCAAATGCCAAGAATAAACGACTCCAAAATATTTCTAATAAACCATAAGGATTCAATTAACAGTAGCCATAAAATTCAATAGCATTTAACATAAATACAACTTGAAGCTCCAACAACCAGAACGAAAAGCTTGTTTGGTCTAAAACGTTCCTGACGGAAATATATAGGAGCAAGGACCAACCTGTTAAAACCCACATATACGTGCCCAAAGGTTCCTCTTCCGAGAAGTTTCCCCTTCTTCCAGCGTGAGCCCGGGCTTGTTGGATTCTCAGCCCTTCCTGGACTCCGTGGCAATGACGGTGATGTGGTAGCTGCAGAATTTGTTGGGGAAAATGGAGAGTTGGAAATCGTGATCGGAGGCAGAGGTAATCTGTGACTTTGTTGCTTTCCTTCATCTGCCCAGGTGGTAGGTGATTCAGGGCCACCTGCCCGTGGGTGCAATGGAGTAACAGCCCCACTCTGTATTCTGGAACTGGGGCCAGGACTAGTCATTCTTGGGCTTGGTATGGGAGAACATTCGGGACTACCCCTACTATGCTGCCAAAATAATTGCCCAGACAAATCCCCACCCATGGAATTATGTCCAGAATTATGTCCTGAACCAGGACTAGAGCATTGACCAGACCCAAGGAGACCAACATCAGGGTAAGGTTTTGATGCCCAGAAACCACATCCAGCAATTTGCTCAGGGCAAACAACTCTCATTGGGCTTCGAGAAGGACTAGACATAGAACTGTCTGGAGCACTTCCAAGGCCAAACGTATTGTGAAGAGGAATCTGAAGATTTGATGGGTAAGGATTCAGACCACGCTTGGGAGATGAAGAGCGGCTCTGATTGTTGAATAGCATAGCCGGCTTCAGTGTCTCCTTTGAGTTCTTTCGAGTGATAACTGGAGACGGATCCTTGTGCATAACACTACAGTAGAAAAGAAATTAGAAATGACATAAATAAAAGAACAAAACAATGTCAAAAAAAAAAAAAAAAAAAAAAAAAAAAAAAAAAAAAAAGAGAGGACCTCTGAAACTAGCATGCTGGTAGAATCTCAAATGTCAATAAATTGCCATAATTGACAAAGACATTAGAAATAGAAAACCTCACAAATATCCAAATGTACTCCCTAAATTTGAAATTCTCGTTTTTACATAATTGTCACTTTTACATAAACTACTTTCAAGGTCGACTACTACACTTCATCTTCTTCCATATGCTTGAATTAGACTTGTGTACTTAAAAAGAAAATAGTCATAAAAATCACTGGTGTTTCTCCTATACAGGAATCGGCATGCAGCTGTTATACACAAAAAATAAAGTGCACAATCACCCGATGCTCGACCAGCGTCAAGTTGACACACCAGGCCTTAGAGAAATGAGATAAACAGTTACTTACATTACTAAGTCTTTTCTTTTACCTTGCTGATTTAAATTGGACTGAAAGAAGAATATAAAAAAGAAATGTAGACCCCAACACGTGGAATAAATGAAAATTGACTTCCAGGACAATAAAAGTAGAAACTTTCCAATGTCACAATGATAAAGGCAGGCACTAATTAAAGGAAAAGATGCAGTAGATGGATGACTGTCCCAAACTGAAAAAAGATTCAACACATGATATATATATATCAGTTAATCGTAAGAAGGAAAGAAAAAAGAAGGTGATGAGATATAATACTAGCTTTTAGGACCACAATAATCTTGACTAGGTCCTTGTATAAATTAACTTCCTCACTACTCACTCAATGTTCTCAGAACGTTTGATTAATTAGATTCTAGTAAATTCTTTCACTTTGTTGTTAGCTCACAATTTCTTCAACATTTTCAGGGATCTTATAAATAAGAGATTGAAGATGCAAACCACGATAAGTTTTGCTCAAGATTGCAATCCATGCAAGAGCTCACCTGGTAGGACTATTTGCAGCAGTTTTTATCACATTCTCATAATCATTTCCCCGAGGACTAAGAATTCTGGAATCAACAGGGTCATCACTGTCAATAGAACTACCACTAGAAACAGAAGCAGTCGCTAAATCTCCATCGACATCTGCACCCTCTGGCCTCTGCAGGCCACGATCAGGCTTTGGAAGAGGTAAATTCACCTTTCTACATTTCTCTGTGCCTGGCCTTGAGAGACTAATCCCAGAGGCAGTCCGACCGAATGTTGAGTGAATCCCAGGGAGTGGAAGTGGCTGGGCATGAGGCCTTTCTGCAAAACTTTGGCAGCGGGAAACTTGTGTAGATGGTGATGGTGACCTTGATTGTGCTCGTGAACGGGAGTCCCTTTCAGAGACTACATCAGCATTACGGCGTCTGGAGCCAGTTGATTTGATGCTACCCTTGTCATCAGAAGGGATCTTGAACTTTCGGTGTAATGTGTCAATAAAAGTTTCTTTATTTGACTTTTTCTTTACTTCTTTGGATGAGGACTTGCCCCACCATGAAGGCATGATTTGGTTTGTAGGGACTGAAAAATAAAGTGTTATCTTTCCAGTCCTAATGCATAATTGAACTGAAGAGAATAGCCAAAGTTGTAGCAGACTACATTAACAATGCTCTTCTTCTGACAAACCAAAATCTTCAAAGTGGTGAAGCACAACAGCATACAGATGTCCAAGTCAAACATGCATGCATGTACGAACAAACAGCATAGGCCTCCAGGTAACCTAAACAGGAAGATTAATAAGAAACAAAAGTGCAGCAAGATTAAAACAAGGAAAGGCCACAACAATACTTCTAAGTAAAGTTATATCCAAACAAAAAATAGTAATATAAAGCATAAGAAAGTACATTGTCTCAGGTCACATTTAGATCAAAACAGTAGTATCATTATCGAAGCATCAATACAGCATACAGCAATAATCTAAAAAACCAGCTTAAAAATGTAAGCAAGCTATTTGGTGTTTATCATTTGTAGCACTTCTTTCATCTCTTTCAATTCTCCTCTTTAACAATAAAACTCTCTTGATAAAAAATCTGAAAAATCCAGACAAAGCGACTTCTAAGTAAAATGCATTAAATTAAAACCACAGTACGATACCGACTGAATTAAGTTCCACATCTAAGTAGGGGTTACTATCGCAATCAGGTAAATAACTCAGGTACCTGATGTATCTCCATCAAGCCCAGTACCCACCAACACATGAATATCACATAAACATGCTCTGTCATCCACACATTCCATGGCAGCCAATTATTCTCAATTATAATCACAACTCTTCAACAACATCACATGAGCACCAAAGTTTGCACTCCCACAGAAAAAAATAATTACTCCTATTTCTGGGTCAAACATGGCCTTCAACATACTCTTCAAAGCAGGAACCTTTAAGAAATCTTAACATTGATAACTTCTTCAGGAACCAGAAATTTGCGACTAAACAGAACTCTTTTTATCTATTTCAAGAGCATCTAGCAGTTCTTTGTTTCTTCAGATTGAAACGCATAATCGACACATTTTTGGTTAACAAAGCAGCGCATATATTTGGAGGAAAAACAGAGAGCCAGGTTGAAGACCTCCTAAGATCACAAACAGCTCCATATAAAGACAAAACAAGACAGAAATTGACGTGTGCACCCTTAGAAAAACATCAAAACACATCACATCCTTTACAAAAATCCACCGACAGGTTTTTAACATGTGCACATTCCACATGATAGTCCAAATTATAGTACCATTTATAAGATGACTAGGGAGGAAGCCAATAAAACTAGGTAACATATGATGCATTTCCCAGCGATCCCACAGACGAGACCATCATCACATTACAGCCCTATTTAGAAACAAAGAAACTTGCATACATTTCAGGATTCATGTCGTTTCCTCTGTACAGGGCCAATCAAATAAAATGGAAAAATACAATACAGTGTAGATGCACAGCGTACACATGGTAAGAAAAATACACTATCTTTTTCCAAAAGAAAACAAATTTACCACTTTCCCAGCGTCAATCTATCAAATGAGCAACATTCAGCTCAGTCTCCAAAACTTTTTCACAAAAAATCTTCCACCATGGAAAACGGAAAACCACTCTACGCCAGCAAACCAACTGATTCTCCAGGACCCCCGATCTATAGAAAAACAAAAATCCAAAAAGAACAACCTTCCCACCCAGATCTAAAAAGACGACAACTTACAGTAGAAATCCAAACGCGACAAAGGAAAAGACGAGCAGCAGTTCAAACACCAACGGTTACACGACAAGATTGCAACTCACCTCCCAAAGCCCGCTCAAATAAAATCTCCAAAAAGCGAATTCCACCACCCACTCGCCTCCACCAAACCTCCCGCTCCACACAACGACACTCCCCTCCAAATTCAACTCCCCAGCGACTTCACCCTCTCAAAATCCCGTCACGAGCACGAAAACAAACCCCGAAACCGCAGGGAAAAAACAGACACCACTTCCAGATTTCTCCCCCGCAATTCGAATATCGGATAAGAAGATCAAAACCCTAGAAACCTCACAAAAATGAGGAGCGACAGACGGGTGAAATTTCCACGCACTCGCATTCCACTCCGAGGAGATCCTCCGCGTTGCTTCCCGGGCCAAAAAGCGAAAGCAAACGCTACAGAGAATGAGATCGACAGCTCCAGAGAGAGAGAGAGAGAGTGTGTGTGTCTGTGTCTGTGCTCGGAAGGAAAATGGAGTTGTCTGAGAGTGGATTATAATATAATAAAAGAAGGGAATATAATAAGTGGAGGGAGTAAAATATTCGGAAACTTGGTGTATGCGCTTTAGATGGTCTAGAAGAGATTTCATTACACGAAATCTAGGAAATGTGTCTCGGAGTTCGCCCGTGTAAAGGAGGCCAATAGTGGCACAGTAGCATGGCTTCAATTCCCCATTTTACCCTCTCCTAATGTTACACACTGTGACATCTTTCAAGGACAAACACGAGAATTTCCATTTGCAAAAGGTCAGGCTTGATTGAAAAGCCTCTAAAAAGATTGGTCTTCAAATCATGCCCACTATGGTCTTGAAGTTAGGAAGCTAAGAACCCTATTTGGACTATGAAGCACAAGCCTGTGGATTGAATTGAGGCATAGTAGATGTGTCAAATTGAAGAGATGTGACAAGTTGATAGTTTATGGCTTGTAATGAAGGGTACATGACTCCTTTAATAATGGGTCTTGACAATTTGATTGTTTTTTAGTGTATATATATTTTCTCAAGGGAAATTGAGCAGGATTACCTTTGCAAATGATCTTGCATTAGCTTATTTAATGAATTTATAGACTTAGTTGACCTAATGGATTGGTCTCTCAAATAATGCAATATACTCCCAAGTGACACAAATTAAAGGGAAGGATTTCTTGGCATCCATGTGATGGGTAGGAATCACTAACCCTCACTACTAGTCACTGAACTACTCCCTTGACATAGAAAATGTACTTGAGGGGAAGAGCCTCCACCCCCTCAAGTTAAAGAGTTTTTCACAGCATAAAAGGAGGACAAAGAACCTTCTTTTGTTGAAGTAGAAGTAGGAGGCTATATAGCACTTCACTCTATCTCCCATGTGTAATTAAGGGGAAAGCTCCTTCAATTAATTTTTGTTTTTACTTTTGATAATAAATATCACATTTGAACATCATTCAAACTCAACAAGTGGTCAAGCTCCAATTAATTAGGTTTATTAAACTTGTTTACTTCAACTATTTATTCTATTGTATTAGACTGAGATAATTTTCCCAAAATATCAAACTGGTAAAGCATTACCATGTACTTCTTCTCATGTAACCATTAATTAATTATAAGAGATATTTGAACCCCTACTCTATAATTGAGGATTCAAGACACTACATGTTTTCTAAAGGTCTAATATTAATAAGAATAATGATAGACTACCTTGAAGAGTTGACCTACCACTTGCAAGGCTAGAGAAGATATATCTTTTGGTGTTCAATGTTGCCTTAATACCTAAAAATTAATTTTGGTTGAGTGTTAAGGCTTGGTGTTTCTTTGATGAAGTCTCAAACTTAACTTCACCACCACTTTGTGTACCTTTCTTTGATGCTTGGACTAGTGTGTTTGGCCTTGACACTAACTTTGGTAGAGTGACAATGGGGAATTATCTACTTGTTGTGACATTTTTTTAATTTTGATCAAACCCAATTAGACCATCCTCTGCATTTTATATATATTTAAAATGTGTATTAAAAAAAAAAAATTAGTATTGAGCCAAGCCAAGTCAATAAGAACCGAACTGGCCTATGATTCTGGCCCAACTGGGTTGAACCGGTTTTTAAAACACTGGTTATACACAACTATAAAAATATTCCAATTTTCTTAAAAATTTGTCCATACATGTTCTTTGTATGTATGGATTTTCCTAAAATCTTATTGAAGATAGGCAAAGGTTAATTATTACAAAAACTAAATAAAGTTATTCAAGTCATTTTTCACATTTCACTTATTAATAATGTATTAAATTAATATCGATTAATAATCGAATTTTCTCGAAGCCTCTGTTTATGTCCGATTTTTAACCGACATGTGGCGTTTTCACTTTGCAGTCGTTACAAATGAAGAGAAAAGCGTAGACCACTCTTTCCACCGTCGATTATTTCCTGGACGCTTCAGATCTCCCACGGCTTCAGTGGCCCCGAGACCCCCGCGTACCTTTTCATGGGCCCACCCGTCACCTCAACCTCCGCTCAGAAAATTAATGCTTTTTTTAAAAAAAATAAATATCCAGGAAGGAATCTTTCCGTTCATTCACAAGTAGATCCGGCACGTGTCAAAACCTCGTCCCTCCTTCCTCCGATATATAAACGAACCAGCAACTGAGATTTTTCCCGCTTTGAGAAACCAGTCATGTCCATGTAGAAAAAAAGCTCCGATTTATCCTCTTCAGCCCGACGGAATTCAGCTGAAGAGGAACAATATTGAATCGTCAGTGAAACGTGGAGAATTTTGGAGCAAGAAATGGAGTGATGAGAAGTATCATTGCTACAGTGCTTCGCGACCTTCGGTGGCTTCAGTACCGGTAGATTTTCAGCTGGACTGTAAATGGCTCTCGGAAGCTTGGTTTCGAGCCGGAATTTCGCTTCGTTTCTTGTTTCAGGTGCGGTGACTGAATTTTTGTTTTGTTTGGATTCTTTTGGTTTGGATAGGTGAAATGTAGATGTAGTTTAAGGTGTACGTGAGCTGGATTTTCAGCTGCATTTGTATTTAGATTTTTGGTTTGGATGCTGTTCCGTTGATTTTTTTCACGGTCCCGAGCTCAGTTGCGGAGATTTGAGCTGATAATTTGTACGGATGGCCTAATTTATGAGTTGAGTTGGAGGATGGAGTGCGAGTTTACATGTAGTTGATTTGTTTTTCTTTTTCTGATTTTCGGCTGCTTCGTTCATTAAAGTGTTGCTGAATTTTCCGATGACGATGCTCGAGCTCAGTTTTGGTGATATGAACTGAGAATTTGCACGGTTTGCATGTATATTTGAATGTCTGAAATCATCTGGAACATTTTAATGCTTTGCTGTCCGTTACGCGTATGGCTTCATGTTTAACCAACAACTATTCTTTTCTTCATCATCATAATTTTAAAAATAAATTCTGTTACTTTTGTTGCGATTGTTATTATTTATGTTATTTTGTAGTTGAATATTTGACAGATGAACATTGTCATTTTCTGTATCTCTGATATTTGCGTTGCACGGCTTACTCCTTGAAATTCGTTATCTGCTCTGGAGCCAATTTTTATAGTGTATGCACCATCTCCGGCAGGGCGTGAACCTAAACAGGCAGCTTTGTCGCATTAAATTGAAATTGAGCTAATGAATAAATGAACACGGTGGTTCCTGTACCAATTTATATCAAATTACTTGAAATTTTGTATAGTTTCATTTGAAGCATGACTTACTCAGATTTTATATGAAAATTATTTAATTTTCTATCTTTTTATTCCTTTTTTCTCAAATTTTCTCTGTCATGTCTCTGCATAATCTTTTCCGGGACTTACAGTCGAGATAAATAATTATTAGTAAATACTTGCTCAAATTTTTATGAGAAATTCCCAGCGCACAAGGTCCATTATTTGGAGGGTTAAAATGAACATTCTCACGGCAGAACAATATAAGGTTGCATTTTGACAATAATATGCCTCCTTTTTTTTTTTTTGAGAAAGGCTATAATATGTCATTGAACTTCAGCTATAACTTTTTAGAGAATTCACATCCTACTTTTTATGAAAAAGAATATCAGATGACTTAAATTAACTTGCTTTCTCTCGTTCTTTTATTGTCAGAACTGCTTAGCATTTCTCATTGCATCGAAAAAAAAATGTGTGCTGTTATGGCATTGCTTCTTGCTTTATGCACTAATACATGCTGCAGTTGTTAGTTCAATTTTATCTGTTACAGTTTCTGATTGTCTCCAACGCAATTGCAGGAAAAGGTAATGACAAGGAACAACCTTCTAGATATCCCAAAAGGGAGAATCTATGTGTTTCTAGAACAAGTCATTTACAGAGAAATCTGAAATGCAAGAACAACATTGCTAGAGACTGCACTTCTTACATGGCTAGGTCTCTTCATCCCTTTGAGCTTAGTGGTCCTTTGACTGAAAAAACAACAAAAGCAAGAATTCCCTTTCTTGGTGAAATGACCCATCCTTTTTCCAATTATCTTGAAAAAGGAATAACTTATGGGCTACAGTGTGCTAATAATAAATGCCGGTTATCTACAAGATGTGTAAGCTTTCTCTCTTCAGATTCATCTAGTGGCAGCTGGCTCCAGCCAAGAAAGCTGGATAAGCTTGGCATATCTGATAACCAATGCCAGCCATCTGAATTCCGTCTTACAAAAAGGACTCGTGCTGATTTCAAATCAGACCCCTACGACAGTACTGGACCGAAGCTGGAAGCTTTAAAGTCTTCTTATTGGTGGGAGCGGTTCCCAAAGCGATGGTTGATTGTACTTCTTTGCTTTTCAGCGTTTCTTCTCTGCAATATGGATCGTGTAAGTTGTTTTCCAGCCTTGCATTTAACTAATACCTATTTCATTGACACCTTTACTTCTTTTTTTTCTGTTTTGACTAACAATGGTGTTCTAATGGCAAGTTTCTTCAATTTTGTGTTTGTATGACTGGCCTATCTAAAGATGCTCAATGTTTACTTGAGATAAAGTTTTAGTTATGCTGGTTGACAACCCCCAGTGAGCACATTGCTATAAGAGAATTCATATAAAACAGGGAAAAAAAGGAAACAGGAGTGGAACAAAATGATGAGAACATATGCTGTTATGGTCATCACTGATGTATGATCTTATGGAACCTGTGGACCACCTTATCTAAGCTAATATACTTGTATTGCAGGTCAACATGAGCATTGCAATCCTTCCTATGTCGCAGGAGTTCAACTGGAATCCTGCAACAGTGGGCCTAATTCAGTCTTCCTTTTTCTGGGGTTACCTGCTGACTCAGGTCTCTCTAGAACTTCTCTCGTTACCTGAAAACTTTGTTATTTGTATTAAAATGCAAGTTTGAGCATAACCACTTCACAGTTCCAGGTATTCTTTGGTAGTTACTGCATTTGCCATGTGAGTGATGCAGTGGTTCACTTTTGGAAGAATAAAGTCATCCAGAAAAGCTGGAGATATACTAATGAAAGAACAAAAGGATAGAGAAGACAAAAATAAGCTGCCTCTATTTTTTTTTTTTTTTTTTTTTTTTTTGTCATACCTTCTTTACGAGGAAAGTCTCAATTAGTTTCCTAGAAGTCAATAAGTGCCAATTAAGAGAATTTTATTGAAGAAAGTGTTTGTTTATGAGCTCTTTTATTAGTAGTATATTTCCAAAAATCTTAAGGTAGTTTCAGTTTTAATTAATCTCTGGAATTCAATTTGAGCAAGTGTTTCTCAATTTAGTAAATCAACTGGAAAATCTAGCCTTAGGAGAATTATGCAGAAGTGTTGTGGCCTATTTTGGCAAGGACGTATGGTTTTAGAGTCTATACATGTGAATATATTTTTAAGGTTTACATGTCATTGCAGCAAAACAATGTTGAAGAATAAGACATCAAGTTCAAATAGTTAATCACATTTGCAGCATCATAATTTTTCAGGGATCTGAACTCTGTATACACTCTTTCAATCAAGGATTTTGTGTAATTATGTAAGTGACTATATTTTTTGGAAATCAATTTAATGAAAGAGGAATTGTCTAAACTCCTTTGCCTGCTTCTTCAAAGGTATTAATACTCTTCCATTCACAAGCATCAATAGTCTTCCATTCATAGGAATTACTCCATTTTGATGTCATTGTATGTTTTTCTTTTTTTTCTTTTTTTTTTGGATATTATCTCCTTTCTTCAATTGTCTTTTGTTGGGGATCACTTTTGTTAGTCATGTGGAAATATTTGTATTACCTTGCTTTAGAAGTTTAATTATTTAAGTAAAGTCCTGGAATATTTGCAGATTGTTGGAGGAATTTGGGCTGACAAGCTTGGCGGAAAGTTAGTTCTGGGGTTTGGTGTTGTCTGGTGGTCAATTGCAACACTTCTCACACCCATAGCTGCAAGAATAGGACTTCCATTTTTACTAATAATGCGGGCTTTCATGGGTATTGGTGAGGTTGGCTTCTTCTGTTTAGTTGGTTTTATAGTGCTTCAATAAGGTCTGCAGAAGAACCTTTTGCATGTTGTTCTTGTTATAGAATTACAAGGAAATAATTACACTCTTGGAGAGGTCCGAGCGATAAATAAGGGTGGTGCTCTTTGTGCTATTTTAGGAATTCGTCTTTGGATGATCTTTGCTAAATGCTGACTGGGTGTTCTCTAAAGCCTCTTCCTCCTTCCGTCCCTCACAATGGACGTGTGTAGTGTCAGTCTGCTGACATCCCAATGATTGTGAAACATTTTACTCCACAGACAGACTTATACTAGAGAGAAATTGAATGACTACATTGTTAACACTATTTTGAAACTATCTGTTGTGGTTGTTGTCGTCCCTCTTTGATGAATCAGTGGTACTTATGCTTAATTCTTATCATGAGATAATACTAATACTGTCTAGTTCATATGATTCTATAAATTATATTCTCTGTTCATGAGGGATTGAGTTCTTCGGATTCTGTGAGTGAACTTCAATAGATCAAGTTACTTTTATATAGTTTATCTACAGGTATTTTGAGTTCAATATGTATCTTATTACACTTGAAAGTTACTCACAGATCTGTCACGTATTTATGATACCACTAGTCATAAAATACTACTTTCATTCTGAAGTTATCTATAAGTGCAAGTACTATTAAATGTTTCAACGAGGATTCAATCTCATTTCCACCAGGATATTAGACCTTACAAATAAAGTTATTCATTGACAAAAGATGTTTCCATTGCTCATAGATGGTCATGCATTGCTCATAGATGATTTGTTATTCTTCCAGGGTGTAGCTATGCCAGCCATGAACAATATAATTTCAAAGTGGGTTCCAGTGTCAGAAAGAAGTAGATCACTTGCATTTGTGTACAGTGGGATGTATCTTGGTTCTGTTACAGGGCTGGCCTTTTCACCGATGCTAATCCACAAATTTGGTTGGCCTTCAGTATTTTATTCATTTGGTTCTCTGGGAAGTATCTGGTTTGCCTTGTGGTTGAACAAAGTAAGTAAAGGCCTTGCTTTCTGAGTTCCAAAAGCATGAATGCATTCAAGCAATTTTAGTTCAGTTGTTCCTAGTACACTTTTTGTAATGATCTTCATACTACTCAAATTCTGTTAGATTTTCTCTTAGCTACATGTGGAAGCTGTTCATCACTTTTTTTTTTTTTTTTTTTTTTTTTTTTTTTTTTTTGAATTTGTGGCATTTAATATCTTGTCTCAAGGCACTATTGATCTGATCAGGCTCACAGCGCTCCACAAGAAGATCCAGAACTTCGCCCTGAAGAAAAAAGGCTCATTCTTGGGGGCAGTGTTGCTAAGGAACCTGTTTCAACCATTCCGTGGAGATTAATTCTGTCCAAGGCTCCAGTTTGGGCCTTGATAATCTCCCATTTCTGCCACAACTGGGGGACTTTTATACTTCTTACTTGGATGCCTACGTATTATAACCAGGTTTGAGTTATAGAATTATGTCCGTTTTGATGTAGCAGATAATTTACTGATGTAACTTGGCGTACTTTTTGCTACACCAGAGTAAAGTCCTCTTATTTTCCATTCTTAGTAGGACTTGTCGTTTTTTTAGAAAATAAATAAGTTTTTTAGGGATTTTTTTTTTCTTCATATAGACTGAAAATAGTTTGTTTGGAGAAGTTGAGATGACACTATGAACACACACAAATAAAACTACTCTACTCATTTTGAGGGAAAAGTGGAAACCAGTTTAATTTTTATAAACCATTCTTTTGATCCAAATGCATAGATTTTGAGTGTTGATGACTTTTTCAACTTCTGCTCCCTGTATTCTTTAGCTTCATAGTGGTAGTGCAGTTTTCCACAAATTCAGAATCCAGTTTTGGTACTTCTCTTCCTGTCCTGACCCAACTGCTATGTGCTACGTATTGAACTGGCCATCAACAAGGAGAGTATTATTAAAGAAGCGTTAGATTCTGTCCTGGTTCATTTGTGAAGAATGTCACAGGTGAATGTTCAGCAGGTCCTCTTCTTCCACCGCAAGTATTCTAAAGAGGCTTTCCAGAAACAAATTTAATCTAAGCAATAGTTTATAAAGTCTTTTCCTCTATTGTCTCTACTGGTCATTCGAAGGCATTTGAGCTCTGTTTCTAGATTCTTCTCTATTAAGAAATCTTAGCAACCTAGCACCAGTTGGTAATCTGGTGGTAGTCAGAGACCAGAATGGCTTCATGCTTCTATTTTATTCTGGCCTTATTAGTCAAACAGACTCACCAAAATCAGAAATCTAGTCACTTCAATTAATCAAGCTATACAAGCAGAAATTAGCTTCCCTCCATGGAGCTGCGCCTACTCCCTCAGATATGTTAGATATGGCCCTGCCTTCACTACTGGTTGGGGATTGCTCATAATACTATCTCAGATGTGTTCGTTGTGGAAGATGTCTCCAGACTTTCCCTACTAGTTGGAGACCCTTATTATATCTTAATCATTTTTTTCTGTTTGTTATTAATGAACAAGAAAACTTCTAGTGTTTCAAAGAAAATAAAATCTCTTTGCCACAAATATTTGAACAGTGGATATTGCTGTACCCTTTATGCAGAATGCAATACAACCACTGGAACAGACTCACTACTTTTCACAAATTGGGAATGCAGTATACGAGAAAATAAACAATTGCATGTCACTCCATATGATGCAGATGAGGCACTTAACAATATGGAACCAATTAATGATACCACTTCCCAAAATCTATACCTCATACCCTCCTGTAGGCATACATGGTTATCTGGAATTGTGCTCTGATCCTTAGTTCCTCATTTGTTATTTGTGCTCTAATCCCTGTCATTCATCATTGGCTAGGTGTTGAAGTTTAACCTCACGGAATCTGGGTTGTTCTGTGTCTTACCCTGGTTAACAATGGCCGTATTTGCAAATTTGGGGGGCTGGATTGCTGATACTCTTGTGAGCAAAGGGTTCTCTATAACAACAGTTCGCAAGGTAAATTAATTTAGCTATGTCTAGACGAATTTATTATTGGTCCTTTTTTAAATCTTTATTGGTGTCCATTTTCAAAAAAAAAAATCTTTATTGGTGTCATTTTTGTGTAATTCTTGGTGACAGTTTTTGAAATCTTTATTATAGCTAATTGTGAAGGAAGGCTTAAAAGAAAGCCTTGTCCTTTAGTGTGCTTGGTTTGAACTGAATGGGATAAACGTTTCTGGATATAAAATTTTTTAAGGCCCTTTTTTATACTTCCCAAATTACAATGTCACTAATTTCGCCAAGTGTTTAATGCTGCATGTGAATAACACTTCCTGTTATATCATATAATCACTCAATTGAAGATTCTTTGCTTGTGGTGCTCATTTCATACTGCAAATCATCTCTAGTATATGCTGGCTGAGGTATCTCTCCGGGTCTTTCTGTTCTGTTGGAGACTACATTGTCGCTCAATATTTTGCTATACTTTTACCACCATTTGAAAAATTAAACCTTATTGTTAGCAAGTTTATAATTTCTTAATATTTTAATATTTTGCATTTGGTAGCCGTATTGAAATGATGACTTTGTCTTTGTGGTAGATTATGCAATCTATAGGGTTTCTTGGACCTGCCTTCTTTCTCACACAGCTGAGCAACGTTAGAACTCCTGCGCTAGCTGTGCTTTGCATGGCATGCAGCCAGGTTTGATATTTTTCTTGATGAGTTGCATCTTGTATCTGTTCTAGTTTTTTTTCTACAATTCTTTTATATCCTTTTTTTTTCTACAATAGTCTTATATCCTTTCAGTTAGTTGCGTCTGGAAATTCCTATTGCTTTCTAGACCATTGGTTTCCCTTCCTGCTGTGCCCAGTTAACATCTGTTTATGGTTCCATTTCTGTGAGGCTT
The DNA here is from genome assembly GCA_019845555.1 of Aristolochia fimbriata. Taxonomy (NCBI): domain Eukaryota; kingdom Viridiplantae; phylum Streptophyta; class Magnoliopsida; order Piperales; family Aristolochiaceae; genus Aristolochia; species Aristolochia fimbriata. Next base: position 2,039,280 of record CM034083.1, read on the forward strand.
ATGCAATATTTCTGCATGGCAGGGCTCTGATGCATTCTCACAATCTGGGCTTTACTCTAACCATCAAGACATTGGTCCTCGCTATTCAGTGAGTTGTTCTTTCCTGTTTCGAGAAAAAAAGTGTGGCTTCATGTTGCCAACAAGCAAGCTATCCGGAAAACATATTTGAAAATGGACATTCTTATAATAATATGTGGACACCGTTTGACAATATAAGAAACTTGCATGTCCTCATAAATAACTGAATGAACCATATGTGATTTGATACTTTACTGATGCAATTTGTTTGGCATAATGAAACTCCATTTTATACTGTTCATGAAATACAACAAAAGATTATGTTTGATAGACACTTGTATCCCAATAACCATCTTTTGGATCAACTAATTTTGTGAAGAAGAGTAAAACTAATCAGATTTGGGTAACTCTGGAAATTGGACATCTTGGTATTAAAAGTCTAAAAGTGATTGAGATACTAGACAATGAGCTATTTATTTACCTGAACATTTGCATTTAAAATTCTTTATTAGGAAACCACTGATACAACCTCACTGGATTTAAACCTACATTAAAATCTTTAACTTCAGAGAGATCCCCCAATTGTCATGAAGGGTGGAGCCTACATGCTCCGGATTGTTGCTTCCCAGGTTTTATTAACCCATTTAAGCAGAAATTCAGGTCTAAGAAAACCAAACAAACAGTCTGCTATGAGGGTAATGCAGGCTATTATGTATCCAATAAGCTAGCATGGGTGTTTATACTGCATTGCAAGAAGCTAGGTATGGAGGGAATCCAATATTCGCAAGGATTATTTTCTTTAGTGCCTGTGTAACAGGTCTCCTTAAAGCAATTAGACAGGCTTATGAGTGCAGTGTTGATAGTTGATAAACTTCAGACTCCCAGTGAGGTCTAATCATTTTTGCATCATCCAAAAGAATGTGTTAGGAAGTACAACATTACTTGAAATGGGACTGAGAAAGACTGCATGATGGGGTATATGACTTGGATTAACCAGAAAATCAGGAATACTAGGTTGCTCTGCTGATCATAATATTCCTCAAACTCTATTTATTACGACTCTCATGAATTTCTTTTGCATTTGTGGTTGAATCTATTTTTCACATCTATATGTTCTTTTGCCTTTTTCTTTGTTTACTTTTTTCTCATCTATTTTTGCTTCTGGAATATAGGGAGTACTACTGGGGCTATCAAACACTGCAGGTGTGCTTGCAGGAGTTTTTGGCACTGCTGCAACCGGGTACATTCTCCAGCGTGGTATGTCCTGCAACTTGATTTTTTTTTTTTTTTTTTTTTTTTTTTTCTTTTTCGTTTGTCAAATTTAATAAGAACGGTTTAGGTTGCCAATTTTCGTGTCTCCTGTTTGAGGGGATTTCTGGTAAATCTATTCGGGTGAAAGTGAATCCCATCCAGGCCTAGCTCACTTGGCCTACTATCAAATGCGATCACAATATGGAGTAGTTAAATTTCAGCTCCAGTAAACGGAAAGTAGGCATTAAAAGTGTCCTTATGTTGTAGCAATTTTATGAGTCCAGCTGTGCCCAAACATGCTCGTGTTCGTGTAGCCACCTCTTCATTAAATCATAGTTCACAGCACTATTTAACAACTCTCTGGTTTCAGAATTACTCTTTCATTTTGTATAATTTCAAAGTTTGAATTGCAGGTTCGTGGGATACCGTCTTCAAGGTTTCTGTAGTCTTGTACATCATCGGAACATTGGTTTGGAACTTATTCGCCACTGGAGAGAAAATCCTTGACTGAAGCAGGTTATCAATTATGCAGCTAGTGGTCACATACACCAAATTAAAAGATGATATAAAAAATATAATGGACACAGAATTCCCAGAGTCGGAAGCCCGCACCACTTAACAGTTCATAGGCCAAGCTCAAGCTGGTCTGAACTCTCCGTGGATCTCTGGTAATGTATACACCTGACGGGGTCTATTCATTTTTAGTTGTTATTAATTTTATTTTTATTTTTTGTTCTTAACAACTCTCCGTGAATTAAAGCAAACTTTTCTTGTTTACCTCGTCCAGAAAACTTTATCAGAATTAAATCTTTTTATGCAAGTCTGATTATAGTTTTCTTTTCTAGCTATTAAATGCTTGAAATTTCCCATTAAGTGAGCTTGCACCAACTTATCTGGTTACTAGATAGTTTATAGTTCTCGACCTCCCTTCGCTACCAGAAATGGTACACGGGATTCTTCCTGCTAATTACTTTGGGTGGTTCTCTGTAGACTCTAAGAATCAATGTCTATCATCGAAATTGACTTTCAGTGCGCTTCATGGCACATGAACCGATCAATGATCTGTTAAACACATGAGTGATACCTGATAATAGACCTTAAGTAGAATTTTTGAGTTAAATAAACAAAAGAGATTACTGATCGGTGGTCATCGATATTCTGTGACGTTCATGAAGTTGGCCGATGGATCACGGACAAGACAAAGGTAGAAATGTTGAATAGTAAATCTCCCAAACTTTGAGGAATTTCTTTCAATTCCCACAATAGTTAATCTGTCGGCTATATTAATGGCTGACGAGTACAGTGTAGTTGCATGATTTGGTACGTAACCTTAGGAGTCTAGGGAAGGATTTGATATGTTATTTATTTTGCATGAACATTTGAGGCATATGTAATTTATTTTGTACCAACATTTAGGGCATATGCTATTAATTTTGTAGGAATATTTTAGGTAAAACTTTGACATCCCTCAGGCATTCGGATTCTTTAGAATGTCCGGCATTGCAGTTGGATGGAACCAATTCAATTGTGTTGTTATAAACAATTAAAATGACAAACAAATTATGTTTCCTTTGGGGACCATTTCTACAGCCTAAATAATCATATTTTTCCAGCCGTTTTTTCAATAGAAAACCTTCCATAGGAAAAACTCCACTTTGCTATGTCTTTTAATGTTTTAGTATTTTTATTTTATTTTTTATGTTAAATGTTTTAAAAACCGAACTGGCCATCCAACTTGTGTTATGTCCGGTTTTGGTTGAACCTTGTTAGACTGGGTCGGATTGTTGGATATTATTCACCATATATTACACATATTTAATATTTTTATAAAAAAGAAAAGAATAATGTGGGTTATAGTGAACCGGGCCGAGTCAACAAGAATTGGACTGGCCTTCAATTCTGGTTCAACCAGGTCGGACCAGCTGGTACGGACGGTTCGGTTTTTAAAACATTGCTTTTACGACTATTTTCTCTGTATATGCAAAATACAAATGAGAAATTCTTTTTCTATATCTGGTCCAAGAGCACTGCAAAAGCAAGTCTCAAAAAAAAGTTCTGTAATTTTGAGATTTGGGCAGAAACCTTAAGAAATAACCAAGTCAACTTACATAATGTGAAAACTTCTAAATAAATGACTCTTCCTCTTCCACTTCATGTGCAAATTAGGTTAACATCCTTTATATCAGAGTCAAGTAGTGGAGTCTTCATCATTAATCTGACGGTCATTAATTAGTGTGTTTATTGGATACAATTTGGGTAAGGATCTGGTCATGTACGGTTCGGGAGAGTCTCATCCCTTCTGCTAGTAAGTAGTAACCACCACCAAACCCCCTCACCCAAGGGTTGACTCTTGTTGTGTGGCATTGCTATGGGGATGTTAGTATGCTATTTACGTCATAATTAAGAACATTTTGACGGATACATTGATGTATGCTTGGCATTCTTTAGAAAATGTAATGGGACACATATATATATGGACCATTACTGCTGTTACAAACAAAGAAAATGGCAAATGAAATAAATTTTCTTTTGGGGACGACCATGTGTAACTTTTACATAATTAAGTTGTTTACCTTATACAGAAATGCTCTAAGAGGAAAACTCTTTCTATCAGGAAAAAATTCCACATTCACTTGTTTTTCTTGCATTTAATTACCTTTTCTTGACATCCTAATTTTTACCTGTTTTCTTTATTTTTCTACTTTTCTCACCTATTGAAGCAATAACTAGCTAGCGGATTCATTTCCTTTTTTAAATGTTTTGCGAGATTAGAAGAAATTTAGGTACAACTTTTCATCCATTAATTGAAATCAATATGATACGTGTGCATGTTTCATGCATGTGATGAAAGGATTAGATTTATAATGTTCTTCAAGTCCTTTCATTAATCTTGCCCAAGGAATATATGGTTTACCTAATTAGATCAAATTACCTAAAAAATTCAATTTCGGCATACTTATTTTTCATGAAATGCTAGTCTCTCTAGTAATTAAACCTACAGAGTGTGGAAAACTTCAAATGTACATGATTCTCCTACTACATGTGCAAATTAAAATTAGGTAACAACCCTTGACAGATTCCTTAGCAGTTGCTGTCTTCATTGGTACTAGACAAGGCCCTACTCATATGTGAGTACAGGACCTTGTGATACCAAATTAATATATGGTTCACTAAATAGGCATTTAAGTGAGGGTAACCCTAGCTTTATTAATACTTTGATAGCTCAATCTAGCTTGACACACACCTTTGATCATTACATTTTTAAAAGTTCTACTAGTATGCAGATCAGGCCCCCAGAGAAAGGCCTGCAGGTCTAGTTCATATATATCATTCACTAAGCAGGATCACTCAATTTAAAACACTGAGGTTCGCCCGAAACCAGAAAAGGAAGCAAAAAACATAAAAGAGAAGACTGAAGCCTGAAGGGAACCCTAGTTCATTATATTCCTTTGTTGTTGGTTCACCTTGTTGAATATGTTGAACCAGGTGGTGTGGCCCACTCTGGCTGTTTTTATGACTCAGGTTAATTCTGACTGGCCTGATTGGCTGGATATTCTTGAAAGCTGAAACATTGACTTAAAAACATCATAAATTCTTACGTATGTGTAATAAATATGCCAGCAATATAAAAGTTGGGTACTCCACTCTTTAAAGTTCTAACTAACACAAATATCATAAATTATTGTTTTATTTTATTTATTTATTTTTTATATTTACCTTGTTAAATGTAACCCCCACCTTTAATTCCTCCTGCCCTGCCACCCCATGCCTCTTTATCGATTCTGATAAGTAGAACAAGGATAAAAGATTATATATAATCTTCAAACTTTTGGACTTTGGAGATGTAGGCCCTAGAAAAAATTATAAGATTGGTGTTTACAATATTTAATTATTCTTCTCTAACAAAAAAAAAAGATTCAAAACAACTAGGCTAATTAAATTCACCTGCCATGTCTCAGCCAAACATATATGCATGGCATGCAATTAATTAGATATGCTTACCTGATAATTAGGTATTAATTTGGGTAGTTATACCTAATTATCTGTTCACTTTTTACACCACCAGATATTAAAATAGATAAGAATTAAATGAAATAAATATGGTTAAGGGTTACTCTTAATTTACACAATTTACCAATTAAATTCCTGTTGCATGCATGCATGCATGTATGCTAGAGTACGTACTTAAAATAACTATATACAAATTATATGAATGCTTAGCTAGGCTTAGAGTCTTTGGCTTTTATGTTCGAGTGACCTTTCAATTATAATATCTTTTATATATTAAAGTGTCATTAATTGTGTCATAGTACTAAACTAAGTACTTTAAAATTTAATCGTTTTAATAAATTTAATTGCTGTTTAATGTGATTCTTTTTTTCCATTTTAATTGTAAAAATCCATTCATTAATTGTTCAATACTATTAAGTATGTAAATATATGTTACACAAAGTTATAATATACAAAACAAACTCATAAATAAGATATAAACATAAACTAGGCATAATCAGAATGCATGTTTCCTTTATCTATATATATCTTTCGGTTTCCTTCACAAATAGATCAGTAGAAATTGACATGATATACTTGGCCAAAAACTTTGGGTTCTCCATACTAGCAGTCAAAATTTATTAGAAGCTACTACATTATCTGCTTTCATTTACTAGGTTCAGTTTTACTGAATTTATTAGAGAACTAGTCAAACCCTTTTAATAGGATATTTACTTGGATTTCTTCATGGGTATGTACGTCGATCTGTACACTGTTTTAATAGATAAAACCGTAAAGGAAAGAAAAATTTCAGGACAGTAATGATCCAACCTGTCCCCTGCAACCAGCTTAACTTTGATTTTACAAGCAAGCTGAACTTACAGCTAGAAATGGTGACTGGCCATTGAAGCCCTTTTTTCCTTCTTAAAATTAAAGAGTCAAACTGTTTTGAGTGGCATAATATGGAAAACACTGTACTTGACATGCATTTTAATTTGTTCATTTAATTTATTTTCAGCTATTATAGTTTCTTAAGATTGTGTGAACCCATTGTGTTTTTGCTCAAATAGTACTCTAACGTTCTCTATATATGTGTGTGTGTGTGTGTGTATGTGTGTGTTTGAGATTAAAACTTTGTAGTGGATACGTAATCAATTTTAGAGAAAAAAAAAACAGAATTCTAAACACGACGTGTTGATTTCTTCAGGCAAAAAAAAAAAAAAAAAAAAAGGAACAAAAAAGAATATAAACCCTAAACTCTAACCCGAAATCCTTAAACTCAATGGCCCTAAACCCTAAACCCTAAATTAAACTCTAAACCCTAAACCCTAAACCCTAAATTAAACTCTAAACCCTAAACCTGAATCGAAAGACCAACCCAGTTCAGGTTTTGTACGTAGTACACCTTCTTGAGAAGAACAAACATATGTACTTTCTAAAGAAAAAAGATAAAATGATTTTTATACAAGAAAAAATGATGCACAGAAAAAAAAAAAAAAAAAAAGGAGAAAACCTTTAATTTCATCATTTTGTGGTTCATGCTTTCTTACATATATATATATGGTCCCCAAAGTACTATGTCCAATTTTTCCTGAAAATGACATAAATCAAACTACAAATTAAATTTCCCAACAAAGCTTAATTAGCTACTTCACATTAATCTACCAGTTTAATTAGTCTATACCCTGGATTCAGTCATATAAGATTTTCAGCCATGCATCTTATGTCATCTTCATTTTTTCCCTTAAACAAAAGATACAAATTAGTGAAATATGCCATGATCAATTGTCTAGCTTCATTAATTAGCTTGGTTTATTGCATCAAATTCCCAGCTATTACTACCCTTTTTCTTCAAATAATTAACTTCCGTATATATATAGGGTATAGTACTGTTTAATTAATTACTAGGACGACCCATTATTCTTATGGGACCCTTCAGTACTGAACATATATATTACATACAACCCTCTCGTGGCTAGGACATGGCCCCTATTTATTCCCCATATCGCTAGACAAACCCTTAAATATTTCCATGAAGAAGACAACCCAAGAGTGAACACTTTGGTCCACCCCCATACAACGCTTCATTGATTCCTTCAATGGGAACCAAATAATTAATTATTTAATTTAATTAGATGAGAGAAAATAACAACAGCATATATATATACCAAAACAACAAATTAATAAGGACTTGAAATATATATTGCATGGCGTATTATAATTTCCCAGTTGCTTTCAGAGATCTGACTCTGATCGCTTTCTTCATCAATCTCCTACATAGTGATTCACCCAATTTATAACTGTTCTTCCCTCTAACCACATGGGGAGCTTTGAATGGAACCCATCTCTTTCAAGTTACGTAGCTAGCAGAACAGGTGTATTATTCAAGTGATCATGCATGATCCCCCTCCATACATATATATTTCTACAATTAAGAGTACTCGCAGTCTTTTTCTTTCTTCATGGGATCGTAGTAGCAGATCCCAAATCCATGCATGGTTGCCGACAGTTAATTATATTGATGCTTTGAAAATATTAGTGGGCATCTAATTAATTAACTCCATGAACTTGATCTTTATGCTTAATTACAGTTCAAATAAACTTTTCTCGATATTATATATCGACAATTCTATATATATATATATCATTGAACAATTAAACAATCCAGAACTCGTAAAGATAGTCGTCGTTTCATAGATGGGATTAATAAGAAATGTACCAATTTATAAATCTGGTTAATTAATTATAAAAATGCCCAATTAATCCAGCTAATAGATAGAAGACCCAAATCTCAACTAATCTTAATTAATTAAGAATACATTAATTTCTCTTTCTATAGTAAAGCTAATGCAATTGATACAATGTCTGATCATCAAATTAAGTACATAAACGAGTACTGCTAGAGCAATATATGTGGCTGAATTGCCAAGTTCAGCCAAAGGCATCAAATATATAAGTAGTGTGTTGATTGATCAATATCTAATACAACAAATATATTTAGGTGGGTGCATTCTTATCAATCAAGAGGAAGAGAGAGATTGATGAAGAAAAGAAACAAACCCAGCACGTACAAGTGTGCAAATTATTGGCATAGAGAAGAGTATAAGCGTGTAATAATTGACCAGCAGAAAACCCTAGAAATCCCTCTTGAGATGGAGTTTAAGAAAAACCCATAAAAATTTAGAAAAGAAAAAAAAAAAAAAAAAAAAAAAAAAGCACTGCTCTCGCGCGATCCCTTGTTTACTTCTTCTTCTTGATCTTCTATCTTCAATGACGACGTTCTTCTTCTTTTTAATCATCGATCGACCATTCATGGATATGTTTTAATGAAGCTACCAAACCCTAATAATATTCTTGCGTCAGGCGAAACAGAGACGTATTCACAAACCCTAGCAAAAAAATCATGCACGCACCTCGACCGTTCCATAAATACGACCATTATGATCATCACGCAGCCCCCACCACCACCTCCCCTGCCCTACACACGGCGGCGAGATTTTCCCGGCGGCCGCCCTCTATCACCACCGCCGTACTACTCATCCGATCCCCGCCGCCGCCGCCGCCCAACTTTCCGACGTCGCCGTTGACCTTCCCGCCGTTTATAACCTTCCCGACGTCGACGCTCCCGCCGCCGGCATTACTCTCCACGTGTCCGACGACGGCATTACTCTCCCGGAGCCCGGCGGCGACAGGGCCCAAATCCCGCTCATGCACCTGCACCCACAGCCCGTACTTCATGAACAACGTCAGCGACATCTTCTGCTCCACCTTGTGCCCCGGCGCCACCGCGATCCGGTGGCGGAGCAGCACCGCGGCGGCGATCGACTTCATCTGCAGGTACGCCAAGTCCTTCCCGAGACACACCCTGGGCCCCCCATTAAACGCCACGAATCGGTACGAATCGCCCCGACCCGCCTCGAACCGGGTCTCGTCACCGGACAGCCACCGCTCCGGCCGGAACTCCGCGCAGTCCTCCCCCCATATCGTCTTCATCCTCCCCATCGAATAGATGGAGTACGTCACCGACGACCCCGCCGGCACGAACGTACCGTCCGGTAATGTATCGTCCCGGACGACGTGCTTCGAGTCCTCCGGCACGGACGGGTACAGCCGTAGCGTCTCGGATAGCGCCGCTTTCAGGTACACCAAACGGTCCAGTTCGTCGAACGTGAGCGGGTCCGAGATCCACTTACTCGGGTCGGTCCCCCGGGTCTGACCCAGCACCCCGGCGAGTTCGTCCATGATTTTGGCCTCCACCCGCGGGTTCTGACTCACCAGCCAGAAGAACCAACTCAGCGCCACGGAGGACGTGTCGCGGCCCGCCAGGATGAAGTTCAGCGCCACGTGTTGGAGGAACTTGTCCGAGTAGGACGACTCCTTCTTCTTCATGAACCGGGACAGGAGGTCGTCGTGGGCAAGGGCCACGTTTGGTTGCTGATTCATCAGCTCGAGCTTCCGCGTGCTGATGACGTGGGAGAGGTAGCCGTCGATGTCGTCGAGGCTGCGGGTCAGGCTGACCTCCAAGCCGAGCCGGAGCCATTTCTTGACCTTCCAGATGAGCTCCGGGAGTATGAACCGCTGGAGGGTCGCCTCCGTGGCCCGGTCGAAGGCGGTGGCGAACCGGTTCTCCGGCAGCCCCGGGGCGAGCGTCTCCGGGTCCTTCCCGAACGCGAGGCCGCAGATGTTGTCGAAGGTGAGGCGGAGAAGGAGGTCCTGGAGGTCGACGGGGCGGCGTTCCGCCTGCGCGGCGGCGAGGATGGGGCAGAACCGGTCCCGGATGGCCCGTGAGACCCACCGTGCCATGGCCTGGCGCAAGGTCCGGGTGGTGAACTCGAGGGCGGCGGTTTTCCTCTGGAAGAGCCAGGTGTTGCCGTCGGAGTTGAAGATGCCGTCGCCGAGGAGGTCGAGGAAGACGGCGTGCCAGGTGGGTCCCTTGGGGAAGTTGTCGAAGCGGGTCCGGAGGATGTGCTCCACGTTGCGGGGGTCGGAGGTGACGGTGACGAGGCCCTGGCGACGGGTGAGGTAGGGGAAGGCGAAGATGCAGGTCTGGTACGTCCCGCCGCAGTTGCGGAGGTTGTCGGCGATCCAGTCGTGCATGCGGTCGGCGTTCTCGATCAACCCCGGGAGGCTCCCGAACAGAGGCCACACCCGAGGGCCCCGGAGGTTCCGGACCATGAACGTGAACCAGATCAGGTACGACGCCACCGCCGCGAACGCCATCGAAGCCCACAACGCCTCCATTTTTGTTTCTTTCTTCAAATTCTCCTACTTCCTTTCCCCAACTTCGAAATGTTGCTTTAAAGACACAATGTTGCTTCGTCCTCAGCGCCGGCGATCGTAGTAGAAGCCTTTAGCAGGACTTCTCTGAAGTGAGTCCAGTAGCCGAAACAGGTAAAAAAAAAAAAAAAAAAAAACAAAACAGGGGAAAGCTGCAAATGGGTCCCTTTTTTTTTTATCAGAAGGAGGGACTCAAGCTCAACGTCGTCGACGGAGGACGGAGGTTAGAGAGTGTGTGTGTGTGTGTGTGTGTGTGTCTCTGTGTGTTTCTGAGTGTAGGTTGAGAAAAAAATAAAAACAGAGGAGGGAGTGAAAAGGGGGATGAATCATGAATCAGTGAAGGACGGGGGGAGTGGGAAGAGTATATATATACAGATCGGAAAAGAAAAAGTAAAAGAGAGAGAGTTTGACGTTTGGGAAGCATTAAAGAGAGGCCAGACTGTTGTTGAGTCGCACCACCATCTCTCCTCCTCCCTGCGTAACTCTGCTGTCCATCTGAGAGCTCCCCATTAAATGCCGCCAGAGGTCGTTGGGGAATTTAAGGAAATCGGCGACGGGACATTAAAACAAACAACAAATTAAAGAATTCTAAACCGGAAAGCACCACCACCACCGCCCTACCACCACCACCACCGCCGCCTCTACCGTCTTATTGTCACCAATCAATCAATCGCTAAACAGGAACGCGGCCGGAGAATTTTCCCCCTGTTTCGTTTTTCCGGCACCTCCTCCTCCCTCCCGGGTTTCTCTTTCTTTCTCTGTTTCTTTCTGGGGGCGTCGCCGGATTCCTCGCCGGATCGCCGGTCGATCTCACCTAATCCTGCAGCAAAAGGTGCTTCACCTTAAATTCACGCATTGAATTGGGAACGGGGGAGTAAATGAGATTGGTTGGGAAAATAAGCAGATCGACGAGGATGATGAAGAGCCGGTGACCAATTCTCAGGGGCGCCCTCTCTCCCGCTTTTTTTCTTTTTCTTCCTGCACTCCTTCCTCCCCACTTCCCTCTTAGCCCGACCATGGAACGAGGGCCACCCTTCTTCCCTGCACACGCGCCTAATTATTATTATTATTATTTTTTTAAAAAAATAAAAATTATACTAGAATACACCAATGTTTTAAAAACCGAAGACAATGTCCAATTTTAATTAAACCTGGTTAAACTGTGTTGGACCATTGAATATTATGCACCATATTTTACATATATTTAATATTTCTATAAAAAATTATAAAAATAATGTTGATTACTAGTGAACTGGGCCAAGCACTGTTTTAAAAACCGAACCGAACCGGCCGGTCCAACCTGGTCTAACCAGGTTCGACCAAAACCGAACATACTGTCAGTTTGATGGCCGGTTCGGTTTTTAAAACATCGGCTAAGTCAATAAGAACTGCACTGGCCTTTGATTCTAGTTCAAGCGGGTCAAACCGGCCGATCCGTTTTGGTTTTGAAAACACTGAGTAGTATACACGTATCAGATTTTGAAGGTGACGTAGAGGCTATATGCTCATCACTCCTTATCATCACTGATAGAGAGGTTTAGTACACATCTTTAACGATATTAGTGTACTTTTTTCCAACAATATTAATAATTCCATAATTTTTTTTCTTTTTTTATTTTTATATGGAATATGGATACTTGGATAGTATACTACTATTTATTTATTTTTTAAAAAAAAGATATTAAGTGTCCTTTTTGTTAGTGTAGTTATAAGAACATAAGTGTTTTTTGTTTTTTGTTTTTATATATTAAATGTCCGACATAGTTATTATATAAAATTGAAAGCCTCATTTTGATTGATGACAAAAAAAAAGGGATTAATGCGAAAAAGATAGTTTCAGGGCTTAACTTTAAGGATGTAGTTTTATGGAGATTATCATCTAGAAAAAGCTTGAGTTTATTAATTATGACAATAGATATTATAGCTTGGTTGATCATTTTCAGATATATTTTTTAAAGTCAATTTCTTGCATTATTAACATAAAATTATGAATTACTCCTATTTACATGAAGTAACTAGTTAAACTACTCTAGTTGAAAGGCTTTTTATGCTTAAGTGAGGGCAAAAGTTGATTTTGATTGAACCCGATTAGACCGGGTTGGAACGTTGAATATTATACACCATATTTTACATTTATATTTAACATTTCTATAAGAAAAAATGTAAACCAGGCCGAGTTAATAAGAACTGGGCCAGTTCGGTTTGGTTTTTAAAACACTTTCTGAATTGGGTTCAAGGAAACGTAAAACCCAAACCCGACTCAAAAACCAAATTAGGTTCTTGACCCCGCCCGTCAATAACCTGTTAGGACAAAACCTCATCCCTTCCTCTTATTTTTCGAATTAGGTTAAGTCTTGGTACCTATGAACCCAACTTGATGCCCACTTCTAAACATTATATTTAGTTTGAACTAATGAGAAGAGAAGAAATAGATGGACCAAAATTGGGCTTGGGTTCGACCAAAACCGGTCTTACTTCCGGTTTGATGGGCGGTGGTTCGGTTTAGGACAAGGGACACTTTGGTGGTCCGAGGACCACCGGACGAGAGAGGGTCATATTTAAATATTGAATTGCGAGGACCGAGAAGCGGTTTTTCCCTTGTGACCGTTTGCGGTTCGGTGAGCGACACTCCAACAACGAGAAATGGGGCGTGCGAGTTCTTTTCCCCCTCTCTCTTACGCTTTCTCTCGTCTAAAATAACCAGGTGATTATTTAGTCACGGCTATCTGCGTCTCAGTTTTCTCTATGCTCCCAAGAAACCCTTCCAACCACCCCACATTAATCTCTCTATTTTCTCTCTCCAGGCGCTGTGGAAGATGAGCCACCATATAGACGTATAACGTGGTCCCGTTTCTCCTTTTGACATGCAATGGGTCATGGAGGAGGTACCTTATCGTCAATCCCTTGTTGGGTTTAGTGCTTGTGTCTGTGACTATATCAAGTATTGATTGCTGGGTGCGTTTAAGATTTAAGTGGCCCGGGGCAAATTAAACTCTGGTGAAAGAAGTTTTAGAAACCAATTTCTGTAGTGGAGATAAAACTGGGGGAAGGATTAGACCCGTGTTACTTAACAAAGCAACTTATAATTGTGGGGGTTGGGGATGTTTTAAGGCTTTGATTTGGATATTAATAGCTGAAAGGCGATGGCTTTAACAGTTGAGTTCTCATCAATAGTTACTCGTGTGAGTACTATTGATGTGGATCGGAGAGGGTCTTTGTTGCCCACTAACTGTTTGATGAAAGGGCCAAACGAGGATGCTGTGAGTTTTAGTGCATTTCTTCGGGCAGACAGTTGAACGAATTTTTTTCCTTTACTTTCCCTCTTTGAGGGGGAGTGAGTTTGGAATTAATGGAGAAAGATGAGGGGATTCCTTGCACGCCACTTTAACTTTGACTGTATCACGTAAAACAAACTTATTTGAGGCGTTTTAATTTTCAACAAGTCAAGTTTTTCTGCCTTCATCCTGTCTACTTCTTCATGGTTTTGTTCCTTCCTCCTGGTCTTATACCTTGGTCTCTATACTCGAGTTCTGTGCCAATTTTTAGATATTTCTGTGAGGTTGAAATCAGACTCTTTTTATCGGGAATTTTCATGGTTTGATGTGAAGTCTAACCGTCCTCTGGTGAGAGCCAGTTGGACTTATGGGTCAATGAAGATGCAACCATTCATGAGAAATTATTAACATGGCAAAGAACATCCTAGGTTGTAAAATATGGTTTGCAGTCGATTTCTGCCATAAATGTTGCCATTGTTTTGTTACTTGTGAAATATTCAATGACCGGAACAGAAAAGATGGCTTCAGCTGACTAAAGTAGATTTTTTAAGCTGAAAGAGTTTCCAGTGAATGCATCTTTGGCTCCTTAAAAATGTACTTATGTAAGTTTGTTCAACGTAAAAAACCTTTTAACTGTTTCTGATCAGTGTTTCAATTGTGTTTAAAAGTAAAAGAAATACCTGAAGAACATAAGATATCAGTGCAAAGTTGCTACCTGCATGTGATGTTTATGGAACTAGTGACATGAACGGTGATGATTGCATCATGCTTCGAAACAGTTATTTTTGTTTACTGTTGATGGGCCATTTGCTGATGCAGTGCTATTCATAGTTTCATTTACTTGGATATGTGATTGTGATTAGTGTTCTTCGGTGCTCTTATTTGTAATCACATGCAGGATCACTATTTCTTTTCATATTTCATCTGTTACAATAAAAAAAGAAGGGTACATAATGAGAATGTAAGCATGTATGCATATATTCGGCAAATGTGCCAAAGGGTTGCTTGCCAAAGCATGGGGGAGGGTGACCTCTCAAACTACATACATCACAAAGAGAACTGAAAACCACAGCCAGTCATCTAGATTCAGAGTATAGAAAATTTTATATTGATTGGGTTTCAGTATCTCAATTCTTTTGGAAACATCCAAGCTGGTTCCTTGATAGATTATTAAATGTTTGAAAGTTAATGTTTCATTGATGTGGTCAATACGATCGAATGCAAGTGGCTACAAAGCTGTCTTGGAGTGTTTTCTCTACCTGCACCCTCGCCCTCGAGATTAGAATTTTAACTTTGTATCTACTCACAAATCGCAATTTTATGCTACATGAGAAGTCAAGGTCCTCATAATTACTCACTTATTGAGTGTACCAACTTTTGTTTGTTTTTTTGTTTTTTTTTTTTTTTCTCATTGCTATGGAAAATTGCAGATTCAAAAGAAGAGTAAAGTGATAGTGTCACAAAAGAACAAAGATGAACACAAAGTATTTATGTGGTTTGGCTACTGTAGCTTATTCTACCGGCAAGAAGACAGAAGAGAGATTTACATCAGAAAGGGTACAGAAACGACCAGGGTTAAGGGGAACTTTCCCTTAGTCGTCATTACAATCACTGAATAAGCATACACAAAAAACATAGCAACTCGAATATAAGCTAATTGGAACTCTGATAGGGTAGATGGCCCAACCAGCTACCAACACGGCCTCTCAGAAAAAATCCACAATCAACTTTGCTCCATACAAATCGTCACCGGACGATAAATCGGATACTCATGAAATTTAGGGCACATATCAACTATCCTGTGTAAAGAAATTGGCCATGCAAAATATCCAAATGCAAGTATATTATGCAAGTGCTCATCTCAAGAGACTTTGTAAAGGCTTTGTGAGGATTTCGGCTTATGGGCATATGCAGCTCACCATTATCAAACTCTTTAAGTTTGCACATATTTTAGACTACCACTATCTGCTTTTGAATTTTTGAAAGGTTTTCTGCAGGAAGAGGTCTGAAAAAATCAGATGGAGAGAAATTAAGAGAAATCCTTGATAAGTGGCAGCAAGTGACTTTTCCATTTTTGTGTTAAACCTATAAAACTGATTATAAAGTAAAAAATTTTAAATTACGTGACTATAAGAAATTTTCTTCAGCATCTTTCCATTGGCTTCTTTTTTGCATCGGTTGTGTTGGTTTATTATTTTCTTGTATTTGTAATTATGTGGCCATTATTAATTTGTAATCTAGAATTTTTTTTAAAAGAATTCCTCAAGTATCTTAAAATTTGACTTTATATAGGTTTATCCTTTGCTTTCACTTCTCATGTAATCTAGAAAACTCTTGATACTAAATGCTTTCTTTGACATTTGAAAATTACTTTGCCACAAACAAAAGTCAATCCCTCTGATACTACCCTCTGAAAAGGGTAGAGTGCCATTAATTTTTGAGATAGTTGATCGTTGAGTGACATATTTGCACCTTTAACTGCCCGAGGGTGACAAAAGACTAGAGAAATTAATGTTGGCCATGTGGTGTCCTTTGGGGTAATAGTGCTTCACCAATTTATGTGTTACATTATGTATTCTTGAGTTAGAGATTTAACCCTAGAGACATTTGGGTGTAAGTGTAGGTGAGGTCTTAATTGTAAGGGTGTCAATCTTACCCCTTTATCCATATATCATTCCTTCGGTTAAGGTATATGGAATGAATTTTATTCCGATTAATAAATGGGTAATCAGATGAGAGGATGGGCAGGGTGCATGGTTTAATTAGTAAATGTAAACTCATGTAATCACTTGGTTGGGCATGAATGAAATCTTTACCTCTTGTACAGGGTTGATCTGCATCTCCTCTCTTCATTGAAATTAAATTACTTTGAGCTCATTTGAAAAGGAAAAGATGAATGTACACTACCCTCAGATATATGAATATTTTTACCTAGTCAAAAGTTTGTAGTGGATTCTTCTTTGTTTCCCTTGGTAAAATATGCTTTGGAAGGTTATGTCAAGAACTGGACAAGATGAACATGAATGGTTACAAAATGATAAAAAAAGTTGTGATAAGTTCATAATTTGAAGGAGTCTTTATACATGTAACAAGGACAAACACCACCATCAAACTTCTTTGTTTAATAGTTCTTTGTTTAGAGGTGGTTGACTTGTTTGGTGACCTAAAAAATAATGCTGAGCTTGAAGTGATGGACATGTGACAACTATTAACATAGTTCAAGTTGAACAAGCTTCTATATCCTATTCAATTAGCTAGTAGCAAAGTGCACATAAATAATTGAAAGCCAATAGGTAAGGGTAGAGCGTCTCACCTAGATATTGTGCATTCAAAACAATATTTGATAGATGAGAATATGGTTCAACTAATTAGGGAGATTAGGAATGTGACTTGAGAACGTTTTAGTAGAAGCAAACATTACAATGTGTCTGTATAGTAAACAACCCTACCACAAGTACTAGTTTAAGTATTTTTTTAGGTTATAATCAATGTATTTATATATTTGAAAAAACTTGAAAAATTTAATTGAAATGATCATGTTTAACTGAATGTTTATAGCTAAAATAATGGATACTATGCTGAACTTTAGGGACACTGTAATGGGTACCATAAATTGTCCATTTTTTCAACAATATTAAGAGATTTTAAGTATTATTAAAAGTATAAACACCTATATGTTACATTATTGGCCCATTGGTTTCCAATATTCTTAAAATAATCGAAACACTAGTGTCTTCAATGTTCCTCATCTATCATTTTCAATATTAGGACCCACCTTTTAAAATTTTAAAATTTAAAATTTCTCAAAATTCATGAAAAATAATGAAAAAAAATAAAAAAAAACACTCATATTTTTCTGATCTTCCAAACGTTGTAATGCAAGTGACTTCTAACTGCCCATTTGTGTGCCATAACATCAGCTCTAGAGTAGGACGAATACTGTTGAGAATTCAGTACAAACCCATTTAGAATCCAATCTACTCCCCCTCCCTCCCTCCCTCCCTCTCTCTCTCTCATGTTCAGGTCTACTTAAAACAACTAAATATATGTATCATTCCCTTTCTTCTCTTTCTAGGAGAAATCGAATCCAAGTGTCCAGTCTTTCTGAACCATACATACATACATATATATATATATATATATATATATATATATATATATATATATGTGAATGTGATATGGAGCTTTGTGGAAAATGGTGCCATTTGCTCTTTCAATGAAGTTTGCACCGCCAAAGTGGTTGCAGTAAGACCCTCATCGTATTCCATTAATGCCAACTTCCAGCGCTCTGCAACTGCATGCAGATGGGGGGTTTTATTTGAAGAAGAAACTGAGCATGAGAACACAAAAGTAGACGCAGAGGGATTTGATAGATGCTTCTATCCAAAAAGAGTTATATCTGTACCTGCAAAAGCTCTGAAGAACACATACTTTCAACTGGGTCTTGGTGTTGTTCAGATATGAACCCCACGGTGTCAGGGATATGAAGAGATAAAGAAGAAGAATGTTGAGTGCACACCTTTGTAATACTGGGGTCTTTCAACTATATTTCAACAGAGGGCTACTAAGACTCATTAAAACCTAGGTAGAGTTGGCTCAGTCAGATGACTCAGATTCAGTTGCCATAGGGACTTGTCTTAGAGCAAAATGGATAAATATTGTCTCTATATGGAACCCAAATAATACACACTAGGTATTACAACTTGTTGATAGTAGCATCTTGTAAATGGAATTAAAACTTAAAATTGAAGTTGCTCTTCTAATCAGTGTGTTGAAAATCAGATGGGTCATCAAGTTGGTAAGTAGGGCGGTTTTGGTTAAACCCGATTAATCGTGTTGGACCAATGGTTGAACCATTATAGAACCTTACTTAGTTAATTTATACATGTAATTGTTTATTACTCAGGGAATAAAAGTATGCTGGATTTTTTGTGTTGGCTGGTTAGAGTATAGTCTGTGAACTTTGAATCCCACCTTCAACATTCTATGTTTTTCTTCTCATTCTACTCCGTCTTTAAGAAAAATTCGGTAAACCGGGTCAACTATGTCGGACCGATTCATGTACGAACCAGACCAAATGACTTGTCTCGGTTTAGGAAAATCGGGTTCCCGATGTCGGTCCGGTCCAATTTTGAATCCACTAACTTTATTGGGTATCCATTTAAAAACTCAATGAATGGGCATCTATAAGGCTCATAGGGGTTGGTTATATAAATCCAATACAATGTATACTCTATTCACTTCTCTATTTGTAACAAGACTTTAGAGAGCCTTTTTACAACTTTGTAGTGAAAACAACTCAGACTTGAATTTCAAAATTTCAGTTAAACTTTCCTTTTTTTAATTGACTTTTGTGATTTTATTCATAATTAATAACATTTTACTATATTTTGTTCCAATATAATACCCTAAATTTTTACTTCAAGTAGGGTTCTTCTTAAAAAATTACATAGTTTTACGACTTATAGACTTATTATTATCTAAATATTGAACCATGGTGCTTGTTGATAAAATATTGAGTCATTAATACATAGATGAAAATGCCCCTCACTTAAACCCTGAACCGGTTTAACCCTACAAAATTGACATGACATATTAGTTAATGATCTATAACATATTATTATGTTATGCATAACCTACTTTCTCGTTTTGCATAACATACTAGTTAGTGATATAATTTACGTAATTGAGGGGTGTTTGGCTATATGAAATTGATATAACATATTAGTTAATGGTCTATAAGATACTATTACATTGTGCATAACATATTTTTTTATTCTGCACGACATACTAGTTAGTGATATAACTTCTTAGTAGTTGAAGAATGTTTGATCCTATGGAGCTGACATAACATATTAATTAATTATCTATAACATACTGTTATTGTATATATAACATACTTTCCAATAATATACTAGTTAATGGTATAATTTCTCGTTGTTAAAATGTGTTTGACCCTTTAAAGCTGACATGACATATTAATTAATTGTATATTCGTACTATTATGTTATGCATAATATACTTTCCCATTCTACATAACATACAATTGGTTCATTATTTTCTGTATAAACCAATTCAAGGGTTAAATGAGGGACATTTTCATCCTTGTGTTCATAACTCAATATTTTGCTAACATGAGTTGTACTTCTTCCATGCTTTTAAAACCAAAGTGTAAGTCTAACCGTGTGTCATGACTGAACTAGGTTTAAGGTTAAATTGAATCCAATAGAGGGTGAACCAAAATGTGTTATTTTCCTACATTACTATTAATTGCAAATTAAAACTTTCTCATGTGGCTTTATTGTTTCTACGATTAAATGCTTGAGCCAGGATCAGGACCATATTTTTGTGATGACTCCATTGGACTCGGGCCGGGTCCAAAAGGACACACTTCCAAGCAGAACCAGCGAGTCTGGCTCCTCGACATGACCCGGTTCGGCCGGTTCTGCAAAAATCCAGGTCAACACGGTTGAGTTGTGGCTCGGATATGGTTGATACCATCTGCTCAAGTTATTGAAGCAAAAGCATGAACAAGCAGAACTACATTATGTGCATAGGAGAATATGCCATTTCTCTGTTTCTAACCCCTTATCAAAGGTAAGCCCACTGCAATGACTATGAGTGTGGATGGAACCCCAAACCAGAGATGGCTCCAGAAAGAGAGATTGTAACTAGTGATAGCCCTGCGAGCTTGCTCACAAACTATCAAGTTTGCTGCAGAACCCAACAATGAGAGGTTGCCAGCAACTGTGCTCACCCATGCCAATATGAGCCAAGCCTTCTTTTCTTCGGCTGCAGAAATGGCTGCGGCAGATGCTGCAACGCGAGTACCAAGCAGAAGAACTGCAAATTGGAAAAAGAAAACAAAAGATTTTCAGTTTCATTCAAGTGCACTGGACAAGTACCCCTTGCATGCACACAGGCACATATAGCTTTAGTTTATGAAGTATCATTTGATTTAACAAGGGTCAAACTGCTCTTCTTAAATATGGACTTTCCCAACCAGTTACCATATCAAAGTTATTTAACATGACAAATATCTATCTTTAAAGTGACAAGGGCAAATATTCGTTGCAAAGACAACCAGGAAATGCATAAAAAGGGATGAAAACACTCGCACTTTTCACCTACATGATTGGACATATCTAAACATTGGTAAAGGAACAGATATAACCAGGTAGGTATCCACTACAAATTTCCTGGTACAAGAAAAAAACAAGAGAAAAGTGTAACCAGCATGGGTTGGTAAAGGAACAGATATAACCAGGTAGGTATCCACTACAAATTTCCTGGTACAAGAAAAAAACAAGAGAAAAGTGTAACCAGCATGGGGAGAAGTACGTATGTCCTCGGGAAATCCAACATGAGATGGCACCTAAATGCCAACTAGCACCTGAATAACAGAGAGTAACCTAATCTTTTCATTATCATACTTCAAAAATTCAGCTCCATTGCCAGGTTAGGGTTTTTTGTGTAAGATCTTGGGTTCATGTCTCACAATGGGAAACAGGTGTAGTGTGTATATGTGAGCTACATAGTGTCATAGTTACTCTTAGGTAGCTATTGTCATTTGAATTCAGTGTAGGGACCCAAGCTGACTCCACCACTTCATACCCAGTACACAGCTCAATTGGTAATGACCTACCATTCAAAGGATATGCCAGCGAGTGATGAGCTAATTTTTCTGGTTTTTTAGTAGGTACGGAGGACTATTACAAATTTACTGTTGGTGCCAACTTACGACTCATAATTGTACATAGCAGTTTACTGTTGGTCTCTTATCCATCAGGTTGGTAATTAAGTAGTTAAAAGAATATCATCCAGCTTACATATGCTCAAATGCAACTTAAGTGGTTAAGAATCTTAAAAGAATCTGCAAAATGGTAATTGAGATAAAAAAGGGAATATAAAGCGAAAGAGCAAATGCATTTGAGACCCAAGACCATCGACATTCACTTACCAGTAGGAACATTAGATGCAATATTTGAGAGAATAATAATCACAAAGGCAAGCACTATGACTCCATTCGGACTATCAATTCGTGCATGTGGCTCCATTAAATCCCACACAGCACCCGGTATTCCCGTCTTGTTGAAACCCTCAACAGTAATAAACATCCCGGAGAAAAATAGCAAGAGTGAGTATGAAACCTGGAGGAGTCAAATATATCGTTTGAATTGATCTAAATCACTAAATTTAAGATAATTGAATTTGTTTTCCTCAATAAATAATTAGTTAAGAAGAATGCAAACCTTTTCCAGACATGGCCGTGCATCCTTGAAATCAAGAACCACAAGTGCAAGAGCTGCAGTAACTGCTGTCCATGACATATTAAGTCCCATTAGCAATGCAACTAGCATACCAAGAGTGACAAGGTAAACAGATGTCTTCCAAAACAACCTCTTCCATCTCTTAATTTGAGCTTCCTGCTCGTCTAAGGAATTATCAGGGCTCAACTCTCTCGAACCATTTTCCGTTGCACAGTTCAAACCATCTAATCCTAGGCTCCTTCTAGTTCCTTCATCTTCCCCAATATTCTCTCTTGACGCATTTGAAATCCTCATAGACTCAATCCTATCACTTCCTATTCTCTGAGAATCATTTTCATGCAAAGTTATGCGATTCCTTAGTGTCTCAAAATTCCTTGATTCCCCAATAATTGATGGGCTACGCGCCACACCATCAATTCCTTGACTCAACTCCAGAGAATTGAACGAGTTCACATGGGACATAGTTGCAGGTGAAAACCTATGAGAGACCATTTCATCCTCGGCTGCCACCTCAGACACAGCCTGTTCTTCATCCTTATCTATAGACAACAACTTCCAGTACAAACATAAAAGGAAAACTATATTGACTAACACTCCCAACAGCATAGCAGGAATTAGACCTGCTAGGAACTTACCAAAAGAAATCTTACTCTGAACAGCAATAACCAAGTTTTGTGGATTTCCAATAGGAGTAACAGCAGACCCAATATTTGCACTGGAAGCTAATGCCAGTAAGAAAGGCCTTACTGGCAAATTGTTTTGTCTAGCTACTTTTAAAACAAACTCAGTCAGGACAACACAAGCTGTATCATTGGTAAAGAGAGCACTTGAGACGGCTGAAATCAAACAGATACGACAGAGCAAGTCCTTACCACCTTGGCTCTTGAATGTGAGCAACCTACCCAAGTACTTAAACATATCAGCTCGCTCAAGATAGATACTAACAACCATGGTGCCAAAAAGGAGGCCAAGGATAGGGAGGTCGACTGCAGAATAAGCTTCCTCTGGAGTTATAACTCGAAAGAGGACCATGAGCATAGCACCAAAGAGCGCCCCAGCAGTTCGACCAACCGGAAGGAAGGGAACAGCGGGGAAAACAGCGAGTACCCAGAAAGTTACAAATGCAATAGAGCCGAGAACTACGTCAACCGTACTAGCTAAAGCCATGTTTAACTGTACCAAGATATCAAAAGAACAGAGGAAATGACAGAGAAAATTAAGGCAAACCTGGGTCCCGTAATAGAGAAAACACAGAGCAGAGAACAGAAGCTTATTCGCTTCAGATAGAGCAGAGACCGACCAAACAAACACTTTTCGTTCCCGGGAAATGCTCCACACCCTTTCTTACCTGAGTGTTACTTAAACAATGAAATTACACTAATGAAACCTATCACCTAAGCTAAAGACAATAGAACAGAAACTCACCTTGATTGGCATCTACAGTATGGTATATATAGTCGTAGGGAATTTAATGAAAGCGCTAATGGGGTAATGGGTTTCAGTACAGGAAACCAAAACCACTCGCCCGTACACAGACGAGACTCGTTTTTTTTCTCCTTTTCACTTCTTTGCCTTTCTGCCTCCTTGCTCTCACCGAATGTTAAACTTTTATACTTCCCTCACACGGGTTTCTCTTGGGGGTCATGTTTCTGTTCGTGGATCAGTCCCTTCACCCTTTCATGCTTCTCCCCACCATGGAATCCCTTTCGCAATCGCGCTCGTCATTACAGTGATTGATACGGGCAAAGTGCAATAAATGAGATGGTTGAGAAGCAACAAAGAGACGACCTCGTTTGCTTAGTTTCCAAGAAAAAAGAAAGGGAGGATGGCGACCCCTTTTGAAGCATTTTTACTCTGTTCCAGCTCCAGCCTTCCTTGGGTCTGTACTGGGGATCTGATTTCCCCGCCATTTGATCTTTCCATATACAGTAAAGTCAATCACCCAACTCTTTCAGATAATGCCGACCAATCTTTCTCATTGTCTGAAAATCGAAACCCAAGAATAAGATTCTCTTTCCAAAGTCCTGCGACTCTCTGCCCGGCCGCAGCGACAAGAGCAGAGACTAGATGACAGAGCTGCTTCCCTCATCTCCACCGGCAAAGTCAAATTTTGATTGCCATTGTAGGTTCATATGCGATTAGGTGGACTGAGAGAAGCATAGAAAAAATGATCATTTGTCTTCAAACTCTGTTTATTTTTTCGTTACTTGATACGAAAATCTGGTTCGGTACACTCAGGACAATTACAACTTTTGGCTTTTTAAGGTGGGTGTAAATCAGGTTCAGGCTTGATCACAAAACAAAAACTTACGTCCTCCATTTCAATGCATTTAGAAGGGTGGTAAGGTTAAATTATCTACATCAAGGGCATTTCAACATCTGGTACAGGAGATGATTGGAAAGAGGTAGGCATATTTCATTTTCAGTAAGATTAGGAGCATGAAGTATACATTAGGGATAAGAGTTATTGTTTTAGTTATTTTTCTTGGTTTTATTGAAGAAAAATTAAACAATAATGGAAAGTATGTGTTTGAAACAGAAAAAATGGTTTCTAAAACCCGTTTAAATAAAAAATCATCATTAATTAAAATATCAGATTTCATACAATTTCATCCATCTTTATTCTTTATGATGAGAAGGTAGTGAGGCAAACAATTATCATGTATTATATTTAAAGTCTTACCTTCAATGTATTAGATTTTACCTTTCATGTATTACATTTCAAAGTTTACCCATTTATCGAATTATACGCGTGGCCAAAGCGAATCACGGGGCGCCCAGACACGGGACTCCCCGTGCGACGTTCGGCTGGCATCCTGTGATTCGCTTTGGCCACGCGCATTTTGGCCAGTGGATCCGGGCTCTTCAAACAGTCATATACCAGATGACTCTTTAAACTAATACAAGTAATGAAAAACCCTAAAATGCAAATTATGAAAATGTAAACAAAGAAAATGAAATATATGAACAACTTCAGGCCCACCTTATATGTACTTGTGCTAGCTCAACTCTTTCAAAGACCATTTTAAAGCCCACTTGCCTTTACAAGCCCAGTCATGTATGTACAACTATCTCAAAGTACACAACCAGTATCATCATCAATGCCCTGTTCAAGCAATTGTTTGTAGAAATATCACTTTCTTTACAGAATATGACCATCCATCTTAACCTTAAATCTGATACAAAAAGGTGTGCCCCAAACCATTTCCTCTGTAATTTCTCTGCACACATACTAACCATTGCAAAAAATTAGTACAATTAGCATTTTAGTACTTAGTACCTCTAGATGGTAGATAGTGTCCTCTAGTTGGTAGATAGTGTCCTCTAGTTGGTAGATAGTGTCCTCTAGTTGGTAGATAGTGTTTCTACTTAGTTGAATTAACTTGGAAGTACCTCTAGATGGTAGATAGTGTCCTCTAGTTGGTAGATAGTGTTTCTACTTAGTTGAATTAACTTGGACAAATATGTCTAATAGATTGTGCTTTACAACATAATCTGTAAAGATGGCATCAGAGAGACCAATACCTGTCATCTGTGTGCAGACAAAACTGTTAGGTAAGGCTAAGGACAGAGCTGTGATTGCTAAACGGCAGGTGGAGCTTTCAAGATAACAAAAGTGAAACAGAGGAAAATCCAGTCTATTGGCAATCAATTGCCTCAACAACCGAAAGGAAGTTTTTTGTACAGCAATTATTGCTGACACTCAGCAACCAGTCCCCTATACCAATTGCACTTTTGAGAGGCGATCATGCTGGGACTTGAGTTTCAGTATGAGAGAGTATGAACATTCAGCTTCTTCCCAATCTGCATTAGACAATTCTGTGAAAGATAACACGGTGATATCACTTCTAAAAAGAGGTTTTGAACTGATGGTGGGGCCATCTGGATAACTAGTTTTTATGACAAAGATTCCAGGACAACCCATTAAGACTTTCTCATGCCCTTTATTTTAGGGCGATGTAATGACTCTAGCACCTCAAAGTGAAACATTTCACAACTCAGCTGGTTGATAATACGTATCAATGTTACGAAATTTAAGACACCTTGTAATTCCAAGATCTCCATTGCTGGCTTGCTGGAAGTGGAAATGCATTCTCAATTTTCTGGTGATGAGAGGCATCTAGGATCCATGCGACTGCTTTACATGCTCTACATTAACTGGAACCAAATAGTAACACCTTTTAGCTAACAACAGTAACAGTAGCGAAACATGAGACTGACACAGGATTTTCACTGGGTCTGTTCATGGAACACATAAGAATTTGGTCATCCGTCTGGATGCCATTGTTTAGTCTTTAAGATTGCTGCAGCCTGCGAAGACTACCTATGAATAAAAACAGATAATTCCTACAACATGAAAGGAGAAGTGACTGATTAGATTTCCTGCATGAAACCTCTCAAAGAATTTGAGTATCCAGAGGACTAAAGCTCTTGATGAGCAGATGTAAGATATTTGAATCCCACCGGAGTCCTACTAACACCCATAAAGATATGCATTAGGATCTCACTGAAATCATGCAGTCATACAAGAGCCTAACCTAGCAGGGCACGTAGAAGCTCTTCCACTGTGCTAGATTCTTCATATGGGGTTACATCATAACTTAACTCTGGGAAAAACTAATTTTTTCTTCCTGTGATAGAATTTCCCCTTTGAACCTGTTCCTTATTAAAGGAGCTACACGACCTAAAGAGACCTGTTTAGCTTTAATCAAAGCTTCTGTTCCACCATAAAGACAAACTCCAGGTTCAGTTTGCACCACCTAATTTGCAACTATTGAATTGATTTCTTTAGAAGATCTAAAGTGTTTGGTTCTGGTCCACATGTTAACAGGATCAAAATTGATCTTCTACCAAGCATTCAAAAGCAAGTCTTAGTAAGAATATGAGTCGCAGAATTTGGACTTTATCTTGTCTGTCTTTAAATTCTCTTCTTTGTTATTAAATGTTTCTTGGAACAAGTGTGTCAACTTGACTACTTGCCCAAAAGATGAGTTCCTACCACTCAACATCTCAAAGTTATGAAATGTCTTACTCCTTTGTTGAAATACTTCGTCCTACAGCTCATTAAATAAAACTTCCTTGAAGAGTCTATTAAATGTTTCCAGTTTGTTTTGCAAAAGGAATATTCGAATGTTTTTAAAAAGCAAGATCAAATCAGGCAAGATCAAATCTGGCCTGGAAAAACTTCACTAGTTATTTAAGTGAAGTTTCTATTTCAAATTCAAGGTGTTACATCCTCTCCTAATACTTGTTGACTTACTCCTTCACCAATAAAATAGAGCTGCCAAGAGATGCATTACCACACAGTTCAACCCAGTAAGATGAGTAATTAGTGTTTTAAGTTTCTATACATTAGGTTGGGACATTGACGTGTTAGTGCTTCTTCAAGGTCATTAAGACATTGATTGGATAGACTAGCTTAATGAAAAGCTGATCAGAGATTAGCTGCTAAACTTTCCTCATTGTTTAAGGTGTTCCAATAGTGGGAGTTATCTCTAAGCCCTGGAATTCTTAAAAACACACCACTCAGGCTCCCACAAGACATCTATCCGTGACAAATTAACACAACAAACAGGTACAGGCCATTCGGTGAATCAAAAAATATCCTGGGTCGGTGCATAAACTTTCCTTGTTTGGCTGTTTCAGTAGTGGGAATCATTCCAAAGCCCTCCACATCTTTAAATAAATGAACCACTGAGGCCATCACATGGCGTTTATCTCAGAGGAATTTACGCAAACAGTATGAACAGGAAACACAGAGTGAAAACAAGAATCGTGTCCTTTCATCTACCATATAATGGTGGGCACCATGATGCATGCCAGAAATCCCTACCAAAGTAACTGATGTGACACATACCGTTCAGCCGATTACTTCAAAGGGTCTGTAAGTCTTTGCAGCACATCCAGAGGAAAGATGGAAATGTGGGTCGAGTTCTATCCTGTTAAAGCTTTGACTGCTACCGTTTGGTGGTTGCCATTCGTCAGAAGTACCGGACGATTGCCTGTTGACAGTTTCATTTGAGAAAAAGAGGAGTGAGACTCCACCTAACAACAGTCACTCTGAATCCCTCCTGCCATAAGCTTTGAAAAAGGCTTGCTTTCTAGGTGAAACGCAGTTCTCAGGAAATAAATGGCACCGGTGCTGCAGGATAGCAATTCCGCCAAGAGAAAAAATCATGAATTTGAAGTCCCAGTGAAGACCTTAGAACTTCTGTCACCCATTAACGACCACATCGCCCCATTAGAATTTTTGTCACCCATTAAAGACCACATCACCCCATAATAAAGACATCCCATTTGAATTTGACTCATCACTCATAGCAAAACCTATCAATCTCACTTAAATGTTACAAGTAACTTCACTCCCTTTCATCTTCATCTTCCCAGAAGCACAGGGCAAAAGGGTTAGAGAGAATCCATGAGGTGAAGAAAAATACCCTGGTTAGATAAAGGCTCTGGCTCTGTTTTTTAATCTACCAAAACTTTTCCCTTTTCTTATGCTGGGCAACTGGGACCTCTTCCTCTGATGCACTTTACTTATATATAAGTACAAAAAGTACCTTAAAAAAATCAGTCAACCAACTTAGATTCCCTTAAATAAAACCAAATCTTCAATGTCCCTTAAGTAGAGTCATATTAAGAGATCAAAGTACGGATTAAAAATGGAAGTATATGCAATTTTATATTAAAGAATACACTTTCATAACTAAATGGTTAAGGTAAGTGATAAAGTGAAGTATTTTGAAAATAATACAAACATTTGTAAAATCATATAACAGCTAACAAAGCTGTGGAATCTTCAATATCACAATTGTAATCATCTGCAGCAAACGTGCCAGGACTTCTGGCTTCGTCCTGCAGACTGCAGAGCTTTTAGTAACAGTAAGAGAACTTGGTCCCCATCCGCCATTAGAATTTAACTACATGTGGCCAAAAGCTGGCAGAGCAATAGCGTTTTTCAGCTACAGAACAGAGAAGGAAAACTTGACAGAGAGTCATACGTACATGCACATTCGGATCCCATCGACACCCTCCCTTGTTTCAGCAACAGAACAAAAGTGGCATCGAACATAAAAACAAAAGCTGGCCGAATGGACATTCGGATCCCATTGACAGCCTTTTAAACGACTCGTGCTTGCAGAAAGAGACAGAGTAGATAAATTTACACGTTGGAGAGCTGTTGGAGACGTGGACGTTCCGATCCCCGTAAAGGAATTTGTACCGTCCAGGGAGCTACAGTAATGGAGAGATCCCATATCTGTAACAGATCAGAATTGGGTTCTTTTCGGAACGAAGAAACCCTGCTCGTCTCGCTGTTTTGATGTGATCGGAAAAGCTGTTCTGAAAGGATTACTCGCCAGACATATCCCTTCGATGCCTCCATCAAATTTAATTCCATAATTGATTGTATCCTCATCAAAGTGTATCTAGACCACATTCTGTTTTCTGATGTAAGTGGCGCAGGTGCAATTGGGTTTCAGGCTTTCAGGTGCCATGTACACCGCATTCTCATTTCTCTTTCTGCTGTAAGTGATTCTAGTGCAATTGGGTTGCAGGATTTCAGTTGGCTAGACAGAAACTTTTATCAGAAAGCTGCATCTTTGTACAATGATTGGAAACAGAGTAACATAAAACTTGTTAGCAAGTGGACAATCTGACAAACTTGATGCTTGTAAAAACTCTGCTGGAGATCAGCTTGTTGGAAAGGGAAAACTGGTAGATACAATCTAGTAATTTTATTTAAAGCTACAAGACTGTGGGATTTCTAAAGTACTGTATACAGACATTGGGACAGAGAATTTAGAAGTAATGCTTTCTAAGCCCTTATGAGAGGCAAGCCTATTGCAATGACTACAAGTGTTGAGGGAACACCGAATCGGAGATGACGCCAAAAGGAGAGAGTGTAACCGGAGATGGCCCGTCTGGCCTGCTCGCAGACTATCAAATTTGCAGCAGAACCCAGCAAGGAAAGGTTGCCCGCAACTGTGCTCACCCATGCCAAAATAAGCCATGCCTTTGTTTCTTGATTTGCAGAAATGGCTGCTGCAGATGCAGCAACACGAGCTCCAAGGAGGAGAACTGCAAGAGGAAAGGAACTTATTTGAGTACAAGTAGTACCACCTGTATAAAGATAACTGACTGGTATATACATTATGTAGAAAAGCAGAGATATTTCTGTCAATTGACAGAAAAATCTTAGTCAGCTAATGAAAGTCCGGACTTTCGTATCCCCTGTTTCATGCTCTAGATAAGGAATGGGAACAGGACAATTTTTCAGTTGTGAATAGCCCACGCAACTTCTACATTATTGCCACTTTTTTTTTTTTTTTTTTTTTAACTGTACACTATTGCCGCATGATCACTGAGCTGCAGAGCTTAAACTAAGAAACTTCTTAAAATGGGTCAAATTGGATAATATTCAACCACACATCACGAAAGTACCGTGTGCAGTACGGCTTTTAAAGAAATTTAAACTTGTACCATCGAAATTGGCCGTCAAATTATGATCCTACTTCAAGAAACTTGAGATCTTACTTTATAGAACTAGGACAATTACATAGCTCCAGAAAAAGTACTATTTATAAGAGGACAAGTGAACAAGTCAAAGACAGGAAATCCAGATAGACAAATTGACGAAACACCTCTATGATGTGCAGCAATTGTTTTAGTTGAATTAAAATGCTTATTCTAGTTGAAATCCTTAACATGTCTCCGAAGAGAAGTTTTGAGTCTCTTAAAGAACTAATAAATATATAGCATTAGTAAATAAAACAGCAAACTCCCAAATGAGTCACAATATGCTGAAACAAGGATAATGTAAATTAATGAGATTCTAATAAAATGTCTTACAAGTAAATGATCACAGGGAAACCATTGATCCCTAAAAGATCTAATTTTTTTAATAAAATGTGTTACAAGTAAAAGGACAGCTATAAATAATATAAAAAGAGAGTAAGTCATACTTACCAGTGGGAACATTGGAAGCAACATTTGAAAGAACAAGTATCACGGCAGCAAGAACCATAATACCAGTAGCAGTATCAATTTTCGCATGTGGTTCCATTAAATCCCAGAAAGCACTTGGTATTCCAGTTTTATTGAATCCATTAACAGTTATAAACATCCCGCAGAAAAATACCAAGAGGGAATAAGAAACCTGGAATGGAACAAGGAGTCAAATGTTGAAAAAGAGTTCCAGTAGTTGACTTAGTTTCAAAAGACAGGAAAACAGAGTGAGCAGAGAACAGAAGAAGAAAAAGTTTGTATTCATTTTCCATAAAAAATTTATACAAATAAAAATACTGACCTTTTCCAAGCTTGGTTGTGCATCCTTGAAATCAATAACCACAAGAGCTAGAGCTGTAGTAATTGCTGTCCATGACATATTAAGCCCCATTAACAACGCAATAAGCATACCAAGTGTGACAAGGTACACACACGTCTTCCATAACAACCTCTTCCATCTCTCAAGAGCACCTTCCTTCTCATCCACAAACTTAAAAGAACTCCCATTTTCTAACGCATGATTCGAACTAGCCATCCCAAGACTTGCTTTAGATCCAGCATCTTCTTTTGTATGAAGGGAACCATCGTTCTCTTTTGATACAATTGAACTTCTGTTGGAATCAATCCTACCAGTTTGAACTCTCTGGGAGTCATTGTCAAATGAATTTGTTCGAGACCTGAATGTCTCAGAGTTCCTTGACTCCCCAGCTGTAGGATTATGCACCATGCCATCTATTACATGGCTGAACTCGAGGGAATTCAAGGAGTTTAAATGGGACAGAGTTGCAGGTGTAAACCTATGAGAGACCACTTCTTCTGCAGGCTCTGCCTGTTCTTCATCCTTCACTGGTGATAATAACCTCCAATACATACATAAAATGATAACTATATTCACAACTATCCCCAATAGCATAGCAGGAATTATACCTGTGACAAATTTACCAAACGATATGCCACTTTGAACAGCTATGACCAGGTTTTGTGGATTGCCGATAGGCGTAGCTGAAGATCCAATATTTGCACTTGAAGCTAATGCTAACAAGAATGGTTCGGCAGGTAAGTTGTTTTGTCTTGCAACTTTCAGCACAAATTCGGTGAGGATAACACATGTTGTATCATTGGTAAATAGAGCACTTGAGATGGCTGAAATCAGACAAATGCGACAGAGTAAGTCTTTACCACCTCTGCTCTTATAGGAGAGCATTTTACCTAAATACTTGAACATATCAGCTCGTTCAAGATACACACTAACAACCATCGTGCCAAAGAGGAGACCAAGGATAGGAAGATCAATGGCAGCATAAGCCTGCTCAGGGGTAATTATTCTGAAAATTACCATTAGCATAGCTCCCAAGAGAGAACCAGCAGTTCGGCCAATTGGAAGAAAGGGTACTGCAGGGAAAACAGCCATGACCCAGAAGACTGAAAATGCAATTGAACCGAGAACAACTTTAACAGCACTAGCCATGGCCATTTTTGGTTATGTAAGGAAGGGAACGACAGGGTAAGGCAGAGGAATCAACGGAGAACTTAGCTCTGAAATTGGTACAATGGCATTTGATCCGTTATTCAATCCAGTTAAAAGACCATGGAGTCGTGGGAAACATGAAAACGAAAGATACAGAATGTATAATTGAAGCTTGATCAACTTGATCACAACAAAGCAAACACAGAAACTTCAGAACAGCAGTCAAGCAAGATGAAACAAACAACTGGGACCTTGATCGACAACTGAGATAGCTAACAGACTGGCTTGCACGGCCTCTTAAAGAGTCTGGCTGCTGCTTACACCAAAAAGAACAGAGGGATTTTCGACAGAGCAGAAAAGAAATGGTTATTTAGCCGATCACTCCACAAGCATCAGCAACTATTGGCAAAGAATCCGCAGACATGGATATATAAATAGCCAAGTAACAAAAAGCTAGTAAATCCAAAAGGAAAAAAGAGCACTTCCAACTAAAGCGATGCCCATTTGCTACAAGCCCCAAAACAAGAAACAGGGGAAGAGAGGTGAATAATCCACGTCAACAACCTCAACAGCATTAAAAAAAACTCAAAAATTAAAACCGCACGATCCCAAAACTTAGTTTATGCAAAGCATCAAACGAGAGTGGAGCAAGCACAGATCAAGCACGAGGCGAAAAACTGATTCGCCCCTCGACGATAGGGCGCTGAGCTAGTGGAGAGCACCCAGATAACCCATCAACTCAAAAACCAGAATTCTGGACCTGAAATCATGGACAATTTAAAGGAGACCCAGAAACGCTGGGACACACCTGATGGGAAATTTTGATGGAGCCCGAAGACTGAGCGCAGACAACGCCAAGACCTTGAGATCAATCATATACCCGGCTGCATTAAATCGAGTGAACGGCTTTTTACCAATCTCAAACTTCCTCCTCCGTTTCCTTTTCGGCCACAGATTCATGCCCGCCATGAATCCGCCAAATGGGTATCGGAGTCAACAGTCACCGAAGTGAATCAAGCAGCGGTGAAATCTCAGTTCGTTGCGTGGCTCCGTCGAACAGGTTACGAAGCTCCGCTGTCAGTGTGGCTATGGTTTTATGCCGGGAGTTTTTAAAATTCCTAGTTTAAAGGGGATAACTTAGATGGCTCCGAATTTGCCCTCCACTTTGAGAATAATAACCATGTCTTCCTCATGATATGTTATTAAGAACCACTTGGGAATTAGTATATCCACACTGCCATGAAACTAATTGAGCATGTGACAAGCCCATAAAACTTAGGGATTCTTTTAATAAAAATTGAACATGGGATAAGACCATAAAACCTAGGTGCTTCTATTATTGATTTAAACATTATTGAACCTAAATAAGACAAGTTATTCCTAAGTATTAAGGTTTTCAGGACCTAAACCTACACTTTATATTATGATTAGGGTGGTGCCTAGCAACATAAGAGAGGGTTTTATGGATACCACAATTTATAATGAGGTTTTTTTGTTTAAGTGATAGTCTAATTCTATCAATAATAAAACTTATCCTTTCCCAATGTTTTAAAAATCGAACCGGCCATCAAACCGGCAGTATGTTCGGTTTTGGTCGAACCTGGTTAGACCGGGTTGGACCAATGGTTCAACCATTGAATATTATCCTCTATACTTTATAAATATGTTATATTTCTATAGGTAAAAAGATAAAATTAATGTTGATTACAGAGAACCGGCCTGAGTCAATAAGAACTGGATTGGTCTTTGGTTTTGGTTCAACCAGGTTGGATCGGCTGGTCCGGTTCGGTTTTTAAAACAGTGTCCTTTCCCTTTTTTTTTTTTTCCTTTGACTATTTTTTTTTCAAATTTAATAAAAAATGAATAAAAGGAAAATGAAGCAAAAATATCTTTAGGCCAGTACATATTATATATACTAAGAATTAATATTACACACCCAGGTGGAGTCATTATCACATGTGAAAACATGAAGAGAGTTGATAAATAACCATTCAATGCCCTTATCAAGAAATGCTAAAAATCTACTATGAAGGAAAATAAGTACTTTGATGAAAGGCTAGTGCTAAATCCTAGTGAAGGGATATATCTTGATAATTATGATTAATATAATGAAATTGGTAGTAGATTGAACCTCACCCATTCAAACTTCTTTTCAAAATTCTATCTATTTGCAACATATCATTTTCTTCTTAATGGTGTGGGGCTGACCATAGTGACTTTAATGGACTGAGTATGCTTCTAATATTCATGGAAATAATTGATACAGCTAGTTTGAGGGTGACCCAAATTCTATGGATATGTGACCTTTTGTTTGATTAGCATGAGACATTCCCAAATTTTAATATATTACAATTAATCTTGACCACTTTAAGATTCATTGGGGAATGTATTTTTTTTTAGTGGGAAAGTAATTGCCCCACCCTAAAATGCCTTTACATTCAAAAAAATATTAAAAATGATTATTGAAAAAATAACTATTTTCAAAACTATATAAATGGAAAAACCCTTTTTACCAAACTAAAAAAAACTAAGTCCTATATATACATCCTCTTTGGTGATGAACTACCTTCCATCTTTTTAGCAGCAACACTTTTAAGCTAACTATGATGCGACACATGTCTTTTTCTAAGAAAGTGCTTATGACATCCCTTATTACATAGTTACACTATAGAATGTGGACCAATCTTATCAAGGTGAGGCTTCCCCCTTTGATTTTGGACCACTACTTTGATGTATCATCAACTTCATGAACGTGTTCCATTCTCAAACAAAAAAGAGGAAAAAAAGTGGACCCATATGCCACATTACAAAAATGTTCATAACAGTTAGCTAGAAAGATATTTATCTCCCTTGCTATAGATTTGATCATAAGGTTACTGGGGATTCACATAAGGTCATAAGGCACTACTAGTGTCATGTAAATAAAAACATGTCTTTCTAAATTGTCTTTGTACGCATAATTGGGGAGATATCATTTTCTATGGTTGAGATGTCCTTTGTGTATGTATTTGGTGAAATTAGTAGAGTACCTAATTGTTGGGCTTTTCACTCAAAAGACAAGTATGATTTATTAGGGTTAGTTGGCACTTGAAATTTGTGTACATACTTTAGTTCAATTTGACATTCTTGGGTCATCCACTCTTTGTATTTGATGTTTTTGAATGTGCAATTTACTTCTGGGATTAGGATTTCCACATAACTAGGTCAGACTTGCCCCATCTGTATGGGGGGAGTTGAGTTCATTAAACTCCAGTTCCACTGGACCAGCTTAAATTACTCAAATTTCCTCGTCAGATAGAAAAAATCAAAAAATACTTTTTCGATTTTCATTCAACATAATAAACATAATAAAAATTCAGAAAAATGCAGAAAATGAACAAGAAAAATCCTAAGCATAATCATCATGTCCCTCCCATACTGAACAAGAAAATCCTACACATATTTCCCCGAGTTCTTTAGCTCAAAGCATGATGAGGAGCAGACGAGTGGTTGAGTCTTTTCATCAAACATATCCTCATACTAAATCCAGAGAAGCATTGGCACTAAAAGAAATTTCTGGAGGAAGAACCAGCAAGCGGATGCATAGAAATGAAACTAGACAAAAGTGATAACTTTGAGAGAAATATCTCCAGCAATTTAAAAGTATGCATTAGGGAGAGTTGGATACAATGGTGGGGGAGACAGAAATAGGTTGAAGAGACTCCACTGTGGCAGTGGCAGTGGCAATGGCAGGGTGCTCTCCTTTGAAGCAAAGTGGTAAATGCCTTTCGTGGTTTCTTTGGTGCTTTTGAGGTTTCATGAGCTTCAAGACTGCCTGACTAGATTGAGGTAGGTTGTGTGGATAATTGTCTTTTGTCAGTTGTGAGGGTAAAGTTGAGTAGGGATCACACTTACCACTAAAGCTGCCTTTTCGAGTGTTTTCTTTCTACTCATATTAGCAGATCGCAGATTGTTACTCATAGGCAATTCAGCAGGGCATGAGACGGGGAGGGGGTGGTGGGTGGTGTTCTGTTGGCTGCTCCTCTCTCCACGGGTGAAGCAAGAAAAGAGGTGTCCCATTCTCCTCTACAGTAGCTGTTACAGCCTTTCAGTGGCCCTTGAGTTGCAGGGAAGAGGTCTGGCCAGATAAATTCTTAGAAAACTGGATAAGTGGTTTGATTCCTTTATCCATCTTTATATAACCATAGCACTGCCAGCCACATATCGAGGAATTAGTAATACATCTGGGTGCCATCTGTGATATCTCTAACAATTCTTATCTTCACATAAACTTGTTGAGAAAAATGTTCGGCAGTACAGTTTCTACATTGGATCAGGATGTCAGTTAGCGTCAGCCCGTACTTCTATGGGAACAAGAAAAATATTCTGGGATGCCCGGACTGGCTTTTGCAATCAATGAAAAAAAGATAAAGCATTTGATCTTTATTGTGGAAATATAAGATGTTGTACATGATCTGATGTTCTCCAGTAGATTCAGGGTTCTTCATGCTATCATCGGCCTCCCGTCATGAACAAAAAAGATCACTAAGATGACTAGTCGACTGGGACTTCCACCTCCATCTTCAGGCCAGAGTTGCTAAGAATCTGAAACAGATTGTCAGACAGGATACTGGCATAGTGGATGACAATATCATAAAAAAACATGAGAACTTAAATACCACTAATTCAGCATAGTGAGCAAGTCAGTCTACAAAAACCAAGCTTTGACAAATTGTGAATCAAGAACAGCAAACAAAACAACTTAATCATTGTGGGCACCCAACATGAAGGATTTTTTCATACTCAAGAAGAATATACAAAGGAGGTAGTTAACAAGCTTGCTTCTACTGTTTTGAGAGGAAAACATCACCTTTAGGAGGGTTGATTTTAAAAGCTATCTTCTCTGATAGATGTTAAAGGGGACCTCTTATTCTCAAGGAAAAAAAAAAAAAGAAGTGGACCTCTTACAGGATCTAGCTTGAAATAGAGTCGTCAATGGATCCAAAATGTTATCTGGGACCTTTTTCCAACCATAATCCAAAACCTTGAAGAACAATCTCACAGAATTTCAACAGAATGAAATTAATATCCAGAGCAGAATCCAACTGCGGCTGTGGCCACTGAATGTATATCCCATGGTACAAGTTAGATCGAGATCACTTGTCGTGATACTTTCTCATTCTCACTTGTTTCCCCCCCTTTTCCTGTGTTTTCTTTGACCTTATTCACAAGTTTTTGGATTTATCTGAATCGAGTGGTTGAACAGAATAAATAACCAATTCTTGGATCAGAAGTTCATCTTCTTTCTCTTTGTTCTGTTTGTCTCCACTTATACTCACCTTCATTTTCATTTTCTCTAAACTTTAATATGAGTAATTAAAAAGTTACTGCCTCCTCCCTCCATATATAAACATGGAATAAGAAAGCCCAGGATTGTAACAAAACCATTCTGGTTAAACTACCAGACAATTCTTTAAGAAACTGTCCTTTCCCATTGCCAAATTCAGCACTCATTCAAAACAGTTTTTCTTTTCTTATGAACTTTCTCTGAAGATATTTTAAATAAGAAGAACTATTTTAAACCAAAATCTACACTGGGCTGTAAAATGTAAGCACTATATACATCATCAGCAATAAGTTGAAAATAACTTTCAGGTAAAAAACCAAGATACCTTCAAGAAGTCATCCACTGTCAACAAGCTTTCCCTAGAGTATCCAGCTTCCTCCAAAACATGGCTCAAAACTTGCTGATTCCCACAAAAAAGAAACTATTTTAGATCATTTGCATCATACCAAATTGATGTGTCTGTATTGAAAGGATCAAGAAGTCATCAACTAACATGATGTTTTTTGGGAATATCAGTTACATATACACCCTGCTTATGGCAACCCCCATAAAATTTTTAAACCATTACAAGTCAAGATAAAGACCTGGCTCAGTCAATACAAGTTTACTTAATGTCTTATCTTAGTCAATACGAGTCAAAATAATGATCAAAAGACAATGTGATCCATTTTGGAACACAGACACCTCAAACAGGAAATCACTGAAACAACCTATTTGACTTTCCCAATCAATACTAGGAAATAAAGAACCTTGGAAAAGTAGTCCTTTTCCGATTATCTAGTCTATTACATTTTTATTTGTAACCCTACAAAAACAAAGATTGAAATTAGTCATACCCAACATATCATTGCAGTCAAGATTACAATACTTTTTGAAATATAAAGGATACTAACATAAATGCAAACAAGATAACAAAGACAGACATGTTGGCAGACTGTGCCAATTTATCTTTGACAACTGCAGGACCTGGTGAGACCTGACAAAAAATTGATGATGTATCTAGTGTTTCGCACATCTCTATAAAGAATTTTCTTTTTACTCAATTTGAAACAGATGAAGTTTTATTTAAAAATAAGACAAGACAAGAGCCTCAAGACAAGAAACAAGGGATCCAAAACCATATGAAATGAAATAAGGTTACAATGTCATCATGAAGGTGCCCCGCATGGGAAGACTTGTCGGTTAAGGAGTTTGCATCATAGGAGAGATGCTTCTCCTCAAATTGGATGTTCATTTTAGCAAGTAGACTAGATAAGCCACTCAATATATGAAGTCAAGGATATTCACTAGGGGAAAATTTGCCTCTTGTTTGCAAAATAGACTGATAAGCTTGTTTTTGCAGCAAGGTGATTCCTTAAGGATTAGATCGTAGTCATTCCAATGTTTGCACCAAAACCTATTCCTTGTTAGAAAAGAAACTTAATATACAGCCTCATTATAGTAAATACATACACAAACACAGACTTGCACGCACATGCAAACATGCACACAATATGAGTTTAAATTTCAATGCCATAGTGAAATATTCAAGTTCACACGACAAACAGAATTAAGAGTGAAGTAAGATAAATGAAAAAAGAACATGCAAAAAACAGACCTCTCTTTGCTTCTCAGACATAAATGACCCTGTTAAGTCTCGCAATACATCCAGGATATCGTTAAATGTCACCTTGCCGTTACAGTCTAGGTCATATACTTTGAATATAACTGGAAAATAAAGAACTACTTCACTTTAGCACCATAAAAATATTCTTCTTTAGAGAAAGTAATCAAAGATGATTCAAAAGAAAGAAGTGCACACGTTCAATCTTTTGTTGAAGGCTTGCATGGGAGCTAAAGGCTGATAAGAAAGCTACAAAGTCTTTGAAGTTTAAACCATCCACCATCCTCAGAAGCCTCTGAAGAACAACATAAGAAATGAGCAATTGGAAGTTTGAAAAAGAAAAATTGGAAAAAAATACAACACAATCAGCCATAAATCATGTAGCCAGCATAGCCAGCACATGACCAAAAGGGGGCACAGCTCAGGGTTGGCCATGATTGTACACAATATAAGAAGATATACAAGTGCATGACAATGGTTCATTGCGCCATACACAACTATATGGTATTGGAGGGGCTCAAATTATCCACCATGAAGACATCATATTCTTATATACAGGAAATTCTACTACAAGGTCAAACAATTAAAAATGGACTTTGTTTAGCTTCATCATAATGAGACTGTCGAACAACTATGGTACATGTAAACCAATACACAACCAGCTGCATAACAAGAATGAAATAAATAAATAACTGAGTGTTAAGACTTCAG
Organism: Aristolochia fimbriata; assembly: GCA_019845555.1. Lineage (NCBI taxonomy): Eukaryota > Viridiplantae > Streptophyta > Magnoliopsida > Piperales > Aristolochiaceae > Aristolochia > Aristolochia fimbriata. Next base: position 2,079,475 of record CM034083.1, read on the forward strand.
ATAACTGTTTAGAGCACAACTGAAAAGTTGAATTCAATACTGATGAGGCAAAAGTTGCCCTGTCTAATTCCTTATGACACATAAATAAGTAGAGTAAAATAGGTCACTCCAATCACCTGTGACAGAGGATTAACAGCAAATTCAGGCACAGACATGAACTCATCAGCAGATATGAATCCCTTTGCACTTCTGTCAAGCTGACAAAATCTATTGTACAAGGATACAATTTCTTGTTGTGTAACTGAAAACTCAACAAAATAACATTACAATTATATGATGAAATGATCACAAAACATGAATAAAACAGATAAAAAGAAGCATACAGAGGTTATTGCAGTGTTCTTGAACTTCTTCAATATCATACTGTGTGAGCAACGAAGACGTATTGCCCATTGCTCCTCCACAGGCTTATAACTGCAAAAAAATAGGATCTGAACTCAGACTGAGGAAAGATGTGAATGGACCTCACATGTGAGATTTAAGATAGGAACAATCAGTACAAACAGGTAATTAAACCTAATAACCCACAAAGTTCTGGTCAGTTCTGCAATTTGAACCAAAAAACACATATAGTACAATGAAAAACAAAAACAAAAACGAATTTCGTATGAAAAGGCTACTGAAATGAAAAATAAATGATAACAAACCCTCATTTGAAGACAGTCAACTTGTCTACATGTCCGTAATGTCTAAATAATTAATCCTACAAGGACTCACGAGTCAAAAAGACTTGGGTTTATTACTTAGGAAATGGACTCCTAGCTTAGCTACTGATTCAACTTGACAAGGTATTAGAGCTAGTCCCGTGTCTAAGCCTCCGTCATATCATTAGCTAAAAAAAATTAAAACACCAAAAGAAATCAACTGCAACAAATGTTCATTTGCTTCCCATTTCCCAACTTTATACTCCCAGATTGCCTTCTCCAATGGTTAAATTTCAAAAGCCACAACACCCAAAGTTTAAATCTGAAAAAACAAAAAGGATTGATCCAAAATAACCAAAATTAGCAGTGACGAAATCCCCAAAAGTGATATCTAGGAAAATATTATGCATTTATCCTATAAATATCTACTCCAATTTGTGCACGATGTGTCGTGGCGATTCCTTTTGGGACTACAAAAGTTATAATCCAGTTCGAAACAAATCAATTCATGTACTCCATTGGCTCCAGCACTGGATTTTTATGAAGACTTTATCCATAATAATGAGGCTTTCCCAAATTCTAAGTCATACGATATAATAAATTTTCTTTGAGTCCTAGTACCTATTAACTTCATAGACACTTTTACCAGTGAATGTGGTCAGGTTTTCTAATTCCCAAGTGCACAATGAGGATATGGTGACTCGACTATGGAATGCCTTTCCGTTAGAAAGCCTTTAGGATTACAGATTGCATTTACCCAAGAAATTTGTTGGATTTTTCAATTTGTCTATTGCAGGGTGAAAAAAGACCTTGTCAGGCCTTACCTTTAGAAAACTTTTGGCCTTACAGATCTTGGCAATTAGACTTTGTAAAGCCTTGCCATTAGAGAACTTCTCACATTACAAATCCTAGTGATTCTACCTTGTATGGCCATGCCGATAGAAAAAATTGTGGGATTCCATATTGCATTTTAAAAAACAGAATTTCATCTAGAGTAGCAGCTCAAAGCTGTTTAATTTCTCCATATTCTGGAACAAATCGAGAGATGTCCAAAAACATTAGCGCTCTCATACTTCTGTTATGAGGACCAGATTATTGAATGCTAAAAGTGGATGAATGCCAGATGGTGTTTAGTACTAGTTTACTGAATCTTTTGATGTACGTAAAAGGCAACAAACAGTTCATGGGGATCAGTGATGCTCTTCGCTTGGTGGACTGAAATAAGAGAAGAAGAAATTCTTAGACTAAGGATTTCTCTCCTACGCAACAATCTTCCTGAAATCTTCGTTCTTCTTGAACATAGAACTTTTGGTTCAACTGGCCCTTGCACTTATCTCAGAATATATGCTCATGTTTTGGTCAGCTCTGCAACAAAAACATTTTTTACGCTATAAATGCATAAAGAAGGGAAAGTAAGGAGGCATGTCGACATTGCGAGTGCAATGTAAAATCTTTGCTTGATCAATAATTGCAATCATGAACGCAAATTGCTAATCAGCACTACTCGTTTAAAGTGGAGGTGGACATGCTACATGCTGGTGTTTACTTAACTAGTTAACAGTCACATTTAGCCCAATATTCGGAAACATAACTCGATCTATCCGGGAAAGGGGGAACAGAAAACAATTCGTAAATTGAAGTACCCGCACATTCAAAATCGACAGTTAAAAAAAAATGGGGCAGACAATAGATTAAGGGCTAAGAAGACAGAAACACTTACCTGAAGGGAATTAGAACAGCCCGTTGATAGAAAAACGTTTGTAGAAGCTTGGCTAAGATGATGAGAAGTGTCGCTGGAATCTGGATAGCGGGTTCGCGCTATCAAGAGAGATTCCGCAGGTAGAGTGGAGGTTTCACGTCAGTAGATTGGAGGTTTCACGTTGCAGCAGGTGGAGAAATCGAGAAGGAGAAATGAGCAGCAGAAGGAAGAGGGAGAAAAATTAAATAAAAAATATATATACATATATCTACATATATATTATAGGAACTTAACATTAGAGAGAATTTAACAGCTTAGAAACATATTTTCCCAAAAAAAAAAAAAAAAAAAAAAAAAAAAAAAAACTAATGGAATTTATAAATGCAATTTTCACTCATGAGTCATGAATATTTGGAATTTTCTGAAACATAAATAACCAAATTAATGATACTACAGAATAGCAAAGATAAAATTAAAATAAAAATAAAAATAATCATTATTTACAAGATTTTTCACTATGTCATAAGACATAATCAACCAAATAGTGAATAAAAAATAAAAGAAAATATTTAAAAATAAATTAACTTATAGTTTAAAACTTAAATAGAAAAGGGTGGAGTGAAATGTAAGACAATAATAAAGATAAATTAAAAGTTGAATAAACATATTAATAACAAGGATATAGAGGGCATAAAGGGTTTGTAATTGTCTCGTGCTAGCGTACACCATATTGTGCACAGAAAAATAAGAAACTCCGAGGCACGCTGGCTCGTCTTCCTCGCGAGAGGTACTGTAAGTAAACCAGATTGATAATTGAAAGTAACCAAATATATGTAGTTTTTACATCAAAACCGAAACGTTAAACTAAAACACTGGTACGAGCGACTGTTAAGAGATTAGAAAACCCGGAAAAATACGTGAAGAAGAGGTGCCCCTGAGAGAAATGGGACTCAGAAACAGCGAAAGTCAGCAAGTAGTATATATTCACAATTGAATGCAGCGAAAGTCAGCAATTTTGATGGATGTTTATGACTTTCTAACCGAGTAAATCAATCGAAGTTTCCAGCCCATTTGACATTTAGATTCATTCATACCAGAGACTTCGAGAATATTGAATTTGTTCTAAGTTCAGGTATTATACAATCGGAACCTGAGTCTGTTTCTCATGTGAAAGGAACTAATCTCACAACATAAAAGGAAGGAATTCTACCCTCTTAAGTCTTACCTGACCCAACCCAGGAGTGGCTCAAGAAATGGAGCCCACCAACCCACCCACAAAAGGGCACAGGATGACATATCCATGGATAAGGCTAAGAGTCTTTTGGTGGCCTCAAAAAAGGTCTAGACTTCAATTGGGTCCACATTGAAAGGTCTAGACTTCAGTTGGTCCTTATATTGATGATCTCCTCATTTTTCAAGCCAAGTCCAATTTGATTTTGAGAGTAGACAAGAACCAACTCTAGGTTACATGGCATAGAATTCTTAGTTTATGTGGTGGAGTTTAATCAAGGGTTGGTCATTATATTATTGATCCCTCATTTTCAAGCCAACTCCAATTTGATTTTGAGATTGAGAGGGAGACAGGAACCAACTCTAGCTTACATGACATAGAATTAAGCTCATTTCAGGTAGAAAAACCTTGATGAAAATAGGAGCAAATGTACATGAAAATACACTATTTTCGCGTCGAAAAAAAAAAAACTGACCCATTTCAGGTAGAAAACCTTGATGAAAAAAAGAGCAAATGTACATGAAAATTCACTATTTTTCGCGTAAAAAAAAAAACTGACCCTTTTCAACTAGGTAGAAAACCTTGATGAAAAAAGGAGCAGATGTACATGAAAATTCACTATTTTTCGCGTAAAAAAAAAACTGACCCTTTTCTACTAGGTAGAAAACCTTGATGAAAATAGGAGCAAATGTACATGAAAATACACTATTTTCGCGTCGAAGAAAAAAAAAACTGACCCATTTCTACTAGGTAGAAAACCTTGATGAAAATAAGAGCAAATGTAGATGAAAATTCACTATTTTCGAGTCGAAAAAAACTAACCCATTTATTGTAGATAGAAAACCTTGATGAAAATAGGAGCAAATGTACATGAAAATACACTATTTTTGCGTCAGAAAAAAAATCAATTATAGCTTGACAAATCATTATTCATAAACATATGGTATCTAACATATTTTTTATCCCTATCCTTCTCCAATCAACTTAATTCAATAACAGGTTATCTGAGTTTCCCTAACTTTAAAATTGTAAAAAGGAAAAAAAGGTCACTTTATACAAAATAAAAAAATCCATATTAGTCCATTTGAGTTTCCCTAACTTTAACATTATAAAAAAAAAATATATATTTACAAGCCACGTTTAACATGGTCAATTAATAAATATAAAAAATATAAAAAATCCCTAATGTCATGTTCAATTAAAGAATCAGACTTTCCTATGTACCACCACTTTAGCCATCCAAAAGGACCAAAAGGTCCAAAACCCCAAATCCAGCATCTCAGTCTTCCGAGTCTCTCTGCCCAGGAGACTTCTTCTTTGGCGTCTCTGAAACTTCCTCCACTGTTTCCCAAAATGGCACGTTGCATTTCATTTGTTCTCATTGCTGGAGTTAGGAAGACTGTTAATTTAATGCGTTTTCTTCCCTGCTCGGATGACCGCACCTTTTGACCCTCTAGAAGCCTTGACACGCCTTCCCCTTCGCCTTAAATATCGGTCTCAGAAATGGTATCGCTTCGTTCTTGTCACTGCTGCCTCAACCAACACCAACTCACCGTGCGGCTGGTCCTGCCCGGAGCTTCCTGGGTTCTGGAGGTTCTTATAATCTTATTTCGCGGTGCCGAAGGATTCAGTTTTGGGATTTGGGGTGGGCTTCTTCTTCTTCTCTGCAACTCGGGCTCCTGTTTTTTTTTTTTTTTTTTTTTTTTTTTTGTGGGATTGAATTGAAGGTGTTTGGTGCTGGGTTTGAAGCCTGAAGGTCTTTTGAGCTTTGGAGTTTTTGGGGGAATTGGGTGAAGTGGGTACCCTTTTTTGCGTGCTGGGTTTTTTTAGCTTTTCCGCAGAAATGCCTCCTTTCTCGGGTCCTTGCGCGGTCGCGCAAGAGGTTTACATGAAGAAAAAGAAGAAGTCGCAGACGAACGTTGTGACTCTCAATGTCGGAGGCCAGATTTTTCAGACGAGTCCCCAAACCCTGAGCTTGGCCGGTCCAAGTTCCCTTCTTTCCTCGATTTCGAACGATTTTTCAGTCCTATCTGATCACCATTTCATAGACAGGGATCCTGACCTCTTCGCCGTTCTCTTGTCCCTTCTTCGAACCGGGAATCTCCCATCCAAAGCCAAGCTGTTCGATATGCAAGATCTGATATCCGAGGCCGAGTTTTACGGCCTCCAATCTCACCTCGTCTCGGCCTTATCGAACCCTTCTCAGTTCGAAGCGTTCAACCTCGAAAAATCCCTGATTTTGCCCTTGAATGGCCGGGATTCTCCTTCGGCCATTTCCTCCACCCCTTACGGCTCTATCCATGTCGCCCATGGCAGCAAAATCACTTCCTTCGATTGGTCCTTGCATAAGAAATCGACCATTTTGACCCAGTTCTCCGCGGTGGATTCCCTTCTCTCCATTTCTCCGTCCATTGCCGCCGCCGGCGCCACAGACTTCAATGGTCTCCAAATTCTCGACCTTGAAGAAGGGTTTGTGAGGGAGACCATATACTGGGAGAATCAGACCAAATCCAGCTCCACAGTCCAAGCGATTGGTTCCTCTCCCCAGTACCTCTTCACCAGCTTTGAATCGGGTCGAAGGAATTCGAACTCCATCATGGTTTATGATCTCTGTGGGAGCCTCCAACCAGTCATGGAGATTGCCAGGCAGGAAATTTACGGTGCAGAGATTGATTCCGCCCTCCCTGCTACAAAACTGGAGTGGGTATCAAGTTTCAACCTGCTCATGGCGTCTGGTACACACGGCGGACCATTTGGGATGTTGGGTAACATCAAATTGTGGGATTTGAGGTCTCCAACACCATCTTTTGAGCTGAAAGAAAAGGTAGACTGCTTCTCTGATGTTACTGTATCCAACTCCCTCTCTGCAATGTTTAAGGTTGGGGTGAACTCTGGAGATGTTTTCATGGCTGATTTGAGGATGCTCAGCGTGGAGGAACCATGGGTGTGTCTGGGCCAAGGAAGAAGGGTCAATGGGAAGAAAGAGGGAGCTGGGAGCAAGATTCAGAGCCATGGGAGTCAAATCTTTTGCAGCAAAGGTGGGGATGTTGAGCTGTGGTCAGAAGTGTTGATGGGTTCTTCCAGGACTCGTGAAGATGGGTTGAGAGACAGGGTATTCAGGAAGAATTCAATGGGGAAAGCAAAGGACATGGGTGGGTGTAAGATTACAAGCATGTGTTTTGGTGGGAACAAGATGTTCTTGACAAGGAAGGATCAGCAATCCGTTGAAGTGTGGCAGAGTCCTTGATAATGATCAAATGAAGTTGAAATTTCTGTAAATTATTTTGTTCTTTAATTCTTTTGATAAATAGGTGTTCCTTCATGTAAATTGGATGGTCTGTGTTCATCCAAAAACTAGAAAAAAACAAAAAGAAAGAAAACTAGATGTTGAAGAAAATGAAATGGAAGTAACTCAATGAGAAGTTCATAGAGTTGGAAGTATGTATTCTATTTTGCCATATAATCATCTCTCTACAACTTTTGTTTCAACTGATCATTTGTGTCATTCTTTCTGCAAATCATTCCAACCTACCAGAGCAGAATCAGCTTGAGCAAAGTGTTCGCTCTTGCTGAAAATTAATTTAAGAAGTTCTTGCTTCAGGTGTGCATTAAACATTCAAACTTGTTGTTCCAGATACGATATTCAATAAAGAGGTCAATTTGCTCAGCTCTAGCAACTTTTCTTTTATTTTTTTGGATAGAGACCCAAATCAGAAATTCTGGGCTTCCTCTCTTGACTTCCAAAAAGGCTGCTGCTTGCAGTCGCCCTGGCATTTTCTGATGGTTGTCAAAGTTTGTTTGAGAAACTCGTGTTGGTTGAGAGAACTTGAAATAATCTCTGCACATGGGTGGTTCTTTTCTAGTATTCCTTGATATCCGCCGAAAGATCGATCTGGCCAGGCGATTGCCTTCCTGGAATTTGGCTATTATATCACTTGGTATTCGTTGGAAGGAGAGCATCTGGGGCTGTTTCTTTGTTCCCAGGGGAAAAAATAAAGAAACCCACAACTTCTGGCCGTGATTCTTGCAGCCAAACCTAAAGATTGTTCGGCACATACTGTAAATGTAGAAGATTGGCCACGGATATCATGCCAGGCAGCAGTGAGAATCACGATGAGTTATGGGCAGATATTCTTCTTCTGAACTTACAACTCAAGGGATCCAAGGTTGAAAAACCTCTGTTTCAGGTTGTTCATGGACATTAAAAAAAGAAAAAAATAAAGAAGGGAGAGAGAAAGGAATCTGGGAAATTTGAGAGGAGGAGCTCATTAGATAGTTGTTTGGGTCCACTGGTTGATTAATCAAAATCTAGGTAAACATTAGTTCATTTTCATTGTCATATTTATTACTCTTTTTTTTTTCTTCCAAACAAATTTTTGTAGGAGACAAAAACAGAGCAACTTTTTGAAATGAAAACAGGGTCACAAATTTTTTTATCTTATCTGAACTTGATTGGAAGAGGGTGACTATATATGAAAGAACACATTTCTGGCTGCCATATTTAGAAATGGAAGTCTTTAAATAATTTCGTATTAAAAATATATAGGGATATTAAGTAAACTTAGGGGTGGACTCGGGTCGGGTTTCTGAAAACCCTAACCCGATCCGACCCGTGGGTTGAATTTCGGAATCCCAACCCGGGTTTTTTAAGGTCGGGTCGGGTCGGGTTATATAAAATTGCACTCTTCCAAACTTTGGTGACTAGGACTGGCTCAAAAAAATTGAGGAGCTCTGTTTACCTCCATTCCTTGTCCTACCAACAAGAAAGGGAAGGGCAGGAGGGCAATCCCACTTTTCCTTTTCTTATTGAAAAAGAAGGGGAGAGGTAGAGGGGTAACTTCATGGTCCATTATTTTTACAAGAGAAAGTAAGAGGGGTTAGTGTCCTTATTTAATTGAATTTACCGGCTTGTATACAGTTGTGCGCGCACTAGCCGATCCGAACCCGAGTAAGAGAAGACTTCCCACTTGGATGTTTCTTAAGTTATAAATCAATTCCATTTGAAGAAAATTGATGATAATAAAATACAAAATTATTCAGAATGAATGGTTCAAAAAGTTTTGGCTCTCTTCAATTATTGAAAGATTTTTGGTTCTTTAAAAGTTAGGGACCAATACTGTAAAAGTGTTCTAAATGAATGGTCTATAAAGTTTCCAGCACTCTTTTTTTCTTTTTTTTTTTCCAAAAATATGATTTGAGCAAGGCCAAGTATTTTAAACTTTACACCTAGTTTACTCATAATATATGTATTTGAACATTTTTTTTTTTTTTTTTTTTTTTATGGCTTAAAAGGAAATGATCATGCTTCACCAAAATGCCAAAATTTAGGCACTATTCATAGGAAAGATATTAACTAAGCTTTTGTTGAATGATTAAGAATCAAATGTCAATCACTCTCAAAGCAATTATGAGATTTTTGTAGAAGAAGCCAAGTTGTGATGTCTGTGTAGGTGTCAATAGCATAGGAAAGAAATGAAATGAAGTTATTCATGTATCATTATATTAATATTCGGTATAATGATATATAGTTTAAATTTTAAATAATATTTATTCATTTTCAAATCATAATAATTCCCTTATATAATTAATCAGTTGGTAAACGGGTATGGAGTGGGTATTATTCATTTTCGTTTAATTTAATGAAAGTATTGAATGGTATATAGGCTTTTTTTTTTCATATTTATTTATTTTCAATAAGCAAAAAACGAAAATAAAGTAATTTTATAAACTAACATCTTACCCAAGGCCTAACTAAAACCACCAACTTTATATGTAATCACTAATAAATCATATTATCTTATTCATAGCCATCACATTTTTATCAGGCAAAAACTATTTCTCTCATTCAAAGATCAATTAAGAGAAGAGCAATTTTCAAATGTTGTGGTTACATAGGGTTTCTAAATGCAATTTCCAAGCTTTATGAAGGAAATACTAAACTATCTTTCTTCAAAAGACTTATTCATGTTATGAAACTCAAACCAGATTGCATCAACCTAAGGATTTTCATCTATAACATAAGGTATGTAAAGGTTCTCTCTTCCTCTCTTCCAAACTTTGGAGATAAGGAGAGGCTAAAAGAATTGTTGAGCCCTACTTGACTCCTTAACGATCTAACGAGATTCAAAAATTTTGGGTGGAGGCTGGGGGTGGCAAGAACCATATGGAAAAATGGGTGGAGACCATCTAAATAGTTCTAGTTGAAGTATAAGAACTGTAGACATTGAACAATATTCGGTACAATCAAAAGACTTGGAATTGGATGATTTCTCAGTTGCTTCCTAACTCTATGAGAGGTAAGCCTACCGCAACGATTATAATTGTCGAAGGAACTCCAAATCGAAGATGATGCCAGAAGGACAGAGTGTAACCAGAGATGGCCCTTCTGGCATGCTCACAAACGATCAAGTTTGCTGCAGAACCCAACAAGGAAAGGTTGCCTGAGATCGTGCTAACCCATGCCATAATCAGCCACAACTTCTCTTCTTCAGCTGCAGGAAGGGTTGTTGCATATGCTGCCACGCGGTCTCCGAGAAGGAGAACTGCAAGACAAAAGGGCATTTCATTCATTTATACAAGATAGCATGTAAACATACATTTTGGTGAATAAGAAAGAGGTATTCACTACCCACTGTAAGCATGACTTCAACCCAATTCAATGCAATTCCATCAGTGATTGAAGGGAAAAAGTAAGTTGATCAAACATGTGTTTCTACAAAACTATAGTTTACATTGGGAACAACTAACCAGAAAACCAAAACAAATATTTATGCAAACTACTTTGAGCTGAGAGAGAAAGGAAGTGATATACATTACTTTACAAAAGTGTTGGTTTGTCATATGTTATTAGAGGGAAAGAAGGTTGGACTCAAGTTCTACCTTCCTTGGCTAAAGTTCGGTTTCTCTTTGTAAAATCAAAACCATTTATTCACAATAATGCAATTTATTTCATTAAATGAGCAGAACTGTTATTATCTCTATTCTGTAACTAAACAAGAAAAAAACTAAGACAAATTTAAATAATAAGAATTAATGCAAATTTCATGGTTAAAACTGAAAATTGATTGCATTTAAGCATATAAGAATTCCGCTCATTACTCTTTTCTCATATTAATGTAGCTCTTGCCTTTTGATAACTAACTGAAGATAAAAGACTCCTTGAACTAAGAAACATGCTCAAACCCAATTGAGTAGGCAAAACTAAATTCAAACCAAAACAGAAGAAGAAAAATAGAGAAATACATTGAAGCATGAGACTCTAATATACTGTACAATTGGCCTAAAGCAAACTCTTTATGTAATGAAAACATTAATGAGAAATATAAAACTTACCAGTAGGAACACTAGAAACAATATTTGAGAGAACAAGTATCACAACAGCAAACACTGTAACACCAAGAGTACTGTGAATTCGTGCATGTGGCTCCATTAAACTCCAAAAAGCGTATGGGATTCCAGTTTGATTGAAACCAGCAATAGTTATAAACATTCCGCAGAAAAATACCAAGAGTGAGTATGAGACCTGGAAACAACATAACAAAAGCAGTTGAATCATTATGTTTACAATTAAAAGGAACTGTTAAATTTGTTTCAAAAAAGAGAAGAAAAAGGAAACTCTTGACAAGTGTGAAATCTTGGAAGTATCTTAAAAAAGGAAAGTGAAGGAAAAATTGCTCCGGTACCAAGATTCATGAGTATCTACTTCTTTCTTTCAGTAATTCAATCAAGGAAATTAGAGAGCTAACCTTGTCCAGGGACGATTGTGCATCCTTGAAATCGACAACAATAAGAGCAAGAGCTGTTGTTAGTGCTGTCCATGACATATTAAGCCCCATTGACATAGAAACTAGCATACCAAAGGTCATAAGGTACACACAAGACTTAAATAACACCCTCTTCCATTTCTCTTTTGAATTTTTGAAAGATTCACCATTTTCTTTAACATCATTTGGAATAGGTGTACAATAACCTCCTTTAGATTCAGCATCTTCCCTTGTTTGTGGAAGCTCATCATTTTCTCTTGAGGCAATTGAACATCTATTTGAATCAATCCTATCACTATCTGCTTTTGGAGAGTCATTGTCAAATGAATTTAGTGGACTCTGGAATATTTCAATGTTTATTGACTCCCTACTTGCACTCGGGGTATGCACCAATCCATTAATTTCAGGGCTCAAGTCTAACGCATGATCAGAAACCATTTCATCCTCAACTACCACTTCTGGCACGGCTGGTTCTTCATCCTTCTCTACTGATAGTAACCTCCAATACATACAAAGAATAACAACAATGTTGATGACTATGCCCAGTAGCATAGAAGGAATAAGTCCTGAAACAAAGTTTCCAAAAGAAATTCCACTCTGAACAGTTATAACCAAGTTTGCCGGATTGCCAATCGGGGTAGCTGAAGATCCAATATTAGCACTTGAAGCCAGGGCTAGTAAGAATGGTTCTGCTGGCAAGTTGTTCTCCCTTGCAACTTCAAGAACAAATTCAGTGAGGATAACACAAGTTGTATTGTTCGTAATTAGGCTACTTGAGAGGGCTGAAATGAAACAAATTCGACAGAGCAAGTCTTTACCACCTTTGCTCTTATAAGAGAGCAGTTTACCCAAATATTTGAACAAATCAGCTTGTTCGAGATAGACACTAACAACCATAGTGCCAAAAAGGAGGCAAAGGATAGGAAGATTGATTGCAGCATAAGCTTGCTCTGGAGTAATGACTCTCGCTAGGACCATGAGCATGGCTCCCAAGAGAGAGCCAGCAGTTCGACCAATCGGAAGCAAAGGAATTGCAGGATAAACAGTCACTAACCAGAAGATTGCAAATGCTATCGTCCCAAGAACTACTTTAACAGTAATAACCATGGGTATGTTTAGTTATGTAATGGGAATGACAGAGGGAATGACAGAGGAAATCAATCCAGAACTTGGTTCTGAAATTGATAGATTGGCTTTTCGCTCTAGACGCTTTCTAGCTACACAATCATGGAATGCCGAAAAATAAAACGACCGAATGATATAGAGCATCGATGTGAAGAAAGTAAACACCGTCTGCTTCATGAATGCTTACATTACAAGTGGAGCAACTAAGAGCGCAGACAAAGGAAAAAATGGCATTTAGTCGATCACTGGACGGGCATCGACAACACTCGGCAAAGAAATCTCAGACGAGGACATATAAACAACAAAGTTTCAAAAACAAGATTACCCATTTCCAACCAACCAATGCGACCTCCTCTGGCTGAAAATTCAAGAACAAGGGAAGAAAACAGAATAACCACATCGACAAGCTCCAACAGCAGAAACCAGACAACCCATATACCGTGGAAACAGCAGGAGGTCAGACACTAATGCTTCCTTTCCCATCAAAGTGCAGGAATGGACATTACCCAGATTTTTGTTTGACGATTTAAAGAGAACCCGCAAATGCCCGGGCCAACGTGATTCAGGGGAATTCGGAAGAAACCTGTATGGTGACAAATGAAACGTTTTTGTATCTACCTCGAATTGCTCCCATTCTTGTTCTGTTTCCGGCAACAGATTTACGTGCATGATGAGTTCAATGAAGGGATGCTGAGGTCCTCAGCAGATTTCGTCGATAGTTCCTGCACTCACTCTCAGTGCAGTTTTATTAATAGTTAATACCTCCGAGACTAGATCCTTTATTCATGCGAAGAAGTTAATTTTGGAAATTTCTCTAGACTTTTTTAATTTTTAATTCAATTAAATGAATTGAAATTTAAGAAAAATTACTAATTTAGTAACGTCTAAAATTCAGCTACACTTCCCATACCCAAACTTTATTTTTTTTTTCCTATTGTTGTTCTACACAATCGGGCAACTCAATCCAATAACATAACCAAGCTGTAGCATGCTCAAGATGCTCTATCTGGCTTTGATAGGACTCAATGAGGAAGATGGAGTCTTTAATGGGACTCCACCATGTACTAGGTCATCATTCAAATAAAAAAAAACTAGAAACTTCAAATAATAATGTTTTTTTTTTTTTTTTTTGGAAAACATTAATAATCCAATTGTTATATGTTTGTAGGTTCTGTATAGATTATTAAATGTAAATGAATTGAAAATGACCCATTTATTGGAAACAACATTTTTGCTTAAAACAACATTTATATATGTATGCCAAACACTGAAAAATAATGCTGTGATCAATACCCAACCTAGCTCAACATTGGTCTATTTTTGTTTTATTTTTCATATACATATAAGCATTTAGAGAAGGCTTTCAATCGCAAAGAGTGCCTTATATAGTTATATATCTTGATCATGAATGATATATATATATATATATATATATATATATATATATATATATATATCATCACTCCCTGGTCCTTCACTGGGGCGAGACGTCATAGCTTGATAGGCTCACTTGAGACCCTGGTAAGACCGTATTAATGTGTGCATGTCTGGAGTTTAAGCTGCAACAGTGGTTGGGAACATCAGTAATTTATAACTAATGTTATGTACTGTGTATTTAAATATATATGCCTAATTAATGATCATCTATATTTAAAACTGTACTATGGTTTATTTTATTTGGCATAGCTTAATTTATGTGACAACAAGTGAATATTGTGAGCTTCACTGATAAAAGATAAATCAAAGCCTGCTTTATAAACATGGAAGAGGAGAAAAAATAAAGTGAAAGAGAATGAGGCAACACCACTAAGGGTGTCTTAATTACGTACATTGATTAAAGCTATATATGTTTGACATGATAAAGGGAAAGAGTACTATCTTTTAAGTGAAATGGACAACCATATATATATTCATGTTGATTGTTGATGAGGGACCCTTCCTAAACTCGAAGCGTCGAAAACACTGCTTTTCTTTAACTACTGCAGTCATTGAACTAGATAGAAGGAAATGGAAATTGTGCGTGTTTTCGAAATTAGATTAAGGTCATTTTAGGCCTAATTAGTTGGAGAAGGATCTGCAGGTTCATATTGTATAGCATACCACAGTATATAACTCAGTAAGTGAAAAGCCCAGTGTCATCGTTTAAAGCAGTGCTTTTTCAATGTTAATTAGAACCTTCCATGGCAAAGTACTTGTTTGAGTGAAAAAAAGGGTGTTTTTCACCTTCCATGGTATGCAAGGCGAAGGCACTACTTTTCACCCAAAAAAAGCACTACTTGATAAAAATATATGGAAAATCAACACTTGTATGATGAAAAAGCAGTATTATTCATGATATTGAACCCTAACAGCTGAGCTCAATTTGCATATGTGACATGCAGAATATATTTAACTCCATACATTCTTTTGTGACTACATATATATTTCAGTGATTGATTTGAGAGTACTGCTTTAACATATATATATATATATATATATATATATATATAGAACTTCACAATTGGTCAAACCCTCACAGATAACAGACGTACACTTGATCTTAACATTAAGGACATATATATATATATATATAGATGAAGGAACACAGATCACAGAAGTAAGACTCAAGGAGAAGGATGATAATACCTATAAATATTAAAGAAAGTGTTGGTGAAGGTGAGAAACAGTGCCACAATCCCTGCTATGACTGAAACAATCGTCCATGGATTTCCAAAATAATCCCTGTTGAGCTTAGCCCTCCACATGTTCCATGGAATGTTGGAATACTGGATCACTTGGCTCACCAAAAGAAGGTACTTGTCGTTCTCCTCAGGTTCTACTATCAGCCCTTTGCAGATCTCATTAAACAACAAGGCAATGTCCTGCTCACTACCCAGTCCATGGTCCAGGATCCCATGCTGGTGTAGTATCTCCACGTCCTTGTCCGTGTTCACCACAAAGTCCATGAAGGCGGCGTACATGGTGAAGCGTTTGCCGGAGGGCGGGTAGCTCTGCTCGAAGGCGATGAGGTTGCGGAGGAAGGTGTTTGTGTAGTGATCCACAATGAAGTGTGGGATCTCCATCACTCCGTTCTCGAATTTGATGTCTAGGAAGTTTTTACCTAGCAAGCAGACATTGCAATATAATCAATAGAATCACATAAAACTTTTGTTGATCATAACATCCTGCAGATTGGGATATTAGCGTGCTTCACTCGAGAAAACACGTACGTAGCTAGGTTATTTATTAAACACTTTGAGATATGCAATCATGTAAGGTTAATTTAATTTAAATACTTGTTTTCTTTTGAAACCATAAAGTCTGACATTACCTTCTCCTTTCTTGAATCTGATTCCGGAGTCCTGAAGCCGCTGTGCTCGAGGAACAGTAGGTAGGGGCTTATGGGGCTGAAAGTAGTGAGCTTCCTCAGGTGGGTTTTGCCTCTTGAAGCTGGGAAGAAGAGATTTGGAGGAGAAGAAGCTTTTCTTGCTGCTCCCAGCTGAGGCCTGGGGGACGAAGTGGGCATGAACTAAGTGAAGCAAATGGAGGGGTTGATTGGCTTCTTCCTCCAGGAATTGTTTCTTTTGGTAATTGATCGCATGATACAAAGCTTTGAAGAAGCCCATGGCAAGATCAACCAGAGCAAAAATCGTATTACTGGGTCTTGCAAAACTGTCAAAAATCTTCTGCAGGACGAAGAAAGGAAGCTGATTCTCTGCAAGCAGCAAATCTCTGGCGACACATCTCACAACCCATTTACTACAGTGACCAAATACAGGATCAGTACTCATCCCTGTATCTTTCCTCCCCTCCATTCTCTCCTCGGATTTGAAGAAAAGCTCGAGAATAAAGCAGGCATCAAGCATCATCATCTCCACAAACTCATCTTCCTCCTCTATGGGGTCAATGTTTGAGGAATAACATCTCTGTGCTCTACCCACCATTTCATGCACTTTGAGCAGAACTTCTTCCCAGGTGTGGCCACAGCGAGTGCAGAACGAATGAAGGTACTGCCATTTACGCTTCTCCATGGCCCAGAGCCTCACGTTTCGCCGGTGATACGGGCCGATGGCGACGATCTCCGGCTCGTAGGCGCTTTCGTTGCCTCGCCGGATGATGTGGGGAACCCGGTGAATGGTCGCCGGCTGTGTCCATTTCAGCTCCTTTTCACTCACACTCTCATACTTCTCTCTCAGAGATTTTAGCCATGCATCTTTTCCTAGCACTTTGGCACTGTCCATGGTTAATTAATTTCTCTGCAATAAACTTCTACTTGGGAATGTTCAGAAGCTCTGGCTTTCAAGTCTATTTAAGGCTTAGTAGTGGCCATTAAAGGTGATGTTTTCTGGTCCGGTCATGATCAGTTTTCTTTCTGAGTCATGAAGTGCATTAATGGGAGATATATACGTGATATTTTGCTTCATGTAGGGCTTGAATTATTAAAGTCTTTGAATGATGTTGCAATCTCGAAGAATGAGGGAAAAGACAATGTAAAGAAGGAACGGCCTGGACTGGAAAGAGAAAAGGGTGCAATGAAAGATGTAAAGGTAAGGAAAGAAAGAGATATAGTGCTTTGCATGTATCATGAAGTGTCTGATTTAGTGTGATGACAGCTCTAGCTAGTGTGAAACTCTACCCAATTATATGAATGAAGAAGTTCTGCTAAGTTCGGATATAAACTTAATTAATTGGGTCAATGAATTGGCTTTTGATCATAGTCTCATAGACAACTTTATTAACCGAATATATATATATATATATATATATGAAAATATAAAACATATGTTTATCTAGTCCATCAAACTTTAATCCGTCTTATCTATACTATTAGACCTTGGACCCAACTTTACACTGCTCCACTAATGTGATGTTAACATCTTATGTGAATATCAATAAAGTCTACTTTAATTGACAAGGAAAATTGGAACAGGAGACTATACATGAAACTGACAGACATTCTTGTGTTTTGAGACCAAATAATTAAGGCTCTCTCTTATGTGTAATTAAATATTCATGAGGCTTGAAATTTAGTAAGTAGGGTCACCTCTTAAGAAAAAGAAAAAAAAAAAAAAAAAAAAAAAAAAAAAGTTTTCACTGCCATCAATCTCAATGTGATATCACAGGCGACACAGCAAAAAGAAAAGGCTGCCCTCATTATTGAGACTAGTGGAGAATGTATTGGACTGTACATGTCACCTTATTGAAGCTAATCCCACGAGCTTTCATGTCCCAATCTCATATATGCAGAAGCCCAAGTGAAACTTGGATATTCAACTCACTGAGCTTAACTCTTCAAAATTAAATTAAGCATTGGGAACATGGATTCTGTTATATAATCAATTAAACTAGTGTTGAGATGTGCCTTGAGTTTCATGTGTATGGGCGACGATTTATGTGGAGCAAAGTGGAGGGAACACAATCCAAGAGCTCCATTTGATCACACTTTGAGAATTGCCATTTTAGAGAATATATATATATATATATATATATATATATATATATATGGGCATTCTTTGATGAAAGAAAGATAGAGAGATAGAAATGCTTACATATGGGAAAACCAAGAGAAATGGGAATACAAAGATTACAACATCAGGAGCAAAAGATGAACTCATGGGGTAGGATGATAATACCTATAGATGCTAAAGAAAGAGTTGACAAAGGTGAGGGAGAGAGCCACAACAGCTGCTGTCATTGATATGATGGCCCATGGATTCCCAAAGTAATCTCTGTTCAGCTTAGCTCTCCACTGGTTCCATGGAATGTTAGAGTAACGAATCACATCCTGCACTATAAGAAGGTACTTGTCCTCGTCCTCTGGTTCCACTATCAACCCCTTGCAGATCTCATTGAATAACAGGGCGATGTCCTGCTCACTACCCAGTCCGTGATCCAGGATGCCATGCTGATGGAGGATCTCGACGTCCTTGTCCGTGTTCACGACGAAGTCCATGAACGCGGCGTACATGGTGAAGCATTTCCCCGAGCAAGGGTAGCTCTGCTCGAAGGCGATGAGGTTGCGGAGGAAGGTGTTCGTGTAGTGATCCACCACCAGGTGGGGGATCTCCATCACTCCCTCCTCAAACTTGATGTCAAGGAAGTTTTTACCTGATGACCATGGAGGTTGTTTATGGAACTACATTTTAATTATATGAGATATGCTCCCAGTACTGAAACAAACATGTGTAGAAGGTTTTACCTCGGCCTTTCTTGAAGGTGATGCCGGAGTCCTGGAGCCGCTGCGCTCGAGGGACGGTAGGGAGGGGGGCGTGTGGGTGGAGTGGCGCTTGAAACTGGGTCTCTTCCCTTTTGTTGAAGCTAGGGAGAAGGGAATTGGAGGCAATCAAGTGGTTCTTCTTGCTACCGCTCTTGGCTCTGTTTTGAGGCTTAGGTGGAACAAAATGGGTATGAACCAAATGAAGCAAATGGTGGAGATGAGATTCGTTATCATCACAGGAGAAGTCTTTCTGAGCTACTTCTCCAGGGGGCAGAGATGAATTAGTCTGGTCGATGGCGAGGTACAGAGATTTGAAGAAATTCATGGCGAGATCAGTCACGGAGGGCTGCAATTTCCCCTGTTTGGCAAAGCTCTGCAGGACAAAGAAGGGGAGCTGGTTCTCTGCGAGGAGGAGATCTCTTGCGACACAACGCACGACCCACTGAGTACAGTGACCGAATATGGGATCGGTCTCGGTGATGACCTTCTTTCCTCTGTCGTGGAATTTCTGGAAAAGCTCGAGAATGAAGCAAGAATCAAGGATCAGCATCTCCACGAACTCCTTGTCCTCCATGAAGGAAATGTCTGACGAGTAGCACTTCTGTGCTCTGTTTTTGAGCTCTAGAGCTTTGGGTATGAAATGCTCTTCCAAGCTCAGATGGCCAGACCGGGAACTGAAGGAGTGCAGGTACTGCCATTTGTGGGTCTCCATGGCCTGAACCCTTTCGTTTCTCCGGTGATAGGGGCCGATGGAGACGATCTCCGGCTCGTATGCATCGTCGTTGCCTCGCCGGATTATGTGGGGGACACGGTGGATGGTCGCCGGCGGCTCCTTGCTCTTCTCCTTCCCACCCAAACATTCCAATTTCTGTTTCAGGTACTCCACCCATGCCTCTGTTTCGCCATTGTTGCTCATTGTGGTTCAATTGTCTTTGCTCTCTCGTTCTTGGGCTCTATTTGGGTACTACTTTGATGGGGGGGAAGAAGTTCGAGACTATTTAAGATGATTAAAGCTGACATTGAAGGGGACGTTTTCTTGTCCGGTCAAGGGTTTAATTTATTTTTAATTCGTTAAAGGGGAAACATTTTTTTGCTTTTGGTGGGGAGTTCATTATTGAGTTTTTGATGTGGCAGGAGAAGGAGACAATGCAGAGAAAGGACAGCCAGAGAAATGCACAGTGAGACCAGATGAGAGAGAGAACCTGAGAGATCAAAGAGAAGAACTAGAAAGAGAGAACCAGAGAGAGAACCAGAGAGAGAACCAGAGAGAACCAGAGAGAGAACCGGAGAGAGAACCGGAGAGAGAACCAGAGAGAGAACCAGAGAGAGAACCAGCGAGAGAACCAGCGAGAGAACCAGAGAGAGAACCAGAGAGAGAACCAGAGAGAGAACTAGAGAGAGAACCAGAAAAAGAGAACCAGAAAAAAAAACCAGAGAACATATGAGAGAGCAAATGAGATAGAAAACAAATGAGAGAGATTGTATGACTGAATAAAACAAGGCATAGTACTATTGTACCGCTGCTGTTCATTTATCACCTCCACCATTTTACTGACTTGTGGTCCACAAATTCCACCCACCAAATCCTTTTCTGCCAGTGTAATTAAAATGATCATAAAATGGAAATCCGTGCCTACACTACACCCCAAAACATGACCTGCATCGGGTCTCTATTCTCCATTAAAACCTGATCCTTCCCCATTATCGGTGCTTGAAACTTCAAGAAGGGGCTTGCATGCTCTTGATCAGAAGTGGTTTAGATGGAAAAGATATGCCCCTCATCTGATCACACTCGATAACCTACAATCTGCATAGAAAGCAGAGTTAGATGTCTTGTTTGACTGTTTGCCACCTCCACTACCGCTAGCTGACATTATTGAACAGTGTTTTGATCAGTAACGAGATAATGACCTTGATGATAAAGTCTTTAGACTTTTAAGAGAGTTGTGTCCATTCCATCTTCCCTAGCTCCGATTAAGACCCAGATGGAGGGGCGGCTGAGAATCTTTAATAAGGCCCTACTTAGAGACCCCCACGTTAATAAAGTGATTAATAGTAATTTGTGTTGTTTAATTCCTTTAGTTTTTGGCAATAATCAGGTACTTAACAGGACTTTCCCATTCAGTAGAGGTGAGGAAATGGAACATTTTAATGTTAGTGATGTTGATGAAGGAACAGTAAAGCAATGCATCACTGAAGAACAAAAACTAGTGAGAAAGAGATTCACTATATCAGAAAGAGTACAGGAGCTAAGGACAGGGAGGGTTACTAAAGAGGAACTTTTCCACTTGCCACTATGAGTGGCTTATATTATTGATTAATCCTCTTGCAATATCTCAGAATATTCAAAGTATAATCCCCTTGATTTATGGCATGATCTTAAAGATTTTATGCTAATCAATGAGTTATACCCATTGTTTAAGTCTCCTACATTTTGTTCTGTAGTAAAGAGTAATGATAGATGATAGAGAAGGGTATAAATTAATAAGCAAACCATGGCCATCATACAAACACTTTAACTTTTAGTTTATCATAACCTCATAAAAAAACACCATTTAGCTTTGGACACTCTCCATTTCGCACTGATACCTGAACTTTGGATACCTTCCATTTAGCTTGTATATATGTATATATATATATATATATATAGGGGCAAACCAGACCCATCTCTCTCTTCCCCTGTTTTCAGAGTCTCCCACTTCCCCAGATCAGAGTCTGAAAATCAGAACGCCATGGCTCTCAAGTGTCAAATCTGCGTTCCGGGTTCCAAGGCCGAAGAGGCAATATCCTTCTACAAATCCGCTTTCGGCGCCGAAGAGCTGAAACGAGCTCGGAACTCGAAAAGCAATGGTGAATTTCTCTGCAGCGAGCTCAACATCGGAGGCACTGTTTTCATCCTCTGCAACGAGACCCCGGAATGCTCAACTGGGTATGTGCGAAATCAATGGATTGAGCTCTCTCTCTCTCTCTCTCTTTCTCTCTCTCTCTCTCTCTTCTTCCTCTTCCGACCCAAAAGTTTTCCTTCTCAGATTGCTTATAGTTATATAATTTCTGATTTGTTGAAGACCCAATTGTGGATTACACAGGTGCTGTAGCTGCTTTTGCCTGCAAATGGAGGACTTGGAAGCGGCGTTTGCTAACGCTATCAAGGCCGGCGCCATCGTCGAGAGGGAGATCGGTGAAAACGAAAGCGGGCTCTGTTGCGGGAGTCGTTACGGGAAGCTCAAGGATCCGTACGGTAATGTCTGGGCCATCTGCTCCGCCGAAAATCGGTGCTGCGGTGCCGCCGTCTCCGCCTGCTGATGCCTCGGCTTAGTGTGTATTGTTGTTGTCTTGTAAGGTGTATTGTGATTTTTTAATTATGTGGTCTGATGTTATAATGTGTATTTATGGTTGTGTAATATGTATTAAGATATGTGATATTGTAAAATATATAGAACAAAATGGAATTAGAAGAAGTAGCATAACAAACTATAGTATGAAGATCATATAATCTTTTGTTATTATGGTAATCGTGAAATAATAACGTTAGTAAATAATACTAACGTTATTAATGTAAATTAATGATAACGTGATCCTGATTTTAAGAGGTAATTAAATTGGCTAGCTAATTTACTTAAAAGTGTTATTTTTTACAAATCTACATTAATAGGCAGCAAGTGGGAAGCAATTCAACATAAACGACCCACAAAATCTCTAATAAATCTCAGTAACCCATTTCATTTAAGACGTGATTTTTTGGAGATTGTGTGCAGTAATGAGCCAGAAAATCACTGGGTTTTCATCAACTATAAATAAAGGGGGTATTCTTTCCCTCACTTCATCAAGTGCCATTCCAAGCCTGCAAGCATTTGAAGTCTTACCATGGGATTCAAAACCTTGGCCAGATGTAAGCATCCATCCACTCTTCTTGTTTTTTTTTTTTTTTTTTTTTTTTTTTTTTTTTTTTCCCTTTTTTCTCGCAATATTTCTGCAATAGTTCATTTTTGTTCTGCTTCAATATTATTGTAGTGATCTCCAAATACTCCACAGAAAGTGAGGTTGATTGGGGTCCCTTCAAATGTGCAATATGTTTCTTCAACCAGATCAAGAAATCCTCAGACAGTAAGAGAATTTGAGAATTGAGTCCTTGCTTTTTAACCCATTTCATGGGTATATATATATATATATATATAAACTAATATAGTTTTATTTTCGTTTTGTCTTGGTTCTAGGGAGTTGCCAGAAGACTGCGAACGAGACCAAAGCTGCCTTAAAAAAAGAAGGGCAAATTTCTGGGTAAGCTTCAAGATTTTATTATCTTGGGAAAGTCTTAATTAGCCCCTGATTTGCAGAACGTAGGAATATTGCTTCAAATGTCAGCAGCCATCGATGGTGCACTTCCCCTTCATGGAAGAAGGTCATTTTCTGCTCTTTTAATTAGATTATTTTTTTTTATTTTTTTTTATTTTTTTATTTTATTTCATTTCTCTTTCTTGATGTTTCATCTTTCACTAATGGGGGCAGATTTGAAAACTCGACGACCAGATCAAGAAATCCTCAAATTATATACTAGAAGCAATCTCAGGTGGTCTTCAATAACGTACTATAATATATCTTCCATACAAAACTGGAAGATGATGATGAAGCAAGCTGTTTGAGCAGAAGAACCAAAAGGAAATCTCCTCAAATTGCAAGCATCGTAGCTTCAACCTGTAAATTTCTAATAAGAAGCTAATTATATAGAACAATGAAAATGTAATCTTTGCTTCTACAAATATTGTACCAGTTAAGTTCAGGGCAATTAATGCATGGTTTGAATATTCTTCCTTGAATGCTTTGGATCTTTGGATGAACAGGCTGAATAATATTTGTCTGTTTATTATATTGAAGAGACGATAATGGCTTGGCAGAAATGGAAGCTCTAAACAAATTAAGGAAATAAGTTATGGTTTGAAGGGTTCCTTATTGAACTTCTCTACGAATGCTTATACCTTGGAGAACTCAGGTAACCTAATTTTCAGGCAGATACCAAAAGATATCAACATTAGGATGCCCACTATTCATGCATGGTCTCTTTCTTTCTTTCTGATAGCCACAATATATATTACCGGCAGTATCCCCTTCTCCTAATGCCAACTCCAAATGGCTCTTCCTGCAAATTAAAAGGTCCTTGCTATATATATATATATATATATTTAAACCCTCATTATATTGTTGTCCTTTTCATGAGTATGTATAGACTAATATAGTTTTGTTTATTTTCGTCTTGTCTTGCTCCTAGGCTCGTAAAAGTCATGGCCCTTGAGTAGCAATTCATTGCTTCAAATCTCAGTCGCTCTCTAAAACATCTTCAGAGAGATGTTACAGTGCTTCCCATTGAAGAAGGTCAATTTCTGTTCTTTTAAGATTTATCTATTAATTCTTCATTTATTTCATTTCTCTTTCTTGATATTTCATCTTTCTCTGATATACATATATATATATATATATATATATATATATATATATATATATATATATATATTGCAGTACTATCCAAAAACTCAACAGGAATTGGACTAATTAAATTGGGACCAATCAAATGTTGTGCATCTCTGCATTTTGCAATCTTGGCGACCAGATCAAGGAATCCTCAAATTACTAGAAGCAGTCTCAGGTGATCTTCAATTACAATCTTCCATATATATATCAAAGCTTGAAGATGTTGATGCAAGTTTAATTTGAGCTGAAGAATCAAAGACTCCTCAAATTGGCCCTGGGAATATTAATTCAGTGGAATCAGTACGTGGAAGCAAGCTCCATATATACTTTCAAGTTGTAAACTTCTAATTAAGAAGTTTCTCAAGAAGCTAATATATATCTTACAGAGAAGAACATTAATGAAATATATATAATCTTTGCTCCTACAAATATTGTACTTAGTTCAGGCCAATTAATGGGTTGATTAATTCTTTGGGGATATTTGGATATGTTCAGGCTGAATAATTATTTGTCTGTTTAATGAGGAGACGAGAATGGCCAGGCAGAAATATTGGAAGCTCTAAACAAAGGAAATAAATAAATAAATGAGTATGTATATCTCTCTTAATTACCATTCACTAATCAATAAATAAATAAATAAAACTTATAATATATATAACACCTACCCTGCAGTTTGTTGATTTAGTCTCTGGCATATATATTTAAAACATATATTGACCATTGAATAGAGGTACATATATAGATGTTTAATTATAATTAACTAAGTACGAATTAGCTGCACAACTCCGGTCAATTAATTATTAAACATGGGATAAGTTAATTAGATATTTCTTTTCCCAGCTGTTCTTGGTCGTCTAATTAATTATATAAGCACCTGAAGGTCAAGAATAAGGCTGCCTCTTAATTATATATAACTTACTAGTGTTTGGATCATAACAAAACCTATATATACATACATACATATATATATATATATATATATAGTTCTCTTTCCAGCTGCAGGAACGCTTCAGCAATAAGGATAATGAGCTACTGGTTCTTCGTCAGGCTGCTTTTCCGTCTATGCCTTCTCTTCTTACTCTTCTCTCATGGCACTTCCATCAGGTACAAAATCATGCATATATATATATATATATATATATATATCCCTAATTTCTTCCTATAAGGTTGAGGGTATGAATTTTTTTCCGTTAGGTGATCTCTCCCTCCCTCTCTCTCATATATATTTATATGGTTTCAAATCAAGAAGTGGTCAGAATCATTAGCATGGGTCAATTTGGGTTTACCCTTTTGTATATATTGAAGAAAAAATAGCAATTAATTATTATTTTCAAAAGGTTAAGAATTCGAAGGTAAATGTACGTGTTTATGTGTCTTTGAATATTATTGCTTGGATTTTTTTCTATTCTAATTATGTAATTCTGAATTAATTACGGTTCCTCATTTCTGTAATCTTCTAAGATTTTCCATCATCTCTTTCATTCAAAACAAACATTTCCTTTCAGATCTTTTAAGATTTCAGGCGTGATGAACATTAATGGGTGGGGAAGAAAGCAAGTGCCTTTTCATCTACTATAAATTCACTCAGCCTTGCATTCCTTCAATCACCATTTCTACAGCTAGCTTCTTCAGAAGATGAAGAAAGGTAAACATCTTCTCTTCTTCCATGGGGTTTTTTTCCTCAATTTGTTTCGTTCCTTCCACTTTTCCTTTTTTTTTTTTTTTTTTCCTTTTTATTGTGGGTTGATCTCATGAGTGTATTTGAATTTGTTCTTGGATGCAGTGTTCACAATTTCATCAGAAACTGAGGTAGATTGGGGACCCAACAATGTTCACCTAGCTTTCATCTTCAACCTGATCAAGAAATCCTCAAACAATGAGCAGCTTCAGGTGATCTCTTATGACTGCATTAATCTGTCAAACGGAAGTGGAACCTCCATCAAAGGAGAGAGAGGGATTCAAGAAGTGTTCCTCAGAGAAAATTGGATGCTTCCTTGAATTCCTTCTCTTCCACTTCTCCATTTAATTTCTTCCTCCCTTTTCAGAACTCTTCAGAGATTCAATTTCATGAAAACAGAAGATCTAACCTGAATACCCATTTTCTTTCTTTACTGAAAATCATGAAGTTGAGTGCTTACCAAGAGCTGAGAGAGGGTGACGACAGTGAAGAAGCAGAAGGAGAGCAGGTCCGTGTGGAAGTTGCAGTAACACTGCATTTGTCCTGTGGGTGGAGAGCAGCCATGTTTAAACGTCGTCCTTATTCCTTGGACTGTTGCTGGTATGCCAAGTACTGAAGCTGCAGAAAAATTCTTAGAATTCTCCCAAGCATTGAAATTATAATTCCTCTTCAAGAATTGTATCCAGTTTAGGCAGATCAAGAAATTTTTACCCATTTCAAGAATTTTACACTGTTCAAGAATTGCACCCAGTTCAAGAATTGTGCTCATTTCAAGATGTTTCTAGTTGGGTTGCTAATTTGCCTAATCAGAAAGAGAAAAGTTTGGTCCATGATGGAGGTATATGGAGATTTTAGATCAGTATTAATTGTTTAATTAATATAAAAGTATCCTCTTATGTGTTTATACTAATTGAATTTGGATGAAAAAAAGTAATGTGTTACTTTTGAAGGGGTACACATTGATTATGGATTTTACCCATTTTGAATTGAAACTTAAATTGCACTGGTTTATAAGGTTTATGAACATTAATTATAAAGCGAGAATTACACCTCATGGTTCTGAGTAATTCCTAAATATTGAACCATGGACGCTTAATTGCAAAATATCGAATCATGGATAACGAGACCAAAATTTCCACTGTTCGATATCTAAAATTAAGCGTCCATGGTTCGATATCTAAAATTAAGCGTCCATGGTTCGATAATAATTAATTGCAACTATATAAACGTCCATATATATGTGGTTCGATTCGATACTTAAAATTGTTGTCCATAATTTAGTATTATTAAAAATTCATATCCCTTGAACATATTTTATGTCATTTTTATTTTTAATATTTAAGAGATTTATCTTCAGAGCCGTGTGTGAATTTATTTACATTTTTATCTTCTTTTGCATTCGACCATCACTGAATGGTTTAAAATATGGAATGAATAGTTTTACCCGGATAGATATATACAATTGGGGTAATTTTTTTCTTTTACCCATTTAGAAAATGAAACACTATGGGAAAGATATAGCAGCATGGGGGAGGATTAATATATATAGATTAACACTCCATAATTAAAAAAGTTAGCCATTCTTAATATTTCTGTAATCTTTAAAATTTTCCATAATCTCTTTTAAGATTTTTTAGGCCTGCTTACCATTAACGAGGAAGATAATATACCAAAATTAAGAGGCTTTTCATCTGCCATAAATTTACACAGCCTTGCATTCCTTCAATCACCACATCTAAATTAATTAAGCTTCTTCTGACCATGCATGAAGGAAGGTAAAAACATGCATCGATCTACTCTTCTTCTATCATATCTAATTTTAGTTCGTTCATTTTAATTTGTTCCTTGAAATGTTTTGTTCTTTAATTGTTTTTCTAATATGATGCAGTCTAGCTCCAAAATTTCATCAGATCATAGTGAGGTATATATGTTGGGGATCCCAACAAATGTCCATCTTGTATCTTCAATCAGATCAAGAAATCCTCAAACAAGGAGCAGCTTGAGGTACTCTTTTTTGACTGTATTGATCTGTCAATCTACTTCAATCTGCTTCTATCTAATATCATTCATGTTTGCTTTAATTCCGTTCAGAAATCTTGGGAGGCCTTTCTTGAAGCTCGAGGTCATCATCCTGCTAGAAATCTTGGGAGGCTTTCCGTTCTTTCCACTCGGCTGTTAGTCATCAATGGTGCTCGACAAGCTTCATGTAATCCGAGTCCAATATTTCCATATTTCAATTTATTATTCACTGATAAATTAGCCATTTACCTAATTATAAATCAGAACCATTTGATAATGAAGAAATTCAAGGCACATCTCAACATTCTGGTGGAGAAACTGAAGCTTAAAAAGAAGAGAAAAACATAGAATAAAAGCTCATCAAGGGGAAGGATGATAGTATCTGTAGATGCCGAAGAAGGTATTGGTGATACCCAAGCAAATCGCCAGAATTCCAGCACACAACGAGATGATCGCCCATGGACTCCCAAAGTAATCCCTGTTCAGCTTCGCCCTCCACTTATTCCATGGCGTCCTGTAATACTTCATGATGTCTCTGCTCAGTTTGTGATTACTGTCCCTGGAATCCGATTCCACGATCAGTCCCTTGCACATCATGTTAAACATGGCCGCGATGTTCTTGTCGCTGCCTAATCCGTGGTCGATGACGCCGTTCTGGTGCAGAATCTCGACGTCCTCGGCGGTGTTGACGATGAAGTCCATGAAAGCCGCGTAGAAGGTGAAGCGCTTCCCCCGACCCGGGTTCGCCTGCTCGAAGGCGATCAGGTTCCGGAGGAAGGTGTTCGTGTAACTGTCGATGAGGATGTGGGGGATGGACATGGCTCCGTTCTCGAATTGGATGTCGAGGAAGTTGAAGTTGCCGGATCCCTTTCGTCGCTGGAACTTGATGCCTGCTTCTTGGAGGCGTTTCGCCGAAGGGACGGTGAGGAGTGGCCGGAGACGGTTCCGGCGGTTGTTGTCGTCGTCGGAGGAGGAAGTGGGTTTTTTCCGATCTGAAACGGGGAGGAGAGAGCTGCCACGAGGAGAGTCGAAATTGGGCAGTGGGTCGTGGGTGGGGGAGTGATCGGAGGTCGCCATGAAGTGGGAGTGGAGGAGGTGGAGGAGGTGGAGGAGAGAGGACTCTTCCGGGTGGAAAGATTTCTTGCCCTGGATGGAAGATTCAGCCTTGCTGAGAATATAATAAGGGGTTTTGAAGAAGTTGACAGTCAGAGAGATTAGAGAAACAGGGGAGGCTTGTTTCGCGAAGGAATTGAAGAGATGAACCAGGACGAAGAAGGGGATTTGATTTTCTGCGAGGAGCAAGTCTCGAGCTACGCATCTCAGGATCCATTCCGAGGTAGAAGCGAATATGAGGTCTCCCTCGAAGAGCTCTTTCTTCTCTTCCCCCGGTTCGGACTTCCTCTGTTCTGATTTCAGGAAGAGCTCCAAGACGAAGCAGGCGTCGAGCATCAGCATTTCTCCAAACTCGTCTTCCCGAACTGGGATCTCTTCGGAGTAACAGTCCCTGGCGGATTTCTTGAGTTCTTGGACTTTGTCGAGGATGTCGTCGAGGGTGAGGCCTTCGTTCCGGGAGCAGAAGTCGCGGAGGTACTTCCACTTTTTCTTCTCCATTTGCTGGAGTCGCATGTTCTCGCGGTGGTAAGGTCCGATGGAGAGGATTTCGGGCTCGTATGCGTCCTCGTTTGTTCTGCGGATGATGTGCGGGACCTTGACGATTGTGGGTAGCCCTGTATGTGTCTGCTCTGCTGTCAGAGAATCGTATTTGTTTTTTGCAGAAATCATCCATGACTGATCGTCTTCTCCTTCTCCGGTACTCATGTTTGAGTTCAGAACTCTTGATAATTTCTGAGAAGAATTTACAGGAGAGAAGAAGAACAACAACAAGAAAAAGAAGAAAGAAGGAAAAGAAGAAGCACAAGAACAAGAACAAGAACAGGAAGAAGAAGAAGAATAAGTAGTAGTAGTAGAAGAAGAAAAGCAAGAAGAAAGAGGAATAAGAAGAAGAAGAAGAAGAAGAGAAGAAAAAAGAGGGTGACTCACTTACTCCCTAATGCCTCATGTATAAATTAAGTTGAGCTCGACCATGACATGAGCCATGTATAACAAATATTGAATAATAAATTAGCAACATGATTAAGGGAGTATTATGAAAAACCCAAGTGGATATGGAAGTTCTAATCAAGGAGAAGAGGTGATTAATTAATCACCCACCTAACAATGACCCATAAATCTAAGACCACATTGTGGTAACAAATATTGAATAATAAATTAGCAACGTGATTAAGGGAGTATTATGAAAAACCCAAGTGGATATGGAAGTTCTAATCAAGGAGAAGAGGTGATTAATTAATCACCCACCTAACAATGACCCATAAATCTAAGACCACATTGTGGTAACAAATATTGATTAATAAATTAGCAACGTGATTAAGGGAGTATTATGAAAAACCCAAGTGGATATGGAAGTTCTAATCAAGGAGAAGAGGTGATTAATTAATCACCCACCTAACAATGACCCATAAATCTAAGACCACATTGTGGTCATGAGGCTTAATCCAAGAACAAATTAGTAATTTATTGGAGTTTTGAAAAAGAAATGAACTCATGTTCATGTTCACATTTAGGTGGCAGCATAAACTAATGTTTGTGACCTATGTTTCTGTGACATTAAAGATAAATATTTTGGATGTCATTGTACAAAAGTGATGTGACATTGACCTGCTAATACAAATACATTTGTTTTTCATGGATGATTATTATATGTAAAATATACTCCTAATAATAAAAGTTGACTTGACTATGTTTATTATTTTTATACTATTTTGATACCACTTACACTTTGATTTAATCCTTTTTGCAATGGGAGTGTTTTACAGGTAAGGGCAGAATAAAGAGATTAGTTGCTGGTGTGTACTTGGAAGGTGGCACAAGTTAATGCCTACATAAAAACATTCAACTAATTTTTTTGTTTTACTTTTGAAAATGAAAAGACTGATTTTAATATATCCTTTATTTATAATGAATTTCAAAATTTCCTAGGTTAATTGTGTATTTTAATTTGTTAAAATTACTGAAAATTTGCCATTACTAGAGGGTTTTGGTATCTTTTATGACATTGGAAAGATATGTAGGCTTTTGGGCTATATGTCAAGGATGAGTATATATAATTAATTACAAATATAAAAGAAAAGAATAAAGGGGTAATTAATAAGTTCCTCCTAGCTAGACATCACAGTTTACAGATCAAACCAAGTTTGTAGCCAAAAAGAAACATAAATGTGGAGGTTCATAGCCAAAAAGAGACATAAATCAAACTAACATTTTTCCATAAGGTTTAATTTGGGTAAATTCTACTACCCCCTAGACAAAATGTCACTTTAGTAAGATTATAATGATAGAATGTAATAGAAAAACATAGATTCTTGATGACCATACTCTAATGAGGAAAAATAAATAAATTAACTCATCCTTGAAAATTTCTCTTTAGCCTTTTTTAAAAAAAATAAATTATTCTGGTAAAAACAAATTAATAGGATAGTGGATAATTATTTTCTTCATGACAAATCATGATAAAGGTAATTCATCATTAATTTTATCAATCAACATTAATGGACAATACTGCATGGTCAATAATGCTTCAATAAGTTTGAATAATTTTAAACCTATACTTCTAGATAAATGATATAAACTATAAAGTGAGAGATTTGCAGTTAAGTATTTATCATAAGTCACATACAAGTGATAAAATTTCCTTTTGCAGAAGGATGATTCATAACTTTCATAAAAAAATAATAATTACATGTTATTTTTTTTAGAATTAATTACTTATCAACTCAAGTTTATTATTTGACATATTGTCAAATATTAGAATACTGCAATATGAAAATATAAAGAGTTCCCTACAATGATAATATTTTTTAAACTATAAAAAATAAATAATCAAAGATTAATAAAATTATGAAATAACAGGTAGAATTTAGTGGAGATCAAAGTCTACTGGAGTACAATGTGGAGGTGGTTAAATGTTCTCATCAATATTGTAGGTTGAAATGTTCTCTTGTAGACCATTGTCTTTTTTTATGTTAAATTCTACTTTGATTTCTATTATAGATGCATCCTGAACTCACTGGGACCTGCTAAGAATAAGAATGAGAATAAATATTGTATCAGTTTCTATTAAATACAAAAATAAATACTGTTTTTCATTCATTTGCACATTAAAAGACTTGACCATGCTTGCCTTTGTTGCTATTTTTTCTTGGTGTTCTTGCAATAAGATGCCATGCATTGAAAAGGATCAAACTAATTAATTAAAAGCCGCCCCCAAATGGTTATTTATTGCAGCCTGCAGGCCCTTTGTCCCTCATGCATAGAAGAAGCATCTTTCTTTCTCCACTTAATTCATTTCTTTAGTCATTTTCTTCTTTCTCAAGACAAAAGACTCCAAAATGGTTTAGTTAAGAAATGGAATTTCAATGCGTTCTTAATATTTATCATGTGGAAATATTGCTTCAACAGTATATAGTGGGTAAAGAATAGGAACAATAAAAATACAAATACAAATAATATATACTAGATGAAAAAGTTACTCCCTTCCAAGTAAAGTAAATACAAGTTCCAATTATAATTAGACATGTAAATTCAGTACTGGAGATGAAAGCATAATAATATGGGACACTGTGGAGATTGTTGTTTGATGAAATTAATGCCCCTTGATTTCATGCAATTCCTTGCTTGTAGACCTTTAGCTTTTGATCAGGACAGACTTGTAATATGTTTGCATTTATCTGAAGACATGACAAGAATCATATATAATTATAATGTTAATTATATCAATTTAATTTAATTAAATTAAAATACAATAATAGAACCTCTCCATAGAAAAACAAAGCACTCACCTTGTGAAATTGTTCACTTTGAAAGAAAAACAAGCAAGTGGAGGTTTCCAAGATGTACACTTACTGTGATGTCCACATGCCTGGAAATAAAGAACTGGTAAGGAAGGAGAAGATAAAAGAAAATATTAAGAAAATAGTTATACAGATAAGACTGTATATGCACAATATATATATCTGAAAGTTGTTATTGTTTGAGGATTACTTGATCTGGTTGAAGATTTGTAATTCACTAATTTAAGTGGAGCTTTTGGAGTCTACAATGAATATAAGCTATCAAATTAATTATTACTTTTTCTATTTACTTGAATATAAATCACTGTTTTAATAACTGAACCGAACCGAACCTAACCGAACCAGCGGTCCGACCAGTTGAACTAGAATCGGAGGCATGTCCAATTCTTATTGACTCGGCTCGTTTCACTATAATTAATATCATTTTTACCTTTTTTTGTTACAGAAATATTAAATATATGTAAATTATCGTGTATAATATTCATTGGTCTGACCGGGTTCAACCAAAACCGAACATAGTGCCGATTGGATGGCCGGTTTTTAAAAACATTGATATAAATTCATAATTTTAGGTATACCTTTACCTAGAGAATTATTGGATAACTCCCTTTCTCTGTGGAAAATACAATATGGTCATGATATCCTAGTTATAAAATTTTGTCACATTATTTTTGTGCCAATAATTTTAACCACAAAATAAATTTTTATTTTGTAGAAAACATCTATTTTCTTGCAGTGAAATTAATCTCTGAGTAATTCTGAGTTGGTTCAAACAGTTCATTTTTAAAAAGAGGTACGATTTGGCCACAAAAAAATTTCAGGAAAAAAAAAACAAGAAAATAAATTTAATTTGATATGTTATAATTAACAAATCATATGAAATAGATTCAGAAATTATAATTAACATGATGTATTGGTCAGCATTCCATGGTAATTGAGCTAATTAATGTGCCTGAGTACCTAATAACTCATGAAAAATTATGTTATTAATGGGCCGGGCTACACTCCTTTATAAGTTTTTTTTAGAAAATCAGATTTTCATCAAAGGTAATACTAATACTCAATTTTTCATTCAACTTCAATATAAAATACTATAGGTTAATAGTTAATTAATGTGCTTAAGTATCTAACAAGGCATTAAATGGCCATGTAATTGTAAACCTATTTTTCCATTCAGTGAAAATAACTATGACTATTACTTAGCTTTCTAGCTAATTAAGTATCGAAGAAGCATTTAATTTTTTTACTTAGTTGTATAATAAATATTTAAATTTTTTTTCATTTCAATTCAGGTGTCTTTCACTTCCCACATACCTGTACACACGTATATGCAAAAAAAATCAAACAGCCCTGAAAAAGCAAGAGGGCAAAAAATATTTAGTGTTCGAAAAATCAATGAGCCCTAAAAATTGTCCTAAAAAAGCAAAAGAACAGAAAATACGTACACAAAAAGATAAATGGCCCTAAAACAGCAAGAGGGTCCATAAAAAAAAAAATAATAAAAAATAAAAAATAAAAAATAAAAAAACATGCATGTGTGTGTGCGTGTGTGTGGTTACATGTTTGAGACTTACTCGTTCGTCTTCTCTAAACGTATAATTCTCGAAGGGGGCAAACTGTAGACGCTAAAATGTGATTGACCCATCTACGGTGAGTCCAATCGCCCAGTAGCCCATCGATCGATCGTCACATACTCATTGCGAGCCTATCAATCAATTTTTGGAGCCGCCCATTAGTAGCCCAATTGCTGATCCGCGTCACCGCCACATCATCAACTGCATCACCAACACATCATCAATCGCGTCATTGCTACATCATCGACCGCGTTAATCATTGGCCGCATCACTGCTGAAATCGCCACAGTCAGCACCAACTCACCACCTTCAAGCCATTGTCATCAACCATGTCATTCGATCCTGTCGATCCTGATTCGGTGGAGCGACGGAAGAGAGAGAGCACCAAACTCTTCACTCTCACTCCACTAGAGAAGCCAAATACAACAAAAAGACTCTGTCGACTCTCCATCTTAAGGATCGACAGAGACTTAGGAAGAGCCACAATCTTCCTCCCTCTTCTCACTCGACCAACAAAAAAGGATCAACCTCCTCTTTTCTGGGATTGACCTTCAACAAAAACACCCAACTAACTACAAATAGACGGGATCAGTCTGTCAAAAGGGTAGAAAAATCATTATTCCAGAAAAACTCCAAACACAGAAGTTCGAACCATTCAAGCAACCTCACATTCGTCGAAGACCGTCAAGACTACTGAAGCAGTTGTGTACAACCGTCGAAAACACAACACGGGACACAAATACTCCCGTTCAACCGGTCAAACCCGTCGCCTGTTTGTGTACATTCTTCGGAGTTCTCAACTCATCGTCGCATGAAGCAGTAACTTGGCCAGCACACGGATATCGAATCAGAGGAAAGCTAGGAGATCGCATCCCCTCATTTCCCCAATTCGCAACACAAAACTTGTAATTTTCTCTGTATCTTTGTCGATTTAATCAATCGATCGCGCTGCTTCGCGGATCGGAGGTTTTTTCGAAGAAACAACAATAAAATCCAAAGCAACCAAATAATGTCTCATAATGCAAAGGAAGAAAGAGGGAGTTAAAAAAAGAAAAAAAATCAACTTAGAATTGAGAATATGATATACAACATATTCAGCTTTAAAAATTCAAATTAAAAAAAAAAAGAAAAGAAAAATTAACCCTTTCTTGACAATTTCTCTTTAGATTTTATTAAAAAAATATTATTTATGTTCCTTGCCCTTTTTGTATCAGTTTCCATTAAAAGAAAATACAATAGAACCACGTACATTTATTTCATTTGCTTTACCTGCATATAACGGTTTAGAAAATCAAGGTGGTGTCCGGTTTGGCCCCCATCTCCTCCTTTTAGAATTCAATAGAGGGAGCCCCCCCTCTCCCCCTTTCTGGCTCCCCCACCCCCCAAGATTCCGTTATGTAGTCATTTTCAAGTGTATTGTCTTTAGAGGTGCACGCAGTACTCTCAAGCTATTTCATTAATTAAATAATTATTGGGCCCCTTAATTTCATCAAAACCCTAAGAGAATAAATGAAAAAATACACATAAAAGTTCACCATATATATATTTTAAAAACCTAACCGGCCATTAAACATATTTTTATAAGAAAACAAAAAAAACAAAAATAGTACTGGTTATAATGAACAAGGTTGAGTCAATAAGAACGAAACATATTAGTCCGCAGTCCATGGTAATTGAGCTAATTAATATGCCTAAGTACCTAATAAAGCATTAAAAAAATGGTGTTATTGAGAAGACTACACTGATCTTCATCAAAGATAATATTCATTTTTCATTCAATTTCAATATAAAATACTATGAGTTAATAGTTAATTCATGTGTCTATGTATCTAACAAAAAGAAAAGTGGCCATAAACAGAAGGGAACCACACAAACTCACATGTACTAAATTCAGTCTTAGACATTTGTAATATTGGTAATTGGGCTAATTAAGAAAACTTAGATTATAAATTTAATTTTTGTACCCAAGTAATCCAATTAAGCATTTAATTTTTTTTTGCACTTAGGTGTATAATAAATATTTACTTTTTGTATTTCTCTATTTAGTGAAAAATACTATGATTATTACTTATCTTTATTTCTAGCTAATTAAGTATCTAAGAAGCATTTAATTTTTGTACTTAGTTGTATAATAAATATTTTTTATTTTTGTCTTTTCACTATTTAATATTTATCCAAAGTCGTATTGGATTTTGACCACGTCAGAGTGAGAGACAGTTGGCCAAAGGCCGTTGGACCCACAACTACAAATTGCTACCTCTGTGGACCCCGCAACAGAAGCTCCTTCTCCACTTCACAGGTTAATTATATATATACCCTCCAATCTTCGTTCCATTCCAAACATCAAATACATGTATACACTACACCTCTGAAAGTGCAAATTATGAGAAAACCAACCTGAGACGACTGACCACACAGGACACAAGCAGCAAAAACCAAAAAAAAAAAAAATATATATATATATATATATCGACAACGGAGATGAAGACAGAAGATTGTACTAAAATATATATTTTTAAGAAAAAAATTCTGGGTCCCTTTTTTTTTATCATGGATCATCGTGTCCGACGACGGCGAACGGCGATCTAGTCGATGAGGAATTCCGGGTCCTTCTCGAGCCTGTCCATGGCGTAGGAGGCGAGGGAGATCTCCACGTCGACGGAGCCGCCGCCGTCCCTCCCGGGGTAAAGGAACACCATCCCGTCGAACTTGTTACTGCTCCCGGTCCGGACCTGCTCCGGACGCCCGAACCCGAAGTCGACGTCGTAGACCTGGAACCGGGGCGAGCTCCCGACCGCCACGACGTTCTTCCCGGCGTCCCGGTACTCGAACAGCTTCGGCGCCTCCTCCCACCCCTCCAACCGCCCCCTGATCGCCTCCGAGTCGTGGGCCCCGATCGCCGCCTTCAGCAACCCGGCGCCGAACTCGGGCGGTTGACTCAGCAGGCCACCCGCCGGGGCCCCCGTGAAGACGGCCTGGATCAGGTTCCCGAAGTACGACTCCGGCATCGGCGGGGAGACCCGCCTCCGGCAGTCCGCGAAGATGGTGAAGACGCTGGGGTCCTCCGGCGCCAGGAGCCGGGCCCGTGTCACGGCCCGCCACACGTGGGCCCCGAGGGACTGGAACGTGGAGAACTCCGGCGGGTTCCGTCCGGCGTTCGCCGCCGACTTCATGGACTCCAACGCCGCGCCGGAGAAGCGGAAGACGCGCTCCGGGAGCGGCGGCTCCGCGGCGGGGGGCGCCGGGGCGTCCTCGGCGATGAGGGCGTCCGGGATGTCCAGCTTCACGCGCGTGTCGCGTGCCTGCTTCCGGTCGTGGAAGGGCAGGACGGAGATTTCGTCCGCGCCGCGACAAATCTCGGCCCACGAGCCCATGAAGTGCCACGTGGAAGTGCCGTCGAGGACCACGTGGTTGAACGCGCAGCCCAGGGCCAGTCCGTCCTTCAGCCTCGTGAACTGCCAAACCCCCCCAAATGTCTCCCATGTCAGCATATGATGTGGCACTTTAATAATAAAAAAAAAACCAGGCCCTGGGCCACCTCAAAAGGTAGGGGGGTAAAATGGTAAAAATGGTAATTCAATTTTACCATTTTACCCTCCTTCCCTGGACAAAAATAATAATATTAATATTTATATATTCTACTTAATTGAGGAACTAGGTGACATACATGCTAGGTTATTTATATCCTCAAAGAATGCACCCCCCATTAGAATAATTTTTCTTTGTTTTTTCGGGAAAATAATTTTCTTTTTTGAAGAAAAAAAGAAAAGTAATTTAGATTAATGGGGAAGGTCAAATTGGTAAACCCAGCTTATACGTGCATTGAAGGCCAACATTAAGGCACCGAAAAAACAGGCCAGTAGTATCGGTGGAGACATAAAGTCCATTAATTAAGACAGTAGTGAGAAAGAAAAGGAGAGTACGTATAAGAGAGTCATTAGGGGAGTTTAAAGGCATTTAATTTTCCATTTTATATACACCATTTTTATAGTTTATAGTTTTTAACCTTAATTAACTGCTTGTCCAAAACGGGTTTAATTATTAATCTCAATTAGTGAAGCTAGTCATGGGATTGATGAGGGGCTAATTACTTATATATAATTAATTACCTGAACAGCAAGGAGGGGCTTGTGGAAGCCCTGGAGGTTGAGGACCCCGGCGTAGGGTACGAGCACCTTAAACAAGCCGGAGACCTTGTCGTCCGAGAGCTCCTCGACGGAGACGTTCTCGGCGATGGCCTCGATCACCTCGACTCCGGCGGCGTCGTCGCCGCACTTCTCGATCCGTAGCACGCCTTCCTCGTCCCTCCCGAGCCTCCCCGTCAAGGGGTAGAAGTGTTGCAACACCGCACCTAGACCCTCCTTGAGCTTCCCCACCATCTCCTCATAGTTCACCCCCTTGTAGAGCAGGATCTTCGAGTTGTAGAAGAAGGTCAAGAAGGGGAGATCAAATGTGGTGAGTGGGCACTCCGTCTGCTCCACCTTCTTGGTGGAGAACACCTTGCTCCTGCTCTTCACCTTCACCACTGATCCCTCCTCATGGGTGGTGCCATTCTCCACAGCCATTCTGATCTCTTACAGTACAGATGATCAGAGAGCAGAGAGCAGAGAGAGAGAGAGAGAGAGAGAGAGAGGTGGCAGCAAGTTGAGCAGATCTTTGTGGAGGTTTCAGAGTACAGGAAAGGGGAACTTTTGGAGGAGAAAGAGGAAGTGGGGAGGGGGTTTATATGAGAGAGGGTTCATAGGATGTGGTTGGGGCAGCATTGAAGGGTTTGCATGGGGTTAGGTGCCTCCCATTGAATGAGGCCCTTCCATGCACAGATAAGAGGTCTTATCTTCTTTTACTTCTTTTCAACAAGGGTTGCACCTCCTAATCTGCCAACTGAAAAAGAGGTGGTGATTACACTCACATGACTTGATAAATGAACTTTTTTGACAAAGGGACTGGTGGATTAATTAATGTCCTTTGCCCTTTCCAAGGCCCCCTCTCCCCCCCTCCCCCCTCCCCCCTCTGTTGCAAGGTATGGTTTTCTCATGGCAGTCAGGCTCACTCAACTGGCCAACTTTTAAAATAAAGACTGGAAGTCACAGAGGGACAGCATGGAGGGAAAATGACATGAATGAATGAAAAAAAAATAAAAAAAAAAAACCATAAAAAAAAAAAAAAAAAAATCTGGGTGCAGTGTGAGGAGTTTGGAATATATATGGTTCAAGTGGATTTTAAGCATCAGTTTAATTAGTAACGGTAATAGATAAGCATCATATATATATATATATATATATATATATAGTATACATCAGAAATCTCCTGTGATAAAGTTATCATAGTGTTAATTAATTGTTAGAGCTTTTGCATCTTGTTGGTTCGAGACTGTTTGATGGCGATCCAACCAGACCTATTTGTGGTCCAACCAGTCGAGACAGCCACTTCTTGCGGTTTTAACGCTATTCCGGTTTAATTTGGTCCTTGTCTTCCTCCATGGCCACTTAATTAATTAAGCCAGATAAACTTTCTTAACTTTTTTTTTTTTTTTTTTTTTTTTTTTTTTTTACACACTTTTATAAGATAAGAATAAAGTGCATGATTTATTACTACATCTAAGAAAACATATTTTTTCATGCAAATATTCACGGTATAAATATATAATTGAAGACTAAATGCATGCATTTGTAACAATATTAATTGTGCAGGATATATATCATCAGCTAGCTAATTAATTAAGACACTATAACATTTTATAAAATAGCCTTTCCCATGTTTGTTCATGTGTATATATAGGTAAACTAGTTAATTAAGACATGTATTCCATCTCCTTTTTTTAATTGACACCCATCAGAATGAGTTGAGGGGAAGGAAAAAAAGAGGAAGCATGCAAAAAGCAAAAACCAATAAATTAATGAGAATGGAGATGAATTAGCCACCAGCTTCAAGTGCAGGGACAGAATGAAATAGCAGGAATCAAAGGAATTGCATTCAAGTTTAGAAGAGGGAAAGACAAATGGGAATGAAGAATATATACTGTTTCAAGCAAGAAAAATCTATGGACTTAATTAATTTCCTAGGGTAAATATTAAGAAAATAAAAAAAATTAATCCCGGGAGTTTAGGGAAAATATTAAGAAAATAAATATTAAGAATTCTTAATTATTCTTAAACAAGAGAAAGTGAAAATAGACTAATTCAACAGAAACTGACTAGCTCATGAGTCGACCCGCATAGATTCGATGCCGACTCGGACGAGTTAAAACGTCCGCCCGGTCATAAACTAGAAGAAGGGAAGAAAATATTACGCATTTTATAAATTAAGGCATGCAGCCAGATCCGGGGTGTTCGTCCAAGGACAAAAAAATCACTGTATCTTTTTAATTTTTCTCTTTCAAATTAACCAATAGTTAATTAATGTTTAGAAGAACAAGCTTGAGTACGTCAAAAAAGGTACTTAAAAAAGTCCGGCCTCTTTTGTTTAATTACTTGTAAGAGTAGTGATTAATTTTTCCAAAACAAAAGTTTAGACTTGATCAGGGTCCTTTACAACATTTAAGGGTACTAGTGAAATGGTGCACTGTGGTTAGTAGGTCATGCAGTGGCACCACCGAACTACTTCATTTATAAGGTGTAACTAAGAGGATGAGCCGAAAGCTTAAATTAGAAATGCCAAGCCATTAATGGGGAATTAAGAAGGGGGTGGAGAGGGGACCGGGCCATTTCTTCTCAATTTCTACTCTCACTAGTACAAACTAAGGCTATAATCGAAAAGCCAGTCCCCATAGGCTTGGGGATAGGCTGCCCGTCCCCATAGGGGGATCCCCACAAATTTGGTCCTCATAGCCCTGGGGATGGGCATATAGCCACCCGTCCCCACAGTGATTCTTGTAGGGACGGGCTGTCCGTCCCCATAGCTAGCATGTGGGGACTGGGTCACCCATCCCCACAGCGGTTGGCCTTCTTTGTGTGTAAAAGAGCTTAGCCAAATACGCCCTAATTTTAACCAGGATTTGTGTGGGAAAAAACCTCTGTAGACTCACCTTTAGAAATGGAGGAAGAAAGCTAGTAAAAAGTGTTAGTTAAGAGCAATATAGTTTGATACCCCATTAGATGACCTGAATATATATATATATATATATATATACCCCTTTGTGTGGTTAATTATAAACCTTAAGGGAAGGGTGGTCACCTCCCTAGAAAAATCATGCTATTATATGCTCCTATTTGAAATGTATAAATAGTGCTTTTTTTTACCAGTTAATATTACCCAATTACATGCTAATTAAAGAAGAAGAACATGCATATATAAATAGTATATATACTCTGTGTAAACATATA
Source organism: Aristolochia fimbriata (assembly GCA_019845555.1). NCBI lineage: Eukaryota > Viridiplantae > Streptophyta > Magnoliopsida > Piperales > Aristolochiaceae > Aristolochia > Aristolochia fimbriata. The sequence goes on from CM034083.1 coordinate 2,121,099, forward strand.
TATAATTCAGGGTTGTTAATTAACGATTAAAAATAAAAATAAACTTAAATATAAAATATATCATGTATTGATTAAAGTTAAATTAATTTTAAGACTAAAAACTTTTATTGGTAATCTTTCTGCCGTAATTAAAAACCATGCATATGTATCAATGGATGTAATTAATTAACCATCGAAATGGGTACAGCCATGTCTTGAGTATATATATGAAGTCGAGTAAAATTCGAATTAGTTATCATAAGAAATTTAATAAAATTAGGTGGGAACATATTGGACCTAAGTTGTTCAAAAATTTAATAGTGGAATTAATATTACTTAAAAGACTAGTCGTACAAGTTCATATATATATATATATTGACGTAATTAAAACGGTGAAGGAATATACATTTATTTCTTGGAATTTATAACAAATAAAGGTGTGAAGGATATTATTTTTCAAATACATAATTAAGTATTTATTATCATAAAAATTACACAATATAAAAATAAATATTTAATATGTAAGGTATAGACATATCCAATCCTAAAAGAACTGACCACTGAACATGTTTTCGTTAATTTCCACTTACAAACTGATCAAGATCACTCAAATCACTGTCCTAGCTATATATGTGCAAGGGGTGCAAATATATTGAAGTGTATGCCATAAAAGCCTGATCAGAGACACCATCGAAGAATCCACCACTTGCCATGCAAATTTATTACGTACAACTGCTATGTGATTTGAACCTTAATGACAATATTTAATATACACATGCATGTCTTTGTGTTCAGAGACTGATCAGAATCTACGTTATTCTACTGAGATCGGTTTCACAGCTCTGGCAATAACACTTTGTAGTACATTGAGCACGTACTACATGTACAAGAATGTGTCAGTCCGCAGAAAATCAAAAATATTGTCGATTAATTGATCTCGCGGGATGGAAAAAATATTTATATAATTAATTATAAGCACGTCAAAATTAATTTTCCCATTTTCTTTGTAATATTTTTATTTTTTAAAATATAACAAGCTAAGCACTTTTTTTTTTTTTTTTTTTTTTCTTTAAATTTTACGGTGTATATATATATATATATATATATATATATATATATAGGGAAGGTTTCCCAATCATTTTCGCGAATATATAAAGTATAATTATAAGTAAGGTTTAATTATGTGAGTAAAAATTGAAAGAAGATTATGAATATGAACACCCATGACATGTGGTATTGCATGCACGTGAAATACTAGTTAAGGGGGCATGCCATATATCTAATGGTGTAGGGCATGCTCCCAGGCTGGCCTGGCATATTTGAAGCTGTTGGTGGTACTTAGGTGAAAGAACTACATGTCCCTTGCTTGTGCCCATTGTACCGGAGTAATAGTACATATGCATATATAGCTTGTTTGTGTCCCATTAAAAACGAAATCATGTGATGTCAACTTCTTCCTAACAGGGTCCACAACATGAAATTATATATACATATACATGGAGCAGCTAGTTAGGTTATGATCTCTCACTATCTACTCAAGCCACAATTGTACTAGTGGTGTATGAACTATCAACTTCATTGATTGGATAATTAAATACGTATAGATACGGATTCGATACTCTAAAATTGTTACAAGTATTAAACTCGAGATTTTTTTTTTTTTTTTTTTTTTTTTCTGGTACGTTCTGGTCGCCACCTCCAAATCGTTAGAGAGTATGTAGCTAGCTAGCAAAATAACTGCACATCATGTCAGGCTTGGTACTTTAGGGAGTATTCATTACGATACAACTACTAAATTGTTCATGTGTGGACGGTGGTCCTGTGGGTTACATCTTCGAAAAGGGAGGGCCATTATTTTTGTAGTTGAGGAAGGTAAGTTGGGAAGATGAGGCAGCTGGGTGATCTTGATCTGAAACATATATATATATATATTCTCGGCAAGTCAATAGCTAGCTTGTAATTTCTCAAGCATGCAGTTGTTGCCTAGCTTACATGAAATTTCTTATAAATCATAGTTAGGAATAATATTATATAATGAACTCCTTGCTATTTCCATTCATTAATATTAGGGGTCATTTATAATATTCTTAATTAATTTCTCTACACTATATCTACTCAAAAAAATTCTCTTCCAATAATGTTAGACACCTAGCTATATGTAAACTGATATTTTTCGTTTTACATATTGTGGGTAGAACAATCTTTTTCGTTTTTCATATCGTGGCTAGACCGATCTTTTTCACTTTACATATTGTGGGTAGACCAATCTTTTTCGTATTCATATAGTGGGTAGACCGATCTTTTTCGTATTCATATAGTGGGTAGACCGATTTTTTTCGTTTTTTCATATCGTACGTGGGTACGATTATTTACAACCGAATAATACAGCAAAAGCCACAATAACAACCAAGAAAATACAAATGCAGGGATTTACAATATAATAAAATATAATGGACCTTGGCAAACAAAATGAGCACATAAAAATTTGACACATGCATGATATTTGGAAGAATAGTGATCAACATTTTCAAAATTAATGTTGATCACTAGATACGGACCAAACCAGTTGAAATCCAGTCTACGGACCAAATGGGTCACAAATGTAGACCCTGACCAAAGTTATTGGGGTTTATGGCTGTGCAGACTGGACTTCATTTGAGGATTTCTTGATCTGGTTGAAGAAATTAACAATGGAATTGCAGATTAAATTATGAAGGGTACCCAATCAACCTCTTTCCTTGCAGATTTTTTTTTTTTTTTTTTTTTTTTTTTTTTTTTTTTTTTGTAGATCAAAATTACCCATAAATGTCATGAACAGAAATTGCAAGGAATAGAAATGAAAAGGGAAAACAGAAAAGACAAAAAGGTTTGGAGAAGAAGAAGAAGAAGAAAAGATGTGCTTACCCATATCCTCCATGATTTTGTCGTCTCTGGGACTAACAACTAGAGGCATCAAAACCCAGAAGAAAAGAAGAAGTTCTCCTTGGACCCAACCTAGGGGGCTTTTTTGGGAGGTTCTTGAAGGAGAGCAAGGTTGAGGAATTTATAAGAAATGAAGAGGCACTACTCCAAGCGTAGGTTATTAGGAAATGCAAGTTTTAAAAACATGGTTGAATGGGACATAAAATGAATTTTCTTACCTATTAATTAAGGTAAGTAAACCGATAATTTTACCCGTTTGCCTGTGCCGAATCTTACTTCATATCTGTTTACCATTATCATTATGCATACTTATAAACAATGCGAGGATGCATTTATATTTGATTCTTTTGTTTTAGAGCTAGCTTAGTGTTTAAAATTTTTTTATCTAAATGACAATATGGTAAAAGGTAAATACCTTCAGCCAATATTAGTAATGTGGCATAAAGCACATAAGATTGGTCTTTACTTTGAAAATAATTAACACAAATAGTCTTGCTTTATTTTGAAATTATTATTAATTATTTTAAATTTTAAAATTGTGCATTTGAAGAGTAGTATGTTCATATATACTTAATTAATTAAATGCATATATATATATATATATAGTAGTGGGGAAATTCGATTAATCGAAAACATTGGAATTTATTTAATTGCAGAGAGGATCGAGGTAGATCACAACTAGGTAGTAGTACTGTATACATCTATTGAGGAGTCCATCTGAATCTTTATTTGAGAAAATATGGGTATTCCGGTCGCCATTGTCTTCCAGGTAGATGCTTCAACCCGTTGGGTTCTTCACTACTACTTAACACTACAAAATTAGTAGATGGGAAAATTACCATAATTAAAGAAAGATTGTCAAAACATTCATAATGCACTACTTAAGTGATCAAAGATGGAGATGGAAGAGATCAAATGAACCTAGTTAAAGCTAGCTTAATTACCTTGAGCAACCTGAATTGATGAAGACTTGGAGGGGAATGGTGGTATCGCAGGCACCATTGAGGCCGCCAGGGCGATCAGGTCTGAAAGCAGGTGTCTTCGCAGCCACATCTCTAATACATTCACACACGGACTGGCGATTTTCTTGGGTATCAGTTAGTTTGTTGAGTGCTTTCATGGCGGGGCAGCATGAACGTATTGGTAATGTCATTACCTTGCCTGTGAGGTATGGTATACAGGTGCTGATATCTTTCATTAGTAACTTGTTGCAATCGATGGGGATGGCACCTTCGACATAGGGAGTGAACAAGGCAGAAAGGAGGGAGGAAGCAAGAGTGGTAATAGCAACACCAGAAGCCATGGCATGAATGCGTCCCATAACAAGCTGCCTCGATCAGTTTGCTGGTATTGACGATATCCACCTTCTTTGTGCTTGCTTATATAGGAAATACAACGAACAAGAGAGGAGAGAAGAAGAGATCGAGGAACTTGCTACCTTAATTGTTTCTTAATTAGGAGAGTTACTACAGACATGGCTACTTCCTAACTCAAGTTTCCTTGAGACACGATGGCTGCCAAACATGTACCCATTAATGTGCAAGGATCCATTATCATCTCTTCGCCAGATCATTCACTGTTTTAGCTTCCTATTGTTTTATGGATTTTTTTTTTACATGGAATGTACGTTTTCCCTATTATATATCTCTCTGAAAAGAAAGCTCGGTTGAGCTTTTATTTAAAGCACATAAGATTGATCTTTTATCTATCTTTTTAATTATATATCAAAGATAAACCTTCAAATATAACCACACTCTCCATCTAACAGGATTTCTTGATCTGATAGAAGAAAATAAATTAAACTTGCAGATCATGGGGTTCCCAATCAATTATCTCTAATATTCCTGTAGAGACCTCATTTTTTTTTATTGAGGCTCTTTCATTGTATTGCTTTCATGTTTACATTTGTTTTGTCCCATTTTATAACCTTAGTAATGTTCAATTATTGTTGCATGGGACTATATTTACATCCAAATAAGCTTGAGTACTAGTGGAACTGAGTCAACCACGGCTCAGCTATAATATATTGTGCATGGCACCGAGTGATCAGCAGTGACTCGGCTCCAAAACCTCCTTCATTACAAGACTCCTAGCCCTATTAATTGTCATGAAACAAAGGTACAAGTGTTCTTCCAGATCATCCAGCTGTTGGCTAAAGCTCGAGCCGATCTTCCGCAGCTGGCGCAACACTTCCTGACCCGGCTCGAGCCGCTCGTGGCACCTCTCCAAGAAGAACCGAACCATGGCTTGTGCGTGGTCGAGTTCGTTGTGAAGCCGAGCCACGAGCCTACTTATCGTGTCCAAATCCCTGTTCAAAATGTAAGTGCCCTTGGTGGCTGCGTCGAGCTGAGCCGAGACTCGCGCCCTTACTCGTGTTGAGATCGACCGAACCGGAGTTAGTAAAAGAACCGGGGTCGCAAGAAACACGAACACAAGAGTGTGAGCTGCTAGAAATACGCCGACCACGGCAACCGTAGTAGTGACGGCCACCAAAAAAATGGCTAACGCCTTCTTGACCCGGCTGATAAGCCGAAGCTTCACTCGAGCCTTTTCCCTCCCCACCTCAAGCCGCTTGAGCAAGCCGATGCAGCTGGCTTGCATGGAGTTGAACCGACTCAGCGATGAAGCGGACGAGTCAAACGGGTTGAGGGTGCGGGCGAACTCGGCGAGCCGGTCGGAGAATGAGTCGGGAAGGTGGTTTTCCGGCAAGTTGAGGGTGGTTTTCAGGGGAAGGTAATGCTGGCGGGTTTGTTCAATGTCCTTCAAGAGCAAGCCACATAAGAGGGAAGCCTTGGCTGTCTCAGAGAAGTAGTCTGAGATGAGAGAGTGGTTTTTGGACTGGTATTTGGTCCGGGCTAGGGCCAAGATCCGGTTCACTGTGGGTTGGTCCGGGTCCAGGAGATGCTCTACGAAGAGACGGTACGAAGGTAGGCGAGCCGCAGCCGTCAATTCCGTATAATTCGGCGATGCTGCATTTCCACCCGTTAGATCAAGTACGCGGGCCCAAAATTCGTTGTAAGATTCGGTTCGAAAAGCGTTCGCGTATTCCTCGCGGAGATCGACGGTGCAGGGACTCTCTCGCCTTGACCGTGATGACCCTTGAATTATTAAATATAAAAAAAAATCAAATTTTATCTTTTAATTTTTGGAAATTATTTGTTTAAATTCCAATTTTTGGAATTAAGTTAAATTTAAATGTAAATATTGAAAATATCCAAAAACAAATATAATAGAAATTCTTACCTCCACAAGCACCAAATATTTTCTTACTAAGCATAGAAAATTTGACTTTCATATTTCTTTGCTGATTCCCCAATGCTAATATTCCAAAAATCCCAAATTCGGACTACAGTCTATGAGCAAAATTATAAAATAAAAAATTAAAATAAAATGAAAAATAAATAATAATTGAATAGAACTTCTTACTCGAAGTTGGATCCAATTCCACCTAAAAGAACCAAAGGAGAGGCCTTGCAATGGCTGATACCTCTATCTATATATATGTCTATACTCGCTCCATTTACAAGGAAAGACAAGCTTTAAGGAAGAGGAAGAAGGAGAGTGCTTAGAGTCTAAGTGGCGTCTGACATTGCTTCCCTCTTCTAGTCAGCTTTCTAGAAGCTTTGTAGAAATTTAAATTACAAATACAGTATATATAAAAAATCAAAAATAAGAGAACCCGGAGGTTGATCAATTTGGTTAACCCCACAAATGGTTTTGGATTTTTCTGCATCCAATGGGTTAACTAAAAATCCGAATTTCAACAAAAAAACCGCCGGCTCCTTCTCTTGAGTGAAGCGATAATCTCATCTCCGTATATACGATCGATTTTGAGTATAGGGCGGTCTTCTACGCCTTAACTTGACCAACCTGTTCTATTTAATACATCTTTTTTAACCTATTTAAAAATATTAAAAAACACAAAATATTTAATAAAAACTCATGTTTTAAAAACTGAACCGGCCATCAAACCGGCAGTATGTTCGGTTTTGGTCGAACCTGGTTAAATCGGGTTGGACCAATGGTGATTGGTCAACCATTGAATATTATCCTCTATACTTTATAAATATGTTATATTTCTATAGGTAAAAAGACAAAATTAATGCTGATTAGAGTGAACCGGGCCGAGTCAATAAGAATCGGATTGGCCTCCGGTTCTGGTTAAACTGGGTTGGACCGGCCGGCCCGGTTCGGTTTTTAAAACATTGATAAAAACCTTCCCGCCTTCATTTACCCAAAAAAACTGTTGAACCCGGGTCTTGATTCCCACCAATAAATCAAGGTTAGGTGATATGTTTACTGATCATGAAAATATTTTTATTTTTAAAAACATGAATTGGACCTGTTTAGTTGTACTAGTGATGATATCAAATAGATTTCTAAAATTTAAAATCATGAAAAATAAAAAATAGAAGAGAATAAAATAAAAAAACCAAAAAAGGACAGGATATCCAGAAGCGAGTTATCGTAGCTCGCCGCAAACGTGTAGATCCTTCATTGGCTGTAAAACTGCAACGAAAATCTCTGGACCAGAGAAAGCTGAGAGGTTGGAATTTGGGAGTTCCGCCGCACTCCATTCGTGCAGAGGAGCTCGAAAAACGAAGAGAGGAAGTAATATCCGGGAAAGCAGGGAACTTTCCTTCAGAAGAGAGAGAGAGAGAGATAGAGAGAGATGGGCGACCTTTATGCGCTGGATTTCGACGGAGTTCTCTGCGATAGCTGCGGGGAGAGCTCTCTTTCCGCCGTGAAGGTTGGTTTAATTCTTTGCTTGGAAATTGTTATTCGTTCCACCACCAAATTTGGGTCATCTTTGATGAGAGCTGCTTGTTGATTTTCTGGCAAAAAGGCGGCTAAAATCCGATGGCCTCACTTGTTCGAAGGCGTGGACTTGGCTTTGGAGAATCGGATTGTCGATCAGATGCATGTCGTAAGTTCTCGGTCATTTCTATTGTTCATTTCATTCTGGTGGAGTTACCTTCAAATTTCGTTCCTTCATGTCTTTTCTGCTGCTACAGATCCGGCCAGTGGTAGAAACTGGGTACGAAAACATATTGCTTGTGAGACTACTTCTGGAGATCCACATGCCGTCTATCCGGACATCTTCGGTAAGTGATTTCCAGCATTTCTGTTCATGCCTTGAAGTATGTTTCTTGAATGGCTTCACCATTTTCTGGTTTGGGCTAATTAGGGCAGGGGATTGTCTTCCTCAAAAAATGCTTTGATTTGTTTAAGTGATGTTTAGAGATGTATGCATGAAGAATGATGTATGAGATTTTATGAGGCAGGTAGCAGAGGGGCTCACAGTAGATGGGATCTTGGAGAACTGGTTGAAGCTGAAACCTGTGATTATGAATGAATGGGGACAGACCAGGGAAGAACTGGTTCCTTTTTTTGAGAAAATAAGAGATGAGTGGATGGAAACTGATTTGCCTGGTTGGATTGGAGCTAACAGGTGATACAGATTTTATGCTAAACCGTATTGAAATTTACTTATAGAGTAGGTAAGTTTTAAACCTGTAGGACTTGGTGATTGCAGATGAATCAGATTCTGATAGTGAGAATTGCAATGCAGATTATACCCTGGGATAGCCGATGCTCTGAGGTTTGCAAGCTCGAAAATATATATTGTCACCACAAAGCCGGTATGCATATTTGTTTCATAGATGTTGATATTACATGATTCAAAAGTGTTGATATTACTCAAGAACAATTCTTAAGTTAATTTATGAAGGACCTTGCACACACTGTATTTGTATTGAAGACACAAAGTGATCTAAGGACCTTTAAGTTTCAATGCATGGGTAGCTGATGAGAACATCAGATTGTCTAACATCCTTTTGTCTGTTGGATATCTGTAATTTTGGAAAGTGCTCATATCCAATCTTGTTATATCTTCCTTTCAAAAGAAAAAATCTTGTGAAATGTAACTCTAATTCTCTCATTCATTTAACTGCATACTACCGTTAACCTATCACCTTGTATTTTTTTCGTCTCAGAGCAGATATGCTGATGCATTACTCCGTGAGCTGGCCGGAGTAACTATCCCTGCAGACAGAATGTATGGTTTGGGAAGTGGGTATGTGCTGTGAACTGTATCAAGAAGTTTTAACTTGATATTTTTTAGAAACTTTTTAAACTTTTGGACTGCAGCCCTAAGGTGAAAGTTCTGAAGAAACTCCAAAAACTACCAGAACATGAGGGAATGAAACTGCAGTAAGAATCCCCGGGTGCCTTTTACTAGAGTTTCTGATCTTTACTGTTTCCTAGAGTTTCTGATCTTTACTGTTTCCTTAAACAACTGATAAATAACTTGGGTGGTCTGAAGCAGAAAACTTAATTTTCACTTATTTTATGACAGCTTTGTTGAAGATCGGCTGGCAACATTAAAAAATGTCATCAAAGAGTCTGAATTAGATGGATGGAATTTGTATCTTGGTAAACTTTTCTTTCTTAATCTCTTTCCCTTTGTGTGGCTAGAGAATTGGGAAAACCTCCCTTTTTAATCGTTCAGCTATGCTTCTTAACCCTCTTTACCATATGGTTGAGCAGTAAACTGGGGATACAATACACCAAAGGAGAGGGATGAAGCAGAAAACATTCCAAGGATTCGGCTGCTAGAGCTTTCTGATTTCAGCAGTAAACTGAAGTAGGCTTCCACAATCATTTTTTTATTTTGCAATACCCACTCTGTACTGGGGTTAATTTAAGTCATAATTCATCCAAACTGGATTGATTTACAGCAATATACTGTGATCCATTTATGAGGCAATTCTAGTCCTCTATTTACCATTTTTTTACGATTGTCGTCAGTTATACTCTCAATGTGATAAATTGCTAACTATGCATCTATGACAGACATCTCAATGCACAAGGCTGACCATATTTCTTTTTCTTCCAATCTTCCAGCAGCATGTCAACCCGACAAATTATAAAAATAAAGTAAAAAATACTTTCATGCTTAATCTACTTCAATTTTCAAAAGAGATTACTCATCTTAGAACTTCTATGTATCTTACTCTCTACCCAATCTGATCATAAATGAAGCACAGTTCGGGAACCTTAAATGAAGAATTGCAGACATCTAAGTGAGAATGGTGCTAGTATTAAAGTGCAGGAATCAAGCTTAGATGCATCCAAGTTGAAATTACCGAATAAAAGTAACAATGAAGTTCCTGAAAAAAGTGAAAATGGAAGCTTACACAGTAACATTCACCTGTTTCTTCACTATCCTGTAACCATAAAGGCTTGTAAGGGAGAGAGAGATTACAATTACCAGAACTTTAAAGCTCATCATTTTGATGCTTTGGCTCTTCCACAGTATCCACCTCATTATTTTCTTCCCCTCTCTGTTTCTTCAGCATTTCAATAACCTCCTCCAGTGGAGGATCTCCTGATCTACGGAATATATGATCTCCGATCTTGATTTCATATGCCTCAGGCTGACTCAAGATAAAGTTTTTGAACTGACAGAAGGAGAGAAGACAGAGAATTAGAAGAAACAGATCTGAACCTATAACAGACTCCAAAAAAATTGAATGAGAACTGTGAGGGCTTTAATTACAATCTTTTACATTCCAAATATATAAATACAAAGTAAAGCATGCATGTAAAACAGAACAATGAAATCAATTCAGACGAAAAGAGAAGATGAGTGAGAAAATAATCTACAAAAGCCCTGTTTGATTTGCAAGATCCAAACTTCAGCTTTTATTTGCCATTCAAAAGCCAAAAAGTTGAAATGAAGTATCAAACTTCACAAGTCGTTCTCATAATTTAAATGGAAAGGAGCCAAACCTCTTCTATATCCTGTCCGTTTTCCATGCTGAACATGATTGTATAAAGATCAATACCAGCGAACTGAGCCTCCATTGATGCAGTTCTAAGAACCTTTGCCCATCTTGTAGCTATCTCCGGTATGTCCTCCTGAAAATGTTGAAGGTAGGTCAGTCAAAGAAACATGTTGAAGATACAAAAAATTTCCTGTTCCAGTTCCTCATTCTGTGTGCATGAAATAATATTTGGGAAGCCACATTGCATCAGACGAATTAAAAAAAAAAAAAAAAAAAAAAAAAATCTGTAGTCCCAAATTCAGGTATTCAAGGTCAAGATTGAGAAAAAGGGATCTCGAGATTCATATGGAAGGAGCGCTGTGATAGGAGAGCAAGGTGATGCTCACCAATACACATGAAGAAATTTCGAGAAATTCATAACGAAGAAACAAAAAAGGGAAGCAAAAGTTAAAATTCAGAAAATTGACGCAAGTGGACCTCAACAAATTAAACTTGAAAATGCAAGACATAAGAAAAACTCAAGAATTTGGTGAACAATGAACCGAATCAGAAACAGGGGAGTCGAAAGATGGACCGAAATCACTAACACCATTGCAACATCAATACCCAAAAACTCAGAAAAAATGCAATTCCCTAATCCCTCATCATCTCATTCGCATCAAGAGACCGAAAAATTTCAAAACAAGAACAAAAGACAGGGACACGGAAGATCGCATTCACCTCATTCCTCGGGACGCCCAATCGAAGCTTCACGAACCCAAAAACAGGTCCGAACTGCCTCTTCAACATCTCGTCCTGGATTTTGGAAAGGTCCATCCCCTCAATATCCGGCGGGGGATCGAACTCCTTGGGACCCGCCGTCTTCTTCCCCCATTCCTTCCACCCCTCGTCCTCCTCGTCGTCCTCCACGTCGTCGAGGTCGTCGGGGATGGAGACCCGTCTCTTCGCTTCCGCGGATTGGAACTCTGCGAAGAATTGGACCGCGGCCGTGAAGACGAGGAGGAAGAGAAGCAGAGAGCAGAAGGCCTTGTGCTTCTTCATCATCATGCTGTGCTTTTCTGTTCTACGAGCTTGTGAGAGTTCGCGGAGGTCACCAGTTTAACATGGATGTGGCCATCAAATATGGCATGGAGCATTAGAGAGTGGACTAATGGGCTTATGGGCTGAACTCTTGGGCTTTTGGTTAATACCTGAATGGGCCTAATGTGGGTTCGGATCACTCAATACGATGGTACGATAGTAGTAGGTAGAGCTCGATTAGGCAACCAGATTGTGACACGACAGCGTACTAAAATATAATAATCGGGATTAAAACATTAAAATGAGAGCCAAAAGACCAAACACATTCTACCCCAAAATACTAGTTTCACTCAAAATACAATATTTCAGTGTAAAGTATTACACTTGGACGACTACTTACACTGTCTTGTCACAATTTGGTAGATGAATATTCAAAAAATAATTAATAATAATAATAATAAATTCTGAGCCTTTTGTTTTGTTGCACATGTAAATGTGTTTTTATACTTTTTTATATTTATTTATTTATATTTATATATATATATATATTTATTTATTTTTATTTTTTTTTATTTTTATTTTTTTTAAGGATCTTGAAGAAATATTACAACAACTTTGTGTTAGAAAGAACAGTGTCTCTAGTTTTCCCATAACAATGCTCTTTTAACTATTTCAAGAATCTGAAATTTCAGATACAAAATCTTCAGCTCTTGCCTACACTTACAGATACAAAATCTGAAACTCTTCGTCTCCTCCTTCCTCGAATAACCAGAAGCTTTTACTCACAAAATCTCCTCACTAAATCAAATCAACACGAGAACCCAAAATCCCAGAACGGAAGCGTCCATTCGAATCGTCACCATGAACGGAAACAAAATCAAACCCAAAAGCCATCTCCACTTAACTGCCTCAAAATCTCTCTCTATATATATCATGCACACCCACCATTTTTGCTGCACTCGTTTTCTTGCTGTAACTAAGATGGAGAAAGGGAAGAAGAAGGCACAGTCGCCGGAATGGAGTCAGTTGGACTCCGACCTCCTCGTCGACATTTTTAACAGACTGACACTCACGGACCTCCTCGCGGGGGTCTCTCATGTCTGCGAGGACTGGAGGATGGCCGCTTCCAAAACCCGGTTTTTTCTTCCGGGAACGGGACTTGATCTTCGCTTGGTCGATGCACTCCCCCCCAAAGAGATCGCCATTTATATTAATCTTCTCAGGTCTTGCCTGCTAACCGAGACGACCCAGTTCGATCATGTGCAGTTGCCGGAAGAAGTGATTCTTCCCAACGACGTTGTCATAGCTATCGCTCGGAGGTTCGTACGTGAATCAGTTTTAATAGTTTCTTCCTCCGTTTCAAACAAATGATTTCTTCCTCTGTTTCAAACACTTGATTTCTTCCTCAGTCTCAAACTTATAATTTCTTCTTCTGTTTCAAACTTGTAATTTCTTCCTCTGTTTCAAACATATGATTTCTTCATGTGTTTTTATAAAGCATAATAACATGCAGTTGCTTAAGACTTATCTCTAACATGTATGAACAGGTCTACTGCAGTGAAAAGTCTGCAACTACCCCAGATTTCAGTGAACCATTTCTCCCCTTCCCTTCTAGCCAAAACTCTGCCATTCTGGACCAACCTCACCTCATTCGAAGCATCTTCGTCGAGATCCACTGCCGTGGCCTGCATCAGGCTCCTCAATCTCCACTGCAACAATCTCGCCCACCTGGGTCTCTATGGATTGATCGAGAAACGCCAAGCTCAGGCCATCGTTTCGTATTTACCCGGAATCGAGAGCTTGGACATCAGAACCTCTTTCTTCTCCGAGTCCGCCTTGGATATCATCATCGACGGGTTGAAGAACCTGAAGAAACTGAACCTCAGGCATGCCATTTGTGGGGATGACGATGATATGTGTGACTTCACTCTCAAAGTTCTTCAGGGGAGAGGAGCCAAAAAACTGAAGAAAGAGGTCAGGGATAAGCTCAAGTCCCTTGAACAGTTGGTTTACTGTGGCGGGGAAACGTGTAGAAGCTGCTCTTGGTTTTACAAGGTCGATGTGGATCATATTCATGTCTAATTACATAGTCTCCTTTGAAGTTGTTACATTGAATGGGTTGGAATAAGAATTATGAAAGATACTGCATTAGTTTTGGATCTTTCTATTACTCAATTGTAGTATTTAAAAGGATCATCAAGATGAAAACAGTGCACAATGTACAAACCCAAGAAAGATGAATGTTGCATTGTAGAGGTGGTGGAATCCATCGGTGCATAAAACAGAGTAATATATTTAAGAGGATGAGGGAGAGGGAGGAAGCACATAAGAAAGAACGGAGAAAACGGATTGTATGCATGTGAGGAGAAGCAAAACAAGGGCACCAATCAATGAAAAGATCGCCCATGGATTGCTAAAATAATCATGGACCAGCTTTGCCCGCCACTTGTGTTGTTTAGAACTACAGTACTTATTTACCTCTGATGTTAGTTTCATGCTGTCACGATCCCAAGAGATGATAAGTCCCTTTCCAATCCGGTTGAAAAGCGAAGCCACATCTTCAAGACTACCCACTGAGTTATCAATAATCCCCTTGTAGGCTAGTTCTTCCACGTCCTTGGTTGTGTTTATCATGTTATCCATAAGAGTGGCATACACCGTGAAACAGAACCTTTGGGGACGATGGATCTGCTCGTACACAATCATGTTTCGAAGGAATATATTGGTGAAATCATCAATGTCTACATATGGGATCTCCATGACTCCTTTACTGAATTTGATGTCCAAGAAACTCCGCCCCTTCCCTTTGCAGATCTTGACACCTGCCTCTTGGAGTCCCTGAATGGTTGGGATGTTCCAGAGGGGTTGTGAAGGTTGAGATGGATGATCATATGACGAGTCCGGTCTGCAAGTTGGGAGAAGTTGCGAGCACGAGGAGAGAAGACTCTTCATCTTGAGAAGCAGAGAGTTGTGCGTTTGAGTGGAAAGTGGAGGAGGAAGGGGTGGGATGAGGTTTTGGTAAAGCAAATGGAGCAAGTGATGAGTTGACTCCACAGACACAGGAACAGAATTGGTCATCACAAAACTAGCCTTCCTCTGAAAGAATTTCATGGCCAGTTTGTCCAGAGGGAGACTAGGATTTGAGGGGCCATGGGTGTAAAATATGTGATGCAGGATGGAGAGAGGAAGCTGGTTTTCCACGAGGAGTATATCAGTACCTACTGAATCCCACACCAATCTGCTGTCACAAATTGGATCGCCAGATTCAAAAAGGTATCTAAACTCGCTAAACTTAAGGAATAACTCGAGTATGAAGCAACCGTCGAGCATAATCATTTCCACAAACTCAGTACTGCTGAGTGAAACATCTTCTGAGTAACAATTCCGCGCTTCTTGCTCTTTTCTCTGCATATCATCAAGGAATTCATCCAAGTTCACCCCCTTTCGAGAGAGAAAATCGTGGAGATACTGCCATTTGTGTTTTTCCATGGCAAGCAGATTCTCCTTCCCTCGGTGGTAAGGACCAATTGATACGATTTCGGGCTCGTAAGCGGCACTGTCGTATCTGCGAATTCGAGTAGGAACCCGGATGATTGTGGGTGTTGTTTTCTGTCGATCTATGTTCTTTAAAGAATCCAGTTTCTTTCTCGTAGAATCCTTCCATGCTGCTTTATTTGTTGAAAAAGACGATTCACTACTTTAGACTAGTTCAAAAAAAAAAAGTACTACAGATCACCAAAACTGACAGATGATTAAATCTAGCTCAACCTCATCCGCATTAACAGAAAATAAAAAGGGAAAAAAAAAAAAAAAAAAAAAAAAAAGCAAATAGCAAAGTTCTTTCCTCATTCCCCTCTTGCTGTTTGCAGGAACATCTCTGAAGTACAAATAGCAAATTGCAACAAATATATAAACGAGGAAACAAAGTTCTGGGTTACCTATTTTCTGATCCGGACTCGGTTGCATTGACTGGGATTCTCCATCCATCCGTTGCTCTGTGTAGACTTCCTCCAGCTTCTTCCATGTTTCGTAAGCCGTTTCAAGACCAGACACAGGGGAAAGACTTTCCTCGCTAAGAGTCGCATTGATCCAGCTCACTATCATCTGGTCAGTCTCGAACCAGTTCAGATACTCTGGATTACTTGTCTGTATGCCAGTTTCATCTTGAATCGACACAGGTGGAGCCATGACTGACCCATCTACAAATCCGACCAATTTTTGGCTTCTCAGGAAAGGGAGGAACTGGGTTTTCCATTTCGGGTAGTTTGAGGATCTGAGATTGACCGTGACTCGGCTTCTTATGTCAAACAAAGATAACGGAGACGGAGGGGAGGATGACAAAGTTGATGAATTCATTCTGCTCATCGATCGTATACTTACAGTACTACTGACGATTTTCCCACTTGTGTCCAGGCGTACGGATGAAACCTATGAGACGAGCTGCTTGACCATCATTTGCAGATGAGTCACAAATCTAGGCTCAATAAATAACTCCAGGAAACGGAAGTGATGAAATCTCCAGCTTCATCCTCCTCTGTCAAATGAAGTGAACACTCTCAGAGGAAACAAGACAGATGCAGAGAAACTTCCGTGAAGCGGGCAGGAGAAGAAAATGGAAACTCTTCAGCCAAGCCATCCATAGTTGACCTTCCCCAACAGATAAATAGATCTCGTGAAGTTGTGAGCTCTAAATTCCAGTTTTGTCCGACCATTAATTCAATACGTGTCAAATCAAACTGAAAAGGTTCCACCCAGGCCGGTATCCAGCTTTATACTGTCTGTAGATGACTTCGGTCTTTCCACTCGTTTACTAAAGATGGAACTTTTTCGGTCTTTCCACTCACCTTTCGACTGCTTCTCATAGTAAAATATGTTATTATACAGATTCGACAGAATTTTTCTCCTTTTTGCTTAGCTTCTTGCATGGTTCTCACAGTAAAAATGAGTCATCATATTTTCTCTAACGAATTACTATTTTTAATGGTCAACACTCTGGTCCACATGCTGTTTGTATCGGTTCACTTGCTAAATTGGCCAGATTTACGTACCAGGGCACTGGCATGGGTTTTAAATTTTAATACAAAAAACACATAAAAAATCATTTGAAATAAATTAACTAATTTTTTTAATGATAAAATAAAAATAAAAATAGATAAGAATAAAAATAATAAATAAATCAATTCGTATAATTTTAATTAGATTACCGAAATAATTTTAAAAAACAAAATGGTTTAAGTTTAAGAGTTTTACAATTAATATTAGATTAATTAAATAGTAATAATAGTTTAAAGAACTTGGTTTAATAAAAATATTTTAAAGGATAAAAAAAAAGTAAAATAAAAAAAAAGAAAGACGGTTGCCATTATTTGTAATTTGAGTACAATAATATTAAATTATATTACATTAAATAATTATTTAAAAAATTATCTAAATAAATTTTTTTAAAGGAAAAAATAAAATTAAAATGAAAAAAATCAAGGCCGGTTGGCTACCTTCTTTTTAAATTTAATTAAAAATAAGTGAATTCAAATTACATTTTTAAAAAAAAAATGGTTAACATTTATTTTTTTATATTAACCCACTGGGACCGTCTTTAGACGGGCTTCTCATGAAGTTATGTTACGTTAATTTTTTTCATCAAATATTTTATAAATTTTATTCAGTATTCTTGGTTTAATTACATAGTCTCATTTTAATAGTACTAATATAATGTCATGTATCACTATAATGTTAGTTTTTGCTATCTTCCTTTCAGGTTACTAATGTATGTACAAGGTTATTACACTATGAGTTGGAAAGGACTCAAGAAGTACTATTAAGGAACGAGTCTGACCATGCCTTGGCTTAGGTGAGTCACTGTCTTCAACTCGGCCAATATATTATACACTATGACTTTAACCACATGAATATGCACCTTCCCTTAAGGTTACTAATGTATGTAATTATCATTAGGGTACTCTAATTTGATATAATCCCTTTCATTTAGGAACAGACTTTCTTCACAATCTTTAAGATCACTGCTTGCTAATTTAATAGCCACAAACTATCATCATGCAGGGTATCCCATGAGTATATAATCAATAGAAGCTAATCAATAACCTTCATTCAAGAGAACAAATGTTTTGTTTGGAATCTACAGAATCATATGCTTATAAATGGACCACATGCTGGTGCCTTTTCACCTACTATAAGTCATCATGTGCAAACCACAATTTGAATCTCATTGTTCATTTGTCTGTTCTTTGACACATTTCCACTTAGATAGTGATGATACACAAATATATATATTGAAAAAAAAAGGCAACACATTTAAGCCAATGTGGAAGGATCAACAAGATGCAAACAGAGCACAAAGTACAAACCAAGAAAGATGAATGTTGCAGTGTAGAGGTGGTGGAATCCATGGGTACATAAAACAGAGTAATTTAAGAGGGAGGATGCACATAAGAAAGAACGGAGAAAACGGATTGTAGGAATGTGAGGAGAAGCAAAACAAGGGCTCCAATTAATGAAACGATCGCCCATGGATTGCTGAAATAATCACGGACCAGCTTTGCCCGCCACTTGTGTTGTCTAGAACTGCAGTACTTATTTACCTCTGCTGTTAGTCTCATGCTGTCATTATCCCAAGAGATGATAATTCCCTTTCCAATCCGATTGAAAAGCGAAGCCACAGCTTCAACACTACCCACTGAGTTATCAATAATCCCCTCGGAGGATAGTATTTCCACATCCTTGGTTGTGTTTATCATGTTATTCATAAGAGTGGCATACACCGAGAAACATAACCTTTCGGGATGATAGATCTGCTCAAACACAATCATGTTTCGAAGGAATATATTGGTGAAACCATCGATGTCTACATATGGGATCTCCATCACTCCTTTCCTGAATTTGATGTCCAAGAAATTCCGTCCCTTCCCTTTG
Organism: Aristolochia fimbriata; assembly: GCA_019845555.1. Taxonomy (NCBI): domain Eukaryota; kingdom Viridiplantae; phylum Streptophyta; class Magnoliopsida; order Piperales; family Aristolochiaceae; genus Aristolochia; species Aristolochia fimbriata. The sequence continues at coordinate 2,139,737 of CM034083.1, forward strand.
CAGATCTTGACACCTGCCTCTTGGAGGCCCTGAATGGTTGGGATGTTCCAGAGGGACTGTGAGGGGTGTGAAGCTTGAGATGGATGATCGTTTGACGAGTCCGGTCTGCGAGTTGGGAGAAGTTGCGAGCACGAGGAGAGAAGACTCTTCATCTTGAGAAGCAGAGAGTTGTGCGTTTGAGTGGAAAGGGGAAGAGGAATGGGTGGGATGAGGTTTTCGTAAAGCAAATGGAGCAAGTGATGGGTTGACTTCACAGACACAGGAACAGAACTGGTGATCACAAAACCGGACACAAGCTGAAAGAGTTTCATGGCCAGTTTGTCCAGAGGGAGACTAGGATTTGAGGGGCCATGGGTATCAAATATGTGATACAGGATGGAGAGAGGAAGTTGGTTTTCCACGAGGAATACATCTTCAGCTACTGAATCCAACACCAATCTGCTGTCACAAATTGGATCGGCAGGGTCAGAAAGGAATCTATACTCAGTACACTTAAGGAATAACTCGAGAATGAAGCAACCGTCGAGCGCAATCATTTCCACAAACTCAGTACTGCTGAGTGAAACATCTTCCGAGTAACAATTCCGCGCTTCTTGCTCTTTTCTCTGCATATCATCAAGGAATTCATCCAAGTTCACCCCCTTTCGAGAGAGAAAATCGTAGAGATACTGCCATTTGTGTTTTTCCATGGCAAGCAGATTCTTCTTCCCTCGGTGGTAAGGACCAATTGATACGATTTCGGGCTCGTAAGCGGCACTGTCGTGTTTGCGAATTCGAGTAGGAACCCGGATGATCGTGGGTGTTGTATCCTGTCGATCTATGTCCTTTAAAGAATCCAGTTTCTTTCTCATAGAATCCTTCCATGCTGCTTTATCTGCTTCTCTGTTCTTCAGTCTTCTGGTCTTGCCCTTCTCCTTCCCCACTGGATCATTTGTTTAAAAAGAGGATTCACTACCATAGACCAATTAAAAAAAAAAAAAAAAAAAAAAAGTACTACAGTTCACCAAATTTGAAGTTCCTCATTCCCCTCTTGCTGTTCTCAGGAACATCTCTCAAGTACAAATAGCAAATTGCAACAAATATATAAACGAGGAAACAAAGTTCTGGGTTACCTATTTTCTGGTCCGGACTCGGTTGCATTGACTGGGATTCTCCATCCATCCGTTGCTCTGTGTAGACTTCCTCCAGCTTCTTCCATGTTTCGTAAGCCGTTTCAAGACCAGACACAAGGGAAAGACTTTCCTCGCTAAGAGTCGCATTGATCCAGCTCACTATCATCTGGTCAGTCTGGAACCAGTTCAGATACTCAGGATTACTTGTCTGTATGCCAGTTTCATCTTGGATCGACACAGGTGGAGCCATGACTGACCCATCTACAAATCCGACCAAGTTTTGGCTTCTCAGGAAAGGGAGGAACTGGGTTTTCCATTTCGGGTAGTTTGAGGATCTGAGCTTGACCGTGACTCGGCTTCTTATGTCAAACAAAGATAATGGAGACGGAGGGGAGGATGACAAAGTAGATGAATTCATTCTGCTCATCGATCGTATACTTACTGTACTACTGACGATTTTCCCACTTGTGTCCAGGCGTACGGATGAAACCTATGAGACGAGCGGCTTGACCATCATTTGCAGATGAGTCACAAATCTAGGCTCAATAAATAGCTCCAGGAAACGGAAGTGATGAAATCTCCAGCTTCATCCTCCTCTGTCAAATGAAGTGAACACTCTCAGAGGAAACAAGACAGATGCAGAGAAACTTCCGTGAAGCGGGCAGGAGAAGAAAATGGAAACTCTTCAGCGACCTCGATCGCAAGGCAAGCCAGCCATAGTTGACCTTCCCCAATAAAAAAATTGATCTCGTGAAGTTGTGAGCTCTAAATTCCAGTTTTGTCCGACCATTTCAATACATGTCAAATTAAACTGTATAGGTCTCTCGACTACTTCTTATAGTAAAATATGTTATTATACAGATTCAAAAGAATTTTTCTCCTCTTTGCTTAGTTTCTTGCATGCTTCTCACAGTAAAATGAGTCATCATATTTTCTTCTTATGAATTACTATTTTTAATGGTCAACACTCTAATCCACTTGCTGTTTCTGTCGGTTCACTTGCCAAATTTTAATACAAAAAACACATAAAAAAATCATGTGAAATAAATTAACTAAATTTTTTAATGATAGAATAAAATAAAAATAGATAAGAGTAAAAATAGTAAATGTTTCACCGAAAACCCGCCGGTCTGCGAAGGGGCGCGAGAGAATAATTCGATTAATTCAGAATAATTTTTGTTACAATTTGTGTGAGTTAGGAAAAAGCTAGTACAATCTCCTATGCTTCCTCTGATTCGATTTCTGTGTGAATTCGTTGAAGTTTAAGCTTCTGGCGAGCACGTCGTCGAGACTCGTGTTGCAAGAACGAGCGTTCACGAACTTGTGTAGCTTTGGTCGGTCGAACGGAGGTATTTGTGCTCCGCGTGTGTCGACTTGTGACGTTGCCGGCGAACGTGTAGAGCTGCTCCTGGTCGAATTGTTGAATGACGAACGGCGAGTTGCTGAACTTCTCTGGTTCAAGAGAGCTTCTGTGTGTGGAGTTTCTTCTCGGTGAAGGGATTTTTAGACCTTCATTGAGAGAGAAAGAACTTCTGTGTGTGAAGTATTTTCTCGACAAGAGCTCTCGAATTCGATTTTTTCTAACCCTGTGCGTGAAAGTTCTTCTCGATGAAGGAATTTTCAGACCTTCGTTTTGAGAGAGAGCTTCTGATGGTTCTTCTCGATGAAGGATTTTTCAGACCTTCATCTCGAGAGAGAGCTTCTGTGTGTGAATGAGCACTTCGACTTATGTTTTTCGAACCCCTGCAACAGAGTGTTTCTGGCTATTTGTAGCCGACTCTATGCAATAGTTGTAGATTTTTCCTGGGAAAGGGGATCACGATCCCTGCTGTAGTTGGGAGAGAAGAAGGGGAGGAGAAGGACCAGGATCGTGGCCTCCTCAATTAGCTCCTTCGGTTGGCGACCAGAATTGGTTGTTGACTGTTGAGTTGAGTGACAGGGCATGATGACTAGTGCTGACGCGGCGAATTCTGCTGACAGGGGCGCCGACTGTACTAGTGACGCGTCGGCATGAATGGACTGCGTTGAGAGGCTTTTGAAAATTGATAGAGCCTACCCATGACGATCGTTTACTGGACCGATGGGCGTTTGGGCTTACCGAATTTGGGCTAGCCACATTTTGGTGCATACAGTAAATAAATCAATTCATATAATTTTAATTAGATTACAAAAATAATTTTTAAAAAAATTTACTAAAAAAATAAAAATAAAAATAATATGTAAAAATAAGGCTATTACACTATGAGTTGGAAAGGACTCAAGAAGTACTATTAAGGAACGAGTCTGACCATGCCTTGGCTTAGGTGAGTCACTGTCTTCAACTCGGGCAAGATATTATACACTATGACTTTAACCACATGAATATGCACCTTCCCTTAAGGTTACTAATGTATGTAATTATCATTAGGGTACTCTAATTGATGTAATCTTTGAGATAATCTCTTTCATTTAGTAACAGACTTTCTTCAATCTTTAAGATCCTGCCTGCTAATTTAATAGCCATAAACTAGTATCTTGCAGGGTATTCCTTGAGTATATAATCAATAGAATCTAATCAATATCCTTAATTTGCTATGAAATGACATAAAAAAAATTTGGTTCACTGCACAGCAACAAACTGACAAAGTGAAAATGTAAACACTCGTATGAAATATCTGCACTGCCTATGCTTTGGGAAAATGTGAATGATGTTTTGATGTTCATGGGTAAGCAATTTCATTTAAATTGATACATTTCCATTTAGATAGTTATGATATACAAGATATATAGATATTTAGAAAAAAAGGCAAATATTTAGGCCAATGTGGAAGCATGAATAGGGGTGGGCATCGGGTCGGGTTTTCCGGGTAACCAGACCAGACCCGACCCGACCCGAAAAACACGGGTTTGGATTTTCAAATCCAACCCGTGGGTCAGGTTCGGGTTTGGGAATCCAAACCCGACCTCGGGTCGGGTCGGGTTCGGGTTTACTCAAACCCGACCCGTGGGTTTTTATTTTAAATTTTTTTATATATTTTTCTTAATTTATTTAAACATATATATATATATATATATATAATCGGTTTTTCAGGCGGGTTTGGGTTTTGCCAAAACCCGCCAGGTTTTAGTCGGTCGGTCGGGTCGGGTCGGGTACGGGTTTGTAAAATAGTAGTTCGGTCGGGTTCGGGTTCTGGTTTTAAAACCCATGCGGGTTTTTTACGGGTTCAGGTTTCATATATGTAAGTCGGGTCGGGTTTGGGTTTTCAAAAACCCGACCCAAACCCGACCCGTGCCCACCCCTAAGCAGGAATATGTAGCATGTATTAACTGAAATCGAGCTATAGAATACGTACCGGTCTCAACAAGAACTTAATGTGTCAACAGGAGCTTAATTGAGGAAGAAAACAAAGAACTACGTACAAGGCTAGCAGCACTGATTACACTGCCTCACCCTGGTGAGTTAGAAATAAACAAAAGGTGTGGTAGGCCTGGTTTTATAGACACTTAAAACGCCTCATCAAGGTTTACTATATATTAATGATGCTTAATTAACTTAATTAAATATAATTAATGATATAATTGGCTTCTAATGGCCACATTTCTCACATAAGGATGCAAACATAGCACAATGTACAAACCAATAAAGATGAATGCTGCATTGTAGAGGTGGAATCCATCTGTACATAAAACAGAGTAATTTAAGAGGAAGAGGGAGATGGAGGAAGCACATAAGAAAGAAGGGAGAAAACGGATTGTACGCATGTGAGGAGAAGCAAAACAAGGGCTCCAATTAATGAAAAGATCGCCCATGGATTGCTAAAATAATCATGAACCAGCTTTGCCCGCCATTTGTGTTGTTTAGAACTGCAGTACCTATTTACCTCTGCTATTAGATTCAAGATGTCATGATCCCCAGAGAGGATAATTCCCTTTCCAATCCGGTTGAAAAGCAAAGCCACATCCTCATGACTACCCAGTGAGTTATCAATAATCCCCTTGTATGTTAGTTCTTCCACATCCTTGGTTGTGTGTATCAAGTAATCCATAAGAACGGCATACACCGTGAAACAGAACCTTTCGGGACAATGGATCTGCTCATACGCAATCATGTTTCGAAGCAATATATTGGTGGAATCTTGAATGAGCACATATGGGATCTCCATCACTCCTTTCCTGAATTTGATGTCCAAGAAACTCCGCCCCTTCCCTTTGCAGATCTTGACCCCTGCCTCTAGGAGACCCTGAATGGTTGGGATGTTCCTGAGGGACTGTGAGGGTCGTGAAGGTTGAGATGGATGATCATTTGACGAGTCCGGTCTGCGAGTTGGGAGAAGTTGCGAGCACGAGGAGAGAAGACTCTTCATCATGAGAAGCTGGGAGTTGTGCTTTTCAGCCTGAATGGTTCGGACGAGGAACTGTGAGGGTTGTGAAGGTTGAGATGGATGATTATCTAACGAGTCCGGTCTGCGAGTTGGGAGAAGTTGCGAGCACGTCGAGACAAGACTCTTCATCTTGAGAAGCTGAGAGTTGTGCGCTTGAGTGGAAAGGGGAAGAGGAATGGGTGGGATGAGGTTTTCGTAAAGCAAATGGAGCAAGTGATGAGTTTACTCCACAGACACAGGAACAGAATTGGTCATCACAAAACCAGACATCTGCTGAAAGAGTTTCATGCCCAGTTTGTCCAGAGGGAGACTATGATTTGAGGGGCCATGGGTATCAAATATGTGATACAGGATGGAGAGAGGAAGCTGGTTTTCCACAAGGAGTATATCATTAGCTACTGAATCCAACCCCAATCTGTTGTCACAAATTGGATCGTCAGATTCACGATGGAGTCTAGACTCATTGCACTTAAGGAATAACTCGAGAATGAAGCAACCGTCGAGCATAATCATTTCCACAAACTCAGTACTGCTGAGTGAAACATCTTCCGAGTAACAATTCCGCGCTTCTTGCTCTTTTCTCTGCATATCGTCTAGGAATTCATTCAAGTTCACCCCCTTTCGAGAGAGAAAATCGTAGAGATACTGCCATTTGTGTTTTTCCATGGCAAGCAGATTCTTCTTCCCTCGGTGGTAAGGACCGATTGATACGATTTCGGGCTCGTAGGCGGCGTTGTCGTGTCTGCGGATTCGGGTTGGAACCCGGATGATCGTGGGTGTTGTTTTCTGTCGATCTATGTCCTTTAAAGAATCCAGTTTCTTTCTCATACAATCCTTCCATGCTGCTTTATCTGTTTCTCTGTTCTCCAGTCTTCTGGTCTTGCCCTTCTCCTTCCCCTCTGGATCATTTGTTGAAAAAGAGGATTCACTACTATAGATTAGTTAAAAAAAAAGTACTACAGATCACCAAAACTGACAGATGATTAAATCTAGCTCAGCCTCATCCGCATTAACAGAAAAAAAAAGCAAATAGCAAAGTTCTTTCCTCATTCCCCTCTTGCTGTTTGCAGGAACATCTGAAGTGCAAATAGCAAATTGCAACAAATAAACGAGGAAACAAAGTTCTGGGTTACCTATTTTCTGATCCGGACTCGGTTGCATTGACTGGGATTCTCCATCCATCCGTTGCTCAGTGTAGACTTCCACCAGCTTCTTCCATGTTTCGTAAGCCGTTTCAAGACCAGACACAAGGGAAAGACTTTCCTCGCTAAGAGTTGCATTGATCCAGCTCACTATCATCTGGTCAGTCTGGAACCAGTTCAGATACTCTGGATTACTTGTCTGTATGCCAGTTTCATCCTGGATCAGCACAGGTGGAGCCATGACTGACCCATCTACAAATCCGACCAAGTTTTGGCTTCTCAGGAAAGGGAGGAACTGGGTTTTCCATTTCGGGTAGTTTGAGGATATTAGCTTGACCGTGACTCGGCTTCTTATGTCAAACAAAGATAATGGAGACGGAGGGGAGGATGACAAAGTAGATGAATTCATTCTGCTCATCGACCATACACTTACAGTTACTGACGATTTTCCCACTTCTGTCCAGACACGGTTGAAACCTGGGAGACGAGCGGCTTGACCATCATTTGCAGATGAGTCACAAATCTAGGTTCACTAAACTCCAGGAAACGGAAGTGACAAGACCTCCATCTGTGTCCTCCTTTCTGCCCAGATCAAATGAAGTGAAGAAATTGCAGCTTTCCCTCTCGAGTTTTCGTCTTTCTCGCACTCTCAGAAGAAACAAAACGATGAAGAGAAACTTCCGCGAAATGGGTAGTGAAGAAAATCTAATTTCTTCACCAGCCTCTCTCGCAACCCATCCATAGCGAAGGTAGGTTCCAGACTTACAAAGTCTGTAGATGGCTTCGGTCCTTCGGACTCCTTCCACTACTTTTTCTAAAGAAAAAACGAACCTTCTTCTTTTTCGTAAAGAAGAAAAGAACCTTCTTTTTCCTAAAGTAGAAAAGAACCTTCTTTTTCTAAAGAAAAAATGGAACCTTCTTGGTTGTTTGATCATCTCTGTTTTATACTTCAATCTCCTTCACGATTCCGATTGTTTATTCTCCCACTTTTTTTTTCATTGAAAGAGTCTCAAGTGACTCCAGCTTTATTATAAAAGATTGTCCAGCCAGAAGAAATCGAATAAGGAAAGGCTTTTAACTTATTGAAATCTGAACCACCAACATTGTTTTTGCAGCAAGTTCCAATATTTATGACTTCAAGAAGTATCAAGAGCTTCATTAACCTCTCGGAGGAAGGCAAGAATGTAGAGAAAAACGCCTGTCACTCCCTCTACTATCACAAATGATAACATGTTTAAAATACATCAACAAGCTTCACTGCACTACACCATGGGGACAAAGAATTATTACATAAGATGAGTGTTGTCCGTAACTTTACAGTTTCACATTGACATCAACACCAGCAGGGAGGTCAAGCTGCATCAAGGAGTCTATTGTCTGGGCAGTTGGGTAGAGAATGTCAATGAGCCGCTGGTGAGTCCGGATCTCAAAGTGGAAACGTGCGTCTTTGTGGACGTGAGGGGATTTGAGAACACAGTAGATCCGCTTCTTCGTCGGGAGAGGAACAGGTCCCATGGTCTTTGCATTTGTGGTCCTTGCTACATCCATGATCTGCTTGCAGGAGTCCTCTATCAGAGGTACCCAGTATGATTTCAGCTTGATCCTTATTTTTTGTTTTGGGGCCATCTAGTATGACAGGAGGAACTTTCTTAGACAGTTAACTAAGTGAAATAGCATAAACAGTTAATAATCTGTTCAAGACTTAATTTTCACAGTTTTGTCTGCTCTATGATAAAAATAATTTAAAAAAAAAAGGTCATGCTAGATGATTGTCTTCAAAAGATTTGAGAAATACAAGAATAATCTTGCAGAGAAAATTCTAGGTTCTTAATAAGAGCTTCAGTAGTTCTTACTGAGGAGTTCCCTCAGAAGGGGACATCTCTTGTTCAAGCTAGAGGGAGACAAAATCCACAAGCAAGTCCCCTATACTATTAAAAGCTTTCTCAACTATAACTTTTGAACTTGTGAAAAAAAGGTGGATCTATACAACATGGAAAGAAAACAAAAGGACAAATTCAAAAGGGCTTCAGAGGCAAAGAGGGACAGATACAAAGGCATAAGAAACGGAAGAACCAAAAACATGAAATTGACTGCTAAAGTCACCAATGAGTAGGTGACTCAGAGCATGTTAATGCCAGGCTGATGTTCTTGCATAAAGCATCTTCATTTTGGGACTTCGGATGCCAAGGAGTCAAGTGTATGAACAATATTTAGTTAAAAGATAAACAGCACACAAATTACTCATAGTTCAAGTACAAGGTGAGAGAAAAACAAATCTAGAATAACTGATGTTATCTCATCCTTAAATTGACTAACTAACAGAATGATAAAGCCTCTCCGTTTTATAAAACCTTGATGCCTAAAAAGATGTGCTTTCTTACAAGAGCATGACGTGAACTTTTTCTCATGACAAGATAGCATCCAAGTCCTACAAAGACTCAGGCACTCCAGTTTATCATTTAGTCTTGTTTGAAAACTTATTCATGTCACATTATATATGAAACCAACAGTGGCAGCTCATAATTTAGTATAGTGTCTGTTGTTTGGCAAGTCGATATATAACTTTGTTAAGTAACTGCAATATAAGACGGTAATGATACCCCTCCCCCCCAATAAATAAACAAACAAATAAATACATAAAATACATATACAGGCTGTTGTGGCCGAATTCATATAAGCAACATAGAAAGGAGAGTCAATAACTCAAATTTGGAACAAAATTCCCGTACCAAGATTAAGATATAGCACTTTATTAAGTGAAAATGAATTATTAAAAATGGGAGAAATAGAATAACACTAACAGAGTCACACAAAGAGGTTGGAGTTACCACCCCTTAACTATCCCTTCTATACAAACAACTCATTCTTCAAGTGGATATAAGACCACTCTGCTCTTCTTATCAACTTCTCATCAGTAAAGTCAGGACACTTATATTTGGGATTCACATCTCCAATTTTCAAATATACAGAAAACCAAATTCACACGCATGATATTTTCAGTGGAAAATGTTCTTTGGGGTGTTGACATTCAAAGAACAGATACCTAGAGAAGACCTATCTGACACTGACTGGCAACTAAGTATAACCTCTGAAGGCTCAAAGGAACCCATGTCTTAGAAGGTTTAAGAAGGAAGCAATAAGCATCCGCCAGAAGTAGCAGACTCAGCATTTCAGTTCATTTGTACAGAGAAGACACGAGGAAAAAAAAAAAAAAAAAAAAAAAAAAAAAAGAGGAAAGATAACATACCATGTCAACATCAGCGCCAATTGCCAGAGGAGTAGAACCGGGAAGCTCGGATTCATCCTGTAACATTTGCGGAGGAAACAAAAAAAAGACAGTTCTTTCACTCACATTATCAAGCCAAAGGCAGCATTTTGCATAATCCTACAAAACGAAATCTGATAGGGGCAAATAGAGCATCACCTCGAAGGTTGCAGTATCGGGTCCGTCCGGAATTTCAGGAAGCGGGTCCTCCGTCTCGGCCTCTAGAGCCTCCGGAGCCGCGAGAGCTTTCAAGGAATTAAAGCTCGAGGAAAAGATACTTACAGGTTTCAAGGCATGGGGGTTCGATAAAGTAGAAGGAAATGCAAACAGGGTCGGTTTAGAGCTTGAAGGCTTGCAGAGTGGGAGAAACGAGAGGGACGCAGAGACTGAAGAAATCGCCATGGGAGCTTCTTCGAGCTGGTTCTATCCGCACAGAACCGCGCAGGAAAAGCCTATCCGAACGGGTTTATGAAGGGGCGACAAAGTAAAGAGACTACGGCAGAGGAGGAGGGTTTAACGCGTCGAGTTCCAACCCGGCCGAGTTCATTCACGAATCGTCCTGGGGTTCCTGATTAAAAATTGTAATTTCTAGGTAATGAAATTATACTCTTTTTTTAAACCTTTATACAATGTTTAGGTAATGTTATATTTATGTAACATTTAATTCCATGATATTTATGTTATTTTACAGTTCTCTTTCCTTTTTTTTCCATTGACTTGTTTAACATTTAAAAAATAAATAATTCAGGCCTAAATTATCAATATTTTTAGAGTATTTTTCTTTTAGTTTCGTAATCAAGAACTCTAGAATAGATTATATTAAAAGATTAAAATTTTCAAAATCTTGAAATCAAACTTCTAGTTCTAAGCACTTGTATTTTAATTTTCAAGCTCATTAAGAAGAATTTTAAAGATTCAATAATTAAATTTTTCTATTTAAGAATTTAATTTTAAAATATTTCAAAGTCATATAATTAAAATAGCTTGAAACACGGCCTTTAATGGCGGGTGCTTCTTCAGTGCTCTCCTGCTGCAGCACAGTTTCGAAAATCAGTTACAGAGATGCGTAACCGTTATCAAATCGTCAACGACCTCATGCGATCACATTCCCATTTCCGGAGACCATTTTCCACGTCTGGTACACTCGTCGTGACCAACTTTCCCTCCATCTTCTCCATCTCCTTCCACCCCCTTCTTTTAAAAACTTCCATTTTAATGGCTTCCCTCCAACCGCCAAACCCCTCATACCATCATCACTCCCCACAGAAAACCCCCTGTTCCTTTCCACGCTCCCCCTATTTAATTCCCTCACTCCTTCGGCGCCCTCTCGGCTTCCATGCCCGCCGCTTTAAAACCTCGTCGAAACCCAGAACCTGGATTCATAGGAAACGGAGGGACCGATTCAGATCATGGGTGCCTCTGTTTTCAGTCATTTATTGTTCGTTCTGTTTGCTGTTTGTGGAATCCAGGTGGGGTTTTGTTGGGGAAGGGGTTCTGGGAGGGATTTCATCGATTGGGATGATCTTTCCATGGTGGATGATTTGGGGAAACTGGACTCTGTTAAGGAACGCCGAGGACTTATTCTGGTGTCTAAAGATGGGAATGGGGACGCAAGGACTGTTCAGGATGCTGTAAACATGGTTCCGGATTGGAACGTCGAGAGAGTGAAGATCATTATACGTCCGGGTATTTACAGGTCAGAGCGAGGAATGGAGAGAAACCCGGTTTCGTTTCAGATTGAATGATGAAAAACTGGTTGTGATTTTCTTGTTTCTTTGTTTCGCAGAGAGAAAGTGGTTGTTCCTGTAACGAAGTCTTACATTTCGTTTATTGGGGAGGATAGCTCCAGGACTGTGATTTCTTGGAACAGTAGAGCTTCGGATAGGAATGGGAACGGGCAGCCTGTTGGGACTTTCAATACTGCCACTGTGGCCATTGAAGCTGATTTCTTCTGTGCACATGGAATCACTTTTGAGGTACCCATCAAAAAATTTTTACAGAAACTTGTGTAATAAAGGGCCTGGAATCTGGATATCAATAGTACCCAGAACAGATGATAATTAGTTTTTGGATTTGTTGACTCTAATTTTCTTCAGTTTTTTTTTTTTTTTTTTTTATATATCATTAGAACACTGCTCCAACACCATTGCCTGGAGCAGAAGGGCAGCAAGCTGTTGCTGTGAGAATCTCTGGGGACAAATCCATGTTTTACAGGTGTAAAATACTGAGTTCACAGGACACCCTGTTTGATCACAATGGAAGGCATTACTTCTACCAGACTTACATTCAAGGATCAGTTGATTTCATCTTTGGCCATGGCAGATCCTTATACCAGGTAAAATGGGAAAAAAATCAAATGGGTCTTAAGAGTTTTATGATGTTATGATCCTCTGCTTGCTGCTTGTGTTGATCCAGGACTGCACTCTTCATGCAATAGCTTCAAGTTATGGTGCCATTGCAGCATCACAGAGGGATAAACCAACAGAAGATTCCGGCTTCTCTTTCATACACTGCAACCTGAAAGGCTCAGGTTCAGTTTATCTAGGAAGAGCATGGGGCAGGTATGCTACTGTGATCTACTCTTACTGCAATTTTGAAGACATCATCAACCCTGAAGGATGGCATGACTGGGGAGACCCATCAAGAAGAAGGTAGGTTTTCTCTCTCTCCATCCTTCACTAATGGCCTGAAGTTGAAGAAAGTTTCATCTGGGTGATGACCATGAATGTGCAGGACTGTCCTGTTTGGTGAGTTTAATTGCACAGGAGGAGGAGCAGACTCTAGGTGGAGGGTGCCATGGGCAAAGTCATTCAGTTATGAAGAAGCAAAGCCATTCATGGGGAGAAGATTCATTGATGGAGATGTTTGGCTGAAGCTCTGAAATTCCACAGTTCATATAAATTGTGATGATACTGCAACCATTTTTTCCTTGTTTTTACTTTTTTTGTAGTGATGAATTGTAACATGCAAGTCAATTGGAATGATTGGTTTTTATTGATTCTTCTGCAGTGATGTCAATTGGCCCTGTTTGTGCTTCTCTTTCAACATTACAGCCTCATAACATGAGAGGGACAAAATTTTACCAGACCCTCTCCTACTAAAATAAATAAATGTAAGAAAGAACAAATAAATACATAAAAGAAGAAGAGTAAGAAGAAGCATAAGGAGAAAATTGGGTAAGGTTGCCAACATGCTCCTTAACTATATTGGGAGATTATTATTTCTAATTGTTGAATTGGTCTCTCTCTAAGAAACAATATTGAACAAATTAAAAGCACATAAGGTATATGAGATATAATAACATGATATGATTATAAAGTCATTAATGTTTTCTTTTTATTAACTAGGAACCACACCTAAGAAGTTAACCATGCACTTTGATTGCCAATTCTAAATTTAAATTTCAATAACATAAATGGCATGGGAGGGACTTCAATGTGACCAAGTGAAGAAATTAGTTCCAAACTGATATTTGAACCTTTTAAGGTCATTCCAGGTCTCTAGTCCATGTTATGGAATTTAGTGGCGCTTATTAGCATTGCTATTGGTTGTGTGTACCTGTTCGTCCTACTCTCATTTGTAACAAATCGCTACTTTTAAGTATTGAGAAATTTTGTCATATATTATGGCGAAGTTAATGCAAAACTAATTCATCATGGTGCAAAGATAATATATTTCTCAATTTTAAAATAAATAAAAGTTTAAAAAAAGCACAAATGTTAACTGTAAGGTTATGATTAGGGATGGCAACGGGTTCCATTTAGCGGGGAACCGCCCCGACCCGACCCGCTTAAAGCGGGTTCGGGTTTATATTTTTACCCCGCGGGTCGGGTTTGGGTTTTTGGAGCGGAACCTGTCACGGGTTCGGGGCGGGGACGGGTTTCACCCCAAAAACCCGACCCGACCGCTTAATATTTATTAAAAAATATATTTAAAATTAAATATGTAAAAAATATATTAATAATTTTTTTTAAAAAAAATGTTAATTTTACATGATTTATAATTATTTATATGTTTACAGATTTATAATATTTATTTTATATTTTTTTATATTTTAAAATTTGTAAATATTTAATGGGGTGGGTCGGGTCGGGTTCTTGCGGGGTTGGTGGAGTTTTTTTGGCTTTTTTGGGGATGGGTTTCCCCAAATTTTCACGGGGTGGGGACGGGTTTCCAAAAACCCGCCCCGCCCCGCCCCTTTGCCATCCCTAGTTATGATATTATAATGATCCATTTAGTGAAACAATTTGAAGAAAATAATAATTTCAAAGGGTAAGAATAATAGATAAATTAATAACTATATGAAACAATGTTTTAAAAACTGAACCGACCATCCAATTGGCGCTATATCCCATTTTGGTTAGATTGGGTTCGACCAACGATGTGGTTGGCGACGAAGTCAGTCTTCTGCGGTTCGACGATGAATTTTGATCCCTCGAGTGAGTGTGCACGAACGACGACGGGTATAGTCGGCTATAATGGTGACAATTTTACCCGATTACCCGATTACCCGCTTACCCGAATGGTAATCGGATGGATAAGGAATAAACTTATTGTATTTCGATTACCCGATTACCCGATTAAAAAATTACCCGATTACCCGACTCTTAATCGAAACGGATATGGATAATGGGTATTCCTTACCCGATTACCCGATTACCTGGATGGTAATTTGGTAAATATTTAAAACTTAATGTAAATGATGTTATTTTTATATAATATGTGTGATGTACATTTATTTGAGTTATTTTTAGATAAATTTAAGAATTTGGATGTAGTTTTTATATGATTTTAATTTTAATGTTTTTTATAAATTTATAAAGGTAAGATATTAATAAAATATTACTATCCATTTATTTACCCGATTACCCGGTTACCCGCGGGTAGTCGGGTAAGAAATTCGGGTAACAGAATACCTAGTTTTTATTCGGGCGAAACGGGTAACGGAATACCGGGTAGGGTAAACGAAACCGGTAACGGAATAACCCTTACCCGTTTCGTTTATTACCCGTTTACACCCCTAGTTGGCTAGACAAAATTATTTGTGTTTCGTGTATTCGGCGTGTTGACATCACCGGTGAACGTGTGAAGCTTTTTCGGTAGACTGCGTTTACTCTTGTTAGTGGTTATGACTAAGCTATTATGATTATTTAATTAGATTTCAGTTACACTTAGAAATCAGTTTTATTAGAATTGAATAGGAATTAAATTGGATTTTAGTTTTAATTTTGAATTTTTATTAAGTTACGTTTTAATTCTAGTGGAGGTTACATTTCTCTTAACCCTATATATAGGGCTCTTTTCAATGTATTTTTCATCTTTCAGAATACAAAGTTCTTCAAGTTCTCTAAGCTTTTCTTTCTTTATCTCCTTTTTTCTTCATTTGTTCTTCTAGTTACGTTGTGTATTTTCTAAACACACTAGTTAAGTGTGTGAGGACTCTAACCTGATTAAGGTTTTAGTCCAACAACTCTGATGAACTTGAGAATTTGTGATTTCAGGTTCGAGAACAAAAAGATCCATGAACTTCTGGATCTCATTTGGGAATAAATTTCTTTGATCGAGAATGCTTCTGTTGTGCGAGAAAGCAAATTCTTGATCAATGTGGGCGATATCCAGACCTCCTGGGGATTCGACAACGATTCACGAACTCTGGGAAAGGAGACACGAGCTTTTGGCAGATTTAGTTGACTGGATAGAAGTATTTGTGTTCCGTGTGATCAACTTATTGACGTTTCCGGTAATCGTATGGAATTCCCCAACGAATTGAGTGCGATCGACGAACCTCCAGTTAGCGGAGTTGCTGGCGTGAAAGCTTCTCTGATTGAGATTTTTTAAACTCCTTGATCTGAACTCTTTTTTTTTTTTGTCCTCCCTTGTGATTGAAGTTTCTGGGGTATTTGTAGTTGATGTGGCTCGCTTGTTTAATGGAGCTCGATCCTCAGAAAGAAGATCTCGGTTGATTTTTTCTACTTCAGTTGTAATGAGAAAAAATTGGGGAGCTCCCTGGTTTTCCTCGAGGAGGGAGAACTTTCCTTTTTCTTCCCTGTAATTGAGGGATCCACCAGACTTGGTCGATCTGAAGTTTTCTTCTGCCGTGACTTGTCTTTTTAGCCGATTGCCGAGTTGCTTGAGAAGCTTGGCGTTGACTGCCATTGATTTGAGAAATTGATTTGGCTGGACGTTGGACCCGCAAGTAGGGGTGTAAACGAGTAATAATCGAAAGGGTAAGGGTTATTCCGTTACCCGTTTTGATTACCGTACCCGTGTTCCGTCACCCGTTTCGCCAGAATAAAAATTAGTCATTCTGTCACCCAAATTTCTTACCCGATTACCCGTGGGTAATTGGGTAATCGGGTAAATAAATGGATAATAATATTTTAATTAATTTAATTATCTAACCCTTATAAATTTTAAAAAAAACAAAAAAAATAAAATCATATAAAAATTACATACAAATTCTTAAGTTTATCTAAAAATAACTCAAACAAATGTACAACACACATATTATCTAAAAATAACATCAAATATATAAAGTTTTAAAAAATTATCAAATTACCATCCGGGTAATCGGGTAAGGAATACGAATGCTCATTATCCATATCCGTTTCGATTAAGAATAATTTTGTTACTTATCTGTCCAATCATCATTCGGGTAATCGGGTAAAATTGCCACCCTTACCCGCAGGTGATTATTGTGAACCGGCTTGAGCCAATAAGAACCAGATGGGCCTCTGATTCTGGTTTTAAAACACTGATATAATAATTATGAATTCCAAACTAATGTTTTTCGTTTTTCCCTCCCTCCCTTGTGATTGTGGGCTTAACTCGAAAGACTGTCGGCGCAAGCACCGGCGGCGACCTGATAAATTCCCCGACGTTGCGAACGGAGAAGTCCGCCCCTGTCACCTAAATACCTCAGCAGACTTTTTCATCACTGAAGCAGGTGACTTTCTTCTACAAAACATCTGCTCTCTCTCCCTCTCTTGATTCTTTCCTTCTCCTTCCCTTTTTTTAAGTTTCTCCCTTTTTTTTTTTTTGGGCCCCAGTATTTCTCTATTGCTCTATCATAGTCGAAATTTGATACTGAAGTTGTGTTGCGTTTTGTCGTGTTTTGTCGTGTAATTCTTTGAAAGCATTTATACATTCAATATGAAATGCTTAAATGGGCGTCGTTAGCCCGGTTCAGGTGCAGCTCTAACGTTTCGTAGTGTCAAGGATAACAGCAGTGAACGAGCAATTATACTTTTATTTCTCGAAGTATTTCTATCAAAGCTTTTGAATTTGAGGACAGGAGATTGCTGATGGCTCTAAGAACTCTTCAGTTAGTTAGTAATCTTTTGTCTTCTCATGGAAAAAGTTCTACAAGCTTTATGTAAAATAGGATATTTTTTGGTAGTTTTTCAGTGTCACACTGGTGGCATTTCTCAGAAACTCGTATCCAAGCTCTTCCAAGACTGTTTCCATTCAGGGCCACTAAAAAGGAAAGTAGTAGTATCCGAACTTTTCAAATGCCATTAACTTAGGACCAACTAGTTGTAAGAAAGTTTCGTTGATTTTCTATTTTCTAAGACTTCATTGGTTTCTTCTTCAATAACATGGCATCATTCCCTCGAAAAGATAAGGTAGAACCACCTGAATTGCTTGATCGAAAGTGTCTTCCGAAATGCAGATTAAAATACTGAACAATCAGTAAGTGGCATTAAAAATTATTCATAATACATCAAACCTGTTCTCAAACTATTGCTCATTGGAAGTAGAAGTTCATAGCTACTAAGATTGTTGGATGAATTTCCTATCAATTTCATAGCACAGAACTAACATATTTGCAGGTTAATAATTCATTTGAAAGTGATTGTTATGAAATGCATTTCTGGCAACCATCTAGGAGCACTAAATACCTTTGATGCTTTTATTTGTAGGAATGGTCGGTCTATCAGTTGGAGAGAAGCATTTTATAAAGGGTGGTATTGCCCAAGATCTTAGATGTGATGGTAGGAAAAGACTTCATTATAGACCAATCTCTGTTGAAACTGGAGTCATTCCTCAGGTACGATTTCATTTTTTTAAATTCTGTTACCTGCTATGTCGAATTTCCATTTTCTGGAAGAAGTTGAGAATTTTCCTAAACTTTAGCAGGATTAAAACCTAAAATTTTTCCCATGCCTTTGACTCTGCATGGACTAGCCATTTTGGCAATGTTCTGAGGATAGTCTTAAAAAACCCTGCTTTACTCTTCAATTTGGAGTCAGAATCTTTAATTTGGTTATTTTGCTTGACAAATTCACATTTTAAGAAAAAAAGTTTATGAGTATTTGGTTGCTCTATATCCCTTCTGCTATAAAAAAAAATGGTTTGTTTATGTCCCTGCTTCCATAAAAGATTTCTGTTTCTCTATGTCCCTGTGGCTTTATCCTTATGATCCTCTTTGACTCCAAGTGAGAGAACCCCATTGAGGTCCTCTTTTATGTTATAGGGATTGGCTGAAATCAGATTCATTATCTGCATGCTGTCTTTTCTGTTCTTATCCATGGAGATTATGGAACAAAGTTTAAGTAATCTTTAGCATGGACAAAAATTATGTGTGCACTTAATCTGTATTCAATTTAGTGTGCACAATAGTCCTTTACATTATTCAAAAGCTCGCCACCTACTTCTGCACTTTGCTTTTATAGCCATGACCAGATATGAGTATTTGATTCTGTCTTTTAGGCCTCTACTTTCTTTTGCAATTTTTTTTTTCAGTAATTTATCATTTAAGTTCCTGATGGTTGTTATATAGGCAAATGGTTCTGCCAGAATAAGACTGGGTGCAACAGAAGTTATTGCTAGTGTGAAGGTATGAAGATTTTTTTATGTAGGTAAAGGTGTAAGGTATTTTGAAATAAACTTCTGAATATGTATTTATGTTTTATTGGGGCTTAAGGGAATTTGATTCTTCTAATAATTTAAATTTCTTTTTAGTATATTATTGATATAATTTTTCGCTGGGATGCCTTTGGTGGCGCTGAATAGCCCCCTCTTGCTATTGTACGCTTGGGGCTTGTGCGCTAGCTTTATGGCCCTCTTGCGTAAGGGCTTCAATTGAACAAGCTCAACCTTGAAAAAGAAAGGTTCAGTGTGTTCATACTGAGTTTTTCAGGTTTTGCCCTTGAACTCAGGTCCAAGAATTT
This sequence comes from Aristolochia fimbriata, assembly GCA_019845555.1. Lineage (NCBI taxonomy): Eukaryota > Viridiplantae > Streptophyta > Magnoliopsida > Piperales > Aristolochiaceae > Aristolochia > Aristolochia fimbriata. The sequence goes on from CM034083.1 coordinate 2,158,790, forward strand.
CTTTCCACAAAGAAATTGCTTGTGTATTCTTAAAGTAACATTTTGATGGTTAAAAGAATGTGTGTTTTCCCTTCACCCTCCTTTTTTTTAAGGAATTTGCATTTTTATTGAATAAATGAGAAGCTAGGTTACATTTGCATGGTTCACTCTCACAATAGGAACCGAGAGCTGAACCCTCCTTCACTGAGAATAGATTACTTCTGCTAAATTGTTCTTCTTTATATATTCTTTCTTTATTTTTTTCCCTTTTTAAAATGCTTCAACTGTCTTTGCAACCTTTTAAAGATCACTGTTTGTCTTGAATCTGAAACTGGGAAGTTAGATTCTGTTCTTTATCTCCACTGTCAGTGTTAATAATGTCTAGCAAAGTTGCATTACCAATTTACCGTACAACCTATTCACTAAACCTTTATTATTACATGTTAATGTCAATCTCTTCACAGGCAGAACTTGGAAAGCCTAGTTCTCTTCAACCTGGCAAAGGGAAAGTTGCAATATTTGTAGAGTGCAGTCCTACGGCTGCCCCAATGTTTGAGGTCGGTTGATTATTTTATTACACATTATAATTTCCATTTATTTCACGAGAATAACTGTTTGAGAGACTTAGAGGATTCTATTTCCTGTACTTCATTTCCTGCTATTCTGTCAAGGTTCTTATGATCATAGCATGCCCTTATTATGGATTTAGTGAGTGAGGTTTTAGGGTTTTAGGGTTATCATAGCATGCCCTTATTTTGGAATAAAGAAGTGAATTTGTAGATAAAGTTAAATTAATTGATACTCCTTGAAAGCCTGTAAGATGTTAAAAGATTCAAAAAATAAAATCCATAGAATTACCTTTAATAATATTAAAAGCTAAAAATCTGTGAAAAATATTAGAATTAGGTAGATAATTTTAATTGTCTTTAACTAAACTTTTTTACAATTAAACTAGTGATTACAAAAGCAGATGTCTTGTATCTTTTTGTAGAGGGTGTAAAACTCATCTTCATATCCAATATTGGTAATGGCACCCAATGATGCCCCAGAGTACCTACTACAGCATTTCTTCCTCTGCAGAAGTGTTATTGTACATGGATGAGGGATTTTGCACATTAAGTCTATCAAATAGTAATTTGAAACTGCAAACCTGATGAACAACAGTTACAGGGTTAGAACTTTTTTAAAGGATTCTATCAAATAATGTTTTGGAAAAAATTTGTGGTGCCAATCTTTTTTCACCATCGAGATTGATTTCGCTCAAGGTAAATAAGTTTTCATTTCTTCATTGCAAGCACAAGGCGGAGAAACTACCAAGAAACTACATCTTTCCAAGGATGTAATGATTCTTTCCAAAATTTCTTGCTTTTTTTAAGGCATTATAAGAGTTGGTACAAGTAAGACAGTATATCACGTCTCATTGTTTATCTTAAATATTCTTTTTTCGATGAAATCAAGCACCATAATCATGTCTTTTTCCTCTTATATTTTTCCTTTGTTTTTCCTCATTTGATCATTCATTTCTTATTGCACAGGGAAGAGGAGGAGAGGAATTGTCAAATGAGTTATCAACTACACTTCAGAGATGTTTGCTGGGTGGCAAGAGTGGAGCAGGTAAATTAAAATTCTATTCTTTTGCTACAATTTTGATTCAGCATTTTGTTAAAATGTGTGTATTTTAATGTCATTTTATTTAAATAAAACTTTTATATTAAATATTGCTTTAGGGTGTTCATATTTTACATCATTGCAAAAAATGTCTGTATTCATATTGAAAATACACTTCTTTTTTCCCCTGTTCTCAGCAGGATCTCTTTTTTGAAGCTACTATTATATTAAACAGTAAATTGCTGATTTTATGAACTTCTAGTGGCAAAAGCTTGATATCAAGTCTAGAGTCTCTATTGAAATATGAGAACGGGGCTTCTATATCTTGGTGTTTGATTATTTGTAGATTGGAGTTTTTTCTACACAATGGGCTTCCTAGAGTAAGAAAAAAACATATCTACATAATTTAACAACAAATCAAGCATCAAACTTTTTTTTTCTTTTTTAGAGGATGTGTTCAGCATAAAGTCAATGAAAGTTTTATATTACAAATTCTGAAATAGAGTGAAAGGCTTCTGACTGTTATGTTTCAGTAATTGGATATCTATTCTTCTTGCTTCTGTCTGATTCCTAGTTTTGCTCAGTATACTGAGAGTAGAATACTCCTAACCTACTTATAAATGTGCTTTTTATGACTTCTTGTGGCAGGGGCAGGGATAGATCTCTCGTCTTTGATGATTGTAGAAGGGAAGATATGTTGGGACCTATATATTGATGGTCTTGTGATTAGTTCAGATGGCAACATACTTGATACACTAGGCGCTGCAATCAAGGTAATTCAAGCTCTTCACATATAGATGATTTGACATATGCATGGATATGTGGAATTTGTTTCTTACTATATCCATCATGTCCAGAAGTGAATATGGAAATCTAGAAAAAAATGTCCTTTAGAAATCTCAAAGACTAGATACTTAGTGAAACATGGGATGTTTCTTTTGGGTTCTCCTGTTCTATTCTAGATGTCAGATTATATGCAAGTAGTTTTTGTAGTCTGATCTATTAACCATTAGCAGTGAAGAAATATGAGTACCTTTTTGTTTTTTCCATAACAGAAATATGAGCACATTCTTAGGTAGTTTGGATTTGTATATTGTTTTAGTTATTAATGTTCATTAGTGAAACCTCCTAGTGTATTACTAGTTTGGAAACAGTTCTTGCTCCAATGTTTTGTGCTTGAGCTCCACCGAAAGGAAACAGATGATAACGAAGTTGCAATATACTTCTATAATATAACAATTCTGCAACTAAAAACTGGCTCATGAGAGCTGCCCAGCTTAATTCAAGAAAAGCAATTTTGATTTCATCAGTTTTGCATGGCCAGAATTTTGCTTCTCTAAATCATACTGCTTGCATTTCGGTCTCTTTTGGCAATCACACGTGCAGCTTGAACACATCAGGATATGATCAAGGGACTAGCGATTTATGATAAAATTTCCATTTTCCTTGTGTTTTTTTTTCCTAGGCTGCTTTGAGCAACACTGCCATCCCAAAAGTTATTGCTTCTAATGCAACTGCAGATGATCAACACGTTGACGTAGACGTTAGTGATGAAGAGTTCTCGCAATTTGACACCTCTGGAGTTCCTGTCATAGTGACTCTAACAAAGGTGAGTTCCCATATTCTCCTACCCCAGCTAGTGTTCACGTTGGGTTTAAGACCATCTCAAAAAGTCCATCTCAAGCTAGCAAGCCTACTTTCGAATAATAAACACCTGGGTCTATCATCTATGTGAACCCTTCCATTAAAATAACTCTGCTCTGTCTTTGTTTGTCTGCAGGTGGGCAGGCACTACATTGTGGACGCAACACCAGAAGAAGAGTCTCAAATGAGCTCCGCTGTTTCAGTCTCTGTGAACAGAGATGGACAAATTTGTGGCCTGAGTAAACGAGGCTCAACTGGCTTAGACCCCAGTGTGATTCTTGACATGATTTCTGTGGCAAAGCACGTAGGGCAGCAACTCATGACTGTGTTGGATTCAGAAATATGTTCTGCAGAGTCTGTAGAGGAGGACATGTGACTTGGATACCAGTGTCTGTAATTTGTACTTGTTTGGATCCTAGCTACTTTTTGTAACATACAAAAATTTCTAGGTTTTATCTTCCAAGGCTAGCAGTGACTTGAATATTTATTTTCATAAATGCCCTTTATTTTATTAAGACAAAGAAGTAAATAATATTTTTTTAAATTTTATTTAAATAAGAAGCTGAAATAAAGTAAGGCAAAACCAAATACACTTTTTTTTTTTTTTTTTTTTTTTTTTAATGAACAAGATAGTGCTCACCAATAAAACAAGGTTTTCAGTAACATATAATGAAATCTTAATATTGTTAAATTATTAGATTTTTTTAAAACAAATAAATAAAAGTAAAGCAATAATATTTACAAAACTAAAGAGGCATATGGGCCTGGTTGGTGGGCCCAATTTCTCCACTAAATAAAGTTTAAAATCCACTGATTAGTTTAATTAAAGCCAAAATAATTTCCGTCTGTTACTTTTTTCCCTCGCTTTTTCTCCTTTTGTTTGTCTCTGGCTTGTTCCCACCCAGCAAGCGGCAGCCGTTCACTATTTCTTTCGACAAAAACTCTCTGTAGCCCCTTCTGGTTCGACCGAAGCTCTCTCTGTCGCTGTCTCTAGTTCTCTTACTGGTTCTCAGTCGAGCGACACGCAGTCCAAGGGTACGTATTATCGACGACTTTCTACAGTTTTGACAAGTCAGGTTGCGAGTTCAGGTACTTGTTTCTCATCGCTTTAGTCGCACCGTGTGTAATCTTGGAATTTTCTCTCTTACCCGTTTTCAGCCGAGCAAAAGACCGAGTTGGGGTTTGCTCGAATACTGATTTCGGTTTCAGTTTCGTTTTTTTTCTTTTTTTCAATGAAATTACTGTTTTGAAATTTCTGTCTGCCTTCCAATTTATTTGCTGTGTTCTGTTATGTGTGATTTCGTCTTATTGTTTTATTCTTTTTCTTTTCGGTTTTTGGGGTATGTTACTTCTGTAGTCTGGACATAAAGGGTATTAGATAGGTCGCAGGTACCCCTCAAACAAATTCCGATTTGTTTGTTGTGTTCTTCTGACTAGTGCCTCAATCTTATTGTTTTGATTTTATTGCGATAATTATTTATTCATTATTAATTATTTTAGTTGCGACCCCTATAAACTAGACTTAGCAGGTCTCAGGTATCCTTTAAATAAGTTTCGTTTTATATATGAGGATGAGTGCAAAAACATAATGCCCATTTGCATGTTGTGGCAGAAATAGCTAAGTCAATCCTTTTCACTTCAAAAAAGTGTGGATAACAAATGAGAGTTTTAAACTAAATGAAGAGAATGTAGTACAGGAAAACTTATGGTTGCCAACTGACAGGTCTAAGGAGGACAGGAGGCGAAACCAGCCATGGTTGTCCTGCATGTGGAAAAGGGAATGGTTCATTTTCTTACCTTTCTAAAGAGCCTCTCCTTGTTTTGTACATTCATATTCTGGCATACTTTTGTTAAGTTTTTGTGGGTTTTATGTTCAGAGTTATGTTTGGTTTTGTTGTTATGCTTTAATATTCACTTTAGTTCCATCTAATGTTCATATTTTTTCTCTTTTCAAAATTTTTTGTTTCTGTTGTAGCATTCTGTGAAGTGGTATAATATGAACCATATATGCAGTGTCATTTCTGTTAGAGATTCATCTAGAACTGTTTTCATGGGATATGAGCGAGGGGGTGTTTCCCAAGTTGTTCTGTTAACGAGAATACAATCAAGTTAATTTAATTTAAGTTGCTTCATTTGATGCTTTTGAAGAGAGCTTTAGCAGTTGTACTTTACTCTGATAAGCTGCCTTCTTTATAATTGACCACAAGATAGATCAAGATGTCCTTAGGAAAGGTCATATCATGTTTAAAGCACTTCCAGAGAATCGGAGCTCATTTGATTCTTTAATCCAATTACTGAAGTCCTCGAGCTTGTGTCTTTTGTGTACTGTCGCCTTCCCTAAGCATTTTGTTGTCTCTTTTCTCACTTCCTTATTTCATCTTATGCAGGCTTCGGTGAAGTTGAGGGTCTACACCATCTTCTTACAAGGTGTGGAAGCTGTGAGTGGTGGCGTGGATAATTTGTTCTTGAAGATCATGTCATTTAGCTTTTCTTGTTGTGTCTTGCTCATTTATGAATAATTGGGCAAATGGAAAGGATTTGTTATGGTGAAGCCCACACACACTTCCATTTTGTCCAGACACGACAGATGTAAGTATCTTGAAAGCAGTTATGTCAATGAATGGGTGTGGCTTGAAAATCTTTCACACTTTTCCTCATGAAGCTCAGAACCAATTTGAGGGTTCACTTGAGAAATCATATGAAAAGCTCCAATCTCAGTTGGTTCCACCTTTCCCTCTCAATATCCCTTCACCATCAGAGTATCTTCATCTTAATCAAGCACTAGTGTATGCTATGCTCACCCAGCCCCAAGCCCGTAAAGTTCATCTCACACATCTTCATGCCTCTGTAACAGATGGTTATGAGCTCTTTGTCTCTCTTCTCCTTAACATATCAAACCATTTCTATCACAAGCTGCAAGACTGCTCAAAATCACAGCTCCTATGGATCACCTCGCAATTGATCAGTGTCTCTGCCATTGGCATAGAAAAATTGCTTGTTTCTTTATTTCGACAAGCCAAAAATGGGGATTTTAGCGATGGCAATCTATGGATATGCAGTGAGCTGGTGAAGATTTTGTTGGAAAATTGGGACTGGGTAACTTCTGAGCCAGATATACTCACAAGTGGGCTTTTTGTATATTTGCGGTTATTATCTGATCATTGTCGCTTTGCTGGCCCAAAATTGGAGCCGCTCAAGAAGATGGAGATTAATTTTTGCTTACAGGTTCTGAGAAAATGCTTTAATCTCTGCTTACGAATTGGGAGGGATTTGATTCGTCTTCTTCAAGATGTGGTGCACATTCCTGAATTTGGTGAAATTTGGAAAGACTTGTTAGTGGAGCCTTCCAGATTTGGTGTTCCTGAGTTTGAAAGTATTTCACAAATTTACAAGATCAGGACATCAAGCAAGTATTTCCTGCTGAGAATCGTTCCAGAAATGGAGGTTCAGTTGCGTTTCTTGCTATCACATGTTAAATGGGGAGGCCAGAAGCGTTACCAGGTCTGGTTTGCCAACAAGTTCCTTAACAGCCCCGAGTCGGAGTTTGTTATAAGTGATCTCATCCGGTTTATTTGTTGTGCACATCACCCATCCAATGAAATTCTCCAATCAAATGTAATTTCTAGATGGGCGATTGTAGGTTGGCTCCTAAAGTGTTGCAGGAAGAATCACACAGAAGCTAATGCTAAATTGGCTTTGTTTTATGATTGGCTATTCTTTGATGAGAGAATTGACAATATAATGAATATCGAACCAGCTATCCTTTTGATAGTAAATTCTATCCCGAGCTATATGGAAATAACTCATGGACTCTTGGAGTTTTTGTTTTTGCTTGTCGAGAATTATGATTTGGACAGGAAAAATTTGATAGCCTGCAGTGTCACTGCGTCTTTTGAGGTGCTTGTCAGGAAAGGAGTGATTAACTCACTGGAAGTTTTGACTTCTTGCAACTCCTTTGCACCATCTCTCAGAGCACGGCTTATGACTTTTGTTCCAAATTTCAAATCTGCAGTTATTAAAGAGGTAGAGAGATTAGATACTTTGCCCTGCATAGATAGTCAAATTTCACCTAATTGCCAAGTTCAAAGTGAAGCATGTTTAGAAAATATTAGTAGCGTTGTCAAAGTGTCAAATGGCCCAGCTAAAAGTTCTGAAATTGGGAATTCACTTCAGGAGCTTGGAATTAAGATTGAGCAGTCAATGGATATGGGTGTTAAGGCTTTAGAAAACATACTATTCTCGGTTGCATGTGGTAATTATCATGGAATGGATGAAGGTGGGTGGAATTTTGGTCTACATTCTGAAGCTTTGGCTTCTCGTATAGCTGATATATTTAGGTTGAAAGGATATGAAATATTTCCTGATGGACCACTTGATGATGAAATTAAATCAGCAACTGCTTTGCTGATTCGTTTTTATATTCTTTCAGATGGTAATAGAATGCGAGAAATGGTTTTGTTTTGGTCCAGACAAGGTATACCTGTTGGGGCTCACATACTCTCATACGCATCAAGACTTGCTTATGAAGTGCACAAAATTGATGTATCAAGTACTTCCACGGATTGTTTGAGACTATCTGGACATTCTGAGGACCAAAAGATATCAAGTCTGCAGGATGAAAAATTGGAGAATTCTCTCATTAAGTATCACTTTGATGCGTATTTATCTTGCATTAGTAGTGGCAAAAGTAACAAAAGTAAAAGTTGTGATGAGGTAGTTCCATCTGACATGCTGGATGACCTAATATTGGATCAGCTGGTAGTGAAATCATTTCATGCATATAGAAATTTTCTGGAACTATCTAACAAAAGGCCAATCTCATCCTTCACAAGGATACCAAATGACTGTTCAAAAGATCAAGCTATGTCTAATTCACTACTTTTAGATGTAAAATCTTGTAGTGGGTGGGATCGAAAAAGATCAAAGTTGCTTTTTCAAAGTATGTTTCGCTACCTGCCTGATTTATGTACTTCCAATGAAAATCTTATTTTGCTGCTTGTTGATTTGTTGGATTATGCCGATATCATGTCTATGCAGTTTGCAATTGGTTTAAGAAGATACTCTATTTTTGGTGTTGATGGAGAACTTATATGTCATGTTGTACAGTGCTCTTTCAAATGGGACTCTGTCAAGCAGCAAAAATTTTGGGGTTTATTGGTTTCAGAGCTGCTTGTCTCAAATGTTCAAGTGGAGAAATTAGTTATGAACTTATTTAGTTATCTGTCAGCACTGCAGGAAAATTGTGTAGCAGTAGCAGGTCTTATAACACTTTTGAGGTCCCTTTCCCCTACACAAGAGCTTGTAGGCTTGTTGCTCTGCTTGCCTGATGGTTTTGAGGACTTATCTGCTTCAGTATTAGCTAGTTGGGTTGTACTAAGTGTGTCACTTGTGTTCAGAAGCCTAACCGAGTGGTTGGAGAATCAAATTCTTAAAGCCAGTAATGTTGGAATCAACTATTCCACTATTTCAACATTTTTGAAGTTTCTGGAATTAGAGGGCTTGCAAAATACAGATGTAACTGTATCAAAACTGAAGGCACGTTTAACCAAGATGGTGAATGAGCATACTTAGCAGATGAAAAATATGGTTATGAGAGCAAACACCATTTTCAAATAAAATTTTTGTGATAAGAAGTTTTTATTGATCTTGGAAGGTTTTCTTTCCTAAATTGGAGGTTTTAGCACATTCATTGTTAACCAGGTGAATGTTCTGATGTTGCTATTTACATCTGACATATTGAATGAGGTGAAACAAAATAGAGGACAGGACATGTCAGGAAATGGGAGCAGCTTGAAAGAAGCATTGGGTGGCACTCAGATGTAGCTCTCTCCCAATCATAAAATGAGTTTCCAATTGGCTTCATCACCCCATAGTCGAGCAGCATAGTAGAAGACTCTAATTTCTTTCAGTAAGTTCTATGGTCTCGATGTAGAGTATACTAGTGCTGCTCTGGTCAGTGATGTGTTAGATAGACCGCAATGCAGGGATCCTCTGATATACAGCCAGCCATTTAGGATTCTGTATAATTTTAATTATCTGGTAGCACTGTACAGGCTTTCTCTTTGAAAATATATATATATATATTCCAATGACTTGCAAATAAACTTCTATCTTTATTTGTTTATTCACCCGTGCATGTAAAGGGTATACAGAGTATGTAAAAACAAATTGGATAAAGTAGGAAATGAGATAATCTTGATATAATAGAGACAATATCTACAGTAATTTATGCTTTCTCCAGTTAGAACACTTTATGTATATTTCAGTTTACACTAATTGCATGCTTCTACTCCAGGGATTGAATGTCAGTGCTTTCTTTAAATCATTTTAAATTCATCGATGTTTGACCATTGAAACCTGCTGCATGCCATGAACATCCAAGGGAGGCCTGGCCAAAACCAATACCCTTGTTTTAAATTAAGTTTTTGAGTTTGCTTAGATGCTTTCATGTTTATGCTATTGCTGGAAAACCTGCTCCTGTCATGACATCTGAAAACTGCTCATGCGTGATCAGAGCACTGTTGCTTGCGAATAAATTTGAGTTGTTTTTCTAGATGATCAATGCAAGTATCTTCCATATTTTTGTTTAAAAGAAGTGTAGTCATTCAAGCAAAAGCAATCCTGAGATGCTCTTTCTCTGCCACTCTGTGAAGTAATCCAAAGTACTTCTTAAATGCTCTTTCTCTGCCACTCTGTTAAGTAATCCAAAGTACTTCTTACCAGCAAAGCATATTGAAGTAGAGCATGTCTGTGAGGGACAGTGAGGGACTATACTTGATGCTTAAGCAACAAAAGAAACAGCCTTACGACCTGTCTAAGCTCCTTATTTCAAGTACAGTCCACAGGTCTTGGTAGAAATTAACGTTTATTTCTGAATGGCCGTTCTTTTTCAGTACCCGGAATCTCAACAAATTTTTCCATAGTTCAAGACTTCCATGAAATGATGTATTGACACAATTATTGCGGAGCTTTCTTTTCTTTCTTTATCTCATTCTCTCCTCACCCACTTAATATCTAAAAACCAAAAAGGCGAAGAAACCAAAGAGGAGAAGGCGCAGTCGCACGCGGCGGAGCTTAGAAATCGCCGCCGCCTCAGTCGTCGTAGCCGAGATCGTCCTCGACCCTCTCCGCCGCGTCGTCCGCGATCTTGTCCTCCAGAGCGTCGAAGCCCTCCGCCAGCGCCAGTCCCCCCAGCGCACCCGCCACCGCCCCCACCGCCAATCCCGTCCCCATACCAAACTTCCCCCCCTTCTTCCCCTCCTCCGGCCTCCCGTACCCATACGCCGGTGCCCCGTACCCGTACGATCCCTGCGGGGTCCCGTACGACCCCTGCGAGGCCCCGTACGACCCCTGCTGGGCCCCGTATCCGTATGGCGCCGCCGGTGCCCCGTACCCGTAAGGGTACCCCGTCGGCGGCGCAGCGTACGGCGCCGGGGGAGCGCCGTAAGGGTACCCCGCCGACGACGCCGGGGGAGCCCCGTAGGGGTACCCCCCCGAGGGAGGCGCCGACGCCGGGGGAGCGCCGTAGGGGTACCCCCCCGAGGGAGGCGCCGACGCTGGGGGAGCGTAGTCTCGGGAGTAAGAGTACCCGTACCCGGAGGCGGTCGCCGGCGGCGGCGGGGGAGGCGGCGCCTCCCGGACTGTGACCTCGACGTCGAGCTTGCCCTGGGGGCGGCCGGAGGGGCGTTTCAGCTTTAGGGTTCGGACGCAGCGTTCCCCGAATCCGACTTCGTCGAGGACGTCGCGGAGGGGCAATCGGGCGGAGCCTATAAGGGGCTTGGTATCGTCGTCATCGTCTTCCTCGGCGCCCTTGGCGTGGACGACGTCGATGGCGAGCGTGGCGTCGCGGAGTGGGAGGCCGCGGAGCGGGAGGAGGAGGGTCTCGTCCCAGGTCGGGGATGCATCCCCCTCCGGGTCCACCTTCGTCGAGCACTTCCCGTCCGGGTGGACCCACACGACCGCGTAGGGTTTCAGCGCCCCGTGGCGCCAGTTCACGTTCTTCAGGTCCTTCGCGCCCCGGATCCTCACCTCCACCTCCGTCGTCGCAGCCATTTCCGTACTCAAAACACACGGACACAGACGATGAAACAAAATACAAAAAGATCGCGAAACACACAGTCGGGCAGTTGCGGGAGGACGATGAAGACGCCAAGGCCTTATATAACCCGATAGTGGTGTTTTCGTGAATTATGGGAAAAATGGGGGCTTTTTTTTATGTGCAAGAAGGGAAGCGGAAGCGTGACGGCGTGGGAGGGGTGACCGGGAGCTGCCGGTGGGGGTTCTGGAATTGTTGGGGGGTGTCCACCGGTCAAATGGAGTTTAGTGGGGAAGATTTGACCGGGAATAGGAGGTGACAAAGCGTTTTTCTCGCAGTTTCTTTGGAGCGCGTGGTAACGTGGCAGCGTGGCTGCGTCAGCGAATCGGGTACTGAAGACGGAGTAGCAGCCGAAAAGATTCCATTGATGACGTCAGCGTTATCGACGCCACACGCTGGCTACGCGTGCGGTGGTGGGCCCTGTAAATTTAGCCTTCCTAGCGACGCTTAGACCTTGGACGGTTGGGCCTTGGGCATAGGCAAGACATGCCTACTATTCAAGGGTGTAAACGGGTAAGGGTTATTCCGTTACCTGTTTCATTTACCTTACCCGGTATTTTGTTACCTATTTCGCCCAAATAAAAACTAGCTATTCCATCACCCAAATTTTTTACCATTACCCACGGTAACTGGGTAATTAGGTAAATAAATGGATAATAATATTTTATTAATATCTTACTTTTATAAATTTATAAAAAATATTAAAATTAAAATCATATAAAAACTACATTTAAATTCTTAAATTTATATTAAAATAACATCAATTACATTAAATTTACCTAAATATAATCTCTCACATAAACATATCCATCGGGTAATCGGGTAAGAAATACCCATTATCTATATCCGTTTGGATTAAAAGCCAGATTATCAAGTAATTTTTTAATCAAGTAATTAGGTAATCGAAATACAATAAGTTTATTTCTTATCCATCCAATTACCATTCGAGTAAGCGGGTAATCGGGTAAAACTGCCACCTTACCTACTAATCCACGATGTCCATCATTGGGTCAAATGTCGCTTCATCAAATATTCAAAAGCTCATGGGCTCAGGGAGTAGACCAGCCCATGAGATAGAGCCGGTCAGTCTGAGTCAACCTTACCCACATCTAGTTTACTGTACAACTGAGTCAACCGAGTCATGGGTTTCCGAGCCAATTAAGTCGACTCAGCTGGGTCTATTGTAAACACGTACTAATTACTTGTAGCAAAATATAAATTTGTGAAAACTCATGGTAATTATAGAATATTGATGGTTGTATGTTACTATTGTGTATTTGTCTCTAAAAGACTAAAACCCATTCTGCACTGCATGAAATACTCCATTTGCTTGCATTAAAGCTATAACCGAATTGGGCCAGCAGTTTCTTCAAGATAAGAGTGTATCCATACTGTGGAGAATCCGACTTCTATTTAAAAAATTAAAATTAAAATAAAAGAAAAGGAAAACAAACAGGTGAACTACGATCTCCTGCTAAATCATCTAATCCTGAAATACTTGGCTGAAAGGATCATAAACAAAACCATGAACAAAATATCAAACAAATATATATAAGCCTTTATAACACAAAACACTGAGAATGGAGTATTGAGATTTTGAGTTTGAACGGCAGGAAGTGGGCTTGATAAACCGACATTTTGCGCATCTGATCAAGGTAGAGCTGAACACAAATAGAAGCACCTGAAGGATTTTTACGATACGGAGTTCTCGTGCAATAAAACGTACTCTCGGCTGCCAAAAAGCAAAAAAACAGAGGAAGAACAGATTAGAAATAAGGCTTTCCATTACTTGCCTCTGCAGCTGAATAATAGCATTGATATAAAGGATTCTAGCATTTTGCATTCTCAAGTTTGAGTGTTCCAAAAAAAAGGGTAGTCATAATTGATGTTCAATAAAAAAAAACAAAAAAGAAGGGGCAGTCACTAGTAAGAGAATGCTAATATGTTTGGAATTCTTAGGGTTCCATCACCAATCAAAAACTAATTCCAGCATCTTGCAGTGTTGCTACAACTAAGGACAATTAAGGACAATTTCTTTTCTGTCACATAGAAAGTGAGAGAGAGAGAGAGAGCATATGAGACAGTCTCTCTTGGCATGTCGTCAAGCTAGATTTGGCTGTAAGCTGCTAGCAGCACCTCCGACAGCCAGACCCAGGAGTAACATGGCTCCCTCTCTTTCTCTCTTTTGTCCCCCTTTATGACCTGGAAATCAGAAACACAACTCTCAAGAGGGAATAGTTCAAGGAATGTTCAAAAGTCATTAATATTTCTGTGGGTAAGTGGATACCCTAGGTTCAATGAATACTGATATTGGTTTCATGAAGAAAGCGCCTAAAGATAACTTTTTGGACCTTAAGCTAGCAACAAACAGCATACCTGCTATTGCCAAACTTAATAGTGTCTTTTTCAATAAGTTCATAATAACGTTGAGGATCAATTCGGTTATCCTGCATCACAGAAGACCAAGTAAAAAAAGAAACAACGAAAATTAAAAAAAAAAGAAATTGTAAACAAATGACAATGATGTGAAGCAAGTTTTTAAGTACACACAAGGAGAACCATGGTATATTAAATCATGATAAAACAGTAGACTTACATTAATGAATGTTCCATTTGTGCTTCCAAGGTCCATAATATAAGGCCTAGACACAAGGACCCAAACATGCGTTATTTTTGTGCAAGTCCACTGAGCAACAAGATTGATGATAAAAACAAGCCAGTTGAAAATAAGCACAATGGTCACCTTGTCTGTTTAGAGATGGTACCATCCTGCCGCTCCTTTTCAACTTGCCTGAATAGATATCAATAAATTACATGTCAACTTCTAGTTCCTCAAATATGAAACTTGTTTTACAACATAACAAAATTGTCAATACAATTTTTGCCTAAATTGAATTACCCCTTCATGAAAAAATACCAAATTTGTCTTTGACAATCACAATTTTTGTTTTATTTTAAATGTTGATTACACATGCACACTCCTTTAACCCTGATGGAACTTGAACCCAGGACCTCACACTCAACCCCCTCCATTAGAACATTGAACCAAAGGTCAACTCAATCACAAGGATCACCTAAACTGGATAACTGCATGTTGCTTGCTACAAGAAGGATGATCTGTTGGTATGTCTGCAACTCTTCTTTCTCTGCCAAAAAGATAACAACTTTGCCTATGTATATAAAGGGGTTCTGTAAATCAAATATAAGATAAGAGTTAAAAGCAAGACATGATGGAAATCACAAAATCACAAGCCTTCACCAAAATTGAAAATGTTATCTACCATGCAGGAACTATTACACAGAATTTTGATACCTTTGCAAGAACTATTAAACACAACTAAGTACACGGCGCAAAAGGAAATGAGAAAAATGCTAAACAAAGCACTATAGAGTCAAAAACAACTGATCGAATGCGATGAAATGAACAGAAAAATCTAAAATTATTACCATTGAGAACTTCTCCACCTTTGAAAACATACAACCGCCACCTTACATTAGGTTTACGAGCATCAGGAGGTTCACTGAACAACAGGGTTACACCTGACAGCCTCATGAGATCATTCACCGAGTAATAAAATACAAATTGCAATTGCTAGAATAACTTCAGCTCATCGAAATGATAAACAGAGTAAATAGAGATTTTAGAAATCATTTTAAAATAATTATTTGCTCTAGAGTTATACAGAAGACTCACCCCTTACTCTATTGGTTTCCTCAGCAAGCTTCCCAGAAAGCTCAAATGAAGGTTTTTGCTGCATGGAAAGAATTGTTGTTGTAACAAAACATATAGTTGTAAAAAAATCATTGTTATAAAAACCGATCAATTGTGAAATGGTTGGTCCCTTTGAGCACAGGCATCTGAACTCTCCTTACTCCTTAAATCTAATTAAATTTTAAGAGAAGGATATGATATATTAATGACTTCTTCAAGCTTTTAGTTACATATGTCATTCCTGTGACCAAAACATCTACTCGCATCAGCACAAACAAAAAGGAAACAGCTTCAGTTCCCTCTGAAACAGATCTCTAAGATTTGCTCACAGAAGTGCCCAAGTGGGATCCCTTTACCTTTTTCTGTTTTCTTTTACTGGCAGGAGTCTGTTATTATGCTTCAAACTGAAAACAAATATAGAAAAGTGGCCTTAAGCTACAATAAGGAATGAGCCTCCAACCAGCAATGAAGGCCAAAAAACACCTTCACTTGTGAGAACACTCGACAAGTTATTTGCCGTGTATGCTGTCATAATACCAAAAATTCATGGCAAAAGGGAGAGAGTTTTATATATATTTGCAAAATAACCTTGTTGGACTAGGGCAGGAAATTTCTCTCTTAGCATAACTGAAGGATCTAATGGATATCTAAGGACAAGAGATCAACCCAAAGTTACCAATCACATGTCAATAGCACCGAGAGCAAAAACCAAGTTACTCATTGAAATCATGTTTCCTTCAAATCCACAACCTACTTTATCCACTACAGGGACTCCTACAGGACATCTGCACATGAGGAGCTCATCACATGAAAGACGATCTTGAGAGCTGCTGTGCAAACAAAATATAGGGCTTCATGCAGAAATTTAAAAACACTTTATCTTTTCTTTTCGAGGAAAGTGTATTTTAAAAGGCATTTCATCTTCTTCTTTTTTTTATTTGAGGAAAAAAAAGCATTTCACCTTTGGAAATAATTTTTTTTTCAAACAAGAGACATTGAGTCTAAAGAAATCTAGAGATCTATTCCAATGCAAACATTTATATTTTCCTGAAAGACAACGAACAGGATCATTTGTTTTCTTTGTTGCTGGAAGAATACTAATCAAAACTGATTTTGTCAAACTGAGCATATTCATCAGATTGTATAGAATTATGGATCATCCTTATCTTTAACTAGTTCACCACATTCCAATAAGGGGAGCCAACTATGAAGCCGATATCTTCCTTTTTTGCTTTTTAAAACCCACATATAGCCATTGAGCAAAAGGCCCATCCACATCAGCGCCCTGTTTAGATCTTCGGGCATAGTTTATATTTTGTTGGTTATTTATCCCACTAAAACTCTTTTGCAATTGCTAGCATAGGATGCTTTTTGTACATTACTACACCATATCTCCTTTCTCCTATCAGTTTAATTATGCACTGTTAAGAAATAAAAAAAATTGATCGCAGTAATGATTGAAGAATTTACCTTCTGCTTTGTCTCCAAGGCCTCTTCAACAGCCTTCGCCTTAACAACTGAATCATCTTCCTCTTCCTAACCAAGTAATAAATTTTCTCGCCATAATCAATACCTATGTTATGACTAGAGATAAACCAACAGTAATTATTATAAGAGCAAAAGGCAATAATCAACTTATGCATTTTGAAAAAGCATATCAAGAAACTTTTTAACAAGAAAAGTAACAAATAATGAAACAAGAAACTTCAACTCCAAATGAACATTGAATATAAAGCGTGTCAGTTGTCTATGGAAAGGATTTCTAACTGAAGCATCAGCTTTGTCACGTAACACCGCTAACTTGGAATCTCCTAATCAATTTGTTCTCAGTAACTTCTAGTCAGTGGGGGTAGGACTGCAATATACTATGTTGTCTATTTTAAGCATAAGATGGAATGCCCAACAAGAAAGTACCAGGTGGAAATATTCGACTGGTCACAATTGTTATCATGCTTATAAACTAGTGTATAATTCAACTGCAATAATATCCAGTATAAATGATGTGAAAGGCAAATCCTCTTCAATAAACAGCCTTTTTTAGAAAAAAAGGGTTAATCATTGCTAAGACATTGTTTTCAAATTTAAAACAAAACTCGGCATTTGAAAGTTTTATCACTCTAGTTGGACCTCCCCTGTTACAAATGCAAACAAGCAAAGGCACTCTGGATGTTTTATCTGACTTAGACTTGATTTACTTAAAGAACTTCTCACTACTTCAAATTGAAAGAGGCTTATCAAGCAATCTAAAATTTTAAAATGCATAATCACTGCAACGTTTAAAAATGAAACAACATTATCATTCAACACAATATATACGAAATTAAAACAGCAAGGAGTGAATATCACCGGACACCTCTTCATGCTTTTCAGCTTTAGAAGCCCGTAAACCGTGAGGTGAGCTGGACTCATATCTGCTCCTGTGGTTATGGGCACGTTCAGTCGGAGATTTAGAAGAACCACGTCTGGCTCTAGAATCGCCATTTCTATCTCGTTTTCTTTCACTGGGCTCCTTATCTCTACCTCTTTCTCTGTGTCCCCTGTCATCATCCATGCTACTGTTTCTCTCCCTTTGCTTATCCACCACTCTCTCAGCTTGGACGCGCCTTAAACGTTTAGAACGAGGAGAAGGAGAACGAGAAACAGGAGACTTAGATCTTGCCCTTTGGGGGGACCGTCCCCGACTAGATTCTTTTCCTCTTGCAGGAGATCTCATGCTACGAGAAGAACTAGCTTTAACAGGTGATCTTGCTCTCGGGGAGCCACGGTGCTGTGGGGATCTTTCTCTACGTGGAGAGCTCCTTCTGTGAGGGGACGACCGGGAGCGCACTGGAGAAGATGATGGATCAGATGAGTGTCGTCGCCTAGGTGATCTTCGATGGACTGAAGGAGCCATCTGAAAGCATAAAATAAAGAATATCAAATATCAGAACAATAATACTTTTGTACTTACAGACTGTAAGTTTAGAAATCCCAACTTTCAGATTCTAAGCATAAAATAGATTCTAAGGTGCATAAGGTCGTACAGCTGACATTCAAGAATTAAAACAAGTAACTGCAACTGGAGGAAGACTTCTACTACATGAACTATTACGACTATTTATGATCACAAGGAATGTTAGGTATCGAGCAGATTAAACGCACAAATCCCTCCAGAGAAAACACCCAACCGACTCGAGAGACCAAAATGCAACAGACCCAATATAAAATATCAACAACAAAATATCAGAGCATATGCAAATTCGAGGTATATGCTAAACACAGAAGACCCCAACCCACAAGTTTTTATTTTTTCTTCCATCCCATCAGACACGTCTCGGAAATGTCCACAATCATTGGGATATATTAGCATCGAACAAGTGGCAACATGTTTACCAACGATGCAATTTACAGGCAAAAAAGATAAAGCAAAATTCGAGAAAAGGGAGTGTGACTACCAAAAGTCATCAACTCTTTTAAAACTCGTCCAAAGCGGAAAAAAAAGAAAAAATGTTGTACACACTTCTATTCAGCACAATGGGAGCGGGACTAGGAGAAAAGGGCCAGTTCAAAAATAGAATAGGGTTCTGCGAGGACTTACATTGTATAGCTCGGTACAGACGGAGAAGGGTAAGCGAGGCCGAGCAGGTGACTACGCAGCTCCCCTTTATTTCTCTCTCCCGCTGAGTCCTGTGTCACTAGAAGGAAAACAAAAGGAGAAGGAGATAGAGCTACGAGCGGCGGGAAACGGGTTTAAGGATTCATGGAGAGGGGCGGAAGGAAGCCCCCGGAAAGCACAGCTTTTGAACGGCGAGTCGATAGGAAGGAAAAGGAAAAGAGAGGATCAAACAATTGCAGACTGCATAAGAGCAGCCGACTGGGTTAAACTCGCGGAGAGCGGCTTCGCCCTCCTCACTTCACAAAGTAATGTTTACAGGCCAAAGCAATGAGTGAGCGAGTCTCTGTTTTCATAGATAAAACAGAAGCACTGATTAATATTTCGTTAATATGAGTAAAAAAGTGTAAAAACAGATAATAAAAACAAAAAAAAAAATTGTTAATAATATTTTTTTTATAAATATTAATGAAAATTATATTGGCTTAATTTTTTTAGAAAAATAATATAAACGACATTGAAATTATATCAAATTTAAAAAAAAAAAAAAAAATGTGGAAGGAATTTAAAATATTTTTTTTTTTTTTCCTTGAAAGAGCAATTTACAGCTCTTTTTTGTGCCATGGAAATTTTTCATAGGTTGGAGTTTGATAATTAATTCAATTCATTCCTACCACTAGCTTTAAATTCTTATATTATTTACAATTATTTATTTATTTATTTATTTATTTATTTATTTATTTTGTTAGTTACATTTTTACTATTAAATATTAACATATTACTCAGAATTTTCTTTTTGTTGTATGTTTCTAATATAACTATTTAAGTTTTTAAATATAATGTACAGGAAAATAAATAATCATTGAAAGTTAAAACATATACCAGCTTTAAGAGCAGGACGCGTTGGTATTTGATTTGCGGAACTGCAACTCCTGAATTCTCCCCGTATCCGCTTCTTTTCTCTGTCTGTTGTTCCACTGCGGTTGATCATCACGAAATCTATCGGCGACGCCATCGCTGGTTATTGCAAGTAAGCTACCCTCACTCTCTTTCTCTCTGTGTGCTTATTTTGAGCATTACTATGAAGTGCGGAAGAGAGTGCTTTCTCCTAACGTGGAACGAACTGGGAATTTTGTTTTCCTGTTTGTGTGAAACTCTGTGATGATCTGTTGTTTTGGAGTTTATGTTATGGTTCTGTGGTATTATCGTTATCGTTTTGGAACCAAGCACTGGATGCACGTTTGTTGTTTGCTGAAATGCCTCAAAGGAATACTGGTTCTCCCTGCCTGGGAAAACCATGCTATTTTCCTTCAAAGTGGGATTTCCGTGATGTAGAAGATTTTGTTAAGGACCCTGTTATACATTACCTGTTTTGTGGGATTAAAATTAACTAGTAAATCAAACTCAGCATGAGCATATGCGGTTGAAGATAAATTAGTATAGAAAACATCAGAAAAAAAACCCAAATTCAGGTGAATGTTATTGTCACTGGTTGCAGTAACTTCTTGTGACAAACATTACCGATAAACGAAAAGAACAAGAAGTAGAGGCTGACACCACAGTGACCAGTTTACAAACCAAGATAACAGCCGGTAAAAAATATCTATTAACAGACTAGATGCTACCTGTGAAGCTTTCCTCTGGTCTACAGAAAATGCCCAAAGAGAATGTATGCCAATCCCCTCTTATTTCCCTTTTTGTTTCCTGTCAAAAACAGCTACTGATCTCTTTCTGTTAACTATTTGGTGTTGAAAATGCAGCATTTAGTTGTATTGCTTGCTTCCTATCGGCAATCCTAGTTTTCAGGCATGGCAGAGCTGTTGAGCTTGGGGATATTGCTGGACACACTGGATGAGGAATGGATGAGAGACACCCTGCAGAATGATGACATTCCTTTGCCCATAGAAATGGCACCAAAAGCTGAGGATGCAGAGGAAACAAATCAAGAGAACCTGCCAGTTGAAGGAGATACTTGGCGTGATCTTGGTTTGGACAACATCTAAATGTTATCACACTTGAAAATTCAACTTAAGGTATTTCTGCTGCTCATTGATGAACTCTGTATGTGACTCTTTCATAGGTTTGAAATGGAGTGTATCTTCCTGGTTGGTGTGACAATGTTGAGTGTATTTTTAACATATATGGTACTCTTATATATGGTACTTTAGAACATGATTTATTCATTTTATGTTTTATATAACAACCAAATTCATAACATATATGACAAATTCCTTCAAATTGGGTGGTAACAAAGTCGTTAAGATTTTAATATAAAATATATTTGAAGAAAAATGAAAACCCTCCTACCTCTTACTTTTCTATAAGATCATAGTTTAGTAACTGTAAATGAGTAAAAACAAATAAATAAATAAAGCTATGTACTATCCCTGAGGAAAAATACAAAATTCTCTCAAATTACTGAATCTAGTATGCAAAGTACAGAAAGAATTTCAAACGTATCATCCAGTTATTGCAAATAGCCTTTCAAATTTTTTTTCTTGGACATATTTCTATGACAATATTAAAATCATCACATGGAAAACAAAAATTTCCATCGTGAGTTTCGAAATGCCCCAATGAAACAATTATTACATTGGCAATTTCCAGCTTAGGGCTAAAAGCGAACGGAACAGTTGCAATTTTTTGAATGGGTAATCCCTCTGTACATATTTCTTATAAGCCTAAAATGAAATTCATAACAATAAAAAGCAAACTGCTTCGAACTTCTTGCACTAGTTGTGAGAGTACAACCATTACAACGTTAGAACAAACTGTAACATTATTCAGCTGGCTATATTTATAGTTTTTCCATCCGTCTTTAGCACAGAGAATTAGATGATGTTCTCATCAGCAAAATACAATTTACTCAATACTCAAGTAATCCCTAAGCAGCCAAGCTTTTTGATGCAATCTCGTAGACATTCTCAGATAAACCATTGGCTGACAGGATCTTCTCCAACTCAGCCTGTATCAAGCGTAACAACAACATCTTTTGGTGAGAAAGAAAAGTGATACTGAGGCAGCTAACAGGGAAAGCAAAAACTCCCAGTCAAAGCTTCAAGGCCACATATAATGATCATAATTGTGAAACAAGCTCTTCTATCAATATGCATGCTAAATGACACAGAGAAAAGTGATCCAGTCATTATGAACAGTTATGAGAATGTACAAAACACCCAGATTATTTATTTTTCCATTATCAACTCAATGCATGGATATTGTCCTCTCATATCTACTGCTAATAGGATATACTGCTGGATTGGGGATGATCCATCAGCAAATAGTATTGCAAGAAAAGTTACCTTTGCAAGAGCTTGCCTTGTCTCGTCATAGCGCTTCCATCTTGAAAATGCAGATACCATGCGGGAGGCCACCTGGAAAAAGGATATATGATATAAACTGCAAATTCAAAAGTCAACATGAAGTGTGGCCAAAGTTCAAAATATCCAACCTGTGGGTTTAGTTTGTCAAGTTGCAACACCAAGTCTCCGAGGAATTTGTAGCCAGAACCATCCTTGGCATGGAGATTTACAGGTGACCCACAAAATCCTCCGACAAGCGCATAAACCTAAAAGAAAGAAATAGTAAGATGAAATAGAGAGAGAGAGGACATAGAGAGAAAGAGAGAACCTTGCAAATGAGGTACCTTGTTAGGGTTGCGTAAGTCAAAAGCAGGATGATTTAAGAGGTTCTGCACATTCTTAACATTACCAGGAATGTCTGACATAGCTTGGAGGGTGAACCATTTGTTGACAACCTGAAGCAATGAAATTCCATCAATGAGTACGTGCCAAAGATAAAATTTTCCCAAAGAGAAATACTGAATGAACAAAATAAAGAAAAAACTCAAAAACATGAATGATTTCAAGCTGAACAGCGTGAGTTTATGACAGTGCATTGCATGGAAGGGTCCAAGAAAAGATTATTTAAGTCAACACACTTGGGTATCAAGGCATGACTAAATCTTCTGGCTCGTGCTGCATTTCTAATAATGCATGGACAGTTGCTACCAGCAACCCTGTTCCGAAGCTTCTATAAAGAATGAAAATTATCAATTTGGACTTACTGCCGATGTGTTTTTTTAAAACGACGAGAACAAGGATTTCATTAAGAGAGCCCCCAGGGAAAGAAATGTACAAATACAATGCAAACAAGAGGAAACAAAGACAAACTACAGAGGCAGTAGCCCCCAGAGAGAAGAGCCAGACCCAGGTCAATGCGGAAAGGAGGTCACACCCAGATTCCTTACCAAGCTAGCCAACCTTTCAGTATTAGTGTTGGAACCTCCGACGATACGCAGTCATGACAGAACCAGGTTTTATGTAAGTCCTCAACTTTCATCTATGTACATTAAGAGATATCTCGGAGGGGATTCCTTCCACAGGCCCAACTAATGACTACAGCAGAGTCACCTTTCATGATTATGGGCAGAAAAGCGTCTCACATTAAGTCTGATGCCCACTCAAATGCCCTCACCTCTGCCATAGTGGCATCTCGAAAGCCGAAAAAGAGCAAAGTAAGAAGGACATTATTAATGGAATTGCTACTCCCACCTCCCCATAAGGTAGACCTGGGTTGCTCCTAAACCTTCCACCAAGTAGCCTAACAAGCCAAGGCGATAAGGTTTTGGTAGGCTCTGATCAAAGAAAAAAGACGATATACTTCACGTTTTGCCCAATGAGAGCACTTAGGAGATGTGAGATGTTCACACCATTCAAGCAGCTGTCGGAGCGAGCACAGGGTGGCTGAACACCTCAATAACATCCACTGTGGACTTTCTTTTAGCTTCAACAGTGTGCCGAATATGCTCATTCCAAATAATTTGCAGCAAATGAAAGCAGCCACAGATTTCCAGCTTGCCCACAATGAAACCCAGAGATAAATCTGAATAGTGGTATTCTCCAGTAATGGTTTTAGTCCACGTGCTATTCTCATCTGAACAAATATTCAGTCCATAAGCCTAAGCCTTACAAATTGACAAGATGAAATTTACTTGAACACAGAAACTTTTCTCAAGGGATTCCTACCCGTTAACTACTGCCTCAGGGCACTAGAGCAAGGACAAGCACTAGTTGGACAACTTAGCTTGGGTGGCTTTCGCCAAGGTTAATCTACCAGCAAGTGAGAAACAATAACCGCTATTTCAAACCCCTATGACTGGATTCCACCATATAGGTCTCCCAATGAAGGGGGGAGACCCAGTTACTGCCAAGGAACACAATTTTTTCTCACAATACAGGAGAAGCATGAGAAATCTTGTTGTGTATAATAGGCTCACCAGATAATCATGCTCCCACTTCTGATAGAAATCAAATAGGACATCATCACGGATTTTTCCGGGCCGTTGAGCTATTGCAGCTAGGGCTGCAAACTGATCTGTCATGTTAGTTGCTGATGTGTACGCACTCAAAGCGAGTTCTGTTATCTCCGACTCTTCCAGCAGAGCAAGATATGCTGTTTAAGAAAAAAACTACAAATGAGAAAATTAAAAACAAATTAAAAACGAATATATTCACTATAACTTAAATGTTTGACATACCAAGAGCAACATTCTTTAGAGCTCTCCTGGCCATACTCTTATGATTGAATACATAAGATTCGGAGCTACTATTGCTCTTGACCTGAAAGTTGAGAACCCTCGTCAGTAAATAACAGGAGAGAATATAAAATTGTTTTCTTATATAACTACTAGGAATATAGACCTTTCAGAAAGAGTCTCCGTAAAATATGAAAAGATACAACTGTTAAAGAGGTCAACATAGTAAAGTTGATCCTCAACACCAGAGGGATGGCCACTGAAATATAAGAAGGCAATTACAAATGACACAGTTAACCAGAAAAGCAGGCACTTTCGTGCATAAATTTTTAAAATTAACCAGTCATGGATTGTGATGAATTCAGCCAAACTTAATATAAAAAATGGCAGAACTCTCCGTTCAGGTAGACGAAAAGATCATTCCAATGTCTATTTTTCAGGAGTGGCTGTTGCAAGGTTCGTGTGACACCTCAGTTAGAGTCAAATCACTCATGCAGTCACCAAATCAAGGAAGACACGCAGCAAAAGAACAGCCACTTGGAAGCTTATTCAATTCAGTTACTTAGCCGCTTGTAAGCTAAAATAGCAAGAGAGATAAATAAATAATAATAAAAAAGAGAAATAGCTAAAATAGCTTCATGTGACTCACTGTTGCCAAAAACTCTTGTTTTAGTTGAAGCGCTAGCTGCTTTCTCGTGAATGTCCGTACAGCATGAACAGCATCTGGATCTGCAACTGGCATCATGTCCATAATCTCCCCCTCACCTGGTAATGTCAGTGCTTTTGCAATAAATTCCTGCAGAGCAAAATAAGTTCGACATGGATATATACAGAATAAAATAAATACATTCACCATGAAATTTGTAAAAGAAAAATAAAAGTGTCAGAAAGACAGAGATGTAGGAGGCTATCATTACTTTGTCCAAGTCAGAATCACAAAGGATGCTTTTCAAACCATCCACAAATTTTGGGTTCAAACTCAATTCTTTGTTTTGCTGGAAATCTGTAACAAGGTTCAGCATCAATTTCCTTGCCAATAACTGTCCTGCCTCCCATCTGTGTAAGAAATAGGACACAAATGATTTTGCAGCTCAAAGAAAAGCAAAACAATTTGAAAATGTTAAATTAAACTTCCAATTAAAAAAAGATAAAAAAGTGCCCGCATCTGAGAATATACCGATTGAACTCGTCTGAATCATGAGCAAGAAGGAAAAACAAGTCACTGTCAGTAAGATCAGAATCGAGACGTATCGGAGCACTAAAACCCCTCAGTATAGAAGGAATAGGCTGCTTAGATATATCAGGAAACACAAATTCTTCATCTTTCTGCTCATCCAAAAAGAGTGCACAAATAAGATATCACACTACCATAAGCTCCACGGTCAATAAAATCGTGAACAGCAACAGGAGAACCAAACCTTAGTAACTCGAAGAACAGTGGTGGAAACTGGTTGGCCACCAACTGCCACGGTCTCAAGTAGACCATCATGATATACTGAGCTGAGAGGAATGTCATTACCATTTGAATCAAGGAGGCCAACTGCCACAGGTATAAACATGGGCTCCTTCACAGGTTGGCCTGGTGTTGGTGGGACCTCTTGGCTGTAAAGAAGTTCACTAACATTAACTGATATAGGGCAAAACAGACAAACTAGCAAAGTATTTCAAAATTCAAGAATCATGAAATACAATTTAGAAAATTGAACAGTGAAAAGTTATAAGCATAAATAACCAATTGTAAAAGAGAGATCATCCACCATAAAAAATGGTATATATCTTCAGTGGTGATGGCCAAGAACTAGGTCAAGCACCCTTTTCAATCATCGGATATTTTTAGAGAATTTCAATGTTTTGGCATGTAACATTTTTCTAAAAACAAAAAAGCTAGAAGCGTCTCAAGTTTGGTTAGAGTACACATTATGAGGTATATTATGCTATAAGCAAACTACAGAAGATGCTTTTTCCAGGTAAATGATAAACTAACCCGTGACAGTATAACCAAAGCCACAAAATTGCCAAAGAAGTTCAACACAAAAACAAAAACAAAAAAAAAACAAAAAAAAAAAAGAACTCAATTGCTTAGAACAAATAAAATTATACGAGACGGCTTCTTTACCTGAACTTCAAGGAAAAGGTTCGAGCCTCCGGGTTGTATGAAGAGGCAACCGTCACTTTGGGTGTTCCAGCTTGCGAGTACCTAACAAATGAAACAGAAAACATCAGTCTTGAAAACTCAATGGCATGTCAGTCTTTCTATAGCTAACTGCTTTTTCCACTTCATTTCAGTGAACTTTCATCATTAGTAACTAATTAGCTGTAAATGTACAGGATACATGAAATTAATTTAGAGAAATACCAGAGTAAAAAATTTGCAAAATCTGCATTGTTTGCATCTCTCATTGCAGCAAAAAATTCTTCACAGGTTACTGCTTGACCATCATGCCTTTGGAAATAGAGATCCATACCCTGGCAAAAAAAAAAAAAAAAACTAGTAAAAAATGACCAATAAAGAAAAACTAACCCACACGAATGACTTCACTATAACAAGTCACAGATTACAATTCCAACACAGAGAGTGGAGCTGTCCAAAATAGTTCTGATACCAACAGCTAGCTAGAATTAAACACATGGTAGATCTCACATGAATATTCTAAGTCAGGACATTCTTGCTCTTACCTTTCGGAAACCAGCACTTCCAAGCAAAGTTTTGTACATCCTGACAACTTCTGCTCCCTGTTAACACTAGTAGTCTTACTCAAATATTGCAAGGATCTAGCTCATAATCAACAATAATATACTAAAAATTAATGACAGTCAACAAAATGAAGGAGCTTGTACCTTCTCATACACCTGTAACAACATAACAAACAAATAAAAGAAACTTAATCAGATATTTATACAAGAGAGTTAAAGTGCAATATTAGAGAAAATAAGGGAAACAACAAGTGGAACTGAAGCATACCGTCACTATAAAGTACAGTTTGAGGAGGCCACATAGCAAGGATAAAGAACCACGGATGCACAAGACACAAGGTTAAAACTTCTCAGCCATTAAATGATGTCTTTCAGGGAACAGAGAAAAAAGGCACAGAAGAAAATACCTGTATAGAAGTTGTCCATCTGTCAAAGAATAAAAATGTAAAATGCCATTACTATATAGAGCTTAAATTCCGCAAAGCAGAAAATCAGGAAAATGTATTACAGAAGATACATGCCTTAATGTATGAATGAGGCCGAACAGGGTGAGCCATGGGACCAGCATCCTAGAGAATCATCAAGAAAAATAGTAGTTATTGCATGTATAACACTTCAGCAGACATAACAAAGTAAGAAAGGATGTTTCATGTACACATTGACTTTCATAGACAAAGAAAGTTCACAAATTTTCCAACATAGAAAGTCACAACCAAAAAGGACAACTGACAACCTCATGCCTTTTTTTTTTTAAACGGCAAATACAAACTCCCAAATACAAACTTTAATAAACTCCAATAGTGTTGTGGCAACACGAACCCAAGACCTTCCACAGCAATAACTCCCATGGGACCACTGAGTTACTGCCCAAGTTCCCTGACAACCTCATGTCTTTACTGCTTTTCTTGAGATAGAGGTTCTTCTTTGAGTAGCATTAGGAAAGAAAGACGGAAATGTTTCCATCAGCTTTTGTTCCCAATTCTCCAATTGGCTGGAGTTAAAGCAAGGGTACATGATTTTCTAAGCAATATATTGAATTCAATGAGTCTCAAAAGATTTTCCGTTCATCTACAAAACCATATGCTGAGACATTGCACAGCGCAGTACAGATCTACATTAAGTGAAAAATAGTGACCTGAGGGAACTGATAATTCCTAAGTCTTGAAACATCTGCTATGCGCTTAACAGTACGGCTGCCCATATCTGATGAAAACTCCTGCGTTGAGACACACAAAGACGGATGTTATCAAGCAAAAAATTTCAGGACAGACATAAGATTGCTTAAAATACAAATTTTGACATATACGAGTGAAACTTAATAAGTATCACCTGATCTCTGAAGACTGTAAGACCTTCCTTCAGGCTAAGCTGGAACCAGTCACGACATGTCACTCTGCAATTATCAGTACAAAGGCGTAGTAAGAACCAAGAAGCACAAAGATACAAACAATGAATGATGCAATTGCTGGAAATGGAAGGTAAATCAAGCCAAAAAACCTGTTGCCAGTCCAATTGTGGAAGTACTGAAAAGAAAAGCCAATAAGCAACATAATGAGAAAATAAATAACCCAAAAATAAAAGATAATTTAAAAAAAAAGTATTTGGAGATACCTCATGACCAATAACTCCCAATATTGAAGCATAATCTGCATCTGAAGCCGTTTCAGGGGATGCCAAGACAAGCTTTGAATTAAATATCTGTCCAGAAAATCATGTTGAATACAGTTTGTAAATGAAGTACACTAGCTACAGTAGGAAGCAAAACGCTAAGTTCAAAATTCTAAATCAAAACTTACATTTAGACTTTTGTTTTCCATTGCACCCCTAGAGAATAACAAAAAAAAAGAAAAAAAAATCAATCAATCAACTTATTCATAATAATAAATAGCGTCCAAGGAATAGTCTGTTACAATTGCAGAGAAGAGCTCAGAAAGAGAAAGAGCCATAAAGTGTGTGTGTGTGTGTGTGTGTGTGTGTGTGCATGTGTGTGTGTGTGTGTGTGTGTGCATGTGTGTGTGTGTGTGTGTGTGTGTGTGTGTGTGTGTGTGTGTGTGTGTGTGTGTGTGTGTGTGTGAGAGAGAAGAGAGAAACAGAAAGTGAGAGAGAGAGAGAGAAAGAAAGAGATTGATAGAGTGAGAGGGAGAGTGATAGAGAGAATGAGAGCAGGCAGTATTACAGCCCACAATAGTTAACCCAAATCAAATTTTGAAGGAGAAAATTACGATTCAGTTTATAGTTTTCCAAAGATAGGAGGCATTGCATCCTGAGCAACAGCTCAGTGGCTGCATGTGGGTAGAAATCTCAGGAGGTCTCGAGTTCGAGTCTCCAGAGAGGGGGGGGGGGGGTTGCATAGCGACTTTTTTTGTCTTTTTTTTTCTTTTATAAACCCTTACCCAACCTAATGTCCCCTAGGAGACTCAAACGTGAGACCTCCCGTAATATGTACCCAAGCGAGACCACCTGAGCTATTGCTCAGGGCTCACTTTAGGGGGTATTGGGGATTAAAATATGTACTACAGATCAAAAAACAAAAGATGGGAGGCATTACAGAAAGAATATCGGCATTGATGAAAGGGGTTCCTTAAAAAGACAAAAATGCATGTAGAGAAGTTTCCACTACACCTCTCATATATTTGGCATAATGACCATAATATTTCCCAAATGTAAACAAAATAAGTGAATATTAAAAATGTCATACTTCCTCACAGCCAATGTACACAGCCTTACATGTTAAAGTCCGGAACAGCAACAATATTAAAGAGATCAAGATCATATTCAAGGCCAAAAACCTGACATGGAAACAAAAAAAAAAAAAGGTTAGAACCTATGAATGACAAACTTGACTCATGTTACAATGTACAACTATGAATACCTCTTCATCCCATTTCATAGCTGCCTTTAAGGAATACATAGCATGGGCTGTCTTGGGTAAGTCTTGTGGAGGTGTCCAGATCCTGAGCGCCACCATCCGACCCGAACGGGTAGTAAAAGTATCATCCCTGCTTTCTAGTTGTCCAGCAACTAATGCAAATAAGTAGCTAGGTTTCTTAAAAGGATCCTCCCACACAGCATAATGCTTGCCACCCTACGTCAAAAAAAAGGAAGACAGTTAAACCCTTGTGCTTAAAATAAGAGTTGTGAAGTACAAGTATAAGAAATTTCAGACCCAAACACAGATTACATCATTGATGTCAAAAAAATGAGCATTAAAATTAAATCTTTGAGCAATAAGGAGTGACAGAAACGGCTTGAATATGGTTGATTAACCTGTGTACTACTTTATAAACTACCAAAGTCTAACATTTATAGTTCTTCCAGATATTTAAAAATTCACTTCTTAAGCTACACACAAAAAAAATGTTCTACCTGAAAATCCAACAAGCTTTCCTGTGTAAACAGGATAACAAGCAATGACAAGCTCATAAAACATCAAACAGAGGAAAACATGATTGCCAGAATAAATAGCAGAACTCAACCTTTATGCCCCCACTTTCTATGAGATTTCCATTAGAGAGCAACACTGGGTATAGGGCCTTATCAGCCTCAATTCGGCAGGTGTATTTTGCCATAATATCAGGACGATCCTGAAATAAATAAAACAGCAACAACATTAAATCAATATGCTTAGCTGACTTTAAACAAGAACTCCCAGAATGACAATTTCCATGTCAAAATATTGATTCAGCCAACATGTCTAATTATCAAGGATCATGCAACCTGATAATAAGTGATTTTCCGGAAACCTTCTGCCTCACATTGAGTACAGAAATTCCCTGAGGACTTGTAAAGGCCCTGCAATGAACCCAGAACATGTCAATAAAACAACGTAAAGGAGTTGAATAAATGCCAAAACAATAACATAAAATTTGCATTGATTTACCTCCAAAGACGTATTGTTCTGTGGATATATCTCTGTATCAATTTCCAATGTAAATGGACCCACTGGTGGTGAGAGAAGTGTCAAATGGCGGAAGTCCACCTTGTATTCTTCTTTCTGGAGCACCATGGATAAGCATCAGAAGATATTTAAACAAGCACTGTGGTCATCTGAAATGCTGAGGAGAACTCAAAACTATTGTGTTCCAGAAAAGACCCCAAATTTTCCACATTATATTTTATACCAGTATTCCTACTCTCAACAAAAGACGCGTGAGAGGGGTTTGAACCCATTTTTTGAATATTTAAGCATATGAAAACTTAAAAAACATGGCAATAGCTCACGTCAACAGAAATACAATCCATCTGATGGATGGACTCAGGTAGTAGAGATTTTAGAGAGCTAAACTGCTGATGCTTGATCTATTTTGTATTGATCGAGACCCAATCTATTTTGTATTGCTTGAGACCTAATCTATTTTGTATCGCTCGAGACCCAATCTATTTTGTATTGCTCGAGACCTACCTTCAGCTCTGTACCATTAACTTTAAGAGAAAGTAGCTTGAGGTCTTGCCCATCCAGGACCAACGGAGGTGAACCACCTGCTCCCAGAAAATACTGCAGTCAGCATCATAAATAAAACTAAAAGAGATGACAAAGAGTTTACCAAAATATAGATATAATTCTCTTTTTTTTTTTTTTTTGAAGTTGGTTGCAATTTGGCTCATGTTTAAAATAAGATCTGAAGCCAAAGACCTTGCATCAACAGAAATCAGATGACTATTGTGATGACGGACAATTTCTTAATCAGGACATTAAGTGTATATGATGATAATTTGAAGGGTTCAAGCAATGAATAATGTACCATCAACTCTAGGAATAACAGTTATTCGTGAAGAAACAACAGTGCTGTCCTCGTCAAGGCAAAATTTTAAATCCAACTGCAAAAAGAATAATTGTGTCATTTTTAACCTGTCAAATGAATACATGATATCTACTAGTAAAATGGTAAAATCAATGAAAAAACCACAATCCTTTACCGTATCAAAATAATAATCAGGCATCTTGTAATCCTTCAGAAAGATCTCTTTTGGAATATCCATATTTGAATCCTCGAGCTTGGGTGAAGTTGGTTGGGTTGCTACTGAGCAAATCAGCTTCCTGTTGGTTTGCTTGCTCCTCTGAAACCAAAATTTCAAAAAGAGACTGCATTAGCATGTTTCCAATAGCTAATTCTGCTGGTTAAAGTGTAATCAACAGAGAAAGGAGGATTCCATGTAAAGAGCACCTGAAACATTTGTAATCTCGTGAATCCCAAGATAACATAGATAAACAAATCGACATAGAGGCTTAAAAATGAAATATCCATGTGTCTAATGATCTAAAATGAGGAACTAGCAAGCATGTCTACATGTTTTCTTGAAAATTGATGAAGAAGCTCAAGCTAATGAAGCTGGAATTCAATATATTTTGTTAGGATATTTACAGTAACCTTGACAAGTCAAAAGAAAAAAAAGGAAATGCTTCCATCCATGGCAAGCTTACGTTTTACGAGTCTAAGGATGTAATAAATAGAATAAAGAGAATGAGCATATTGATTTTAGACTTCCAACAAGCACGCAACTAGCATTGTGTTCACAAGGAATTCTGTCAGACCCAAAATAATAACAAATTTTTTTTTTTGAGGAAGGTATAACAGATTTAAGAACTTACATAAGACTGTGGAAACCAATTTCTCCTCCAATTTTTAACCTGAAATTAGTTCAAATCAAGAGACAAAATGTCAAATATTTGAAATTCGTTTAAGTTATTATAAGGTAATAAACAGAAAGTTAAAAAAGAGAATATAAGTGAAATAGAAATATCTATACCTCCCTGTTTAGGTTCAACTGGTTTCTGTAGTAATTTTTAGCTGGATGATGTATAAGGCTACAGGTACCTACAGAGTGCACCTGTTGACAAAGAAAATCATTTATTAGCAACTGACTCCACCCTATTGAGTATTCTACTACAAATTGAAATATTCACAACTGTATCAATTTCACCTCCAGTGAGTGAAAAGGTACATCAGCAACAATAAAATAAACAAAAACAAGAAAAACAAGTATAAAAAACTGACTTTGTATTCACTCAAGTGATAAAAAGGAACAAAAAAAAAAATTTAAAAAAAAACAACTTTCAAATAACATAAGCACATCATCGCATAGTGCAGATTGAAAACAAAAGCTTGACATAAAAGCAATCAAAGCAAATTCAGCAAATAAATAAGTGAAATTCATTTTCAAAAGTGAAAAGAACAATAAACAGACCCAGGTTAATATCCACATGAAGACCAATGGCCCCTAATAGCACAGGGTATAACAAAGATTATCGTTGCCCCACTAACACATGCGCAAAGATTCTTATCTTTTCCAAACACTCAAAAGTTTAAGCTGTGGCCAGCAAGATGACCTATGTAATAAATAATGACGAAGATATGCCAAGCAAACAGTAAAGGAAAGGAAGCACTCAAACCGAAACTACAGTTGCAGAAGAAGCATCCAACTCCCACAAACCAGTCAAAAGACAAAAGAAGTAAATTTTATCATAAAAAAGTCACATTAATATGACTGCAAAGGAGGACCAAGTGACCACCATTCCAACCACATTAGACTCAAACCGTGCCAAACTGACAATGCATAGCTACGAAAGGAAAAGAAAGCACTGTAAAGAACACTATTGAAAGAAGTAAGCTTGAATAATCACATGAACAGATGATATTAAGCCCAAAAAGCCCATCTTTGTGAGACACGATCCTTTGTATGGCAGAATCAACCGAGCCATCTCTGCCAAAACACCTGACGGATTGGAAAACCAATTACTTAATAAAAGCAAAGTACATATAATATAACCGAGAAAGCCAAAAGGTGTTAATAAATCATTTTCGAAGTAAAGACACAGAAACGTAGTAAAAAATACGACTTCGAGAGGACTACAGTGAAAAATAACCGAGAAAATAAATAATAATGCAATATCAAATTCCTTAAAAAGATTAAAAGTCCAAAACTTGTCATCAGAAAACTCAACCAACTCAGGTATTAAAAAGTCGATATATAGATATACGAAAATTAAAAAAAAATCAGTTTTCGATAGAAATCCGGTCGACAGAGACATGGCTGAGAAACAAAACACTTCCAAATAATGCAACGGAAAAAAATCCAGAAACCTGCTCTCGACTAAAAAAAAAAAAAAAAAAAAAACTCCAGGCCTTGATGCAAATACAATAGACCGGGAACAGAAGCAAACACATACCAAGACGGTATAATCTCACTCAAACGCCTAAAAACAGCACCCAAAAAAGAATATCACCAAAATAACTCAATGACCCAGATGAGCAAACAAAGCAAAAAGTGTCTACTCCGGCCGCCACGCCATACGGATAACTCGAATTATGGTCGCGAGAAAAAAAAAATGCAGACCAACCACTGAATTACGACGTATCTTTTAAGAGAGGAATCATGGTAAAAATTATCAGAGAACCTGTGATCAATCGGAGCCGGGCAGAGACCGAGGAAGAAACGAAAGGAGGAGGCCGTCGAAATTTTACAGAGGAGAGAAAATGACCCTCGTCGCCGTCGGTCTCTATTAAGGAGGGAGCTTATTAATTAAAACACCGAGGAGGACGTAGACAAAATTATGTATTTGCCCCTTGGAAAAACCTCAAGAGAAATATATTAAATAACAGCATTAGAGTGGATAAAATGTAATATCCAATTATGGTGTCCCTGTCAAAATAAGATTAAAATTTCATAATATTTTTCTTTTAGACCTCTTGATTTAATGTTAAGATAAAGACTGGAAAATTTTAATATAATATATTTATTCGTCTAGAAATAAAATAATTTCCATAGAAATAGCTGATAGGGGTGGTGGGCACAGTATCTAGGGGTAGATACAGGTTGGGTTTGGGTTGGGTTCTTGAAAACTCAAACCCAACCTGACTTATATAACCTAAAACCCAAACCCGTGAAAAACCTGTGCAGGAGTTTTAAAACCCGAACTCGAACCCGACCCGACCCAACTAAAACCCGACGGGTTTTGGCCAAATCCCAAAAACCCGAATTTTTTATACATATTTTTTAAATAAATTAAGAAAAATATTCAAAAATAATAATAATAAAAACCCGCAGGTTGGATTTGGGTAAACCTGAACCCGACCCGACCCCTGATTGGATTTAGGAATCCAAACCCGAGTTTTTTGGGTCGGATCGGGTTACCGAGAAAACCCAATCTGATGCCCACCCTTAACTGGGTCAGGTTTTTGGAGGTAACCCTATCCAACTCAACCCAAAAAATTCGGGTTTGGAGTTCTAAATCTAACCCGGGTGGGGGTTCGGGTTTAATCGAATCCGACCCACAGGTTTTTATATTATTACCCTTATAAATTGTTTTTAGATATAAGAGTTTTTCTATTTTTTATTTTATTTTTTTTATTTTTCAAATATTTTGAAATGGTTACAAAAATTTGCAAATAAGGGATTGGGTCGAACTCGGAGGTGTAGTTGGAACCTGGGTTTTCTACTGTTTCGGGTTTTGGGTTGTACATATCGGGTCGGTTCAAGTTTTGGGTTGTACATATGGAGTCGGGTTTGAGTTCCCTAAACCCTGACCCATACCCAACTTATGCCCACCCCAACAACTTGAACAAATAGAAACAAATAAGATGGTACCATATCACTTAATTTCTCCAGCTGAGTTCATCATACATTTATAAAACCTTAGAAAAAAAATAATACTCAATTCTCATTCTTCATTGAACGGTTTATATTGTCACTCCCCTACTTTTAGGGCATGATGCTTGTCATCTTTACTAATAAGTGTCACATAAAGATTTCAAGATTGTGTAATTGTGAAGGGGCTTGAAAGTTTATTCCATGTTATAGTCAATTAGCTCTTGTTCTTCAAAGTAAGATTTGATTCTTTATTGATTGATACATATTCCATACTTTTTTCCAACTAGCCTAAATAAATATTTTATCTTTGTTAGCATGAACCCCCCCAAAAAAAAAAAAAAAAATCAATATTATTGTTTTGCCAAAGCAGTGTTTTAAAAACCGAACCAATACCGGCCAGTCTGACCCAATTGAACCAGAATCGGAGGTCCTTCCGGTTCTTATTGAGTCTTTAAAAGACCAATTATTTGTCCTTTTACTTATAGAACTATTAAATAAATACATATTATTGGGCATAAAATTCAATGGTTGAACCATTGGTCCAACCTGGTCTAACTGGGTTCGAACCGGTCCGGTTTTTAAAACATTGGCCCATAAGTAAGGGGATTTTGTAATTTGATGGGGAAAGTGGGTCTTGAAGGGCATTTCTATAATTTTATGTAAAGTCGTCTTTTTCAAGGATCTCAATCACATATTTCTTTTTGAGCTTATCAGATTGGACCATAAGAAGATAATACTCATGCCTTGCTCAAAATATTGTCCCTTTCCATGTTTGGTAGGCTCTAAATGATTGGAATACCTTCTTTATTTTCTATACAAAATTGGCTATTAAAACTCATAAAAAATAAATTATTCTCTTATTTTAATCAAGTAATAATCGAAACCGGTAATGGGTATTCTGTTACCCATTTTGTCTATTACCCAGTACTTGTTTCGCCTGAATTAACATTTTTTATTCCAAATCCAAATTTTTACCCGATTACTCGCGGGTAAGCGAGTAAACGAGTAATCTGAGTAAATATATGGGTAAATTTTGTTTTTATTAATTTTATCATGTAAACCTAAATAAATATTTTAAAAATACAAAAAATATAATTTATATAAAAAAAAAAAATAGAAATAAAATTTTAAATAATAACTCTAATATTATGCTCATAATTATAATAAAGACTAATAAAAATTTTTAAATTTATATAAACAAAATATAAGTGATATTGGAATGTCTGCAACTCTTCTTTCTTGTGCAGAGGCTAATGGCCATTTCCAATTTAATAAGATATTTTGGAAATTTAATTTCTATTAAGTATTAAGTGGAGGTGCTAATATAAATGAAATTCATAATCTCAGAGAAAAGACAACAAAATGAACAAAATGGCACATACATTGTACTTACTAAGAATACAAGGCCATGAGTCCCATCCACAAGACTGGATTACTAGCAAACTACATAAAATGACTTTGGATTTGAAGAAATTAATTCTAGGTAGGAACCCAGTGTTCATATCAGTCCACTGAAACTGGCTGCATGTTTTCAGCCTCCTTCCTCAATTCTTCAAACAATACAGATGACAGGTACCTCTCCCCAAAACTTGGATGAATCGTCTGAAAAAACCCAAGAAATTAGGGCTTCTGTTAGTGGCTTTTGGTATTTGTGAAATGGATCAGAATGATTAAAGACATTCAGGCAGATCTGAGTCATACCACAATGAGTTTGCCGTTGTTCTCTGGTCTTCTTGCAAGCCTCAGAGCTGCTACAGTGTTGGCCCCTGACGAAATCCCCACCATAAGCCCTTCCTTTACTGCCAATTCCCTTGCCATGTTCACTGCATCCTCACTGGTCACCTGCCAAACACCATGAGTATGGCTTTAATTAAATTAGCAAAGATTGATACAAACTAGGGCAATGAAGTATAATGGAGGTTTCGTCTTGCCTCGAGGACTTCTTCCATAACATCCATGTCCAAAATTTTGGGTTTGAACCCGACGCCGTTGCCAGTGATATGGTGTGGCCCTAATCCAAATAATCCCAATTGTTTAGATGCTTCAAGTAGTCTCAAAAGCAACATACTAAAACAGCTATGCACTCTGGTCAAAATTCCATATAGGGTTAAGAGTAATCGTTTTGCAGCAAGAAAGTTAATTGGGGTTTGGAATGCTGAAATACAAGGCCTGGTTGGAAGAATCAACCAGTGCTAAAAATTAATAGTTTACCTGGTTTGCCACCATTGAGTATATTGCTCTCTGCCGGCTCAAGGCCATATATCTAACAAAATGCAGAAATACTTGCTTAAGAAGATGAATTCAAGCAATATTAAGTAGACTAGCAAGCCAAATTTTAATAAAAGGAGTACCTTAACATTAGGGTTCTTGGATTTGAGATACCTCCCAACGCCAGAGACGGTGCCTCCACTTCCTATTCCCATCACAAAGATGTCAACCTGTCCAAGAGTGTCTTCCCATATCTCCGGACCAGTTGTCTCAAAATGAACCTGTCGTTTGCTTTCTTAATCAAATGTGGTACATAAACCAAATGGATAAACCAATGTCCAGAACTAACAATCAAAGTTTTATCGGTTTGAAACTGAAAACATTGCACACAAGTCTTCAGTTAAATCATCCAACTCAAATTGGGTTTCATTCAGTTGGCCTTAACAGTTCATAGACCCGGATTCCCACAACATGCAGATATTGAATAGCAGTGATGAGCACAAAAGGAATACAGAGAATAAAACTAAAACCAGGTTTATATACCTGAGTGTTAGCAGGATTTTCAAACTGTTGAAGCATAAAGGCATCAGGGGTCGTTTCCATGAGCTCATTTGCCTTCTTCACTGTCCCTCCCATACCTTTTGTAGGATCTGTCAGAATCAGCTCTGCTCCAAAGGCTCTCATGGTCACTCTTCTCTCCAGGCTGGTGTAGGAAGGCATGGTCAATATCAGCCTGTAACCTTTCAGGGCAGCCATGAATGATAGGCCAATGCCCATATTACCAGATGTGGGTTCAATCAGGACTGTCTGTTACCAAAAAGAGTCATCAGACCAATCTTCATTAGTAGAGACCATGGAAGGGATCCGGATCCGGATCCGGATCCCCATCCGACTCCGGATTCAGAGACTAATACTTAATCTAATTTCCTTTTTATTTTAAAAAAAGTAAAATATAGATATTTCAAGGAGTAAAAATGGTGGATTGGCTAGTCAGGTGGTTCCCATACACAAGATCAGGGGTCCCACACGCATAAAACAGGGTGCTTACTCACTTAAACCAGGAGGCATCCACCCTCCTTAACCACCGTATGCATCAGGATCCGGATAAGGATCCGTTTATGATGTGGTCCCGGCAGCATGGATCCGGATAACCGAAAGTTTTTACTGAAAGCAACTCACCTTGCCCGGACTTATCAGGTTCTTCCTCTCAGCATCTTCGATCATGGCAAGAGCTGGCCTGTGACCACAAGAGGAAAAATTATCCATTATTATTATTTTTTATTTTTTTTGTGGTCTTAATATTTTCCGAAACAATTTTCAATTTAAATACAGAATTTTCTGAATTCATGAGGATCAGGAAGTAGCTCATCAGTCAAGCAGATGATATGATCTAAGTCTGAGGAAGAAGAAAGAAGGTTGAATGGATCGTCTTCCAGGAAAGGAGAAAAAAAACCTGTCCTTGATGCTGGAGCAGGGCTGCATGAATTCCAGCTTGGCTGCAACATGAGCTCCGCAGCCTTCTGTAACTTTGTTGAGATAAACCAGAGGAGTTCTTCCGATCAGCTGAAAACGGCACGAAAGAAAACGTTACAGGGTCTGATTACAGATTTTGTTCTTTATTCTGCGTACTGGATACAAGTTATCAAAAGGGATCGGAAAATGTCACAGAGAACAATCACTGATCCTGTTCTCTTATCCGCGTAAAGGGCACAAGTAACGAAAAGGAATCAGAAAACGTTACAGAGACTGATCACTGATTCTGTTCTTTAATCCGCTTACTGGGTTCAAATTATCAAAATAGATCATCAAAAGGAAGACAAATTGAAGAAAAACAATCAACGAATACAGCAGAGAAGAATAGTTAAATGGGTTTCCTTTTTTAGAACAAAAACAAATCGGAAGAGAGGAAAGAAGGAGACCCAATATTGCCATGAGAAGATGAACAGCTCTGCACATAAGATGAACAAGGTGCTCACCTGAGAAACATCCTTCTTGACACTGATGGGAGGAGGCTGAGGATAAACAGAAGGCTGCGTAGCAAAGCAGCTTCTCTGAAGAACAGAGCTGTAAGCATTTGCTCCTCTCTTGCTTAATCTCAGAAGCTTAGCCATTCTGTCCATTCCCCCTTCCCTTCCTCTAAGCCTCTGCCCACTGTCCCTTCCCTATTGAAGGAGGCCTCCCCCCAGTCCATTTGCTATTTATATCATCCAGTGGCCATTCTGTTCGTGTAAAGCTGAAAGCAGCCGGTGGCTCTGAGCGAATGAGGGTGAAAAAAGCTCGGATTATTCTACAGTTTCCCGCAGCAAGATGCCAAAGGGGAAGTTCATGAATTTGAGGGAGACGGCATGTCTGCCTCCATTATAAAACTCTTGTTTATTATGCATTGGATGATTGGAACGCCCACCCAATTTAAAAAATAATATTTTTTTACAGAACATTATTAGTATGTAATTATCTGATAGATTATCATTCCTGATGGCCTCAGCACTTTTAACAAGATCATATCATTATATAAAGACTGATATTTTATTAACACTAAATTTACTGATAAAACAAGTTTAATGACTAAGGTTGTAAAATGGTAGAATTTGATCATTAATTAAATATATTACATAATACTGAATACAAGAGATGGTTTTTTTTTATAATTACCAGTATAGATGTTTATATTTATGTGACATAGAAGAAGAAAAATGCCAAAATTTGGGAAGCACAAATGCACTACTGCAAAATCAGCCAAGCAATTGGATTAAGAACAAAAAAAAAGCAGCAGCCAAGCAACTAAAGAAGACGAGGAAGATTCAAAGCACATGAAAGTGAAGGGACTCAGCTTGGGCCGGCTCGTGCGTCTGCGAGACGAGCCGGGTGGCTTTGCCGGTCAAAGTTCAAAATAAAACGAAAACGGGATTTAGGACTGCACTCAGGCCGCCCACAAGGTTGCCTTGCACCTGGACACGAGCCGTCACACCTCGGACCATAGGGGAGGCACCAAATCAACCCGGACCATAGAGTGACTAGAAATATCAATGGAAATTTTTTCTTCTATCTCCAAAAGGGGTGAAGAGGGGATCACCCATGGGATGTTCAATTAAGGAAGGGCCCCCACCATTCCAAATCCCTGAAAACCCATTCTTCTCACAAGGGAAGGTGGGGGATCCCTATGTCTTTCTATGGAAGTGCCAATGGAGAACCCCCCAACAATAGGCTTGGCCTCCTCCCCTTATGGTGATATACACCTCCATGCTGCACATGGAGAGTTCACCTAGTCACCCATTAAACCAGCAAACAATGTCTAATTGACCACCACAAGTTACAATCAGTACTAAATACACTTTAAGATCAAATATTTTCCTCAAAATGTCTCTTTCTGATGATTCAAAATATTTTTTTTGATATAGCACAGGTATACCAGACCAAAAAAAAAAAGCGCAGGTATACCAGACTAAAAAAATGCCCCCCAAAATCCAAACATCTAGCCCTTCTATGACTGATGATTCAAAATCTTCTCTTGATTTGTAGTTGTTATACATAATTATCGAAAAACAGTATGGAACAAAAAGCTTGAGATTTCACAACATTGCAAAACAAATCATCTGAAATGCCTGAGATAAATGATCTATCAGGGGAAGCTGAGAGTGGAGGAATATAATAATCACATACGTGAAGCTACGATCATGCATATATACTTGATTGACCTCGTTGGGTGCACCCCTTTTAGATCTCCAGGGGATTGTTTTCCAGGACTCCACAAATTCCTCTCGATGCGTAAATCATCCAATTTAAGCTTGGCGAGACGGTTCATCTCCTTTAATTCCAATCCCTCCACCTTGCTGCCAAACCATCTAGCTGCGACGAGACCAGAAAAAGAATAACGCCCAGTACTTTGTTTCACTGTTGACCGTCTTTGTCCACAGAGTGCTTCACACAGACGAGGTCATCCAATTTATTTCCATCCATCTTGTAGAGTGAGACACCTCCCATTTGGAAATAATGCTCCTGTGCTTCCTTTCTGAGGCTCTCAAAGGGTAGAATTTCCCATTTATTGTAATTTGAATTCCTCCGCTTCTCACTCATGTCAGGAGACCCAGAAATTGGTCCACTTCCTTTGGGTCCCACTGTTCCCCAAACTTTACAACTACCAAATGGTCCAGGCTCGTAAGGTTGACCAGCTTGATCTCGCTTTAAACGCAATGCAACAGAGTGAGCATGGTGTATCACCTCTTTGCTGGGCACATCGGACCAATCTTGCTTCCTCTCAGCTCTCATGGGAGAATGTATTCTGATAACCTGAACACATTACCGGATCAAGTAAGTCTAGAATCTTGTCCAGACTATACAACATGTTTTCCAGTTCTGATCTTACCCCAAGGCACTCCAGAAGTTGATAATAAGCTCTCCCTTGCAAAGGGTTGTGACCCTTTCTCGGAGTGGAGAAGTAGCGAGTCCTGAATAGACCATTATATGCAGGGTAAGATAGCTAAACTGAAAAACTCAAAAAGGACAGTAATAAAGCAATGAAGATATGCAATGCAACAAAGATACATGTTATCACTTAGCATCGAATGAACGAAAATCCAACAGTCACAAACTTTTTCAAAGTAACAAACAAGATCATATGTAAATTGGGGCCAGAAAATGCTTATGAGGGAAATAAGAAACAAATTGAGCGTCAGTTGGTCCAGATTGATTTTGATTTATCTATTACTTCTCCATTGAAAAACCAGAGTGAAAGACATTAATTTGTCCTCACAGCAGACTATGAATATGAATGACATTAAAGATGGGTTCAGCAACTATAACTCACAAACAAAAGCATGAAATAAGGCAGCGAGCTCTCTATTATTTAGTGAAAAGAGAGCTAGAAACATGTATCAAAGTACTGTAGGACTGACCATTCTGTGTATCCCGGATCCACTGTGAAACCATATATGTTGACAATGTCACACATAGAGAGAGCAAGTTCTATAGATTTCATTCCAGTGCCTTTAGCACCTCTTCGTAGCACAATACCTTGGAAAAGATAAACGGGATTCGGAATCTCCTGCATAGCTCATAAAAAGAATTGTTGAAGTCCCATAAGAAATGTGCAGATCAATAGTTTGAATGGAAAGACAGCAGTATCCAGTTCACTAAATAAAGGAATTTCTAAAATAAATAATTCGCAGTTTCAGAAAGCAAGTAATAAATATTGAAGTGTTTTACCTTTATCATTGCATTGAAATCTCTGTGGGTGACACTTTTAATAATTAGCACTTCATCATCTGCACACGGAATGAAAGAACAGATAAACAATACCAAATAGGACAATTAGGCAAGTAACAACATATGGTGTCTCTAAAAAGAGCAAGAGATCCCAGAAGCATAAGAATAAAACACAGTGAAAAAGCACACAGTTGTAGGAGTGTTCTTAATGATTTACTCCTATTCTTGTCCTTCTGTCAACCAGAGCACCAGATGATAAAGATTTCAATAATGAGCATTTAGTTTCCTACTTGCCAAAGATGCACAAGTAATAGTTGTGAAATGACTCTAGATGCTATTTGATTACTTAGTACATCTATAGTGTACCAGAGAAAAGTAACCAGCTTATCTTTTAATAGAACTATTGAAAGTTGAAAACTATATAACATGAGCACTCGAAAGAAAGTGGTAATTTGAGTAAGACAGATACCAATCACTTCCATTTAAAAAGACCAGAAACCAACGAAAGGAAAACCGTAACTCGGTATTCTAGCTTACCTGAACCATCAAGAATAGGAATCATGTTACGAGCTGCACCCCTGACAACCAGGCGAAAGTCCCTCTTCAAACCTACGTATTTAGCATATTTCTGTGTAATATGGATAAAAGTAGAATCAAATATTTGCTCCATAAACAAATTGATACTTCCAAATTACATCAATCAGCTATGAAGTAGCATAAAGCTGTAACCACAATCCTTCCACTTGACAGAAGATGAACAGAA
The DNA here is from genome assembly GCA_019845555.1 of Aristolochia fimbriata. Lineage (NCBI taxonomy): Eukaryota > Viridiplantae > Streptophyta > Magnoliopsida > Piperales > Aristolochiaceae > Aristolochia > Aristolochia fimbriata. Next base: position 2,202,412 of record CM034083.1, read on the forward strand.
ATAAGGAATAGAGACGAGGAAATAAAAGCTGGAAGAGATTACAAGAGTTTAAACAAATGTAAATACAGAAGAGAACAATGAGAGCAATGAACAGATCACTGAGGTCATGATGATGCCAAGCCAAGCCAATGAAAAACCTGTAGGGGCAGGCTCCAAACCAGCCTTAGTAAATCATGATTAGTTGCTTATGTAAGAATTTTTCACATGCACTTCTGTCTTCTATGATCTTCTTAAAGGTAAAAGGCCAATGACAACCACAATATAGTATTTTTTTTCCTTTTTTTCAAAAGAAAGAAAAACACTGAAACAGCATACGTTGCCGTTGATTTTTCAAGGTTCTAATGAATTGTTACTTAGCCTGATCTCTAAGTATTTATTATTCTTCATTTTCTTCTTTGAATGAATTTCTTTTGTCTTCCTCATGCAACATTACTTTTCCATTTCCTTCTCTATAAGACTAAGAGCAGATACTTGAAGAAGAAATATACAATCTGGCAGATAGCCTGATAAACCATTAAATTCTCATTTTTTTCCTAGGTCTCCTTTAACTAAAAGTGCCGCGGCAATTTTCCTTTACAGAAAAAGGGAAATAAAGATATAGGTAAAAGCAGCATGAAGTTCAACACACCTCATTAACCGGAGCTTCGTTTTCTCGAAATACTGCATCATGCCCATCAATCTCTGGGCCAAATTCTGTTTTCAAGAGATCTCCGGAGTTCCCAACAACAGCACATCTCTGAAACTGGTGAGGGTAAAAAGGTGCTTTTGGTGGCAAAATCAGATTGAGGTGTTCCTCGCATAGAGTCTGATTGTAACATTTATCAGCACCCCTGTAATCAGCAAAAAGCAAAACATGCTAAACAAAAATATATCTGTGAGCCAAATGCAAATGTACTGCCAAAGAAAGTGAATAAATAAGCAGTTCGCATTCAACACCATACAACTGGGCAATCCTTTTTGCTGCATAGTCTAGCCATCCATCTGGTCGAACATCTAAATACTCCCTTGTCAAGATCGTAGTCATGTTCCGATACTGCATTGTTAATGGAGTTAATAAAAAACCATATCCTTGAAAAACAGAAATAACCATTTCAATGGTACACACGAACCTGCTCCCATAATAAAATGGCATCACAAACATCATAATGGTACTCCAGTGGCTCAAAAACCTTAAATTGTGCATTATACTGCAATAAAAGAATAACCAGATTTTTTTTTAAAAAAAGTCACATTCTTCATTAGCTTAAATATAGTTTGTGATAGAACAAAAGTGAAAGAACAAAAGTGAAATAAACAAGAAACATGGACCAACCCATGTGCTGTTTGTGCCTTCTGGAAATTTGAGGACCAATTTGCAGTGATCAATAATTTCGGCAGTGAGTCCAAGTCCTTTATTAGCCTAAGAAAATAGCCAATGCTTCAAAAACTAGTCAGGATTAGTAGAAATAGAAATCAAATTTCATTTGCAATATTGCACAGAGCACCAAAAAAGAAAATAGCAGAACAAACTTCTTATAGTGAAGCTTGTGCAATTTCAAGCAGCACCAAAAAACAAGCGCAAGTGCAAAAGATAACATTCTAGAGTTAACCGGGAGACAGTTGCGTAATTGAGTATGCTGCAACAAGTTATATAACAAGCACTAAAACTCATCTGTTTAACAAATAAAAGGCAATGTAAATATGCCTAGAAACCCATTTTAGTGTTTCCATTTTCCCTTCCTGAAAATCAATGCCAATTCAGGAGGATCTCCTTCCGCAGTCAAGGTGCGGGAAAAGAGCTTCAAAAGCCGTCCAATGCAATTCCCCCTTGCCTGAAGCTTCAATCCCACAATTCACTCCGATCTGACTAGAAACGATTGATGTCTCAAGCATAGCCAAAGAATTTAACTGGTATCGAAAGGTAATATTTCGGTCCGATATCTTTACGCCAAAGCAAACTTGGAAAGTACACGAGCACTAAGATCTACCCACCCAATGTACAAAATCCTAAACTGTCACCTTAAAATAGTCATTTAGAGTAAACCGAGCCGTGCACAACTAAATAAAAATTAAAAGAAACTGATAAGAGTGAGAACCAGAGCTCGAAGCTCAAACTCACCACACACTGCTGGACTCGGGACTGAAAATCATATAAAACCAAAAGATCTTCCTTGCTGATACGTACTGTACTGCTTCCTACATGAGATACCAAAACAACAATCCGAGAACAAGTTGAACAGCGAAATTATATACAAAAATAGGAGAAATGAACAGAAATTGGAAAATATGCGCCATTAATTGTTGGCTTCGTACCGGAAAATAGAGAGGACTGAATGGAAATAAGAATAACACCGAAGGAAACGGCAGCGAAGAGAAGAATGAGGACAGTAGGCCTTCGATTTGAGGACTTGGGCGTTTTCATTCTCGGTTTCTTCCGAAGATCGCGTCTCTGGACGAGCCAGTGGCAACTGGCGGTAAATATAAAAATGGAAAGGAAGAAGTTAGCCGCGTTTTCGATCTCGCGCTCCATGCCCATCCTACTTTTAATCTTTAATAATAAGAACATGATAATTAAAGAAAATGAAATTAAAAATTAAAATGATAAAATAAAATTAGTATTAAAGGAGGAAAAGTGTGTAACGTTCTCATAATTCTAGCCTGTTTCCACTTTTATCTACCTTTTTTATAAAAAAAAATTCAAATATTTGTTAAAATACGGAATATTAAATTTAAGTTCTTATCATTAATATAATATTGCAGCCTTTTAGCATATATATGATTACGTATTTTTCTTAGTTTTACGAAAAAATATATATATTAACTAGATTGACTGTTTTTATAAAATACCTTTTTTAATAAAATTTGTTCAAATGTTTGTTAAAATACGGGATATTTATTTTTATTATTAAACTTAACTTCTTATCATTAAAATAATATAGCAGACTTTTAGCATATATATGGTTACGTATTTTTGTTATTTTTACAAAAACATTATATTCATTACAAGTTTTTTATTACCTAGATTGACTGTTTTACCAATGGATAAATAATTGGTATATAAAAAGTTTATTTTTATAATAAATACTATATTACCCACATAATATTAACAGGCCAGTATGCCTAGAAACCACAACCCTGTTGTACAGCAACAAACTGCAAAAGCTCTTCCTTTGATAACAGTGACTCCAAAGTCCAAACTAAGAGCGTTGTGGAGTTGGTTTGCAAGTATTTTTATTCAATAAAGAGAATACATAACAAGAATTATACTGAAATAAAAACCCTAAAAAAATTTTGATGACCCAACTGCAATAGAGCTTGCTTCCCAAATACAATCCCTAGGGTGAATATTTCATACCCACTCTTCGTGGCTCCAAGTACAAATATTATCATGCTCCCACCATAACTTACAAACAAAGTGCAAATTTCCCCTCTAAAGAAAGGACTACTTTCACCAGCTACCCTCATCCACTAATGGAAGGAGGTAAAAGTAAGTATGCCTTAGAATATAGAATCAAGACAGTAAAATCCATTTAAGTGTTAATTGTTTCACAATCCAGCTTGCTATAAATTCTGTCAACAATGTCTTTCAGATTTTACAAAAAAAAAGGTCACCACTGGCCTTAAAAACTATGACATGTATTGGAACGGAGAATAACTTACTGGCCTAGAGATACAGGCAAAGGTATATTGCTGTATAACGAGAACAAATAACCAACAATGCAAAAATAAGAGATTTACATTTGACATACACATTGGTGTCTTCTGAAAGGGTGGGGGTCTCAGGATTTTGGATAGACCATGCTGGACGGATCAGATGGTTTGCTTGAACTGCCACCACTTTCTGGCTCAGTTTTTACGGTTGTCTTTGACTCTTGAACATCAACAGCCATGGGAACAGGATCTGTAGCCTGTTTGAGAAAAGTGAAAATGATTAAACTTTAATCCAAATGATCTATGCAATCCCCAGGTCAGGGAACTAAAAGAAATTTGGTGATGTTGACATTCGTGCATCTTAGCTCCAGGGTGACTTACTTTGGAACCAGAGTTCTCTTCTTTGATCGAGTCTGCACCTTTTGTGTGTTCAGCCGATCCCTTGTGATCTTCCTGAAGATTGAGGAAATTGCACATTATAATGGAATATCAAAACCAGCATAGATACAAATTGCACACATCACACAGAGACCAATGGAGCAGCTAAAATCGTGTGATCAAAAGCAGCAAAGATACAATGTCACACCATTAAACAAAAGACACTTATTATGTGCATGTATGTGAGTGCACTTATCTTGTGTCCGTCAATGCTTATGGGTTATCTAGTGTCTGTCAATGCTATGGGAATCCAGGACCAGCTGACTTTGAAGGAGTATTTCTTCTACATGATAGGAACGGGATCTGCTGCGAACATAGCTGTGCATATCAGTACGCACAGCAAATAGAGGCACGCCTGCACATGACGTGCAATGACTTTAAAAAAGCAAAATTCTTCAATAAAAGCAACGCTATTTAGCGACCCTTTTGTTTAGGGGTGCTTCGCGCCTGTTTCTATTGGCTCATATCGGTACGCACAGCCCTTGTTCACAGCAGATCTGGACCCCACATGAAAGGATTGATTCATTTCCAGTTAGCCAGACCAAAAGGCAATACTGATTTCAAGAAGCTGAAAGTGTGGGCAGTATTGCATGGGCTTCGGTTGTACAAAGCTCATTTCATGAGTCAACTGTTAGTAGAAGGGGATTTAGCAAATGTTATAAAGTGTGTTAGGTGTACCATGAAACCTCCTTGGAGATTTATAAGCTATTTCCAAGAATTTTTGTCCCTAATTTGTGAGGTAAAGGTATTGCTGAGTCATGTTATTAGGTCAGAAAATGAAATTACGTATTTGTTAATGGAGGAGGTCGATCTCCTACAATTTGTTGGAGACATCCTGCCTTTTAGGTGTATTTTTTGGAATAAATTTTTCCTAAATTATTAAATCACATATTGTCAAAAAAATAGGTAATACACTATACTAATCATCTCCATAGACAACTCTATTTGCACTTCATGGAACTCTTCACAAATGAGTACATTTCAATTTGCCTCCATATTTATAGTGAATGGGTGTGATCAACAACTTGTATGAAAGTTGCCTTAAATCTGATCTGAAACGAAGACCTTGGCTCAAGAACCAATTGACACTACATAGTGGTTCAGATTCAGCAGATAACTAGTTGAATGCTTCCTCTATAGAGAAGACAACCTAGATTTTAGCCAGTCAAAATAACTACTGAATTTTAAGTTTAATAGGTAAAACTTGAAAGATCGACTAGGGCTTTTAAAGCTTTTAGGAGAAAGCAAAAAGAAAAAATAACTCAAAAGGATAACTCGTCAAAGAAAAAATAACTCATCAAAGAGAAAAGAAGTCAGAACCTTATCCACCTACAAGTATACAAAAATAAGAATCTCCTATGTCGTCCATTCTAGGAAATTGACTCTAATGAGAACTTACCTAAACTTAAAAAAAATTCAAAATAGGAAATGAATCTTATATTATCCTATTCTAGAAATATATAGTCATACTTAAAAATACAAAAAATAAGTCTTAAAACAAAAAAAAACCACTGATAGGACTTTCAAATTGGAAAATGTCATTTTAGGAACTCCCTAATTTAAAACTTTCTGTCTCCAGTACTTTCCCTAACATAGGAAATCCATGCATAGTAACTGAACCATTTTCTTCTTCTTTCATAAATAAGAATTACTTCAATGTGATCTCTTGTCCAAAAATATTCCTCACTGTCCTTCGAATTATGATAAACAGCATCACAACATCACTAATACTACAATAGGATCACTATATCCTTGACAAACAATAAATGAATACAATTAGCAAGAGAATTTAAAAGAAGAAAAATAACTTACCTGATCCTTACTCTCAGATTCAATGATTTCTTTCTTAACACTAACATTTTGAACACTGGCAGATACAGGCTTCCTGTAAATATGTTCACATTTCATCCATGTGCATAGAACAAAAAAATTAACTTCATCAGTGGTACCTAAAAACTTAATAAATGATCAAGAAACTGAATTACCGTGAAGCCTCATCTAATTGCTTAGGATTATCTACTTCCATGTCAGAATCAGCATCCCATCTCTCATCAGGATCCTCTTGATCTTCATCGGCCTGCAATTTTCATATTCAATCACTTTGGTCAACCACAAGCAATCACTGACTAAGATGAAAAGGTCAATGGATATCCATAGGTGTATGTAGTGCCTGTACATGCCTCTAAGAGAGACAAGGCAAGAGATTTACATGTAGAAAGCAAAAATTTGTTCTCGTGCATTATCTAGTGACTAGTGACACAATTGTGAGGGTGGAAAATGGAAAACATATTTCCAGTTTAGAAATAAGAGATTTCCAGAAAATCAGTTTTCGGCAGAACTATTTCAGAATTTCTTTGGTCAACCAGAAATTACATCTGGCAACATTGAGAAAGTAGATAGATTGGCATTTTAATCCTTTATAATTGATTACTATGATTTAAATAATAGAACTTCAGCAACTATCACAATAGTATTGGAACTACAGCATTCAGAAATTGGAAGAAATGCACTGAAATTCAAGACACCAAACATACATACAAATGCCATAACTCCCACAAACACTATCAGAAAAGAGAAGGGCACAACAATTAGAAAGATAAGAAGAGCAACTCTTAAAGGAGAACGATACCTCTGGAATTTCAGTTTCAGGTGGTCTTTCTTGAAACTGGACACTAGGTGCATGTCGAAGCTTGGCGAGATTTTCAAGCAATTTCGCTCGTATCTCATCTAATAGTTGACGAGAATTCTTGTTCTCCATGTTACTAGGAGCAACATGAAGAGTATAGTCTGGGCCAAAATATTCATAATACTCATGATGTGGCATCTTATCATCCACTTCCACACCGAGAGCAACTCCTGTCTGCTTACAACAACAAATAGAAACATACTAAAACACAAAAAAAAAAAAAAAAAAAGAGAAATTTGCATATTCAGTCCCTAAGAGAAATTTGCATATTCAGTCCCTAAGAGAAATTTGCACATTCATTCCCTACTTCAAAGTGAATGCACATAAACTGTTCCTAAACCATTCTCTCATTGAAAAGTTGCCAAGCCAAGTCATACTTTTTTTTTTAGGAAAAGCCAAGCCAAGTCATACTTTTTTTTTGAGGAAAAGCCAAGCCAAGTCATACTTAACCATAAAAACAGTGCTAGATGGCATTCAGACTGCTCTGCAAGCAACCCCTCTCATATTCAAGCAGTCCTCGGCTACTCGCTTATTTTTTGGCACAGTAATAAAGGACCCCCACCCCCAATTTTTTTTTTTAAGGAAATGCTTTGTTTTTATTGATTGATGAAAGTCAAGGTACAAAAGGTGGGGTCACCCTCACCACATGTGAAGAGAGGTGCACCCCTAGGAATACATGACTATTCACAAACACATGATGAAACTAAAAAGAAAATTTCTCTGAACAAATATAACAGCCGCCATGGATGGGCCGAGGTCTGAATGGATCTGAGACATATCCACTTTTTCTCTTTCCCATGGACCAATTTCTCTACACCGATGAATTCTCCAGCTAAAACATTGTTTGTCCAAATAATGTTCGCAAATGATGAAAGAATAATATCTCTCCGAGACTCTTTGTTATTTGTCCTCACAATTTTTTCTTTTGCCGGTGTTATTTCCTTTTATTTCTTAACTTGAGGCAACCTACCAAGCCGTACACACACACACACACACACACCCTTCTCCCCCTTCTTTCTAATAAAGTTCAACCAATTTTTTGAAAGAAATGGAGTGCCTGGAAGCATCAATACAAGCTATCTCAAAATATGATGAAGAATAAAAACTCAATTCATTCTGATTCAAGCAGCTAATTCTCACACTTAAAGTCAAATGGAACAAGTGTAATACAAAATCAAATCAAAGAATTGTATTGTGTCTATTATTATTTGTAATAAAAGATTTATGTGTATATACAACAATTGGAACTTGGGATAGCATGCCAAATTAAGCTGTAAATGAGGGGAATGGGTTTCAAAAATTACAAAAAAGTATAATGTATTAGTTGAATGTAAACCATAAACCATCTAATCTCAAAATAATTGTTGAAATGAACATAATGACTATTGTATAACCACAATGAACTATTCTTGGAGACATATACAAACAAGAAAGAAAATGAGAATACAAATCAATGCACAAACTACCAAAATTCAAGCAAATTACCCAATTAGTTGAAACAGAGAGAGAGTACCAACTAATCATCATCCCAAAGCACTAAAAATCCCCATTTCAAACAATCAAGAAAAAGACAACTACAAATAGGGAAAAAAAAACCAGCATAGACATATAGCTTATTAGGAAGAAACTACAAGTTTGTGCCTCTTCACTGCCACCACAGCTCAGGCATGCAACATTATAAACCCCCATATGCATAGTGAATCATCTCAACTTTCATCCAGCAACATAATAGCCAGAGTTTATTTCCCTATGCAGGTCTTGAGTGAAGATAGGAATCCTTTTTTTTTATTTATCATATATCAGGCCATTGAAGGGAGCTTTGATCTTTCTCTACAGAATTTTTTTTCTGTACGAAAATTAATCGAGCTTTTTATGGCTTGTATAATACACTTAAAATTTACGCAAACCTCCCAGGAGAAATAATTAAAAAAACATTTCACCTCTGTGATGATATTCAGGCCAAAAGGATAAAACAGGAACAAAAAATTTCAGCAAAAACTACAGCAATTCATCTGCCATAATTTAAAGAATTTACAGCGTAAGTATTAGAAAGAAGATGTCACCTCATAGCACCAGCATCTTGCAACATTCCTTATAGTATAACCTCCACCGCCAACAAGGAGTACTGGCACATTGAATGATCTCATATACCTGACACATTCAGCATGACCTCTGATGGAGAGATTGAAACAACCCAAGCGATCTCCAGACAGAGAGTCTGCCCCACATTGAAGGACAACAGCTCCTGGCCTGAACATTTCCATTACTTTTCCAATGATAGGTTTGAACAAAGATTGATAACTCTCGTCATCTATACCATCATCTAGAGGGACATTCAAAGAATAATATTTCCCTTTCCCATGTCCAATGTCCCGAATATCACCTGTGCCAGGAAAATAGTCTCCAAACTTATGGAATGAGACAGTCATTACCCTGTCTGTTGTGTAGAAAGCTTCTTCTACACCATCTCCATGGTGTATGTCGATGTCTACGTATAGCACCCTCTGCAATGAGAGGTATGAAAAAAAATATATTAGATACAAAAGCTAGCATAATTGACACAAATATACACAGAAATAGAAAGTAATATACAGTCAAACTGCATTACTAACTTCACAAGTACTATGAACTATAATACAATGCTCACTACTATTTTGGAAAGTCACATCTTAAGAGAAAAAATAGAAAACTTTCTAAGAGTATCTGGCAAGCAGAGGAGACAAGAAAAGTCTAAATCAAAGCTTGTCATGGAAAAAAAGTTTAGAATATCTGAGAGGCAGGAGGAAGGAAAAGAAGTCAAAATGAAAGGTTGAGATGTTATACAAATAAAATATTTTTCTCACTCAATTTAAAAGTAGATTTTTAGTCTGATGTGTTTGACAATAAAAGAAACTTATGTTATACGTGAATTGACTCTTTTTTTTTTTTGAGGAAATTGTGTGAATTGACTCATTTTCACTTGCAAGGGAAGTGCTATGACGCAATTGAGAGGAGTTAGATGAACAGACCTCGTGCTGTTTGAGAAGTTCCAAAATCGCCAAGACAATATCATTGACGTAACAGAAACCCGACGCCTCACACTTTTTAGCATGATGAAGCCCACCGGCCCAATTGATAGCAATGTCACAACCATGATTCAGTTTCACAGCGCCACCTACTGATCCACCAGCATATGTCTGACAGAAAGAGTAGAGACCATCAAATACTGGGCAGTCCTCTCCAACATTAAACCTCTTCAGTGCCCTCATCTGGTCCTGCTGACTTTCAGGAGTAATGCTCCTTAAGAAGGCCACATAATCATCAGCATGGAATCGGCACAGGTCTCTGTCTCTCGCTGGAAAGGGCTTAAGAACTTGCATTTGTTGCAGTAATCCATACTGTGCAAGAAGGGCATGGGTCATACGAATGCGATGAGGCTTCATAGGGTGACCTTGCCCATAATAATAATTTCCCACCTCAGGGTCATAGAAATAACAAACTTTCCTCTTAACTCCATCAGGTCCAGAAGGCAGAGAATTGCCCCCTGTATCCATTGCTGATTCAATATTATTTTCAACTGAACAAAAAAAAAAAAGAATTAGCTACGGAAATTGAAGAAGCAATAACTAATAAAAAATAGCTTTCTTACGAAGATACAAGAAGTACAAACTGTAAAAAAATAAAATAATAAATAAATAAATAAAATAAAATAAATGGTATAAGAGCTTAACAAGGAAATGCCATCGAGACTTAATTAATACATTAATAAGTCAAGTTTAATGGGGATATGATCCTCAACAACGGAAGCATCATATTCAAGGGAAGCTGATGCAGTGGACTTCCATGACTACTCCACAGAAGAAGAGACAAAAACACTCAGAAAATTTGCCCAGCAAAAGATCATACTCCAAAAGCACGACCAAAAATTTCAACTTAGATGCAAAATAACCTCGTAATGGCCTCTGGCTCGTACCACTAAATGAAAAAAATCTAGGCAATCAGAATAAAAGATACCACCAAAAAATTTTGAGAATAAAGAACAATCGACTAAACTAATCCCCAAGCACTTTCCCCTACATTCGCGTTGGTTGTACGACAAAGGATGACTAACTATGAAAGTCAATGCATATAACCCACAGTGGAAAAAATAAAACTCAACTTCGTAAACCCCAGCTAACAAAAGAAGCTTCTCGAACAGCAATGATAAACCAAAACATCACTTCCAAACAAGATACTGACTAATGAAAGAAAACGTTTCACCATCAGCACAACCGCGAAAAAATCAACACAGTGAACAAACCAGAGAATCAAGTACAACAAGCATGTTGATAAAATTATCCTCAATTGAAACATATTAGAAACCGTCAGAAACCATCCTGTCCAGTCTGCATACTCTCCGAACAATCCATTAAACCTCTCAAAATAAACGCAGCATCGAGCAGCTTTCAACAGCTAATAACATCATCACGCCAAACGAAACTTACATAAAAACCACAGAGAAACCAAATTCAAAAAATTTCTCAAATCAAAGAGCCCCATCGCAAGCAAGCCATGAGAAACTCATCAATCGGGAAAACAGAATGCAGCACAAATAAACAACAAGCTCGATCGAACCAATACTTCAACCAAAACTCAATGAAAAGAGAGAGAATCTAATCACCTTTGGTCAGTGGTCACCGGCGACGAGACGCCGGACGAAAGAGAAGCAACGTCTGCGAAGTGAGAGAGGAGCCACACTCTCCCTCTTCCGCATGAAGAGAGAGAGATAGATTGGCGAGCTTGCGAGCGAAGCTGATTCTAAAAAGAGGCGTATCGAATGACTAAAATACCCTGACGTGCTTTTTTTTCGCGTTCGAAGGTCTGGGATTCGCCGGCGGGCTCCTTAGGTCGTTCGTAAAGATGGCTTTCGGGTGTAAATATAATAGAACGTAGGGGTTGAAATTTATATACTTCTGCTGTCTGGTTTTGGCCTCACTAGAAGAGTCCAGCATTTCCTACGTTCCCGCTACCGTATGTGGGGTACGAGAAAAATGGGCCTGGTCGACTGGCCAGGCCCATATGCCTCTTCCTGTATAGCATAAATAATATACTGAATAATTTTTTTATTTATATTCTATTTAAGTATTTATTGAACATAAAACTAAGTATCACTTATAGAGAAATAAACTGAAAAATAAAATAAATATACTAAAACGAGTTCTAAAAAACCGCGCAGCCCACCTGAGTTCTAGAGGTTTTCCAAGGGATAATTAAGACTCAGTGATCAATTAATGCTAAAATATCGAGTCATGGATGCAAGTTGCTAAAATATCGCGTCATTAATTATCGTGTCAAGACCGTATTATAAGTTACAAACTAACATGTTAATGTTTAATTGAAACTAATATTATAAACATCAATATGTTAACCCACGTAACTAGTTTGTATTGATTGCTAACTAGTCGTTTTTAATCACTAATTAGTATATATTTGGCTATCAATTAGTATATTATCCATTTTTCTATTACTCCAATTCAAAATTTATAATGTGGGGTAATTTCATCATAGAAAAAGCTGCTTGGTATTTTAATAGTATATATCCATGGCACAATAGTTTAGTTATGAGTCATAATTCTCCTTTTTCATGAGCTCTAATCCGCTGGCCAAAATGGCGCCCCGTGATTTGCTTTGGCCATGCTGCATTTTGGGCCAAATTGGTCAACACCCGTTGACTAATTTTGACTTTATCTAAACCAACAAGAATCCATAGAACCATTTTACCCCAACCCTTATAACATAAATAAAAATTACATATTTAACAATAGTATTCAAAATTCGAACCTTTCATTAAATTATATGTGTTAGTGCAAAATTACTATAGATTTCATGTTTTAATATTTTACTACTGTCTTTTGCTCAAATATCTTGAATTGAGCTCATTATTTGTTTTGATAATAAATCATATTTAAAATTTAAAATGGTATTAATTAGGCTGTTATTAACTTAAATATAAATGATTAGTTAATTAGTATTAATTTCCTCTTTTTCTTACATAAAATGGTGGCCGCCACCAGCCCACCAGAAAATCCGAATTTAATAACACCAGAAAAAAAGACGCACCTCGCACGTTACAAAAAACAGAGTGGCATGCTCGAGGTTCCTCAAAAACGTAGGGCTACTTAATCTCTGCGATTGGAGACAAGACTGCGAGCTGGCATGTAGTCGTTTTCGTCACGCAAGAGGATTTCCGTCCCCTCCTGTCGTATTACCGTAAAAGGAGTCCTATACCTGCAATAATTTACGAAGTGCCACTGTCCGTGCCGGCGTGCCTTTCGTTTCTCGTTCCGGAAAATAAAATTTCCTCAAATCAATTTATTTTATCCGTAGCATCAAATTAACGAGATTATTAAACTAAGCCCAGCATGTTTTAACTCTATTTTTTATAGATAGGTCGCCAAATTATTAAAAGTAATAAAAGAAAGAAAAAAAAAAAAGTCTAATCAGTGGCGATATCGTAATAGATTTACAAACGAGGGGTCATATAAGAAAGACTATGCTATTACCGTAAAAAAGATGGTAGGTACCGCTGCAGTTCCCATTTAAAGCGACGTCAGTGTTATTCGCGGACTATACGACAAAACCCGGCGTTGAAGCGGTTCCCCGGCAACCGGAAAGCGGGTCCGGCCGCCGGCCGGTCAAACTTGGTCAAACGACACCGAATACCTGAAATGTCAGTCTTCGCCGCCTTAATTACCGAGACTACCACTGTCTACCCTAGGGAGTGGGAATCTCGCTGAAATTACCGAAATGCCCATTTCACATTCATCTCTTCGCTGGTTTTTTGTCCACTTTTTTTAATTGAAAAATGTGAAGAAAAAAAAAAATAACAATGTCTATAAGGAAGTATTAACTATTAGCTCAGCGTTTTAAAAACCGGACCGGATCCACAGGTTCGACTCTGTTGAACCAGAATGGGAGGTCAGTCTAGTTCTTATTGACTCGGTCCAATTCACTATGACTGGTGCACTTAAATCGCGTCTTTTATCTTATTACATGTAAAAATATTACAAATAAACAATTTATAGGGTATGATATGAACTTGTTGAACCATTAGTTCAACTTGCTCGAGTTTGACCAAAATTAGGCATTAAACCGAACTGGGCTCCGATTATGGTTCAACTAGGTTAGACCAGCCAGTTTGTTTTGGTTTTTAAAACATTGATTGGTATTAACAAGTATGGAATTAATTTTTTATCTCAATTTTCAAATAAAAATAAAATAATTTATTTGATAGTTATATAGTTTTTTGTAATGTATATGTAATTGAGATTAAAATAAATAACGAAATTATTTTGACGATTGTCCAAATGAATGCTAGAGAATCTAACTCTATCTTTTACATTTATTGTTTGGCCCGATTCTTGTTACCGAGTTAATCGTCCAGACAAAACGTGACCGGGATTGCAGTGACAACCCTCCCACCTGTCTATAAAATGTAGTGTCCCTTCGTAACGGATTGTTCAGCAGAGATCGACTTATAATATTACTCCATATATCGACTGTTTTCAAATCATCAATCAAGTTCACTGTTGTGCGTTTTATATAGTACTTGAAAGGTATGAATTCATCTTTTTTTTTTTTTTTTTTTTTTTTTTTTTATGATGACTAGCTAGTTTGTACTTTATTTATTCATAATTTTATTTATTTTTATTTAATTTGTATGATCATGTTATTGTTCTATAGTTCTTTCCGAGAACTAATTAAAAGAGATTAATCTAAAAAGAAGTTTACCCAAACAGAGACTGATTTTTCTCTATAGTTCTTTCCGAGAACTAAAAGAGATTAATCTAAAAAAAGAAGTTTACCCAAACAAAGACTGATTTTTCTCACAAAAAAGAGCTTTGGAACTCTAAAGAGAGCTATGGCAAAGTAGTAAAAGTTTTGAACATATATATATATTTTTTTTCCTGATACCATAATATTGAAGAATAATTCAGTGTTATTTTTCAAAATATTATAGGTTTTTTTGTGCCGAAAGGTTATTCTTGTAATTTAATATTCTGCGTCTCCGTTCTAATCTATTTTAGGAGGAGAGGAAGGAGAAAATCTGAACTCGTCGGACAGTGTTAGTTTCGTTAATTTGAGCTTTTACAAGGGCGTTATGGAACAGCTGTCCTCCGGCGAGCCGTGGTTGGCGGGGCGAGCCCTAGAGTTCATTTAAAAGAGGGATACTCGAAAGGGCAAAAAAAAAAAAAAAAAAGAAAATATAGAAAAACAAATATTAGGTCTAGGGTTTTGACTGCAGAGAAAATCCAAATCGTGGGTTAAATTCTCCGGTTTCCGGCAAGATCGCGGATTCCCAGTGAAAAAGGACTGCCCGATCTGCAATCCGATACTGAGCAGAAGGAAAACGGCTCAGTATTGAGCGATAAATCGGCGGAAAACGTGTCTGGTAATCGACCAGGGCCGCGTTTTTATGCAGCGAAAATGGTGGGAGGGGGAGAAAAAGGCGGTCAGGGAACTGGGATGGAAGAAAAGCGGGTGTGTGGAAAACAGCGGGGTTTGGGGTTCTGGGTTTTGGTTGCTGTTTGAATTTAATTCTGTGAATTTCGACAGTTTTTCGCGGGGGTTTTAGAAGGAATGCAGGCAGGCGGTGGGCCCGGACGGAGTCCGGTCGTGGGGCCCGGCGGAAGGTCGTCATCGGCGTCCCCTTCATCGTCTTCTTCAGCGGTATCGGCTCCGCATATAGGGTTTGAGGCTATACAGCAGCAGCAACAGCAGCAACAGCAGCTTAGTTTTAGGCAGGTGAGTCAAAATTTAGCGCGTTCATTTGCTTTTTATCCGTTTTTTTTATTTGTTTGTTTCTGGAATTTGAATTGCCGAGAAGTTTCTTGCTTGGTAAATTTAGAGTGGTTGGAGTTAGTGGCACAAAATGTTTTGTTGTATTTTGCGCCGTTGACGGTTGACACGTTACTTTTGTGAAATTAAGGGGACTTTTGTTCCCGCTTTTTTTTGAGTTGATATTTTGGTTAACTGTGCTTTATCGTCAGTGAACAATCCTTTTATGATACGTCTTCAACTTATTCCAGTGAAATGCCATCCTTTGGTTTTTACCGTTTTGAGAATTTAATTATTGTGAGGTGTTTGAGTACCTTTGGGGTGTGAGTTTAGCAGGTGCCTTTTAGTTAACATTTATTATATTTGCTTCCATGGGTCAGCTCAACTCTAAGGTTGTGTCACTTCCTAGTTCGCATTGGATAACTAGTGTATCTCCCATTTTCTTGCTTTTTTCCTTTTCTCGAGTCCGTGGATTTAAACTTTATCTTGTTTTGTTTTGGTAACAATTAACGGATGATGGGCTTTTTAACTTTTCATGTTTTCGAGCTTTGAATTAATGCTTGTACTATAGCTGGTAGTTATTTTATTTTGTGCATGATTGTAGCTTCTGGGGAAACCTTAGTTTTGGTTAGCTTTTCTCGCATCAAACAAACACTTCTCTTAACAGGAATTTTAAATGTCGTTAAGGACACATCTTTGGACCTATATCTGTAGTCATATTTTTCCCTTAAAAAAAAAAAAAGGAAAAATCTGAAGTGCACTTGTTTTGTCCAGCAATTTCTATGATTGTAATGTATTATTTGCATTATTGATTTCTTGAGGGGATTTATTTGTTTTGACACATCTTTGGACCTATATCTGTAGTCATATTTTTCCCTTAAAAAAAAAAAAAGAAAAATCTGAAGTGAACTTGTTTTGTCCAGCAATTTCTATGATTGTAATGTATTATTTGCATTATTGATTTCTTGAGGGGTTTATTTGTTTTGGATGTGATTTTGTATTTCTGGAGGTTCAATTTTGAAATAGGCCCGGGTTTGTTTGCACCTGTAATTTTGATATATTCATTGAATATCGGCAGTGTTGATTAAGGTTAGAAGTTGGATTTCAGTGGCTGTTACTTTTGGCTTCATCTTGTTTTGTCCCTCAATATTCACCCTTGCCCTCCTAGCGCACCATCCTTCCCTGGTTTAGTAGTTTCTCTTTTTATTTTTTTTGTTTAGACAATGTATCCTATCCCCATCACCACTCCTGTCATGGACTAGTGCAATCAAGCAAAAACACTCTTCAATGCAGGTCAGGTTTTATCCATTGTTTGTGTTGTTGGGATACTTATTTCAGCACATGTTACTCTGAAAGCTATATATATTTTTTGACAAATGGTTGTTTTTTCTGGTCCATAAAGTCTCTTCAGCAACAACAACTCAGAAAATCGGAAGGAGAGGAGGCTCTCTTAGCATACCAGGCTGGTGGCCTCCATGGAGTTATTGGTGGTTCTGCTGGCTTTCCTTCATCATCAGAAGCTAATGTATTTCCCCAGCAGTCAAGGAAGTTCATCGAATTGTCTCAACACCAGGGCCCTTCTCAAATTCGTGATGACAACCAGAATAAGGTTCCAGGGTCAGACCAGCACGCTCAGAATGCCGTTCGTCAGGCCTACCTCCAGTATGCTTTTCAGGCTACTCAGCAGAAGGCTCATGGAAATGCAATGCCACAACAAACTCAAGGGCGAATGTTGGGTCCGTCTGTGAAGGATCAGGAAATGCGTATGAACAATCTTAAGATGCAGGAGCTTATGTCACTCCAGGCTGCTAATCAGGGGCAATTGTCTAATTATAAGAAGCTCAGTGACCATTTTGGTCATGGGGAGAAGCAGATTGATCAAGGCCAAACAAGTGAAGCTAAACCTCCTCAAGCAAATGTAATGAGAGCTCCCATGCAAGTACCCCAGGGCCCTGGGGGCATACAAAACCTTGGAAATAACCAATTTGCCGTGGCCCAATTGCAAGCGATGCAGGCGTGGGCACTGGAGAATAATATTGATCTCTCTTCTCCTGCCAATGCCAATCTAATTGCTCAAATCCTTCCACTTTGGCAATCTAAGATGGCTGCTATGCAGAAGCCAAATGACATAACAGGCACACATCAATCACGAGTTCCTTTAGCAAAACAGCAGAGTAATACAACATCCTCAGGAGGTAATGATAATACTCCACATGGAAGTTCTTTGAGTGAGGTGAAAATGCGACAGACACCACAATCAGGGCCATATTCATCTGTGGGATCCACATCTGCTGTTACTGCCAATAATGTTTCTATTCCTAGGCATCCAATGGGATTTGTAAATGGGATGCCACCCATGCATCCTCCACAATCATCAGCTGGCTTGATCCAGAACATGGATCATATGCCAGGAAAGAGTAGCACATTTACGGGTCCAGAAACATTGCAGATGCAGTACATGAGACAGATTCAGCAGTTGAACAAGCCAGCAGCACAGCCTAATGTTTCTGCAAGTGAGAGCGCTCCGACCCAAATGCCTCCCCAGGGAAGTGTGTCTGTAACTCAGGTACCACAGCAGCGAATAGGTTTCACCAAACAGCAGCTTCATGTTCTCAAGGCACAAATATTAGCATTCAGGCGTTTGAAGGTATGGGTGATTCCTGAATTCAAGTTTCATTCAGTGATCGACTCATGTTGAAAATAAATTATCGTGTTTACTGCAAGCTGCAGTTCATCTATTACTTAGTTGTTGAAAGAATGCGCAGAATACATTCAGGCTTAAATTGAGACCAAGTATATAGATCTAGATGAGCACATGTACCTCAGTGCATGTATTGATTGAATCTTTGAACCAAAGTTCTGTATCAGGTGGGCCACATTTGTGTCTAGTTAATGGTCCCATGAAGAAAATAATATGAAATGAATTCTCGTTGCCTAGCCACTTAAGTTAATGTGTTCCTTTAGATGAAATCCACCACCGTTTCCTTTACATTTCTTTTTATGAAAAAAAATGTGTTTATTTTTTTTATAAATTAATTAATTAATTAATTAATTTTTTTTATAATTTTGTTTCGTTGCATTGAATTGCATTATTTGGCACAGCGTGGTGAAGGCACTCTTCCACAAGAAGTTCTTCGAGCAATTGCTCCTCCACCCCTTGAACCTCTGCCACAACAAAGCTTTATTCCATCACAGGCGATTAATCCGGATAGGAACATGGGGAAGGCTGCTGAAGAACATGTGAGACATTTGGAGGTGCATGACAAGGCTCCTCCATCTGCACCTCTTAGTAAAGGTCCTAGTCAACCAAAAGAGGAGTCTTTTGTTGGAGATGACAAAGGAACTGTTGCCAGCAGTCACTTGCAAGTCCCCACTAGTGCAATAAAGGAGCCTATCAGGGTTGCATCTGTTGTGAGGGAAGAGCAAAGTTTAAATATTCCCAGTTCTGCTAAATCTGAGCAGGAGATTGAACAGTCAAGTCAAAAGGCTCCTGTTAAAAGTGATTCTAGTGGAAGTAGGGGGAAGGCTCCTCTGCAACAAGTTCAAGCATCAGATGCAGCACAAGCGAAGCAACCCTCTCCGCAAAAAGATGTAGGGCCTACAAGAAAGTATTATGGGCCACTTTTTGATTTCCCTTATTTTACTCGGAGGCATGATTCGTTTGGCTCTTCAAATAATGTGGCTAATTCTAGTAATTTAACTCTAGCATATGACATCAAGGATTTGCTTTATGAGGAAGGTGTAGAAGTTCTCACAAAGAAAAGGGAAGAGAATTTGAAAAAAATCGGGGGTCTACTGGCAGTGAATCTGGAAAGGAAAAGAATCAGACCCGACCTTGTTTTACGTTTACAAATTGAAGAACGAAAGCTAAGACTCTTAGATCTTCAGGCACGCTTGAGAGATGAAGTAGATCAGCAACAGCAGGTCATAATGGCCATGCCTGACAGGCACTATAGAAAGTTTGTTCGGCTCTGTGAACGTCAGCGGCTTGAGCTTGTGAAACAAGTCCAGCAGTCCCAGAAAGTTGTGAGGGAGAAGCAGTTGAAATCTATTTTTCAGTGGCGGAAAAAACTCTTGGAGGCTCACTGGGCCATCCGTGATGCAAGGACAGCCAGGAACAGGGGGGTGGCAAAATACCACGAGAGAATGCTGAGAGAGTTCTCAAAGAGAAAAGATGAGGATAGAAACAAAAGAATGGAGGCTTTGAAGAATAATGATGTCGATAGGTATGTAATGGAGCAGATATTCTTGTAGGTTTGCAGATTTCATTTTTGTTGCTTGATGTCTAAAACTAGTTCCTTACTTGATTTCTTTGAAATAGGTACCGGGAAATGTTATTGGAGCAACAAACAAACATGCCTGGAGATTCTGCTCAGAGATATGTTGTTCTCTCTTCTTTTTTATCTCAAACAGAAGATTATCTTCACAAATTGGGGGGCAAGATTACAGCAGCCAAGAGTCATCAGGAGGTTGAAGAGGCTGCCAATGCTGCAGCTGCTGCTGCACGATCTCAGGTATGCTCTCCTTATTCTGCTATCCTTTACCTACCACAACTTATCTGACCAAGTGTAAAAAAAGTTGTATATAGTTGGTTTCATGACTTTTGTTTATCATTATTTTTTTTTTTCAAAATATTTTACAATTGAGGATTTTGAAGTTATTGAGGTCTTTCCATAGGGACTATCCGAAGAAGAAGTGAGAGCAGCTGCTGCTTGTGCAGGGGAGGAAGTGATGATAAGGAATAGGTTCTCTGAAATGAATGCTCCGAAGGAAAGCTCATCTGTAAACAAGTATGTTTCTCATTCATCTCTAAATGGTGTACTAGAGTATAGGATGGTCAACCATTTTGAAGAAAAGATAATGAACAATTTCTGAAGTTTGTGTTCAGGTTTTGAACTCACATAAATCTTGGAGTTTCTCTGCAGACTGATGGGCATGAATAAAATGAGTTCTGTTTGTGTTAAATGCAAAACAAGTTAATGGATATTTATGTGGTGGTCAGAGAGGGAAAAACATATTATATTGTGCATTTTTTGATTGGTTGATCTTCTGAGCTGTTTTGATCATGTTCTAGCACCACACTGTTTATCGTCAACTTGTATATCTTCTCTTTTTGTGGTGACTGTGGTCTATGGCTGATCTTAAAATTTATGAGAGGCACTTGTCTAGCCTGGTGATATTGGAGGTGTTCTCACAGATGGTTACTTTTTGGATTAAAGGTGGTTGTTGGTCTTCCTGGATATTAGACTGGCAATTCATCCGATTAGAGATTTTGCTACTGCTTTTCATATTGAATAGTCTCATGGGGCTCTTGAAATCAATTCTGTTTCAGACCATTTTGTGAGATGATTTAACTTTTGGCTTTGTTGATTTTGTTTTTTGTTGATGCTTGATGGGAGCTTGCTTTTCATTGTTTGGATTGTTCTTCTCTGTCTAGTACAATTTCTTCCCTGACTGGAAAATGAGAAAATCTTTTATTGGACTTACACTCTGCTTTTGCAGGTACTATAACTTAGCTCATGCAGTGAATGAAAAAGTCATAAGACAGCCGTCAATGTTGCGTGCAGGGACTCTACGAGACTATCAAATTGTCAGTCCTTGGTTCTTGGTTGTTGTTTTCTGTCACTTACTGTATAGTTTTGGTGATCATACATTTTAATTAATTTGTTTTTCTATAAAATTTTATTCTCCAGATTGGTTTGCAGTGGATGCTTTCCCTGTATAACAACAAATTAAATGGAATTTTGGCAGATGAGATGGGTCTTGGAAAGACAGTTCAGGTTGGATTGCTTGCTGTCCTTTGTTACTCATTATTGCTTGCTGCCCTTTGTTACCCATTATTGCATGCTGTCCTTTGTTACCCGTTATTGCTTGCTGCCCTTTGTTACCCATTATTGCTTGCTGCCCTTTGTTGCCCATTATTGCTTGCTGCCCTGTTAGCTGTGTATCCGTTGCTGTCCACTGTTAGCAGTGTATTGCATGCTGTCCTCCATTAGCTGTGCATTGCTTGCTTTATGTACTCTCTCTCTCTCTCTCTCTCTCTCTCTCTCTCTCCGATGATGCGGATTATTTTCTGAAAGCAGGTGATGGCATTGATTGCATACTTGATGGAGTTCAAAGGGAATTATGGCCCACATCTTATAATCGTTCCCAATGCTGTTTTGGTTAATTGGAAGGTAGCCACTATTTGTTATGCTTTCTGATCTATTTATTTATTTTTAAAAACATTGTCTGATATATTTATTTATTATTTTTCTTAATTGCACATTTTGTTGTCTATTTTCAGAGTGAGTTGCATAATTGGCTTCCTTCTGTTTCCTGCATATTTTATGTTGGTGGAAAAGATCAAAGATCAAGGTTGTTTTCTCAGGTAGAATCATTTTTCTATACATCCTTTATTTGATGTTTGGATTTTTATAGCTGATTGTGAAACATTTGGTTCGTCTTTGAATAGTTCTCTCTCGCTTTGGCTCTGTGTCTGTGTCTGTTTCTCTCTCTCTCCCTCTCTCTCTCTCTCTCTCTCCCCCATTAAAAGGTAGTTTTCTTTGTTTCTAAATCTTGGAGAAGAATTAAACAGATTGAGGACCCTCAGATTCAAAAAGAATCCAGAGTCAAAATATTATAGACAGGCGCTGAACACTGGGATGATTAAAATATTAATATTTTCTTTAAATACATATGAGTGTGTCCCGAGGGTGATTCTTTTCATGAGTTGAGCTTGTCTTGCATTTTAGATTCTCGGTTATTGCATGGGTAACATTAGATAGCAATAGAATTGCCTGTAGAAAGGACTCAAGGCACTTTGTGGTTGTAGTTAAGTTATGATGGAATGTAAATTACCACGAGAAAGGAAGTCACTCCATTTATGCATAAAATGAGGAGTACAGAGTTGAAAGTTCATTTTCTTGGAGAAAATTTTAGCAAGAGGTCATCCTCATTCTCAACCTCAGATTTGCAATTGAAAATTGAGGGCTTCACTGATACCATTTTACTTTTGATTTCCATATTCGAATTCAAAAAGGGACATGGTATAGACCTTGAGATGAACTTTCCTCCTCTTTTGGATCATCACCACTCCCTCAAATTTAGGAGGTGAAGCACAGAGAGAATTCCATGTTTAGAGTTGGCAAGTATCAATATCATATGATAAAAAGGTGGAAAACTACTAATTTTGGAGTTTGTTCATTGTTCACGGTGTTTTTAAGTCTTCTTTTGTGAACTAGTTTTCAGTATATGATCTTTAACAACACAATATGCTTTCTCTTGAACGTCATTGCAGTTACATTCATTTTTACGTAATCCAATACCCCATATGCTTAACGTCCTCAGCTATTTTTTGTTTTCCACTGTATTTCTTCTAGGAGGTCTGTGCGATGAAGTTTAATGTGCTTGTCACAACTTATGAGTTTATTATGTACGACCGGACAAAGTTATCCAAGGTTGACTGGAAATATATCATTATTGATGAAGCTCAGCGCATGAAAGACAGGGAATCGGTTTTGGCACGTGACCTTGATAGGTATCGTTGCCAGAGACGCCTGCTTCTCACTGGGACCCCTCTACAGGTTTGTTAAATACAAGCTGCTCAGTCAAGTTATTGTTTTCATCTTTAGTCTTGGTAGCTGCTGAAAGTGTGGAATGTATATTTTTTTTCTTTATTGAAATGGCCAATATTTTAATCTAAATCTTTCAATGTTTATATTGCTTGTTTCTTTGATTTTTTTTTGGTGAATAATTTTCCTCCTATCATTGACTTTGTATCTGGGCTTACCTAGCTGTTCAATTTAAATGTTTTGAACAAGAGATGCCTGGCTAGCCTACCTTCGGAGCATGTGGACTAAAACTGTAAGATAAAAGTGGTTTCTTTGATGATATTGTTGCGCTAGGCTGGAGACTTTCTATTTTGCAACTTTTCCTTAGATGCTGATGAATATTTGTTCGCTTTGCCTTGTGAACCCTCCTTTCCCTCTTCTCCCCTCTCCCAAGAGAAAAAAGGATCTGCATAAGAGAGCATGCAGAAGGTGAAGGCTAAAGGTACATAGCCACAAAAAGATGTTAGCGGGCGACCCCTTATTTTTCTGAAGAGTTTGCTAGAGAATGATCTGTTAATATCCTGCTGATTATTCCAAAGTGGTTTCAGAATTTTGGTTGGGGAGAAGTTCTATGAGTTAGTGTTTTCAAGAATAAAATCTTGTATCTTTAGTTTTTGGTGCTGATCATCGGTATTGGCCTCAGGACCAGAATCCGAGTGCAGTCGGCTGTTAAAGGTTTAGAGAATTGGCTGACGTCTCCCTGGCTGCATCCTTTCTGTTTATCAACTGATTTGCTGGATGCCCCACATTTTATGTGCTGTCAAAATGTTTTCAGGATGGTTTCCTAGGTGGAACCTCAACTTCCTTGTTGGTCCAAAAGATAAGGGTGTGATATTGGCCTATGTTTTTTTAGCTATACTGTAGATGCTTCCCTTGGGCTTTGCACAATGGGTTCTTTTCTCTTTGTTATGATGAGCGGTTTACTTGAGAAGGCAGCCACAATGAGCCATTGTTTGGGAGCTCCTTTGACCCTACCAAATCAAAGTTTTTTGTGATGTCGCAGTGTGAAAAAATTAACAACCAATAATCTCTCAAGATGAGAATGTAGACCTCATATCAAATTTGCGGTTTTGCTTTATAATGCTCAGAATGAGAGATGCCTTTCTCTTCTGTATGAATCCATCTTTCTGGAGAATTTTCTTTTACAAGTGCTTGCCTCTCCTATGTTCTAGGAAACACTGTGTGGGATCTAACATTAGTTGCCATTTAATGAATCATCTGGGAAGAAAGAAATCATGGAGTGTCAAGCAGTCTCTTGGACGACAGATGGATAAAGTTTATGTCCTTGTTGCGGCAGGGATTTGGAAGGAATTGAAGTCCTGACTTTGGTATTATATGTGATGCAAGTGGGGATATTCCAGATTATTTGCTCACTACATGTAGAAACTAGGGACGTAAACAGGTAAGAAACAGAATGGACAAGATGTTAGTAATGAATTGTACTGCAAGAGAATACAAATGCTGGTATAAATTTCAAAATTTGTAATCATAAGGTGACCTCCTAATTGGGTTAAAAACATTTATTGTCCATATCCATCTTAATTTAATTTCAGAATATGGATAGCTGGTAACATTAGCCGAATTGTTAAACAGGCATGAATTTTTATTCCTTATTTTCTTAATATATCAATCAGGTAGAAAGGACAATAGGGTAATGGTGCAAATTTGACATCCCTGCAGAAAATTTTATGTGAATGTAAAAAAATGTCTTGGGTTTTTGTTTAAAAAAAAATATCTTGGGTTTCTCAAATTGGGTGGTTTTGTATCCTTCAAAGTGCTATTTCCTCCACAGAATGACTCACAGGTGGCGACCCATACTGGCTAAGGACTGTTGGTTTTGTGTGCTTCATACATGTCTTGTTTTTCTTTGGAACTGTCACACTATGGTCTTTGTTATGTGATTTCTAGCTTTTGGTTGGTTGATAGCTACTACTGAAGCAAGCATACGAGTTATTTTTTTGTTC
Source organism: Aristolochia fimbriata (assembly GCA_019845555.1). Taxonomy (NCBI): domain Eukaryota; kingdom Viridiplantae; phylum Streptophyta; class Magnoliopsida; order Piperales; family Aristolochiaceae; genus Aristolochia; species Aristolochia fimbriata. Next base: position 2,227,518 of record CM034083.1, read on the forward strand.
TTCAGTTTGTCTGCTATCTCGTTTTCAAAGGTTTCTGTGGCTACATTTCCTTCCATATTAATAACTTCTGATACTAAATGCATCTGCAGAATGACTTGAAGGAGCTTTGGTCACTCTTAAATTTACTTCTTCCTGAGGTATTTGACAATCGTAAAGCATTTCATGATTGGTTTTCAAAGCCTTTCCAGAAGGATGGTTCTTCAGAAAACGTGGAGGATGATTGGCTTGAAACTGAGAAAAAGGTGATCATTATCCATCGTCTTCATCAAATCCTTGAGCCCTTCATGCTCCGAAGACGTGTGGAAGATGTAGAAGGGTCTCTTCCACCTAAGGTAGATACTTTTTACTTTCATGTTCATATTAGTTTAGCATGTTTTTGCAGTACCTGTTATACTTACACGTTATTCTGTTTTGCAGATCTCTATTGTCTTAAGGTGCAAAATGTCTGGTCTTCAAGGGGCAATATATGACTGGATAAAATCCACTGGGACCATTCGAGTGGATCCAGAAGATGAACTGAGAAGGGTGGAGAAGAACCCAATGTATCAAATTAAGACCTATAAAAACCTTAATAACAAATGCATGGAGCTCCGGAAAGCTTGCAATCATCCTCTCCTTAATTATCCTTATTTTAATGAGTATTCGAAAGACTTCATAGTGAGATCCTGTGGTAAATTGTGGGTCCTTGACAGGATTTTGATAAAACTTCAGAGGACAGGGCATCGGGTATTACTCTTTAGTACCATGACGAAGCTTCTTGATATACTGGAAGAGTATCTTCAGTGGAGAAGGCTTGTTTATAGGAGAATTGATGGAACCACTAGCTTAGAAGACCGTGAATCAGCTATAGTGGACTTCAATTCCCCTAATTCGGGATGCTTTATTTTCTTGCTTAGCATTCGAGCGGCTGGAAGAGGGCTGAACCTACAAACTGCTGACACTGTAGTTATATATGATCCAGATCCAAATCCAAAAAATGAAGAACAAGCAGTGGCTCGGGCCCACCGCATTGGACAGAAGAGGGAAGTGAAGGTGATATATATGGAAGCTGTTGTGGATAAAATCTCAAGCCATCAAAAGGAGGATGAACTGAGAAGTGGAGGTGTTGCTTTTGATCTCGAGGATGATCTTGTTGGAAAAGACCGTTACATAGGGTCCATTGAGAGTCTCATACGAAATAATATTCAACAATACAAAATTGATATGGCAGATGAGGTAATAAATGCTGGACGATTTGACCAGAGGACCACACATGAAGAGAGGAGAATGACATTGGAGGCATTGTTACACGATGAAGAAAGGTATCAAGAGAATGTTCATGACGTCCCTTCTCTCCAGGAGGTGAATCGGATGATTGCTCGAAGTGAGGAAGAGGTTGAGCTCTTTGATCAGATGGATGAAGAGTTTGATTGGGCTGGGGAAATGATAAGGTATGATCAGGTTCCCAAGTGGCTTCGTGCAGGAACACGTGAAGTGAATGGTCTTCTTTCGAATTTGTCAAAGAAATCACTTAAAGGAGGGTTGGGTGGGGATATTGGGCTAGAGTCAGTTGATGTTTCAGATTTCTCACAGAGCAAGATGGAGAGGAGAAGGGGGAGGCCAAAGGGCTCCAAAAAGTTCTCTTACCGAGAATTGGATGATGAGAATGGAGACGAGTCAGAAGCTAGTTCTGAGGAGAGGAATGAGTATGGCTTGAACGAGGAAGAGGGTGAAATTGCAGAATTTGAAGAGGAGGATTATAGTGGTGCAGTTGATGCTGGTCCAAGTAATAAGGATCAGTCAGAAGAGGAAGGTCCATTATGTGGTGATGGTGTCAGTGCATGTGAATTTGTCCAACCCGTGGAAGGTACCAGAAATGAACTCACGTTTGAAGAAGCTCTGTCCTCAGGATCGTCTTCCGAGAGTAGGAGGTTGGTTCAAGTTGCACCTACTACTTCTGGTCAAAAGTTTGGATCGCTCTCTGCGTTGGATGCTCGGCCAGGGTCAATACCAAAGAGGATGGTGCGTCTTTTCTCTTTACAGTAAATGCTTAAGGAAACCTTTTGGTGCAACCAACCATTATAAACATGTTTCAAATATTTCTTTGACTATCTTGTGTCTGTGGATGTATGTTTGTTCACAATTCTGCACCACTAGAGATCTGGTACTCAATATAACAAAAAAAAAAAAGCTAGTGAAGAGGTTAATGCTTAACATGCTATGGTGCCTGTTACCTGTTGATTAAATGTTTATGTTTCTGCAAATAGGACCACTTACACTAATGGTTAGGTTCCGTTGCTCTTTGTTTGTACCTTTATTTTGTGCTTTTTGAGTAGTCTTTGAACCTTACATTTTCTTGCTTAGTTCATTGTAAAGTGACACCTATTTTCTGCATATTTGTTAACTGCTTAGCAGTCAGATGAACTGGAGGAAGGAGAAATTGCTGTTTCCGGTGATTCTCATATGGACATTCAACAGTCTGGGAGTTGGATTCATGAGAAGGATGATGGTGAAGAGGAACAGGTTTTGCAACCTAAAATAAAGCGCAAACGAAGCATTCGTCTTCGGCCTAGGTGTAACTTGGAAAAACATGAGGAAAAATCAAATAATGACAAAGTCTTAGTACACCGAGGAGGTAATGCCCTTCATGCAGAAAGTAGGAACTATGACATGCAACTAAGAGCAGATTCAGATGCTGAAGCATGCGGTGATATCTCCTCAAAAAAAGCATGCGGCGATATCTCCACAAAAAAAGCATGCGGCGATATCTCCTCAAAAAAAGCATGTGGCGATATCTCCTCAAAAAAAGCATGCGGCGATATCTCTTCGAAAAAAGCATGCGGCGATATCTCCTCAAAAAAGGCATGCAGTGATATGCCTATGACTGATAGGCATGATCCTGTGGGATCAGTTTCTAAACAGAGGCGAAATGTACCATCAAGAAAAGGTCCAAGTTCTATGAAATGTGCCAGTGCAAAATCCACAAAGCTGAGTTCTGGGCCTGGGAACACACAGGATCCGGCTGAATATTCTCGAGAGGGTTGGGATGGTAAAGCTAATAATGTCGGTGGTCAAGCTATCATCTATGGTAGTTCCAAGATGACGGAGATTGTTCAAAGAAAGGTATTTTCATCTTTCTAGCAACAGTTTCCTCTTCTTTGCGATACTGATATCTCGAATGGCATCCGTCTTGCTTGTTTCTCTTTTTTAAGGCATAAAAGGCCCTGATATAATGTTTCCTTTTGAGTGTAATGAAAGTGAAATTTAGTTCTGTTCGTTTTTTCATTTTTTCTCTAAACCAGCAACGATAGTCACGTTCTCATTAAGGATAAACACGAGTTTTAAAGGAAAGTTCAATTTGATTATGATAGGTATGATCTGATACGACTTTCTCTAACAAAAGAGCTTGATTTGGTAGAGCAATAAATTACTTCTTTCTCGGAAGTTGGTTGTACATCATTTATGAAAACATTTATGCTGTGTCAATGTTCGCGGCATATGCTACTAAATGCTTTTAAATCCGGCGTGCAATAAATAATCTGATATTTTCTACTAAATGTTCAATATCCCTAGTGCAATGTATCTGATATTTGCTACTAAATGTTTTAATGCAGTGCAAGAACGTCTGCAGCAAATTCCAGAGAAGAATATCCAAAGATGGCATGGATATTGCTCCGCAGATAGTAGATTTTTGGAAGAGGACTGAAACTTCGGCATATGCGACAGTGAATAATTACTTTGACCTTCAGAAAATTGATCAAAATGTGGAGAGATTGCATTACGGTAGCGTGATGGATTTTGTTTTAGATGTTCAGCTAATGCTAAAAAGTTCAGTTCAGTTTTTTGGCTTTACGTATGAGGTATGTGGATTTGACCTTACATATGCACTTTCTGATTATGTGTTAGGCTAGCTCAAGCGTTTGACAACTTCTTGCAGGTGAGAATGGAAGCCAGGAAGTTACAAGATATCTTCTTTGATATCTTGAAAATTGCTTTTCCAGACACTGATTTTCGGGAAGTTAGAAACTCAGTCTCATTTATGGGGCCAGGACCTACTGCTACTCCATCTCCAAAACACGTTACACCTACCCAAACCAAAAGACACAAACAGATGAATGAGGTTGAACTAGATCCAGGCCCCAAGAAACTTTCCCCACGTGGGCCAATTCCTGCTGATGACGATGTTCGTGTTCGCTGTCAGCCTGCTAAATTTCAGAAGGAGCCAAGGCTAGCCAGCACTAGCGCTCGGGATCTTCTATCATCAGAGGAAGCACCACTGCTAACACATCCAGGGGAGCTTGTCATATGCAAGAAGAAGAGGAAAGATAGGGATAAAGTGCCTGTCAAACCAAGGTCCGGTCCAACTTCTCCAGTTAGCACAGGTCGAAATATCCGGGTGGTACCTGCAAAGACAACTCAACAAACTCATGGCCATCCCCATAGTTGGGCCTCACCCCAACGGCAACCGCCTCCACCACCGCCACCACCAGCTCCATCACGACCTCATGGTGAGACAGGTGAGTCTGGAGTTGTTAAAGGAGCCCAGTGGGCTAAGCCTGTAAAGAGATTGAGGACAGATGCTGGTAAAAGGAGGCCGAGCCACTTGTGATTGTATATAATAATTATTAAAATGGTTTTTTTTTTCTTCTCTGTATTCCCCTGTTCAATTGATTTCAGGTGTACATTACATGGCTTTCTGGTCAATGCAAGAAATGTTTTGTAGCAGAAGTGGTCACATCTGTTTCTTCACATTGTACGGATGTTTAAGGCTCATAAGATTATCAAAGATACAATACACAAGGAAAGAGTTTGCATGTATATTGACATCATTTGCAAGGACTTACTATATGTCCAGATCATATTGTACTCAGGAACGAGGATATTCTGATGAAGGCCCTCACGTTCTCTGTTCATTTCTGTGGTTTTGGGCAAATGTAAAGCCGTACAAAGTTCATTTATAAACTCATTCAAGTTTCAAACGCTTTGCAGCAATTAGTTTTTGCAGCCTGAGAGCATTGTGGAGGGACAGCAGCTGCAGCTCCTATAAACACTGTGACAAGCTCAATTGGTATTTTCGCAAGCTGTTAAGGAGCAATTAGACTCTGGACATGAGATGTTTGATCAAATTGCGGAGTCATCTGCTTATTTACTAGCAACCAATTCTCATGAACAGGTGTCGTCCAGAAAAGGGCCCTCCAATGGGTGGATTCAGGCTGTCCTGCCAAATGAAGCGTTCTTTCAATGGGTAAGGACAAATCTTTGAATTGCTCCCATTGCTGCAAAACCAATCATGCCCTGTAGATTCAGAAACTAATCTGCTTCTCTGAATATTAAATGTCTTATCCCACATGAACAACAGTATGAATCCAACTTTTCCCTATATAAAATGAAACGGGTCTCAAAGGCTGAGCCCTATTATCATTTTCGGAACGTGGAGATGGGAACAAAGCTCCACTATTTTACTCCACAACCTCATACACTGGATCATTTGTTTAAATGATAAGTCCACAAAAGGTCTTCAAGTCCTCTTTTTAAGGGACAACCCCTCATTACTCTCTTTACTAGGTTGACACCTTGTTCTTGAGAAAACCCTAGAAATTTCCAGGGTTTTAGCCCTTCATCATGTATGCTGAAGATAAAAACACTGGCACAAATCGTCGGTGTGGTTGACCGCTTTCCGGTCGCGCATTCGCCGAGGCATTAGTTGTCTATGCTGTTTATAATAACCACTTTCATTAGCTTTAATCCAAAACTTGCCCAGGTATTCAGGTTCACTGAATCCACATTGATATCATTTGTCAGCAAATTTTTGTCTTAAGAAGGACCTACCTCCACCCAATGCCCAAAGAAATACTCTTATGCATTCACCATCAAATGTTCCCATCATGTTTCCTAAGTCTCTGACATTTCCTCTCAAGTTTGTTTAGGGTTTCACTGTTAATTCTTGAATGGCCAAACGAGGGATATGCTATTTTCTCCAGTTATTTGGTTCAGTTCATGAACTTAGGAAAGGAGCTGGCAAGTCCAGGGAGATTCATGATACTGGAACTGACATTGCACAAGACAGATGATGTTATGGTGTTAGATGAAACATTATTTCTGTAACTACTGTTTCGTGATTCATATGAATGTATTAAACATGTTTTAATTGATTTGATCGATGAATTAATCCTTATGTCAGTGATCTGAACCACCTAGTTTTATTTCTTTCTATACTGGTAAAAGTTATCTTCTATATATTGTTTCTAATACTTGTAAAGATTTGTTTCTTTTTCAACGTTCTGTTTTCCTTCACTTTCAACTGATAATCTTCTTCTTCTTCTTCTTCTTTTTCTTTTTTCTTTTTTCTTTTTCTCCTCTTAAAACTATTTTTTATTTTGTTTTTATATAAGTATTTTCTCCTACAAGGCTCTATAGTCTATACTACGTTATTTTGACATTTTTAAAACTTATAAAATTCATGAATTGATGAAATACATAACCCATAACAAGTATCATATATGATAATAACAAGTTTCTAATACAGTATACATTGGGAGTAACTTGTATTACTATAAGCGAAAACAGGTAATATATGAAGCCAACTATAATTGTTAAGGAAAATTAATGGAGGCCAGACTCAACAATTTGAAGCATTAGATACGATATTAGTACAAGTATAATTTTGTAAAATATCAAGCCAACTGTAATCGTTAGGGGAAATGGAGTCCAAAATCTACAAGTTACTCACAATGTATACGGTAGATACTCATCTTGCCCATTTGGCAATTTACCTTATTTTTAACTAGAGTGTTACTTTTTCTTCAATAAAAATTTATATCCTATAAAAAATGATTTTCTTTATTTGGGTTTTTTTTCCTTTTTAAACAATTAATATAGCTATTTTGACTGTTATATTAATCTATGTTTTAAAAATCGAACCGGCCATCAAATCGGCAGTATGTCCAATTTTGGTTGAACCGGGTTGGACCAATGGTTCAACCATTGAATATTATGTCCTGTACTTTATATTTTCTTAATATTTCTATAGAAAAAAAAATAAAAAAATCCTGATTATAGTGAACCGGGTTGAATCAATAAAAACCATATTGGCATCCGATTCTGGTTCAACCGGGTCGGACCGGCCGGTTCGGTTCGGTTTTTAAAACACTGATATTAATAAATTTTAGTTTACATAAACATGCTAATTTCACACAATATTTCCTTAAATAAGTACTTTTATTTTTTAGTGGTTATATTCACTATCTATATTCTATCATTTATCTTTAGAACATTACCTGATTACAGCAGCACTGACATGCCTAGCCACAATTTTTCTCTTTAAAGGAAGAGTTCTACCTTTTACCAGTTCAATCAAACACCTAGAGAAATAATTTTTATCAGTCCATTTACTACCTGTTTCCAACCACTGTCTGTAGTTCCAAAGTTAAAAAAAACTGTATCATATATAAGTACAAAAATGAAATGATATGCATTCATATTCCAATCATTAATTATTCAAAAAATTTACTTTAGACTATGAGCCATCTCTGAACCTGCCCCCATTGACTCAAGGAGACAAAGAAGCCAGAACTCATTCAATGAAAATGGATATGGTTTTGGTTTTTGTATCTTCCCCACATTTGATATTTCATTAAGTTTGGCATTTATGTGTTTGTGAAGGCATCTTTTTCCCATATTTCCTTCCAATCTTTCTCACACTCTTCAATGGTCACAACACAAATAATAATAATAATAATAACTATATTGGGTTTCTTGTTCAAAAATAGCTTTTTCTTTCCCAACAATGGGGGGCTCTGTCTTCAGGGAAGAAGACACAGGAGCCTTGTTTTCCTCTTACTTCCCTCCAGAAATGTGAAACAGAAGGGACTACACACGTGTGAACAAGAGAAAGGGTTGGCTCGTGTGGATGTGGGGAGTGAGAAGTCAACATGTTGAGACCTTGAGATCTGATGAGATCTAAATCTTTGTATTGTTTCAGACAAGGACAACTACTATCTGCAGTAGGCGCGCTGGGGAGGAAGAAGAAGCTATTTGAGGAGGATTTTTTTGCTTTTGTCTTTTTTGACAGAAACTGGGAAGTGGGTAATTGGTAGTAAACTGGAAATCCAATTTACAGGGAGGAAAACTGGGAAAAGGAGTGGTTGGAGGAGGGGAGAGGAAAGAGGAGAGAGAGAGAGAGAGAACGGTGTAAAGGAAAGAGCAGGAAAAAAGTCGAGTTTTTGTTTTTCTTCTTTTCTCTGAGGAGGATTCACTTTCTGTCTTGGACCCATCAAAGGAAAAGGGCATTTTCAAACTGTCCTTGGGAGAGTCTGGCCCACGAACCAGAGTCGAGAGCATTGAGCTTAAAGAAGAAATGGGTGTTTGGAACTGCTAATAGAACTTGAAAACGGAGAGAGAAAGGTGGGAGAGGGGGAGAGACAGAGAGAGGGGGGGGGGGTGTTTGCTGACAGTTCAGTAAGCTAGTAGCAGAAGCTCGTCTAATTCGGAGACATAGGTGTGTACTTTCACTTGCCTTTAATCGAAATCTCTGTTTCTCTGCTTTTGGGAAAATGGGCTGCTGGGCAATCCTCTGAAACCGTTCATTGTCCTTGATAGCGAGATTTTCCCTGTATATCTGTATAACACGAGTGATATTCTCCTTCCCTCGGACTTTTCGAAATCACTTTCTTTCGAGTCCTCAATCGTTTTAGCAATTTGGGCTGGCTAGCTTGATTCTTTCTGTTGGTTCCCATGATTCAACAGTCGTTTTTGAATTTTTTTCTTCTTTGTTGTTTTGCGGTTGAATTTCTTGACTGAAGTTGAGATTAACTTTTTTCTCGGCGCTACTTTGTCGATTAGTATCCTTATTTTGTCCATTTCCTTGGAGATCTCATTAGCTTGGCGTTTATCCTCTAGATACTTTGTTTCCTTTTTCTTGCCTTCTAGCGACTCGTTTTAAGATTTAAAGCACAAAATTACTATAGTTAAAGCGATTTTTCAGTTCAGTACCGGATTCCTTGAGATCTAAAACGGGTTTTTTGTTTTTTGTTTTTCAAAGTATTTAAGCGGATCTTTTAAGTTTCTAACCGTAAAAAGCTTCTAGTTTTCAATGCTGAAAGGAAGTTCTAGATCTATAATTCAGTTTTAGTGAAGTTTTTACGAGTTACTTTCTGGGTTCGGTCGTCGTTTGTCTAAGATGATTGTCTTCCTTCTGAGTTGTTTATTCGATCTTTCTTTAGGTGTGGAAGATCTGAAAGGTATGAAATTTTACGTTTTTAGTTCTCATAAGATGTCTTGTAGACTTTTTATGATAGCCTCTTAGTTGAAATTGTTTAAAAAGTCCCGGAGGTACATTCGGATAAGAATTTCAATAGTTTTTCGTTTTACTCACGACAAAAACATTTTGTTAAGAGTTCCTTTTAATTTTTTGTTTGATAGAAAGCAGTGAACAGTTGTTGTTCCATAATTCGTTTTTCATTATATTTAATTTTCATATATTTTCTACAAATGTTTGGGAAGATTTTTGGTAAAACAAAGCCTATACTCCTTGTCAAATCAAGAATGTGGGCTTTGTTTTCGTAATTTGGAAGACGTGCTTGTCATTCAGTTCCAGCTAGTGATGACAATCAGGCTGTGAATGACCTGCAGGCTGTCACTCCCAACACTGCCAGTGGTCTTGCAAAATGTGTTGTCCCCTGTTTTTCATCTGTATAATCCAAAGCTAGCTGGAACTCGAGGTTGAAGTTATTGAACTTCCTTGATTCTTGAAACTCTTTCTTTGGTTCTGATGAAGTTCATATTCTTCATTCAATTGACTTTCTTAATTTGAGATTAGACCATGTGACATGAGATCCAGTAACACTATTTATTTCTCCAGTTTTCAAGCTATATTTTTCTCATCATTCAATTAGATATGTCCGTCCAGGAACGTTCTAACATTCAAGTGTTTTCCTAGTATCCTTTTTTTTTCTGACTAATTTTTTTTCTCTTTACAGGGGTTTTTCACCTCTAGGATGCATGGAAATTCCCCTCTCTCAAAAGTGGCTAATCACATGAAGATAAAATCATGGAGCTTCAGCAAGATAGCTCCAAGTTGGGGGCATTATCTGCAACAACCTCGAGAAATCTTTCTTCATCTTCTTCAGCCTTTGTCTCTGCCATTCAGTCTCCTTTCTTCTCCCCAAGGACCCCAAAATCTATTGGATCTGAATCCACCAGATATGAGACCGCAAACGCCTCAAACACTTCTGTTTTAACAACTGCAGATAATCACAATTCAACTGTGTTAAACATTCCATCATTATTATCCTCTCCTGCTTTTCATAAACTAGTTGCTGAAGAAAAAATCCCTGAAGAAATTTCTTCACCAAATGGTGTTTGTACCAGCACTTTGTCTAATTACAGCCAAGGGACATGCAATGGATATTCAGAGCGCCGAGAAAAAACCAAGAAATGGGAAAGAAGCCACTGGAGGGCATTTGCTCGCAGTTCAACTTCAGCGTCTTCTTCAAACAGGCCGCGGAGTTGTGATGTTTACATTGGTTGTCATGGCCGTAAGCCTTATTTGCTTAGATTTGTTAATTGGCTTCGAGCTGAGTTAGAGCTTCAAGGCATGAGTTGTTTTGCAGTTGATAGAGCTCGATGCAGAAATTCTTGGAGCCATGATGCAGTTGAAAGGGCTATGAATGGGGCTACAATTGGTATAGTAGTCCTGACAAGGAAGTCATTTGGGAATCCATATAGCATAGAAGAGATAAGAAATTTCTTAGATAAAAAGAATTTGATTCCTATCTTCTTTGATGTGAGTCCTGGAGATTGCTTGGCGAGAGATATAATTGAGAAGAGAGGCGAGTTGTGGGAGAAACATGGGGGTGAGTTATGGATGTTATATGGTGGCCTGGAGAGAGAATGGAGAGATGCCATTAATGGTCTTCTTAGGGTGGATGAGTGGAATCTGGAAGCACATACTGGTAATTGGAGAGATTGCATAATGAGAACTGTTGTAGTCCTTGCAACAAGGTTAGGTAGGAGAAGTATAGTAGATAGAGTGAACCGGTGGGTCGATAGAGTGGCAAAAGAAGAGTTCCCATTTCCTCGAAATGAGATTTTCATTGGAAGGAAAAAAGAGCTTTCAGAGCTTGAGCTTATCCTATTTGGCGATATAAGTGGGGATGGGGAAAAAGAGTACTTCGAACTGAAGACTCGTCATCGGAGGAAGAGTGTGGTGATTGGCAGAAGTGAGAAATGTCGGGTTGAAGAAAGGGGAAAGGGTAAAGAGAATAAAGGAAAAGATCCAGTAGTATGGATGGAATCAGAGAAGGAGATCGAAATGCAAAGAGTGGGGAGTCCACAAAGGCAATTTCAGCCTCTAAGGAGGCATCCAAGGAGGAAGAGATCTAAGAAAATTCTCTATGGGAAGGGAATCGCGTGTGTAAATGGGGACTCAGGCATTGGCAAGACAGAACTATTACTGGAATTTGCTTACAGATTTTCACAAAGGTACAAGATGGTTTTGTGGGTGGGTGGGGAAAGCAGGTATATTCGGCAAAATTTTCTCAACTTGAGGTCATTTCTGGAAGTTGACTTGAGTGTTGACAACCAGTCTCCAGGAAAAGGTAGGGTAAAAAGCTTTGAAGAGCAAGAAGAAGAAGCCATATTAAGAGTGAAGAAGGAGCTCATGAGAGACATTCCTTTCTTGGTCATTATTGATAACTTGGAAAATGAAAAAGACTGGTGGGACCAGAAATTTGTCATGGATCTCCTCCCTCGCTTTGGTGGAGTGACCCATATTATTATTTCTACTCGTCTTCCTCGGGTGATGAATCTTGAGCCTTTGAAGCTCTCTTACATGTCGGGACTTGAGGCTATGTCTCTGATGAAAGGCAGGTTCAAAGACTACTCGATTGTTGAAATTGATGCTCTAAGAGTTATAGAGGAAAAACTTGGTAGGCTTACGTTAGGTCTTGCCATTGTTGGAGCAATCCTATCTGAGCTTCCCATAAACCCAAGTAGGTTGCTCGACACGATTAACAGAATGCCTTTGCGGGACACGTCCTGGAGTGGAAGGGAAGTCTCTACAGTAAGGAAACTCACTTTCCTAATGCAGCTTTTGGATGTCTGTTTCTCTATATTTGATCATGCCGAAGGTCCTCGAAGCTTGGCAACAAGAATGGCTCAGGTAAGCGGATGGTTTGCTACATCTGCTGTTCCAATATCCTTGTTGGCTCTAGCAGCTCATAAACTCCCTGAGAAGCGCCAAAAGTCCCGATTGTGGAAAATCTGTCTACGTGCCATAACATGCGGATTCACCAAATCTTATATTAAGAAGTCTGAAACTGAAGCAGCATCCATGTTGGTAAGGTTTGGGATTGCAAGGAGCAGCACAAAGCAGGGAAATATTCATTTTCATGAAATAGTGAAGCTGTATGCACAAAAGAGAGGTGCTGCAGGGGTCCCTCATGCTGTGCTTCAGGCAATCTGTGTTCGTGGTTCTATTCCACAGCATTTAGACCATTTGTGGGCAGCTTGCTTCTTACTGCTTGGATTTGGTTCTGACCCAGTAGTGGTCGAACTGAAGGTGCCGGACCTCCTACTTTTTGTAAACAGAGTGGTGCTCCCACTTGCTATTCACTCGTTTATCACATATTCTCGCTGCTCTCCGGCATTAGAACTTCTCCGGCTGTGCACAAATGCACTGGAGGCTGCTGAGGAACCTCTTGTTGCCCGAGTTGAAAAGTTACTCGACAGATCCCTTTGTTGGAGATCAGGAAAGACTAATGCACAGTTGAATCCATACTTGTGGCAAGAGCTAGCACTGATGAGAGCCAGTGTGCTGGAGACAAGAGCCAAGTTGATGATTAGAGGAGGAGAGTATGATTTAGGAGACAATCTCATAAGAAAGGCTATCTTTATCAGAACTTCAATATGTGGAGAGAGTCACCCTGACACTGTCTCTGCTCAACAAATTTTGGGGAAAATTACTAGGCTTCTCACAACTGTCCAGGGATGATGAATTTTAACACAGACACCATTGTATTCATTTTCTGTGGTGTCTTCACATTCACAACACAGTGAGATGCAAACCTGAAACCATGAATAAGCCGGTCATCTGTGACTTCACAGATGAAAATCTCACAAAGAACTAATTTCATAAATGAATTTTTGTTTCCCCCTTTCTCTTCTCTGTAACATTTTTTGGCCAATTCTAGCAGTGCCACCTTTCATTCTTTCCATTCTATAAATGCAAACATAAATATTTTTTTCCTTCTGATCTTCCATTTTTGTGCCATTCTGGATCATGTATAGACTATAGATAGAAACATTATTATCATGAATTGTTTTGAAATTCTCAGATATTCTGATCCATCTACCAGGCTATTATTCTGTTAACAGAACTCCCTCTGGCTGCCTCAACAGGCCTTGCATTTGAAGCCTTATTTTGGATTTTGACTGTGAAACTTACCATCACTAAAGTGGATTCAATGTCGCAACTGGAAGAAGTAAATACAGTAAAGCAATTGAATATCACCAATGGGTGGAAGACCAGAAAAAGGCTGCAATAAAGTTACCCAGTTTTTTATTGCAACCACCTTCAGTCATCTTTTTTCTCAGCAAGAGGATTTAGGGTGCATTCGACACGCCAAAAACAACTAGGTTGAAAAGTTCGCGACTGTCTTACATTAATGAATTTATAAAACTAAATGAATCAAAGAGTCATCTGGTCAGGATGGCCGAGTGGTCTAAGGCGCCAGACTCAAGTTCTGGTCCTCGTGAGAGGGCGTGGGTTCAAATCCCACTTCTGACATTTTAAAAATTTTACTCTCTTTTTTTTTTTTTTTAAAAAAAAATATTATTATTATTATTATTAAATCTTTTAGATGTAATTTACAAAAACAAACCCAACTTTTAAGAAAAAAGACCTTCTGAATAATTTATCATCTAAAATACAGAAAATTTCATTTTAACTTCTAAAAATTTTCTCTTAGAAAATATTTCTTGGAAATTATTTTCAATTTTTTTTTACTAAAAAATAATGTCTCTTTTAATTTTTCATCCGAAATAAAGAAAAACTTTCATTTACTGACTCAAATCTAAACATTAACATTGAAAAATTTTCTATCTGAAAAATACTTCTGACTTCTGAGAAATTATTTTGAATTTATGAAATTTAAATATATCCTCCCAGTATCTATTCTTTAATAACAAAATAAACCATAATGTTCAAGTAATTAATCTTCATTGACAATTTTTTTTTTTTTTACTACACTAATTTATCAATGGGAGCTTTAATTTAAGACCCTTATTTGTTTTACACACGTGCACTGTTGCACCAACTTATTGCATGGTACTTTCCGAATACCAATCAAATAAAGTGCAAATTACTCTTATACTAAGTCATAAATATTTTTATATATACATATCTATGTTATATATATACTGCACCATATAAGTACAAAAAGGTAGACAAGTCATATACATCTTTTCTCTATTTTTTTTTTTTTTTTTTTTTCTACTCAGAATGTCAATGTAACGATCAAATTTGTAATATTCGTTAATTTTGTAAAATTATTCTCTTTAGTAACCTATAAAAAAAAAAAAAAAAAAAAAATTCCTCCGATTCGGGTCACTTGGAGCTGGCATTAGAGCATTTATAAGGCGTCACCAACTAGATTGCGATATGACAGTATAAGTATACACATATGTTTTTGGTGAAACCATCTCATTAAAAGAGTTAAAACCCCAACAAAATTTAATCCATGGATAAAATTTCTAATTTCACTTTTTTTTTTTCTAATTTTTCTGTATCGGCACAAACCTACCCTTATCAATACTGTACATACGCATCAACTAGCTCATAAAAATTCGTAACAGAAATATGAAAATACGTACTAACATCCTGGTCAAGTATGTACAATGGACTTAAGATATCAACCACTCCCATCAATCTTCATAAAGAAATACAGAGCTGTACTAACGAAACATAAGTCTCAATAACGGGAAAAGACACACAACTGTGTCATTCATGGAGGCATATATTAATTTGTCTCCATTAAAGTGGAATTACTGTTGAAGGGATGTGCACTGAATGTGTACGTTTATATACAGTTACGAGTTGAACCCTTTGAAGTTCAACTTGTCCTAGGAATATAAAGGGATGTGCATTGAATATGTACGTTTATATACAGTTACGAGTTGAACACGAGTTGAACACTTTGAAGTTCAACTTGACCTTGGAATATAAAGGAAGTAATGACTGATAATGTGGCAATATGGGTGTGTATGAACAGGTAGCACAGCCAATAGCAACGCTAATTAGTGTAGCTAATAAGGTAACTAAATTCCATAGTGTCGCTAATAAGTGTTGCTTACCAACTGGGTTTGCGTCAATTTATGCTCAAAAGAATAGTAAAAATAACAGTGTTTTAAAAACCGAACCAAATCTGCAAGTCCGACCCGGTTGAACCACAATCGGAGGCCAGTCCGGTTCTTACCGACTTGGCCAAATTCAATATAATCAGCATTATTTTTGTCTTTTTATCTAAATAAATATAACACATTTTTAAAATATAGAGAATAATATTCAATGATTGAACTATTGGTCCAACCCGGTCATTATGCCAATTTTGATAGCCGGTTAGGTTTTTAAAACATTGGATATTTTCTAATTAACCTCTAAATTGACTGGTTTAATAGGTCCTAACCAGCTAAATAACTTGTAAAGCTATGTATTATAAAAAAAAATCTTTAGTAACCTACATGAAATTACTTGTAGGCTACATTATGTGTGTGCAATGACATTTGTGTCATAAAATTTCAATAAAGGGTTGAATAGAAAATGTTTTCCTTCTTAAAAAAATCTCCCACAAATAAATTCCCAGATAAGTGTTCTCTGCAAGAAAGATATTGCTATGTTGAAAGTTGAGGTAGTAGCACCAGGTTAAAGTGAAATAACCAACACTTCTGACCAATTCAACTTTAAAGACACTAGTAATGATAGTTAAAAATCTTATATAAAAACTAAGTTTTCTTCCTAAATCCTCATCTTAGTCTCACCACTACTGTTAAATGAGTGATCATTGAACTAAGTTCAGTCACAAATTAATTTATCAGAATAATGAGGGGGAGGGGGTGGAGAGAGGGATCACTCATTACCACAATGGAAATTTCTTCAAATACATCTGGAGGGCTTCTACTGTTAATACGGGTGAAACCCCCAGCAAGATGCACTGCATGAGAAGAAATATGACATTGACCAACAGCTTGATTTATTTACAAGGTTAACCAATACAACATGGATGAAGTTGCATTTCCAGATAAATTAAACATTGTTCAGAGATGGGTTTGAAACTGGTATGCAGAATATCATGTACAGATTACTGATAGCTTAAGAGAAGAGGATTATGGGGTCAGGGGTCGGCATGGCCTGCGACACCCTCGTCACTAGAATCATATTCATCTTCACTAAGTTCTTCGTCGCTTGACTTATCTTCTGTAGCTGCGCCCACATCATCCGCTTTTGCATACTTTTCGCAATATTCTGGAGTGGAACAGGATGAAAGAGAACAATGGATATCAGGAAATTAAAGATCACCGGAGTCACCTCTCATTCAAAATTCTTGATGTCTAAATTTACAGTGCAAGCTATACAATAGTACATGTCCTCTTCGAATTTACAAGGGAGATGCTGATAATCACTCCAGCTTTGTCAGATCAGTATCCTTGGCTAATCAACTTTCGTGCTCCTGAAAGAGTGAACTCTCAACGATTGCTAGTCATGTAGTAGCTACTATCTTGAACATGTTAGGTCATTTTTAGGTCTAAATTTAGACTGAACTCTGATAGTCCACATGACTAGAATCTTCCCTCTTTTGGGACGACCATTAGTAACTTAACATAATCCATATGAGGAATAAAAATGCAATCTTGTTTTTCGTGAAACTGTACTATGCTCTTGAAACCAAGGGGATGAAAAGAAAGCATCCTAATTAGCCAAATCAACCAGCATTTGCTCAACCAACCAACATGCTATTTGAGTGCCCCGGTCCTAACAGCAGACTGTCACGGGTTTTAGAGCCTTTTATGAGAAAGTACTGCTTGAGTAGAACATTAAACCTTTCTATAAGAAAGGACATAAGTCTCAAGGGGCTAAAAAGTTTCTTGGCAAATCTCTTACTTCAATAATCTATTGCTAAAATAGAATTCACACATTAACAACTTTCACACTCATTACTACAAGTTGTCTTGAAGCAGACTCAAAATGTGACTGCACAGCCCTGAAAATATCTGATGTGCTCAATGTAAAACATGACAATAGCATTTGACAAGTGGCAGATGAATATCCAACTACCGAAGGACTGTATTGTTCTTGTTCCTCACCATCATTTTCTGTAGGACTGTATTGTTCCTCACCATCTACCGGAGGACTGTATTGTTCCCCACCATCTATCGGAGGACTGTATTGTTCTATTTCTAGTTTGGAGCAAGTCCATGAGTTTCACATGATACATAAATAATCCTACTAAAAAATCATCATTATCATCACCATCATCATAATACCTCCATCTGTAAGTGGCAGTTGAATCCTCCTTTCTAATATACCATATGCCATCTCATTGCATGTATTCATTTTTCAAATATTTCATCATCATCCATCACCATCATTTGGAGCATTCTCAACTTCTTCCAGATACCTCCACTAAAATAAGCTCCAATCACATCATAGGCTGCTTAAACATACCCATATCATCTCAAATGTACATTTTTCTGTTTGGTTCTACAGTTACTTTTTTTATTAAATGTTTTTTTTTAATGTTTTTTTTTAAATGTTTTTTTTTTTTTTTAAATGTTTTTTTTTAAATGTTTTTTTTTAAATGTTTTTTTTTTAAAAATGGCTATAGTACCTATTTTTTAAGTATGCTATTCATATCATTAATTTTCTACAGCTGCCACATTTCCACTCTCACTTTCTCAGATTTAATAATTGAATCTTTAATGTACAGTGTTTGACTGCCCAAAAATAGCTCCACTAATCAAGGCCAGTTTAACAATTGTCATGGAAAAGTTTTTCTTTACTATCTTTACCATACACGTAGAGCATAACCTCTCCACGAATCATCACTAATCTGTTTCTAATCGTTGAGCGTGGATAACAAAAAGAATCCAAAGTAAAGAACCTGATGTTCCTGAGTAACCAAAAGAACAGCAATCAAGATTGCTCTTAACACCCCTAACAACAAATAATTATCTAAATAGGATGAATATAACATGCCTTAGGTTTCTTTCCTCATTTTTCTCGCTTCTTTTCTTTCTTTTTTTAACAATAGAGGTGTCCAAGTGAGCTTCTGTGCACCTCATCCCTAGGGAAGGATAGTTTTAAATAATTAAATTCTTAATTCCACTCCCCATTTCAAAAAAAAAAATCCAAGTTCTCCAACAATCTTCTACAACCATCAATCCCAAATAACTGTTGTAATGTGCTATTAGGGCCCAGAGATGGCAATGGATCTTCTGAAACACAACCACATGATTTACGTACTTATTGGGCCTGCATGACAAAGAAATATAGTGGTTTGGTATACTGTAAATCAGCTTTGGCATGTGTATGATGTGTGTTGCTCATCTGTGTTAAACTCTTTTTGTTCAATGGATGATTGACTGTGAATTGTCTTTGTAGTTCTTCTTTCCTGATAAATTCTTTTCTGTTCAGTCTAGATGCAATCACTACAACCATTAATTGTTTGCAAAACTCCTTTCCAATAGGTAGATATTTGCTAGAAGGTTGATAGATAGCAGCTTCTTTACCTTCAACATGATATTACAGATCTGCAAGAATCTTTTGCATGTGTTCTAGTAATACATCAGAGAGAAGTTAGTTGAGATGGTTTTGGCATGTTCACAGGCCTTATAACACACCAGAGAAAAGTTAGTTGATCTGACTAATAATAATTGTGGTGTAGAAAGAGTTGAAAAGCTACCAATAATATAATCAACAGAAGAAAACCAACAAGGTTCCGAAAGTGAAATGATCAGTCAAATTATTTTAATGAAAAAGCACTTTCCATGTTTGTTTTTTCTTGGTCTAGTTTTTTCATTTACATACTTTCCTTCAGGGCCACACTTGTACTTTACTCTTTTTTTTAAATGCATCCTCGTTCATCTCACATTCACTTTTCAACCACTTCCCTTTCCTCCTAATGTTTCCACTAAATCTCACCACCGTCTGCATGCATCATTTGGACAATTCATTTTTCTTATTTCTAAACCTAATTATTTGATCTCTTGACTTTTTCTTTAACGTGTATTTTCTCTTTTCTCTGCATTAAATCCCCTCATTCTTGTTGAAAGAAAATAACAATATCATCTTCCAATGGTTCCCCTTTATCACTCATTTATTTCTCAAACACTTCTCTTTCCTCCTCATATTTCCATAAAAAATTTTGCAACATCTCCAGTAGTAGCATAAGACAGGGAAATATTCCCAATCAACAGACTCAATGAACTCCTGCATCTTTTGCTTGTTCAAAGCACCAACTAGCTTGTAGAGAACATGCCCAAACAACATTCTTAACCAAAGGAGGACATTGCACACATTGATAGTAAGATAATGGGAATAGAGAATCCCTAGAAAAGAGACCTCAGGTATATTCTTGCAGGATATAGCAACACATAGACCCTCATCAATTCCTAATAAATCCCACATACAACTACGGTACTTTCCACAAATTGCAGGATCCCTCTCTTAACATAGAAAAAAGGGAGATAGATGTAGCAATTATGAAAATAAGTGAAACCTAGTTTCAAAGTGCTGTCCTAAGTATGCATCTAAGCATCAGAAAGTCACTTGGATACAAACCACAGAGAAGCCTGAAAACCATTTCTTTGAGCATCAGTTTGAACTCTTTCTATGACAGTTTTCTAAAAGCATGTGAATATTTTCACGAAGCCACATGCCCAGGATAAACCACAAGCAATCATCCAATGTTATATTCTACATCACGTCCACCTTCTTGCTAGTTCAAATGTGACTTAATTATTTCTTCATGTTATTAACCTTTTTTAGGCATCGCATGGTTAGTATCCAAATTGATATTCATTTTAAACTTCAACGTCCATGCAATAAAATACTTTTTTACTAAAGCAGAGAGTGTGTGATGCAAAGAAGCTAACGGTTTAGTGGACCTTAAGGAGAAAGGCCCCGTTGTTTTCCTTGCTTACTTGAAAATGATATCAGACCTTCATTTATGCATGAAGGTCTACTGTAATTTCATGGTGCACTTTTATCTTTAAAGGTATAGGGGTTTTCATTATATCTTGGTTATCATACTTCATCTCTGTGGGAAAAGCAGACTTTATATGTGAATCATTTTGGGTCTTCTAATATCCTTAAAAACGCCCATGGCACTTCTAGCAACAATGGTAGTCGTTTTCTGATAGCTTGTTAACCTTTTGTATCTCAGAAACCAGACTATATATGTGAATGATATTGGCTCTTCTAGCAACAACAGTAGCTGTTTCCTGACAGCTTGTTCATTCTTTTGTTTCTCAGAAACTAGGACTGCATAAGACCTACTCTTGGAAAAAGACCATGAGTTTTTCAAAAATAAACTAACAGATACTCTCCAAAAAATAGTCAAATCGTATAAAAGAATGGCAGGTAGCAATGTATATGACATAGGAGTTAGCAAAAATGGAAAAGAATAGTCACCTTTGACTCTTTGCTCATAAGCAGCACGATCACGCATCATCAAAGCTGCAGCTTCCCCATTTAAAGGATCTGATGGATTAGGGTATAATAGAAGTTGTGGAAGGAATACTTCAAAAACATTGACAAGATCTGCAAAGTACCAAAAATTTGAAATAAGACAACATACAGAATATAAAGAACAGAAAGAAGAAAAAAATGCTGAACACATTGGTTATTTCGTTATACCAAACATGGGACTCCAAGTTTGATTGATCACGTCCAAACAAACCGAGCCTGACCTGCACATCAAACCCATCAAGACAATTAATAATTGGGTCAATTCACTCTTGGAACTTGGTTTGTGATGCCATATAACTCAAAACTATAGACTCACATTTCATCCACATTAGGATGATAAATCTTATTAACAAAGCCAATTGATGGAGATTTATAAGGATAAGCATCTGGCAGTTCCACTCTTATCCTCCATACACCTTCATGATAAGGACCTGGAATGAGACAAAATGAATCAGTTTTCCATGAATAAGGTCTCCAGGTGATCGAATCAATAACCAGTCTATTTTGTGCCTTTCTTACACAGGTTTAAGTTACCCTTAGATGCTGTCAATGGTAAAAACGACTGAAAAAAAGCAAAACCAAAACAAATATTCATGTACATCTCGATTAGAAGTAAAGAAAAGGAAACTGCACCAATCAGTTAACCAGCCAAAATTATTTGAACAAAGCAAGGCGTAAAGAAGAACCAACTCGGAGCTTCTGATAGAAGCTAAAGCCAAAAATGACATTAAAACAGATGGAATAAGACTTCAGACTACAAGTGATAGAATAAAGCAAAAACAGCAGGGAACGATGAAATTAAAGATTCTTGCAGCAATTCCCCTATTATGAAAAAAAAAAACTGCAGTTTCATCACAATAACATCACTCGTGGAGTCAACACTCTTCTGCTCATTGAGAAATGTGTGAAACGTACATTTCTGGAACCATTCTGTAATGACCCACTTAACTAAATTAAACAATTGATCTGACTAAGTCATTTTACTCAACACCATAAAAAACTTTAGATGATTCATCATGATTACCATGAACAGCAATCCAGAAAAGATAGAGCAAATCAAGTTAAAGAGACAAAGAAAATGAAAGCACAAAACAGAAAACAATAAAACATGATTGTATGCTATGAAAGACTTAATTAAGACAAAAAAAAAAGCGAAGAAAAAAGAAACAGTATCTTGACCATTCTCATTTCCTCACTTACAGGAAAAAAAGAACTTATAATTCATTCTTTATACTGAGTCTTTCAATAGAATATGAATGTGACAGGGAGAAAACGAGAAACAGGACAACATTATAAAAGGATCATATAAGAATCGATATTTTCACTAATGTCATCTCAACAAACAACATCGGATAATAGAACCAGCGAAAGAACTGTTTGGCTGCAAAGTTGAATGGCAAAATTTCACACAACAGATTCATAAGTAAAATCAAGATGTGGTACTTCATATGCATAACACATAATCCACCAAAAAAAAGCATCATATGATCATAAAAAGTAAACAAACAAAAACAGAAAAATTAAAAAAACAGTTTGAGCTGATTTACTGTCAGTGGGTCCATGAAAGTCCACATAAAACTCCTGCATGCCGTCATTAATCATTTCCACCTTGTAATCACTCATCATCCTATCCAGATAAAATCAGGAAAAAAAAAAACAAAAAGAAAAGAATCACAAAACCAACTAAAAAATAAGACGAAAAAAAAAGTAGTAAGCTTTAGTTAAGAGAGAATAAATACAGTTTCATCAAATCCATTTCACGGCGTTTGCTTGGAGAAGACATGATTTTGATTCAACAACCGATATCCCTGTAGCGGGCAGAGAAAGAAAAGAAGAAAAGATTGGGTGGGTTTTTCAGAGGTTTGGCAGGAGAGAGGAAAAGATATGCGCTTGAGAGGAACCTTCAGTCTTCAGGCAGCCGTGAGAGAAAAGAGGATATAAAGACAAGTAGAAATGGGGTTACGGCTACCTTAATTAACTTAATTTTAAAATCCCCGTTTCTTATCCCTTAAAGATCACTTAATAAACTTAAATTTTTTAATTAATTTAATTATTTAAATAATTAATTGATATTGTTTAAAAAATTCACATTCAAGAATCCCAGATTCCCCAGACTCTCTTTAGCATTAATTTAATTATTTTACCTAATTACCCCTGTATGATGGCTCTTGGGACCTTTAGTATAGTTGTGCCACCTGCCAACCAAAGCCATTCATTTTTAATATGGAGATAAAGAATAAAATGAATTTGAGGCAACTTGATCATGTACAATATTTAATTATAAAAAAATTAAAAAATAAATAAATTTTATTTAAAAATATTTGGCTTAATTTTAATTAGTGCATCCAATTAGATTGTGATACGATAATATAAAATATTATATTTTAAATAATATTTTAAATATCAAATAGTTGCACCAAATTATATTATTATAAATTTTTATAACAAAAATATTTTCTATTATAACTGTAGATAAAACCATTTAATCATCGATTCATATAATATTTTAGAAAAAAAAAATTAATTTTTGTTATTTTCTCTCTTCAAAAAACCACCAAAAATTATAAAATATAAATTATTAGGATTAATTAGGAGTTAATTGCTTAATTCTGTCACAAGACTCACAACTTCTCCGGGTTGAATTGGACTTTTTGGATTTTTATTAAAGATAATTTCAGGGTTTCCGAGTCAAAATTATTAATAAAAATTAAATAAATGAGAAAAACCTTTTTTTTTTTTTTTTAATTCATTGCTGCGAACTTTTCGGTGGAAAAGTTTGGAAAGTTGAGAGCTTTCCGCATCTTTCCGTCTTCTTTTGCCGACCCAAAGCCGGGAAAGAACTCAACCGAGGGAGAAAAAGGTCAATTTTCACGGCTTCTCGGGCCCACCGTCCACACCTGAAATTCCTAAAACCTCCCCAGTCCCTAATTTTTTTTTTTTTTTCTACTTCCCCTCAAAGTCTCAATAATGCCGGTGGGCCCACTCGGTACTTACCCCGACCGTAACAAAACAAGTGGGCCCGACGTTCCCGGGCCCCATTACCAGACAGCACTTTCATGCACGTGGGCCATCTTTTTGTGGGCCCAAATGATGGATATCAATATCTAATGTATAAAATATATATAACAAAGATATGTATATATTTTTAAAGAGTAACGGAGTGACGGGGGCAAAATGATAATTTAGATTATATTATGGGGGGAGTACGTATGGGAATATAATATAAAACCTAGGGAAAAGAAGGTTGCAATTATGTTATATGCCTTTGAACAACTTGTAAGCAAACAAGATAGACGAGATAAGATATCATTGTTACATATTTCTATAAGCTAGAGACAAAGCAATCCTCTTTAAACTTTAGGGCCACACTCCTAATTTAATCATATAGAAGGGACACAATATTATGAAAACATTAACATAAGATTAGTTGATACGAGATTAATTAACTCATAAAATTAAATCATGGAGCTTAAGTACTAATTTAAAATCAATGTACACTAAACACCAATCATCGTCTAGTGAGGTTTTTAAAGACGAATAGACCGTCGAACAAGAGGTGTTACCAGTTTTGGTTTGATCTAACTGAACCGGATTACGTCGGGCGCTTTTCTAATGATTAAATTATTTTCTTAAAAAATGACATTATTGGTCCTAATTCATTAAAATTGACATGGGTGTAACTAGTGTCATTGTTCTTCCATGAATGATACAAGTAATGCCTCTAGTGGAGTCAATAGATGTGACTTGCACTCCATGCAATTGAACCAAAAGTTCCGTGGAACAATTTGGTACTAAGGCTATCCTGACAAAAGATAGTGGAGGCCTCAATCTTACTCTATACCTCCATTGAAAAATTGCAATTGGCTTGACTTGTATGCTTGGTATTGTCAAAGGAACTATACTATTCTACATGTAGTTGCCTTGTACCCTGGTTGGTGGTATTTATTTATTCAAATTAGATCTTGGATTTTAGTAGAATAATACCTATGTAGACTTAGGTTCTCATATAAAAATTAATTGCATACTCTAATATTTTAAAATATAAATACCTCTCTAGTAGTTATATTAACCTTTTTTTGGGTTTAATATTATTTTTTTTAAAATGCCTCCAATTACATTATTAGTTAATTTGAAGTTGCACTGGTCTAGCATATGGAGTAACGTTTATTGTCACAGAGGTCTATGTTAGTACCAAAGGGATCAGTTTATATTATAACTTCGAAAAATTGTAATTCTAGTAACACCCATTGATTTGAATCTCTTGCCTCTAGTTTTTTCAATGGATATAGGTTACACCAAACCATGGGAATTTCTTGGCTTTATTAATTTGTTTAGGTAACCTGACCAGACCCGACCCGACCCGAAAAACCCGGGTTTGGATTCCCAAATCCAATCCACGGGTCAGGTTCGGGTTTGGGAATCCAAACCCGACCTCGGGTTGAGTCGGGTTCGGGTTTACCTTAACTTGACCCGCGGGATTTAATTTAAGATTTTTTTATATATTTTTTCTTGATTTATATAAAAAATATATATATAAAATTTGGGTTTTTCAGGGTTGGGTTCGGGTTTTGCCAAAACCCGTCGGGTTATGGTCGGGTTGGGTCAAGTTCGGGTTTGTAAAATTGTAGTTTGGGTCGGGTTCGGGTTCGGGTTTTTCGCAGGTTCGAGTTTTGGGTTATATATGTCGGGTCGAATTCGGGTTTTCAGAAACCCGACCCGTGCCCACCCCTATTTGTGCTACAAGATTCTCATTAAACTCACCTTCTCTATTTAATTTATATTTATTTTTAGCATAAAATATGCTGTATATTTATTTTTCAGTTTTTTATCCTATTATATAAGTAATAAATGGATAAAAACAAAAAATCTTCAGAATTATTACCAAAATCAAATATTTGTAAAAACAAGTAACCACAATGATTTTTCTAAAGTTGTTTCCATTAAGTGTATAAGAAGTATTTTTTAACCAAATTTATTTTAATTATCTTTATTAATATAGTCTCATTGAGTATTGAGTTATTCCTTTTAAAATCACTATTTTTGTTTTAATATTCATTTATAATTTATTATAAAGTTTAAAGGTGATATGGGCTCTTACTTTGTTAGATCCACAAGCCCAGTTGTTTTTATGATCCAACTATTAATCAGAAGGCAGAGGCATTAACGTAATTATGGAAAAAGGCATGTCGAGATTGGTAATGGGAATCCCTTCCCTCGCTCTTGCTTTCCTCTACCCCGTGGCCGTTTCTGTTTTAATTTGAGACTGTCGACTTCGTCTTCCAGAGTGCTCCGTTTGAGCATTTGTATTGCTTCGCGCCGCAATCTGCTTAAGTACTTCTTCGGGCAGTCGGTCATACTGGGGTGGCTTCATTGAAAGCAGTGTTCTCGCCGATGTTCTTACTATTTCATTTCTGGGTGAGCTGAAAACAAAGATACTTTTTTTTTTTTTTTTTTTTTATTCATTTGTTTTCTTGTTCAGAATTCACTGTGGGCAGTTTCTGCTGGAAGCGGAAGAGGAGGTGGGTTTTCAAATACTGGGTACTTATGCGCCTTTGGAAACTAAGGTTCAGTGGGAGTGCGTTCCCGCCGTGGAGATCCTTTGTGTTGTTTACGTAACAGATAAGCTGGAGACTGATGGGTATTTTTTTTTCCTGTGAAACATGTTGTGCTTGTTCAGTTTCATGATGTGAGGAACGCAATCTATGTGTTTGGTGTTGGGCCGCCACATTTTGCCGTCAAAGAGATGGTTTTTCAGTGCCTACGCAAGTTTTTCTTTTGCATGTCTGTCAGATGAGCCAGTCTATGGTGGAAATTTAATTTGGGAAACTAGGGATAGTCCTGAAGATAATTTAGGGGTTAGAAATGCTCCTCTCCGCAGAAAGCCTTCTCTTTCTTCCTCCGTTGTCAGAACATTACATTCTTTGGATTGGGAGATAGTCCGGAACATTGGCTTTTCTAATGCGGTCGAGATGTTTGGACTCTCTCCTTCGTTGGAAGCATATGTGATTTTTGTGGACATATTTTCATCTGCTGGATTACGAGGGAAGGTCCACTGTCTAATTCGAGAGATTGTGTCTTACCACAAAAGTACAAGTTCTGATATTTTGCCACTATGTGCTGCATTTAGCACTGTTTATAGATCTAATATGGCTTCGTCTGCTCTTATAATGGTACTTACCGAATGCTCTTTGCTTGAAAATGCCTTAGATGTCTTTCTTAAGGCAAAGGAATTGGGGTTGGATGCCAGCATTTCATCCTGTCATTTCCTGCTCAAGAGTTTAGCCAAAAGGAATGAAAAAGAATTGGTCAAGAGCTTAATTTCTTTGATGGAAAGATCAGGTCCCCCGCCTAACCTGCACACTTACTCCATCTTGTTGAAGTTGTGTGGTAAAGAGGATGTGATCTTCACAGAGTTTTCTCTGCTTGAGAAGGCCTTGGATGCATTCTGGAAAGCAAAGAAAGCTGGTTTGCTGTTAGACGTTTTTTCTTGCAACTCCTTGCTCAAGTGTTTGGCTGAAAGAAATGAAAAAGAATTTGTTAAGAGTGTCTTTTTTGAAATGAGGAACACTGGACCAACGCCTAATGTGTACAGTTACACCATTTTATTGAATGTTTACTGCAAAGAAGACATTCTCATTGCTACTGGTACCTTAGAAGAGATGGAAACCAAAGGTCTGGAACCAACAATTGTGACTTATGGCACGTATATTAATGGGCTTTGCCAGGCTGGGCACATTGATTTGGCTTTGAAATTTATTCAGGAGTTGAAGAAGAAAAATGTCATCTTGAACAACTATTGTTACAATGCAATTATTCATGGATTTTGTTGTAAAGGAAGATTGGATGATGCTAAGAAAGTCTTGGATGAAATGAGGAGATCTGGGATACCTCCTGATGTTCATAGTTATAGTATTCTTGTTGATGGGTTTTGCAAGGCAGGAGATGTGTCGAACGGCTGTGCTGTATTTGATGAGATGGTGAATAATGGAGTTAGGCCTAACCTTGTTAGTTATAGCGCTCTCTTGGATGCTTATTGTAGAAGTGGAGAGCTGGAAGCTGCTTTTGGATTGTTCTGTAGACTTGGCTCATGTGGTTTTAAATATGACAAAGTAGCTTACAGCATATTGATCCATGGTTTCTCAAGATATGGTTATTTTGATTCAGCTTGGAAGCTCTTGCAAGAGATGAAGGAAAAAAATGTGGCTCCTGATATTTTCATCTACACCAGTCTGTTATGTGGTTACTGCAGAAATGGAATGTTGAAGGAAGCTATCAAGCTGTTCAAAGACTTGCCCGAGAAAGGACTATTACCAAATGTCTTCACTTGCACTGTTATAGTAGATGGTCTTTGCCGCGAAGGGCTCACAGAGGATGCTTGGAAACTTACGGAAGAAATGCACAGCAATGGAACTATTAATCAGTTTACTTACAGTACAATCATAAATAGACTTTGTAGAGAGGGCAATGTTGATTTGGCTCATTCCATTTTCAATTTGATGATAGTGAGAGGACTTGAACCTGATGTTGTTGTTTACAGTGCACTTATCAATGGTTTTGCTAAGAAATCAAAATCAAATGAGGCATTCAAACTATATCTTCAAATGTTAAAACATGATATCAGACCCAATATTGTCACTCACACAAACCTGGTAACCGCCCTGTGCGAAGACAATCTAGTACTGGAGGCTGAATCTAGATTTGAGGAGCTGATTCAGGAGGGGTTGGCACCAGATTTAATTTTGTATACTTCACTTATTTCAGGGTTTTGTAAGATTAGAAACATGAAGAGGGCATGGGAGCTCTGTGTTGAAATGGAAAGAAAGAGTTTAGTACCTGATGTGGTTACATATTCCTGTTTAATTTATGGATATTGCCTCTCACATGAGATGGACAAGGCTGTTTATTTGTTTCATGAAATGCAGAAGAAGAAAATTGATCCTAATGTGGTTACTTATACTTCTTTAATTAATGGATTTCTGAAGGATGGTGAACTGGGTGAAGCTGAAAAGTATTCTAAAAAATTAGCTGAGGATGGCATCTTACCTGACACTATAGCCAATATAGTAGTTGGTAAATTATTTAAAGAGAAAGCATAAGATCAGAAGGTCAGGGGTGGTGTCTTTGTCAGAAAAAAATTGCATACTGGTATTTGTGCATTCAGGGGTGGTGTCGTCTGTGACTTCAGTTTTCACATTTGTAGCCCTATTCATGACAATGACAAGAGAGATTCATTAAGACAGAAATCCTAGGGTAGCAAAAATGCCAAGATCACATCTCTCAAACTCTTTTATTTGAAACATTTGGTAAGTAATAATGTATCTCTTATGATGCACATTTTATTTTCTTGACTTAAGGTTTTAATTTGATCTAGATTCACTAACTAACAACTTTTCTCGCCTTTTTGGAATTTTGCAGTTCTAAAATGATAGAACACAGCAAAACACAAGCTTCTGAATGCTTACTGACTTGGTTGATGGCCAATACCTGTATATGTTAATGTAATAACTGTGAGTATTACCATTAAAGAGATTTGTATCAACTGCTGCTTTGTTTATGCAAATAGTCTTTCATCTTGTCTTTGCCCTTTTTCACCTTTTGGAAGATGATTGTACAATATGTTTCTAATTTGACTAAATATTTTCTTTATGTTTGTCAAAATTCTGCAGATTTGGGTCACAGTGTACAGTTATTTGTTGAGCGACTACGATCCAGTTGTAATCCTAGTGTGCTTGCCTGCTGGTAACACCTAGAACCACTCATTCAATAAAATTGATTAGAGAAGGGGGATTCTGGAATACATATTTTAAATTTAGGGGTAATCCCTAAGATGAATTCCTAATTTGACATATGGTAATATCCTTTTGTCAATGTTTGCATTTAATATCTTATTTACTGTAAGTATGTTTCATCTTTTTACAGATTTTGCTGTGTTCTCTGAACAAGAGCAGAACCATATGGAGGAGGACAAAAAATACTTGGGTGTGAAACTTCCCCTCCAAGTGTTTAAGGTTTCAGTGGGAACAATGTTGATGCTTCAGGTTTTTTTCCTTACTAATTCCAGAGGAGAATAAAAGGTTCTTAAAAGTGTTTCTTTCTGGTTTTGTCAAAAAATAAATATACAGCTTCCTAAAAAACAAAAATCCAGTAAAATACATAATTGTCAAACAAATATGGTTTTGATAGAGGTCAATGACAATGTAAAAGAAAGAAGCAAGAAAAAGGACGAGAAACAAATTTGATAGTTAAATAAGAAAAGCAGAAAGAAAAACTAATATGCTGGTAAAAATATGTATTTAACCTTACAGGACGGACTTACATTGGCTATTGTTCTTTTCCATCTGGTTACGTAAGAAAGCATAGTGAATCACTTGGAGCAAGGTCCCAAGGTCAGCTAACTCTGTAGCTGACCAGCTGGGTAAAGAATCCCTGCTCATTGGATCCAGCCTCAGTCTTCAAGCTGGATTCTTTACTTTGTACTTGATGTTGTAACATTTTGCTATATCATGCTTCTTCTCCAAGCTTTAATGAAAGTTGCTGGTTTTTGTTTTTCCTAACCTTCGTGTTGAGCTGGAACCTTTACTTTGTACTTCCTGTTGTTATCATGGGAACTTGGCAGTAGCTCAGTGGTCCCATAAGGAGTTATACTGTGGGAGGTCTTGGGTTCGGATCCTCACAGCTCCTATTCACCATTTTAAATAAAAAATAAAAAATAAAAAATAAAAAATAAAAAATTGCTGTATCATGCTTCTTTGCCGAGCTTTTAGTGAAAGCTATTGCTGAGTTCTTATGCATCTGGTTTAGTTGTTTGGATGCCTAGATATTGGAAGCTGGAGGATTTCTAACTCATCCAAGAATTTCTGTACCTATAAGATGTGTCAACTGAGTTCGTAAAACTCGATTGAAGATGCTTCCTAACAATTATCTGAAATACATGGCTTAGTCTCTTGCTCTATGATCTCATCACAGTTTCCTTGTGTGGCACTCAGGTTTTCATTGTGGTATAGCTTCCCATATCATGGTATAGTTTTCATTATTACAGTGTAGATTTCATTATTACACTAGTTTTCAACAGTGGTATATTATTCAATATTTTAGTACATTTAAATGGCTATGGTATAATTTTTTAGTAGTTGGTATGAAGAACAATATCTTGGTATGATTTTTAGTGTTGGGTATGAAGAACAATATCCTGAGTTGTCCAGGAGGTCCAAACTCCAATGAAGAGGCCTCAACAAATAATGTCCTTCATGTACACTCACATGTAGGGGGGGGTGTAAACACTGTCAGACAGTTCAGGTAAATCCTATTGTACGATCTGTTTTGTTTATTTTATTCTCACCACTATTTGTTTTGGCCAAAATAAAACAAGTTACTCCATTGTGCATATGTTTACCTTACTGCTCGTGGGTAATCTGGTAAACAAGAAAACGAATAGGTAAAAAATATTTTGTGAAATTAATACAGAAGTTCATAAAAATGAAAAATATAAATAAGAAGATAATAACTAGATAAAAGTTTTTTTTTTAAAAAAAAAAGCTGGACATGACTCATTTTAGAAAAAATGTCTTGCATATCTTAATATTTCACCCTAATCAACTTATTCTTACTGTTTCTAGATACCTTTTGGTTTTCTTTAGGAAGGGTAGAATTGAAAAAACAGGGAGGAGGCTCGATAGATGTAGTTCGCTTTTTCTTTTTAGGTTTTGAACATTTGAAAGAAAAGGGTGGGGCAATGCCTTCCCATGTTAACCAATCTATCTAAGAGATGCAAAGCAATGCATCAATGTCTATGTAAACCTCAAGTTACTGAACAGTGAAGTCAATGTACTCATTTTCAAGTAACCTAATTGTTCTCAATGTTGAGCGACTTGGGTTTCCTATATGTATTGGATTTGGTCAAATTTAATATCCAATATGTATCTAGGGGTATAAACGGATAATAATTGAAACGGGTAATAATCGAAACGGGTAAGGGTTATTCTGTTACTCGTTTTGATTACTGTGTTCCATCACCCGTTTCGCCCGAATAAAAATTAGTCATTCCGTCACCTGAATTTCTTACCCGGGTAAATAAATGGATAATAGTATTTTAATAAATTTAATTATCTAACCCTTATAAATTAAAAAAAATTTAAAAAAAAATTATAAATCATATGAAAATTACCTCCAAATTCTTAAGTTTATCTAAAAATAACTCAAATAATTGTACAACACACATTATTTAAAAATAACATCAAATACATAAAGTTTTAAAAAATTATCAAATTACTAGCCAGGTAATCGGGTAATCGAAACACATAATTTTGTTCCTTATCCATCTAATTATCATTCGGATAATCGGGTAAAATTGTCACCCTTATATGTATCAGCAATATGCCACTCTTATATGTATCAGCAATATGCCACTATACTTGTGATATAGGTTGAGTTGCACCTATATCGGGTTGCGTTTGGGTCGGGTTGCAAGTTGGAGTCAATGGGTCCGGTTGCGTTTGGGTTAAATCAAGAGTTTTTGTATTATAAAAAATTTCTGTTATTTTTATTATATATTTTTTATTTTCAGATTTTTTTAATCGGTTTAAAGATAGTTTAAATGGATTGGGTTTGGGTGGGTCAAGTCAGGTCGGGTTGGATTTTATGAAAACTATCAGGTTTTGATTGGGACAGACTTGGGTTCAACTTTGCGAAATAAGGAATTGGGTTGGGCGTTTAAACCCGATCCGCTATTATGCGTAACTTAATTTCTCATTCAACATAACATATTAGTTAGTGGTATAATTTTACATAATTTAAGAGTCTTTATTTATATGAATTTAGTGTAACATATTAATTAATGGTCTACGACATATTATTATGTTATATAAAATATATTCTTCTGTTCTTTGTAATATACTAATTAATGGTATAATTTTGTGGTTGAATTGTATTTAACCCTATAAAGTTGACATAACATATTTTTGACTATATATAACATATTATTATGTTATATATAATATATTTTTTATTTTACATAACATATTATTGGTTCATTATTTTAATTATAAACTAGTTAAAGGGTGAGGGCTATTTTTATCCTTGCATCAATCAATATATTGTCAATGGTTTGATATTTAAACAACAATCAATTCATGAATTTTAATTCTCCCTTTAATATTTTGGATTTAAATTTATCATCATTTGTAAAAGTGTAAAAATTAAGTTGTGGGTTGAGGATCTTTTGCTTCAACCAAGTGAAGAAATCTTTCAGAAAACTCGTTCAAACACACGCTGGCACTCTTCACGAACTCATTTCATGCACAAATTGGTGTCCAAGGGTTTAAAGGCCCAGATAAAGGAACTCTTGGAATGAAGAAACTGCACTGGGGTGTAGCCACGGAAATCTCAATCAAAGCTAGGAATGCCAACTTCTGGCTCCATGTTTGATAGGAAGGCTTGTCCTGAGCCAAAAAGATGTTTAGTTGTGTTTTCTCTACTAAAGCAGATGATGAAATCTATTTAAAGGTAATATGGACACATCAAATTCAGCTCCAACAGTTCCTTGTTTATTAGGAGCTGGCATGAGCATTTATCTCCTTCGGACGTATAACTGATTGCAATTTCAGTTGACTAATACAACAAAATTCATAGCCCAAACTATTTCATCATCTTCACGCAACTGAATGTGGCTCTATGCCAGCAGTTTCTTTACCTTGTAGACCAAGGAGAAAAGGAACAATGAGACAAATCAATTGTACCTGTCACTGACCCGGACAATTTTACACTCACTCTGGAACAAGGATTTCTGAAAACCGATCTCTGGTGGGGAAGCAAGCAAAAACTGATAATGGAGCTCAAAGTACAATTAGAAACTGAAACCTCCACAAAGAAGAAGATATCCCCAACCTATGCAGTTTCCATCATATTGGTAATAGAACCCTTTCCCTGGAGAAATGTGACTCAATGAACAAAACCTCCTTGAGAGTAACATGATGCCAAAGAATTTGAATTCCGATTACTCTTGATTTCTTGTCTTATTCTGGGTCTGCACCAACAAAATCCCCAGTATACTGAGACTGCATATTCTGAGAGCACAGTGAACTACAATTTTCGTAACTCTTCATCATCTCATGACCCAAACTATCACCTAAAATTCCAAACTGTGATTCATCATCATCACTATCAATGTTCATTGGAGTGACTCTGTTCTGGTAACTTCTTCTCCTGATTAGAAATACATTGAAGTAATAGTTTACAAGGCTCTGCCTACTTTTAGAAGGGAAGCTTCTACGTAGAGAGTCCCAGAAACTCCTTTCAGGAACGGGTGGGTTTGATTGCACTATTGCTTTAAACCTTTCCTCTTCATCATCTGTCCAAGAAAGAGAAACCTCTTCTCCCATACGGTGAAACTTCCAATGGTAGAAAACCGGGCCCAGCTCGCGACTCAGAAGGATCCTTCTCTCTGCCACGTGAAACCTAACACATTCCACAGAACCTGGAAATCTGCAGCCACAAATATCAGGTCTGCCTTTTCCAATAGCTTCACAATCAACCAAATCGTTGTGTTGGTTCACCTCAAGAGGCCAGTCCTGGGTGCCTAACCATTTTAAGTCATCAGTTGTACTGGCTGTGGGACCCATCCAAGCAGGAACTTTAACCTGGAAGGATGAGCCAATTGGGACTCGCTTTTGTAGCTGATCTTTGCAAAAGAGACCAACTACAGTTTCCCTATTCAAGGTTGCATAAGTTCTTAGTACCCTTTTGGCAGGCCCTGCACGGTATGGTAACAAAGTCTTGTCAGAGTCACCTTCAGGGTCCATTGATGCATCAGAACAAGATGCTGACGGACGCATTCGTGCTGCAAGAAGTGTTAAGCTGCATCTTATCCCCTCTCGATCCAGTCCAACAGAATCTTCATACATTGACGGATGCAGCCTCTGCTTTTTCTACAAGATTAAATACAAGCTATCAAAGAAAAAAACAACATGGTGTTTCTGTCGTAACAATTCTCAAACAAAATCATTTCAAGCATAGCTGGGAAACTTGATGAGCTGCCTATGTGACTTGACCAAATGATCCTGGACAATAAGAAACCTGATTGTGGTTTGCAAAAAGCAGATGAGTGCAAGACTCTGCTGAGTCCTGATTCACTTGTCCAAGAAAATCTGTTCCAATGAGGAAAAACTCAAGTTTGAGTGGGAGAACACCTAGGCTAGTTTTTTATCTTCAATTCAAGATACTTCTAGATCTGCTAGCTAATAAAAAAGGAAAATTGGGGACCACCAAAATTAGGTAGCACCAAAAAAATGTGACTGAAACAGGGGTAAAAACTGAGAAGAGATTGTGTGAAACATATGGAAGGCAAAATATGAAAAGCAAAGAAAGACAAGAAAAACAGGGAGAATAAAAGAAAGCAGAAGAGAACATACCATTTTTTCACAGATGTGAAGATGAAGAAACAGGACGGAGAGATAGTGAAACTTGATTTTAAGTAACTAATCTTTTGCTTAGCCCATCCAACAAATAAATCTGACTTTTATATTTCTATGAATAAAATTTGAAAAATTACAATCAGATAACTGAAAATGAGAGAGCAAATGAGAGAGAGAGAGAGAGAGAGAGAGAGCAAAAAAGAGAGAGAGAGAGAGAGAGAAAAAGAGAAAGAGAGAGAGAGAGAGCAAATGAGAGAGCAAATGAGAGAGAGAGAGAGAGAGCAAATGAGAGATAAAAATGAAAGAGAGAAAGAGAGCAAATGAGAGAACAAAGAGAGAGACATATATATATATATATAAAGAGAGAATATATTATTATTAAAATATATATATATACAAGAGATTATAAAAATATATATATATATTATTCAAAACCATATATATATAATAAATATATTATATATATTATTATATATTTTTTAAATAGAAAACCATATTATATACTTTTATTATTATTATTATTATTACCATATATTATTATTTATATATATATTCATATATATAACCATATTATTTTTATATATATATATTATTATATACAATATTAATATATATATTTAAATTAACATATATATATATATTATTATATGTCCATATTATCCATAATACATATTATTATTATTATTAAAATAAACATATTATTATTATTAATATATATTATATTATATTATATATTATTATTCCAGCTATTAATTATAACCCAATATATTTTCCATTAATATTATATATTAATTTCAAAAATATTATTATTATTATTACATATTATACATTATTATTATTATTATCAAAACAATATTTATTATATATTTATTATATATTATTATATATTATATTTCCATATATACATATATTTATTATTTATTCCATATATAATAAAACCAATATTATATTATTATATTATTATTATATTATTATTATTATTATTTATTATTATTATCCATATATACATATTATTATATTATTATCAAATCCATATTATTATTATTATTATTTATATATTATTATTATTATTATTATTATTGGTCGTCCATATTATTATTACATTATTACATATTATTTGTATTATTACCATATTATTATTATTATTATCCATACATATATTACATATTATTATTCCATACATAAATCCATATAATATTATTATGTCCATATTATTATTATTATTATTATTATTATTATTAACATATTATTATCGTTATATTATTATTATTCCATTATTATTATTAAACCATATTATATATTATTATTATTATTACAAAATTATTATTATTATATTATTATTGTCCATATTATTACATATTATATATTATTATAATATCCATATTATTATTACATATTATTATTATACATATTATTGTTATTATTATTATTATTATGTTAATATTATTATTATTATATGTCCTATATATTATTATATATTATTATTATTATTATATATTATACATATACCATATATTATTATTATTATTACATAATTATATTATTATTATTATATATAAATATATTACATACATATTATTATTCCATATTATTATATATTATTATTATTATTATTATTATCGTTAACCATATATATTATTATTCAAAACCATATACATTATTTCCATATATATTAAACCATATTATTATTATTATTACATATTAAGTTATTATTATCGTCCATATTATTATATTATTATTATTATTATTATATATACATACATATTATTCCATTAATACATATTATTATTATTATACAAAACCCATATTATTATTATTATTATTATTATTATTATTATTATACCATATATATTATTATTATTATTATATATTTATTATTATTATTATTATTATTAATATTATTATTATTATTATTATTATTATTATGTCATTATTATTATTATTATTATTATTACATACATATTACATATTATTATTATTATTATTATTATTATTGTTATTATATTATATATACATATTATTATTATTATTATTATCAAAATATATATATATAAGAGATTAGAGAGAGAGATTATATATAAAATAGAGAGAGAGAGAGAGAGAGAGAGAGAGAGAGAGAGAGAAAAAATGAGAGAGAGAGAGAGAGAGAGAGAGAGAAAGAGAGAGAGAGAGAGAGAGAGAGAGAAAACAGAGAGAGAGAGAGAGAGAGCAAAATGAGAGAGAGAAGAGAGAGAGAGAGATGCCACAGGGCAAGTAGGAGAAACCAGCAAGTCTTATACAACTCAAACTATATAAATTTGAAGGTAGAGAGCAAAACAGAAGTCATAACTATAACTCATGCAACTTAGCCCATGGGAACCTTCTGAAGCTCTACAGTTGCAAGATATATAAATGAATATATGTACCCAATTTATTGTTCACAAGTCGCTCGGGCATAGAGAAGTTGAAAGCGAAATGAAAAGCTTAGGCAAAGTCCAGGGAAAGAGAAGACTTCAAAACCGTTAAATGGGATAAAAAAATACATTATAATAAACTGCATACAAATCAACCTAGTCCATGAAAATGGTAATAGAGTGCGCAAGAGAGAGAGAGACTCTCTTTTTTCTGAAAAAGAATATATAAAATCAAGAAAAAAATTACCACGGTTTTTTAAAATTCCACTCAATATAAAAAACTATACATACAACTGAAGTGTAACATATTTATCTGCAATGATCGTTGATTGACGCTAGATGCACAGATGCACAATAGAAGCAAAACAAAAATTTCTAAATACATATTCGGCGGCAGAAACTAACAAATACAATCTACATAATCATACAAACACAACGATCAATAAATAACAAGGATAGTACCGAATTAACATTTAAATTTTAAAAAAATGGTAAATGAAATGAAAGTAGATACCAACTACTAAAGAATTTCATGGGACGACGAAAGAACTAAAATCATTTCAGATTTATAAGAAATGAGTATTTGGATAGGAAAGCACAAAATGACAGTGACACAGGGTGCCTTCCATCGGGTTGCCCAACCTCTCTAATGAAAGGAGGAGATGAAGAAAGCAAAACAGAGTTATAAAAAAAAAAAAAAAAAAAAAAAAAGAACTAATAAAATAGGAAAGTTCCCTAGCAACCGATCGTGGAACATTCGCAAAATCGATTCGTCCGCTGGGACTCACATCCAATCAAACGTAAACTAAAACCCGCTGCCAACATCAGAAATGCAAAAGAACAGCACAGTGTTTGTGAGGAAAAAGAACCCTTACCTCCACAGCTTCGCAGTGAGATAGCTACGAAGAAGAAAAGAAGCGCCTCTTCGCCTTCAAGCCCAAAACCGATCTGACGGAGATGAAAGGAAGGAATTAGCGGGACGTCTCATTAGCACAGAGCACACACAGCAAGAAAAGTGAATTTTCTTTAAATCAGCGGTTTTTTCTGTCTTGGGCTGTGCTTGTCCGAGCGACCCATGAGTCATTCTGCCAATAAAAAACAACAAAATTAAAAATGCAAAAAATAAAACCTTTAATTCGACCAGAATTTTCTAGTACTTGCCGGTTAGGGTTTGGATTAGGAAGGTAAATATTAAAAAAAATAAAAAATAATTACCCTAGTAAGTAAATGGATAAATATAAACAGACAATTTTATCCGTTATTGAACAAAATAAAAATCTATTAAAGGGAATTTAGTCCTAAGAATAACTGTGTAAATTGTCAAAATATAATTTTTAACTTTTTTTAAAAAATATGAAATATTATTTTTATGTTTTTTTTCTATATTAGAAGAGCAAAGGTAATGTGATTCAAATCTCGAAATCTGGACCGTTGGATTCAAATCTCGAGATCTGGACATGAAGTGTGATTCAAATCTCAAAATCTGGACAATGGTACTAATGTAATTAAAGTGCTAACAAAAGTCAAATATCCATTTACTCTCTTTTTTAAACAATCACAAAAAAAAAAAAAAAAAAAAAAAAGATTGGTAATTTATTGAGTGCATTTGGCATAGCTCTTTGGAGGCTAAAAACTCAGTAAATCTCTTTTTAGATTAATCTCTATTTAAAAGTACTTTTAAGTTTTAAGAGAAGAAAAGGGGAGACATTGTCATAAATCGAGTATTATAGTTGTTTTAACTTATACACAAATAAATAATATAATTTTAAATATATTTCTTTGTGTTTAGAAATTCACAAATTATTTTATTAATCATTTAGTACCCAATTACATTACGCAATAAGAGAAACAACATTACATTTTAATAATTATAATGGTTATATCATATATGAATACACCGAATAAGACTAGGATGTTATAACATGATTAATATGTATGACAGCCTTAAGTAGAATCATCAAACAATATTTGCTTAATAAATCATATTACAAGTCAACTGATACAATGCACCCAAAATCTCATATAATCTTATACCAAATTTGAGTACCAATACAGACCCCTTGATTTTGATCAAACGAGTCAGAAGGAACAATTTCTTCTAACAAATAGCATTCCTATTACTTTTGCTCCTGTGATTAGATCACAGCCCAAAAAACACAAAACTCCAACAGACCCCAAAATTAGAGTCTCAAGTGAGGGAGATCATATTAAAGCAGAAGTTCAAAACCAAAAATTTCTCAATTTGATTATACTGTAGCCTTTATTGTCTCTTCATCCAGCGTTGCACTGCCGGCCCATACTTTTACTCGTTCAGAAGCTTGAGCTGCCTGCAATTCGACCATTTCAAATTTTAATCGACTTTCTCTATTTTCTGCTATTATGGAGTTGATCAGAAAGATGATCAGAAAGAGAAGAAGGGTTGGTTCTTCTTCTTCTTCTTCTTACCTCTTTGGTCCAGTTTCTCTTCCAGATAATTCCCAGCAGGATTATTGTCTGAAGAGCAGTCCCACAGAGCATGCCGACCCAGATGCCCTGTCAAAATAACCCAGAAATCAGAAAAACAAAAGGGTCATTTGTCTCGAAACAGAGATGCAGAGGAGGAAGAGGAAGAGGAAGGTTCACCTGAGCTCCCAAACGGACATAGTAGCCTAAGAGGAAACCGAGAGGAAGCCCAAAAATGTAGTAACAACCCAAGTTTATGTAAGCTACTAAAGCTTGCCATCCTCCTCCAATGGCAACTCCTGCAAACAAGAACATCACAATGCAATTAACCCTGATTCCTGACTGAAGATTATAGAATCAAATGGGTAGCTGAAATTCTTCTTTCTTTCATCTCTGTTTTCAAAGTTTCAGAGCCCCCCAGAAGCATGAAAAGGAAAAGGATGAGCACCTGAAATGACGGGCTGGATACTGTTGAGAACCATGGTGATAGCAAGAAGACCTGCAAGCTTGGTAACGGCTCGCTGCAGCTCTTTGCTACTGGTAAAGATGACGGCAAAGTAATCCTTTGTGATGAGAATCACGGCCATGAACACCAGTCCGATGACAAGGGATGTCAAAACGACATTGATGACAGAAAACTTGGTTGCTCTTGGATGCCCTGCTCCCAGCTCATTTGCAACTCGAACACTAGAGACGATGGAGAACGAGAACAAAGTTCAGAAACACAGAGACTAACCCAACCCCTTTTTCCAGAATCAAATCAACAAGCAGAATGTGGGTTTGATACCTTATAGCTGCATTGAGCCCAATGAAGATCATAGCCTCCCACCCATTGATATTCATGCTGAAACAGAGCAGAAACAAGGGACAATTGGTGAAGAACTGACAAGCTCGGATTGAAAAGCGGAGAGAGCAACAAAAGATTAATTACCAGATTGAAATGGAACCGACTGCAATCTCAGCATCATCAAGGTGACCCGTGAGGATGACCAAAGTCATCATATACCAAACCTCCAAACAGAGCATCACGGCAGAGGCAATGGAGAGCCTGACGAAGGCCCACATCTCCTTGAACGCCAACCATGACAGCCCCGTCCAACCTTCCTTGCACCATACGACGATATAGATCACCTGGGCGATGGCAATCAGCCAGCTGGAAATCCCAAAAGCAGCAGCAGCACCGTCCATCCCCCATCCGCAGACGTAGATGAAGACCCAGAGCAGCAAAACATGCACTCCCAAGAAGAAGATCCCGATCCAGGCCATGGCCCAGACCTTGCTCTGAGCTTGGAGGAACTTCTGGGAGGGGAAATTGATGGCGAGGGAGAACAGCTGCGGGATGATCCGGATGGAGAAATACCCGGCCACCTCTGCTATGTCGGCTTCTTGGCCGAGACCTTTGAGGATCGGGGTCGCGAAGATGTAAACGGGGGAGAGGACGATGCAGGTGACGATGAGGATTATCCAAGACCGCTGCATGTAGACGCCCAGCATGTAGACCTGCCCGGCGCCGTAAGCTTGGCCGCACAGCGTCTCCAGCGCGCTTCCCATCCCCAGCTACAGCCATTTTTCGAAAGTAAGTCACAGCTTTTCGGAGAAGAATTAATGTAGAAGAAAGATCAGAAGTTTATCTAGTGAAGAGCTTTGGGTTCATTTAATGCAACAGAACTCGTCAATGGCTGTCGGCCACGAAACCCAACAACCATCGAGAAGAGGTGTCGTACTCAGATTTGACGTTAAATGAGATGCAAGAGATTAAAGATTAAAATATCTAATAATGGCAGATGAAATCGTTAATGAATAATAAGGTGCTGTTCTTTATTAATATCTATCCCCAAAGTTTGGGAGAACTTTTTTTTTTTTTTTCTCTGAGGAGAACCAGAAGAAACATCCTGTGATGTTAGCTTCGCCATGGAATTAGGAAATGGAAAGCTTACACAACTGAAAATCTAACTCCGAACGTAAAAAGTGCAAAAAAGTTTCGGAAGTAGAAAATAAAAAAATCAGATAACGACGCAGAGAGTAAACCTACTAACCTAGATAATAATCGTGGAAAATAGGGAAATGAAGCTCAAACAAGTGAAATCCGAGAATAAGGAAGCCGGATGGTCAGAAAACGAAGAGGAAGCCCGAGAAGAAATTCGAAAACGGAAGCTTTACACAACTGGAAATCCATCTCGAGGAAAAGGTCGATGAGAATGAAATCCAAAAAGCGAAACACAGAAGAAACACAGATCAAAACACGTTCCGCACCGACAGCCAGCCGAAGCTCAAACAATAGAAATCCAAAAGAGAAGCCTGCAACTGCAAATATAAAAAACGAAACAGAAAACGAAGAAGGGGGGGGGGGGAATTTAAGAGCAGAACCACCGACCAGGAACCCGAACGCGAAGTTGTTGATGACGGAGAGGGAGATTGCGACCGCGGAGAGCTCCAGATTCCCAATATGCCCGACAAAAATCTGGGTGACGGAGTTGAGGCCGTAGAGGCAGAGGAGGCTGCATCCGATGGGGACGGCGATGGACCAGAGCCTCCACGACTCGATCCTGAACAGGCGCCACGCGTCGGAAACCCCTCTCACCGGCGGGTACTCGCCGTAGATCTCCCCGCCGTGGCCGTTCAGGAGGGGCACCTCCGACGCTCCCTCTCCGTTCATCTCTTCTCGCTCCGAAGACGAGGAAAGAGCCGAGCTTTTGATTTTAATTTATGGAGGACACAACGTAGGCGTTGGAGCGGGCTACAGACTCGGAAACCTTAACCGAACCGGGGTTGGCATAAAATGGACCGGGTTCAGCTTGTCCATATTTTTTTATTTTTAATTTCAATAATAAAGCTTCTTTCGAATATTTTGCACCGATTTCTCATCATTTAAAATTTATTTATATTATATAAATATATATACTTTTATTTTGTTTTTTAAATTTTAATGAATCAAAACTATATTATGGAATAATGTTATTAATGAAAAAAATAAAATTTTAGGAAATGTTTGGCATTCTAATAGTGACATCCTATAATGACTTTGTAGTGTCCAACCTTCTTTCCTTTTTCTTCGTATTCTATATTTAATAATTACATACATTTGGTGATAAATAAAATTTTGTAACTGTGAACCGGCTATGTAAATTTTATTTTTATTTGACCCGGACCGCAATAAATGAAAACAATCTTGGTTTTCGGGTCAGCCGGGTTCCCCCTCGTTTCAAAACCTCCCGCCGTACCCTCAGTTAGAACCGAGACGTGGAAGGTCTCTTACGCGGCAAATTTACAGTACAAACGAACCCCTACTCCTGGCAAGTATTTACTTCTTCACTCCAAGTTGGAGCAAAAAGGCGGGAGGGTGTGATCGAATGAGTGCAGTTTCGTAATTTGTCCCCGGTGGTAGTTAGGATTTAGTACCAGGAGCGAGTCACGTGCGAGTCGAGCGGGTTGGTGCCTCGTGGGTGGGTAAGAGGTGCGGCCCGTGCCCACGACATAGACAGGGCCGCCCGGGCCCACACTAAGACGGTACATAACATTTTTTTTGGTTAGGGGTAAAATTTTGGACCTTTAACTTAAAAAATATAATATTTTTCATAAATTACTCCGCTAAGTTCACTTATAGAAAATTCACACGCAACAACTGACAGAATCGGATATTCGTCAGCAACGTCAACAAGTTGATACACACGGAACACAAATACTTCCATCCGACCGACCAAATCCGTCACCATTCGTGCACACTCATTCCTGAAACTTGGATTTTGACGTCCTTGCGAAGCTTTAACTTTATCAAATTCACACGGAGATTAAATCAAAAGAAGCTAGGAAATTATACTCGCATTCATTGATATTCAATTACAATTGTAACACAGGTCGCGTCTCTTCGCGGACAAGCAGGATTTTAGGTGAAACAGGACTAAATAGTAAATACCCTTTTTTTTTCCTTTTCTGGTCGTACCATATTAACTTGAAGGACGTGATATAATAACTTGTTGGTCTTTATATGATAATTTGCTGGTGGTAACATATAACTTGTTGGTCTTTATATAGTATTGAATTCGGGGGGCACCGAACCGAACCTAACCCGATCCAAACCAAGTGTTTTTCTCCTCAAACCGTCTCCGACCCATTGGGTAAAAATGAAACCCAACCCAATGCCCACCCTTATATACCACTTTCAGATGAGCGTTGTGCTCCTAACCCTAAACCTTTGCATCAATGGGGAAATGTCACAAACTAGGTCCCTTCATCTAACTTAACTATTCAAAGACCAAAAATGTATGCAACATATATTGGCCGATTATTTAAGATAAGTTCAGCCCCGTTCATTTGCCGCCGGTACTCTTACTTACCCGGCACCAAACTTTTCCTCCTTTTCTAGGTTTCCACGAACAAACCCACAAAGGCCACAAAAAAAAAAGGAGTCTAAAAAGAGTTTGATAGAACATAACACAGATACAAAAAGCAATACGCAAATGGATTCGAGCATTTGAGTTCTGAGACGAAGCTTTTTGAAGGCATCAAATCATGTAGAGACGTAGCGGAAGAAGTGAAGTGAA
Organism: Aristolochia fimbriata; assembly: GCA_019845555.1. Lineage (NCBI taxonomy): Eukaryota > Viridiplantae > Streptophyta > Magnoliopsida > Piperales > Aristolochiaceae > Aristolochia > Aristolochia fimbriata. The sequence continues at coordinate 2,272,024 of CM034083.1, forward strand.
GACTGATAGCTCGGTTTAACACCATAGGATTCTGTTTTGCTGGAATAAAAGTTTTACTTATCTATGAATAACTTGGGTTTAGGGTTTAGAGTTTAAAGTGAAGGAAACAAAACTAGGAAAGTCACAAGAACTTAAAAAACTCCTTGAAAGTGGGGAGCATCCAATTAGATGCTGGCAGAAATGGCATAAGATGCCCAAAAAGAGTTGAATTATCAAGTCGCCATCTACCTTACAGCTGCAGTTCTCCTAGAAACAACGTTGGTTGGTAGCTTCATTTGGGCCTTTTAATTTATTGGCTCCGATCCAAATGAGAACCAGGGTAGTTGCCTGCAATTGTTTACTCTGGTCCAGAATGAGAACTAGGGTTGTAGCCCCTAATTGTTTACTCTGGTCCAAAATGAGAGGAATGGTGTAGCCTGTAATTGGTCTAAAAAGAGAACAAGGGCCATAGCCTATACTTTTACACTCTGGTCCAAAATCTGGCTAGGAGAAAAGCACTTTCACAGGATGCCTCTGTGGACAAAGATTTCATAGAAGAAAGGAAACTAATTTTGTGGCTGAAGAAAGCAGTATTTTCAGTTCCCATCTCCTAAAGTGGGATTTTTCAGAAAAGTAAATTCACTGGCAAATGGGATGAAACAATAACAGCAATCCCAGCTTTACTGCAGAGTCATAAATATAAGCCACAATCTTTGTCTCATTCGGAGGACAATAGAATGTTCTAAAGACAGATTTGCATTTTGTCGAAGGATGGGCTTCTTAGGAACTTTTTACAATCAATTTAGTGAATATTCAACTCCTAAAACTAGTTTATGTTTGATGCAACAATGAATTATTGTAGTAGAAATTTGAATAGAAAGCTTGAGCAAAGAAGAAAGCAGTCAGAACATAGAACTGTTGGTCACATTCCTGTTATTAATTGATCAAATAAGATTACAACATGCAAAGAGTGTTCAGAAGAAAAATCTTCCTGTCACAGTTCACTGAATTAATTTGCATAAATAAGAAAACAGTTAAACTGTATTTTTACAAAAAAAAACAAAAACATTTATGCCCTACTTGGGTGGCGCATCTGCTGAGCTTCTCCTTCCCAAATCTTCAAGGTTTGGACGGTAGTAAGACAACTCTCCCAACCCTGACTCTCCAATGCCCAATGGCAAGACAAATCAACACAAAAAAGAAGAAAAAACTGTAACCACAGCAGGGCCCTCCAGAGACAACCTAGGTATGTTCAGGGTGTTCAGAAGCCGAGAATACCTCTAGCAAAAGATCGAGATGTTCTCCTCCTTGCGCCCCTTCGGCTACTCCTCAAAGGTGTCAAATAAAAACGTAAAAGTCCACTATCTAAGTTTCCTGGCGACGAGTAATGAACACTTTGGCTCCGGCCAAACATGAATTCCTTCTTCTTCTTTTGAAGATCAGGCTTAAACCTCAGCATTTCACCGGTGCCAATATTTTTGCTTCTAACTGAACTATGTTGCCTTCTGACTGAACCTGTATTACACCGTGGGAGTTTCACACTATTCTCTGCTCCTATAGATTCAACAATCTTTTTCTTATGAGGCTCTCGCCAAGACTCCGATAAGGACCTCTCCAAGACATTCTCACGTTTGTGCATCAAATCCCTCAAGGGGCTGGTTATATTCTTATTCCAGACTTTACTCCACCCATGATTTCTCCTTCTAATCTTAGGTATTGGGAGATCTTGACGCACCTCCTCGCATTGGGATTCTTCATTAGGCTCTCCCATAGGCTTCTCTTCAGAAGAAGTTGTAGTGCTGGTTTTGTACATATCTTTCGTATCAGTGGACAGCCTAGGATCATCCATTGTTGCATCCCCTGGCAGACTTCTCCTGCTGTAAAATATTGAAGAATTTGGGTCTTCCTCTATTCCCATAAAAGTGGGTGCAAACGTCTTTCCCATCATGACCCCATCCCATGAATGCCGTGGATCCTCCCAGTGGACCTTACTTGAATCACATGAAATCTTTTGATCGCAAGAATGTCGAAAATTCTGGTTTGTTTCAGATTGTTTCACATTCAAATCCCCATGAAAATGCTTATCCTGCATTAAGTGTTTTGTGCAAGCACTCAACAGCTTCCATCTCAATAGTTTCCTTGAGAAGGTCGAACCAGACCAAAAAGATCCATTTCTATACTTTGAGTTCTCATTCTCCACGGAAGCTCTCTTCTCGGCTTCAATACTACTGGAATTAAGATCTAAGCCGCAATCCCGAGTTTCCATAGACTCTTTAGCTGCATGTCTGCTTTCAGTTTCATCAACTCTATCGCCCTGAGGAACATCTGGGTCCTGACTGAACGTTACTGTGGAATTCATGGCAGACACACTTCCACCATTCGTAAGCTCATTTTCGAGTTCATTTACTTTATGATTAGTAACAGAATTTTCGGCCTTACATAAGCCTGAGGAACTCTCACTATCCAAACCATCGTCCAATTGAAACAGAGATAAAAGAGTTCTTCTTACCCGGATATCACTGGAATCCCTTCGCAGTTCGGGAGCGACAAGAGAACAGTCCGCCGGCTTCCGGTGATCACCAAATCTGGGTTTTGGGCTCCTCTCTACTGAATCAACATTTGCTAATCTTTCGACCAAGCAAGAAGAGCAGAAACCGGTAACGACCTGTGTCGGATGTTTCCTACACCGGGTTACACCGCTACTGTCCAGATTCATCTTTTCGGCAACACGTCCCCAGCTGCATCAGTTAAACTTCAAATACGTCCGGAAGAGGCCGAAAAGTCACAATATTTATAACAAACAGAGCACCGAAAAACCCCTTCCACCCCTGCAGATCCTCTCTCCCCGGGGAAACCAGGAGAAGCATACGGAAAAAACAAGCCCTATGAAACACTAGGGAACCCCTGATTCAAAGTATAAATGCAAGTGCCCAACCCCAACGGACTTCCAAAGGACGACTTGAACGTCTTCACTCCAACGACTCCGAGCTAAAAAAAACCTTTGAAACTTCAAAGAAACCTTCCACTCATCTCATTCCCATTTCTCCGAACTACCCACGGCGTCCATTCCGCAGAAAACCCGTCATAACCCGGAGCCAAAATTGACTTGAAAGAGCAAGAAACTACCCACGCCTGCAAACGCTTACTTCTCCACTACCGAGTACAACGCCGGGAAAACCCCTCCGAATGGTGAAGACTGAACGAAAGTCTACGACTTCCACTTCCACCGGTTTCAAACGTTTTAAAAAAAAACCCCATTTCCGAGCAGTAACTTCAGCAGGAAGCTCGATCCTTCCACTTGCAGTTCCATAAATAAATATAAGCGAATCAATGTCCAAGAACACTAAAAAGAAGCGCTTTCTTTTTCTATCAAAACCCTAGTCTCGGCGTTTCAGATAAAAATCTCTGGCTCCGGATCGTCGCGAGAACCTAAAACCTCTGCAATTCGGTCGTGTTCGGAGAAAAAAAGCCCTAGATTCTCTAGACGCCAGAGGACGCTAAAACGGAAAAATAGAGCACTCTGAGCGGATAATACGTCCGAAATACCTATTTGCCCTCCACTTTCCCCTGATTTCCTTCTCTGCAGGAAAAATTCCTGCCTCACAAAAAGTCCAAAATACTCCTTAATATCAACACATTTACATCAATTGATAATGCTCACATAATAATAATTGAAAGAGGGTTTCCTCACTTCATGTGTAGAAAGGAAGCCATAAAATGCCAAAATAAAAAGTTATTAATGTTTCTAGAAATAGTAATAAAATTTGTCTAGTTGATAGGTAAATATCCTCAAAAAATAAAAAAGTAAATGTTTTTATCCTTTTGGAAGAGCTTGAAACTATCCCAAAGAATACTCTTTAATATATCGATATCTAAAGTTTCTCCGAAGGAGGAGCGTAACCAGGTCATGCTTTAGATTATACCTCATACCGACTTATATTCTCGAGTGGTTCTTCAATTTTCTTATAAATAGTTAAAACATAAAAGCTTCAAAATTGTAATTATTCTAATAAAAAGTTAGGGATATCCCTATGAGACTCCTACTCTATATGCATGACATGCATGACAAGAGTTTGGTAAAATAGTAAAATGAGTTTGTGTGGTGGGGTGATTGGTCATTTTGTGTGGTTTTTACCGAAGAAACAAGTGAGATGGTAGTAGAGTAATTTCAGTAACAGAGAGGGGATGGTTTCGTCGTTTGGCAGAGAAATATAAAAATGGGGAAACGCTCGGTAGTGGTTTTCTCTCTGACGCGGCGATGAGATTTCCGAAGCTCTCGGATTTTCACGTGAGTTTTTCTCAATAAAGTAAGATGCCACGTGTCTTCGGACTCCTTTTTCAAAATTCCTCCTTGGAAGCCGTTATTAGAAAGGATTTCACCAACGGTACAACCGAGATCTATTTCCAATTATACCCTTCTCTGTCTCGTTAGTCCGACCCTTTAGCAAACCCGGCTCGGTTCGATCTTCTTTCATTTTCAGGTTAACGGATGCATCCGCCGGTCCGTCCTTTGTGAACCTGGCTCGTTTCAATCCAGTGTACTACCTTCAACTTTCAGGTAACATCTTGAGGATATTTTTTGTATGTACATATAACTACATGCATTCTTCACTTGGGGCCATGGTTCGATAGAGTTCTTGTGTCACTAACCAAATTGTGACTCGCCAGAAATGTCATATTTATAGTAAATTTGCCTATGATTTGTTTTGATCCATCGGATCGATAATTCACATATTATTGGAACAGTGAAACCAACCCAGGCAGAGTTTTGGATTTCACAAGTTTATCTTATCTTATTTTAACCGGGGAACGTGCGTACATTCGAGCCGAACCGGTCCAACGGACTGGTCGGACCAAGTTTTATCTAAGAACCCCTAACTGCATTCAAAGGGATAAAATCGTAGTTTAGGGGAAAAGGTATACCCTCGTTGGACCGGGGGCATTCTCGTCATTTCCTCTTGTCACCTGTCACTCACACGGCGGCTCGAAGTCGAAGCCGCGCCGAAAAGGGGATCTTTTCTTCTCTTTTCTTTTTCCCGGACGTGTACGGAAACCTTTTTTCCTTTCCCCGGTCCCGCTTTTCCCTTCCCCCGGTCCCGCTTTTCCCTTCCCCCCGCACTTTTCCATTAACACGGAAAGCAGGGGAAAAAAACAAAAAAAAAAACCGAAAAGTCAACTCTATTGCCCAATGAGTGATCCGGTTCCTCCGAATCTCAATTCCCGGTAATCAAAGGGAATCGGGCGTATGGGGGACGTGGGCCCTGGTTTTGGACCCCGTCTTAGCCTTCGCTTTTTGTTATTAATTATCATAAAATGACTTGTTTAATGGACTTTGATGACAGATTAATGGCGGCTTTAGACTTGGATTTTTTTTTTTTTGGGTTTTAACATGTTCTTTGATTGTAAGAAGGAACACCGTGGTTTTGAATTTGGATGGTTTGACCGGTTTGACCTGTTCAATCCATGAACTACCTTTTCCTAACTCGACCGAGTTGACTCGTATTTTTTGAATAGTACCAAAGAGGTGAGTCAAAGTATTACTCACCTCCTCAATTACTTTGAGGCTTTCTATTAGTGAGTGTGATACTCTCATGTACTCGCTACCATGAACCCTTAGTCACTAATGTGAAGCCCAAATTGTATATTGATGTGACTCTTTATTAATTAATTATAGACTTTTTTATATATTTTACTTTAATTTATTTTATTTATTAATTATCATGGTTTCTTGTCAAATCCAAGATATTTTATTTCTTAAAAAAATGTTTAGTGACAAAAAAAATATAAACAAAAACTTTTCATCCTATGAAATTGGTTCTAATATTTTAGGGGTCATGCTATGGATTTATCTTATGGTACAAAGCTCAGGTGTGCTTATGGATCCAAATAAATAGAAACAAAAACCCCCTTATGCAGCACCATTTTTCATTGTTGGAGCACTTTTGGGTTTTAAATTAGTGGGACAAGGACCTCTTAGGCCATTGGCTAGTAGTGGACCTGCTGCCTTTTTTCTTAAAAGGAAGATGGTGGACCAGCACCTTAACACTTTAATGCCTTAGATATGTCTCACATCAATTAATGATTAGCCCCCAGCATAATCAAAGAACTTTACCAATATAGAAGAAAGGAGGTGATGATTCTTTTATTAAATTTTAATTATCCAAAATATTGTCATGTAACTCCTTATGAAATTGGGTGAAAAATTGAATTAATTCTCTAGTAATCACGGGGTTCCACCTAAGCCCCACATGGGCGGTTCCGTGTGTGGGTGCCCGTGATTTGCTTTGGCCACGCTGCAATTTGGTTAGCGAATTCGGGCTCAGTTGTGTGAGTGTAATAATGCAAAACACTACGAGATGTAATTGAGTATGTAGGGGACTCTTCGGCCCAGCGAGAAAGATGGGCCTGGGCGTGGCATAATAGGCTTCTTTTAATTAATTGAGTGAGGGTATGTAAAAGCGACTCTACATAAATTTTGATAATATTAAGTTATTAAAAATTTAAAGCCGGTTATTTATTATCGCCCAAATTTTAATTTCATTAAGTACAAATTAATTGATAGTGAAAAATAAAATGTGTTTTTTTTTTGGTCGAATAAAATATGCAATTTCAAAGAATGAACCACAACTAGAAAAGAGCATATGTTCCTCAAGTGGAGGACACAAAATGAAGTTAATATTCGCTGGACCACCTTAGCTTTCGAGCCAGCCAATCCTGGCCGTCCAAAAAGCCTCAGGGTGACATATTTCCGTGGCCCGCGGTCTACTGAGCCGAACGCAGAGGAACGGAATCCGAGGTACGGTGGTGTCACACGTGGCGTGACTGCATGAGGTGCCTCGTCGTCGTCGTCGTGGTCACCGTCAGGGTTATTATGGTCTTTTTCTCTTCTTTCACGCTTCCAATGATTTTGGCACGTACTTGCGTACGTCACTGGAGGCAACAATTCGCCTATTTACTCACAACCGTTGGATCGTGATCCACTCGAGATTATTCGTACGGATGAGAAGTCACCTGGCCCAGACGTGCCGATTCCTTGTCTTTTTGGGACAGCTAATAAGCTTTGATTATTGTCCAAATTTTCTGACCTAGTGAGGATCACATGCCGCACAATAACAACGAGAATCATGTGAGATGCTGCCTGATTCGTGTACCCTCAAATCGCATCGCTTTTTGTGTTTCTCTCACCCTATGGAGTGAAGGCCGCAAGTTGAACTCAGAAAAACCGGGTTCGGTTGCGGATGTGCACTTGGACCCAGACAGTGAGGGCCGGATTTGGGTCGGGTCGAGGAATAGGGTTGGAGTCAATCGGCTGAACCCATGCAGGGTCCATGGTCCAACGTAGAAAAAAGTTAATTTTAAATACTTAAACAAATGGAAACTCAACCAGGTTAAAATAAGAAATTAAATATTTTCTATTTTTCTAACTTGATGGTCTAGGGTTATTCTTTTTTTTTTTCTCTTATAAAAATCTAAAATATTTCGAGGCCATTCCTAATGCACAAAATTAGTTCTAATGCACATAATCTTTTGACTAAAAACAAAACAAAAAATATTAGGAGATGGTTAATTAGAGTTAAATCATTTTTTTTTGTATTTTTTTATTTTGATAACTATATTTTTCTATAAATAATTAAATATTGAATTTTATTTTATCCTTTTTAAAATATAAACCAGATAAATATATTTATCTTTAAGGGGGCCCAAAGTGGGAAACTTAGATATTTTTGGCGGGTTCGGTCTTCTGCGGAGACTCGGAGGCGGAGCCTACGTGTTGAGAGCGCCGACCCCCAAACCGGAAATTTTGGGTCCGAATCGTGGCGTCCGCAATATCATAGAGCGCCACCTCATTATACTTTACTCTCTATATTGCCATATTTTACCAATAATGCCATTCGACTAGGAGTGTCGAGTATGGTGTATATACTGGAATCTGGATAGCGTCCTAAAGAAGGATTGGTATTTTGGTAGTTATGATTAAAAACACGGGGAGTTCTAACGAAGTTGTGTATTTCGATTCTCTTCGGTTTTCGCCCTTAATCGCGTGGTTTAATGCTTTTATCAAACGCGCTCCCCCCCTTCCCTTTGGAGAGTCGAAGAGGAAGAGAAAAGCCTCCTCGGCTTTCTCTCTTCTGCTCGAATACGCCAATCGAGCGAAGGATTCGGTGGAGTCCGCCGCAAATTCATCAGCTGGATTTTCGACTCACTCTCGAGATCTTCGGCTCCTCTATAGGTGTGTTTTTTTTTTTTTGCAAATATGCTCTCACTCTTTTATTTTTTTTTTGCTTTTTTCTCTTTTTTTGTTTGCGTTTCTCGTATGTTTCTTCTTGGAAGCTGGTGAGCTGATTTAATTCCGATTATTCGCGGGTTTTTGAATTTTTCTGGTCTTGGAGGGATTTGTTTCAGCTCAAGTTTTCGTTTTGGTTTTAAATTGAGCTTGTTTGCATCTCCGTGTTGTGTTCATGTTTCTTGGAGAAGTTGTGGGGTGTGTGCTTGCTTCTTATGCTATTTCTTTGTTTTGGTCCTTTTCCAGGGTGTATGATTATTTTATGTTGTTTTTTGTCTAATTGGGTGTTGCAGTTTGATCTCCGAGTTTGTCAACTGTTAAATTCGTGCCTCTTCATGGATGGGGTTGAATTTGTAATTGCATTTAGTTTTCATTCGTTCTTCTGTTTTACTTGTGTGCATTAATCGTATTCGAAGGAGCTATTTAGAATAACTTCAGATTACATAGATACAGTGTGTTCGTGATTTATAATTGTTTGGCGACGGAGACTAAGTTCCATTACGTGTAAGATTCATGGCAGTGCATGTTGCAAGCAGTTAATTCATATTGCTGATTGACTGGCAAAGGAGGGTTTTTCCTCATCTGTGTTTGAGGTCGGGATTTCTCTCTACTTCGAAGCTTTGGGATTTGGAGATGTACTATTTTTTTGCATTTCAGTGTGAAGGCTGTTTTGTTAGATATTATTATTTAGTAACAAATATATTCTTTATTTCTCGGGATAACAACCGGGTATTTCATAGAAAAGAAGTAAATAGGATGGATATACATTTAGCTGAATGTGCGCAGTCAGTTGAGTATGTTTTTGGTTGATGGCTTGTTAGCAATGTTTAATGATTTAGATTGAAGAACTACTTTTACCTTTGATGAGACGTGTCCTTGTGTTTGTTGTGTATCTGAAGTCGAATTGTGATAACTGAAGTTTGTGGATTTTCTGTCTTTCTGCCTTGTGGCCTTCTTTTTCTCGATGACAACTTTAGAAGTTATTATGATGAGTGATTTCACTTCACTGCTCGTTATAATGTTTCTCTCACTCATTCACTCTCTCTCTCTCTCTCTCTCTCTCTCTCTCCAGAATGGAAACAAAGCTTCAATCTGAAAGATTTCCTTGTTGTCAAGAGAATTAAACAAAAACCCAGTGGAGAATGGGTGGCTGCTGTTGCTGTTCTTCCAGAAGAAGGCAGGAATTTAATGAGACACCTGTATATTATTATGTATGTAATATATACTGTTCTTTGATTTTGGTTATTGTTGTTGACTATTATGCGTAGCCTCGATTGATTTGTTGTTATTCATACAACAGACTTTTTTTTTACTTGAACTAATGGAATTAATATACTACAGTTTTTTCTTAGAGAAGGGGAAGGTGGGAGGGGGGATGGGTTATGGTTCAGGCAATTGACCTAATACAAGAAAGGGGGAAATTTTATGTACCATGAGAGATTAAAGGGAGGCATCCTGTTTAGCTAGAGCGGTGGTGAGCTAATTTGCTGCCTGCCGTACAAAACTCCGTATTCAAGAAAAGAGGAGAAATCATCCACAATCTCCAGAAATGTGGCAATGCTGCCAAGTATTTTAAGCTGGCTTTGATCATCAGCCATTGACCAATTTGAAATGTTCTTAATCTGTGCCTACCCACTTGAAGATGATCTGAATAAGAGGAGGACATGCTCGATGGGCTGGATTGAGCTGTAGTCTTTAGGTCCCAAAGGTCCAGAATAGGGGGCTAGAAGAGCCCCATCATGAGTTCCAGATATGATGTTTTATATAGTACAATAAGCAGAAAAACCTCAAAGCGCATGGCGTTATTGTGGTAAGAAGAGACCTAACTCTGCTGGTCACTGAGAGTGGCAGGGTCTTGATAGCCACTAGAGTGGATTGGGATGCTCCTGGCTTAATCAATTCATCTGAGATTTTATTGGCAGAAGAACGGGCATTCCTGATTTTCATCAAGAACCTGATTTTGGTTCCAAGGAGGGCTTTGCTTTGGCAACCAGTTGATAGCTAGAGCAGAATCTCCTTTAACTGTTACAGATGCTGAAACTTCTTTAGGTGTAGCTTTATCCTGTAAGTGGTGCTCTGATTTCTGACCCAAGTGAATCAACATAACCAGCTTGGCTTGAGAAGGCTACATCACATGTACACACTTCTTTATGATTCCTGCTTCTGCTGCCCATTGTTACCCTATCCAAATATAGTTTCAACAAGTCTGTGCTAAGTAATCCACAGGCTACTGTTTAGGATAGGACAGCATCCTGAAAGTCTACCAATGAGACCCTTTTTTATTTTTGGGAATGGTGATAAATCTCTTCCTTACTAAGAAAAATGCATAATAATTACAATGGAGAGGAGGCTTGTCCAGGGAGGACTCAACAGCAATATGCTGGTGGACAACGCCCTCTTGCTTTTGATTCCACTCCACTTTTAAAGGGGTTGAATGTCAAGCATCTCGTTGAAAAATATGCTGATCTTTATCTGTAGAAGGGAACTTTTTATATGCAGCTTATGACATAAGCAGAATCCACTTCCATTTCAAAGGGGCCAGCGGCAGATTTCTTCGCCAAGGGCATGAACCGGAGCAAAGCCCTTGCTTATAATTTGTTTGACTCGCTTTTTCTTCCTTCTTTCTTTCTTTATTTATTTTTTCTTTTTTTTTTCAATCAGTGAAAACTTTTAGTGCTGTTTTAAAGAATGTGTATCATGAATTACAATGGCTTTTTGTGCCCAATTAGAATTTCGGTGTACACTTTCCTTGGTTTGCTTATCTGCCATGACAGTGTTTGCCCTTATGATTTAATCTTTTGAATCTTATGAAAGATGGATCATAATCTCCATGGAGGGTGGGAGGTCTGATTTGCCCAGCTTATGACCAGCACTGAGTCACCTATTGCACTGAACTAATGGAGTTTTGCTTAAGGAGCTTCATGCCAGCCGATAGAGCTCTGGCTTTAGGCTCATTGGAGGCACAGGGGTCTATTGGCTCTGAATAAGCAATCACGCACTGGCCAACACCATCTCGTTTAGCTCCTTTATTCCAACATGTCCTGGTTCCCCAAGAAAGAGCCATCAAAATTAAGTTTAATCCAACCAATAGGACAAAGCTTCCAAACTGCGATGGGCTTTGGTCTGCATGATTGAAAGTGGATGATTTTACTGCTTAAATCTTAATGAGCTTGGAAAAGGAGGTAGCATTTGCAAGGTGCCAACTGTAGAAGGATATTACGAAATGTTCTTTCAATCACTCCACCTAGAGAGCTTGCCTGGCCGCTGTAAGTCCTTGGGTACCTTTCCACCATAGTTGCCATGGTATTGCTGCTACCACTGCTCTCCAAAATATATTACCACAGCTGTGAGGGGATATGCGAACCACTGTTGGAGGAGCTGGTCAAGTAAGAGTGCATGGTGGTAAATTGAACCTTAGCAGAATTGCATCCATCTTTGCTGAAGCTACAATGAAGTAATAGGTGGCTGCGTTCTTCTTCAGCCGAATCGCAGAATTTGCTTTATGAGTTTGCTATGCTTTTGCCTCTCTTAGTGAGCTCATCACATGTGAGGATCTTGGCTAGGGCTGCTGTCTGGATGAATACTGAATTTTTGGTGGCACAGGAAGCTTCCTTTCAAGGCTAGCTGCAGGGGCCATGTTATAAGGCCTGGTCTTGGAATGAAGCTTGTACAAGGATGAGACAAAAACAGCCTGATGTGCAAGGACTCCATATAATGTCATTTCACCCATTCCTGCTATTTAAGTAGACTCCAGGACATGCAAGTGACCGAGGTATCTGTGGCTTCAGCATGATTAAAACTCAAATTGGGGTCCATATGATTTTAATGAGCTGGCAATTTGAGTTTTCTTTTGTTTTTTATTTTATCATTTTTAGTTTGGATAAATAAGTTAGAAAAAATGCTGTGGTGTATGGTCCCAAGCTACTAAAATCTATGGAACTGTACCAGAGCTTGAATGCAGAATATTTGTGGAGATAGAAGACATATCAAGAGATCGGAAAATTGCATGGAGCAAGGTGTCCAGATGAGCAAACTCAACTGCTGAGAAGCTAGCAAAAGAAGGCATATGTAGAATCTCTATGTTCTTCAGGAACAGCCTAATGTCATATTGCAAAAGCTTATGTTGTAACATCTTGGAATATATACAACTTTCTAGCTTGAGAGAAAGTTATCGCTGTTTTCTTACAAAAAAGCTACCAAAGTATCTCTTTGTTGTATCATATGTATCTAGTTCTTCTTCAATTAAGCTTTTGCTATTTCCAAAAAAAAAAAAAAAAAAAAAAAAAACCATAGAGCCTTACTTTGAGGAGATGGCCAAGACGGTGGTCAGCTAGAAAAGAATTCCTAGGTCGGCAAACCATAGAGCCGACATGCTGGCTAAAGAGGGAGTGACACAAACAAGCCTTACTTTGAGGAATAGCTAATGTAATCTTTGTGGAAATTAAGCAGACCATGTAATCATCAGAGATTTTAATGAAGTAATACAACATCAGTTTCCTCAAAAAAAAAAAAAAAACAGAGTAATCTCCAGTACCTCCAATTATATTGCTTCCATCAGCTGAAGTGGCAGAACCAAATTTTCTGCTTCTGTCTCATTTGCTGGTCTTATGAGGTGCTGGGGTCTGTAGGTGTTTGGTTGGCCTCTGTATATGAAAGGGGTGCACATTGTAAATAGTAGACAAATCTAGCAGTCAGTCTATAGTCTTAGAAGTGACCTAGCCCAACATCTTATTGATGTCAAGCATGTTGAGCTTTAGGAGACAGGTAAAAAGCTTTTTAGAACTATTTCTTTTAGCTGGAAGATGACTTCTTCTCACAGTGGATAAGTTTTTCAAAGTGTTCGCTGCACAAAAAACTTTATTTGAATGTGTTGGTAAGCTTTATAGACGGCCTAAGGGTTCATAGTGGAACTGTTCTTTTCCTGTATTTGTAGCCTCGCCATCTGTGTCCTAATAGAAGCTTAAAGCTCTTCTCAATGGAGTGAGGTTATTCACACGAAGCTTCTCTTGGACAGCCAAGAAATCCAGTCTAACCCTGGAGATTAAGCTATGTATTTTATGAAGTCTCTGACCTTTTCTCTTCTTGATCTGTAAAATGGAGGCTTTTGACTTGATCAGCTAATAGTCTTCCAGATGTTCTAGCCAGAGGGCTCTTCCAGAGCATCTTGTCACTGGGATGTCTATCCTTTTGTTATTGTTGGGAATCTAGTAGTACTGCTTACGGCTATGAGTAAAACCTAGCTCCATTTGCTAAAGGTGCTGCATAATCATCCTTGTTACAATGACAGAAGATTGAGATTTGGGAGTAAACAAGTGTTTGAGACTGTTGGATTGGTCAATAATATTATGCTAGTTATACTTACAGTAGATTAGAGGGATTTCTCTTGCATTTTTGAAGTTCAGTTTCTTGTCCTTTTTGCAGATTATGATCTAGTTGATAAGTTTGTCTTGTGTTCCCAAGAAGATCATGTGTTTCCCTTGTAGTCCACTTGTTAACGCATCTCATTAATTTTTTCTAAGAGAGAAAAAAAGGGTAGCCGTCTCTTTGAAGTGTTGGAGCTTCAGTGAATAACCCTTAGAATGAAGAACTGCTAGACCTATAAAAACATGTTTGAGGACCTTGAGCATTTCTTGACCCTGGGCTATATGGATGATAGTCCTGCTTCTAACTGTTTGTGACTTAATTAACAGCTTGTAACAAACTTTTTCCTGTTTATGTGGGATATGGTTTAAACAGTTTAGTTAACAGTTCCGGTGTTTGTAGAGGATATCTGGAAAGACTGGAGATTTGCTTGGAACAAGGTTATTCAGTCGGCTAGCTCTGCTGCCAACATCTGTGTAGGGCAGGGTTTACTGAAGATTCACTGTGTATTGGGTCTGCCTTAGACCCCTAAAGCTCTATTCTCTGTACTCTATGTTGTAACTCTGTGTTGTATCATGTTTTCATTCAAAGCTTTTAATGAAAGTCTTCGTCATTTTCCATAAAGTAACAGCTGAAACCTGTGCTTGCTTTGACCTTTGATATTTTCGTCCCAATAAAAAAATTATCATTACGCAAATTTATAAAGTCAGGGAAGTTTTCTTTCTTTTAAGAGTGATCACAATCTAGTCTTTATATATGTCATCAGAATTAGGTTTGCTGAAGTTGAGAGGGTTAGAAATTATTTGCGAGAATGGTCTTATATTAATAAGTGGTAAGAATTCCTCAAAAAAAAAAAAAGTGTTAAGAAAACTCCAATGCTTATTAATTAGGAATGGCCTCATATTCGACTACTAATTTGGGGATGGTCCTGGATGCAACTCTAACATGGTATTAGAGCCAAATGTAGCTTGTCGAATCCAATTTGTACCCTGTTTAGCAATATGTGTTGTCCACCTTTCAGGCCTGTTCTTTTTGTATATGCCTGGATGTCAAGGGGGATTGTAGTGGGAATAGCTACACACAGATACATATTAAGGGTGATATTATGGTGATTAGATGGATAATGACCTCCTAACTGTGGTAAATTATCAGCTTTAACTCAAACCTTCAGAACAAGCTGACTTATTGTGCTTTGTACATTTCCTTTGATTCATGTGTTTATTGATTTCATAATTTTGCATTCATTTGATTTCATAATTTTTGTGTGGACACTACCTAGTCACGTGCAGTATTAAAGAATAGTCATTATGATCAAGTTTCCTTTGTGCAGTGTCCACAGGATTTAGAGGATCACAACTCTTTACCTGCGACCCATGGCGCAACCTCTGCTAGCTCTGCAGGGCTCTTGATTGAGTCAAATTTGGAGACATCAATTCCTGACACATACCGTCCTCCACCTGCTCCATTGCCCTATGATACCGATTTAGGACCCCAGCACCAAACCATGAGTGGCAGATTAGACAGTGCTGGGGACAAGGATGCTCAGTCTGCCAGGGAAACCCTTAGTGGTTGCAGCCTTGAGAGCTTGCTTGCATCTGAAGATCTAAAGGAGTCTGATCCTAAAAGCAAAACAGCTCCT
Organism: Aristolochia fimbriata; assembly: GCA_019845555.1. Classification (NCBI taxonomy): domain Eukaryota; kingdom Viridiplantae; phylum Streptophyta; class Magnoliopsida; order Piperales; family Aristolochiaceae; genus Aristolochia; species Aristolochia fimbriata. The sequence goes on from CM034083.1 coordinate 2,287,287, forward strand.
CCTGGGACCCCAAAGGTCTCGGAGCTTGAACCTTCTAAAGGAAATGAATCAATAGTTCCAGCTACAAACGAAGAAGATGTATGTCCTACTTGTCTTGAAGGTATATGCACCCCCTCATTAATGGTAACATTGTCCTCCTTGTGCATTAATTTACAGTGTTGGTGATGACTCTTGCTTCTGTCATATCTCTTACCATGTTTTTGCTCCCTTGGTATCCTTTTTAATATGGTTTTTATGTCAGAACTGAGCAATTAACTTCGTATGAACATTTTCAACTCTATCTGTTCCTCAGCTATTTACAGTTATACAGGTCAAGTTATTGGGATTAGCTAAACTTGTGTTTTCCATGCAGAGTATGATGAGGAGAACCCAAGAATTCTAACCAAATGTGAACATCATTTCCATCTGGCGTGCATTCTTGAATGGATGGAGAGAAGTGATACTTGCCCCATATGTGATCAGGTCCGCCTCTTTTTTCCCCGTTTACTTTAATTACTCCACTATCAATCCAAAAGAAAAATGCTCCTGATTATTTTTCTTTAGAAAATCTCTTTTAAGTCTATTGCATATTATTTTTTTCTATGAACTGGCAAAACTTTTCTAAAAAAATAAAAACTAAGCATTCAAACTAGGTTCCTGCCGTCTTGATTGCTATCGGCTCCCAACTTCTCTGACTTGTCTGGCCTGTGTTTTCAATTTAGTGCTCCTTGAATTGCTATACTTGCCAAAATACTTTCATAATGTCTAATTGACCAAAAATAATTCTTCTCCGGTTGGTGCAGGAAATGGTAATCGACCAGAACTTTGACAGATAACTGCAGGTTACTTGGGAAAGTAGATGATCTCTCCGCACAATACCTGGGTTCTTTGATTTATAGAAAAAAGTAAATGGATGATAAGAATCATATCTTCCATGTATTTCCCCCAAAGTTCATAAACAAGGTCAAACCGTTTTACCTGAAAGATGACAAGAAATGGATCAAACCTTTTAGTCTTTTCTTCCAAAAAAAAAGGGAAAATATTGCAAGTCCTGATTCTCTGTTTCGCTGAGGTTTTGAATTGTGTGGAACTCTGGTTTTTGTACAGACTTTTTTTTTTTTTTTTTTTTTTTTTAAGTTCCTGTCTTAAGGTCTCATCTGTGTTTTTACGAAAATTTCATCTGTAAAAATGTGTATGATTCTTTTGAAAGGTCTTTTGTTTTGTGTATGAAAAATGACAGAATGGATCAATAAGAAAATGTGCTCCTGAGCCTTGCTCCCGCCTGATGCTTCTTGATTATTCTATTTAGGAGCTCTGGAGCGAAGTCTTATCATTATATCATTAGCTACAGCAATTCAACATTTTATATATGATTTTGGTGTTTTCAATCCATTAAACTGATTACTTTTTACACCAACATTGCTATTGAATCTATAGATAATAAAACAACTGGACAAGACAAGATAGAGATGAAAGAAAGTCTTAAATGTTTTGTCCTCTAATTGAAACGGGGTTCCTGTTTAAATAGGCAGATTAAGGAAAGAAAAGAAAAAAAAAATCACAGAGAATCTGTAAGAATCCTCTATATTAGTGCTGCACCTTTCCACCTTCCCTTTTTTATAAATTCAACAGCCCCCTCAAGTGCTCTCAGACTACCATCGCTTTCATTTCAACAATCCCCAAAAGTCATATTTTAGTGGGTAGAGGTGGCTATCATTGCCACAACATTCTCAACTTTGAGGTTTGAAAACAGTTTTCAGTTTTTTTCAAAGCTTGCAGGGCTGAGAAAAGAGCAGCTTTTTGTGGAGGGCATCCCAGTCTCAGGTCAACCTAATTGCAGTTTGGTGGGGAAGCATTTTGGACCCTTGGTCAGTCACAAAATCATATCTTGAGGGTCACAAAATCTTTAAAGTTGTAGCAGAAAGGGTGGATATCTTTGTTTCCTTAAGTGAGAAGGACCGTCCCCCCCCAAGGCCTGCCTGAGTTCTTCTTTTCAAATGACAGAGCCAAAGATTTCCTTGTCCTGAGTCCTAACCCTTTGCATGTATACATATTATTTAGTGCTTTTGTGGCTCCAAGGCAGATGCCTTCTGGTTTTTTTCTTAGGGAACGTGGACCAAAGGATTGGACTCTGACTCATTTGTCAGAGAACCTGAGATTATATAGGCCAATACGTATGGGATTTTAAGGTATCTCAAACTGCATGTATTTTTTTCAATACTTTCAATACAATCCCATACATGACCAGATACATATTGGATTTTGGGGTCCCCGTAGAATAAAACTATATTCCTAAATTTTAAGAAAACAGTGTTTCATTTTTTAACAATCCAGTATTTTTCGATTAAAACCTATATTTTTTTAAGTAAAAAAGGTTACATTTATCATAAGAAGCACTGTTTTAAAAACTGAACCGGACCGGTTCTGGTCCAACCCGGTTGAACTAGAACTGGAGGCCAATCAAGTTCTTATTGACTTGTAGGGATGGCAACGGGTACGGGTTAGCGGGGAACCCGCCCCGACCCGACCCGCTTAAAGCGGGTTCGAGTTTATGTTTTTACCCCGCGGGTCGGGTTCGGGTTTTGGGAGCAGAACCCGTCACGGGTTCGGGGTGGGGACGGGTTTCGCCCCAAAAACCCGACCCGACCCGCTTAATTCTTATATAAAAAAAAACGTTTTAGAGGGTATTTAAATAATACAAAGTAAAATCCTACTTTATTACGTTATCCCCTTATGTTGACAATATGTTTAAGTATTTATATGTTTATATTATTTATTTTAGAATTTTTTATATTTTTAAAATTTTTAATATTAAACATTCTTGGTCGGGTCGGGTCGGTACCCGTGGGGGCGGGCGGGTTTTCGCGGGTTCAGGGCGGGTTTTGCCCCGCGGGGCGGGGACGGGTTTAGAAATCAAACCCGCGGGGCGGGTTTTAGCGGGACGGGTTTCCCCAGTTTTTTGCGGGGAGGGTTTCCCCAGTTTTTTGCGGGGCGGGGACGGGTTTCCAAAAACCCGCCTCGCCCCGCCCCGTTGCCATCCCTATTGACTTGGCTTAGTTCACTATAATCAACATTAATTTTGTTTTTTTACTTATAAAAATATAACACATTTAGTATAAAGGATAATATTCAATGGTTGAAACAGTGGTCCAACCCGGTCTAACCAGGTTCGACCAAAACCAAAAAGACTGCTGTTTTGATGGCCGGTTCGGTTTTTAAAACATTGATAAGAAGTACAAATTTTTTTTTTTCTAAAGTAGTGTTTTCATGATAAAAGCATAGAAAAACATATCTGTTAAGTAAAAAAATTAAAAAGTATAACATTTTCATAGAATTACCGGTAACATATAAAAACAGTGATTTTCAACAGCCTAGTGTTTTTTTACAGGAAGATAAGAGTGCAATATGATGTTTCTTATAATTAAAAAGTGCCAGTCTAATTTTAAAAAGTATTTTGAAGACATATACAGTGTTTTCTTTCTCCTCATAACTAGTAAAAATATCGCTTTTATTCTGAAAATATTATTTTTATAATAAAAAAAATCACGCACTTTTAAATATAAAAATATCACCATTTCTTCCTGACAAAAGCACCGACTTTTTTCATGAAATAGTTAGTAACTTTTCAATCCATTGAGGAGCAGACACGCCGCCGTCACGAACTGGGACCCTCCCCAAGTGTACGGGCCGGATCGCATCCCACCAACCCGAGAACGTATCTACGCCGGACGATCATGTTACTTGGACTATACACGGGCCCACCACCCTAGTGCAGTTTGGTGAAAAAAAAAAAAAAAAACTCGACCTTTTCAGTTTCGCACTTTTCCAAGTTCTTCCCACTTCAGCAGCTTTCGTTGTCATGGTTTCAGACTCCTCCGCATCTTCTTCTTCTTCTCCTTCTTCTCCTCCAAATCTTTCCAATTTCGAACCGTTCTTCGTCGAATCCGTGCGGATTTTTGGAGTAAATGCCCTATAGATGTCCCTCCGGTGACGTCGTACTCGACAATGGCGGGGAATCCGCTTCTCGCGCTTTCGTCTCTCCTCTGCATTTTTCTCGCGCCGGAGCTCGTCGTCGGAAAGGGGGGGTTCCGGAGAAAAGGGCTTGAAGAGGGGACGAAATCGGGAGGTGGGTCGGTGGTGGTCGCCGGGAATGGGACGATTTCGAGCGGGAACGGGACGTTCGAGCTGGGTTTCTTCTCATTGGACGGGGGCGCGAATTGGTACCTGGGAATATGGTATGCTTCGATCCCCATTCCGACTTACGTTTGGGTGGCGAATCGGGGAAGTCCCGTGAAGGGGGGGTCGGGTTCGGCGGTGTTGACCGGCGACGGCCGGTTGTCGGTGACGGACTCTGGTGGGGTCTCGGTTTGGAGTTCGGGGAACCGGCGGTCGGCGGTGGCGGTGGCGCTCATGGAGACGGGGAATCTGCTTCTGTTGAATGGGAAGGGGAGGAGGGTGTGGGAGAGCTTCGATTTTCCGACGGACACTTGGTTGCCGGAGATGAGGATGACGAGGGAGAAGGGGATCACTTGCTGGCGGAGCCCCTCCGACCCATCCCCGGGGAACTACTCGCTGCGGCTCAAACCCCCCCTATACGGCGAGTTCGAGCTCGTCTTCTCCGGCGCCGTCCCGTACTGGTCGACGGGGAACTGGACGGGGGAATCGTTCGTCGCCGTGCCGGAGATGACCGTCCCTTACATCTACTCCTTCCGGTTCCAGAACCCCTTCACTACCTCCGCCTACTTCACCTACTATGCCGCCGCCACCGCCGCCGGCGGGACCCGCGTCCTCACGCGCTTCGCCGTCGACTCCACTGGCGTGTTCCGGCAGTTCGTGTGGTCGTCCCAGACGGAGCACTGGGACATGTTCTGGGCGCGGCCGGAGTCCGTCTGCCGCGTCTACGACCTCTGCGGCGCATTCGGCCTCTGCGCCGCTGCCCGCGGCGGCGTCGCCCCCTGCGACTGCCCCCCGGGATTCGCCCCCGCTGATGCCACCGCCTGGCGGCGCGGCGACTACTCCTCCGGCTGCCGCCGGGAGGGGGATAACGCTTGCACCACTAAAGACGGGTTCAGAGAATTGGGCGCCGTGGTATTCACCGGCGCCTATAGCGTCGATTTCCCCGGGACGACACGGGGCTCCTGCGAGGCAACCTGCTTGAAGAACTGCTCCTGCGTGGGGTTTTCCCACGCTCGGAGCAGCGGGTTCTGCCGGAATTTCTACGGTCGAATCTTCAATCTACGGAACCTGACGTCCGACGCCGCCGGGGACCCCGAGACCCAGATTCTCCATCTCCGGGTGGCGAAGTACCGGAACTCCGGCGCCGAGAAGCGACACCAAAAGGGAGTTTTAATCGCCTGCGTTGCCGCTTCCTCGATTGCCTTCGTCATGGCCGTTCTCGGATTAACTCTCCTGAGGCGGAAGATCGTGAAGGGGGAGAAGGCCGGGAAGAACGGAGATGACGAAGCGGCCCTCTTCGCCGCGATGCAGCTCCGGGTGTTCTCGTACAAGGAGCTCCAATCCGCGACCCGGGGATTCTCCGAGAAGCTCGGGCATGGCGGCTTCGGGACCGTCTTCCTCGGCGAAATCCCCGGCGTCGGCAGCCGCGTCGCCGTGAAGCGCCTGGAGCGTCCCGGCGGCGGCGGCGAACGGGAGTTCCGGGCCGAGGTCTGCACCATCGGCAGCGTCCAGCACGTCAATCTCGTCCGCCTCCGCGGCTTCTGCTGCGAGCGGGCCCATCGCCTCCTCGTCTACGATTACATGCCCAATGGGGCCTTGAGCGCCTTCATTGGCCCATCGAGTCGGTGCCTCAGTTGGGAGGCCCGGTTCCGGGTGGCTGTCGGGACAGCCCGTGGCATTGCGTACCTCCACGAGGAGTGCAGGAACTGCATCATCCACTGCGATATCAAGCCCGAGAACATTCTGTTGGACTCCGATTATGGGCCCAAGGTGTCGGACTTCGGGCTGGCCAAGCTCATGGGCAGGGACTTTAGTCGGGTGATTGCCACCATGAGGGGAACGTGGGGGTATGTCGCGCCGGAGTGGATCTCCGGCGTGGCGATCACGGTGAAAGCCGACGTGTACAGCTACGGGATGACGCTCTTAGAGCTCATCGGCGGGAGGAGGAATGTTGAGGGAGGGCCCGACGGCGGTCCAGCCGGGGATAAGTGGTTCTTCCCGCCTTGGGCCGCAAAGGAAATCATAGAGGGCCGGGTTGAGGGAGTAGTGGATCATCGGCTCGGTGAGGAATACAATCGATCGGAAGCAGAACGGGCCGGGCTGGCAGCAATTTGGTGTATACAAGATGAAGAAATCGCCCGGCCCACAATGGGAACAGTTGTGAAGATGTTGGAAGGGACGGTGGATGTCCCAGTCCCACCGGCCCCACAGTTACTACAAGCATTAGTGGGCGGAGAGTCATTTGTAGAGCCCGGTGTGGGGTTGAAGTCCCCACAGGGTTCATCATCGTCCAACGGCCGATCTGTCGGATCGCGATATCCGAGCGATGCATCCGATTGAATTTCCCAATCTCAAAGTGGGCCATGGATTTTGCATCGTACCATGGAGCCCATCGGTATGCACAACCAATCGCTTGTACATTTTTCTTTCCAACTTTAAACAGTCCATGAAATCTGGACTGAAGCCTCCATGAATCCAAGCTCCATCCCAATTAGGCCTAATTTCTCTTACACAAGCCTTCATACACTAATTAAAAACAATTTTTTTTTAATTTTCTTTATCATATAACATATAAATGCCCTGTGAGTTTCATGTTTAGTAAAAATGAACCAACCGGGCTAGCAATGGCTCTTGTATTGTACAATGTGGAGTAGTTCTTGAGGCCAAAGAGTTCAGTGGGGAAAAGAGCTAAGATGAATAAAACAGCTACATTTATTTGGTAGAATGTGGGCCAGAAAGTAAACAATTTCTCAAGAAACCCGAAAAAACTAGTGAGCATCAAGACGATATAGAGAAACTTATAGAAGACCTTAAGCCCATCTCTCTGCTTCACCATTTTGATTACTCTAATGGTGGGTGATAGAAGGATGGTAACTACAGAGCGTAGCAGGGCAATGAGCAAGATGAGGCCATGGCTGTTGTCACTGTTCCACTGTTCCCATAGATTGTATGGTACTCTGAGAAGTTCTTCACCGAGGTGACGAGAATATTTTCCTCATACCATCGATTTTTAACGCGAAAATACGGCCATGACTCGTCATTTTTGCTAGTTTAAATTAGACAGAGATAATGAGCCAAAACGGGTCCATGGAATTAAGCTGGCCGGCTCGCTTACCATCCTCTCCGAGACTCAACCCTGTAAAAAACCCGAGTCGGACTCGTCCGAGTCGTACAACCAGGAAATAAAACACACCAATCACGTGTTACACATGTCACCCTTTCATTGGCCACAAACGCTTATGTTTTATAGCTCACCGAAGTTCGGACTTCGAAATAATTACCTATTAAAAAATAATTTAAGACGGATTACCAAAAAATAATTTCGCACTCGGTGGCCGTTTCGTAAAAATCGAGAAAGCGGAGGACGGTTTCGAAATCTGGGTTCACGCTGTGGGGACAGGGGGGGTCCACACTGCACAGTACAAAGCAGCATTCTTCCCTTTTCGTGCATGAACAGTAAAAGCCGCGCGTCTTTAAAACGCAGCGATTTGTACAAAAAAAATAATAATAATAAGAGAGAGAAAAATAAAAAAGAGATAGAAGAAAAAAAATAATAAGAGAGAAAAAAAATAATAATAATATGAGAGAGAAAAAAAAGAGTAAATGCGGGCATGTGCGCGGCTTTTTTCAGAGAGAGAGAGAGAAGGGTAGGGAGGGAAAATTAAAAAAACTTTTTAATGCGGTCCAGCTGCCTCCGGCGGATTTGAAACCCGGACTTAATTCCGGCATATAGAGCGCCGTGGCTTCCCGGGTCCGGATATTTCACGCCCTCTGGCGGATAAGATCCCGACATCTGGACACCGCCACGTGTCGGTTCTGCCCTCCCTCTCGGCTCGGGGTCGCGCCGGCTCGAGCTCCGCGGCTCCGTCCCTCCTTTATCGTTTGCGTACTCGCGCGAGTGTACTCCGCGACGGGGCGATCTGGGACGTCGGACGTGGCGGGACGGGCAATAATGGAAGCGAAAGGCAAGTAGCACCGCTTCCGTCACTCGCGCGCGTGGCTACTCTCTCTCTCTCTCTCGACGGGTCCCACCCGACGAGAAATCCGGAAAGGGCGGGAACGAGCGAAAAAAAAAAAAGAAAAAGAAAAAACAAGCGGGAAGGTGGGGGCCCACCTAATGTTTTCGGCTGTTTTTCGCGATCCTCGTACGGGCGGGGCCCACGGCTTTGACGACAGGAGTGTGGGGTCCGGTTCTGAAGGGGTTAGTACTTATTAGTTAATACTTAAAATAGTTGTTTAACGGGGAGGGGGGGTCTGCTTAATTTATGTGACCTTTGACTTTTCGGAGGCTCTGATTAGACTAAGTTTGGTTTAGCGAAGGGGAGTGCTTGAGGGGAAGATTTGATTAATGTGAGGGATTAGGGGGAATAATTTAGTGATATTCGTTGGAGTTATATATTAATTTGTTCGTGTTCGTGACAGAGAATATGATCTAGTGACAAAGGCATCGTTTGAATGAGAATGAATGGAATGAAAGAGCACTTATGAATATCGTGGTTTATGACATAACACAATTGCATGGGGTTTTTTTTTTTTTTTTTTTATACAGGGCAATTGGGAACAAAGAATATACCCGCCATGAAGCTTACTCTATTCAAGCCCGAATCCGCTGGCCAAAATGCAGCATGGCCAAAGCGAATCATGGGGCGCCCAGACACGGAACTGCCCGTGCGGGGCTTGGGGGGGTGCCCCGTGACTCGCTTTGGCCACGCTGCATTTAGGCCAGCGGATTTGGGCTCACTTTATTCATACACACACTTCTTAGATGGACTTGGCCTTGTTTGTATATGTATGTGTGTGTATGTGTGTGTATGTGTGACATGGACTTTACTCTATGTATATGTATCATGTATATCTATGTGTTTCTGTATATATGTATGAGTGTTTGTATCCCTGTTTATCAACATTTGTGTATAAGTGTTTGTGTTCTTGTTCATTTGTGTTTTTGTACAAGTGTTTGTATTTTTTTTTATCGACGTTTGGGTATGTGTGTATGAGCGTTTGTGTTTCTGTTTATCTGCATTGTATGTATATGCGTGTTTCTATTTTTGTCTATCTATGTTTGTGAATGTGTATGAGTCTTTGTATTTTTGCTTATCTTCATTTGCGTATGTGTGTATGAGTGTTTATGTTTATGTTAATTTGCATTTGTATCTTTTTGTATGTGTGTGTATTTATTTGTGTGTTTGTGTGTTTGTGTTTTTGTGTGTTTGTTTTGTGTGGCAGTGTATATGTGAATTTTGGGTATGTTTGGGTATAAAGAGAAAATAAAGTCATGAAGTGTATGATTACAACTATTTTTTCTTTTTTCATTCCTTAGATTAGTGAAAATTAACTTAAATTTATTATACATATATATTTGTTTATTATTAATAACCTAAACAGGGAATATTATGATATAATAAACTTAGCACTTTAATCTAAAACAATGATATAACACAGAAACATGTCAACCCTTTTTGGAGTGGCCCCAGGAACTGCCCGTGCGGGGCTTAGGGGTGTCCCGTGATTCGCTTTGGCTACGCTGCATTTTGGCGGGCTGATCCGGGCTCGGCCCAATGGTAGTGTTTACAAAAGCAGAGTTTCTTTTTCTTGTGTATTCCTTTGCAAAGTTGTGTTATGTTCCAAACTGTTAACTTCAAGGGCTTTCAAAATCAATCATTTTCTAGCCCCAAATTTCCTCTCAAGTCAATCTCAAATTCCAAACCATCATGAAATAATATATTGTACAACCAATGGTAGAAAAACTGCTCGCCATAATTGTTGTATGAAAGACACCCGAGTATCAACCTATCAACATATTGCATGTTGTTTCCCATACTTAAACATCAAGGTATTTAAAAAAAAAAAAACACTCCCATGTATTCAAATTTATGCTCAAGTCACTACTTGGGATGAAAGAGAAATCAAATGACTTCTAAATGAGTTTACTTTTTAGAGAACAAGTTTTATTCTAAATCTTAAACCCTAAATTCTAAGCTCTGTATCAAGTTGTTATAAGAAAATAACAATTACCTACAAACAAATCGGACCGATCATTGGGCGGTCTATGGGCGAGCCGGGCCACCCAACAGGTTCGCATGGTTCTTCGAGAAATTCGGTTCTCTAATTTGAACGGTCGAATTGGTTTAAAGTTTAGGGTTTAGGGTTTATGGTATAGTCTGATCCGATTCAAGTTAGATTCACTTGACTTCAACCAGGTCGAACCGGCCGGTCCAGTCCAATTTTCAAATCACTAAGTACGACATAATAATTATCTATATAAATTAAATGCTGATAAATAGTAGTAAATAAAATTAGATGAATCCTTAAGTGGTACTTAATTAGTATTTACTCAATTTATTTACTTGTTGATTCAAATGCTGTGTCACAAACAAAATAAATCCTGTCCTAACAATGTTAATGAACTTATAATTTTTTTTTTAAAAAAATTACATTAAATATCAGAAAATAAATCTAAATATGTAATTAAGTCGTCTAATGTCACAAACTATGATGATCCGAGACGCGACTCCGTAACGCCAATCCGACATCACGTCGGCATTAATGACACGTATCGCTCGGGTTAACGTCACCCGCGACGCTAGTCGTCGCGGTTCCTTCACTCGGATCGTCAGAGGACCGACTACAGAATCCGAAAGAACCGTCAGTCTCACACGCGTCAACACTTCTTCGTGCTTATCACATCACTTTCCGCCCTCGCTTTGACTCGAACTCGGAGCCAGAGACTCTCCGTTCGGCGTCGCGCCAAGCCGGCTCGGCACCCCACGCGAGCAACCGGCTGCACCCGGTCGGTCTCCCGGAACCGTACGGCAGCCACCGAGCGTCACCGGTCATGCCTCTCACGGCAGTTAGTTGGTCAGCATTTAATTTGCTCCCCCCCGTCTTCCCTTCTCCTCCCTCTCTGCTCTATCTCACTCTCTCTCTCTCTCTCTCTCTCTCTCTCTCTCTCTCTCTGCTCTGTTTCTCAAGTCCACACACAGGCCTTTGTGCGAGATCTGGAGGAATTTCAAAAGCGACAGTGAGGGAAAAGCCTATCCTATCCTCGCATTGGTCCTTGATCTTTCCCGCTTCGTGGAGTGGATCCGATTCCGCCTCGGAATACCCCTCTGGCCGGCGAAACCGCGGCATTTGGCCGGACGACGGCGAGCTGAAGGCTGGAGTGATTGGATCGGGTGAGTGCGAGATTGTGTCGTCAATGCGTGTGAGTTTCTTTGATTTTTTTTGGTTCGGTGTTGTGGATTTCTGTGTTGGTGCGTCGGGGAATTGTGTTTGATTGAGTGGAGAGGGATTGGATTTCGTTCCGGATGTTTTTATTTGATTGGAGTTTTTGGTCAGTGATGGCTTCTTGTGCGAGTTTTTACTTCCGATTGTTGAATGCGATTTGAAATGACTGGAAAGATCGTTTTGTCTACTGGTCTTGCGTTATGAATTGGTTTTTGAGTTGATCGCCCCGGTAAGGGATTCTAAATGAAATAAACGGCATTTTCTTTTCGTGATGCTTTTATCCGAGCTTTGATTTTGTATTATTGAATTCGATTTATAATGAATGTTTCTTTTTTAAGTTTATTAATTTATTCATAAGTTTTCTCTGTGAGATTGGGAAAACTTTAGTAGGTTCCATTGTCACGCATTTTATGTTTCTTCCCTGAGTTTTTCGTTACTATCGCATTGAACTTTTTCAGCTTTCCTTGAATTTTTTTTATATTTTAAAGAATTGCTTGAATAATTTTCACTCGGATAAATTCAAACTGTTTATAACCTCATTCTTTTGCATTTGCGTTTTGGGATTGTTTGGCGATGGAAGTGACAAATGGGGTGCTGGATTTTGGTGATTTGCATTCTTAGTCGGCATTAGTATTGATATTTCGAGGATATTCTCAAGCTTCTTTTTTTTTTTTTTAAGATTTCTTTCCTTTTCTGCTTCATGCATGTCCATCGGCAATTGTTTTGACTGCCTTCGTTTGTTTAAAATCTGCCGTTGATTGATTTCGTTATTGCTTTAAGCATTTTCGTTTCTTGGTTCCGAGTTTTGGCAGGAGATTCATGACTCGGCTTAACTGTAGCGCACACTTGTTTGCCTTCACTCTTTTTATCGATTTTGATGTCGGTGGAGTGCAGTTCTTGTATAGTTCGTTCGTTTGGTTCCTGATCCATTGACGTTGTCTCGAGCGCACATTGCTCTATGGTTGTATTTTTTTTTTTTTTTTTTTTTTGAAAATCACATTATTGTTGGTTGGAGTTTTTACTTCTGTTTCTTTTCGTTGTAACGCCTAGACCGGTTGCATCGTTCATGTGACTTTTTGTGTGACATTGCGAAACAAAATTTGCTTTATTCTTTTAAGCATTTGCACTTTGTACTAGGGAAAAGTAGAAAGAGTTAGTCCGTATGTTCTTCATACATTCAAAATTGACGTACTAGTTGAGCCGCGGCTTATTGCTTTGGGAAAATGTTTTCTGTCCTGATGATTTTTCTTTCAAACTGAGTTTGATTTCTGATCTATTGCCTGTAACCAGATACGGCATGTTATTGAGACTGATACATGTTGCTTTCTTACCAAATGCATGTGGAGTTAAAAGCTTGATTTTGTATATTCTTTTATTTTTTTCACTTTTTTACTTCCAAGAGGTTCAGTGATCATTGCTGGTAGGTTCTGAATACTGTCACTAAATTGTGGACATGTGATGATATCTCAGTTCTTATAATATGATTCTTTTTTTATTCATGAAGAAGAAACATGCTGGAAATCCCCTTTTAATGTCTGTCACTAAATGAGATCTCTCGTAGCTTGTTTCCACCGTATAATGTCTGTTGTCATTGATGCAGGCTCTGCAGAGATGGAAGTCATTTAACATATCAACGTGTCTTCTCTAGTTTTTTGTAAGTTTTTTGTACTGAAGAGTAGCGCAAGATGTTGGAGACTGAATTGTGTTCTTCTCGAGTTCTGTCACCTTGTCGAGAAGAAAGTGGAGATGAAGAACTTTCTGTGCTTCCAAGGCATACAAAAGTTATTGTTACTGGAAACAATAGAACAAAATCTGTTCTGGTTGGCCTGCAGGGTGTGGTAAAGAAGGCTGTTGGCCTTGGTGGCTGGCATTGGTTGGTAAGACACTGAGAAACCATATACTCCCGTGCTCGAGCTTTATGTGGGCTAATTTTCGTTGTGTTATATTATGGAACCTTAGGTACTGAAGAATGGAGTGGAAGTAAAGCTGCAAAGGAATGCTTTGAGCGTGTTAGAGGCTCCTACTGGGAATGAAGATGACGAAGACGACGAGAACTCCTTCTGCAGTAGTTCTGACATGGGTGAAAAAGAAAATGATTTTTGTAAGTCGTCATCCTCTCAAGAAATGTAGTTTAATTTATTAATCTCGTTAAGTAGCTAAACCACTTTTGTCCATTTCATAAATCTCTTCAACAGCCGGCCTTGATTTCCAAAAAACAAGCAAACCAAGAGCTCGACCCACGAGACCATGGATGTCGTCGGCAAAATCAAGCAGCCGGAGTAGTTACAGAGAAGTTCAGTCCAACCCTTATAAGCCTCCACTGGTAAGAGAAAAAAAAAAGAATAGAAAAAAGACGGTTCTATTATACATTGCAGAAGTTCAATCCAACCCATTTATTAATAAGCTGTCTTGGAGGCTTGCAGAGAGTGAATTTGGCTAAACTCGAGACTGAAGCATTATGGAGATACTGGAAACACTTCAACCTTGTGAGTACCTGTATTCATTTTGCTTCTCTTCTTACATGAATATGTTCATCGATGATTCAACCAATATTGAATTCTTTTCTTTTTTGCCTTGAAATGTATCTCAGATGAGCATCAATCCAAATCCATCCAAGGAACAGCTAGTCCACGTGGTCCAGCGGCATTTCTTGTCACAGGTTTGCTCTTCGAATTTTCACCCTCCTGAAAAAGCTGTTACAAAGCCCTGCTCCCCCTTGCACATGACTTCTATGACAGTGGGGCAACGCCATTCAGATGGTTTTTGTCATTTTGCCCATCATGTCTCAGGGACGTCCCACTCTCCATCAAAAATTATCAGTAGCAGCCTTTTTTGCATCAGGCGCTCGAACTGGTAATTTTTGCCGTGGTTGGAATCCTATACCATCTGGTCTGCCATTAGCCCGCAACGGCTACGGTTCCAACCTCCATCATGTGCCAGTGTGGGAGGAAGGGGGCCCCGGGCGCTGGTGACAGCAACTTTCCTCTCCCTGAGCTTCTCTCTTTCCCTTCTAAAACTCTTACCATTTTTTTCCTCTGCGAAACAGCAAATGGATGAGATTCAGGTGATTGCTGGCTTCATTCACGCGGCGAAAAGGTTGAAGACTGTTTACACTTGAAACAGAGAAGAGGCGACAGCGGGGACCATTTATCTACGTCAACGAAGGGAAGAGAGTGGTACGTAATATGAGAAAAGAGGGGATCTGTGGGATGTTGGGGGTGTCTGGCCCTTTTAGTGTTTTGTATAAATATAATATACCTGTCATGGCTCTTCAGCTTAGTTGTGTATTTATGTATGTAATGTATATTGGCCCCTTTCTTTCTCCCGTGTGAAAGCAGGGCTTCTAGTAGGAGGAGAATGTTGTGTGTGAGAAACCCACAGCTACTTGTTAGCGTGTCTACTTTGATCTAACCTTTTTTTCAACTGTTTTGGAGTCCACAATCTCTGGTTCTTTTGATTTTTTGGGAGGGAGTTTGAAAAATGTTATACGAGGTGGAGAAGGAAAGAGTGGTTTTATTTGGGGGAAGGGGCAGCGGTGTAAATTAGGGTGACGAGTAGGGTCATGAGGGGAACGACGGAAGTTCATGGCTCCGAGGTCGAGATATTTTTCGGGGGAGGGAGAATCCGAGGCGGAGGCCAGGCTGTCGTGAGCCACGTGTGTGGTCGCTGTCAGACAGCTGGTCTGATGTCGACGACTCCCCATGCCAAGATCTGTGCCCTGATTCTGCTCCAGATTTTGTTGTTGGAATTATTTTGGCACTTTTTGGCTAACGTCAACGGGTCTCGTGTCGGGGCTTATCCTACGCTCCACTCCACGACGAGGGGGACCCGGATCCGCTGGCCACAGCCATTTATGGCCAGCGTACGCACGGCCAATGGCGGAGCGCCCAGGCACAGGATGCCCGTGCGGCACTCCACCATGCGCGGATCCGGGTCCCAACCGGGTCGTTTAACAGACCAAAAAAAAAAAAAAATTTAAACCGGTCAAAAATTCGAAATCCGGTTCGGTGCACGTCCTAACAACCCTTTATTATTGGATAACTATATACTATTACAATATATATATTTTTTTTGTCTAATTTTTTTGGTGGACTAACAACTATATATTATGTATAGTTATAACTCTGTACCATCTTTTGCACAACTCTAGACTATTGCAACATTTTTTTTCTGTGGTGTAACAACTATATACTACGTTTAGTTATAACTTTGTACCATCCTTTGTTAACTCTATACCATTAGAGCATTTTTTTTTGTGTTTTAACAACTATATACAATGTTTAGTTACAACTCTGTACCATCATTTGCACAACTCTATACCATTGAAGTATTTTTTTTTGTGGTATGCCAACTATATATTACGTTCAGGACCAATTCTATACCAGCCTTTTGGACAATTATATATTACATTGGTACACAACATTGTACTAACATTCGTATAACTATATACCATTCAAAGGCAACACTGTAGTGCCGAACTGGACGTGCGCCGAACCGGATTTTTGACCGGTTAAAATTTTTTTTTTTTTTGGTCGGTTGAACGACCTGGTTGAGACCCGGATCCGCGCATGGTGGAGCGCCGCACGGGCACCTCGTGCCTGGGCGCTCCGCCATTGGCCCTGCGTACACTGGCCATAAATGGCTGTGGCCAGCGGATCCGGGTCCCGACGAGGGAGGGAAGCACAACTTCGAAATTTGAAAGCCGAGTAGCCGACACCGGTTTTAAATTTTTTACGCGGTTAATTCAATTCGGACAGTTCCAAGGCATTCGTTTTTTTTTTTTTTTTTTTTTGGTTGTACTCTGTATCTACTTTACTGCCCTTAACCGGTACGTATTGATACAGTCCCATACATGACCTGATACAACCTCTGTATCAGATTTTGGGGTCCCGGGATACATATATACGGTCAGCCCTGATTACAACAAAGGAGAGATAATACAGAGGACAATAAAGGCTGAGATGTTGCTGATGTTACTAAGCAGATGTCCGCATGCAACACTTCCCCCCTCAAGTTGGGGCACGAGGATTAATAACGTCCAATTTAGTAGTCAAAATATTATATTGTCGTTGCTTCAGTCTGTGGTGAACATTGTCCCAATCTGTATCTTTGATGGAACATATCTTAGTGACGATGACCCTTGCTTGAATATGACTTCATGGAACCGGACAATAAGTTTCTGTTTGGCGAACTCGTGAAACACGACTGGAGAAATGTGTAAACGACTTCATTGATCATTGTTGCAATGTAACTGCGTTGGATGCGAGGGATGCATATATGGGCCATGGAGCCATGACTGGCAACCTTGACAACAATGGTTTTGTTTCTCGGTGCATCACGTAACGAGTAATATGCCCAAAGAAATCAACTCCTACAGTCCCTCAGTCTGCTTAAAGATGTCGAAATTAAGTATATCAGTCTAATCCGGATTCTTTCGGAGATTTTTACTACATACTTCCCGCCGTAGGGAGCAAAAACACTACATTTTACCTAGAAAGCACTTTCAAAATCACCTTTTTTTTTTTTTTTTTTTGTAAAAAATCATTGATATTACTCTGAAATCAGTACTTCTCCAGGGAAGCACTGGACTCCTAAAAATACACTACTTTTTTTTTTTTTATGGGTTTTTTTTTTTTTTTTTTTTTTTGTGTGTTTTGTTTCTGTGTATCTTTACTGATGTTTTAAAAACTGGACCGGACTGGTCAGTTTGACCCAGTTGAACCAGATTCAGAGGCCAGTCCGGTTCTTATTGACTCGGTCCAGTTCATTAACTGGGTTTGACTGAAACCGAACTTACTATCCTTTCAATGGCTGGTCTGGTTTTAAGACATTGACCATAATGTTGCACATTAAAATTTTTTGAGATTTGTTTGGTTGGAGCAGGATCCTACTACCCATCTTAGTTTGGCTTGGGATTTACTACCCTGAAGACAGTGCCTCCCTGACTTAAAACCCTACTTTATCTATTCTCTTTCATTTCTTCTCTCTCCTCACATTCTGTTTCCCCTATATCCTAATTCAACGAAAATTTCATTGCAGTTCAAACAAGCATTTGAGACTTAAAACTCCTTAGGAAGGTGAATATCCAATTACAAGTCCTTTTATGTATGCATCAAATCTGTGGATTGTTCAAACCTTTGATCTTAAATCTAAGTTATTTGGTCTTTTACCCATCCAAAGAACAGTGCTTGCAGATGAAAAGGAAAAACTTGGTATTTAGGGAGAGAAAAATGGTTCTGGTTGACTGACCATGCTTGGCCACCCAAGTGTTAATGTACTTTTTCAAAGGCAGGGGCAAAGTGGTAAAATAGATAACCCATTTACCCCTGAGGGTGATCCAAACTGGTCAGTCCACCAGGCTCATACTCCTCCAAGAGAAAATCCAGAACTAAGTGCACAAGTTATGTGGGTGTTTAGATAAATTTGGGACTAAGTTCACCAGTTATCTGGGTCTTCAGAGAAAATCCAGTACAAGGTTCATAAGAGGGCACCACATGCTTCTTTCCTCTGAAAAGTATAGGTACTAACTCTATGGGTGGTAAACTAGCCTCACTGGATCTTCTCTGTTAGAGAAGCAGTTTATGAAAAGTGTTTTCATGTTATCACCCACCCACAAGAGAATTAAAGGAAACATACAAAAGGGTGGTTAGATAATCTACAGAGATTTGGCAGTTTGAGATTGTAACATCACTGGATGGAAATGGTAATACAGAGCTCTTCAACTCTGTCATTACACAGGTCTCGCACATATTAGAGCGGGACGTTATACATGCTGAAATCTACACTCACCATTTGGTGGACTCAGTAGCACTGGTTGAAGCACAAGAAGAACCCCCTTGATTTGTTCTCTAACTTGCCCTTGGGGGTTCCCACCAAATCATCTCTTATGGCCATCAGGGAACTTGTACCAGGAGATTCTGGTGGTAGGATAGCATTCTCAGAGGTGAACACACGTGACGGGATTGTGGTTTCAGGTGGTGCATGAATAGTGAGGTAGTCCAAGAGCATTTGCACTATTTGGCTGAAATTGGGCCTGGAATCAGGATCTTCTTTCCAGCATGAGGTGAGAATCAAAGTCAATTCCTCGGGAAGGTTTTCTGCACTAGGCCTGACATTCTGACCACGGCAAAGAGAAATTTTGCAGATAAAGAGTATGTAAGAATTTTGACATAGGAGTTTTAAGTTCTTAATAGCTATAAGTACAGGAGTACTGAGGATAAAAGAAAGAGATGTAGTAGAAGAATTTACTTTAAAAGCCGCTGCATATGCAGCTTGCAGGTTTGACATGCCCTCAAATGGCATTTTATTGTGCAGCAACTCCCACAAAACTATGGCAAAACTGTAAGCATCAACCTTGTGATTGTAGTGCTTCTTGTCGCCATGCCTAAGTGTGACAGTGCTGTATAACTGTACGAAAAGAAAGCTTATCGTGACTATCCAGCGGATAGATCCAAAAAGTAGAAAAGATAAGGACTAAAGAACTAAAAGCAACCTCAGGGGCCATCCAACGGTATGTGCCTGTTTCAGCAGTCATCATCTCTGTTAATGTCTCTTCTCTAGCTAAGCCAAAGTCGACGAGTTTTACTGTCTTCTGATCTGCTGTTAACAGCAGGTTTTCTGCCAAATGAAGAAAGTAAAATAAAACATGAGCTTATATTTGACATGTAAATAAGATATTACTGCAAAATATGTGTCCAGTCAGTTCTATAAACTCTATTAGTAGCTTGTTGGAGTACTGATAAAAAAAATTTATATGCTGAATCAAAACTGTATTTTGACAAAAGAAGTTACAGAAAGCTTGTTTTGGCTCTAGCATGTATGTGATCTTGCCCGTGCAAGCAGGTGTAGGTCATGTTGTTAAAATGACAATTACAACATTATTCGCAAATAATTAGTAGATGTGTAGCTGTTAAACATAGAAATGAAAATTTAACTTTGACGCAAAGAAGAAAGCTTATTTTAGAATGAGTATTATGTAGAACACTAGATGAATCCATAATTTCATAAAAAAATACAAATTTCTTATCATCATGTGCCCCCCAAAATGAAAAAACTCTTGAATGTCACTTAATGTATGCTAGATTATCTTAAATGAATCAACACAAGCAAAATAAATTAAATTTCAATTAAAAGTTCCTGCCAACCAATGAAGCTCAGAAGCAGCTTAGTGGCAGTATGAATCTGTTTGAAATGAGAGTTCATCCTGTTGGCACCCTCTTCCTATGAGCAAATGTTGTAACAACAATGAACTATTCCTTCTTTCAGTGCTCTGCTAACATATGTCTTGCACTCAATCTAATGTAGTAGGGTAATGAATAAAATACCCCAGAAAGATATTATATATTTTCAACTTTTACTTCCCATGGCTCTATCTGCCCTATGGAAGAGGATCATTAGTCCTTCAAATCCAAACACTTTATGCAGATGGAGATGTGATCTTTGGTAGCCTTCTGAGAAACTTCCATGGAGCTTATTGGATTTCAAAGAATGTTTTACTGTGTGGGGTTCTAGTGCACTATCAAAAATTTTAAAAACCAACATCTGATGCTTAATATTACAAAACATAACAATAATAATCCTAATGTGGCTAAGCTCTACATGCCTAACAATACAGAGAATTCAGCTGCACAATGAGCTGAGATACAAGCAAACGGTTCATATGTGGTTTGACCACCGAAACCAGATGAGTCAATCTCTGGAGAAATTCCTGAGCCCTAATTATGCTTATGGCAGAAGTAGAAGAACAGAATCATATTGAATCTTTCCACAAGCATATGCAGAGTTAAATGGGAGGTCCAATGATGAGCAAATCCGATCATCAGTCTAGTGGCATTCGCAGCCAACCATAACTTGGTTTTGACAAGTTTATGATACAGGTCAGTCAGCATCTGAACTGTCTTGCAGGATTTTGCTATGTTGGATCGGCTCTTCTTACATCAGGTTCTTTTCCTGGCCCTAAAAGCCAAATCAGGTCTTTTTATTGACTTCATATAGGCTGAGATCAACGTCAGAAATGCCTTATGTTTGAGAACTCCTATACCTATATTGTTGATACATGACATTTCTGAAGAAACTAATGGAAGATGGATTTTGTGTATCTGATTAGGTGAAAACAGTACCAACTTTACTCTTTTTTTATTTGTATTTTTAGTATCTTTACTAGTACCAAAATTTATGTGGATTGACTATTCTCGAATCAGAGATCATTACCACTGATATTCTCACAAAAGCAGTTTCATGAATCCCCAATGGTTCACAAATAGTGAAATTGCAGGGGAAGTTAGCAAGTCTCTGAGATGAGTGTTTATCATTTTGCTCAAACTCCGCAAATGCTCGAGGATGAGGACCAAGTATGGCATCCTCATGAAACATGAGCCAAGCTTGGCCACCTAGCTTAGGATGATTTTGACACGAAATCCAACCAGTCGTAGGGAACCACGCAGAAAATGAATCCCAGCAAAAATGGATACCTAAGCCTAGCTTCCCAAGACAATATTTTACAATCATAATAACAGAACTCGTACCTGGCTTGAGATCACGGTGGATGATTCCATGCGAGTGCAAGCATTCCATGGCTCGAGCAATATCCAGAGCAAACCCAACTGCCACACGCATGTCCAAACTCCTGGGTCTCATGTTCAGTAAGTACTTGCGCAAGGAGCCGCCTTGAAGAAGCTCAGTGACGACCACCATGACTGGCTCATTACAAGCTCCGATGAACTATCGAGCGCAAGAGATAGAAGCAATCACTATTAAAAGCTCTCGACAAACCGCATCAAAATCAAAGTAAGAATAGATTAAAACTCAGAAAGTCCACACCTTTGGACCCAGTTCAACTGACCTTGACCAAGTTCTTGTGTTGAACTCTGGACAGCATCGCAACCTCCCTCGCAAATCGGGCCTCTCGCTTAGCAACCTCTTCTGGCGTTTCTCCTTTATGCACTATTTTTATCGCCACATTCTGGTTTTTATACCTGAGAAATCGTCCCATCAAAACAAACCCAGATTACAAAATGGTAACATCAGTTCCCAAAGCCAGATTCCGTATTTTTATCAGACACCATGAAAAAATTTTGGAGGAGCAGATGTTGTACTTACTTGCCCTCGTATACTTTGGCATGAGCGCCTTCTCCAATTCTGGGTCCAACGAACAGATGCTTTGGGTCTATAAGCCATTTCAGATCCAGCTGAAACTCGTCAACAGCAGAGAAGAAGTCGTTGCCCTTCGCATTCCCAGATTCCATTTTTAGTAGATCAAGGTAGCATTGAACGCCTACCCACCTACGAGCATCGCTCAATCATGGCTTACTGTGCTTCTGCGTACCGGAGCAACGATAAAAAAAAACTGAATACGTCCTTTATAGACGAAGCAGAATCAAAACATGCTCTGTACCCATGGCCGCTTTCCCAACACCACCAACCTTCTCCAAATCAGACCTCATAAACCCAGACAAATATAGACGAACCCACATGCAGGCCAATCACACACAAAAACCAAAGCTACCAAAAACTATCTCAGAATTTGGGAACTGGGGAGAGAAGTTGGGAACCGAGTAATGACCACTACAGAGCAGTACCCAGATATACACACCGAATTCTGAACCCCCTTCCCCCCCCCGAAAGCACTGAAGCGCAACCCCCTTTCCAACAATAGATCTACACAACCCAGAAAAGCTGCAGAAATCTTGTTGGATCTTGTAACGCACCCTCACTCATTATCTCCACAATCTAAGTAGAGGGGCACTGAGCCCCCTTTGTCAAAGGGGAGGTGATAACATATATCATTTATTAATGAGAAAAGATGCAGAGGCAAGACATGAGAGGAGTCCATGAAGATACGTTGCACACATTAGTTACTCTATTAAAATCTCGGGGCCAAAAACAAGTCATGGGCACATGCAAGCTGACCCTCGACATGGGGACAACCCACCCATAAACAAGATATTTCCAGGATAAATTAAATAGATGCTCACCCTCTCTCTCTTTCTCCCTTAACTTCTCATTAACTTCCTTACATTTCACTTTTCTCAGAGTTCACCTCCATTGAAGATGCAAGGAACTATCCTCCCGACAATTTCTGTACCATAAAATGCTTAAAAACTGGCTTTCAATGGGTTGAGAAGATTCTTGTTGTTCATGTAATGAAATCAGTTTATACAGATCTGCTTTACAAGATAACAAGCATAAACAGAAGTGGCCATACTACTACTCTCAGAGTCTTTTGACAGGCTTGAGCTTAATTAACTACTTCCCAGATGTATTGTCTGGGTGGGTTCTGTCTGGAAGAATTATTGGACGCTGTAGATAGTACTTAGGTACTGTACTCATCCAGACATGAGATCACATGCAAGAGCTCGGTGAATACTGACCGATAAAGAAACCATTTTTTATAGAAATTCAGGCATGGGCTATGGGATCTGAAACCATTTATGCTACCAATAAAGTCAAATAAAAATTCACCTGTATCTTGCCCTTTCGCGAATGGGGACAACTGCAATAACTCCTCTCCTATAATTGAGAAGGCAGCTCTTACTGAAGGTTATCTTTTCTTTGCAAACCCCATGTTTCTGTCAGAAGTGATGTTTGCACTTCTGCATCGTTTTCGGATAATAAAACAGAGACTATACCGCACAGTCATTGCTTCTGTGCTTTTCTTTCTTTTTTGCCTTTTCATTCTGATACATTGGAACTATACCCAGTTACCCCAGACATCATCATGTTGCTAGAACTCGAGACAGAACTCTCCCAGCAATTTTTATGGAAAGTATAGTGATTTGGGAACTTGAACTTGAAAAACTAAAGGTGATACACTGTCCCTTCCACCTTAGTAGAAGTTCTTCATATCAAGACTTACATGTGAAGGTACTAATTCATACTATTTACAATCAACAAATCCAACCCAAGTTCCAACCAATCTTTCTAGCGATTTTCAATTATGATCGGCTGACCTTTACATTGACAAATAATCAAGTGTCATATACACGAAATCATCTTCCTGGATTCAATCTGTTTTGTAGATTATATACCAAAACCTTCAATATTTTTTAATGTTTTGTTGTATGCCCCATCGTACTGTAGGGATGTAAGCTTAATTGCTCTGATAAGTCCGCAATGAACTTGATAAAATTGTCAATCTTATTCTTAACATATTAATGATTTCAAATGCAACCCAAATTTTATTTCAACAAGAAAATATTTCGGGCACCCAACTTTTATAGTAGGATCTAAAATTGTAACCATAAATGTCATAAGAAAAAACCTGTAATAATATTGCTATTTGGATACAGACGCTACCAATCTAATTTATATAGAGTTACAATCAGCATCATCAGCGGCGTTTATATATACAAGCCTTCAGCTCTGGCCATTCAATTCCCTTTCTCTCTTTGCTTTGCTGTTCCTGACAGTTACCGAAGAAAATAATGAAGGTCGGAAACATGACTGCATAAAACTTAAAAATGCTTTAAAAAATATTAAATAAAACCTGCATCAGTGGGAAATGTACCTTCTTCTTGAAGAAAAATAGAACAAACATTTTATTCGAGAAGTCCTGCATGGCACAAAGGCATGTAACTAAAAATGCCGAAGAGCAATTTACTCCATGAAAAGTTCACAGGTAAAAAAGAAAACCTCAGAAACAGACGTAAAGCCGAGTTGTTGGACGGCTTTAGAGAATATAACTGGGTCTGCTCCACCATTGTTTGGATCAAATCTGCTTCTTACTTCAGCGATTAGAAGCCAACCACTGCACAATGCTTTAAAATACGGATGAGAGTAGGGTGCTACAAACACAATGCATCAATTTGGAAAACAAAGGGCAACAATAGGTTTACAGACCATTTCTTGAGAACTCTAGGCGCTTCCTGCAGGTAACTAGGATAGTTAACCCCCATTAATGAAAGACAGAAGACAGCAACATCCACTGATGAAGTACTGAGGGGTGTCTGTGCACAAGATAATAGTGTGTCAAGGGATATTGCAGCACTTGCACCCAAATAAAGGACCAGATACGATCCAAAACAGCAGGCTGTGCCATTCATTCATTTTAAAGTACCCATACAAAAACATAAGCAAGGAGTTATATGAAGAAACAAAACAAGGCGTAAATACATATTCCCAGTTGTGTGAGAGTTCTAGGAAGATTCAGGTTCTCAACAGGGTAAGTCATGCAACCTCGGGAGTGATTCCCTTGGTGAAGACATATAGGACTGCTTCTTGATAGTGATTGACACAGAGTAATTATGTTTAAAACAGGAATAAAATTTATCTGAATAATGAGTCGTTTTGCATCGTCGAATAGGAATGTGATAGTGTACTCAAGATGCCGGAATCATAATCAGAATCCCATAAGCATCTAGGACGGGCTCTCTCTTACACCCTAGAGTGCCAATTATACCTGATCAGCTTAGGCTGATGTGCTTCTGGAAGCGCATTATACGTTAAACATTAGAAGATAGTAGAAGTTCTATCTTATGCAGCTCAACTGTCGTTGAACTCGCACTCAGTTTTGCTTGACATGATGTATATGTTTTATATGTTGAATTAAGTTTGCATATCATCTATTAACTACATCTACATGCCGCACTAGCTACTGAAGCACTAGATCTTATCCCAAATATTCTGCATAGAAAAGAGGCCACTTTAAATTGGGCCTTTGGTGTCTTGAAATTTGGCAACTATACGAGCAGAATTATATTGTAGTTACACAGCAAAAAGCAAGTTAGAGGAATTTTAGTTCACGCCAATAGAAAAAACTACAGACTGAAATGAATGTAAGAGAAACAATAAACAATTACTTTCGAGTCTAATAAGACAGTTAAGGATACATAAATCTTACAGATTATCTGATAATATTCACATCACAGATAATGCTTAAATCAGATCAACTGCCTATAGAAGATAAAGATATGGAATGCTTGAACTTACTTTTGACATGTCACATGCAATTACAGATGGATCACTAGAGACAAGGTCAATGGAGAAGACATTGTTCTTTACACTTTTTGCAATGCGAGCATCTCCTGAAATATTTTAATTAAGATAAACCTTGATGATGGAAAGTTCTACAGCAGGAATAATTTAACTGTTAAATTGAACAAGAACACACTCACCACAGCCAAAATCAGCCACAACAAAGGAAGGGCTGTGATTTTTAATCCATTTGATGATAATGTTAACAGGTTGCTGTGGCCAACGTGACATTTGCTCTTGATATCCTGAATGATACTAATAGTCGTGGCAATGAGATGATAATGATAATCTCTGTTTTAAGTAATGTATTAAAATATATATTCATATAAACCAAAATCTTCTTCCGTGCCAGTTAGAGAAAGGAACAAATGAACGGCTCACCACATCAAACAGTGAGGGATCCTTTTTGAAAAACTGAAGTGCTTCATCTCCACTGAAATCCAAAAAAAAAAACAGGATACACAAAGACATGAATCATACTGTTCTTATAATAAACAATCAAATTTTTTTTTCTAAAATTTCATGAACAATCACAAAATTTCTGAGGGAAACTTTTTATTATGTATTTGAAACCTAGTGAGAGCTTAATAAACAGTAAGAGGGAGAAAAAGAAAAGCAAAAAAAAAAAAAAACACAAAGAAGAATTACCAGCATGTATATAGCTTTTCGTTGATCATCCTAAAATGCCCCCCTTGCAATCTAGACCTCATCTGCATATCCGTTACATTATGTTGTCAAATTCCCATACACAAATAAATAAATATATAAATACTAAACAGCATATCAGAAATCTAAACCAATTCAATCATCTCCAAAATCAGTATTTGCCCTTCCCTGATGAAATGATTCACATTATATCACTAATATTTCCAAGTTCCAAATGACATCATACGAAATTTCTAGACTTTAAACCAGGCTCTGGGTGTTCCAATTTTAAATTGCCTCTGACCAAATAGAGAAAACAAAACCCTTCCCCTTGACAGTTTATACTCAGACAGCAACAGCTGAGACTCCAAAGCAACTAAGATACGTAGTTTCTTTTTTCATGGATAACATAAAAATACCAAAGCATTCAACATCCGACAAAGTCTCAGTCAGTATTTCGAAACTTAGTTTATGGCCCTTCCCCTAGACAGATAAGTCGATGTACACCCCACAACTGAGACCTCAAAGCAACGACGATGCGTAGTTTTATTTTTCCATTGATTTTACAAAAAAAAAACAACGCTTGTAAAAATTCCGGTCAGCGTTTCGAAATCTAGTCCGTCTCTCTGTCTTTCATTTTTTCACTACACAATAACATTACCCTAAAGTCGATGTACCCAGCAAGGGAAGCAAGTAAAACAACGATATGAGGGGGAAAAAAAATATCAACTATTTACTTTATCGAGAAATGTGGTGCCTTTGGTTTTGCAAAGAGACCGGCCAAGTTTCTCATTCGAAGGCACGTCGTCCTGTCTCTGGTCTTTCTTCCTCCTCTTTGAGTTTCGCCCTCCCTCCAGCGAAGGAGATGCTTCGGTTCTATTATCCGAAAATTTGGCTTTTCGTCGTCTCTTCTTCTTCTTACTGCTACCACTAGCATGGGATGTTGTAGCATTCTCGAAGCTCCTTTTCCTTCTCCCAGTATCGACCTTTTCTTTCTCCATCGTCGAAACTCTGTAGAGAGCCCCGATCACATCCAAAGCACCAGAGGAGAGCAGGGAGAGCAACTTTGCCTACTCTGTATTCCAGTCCTCGAGGGCTTCCCCTTCCTAGTTCAAGCGGCGTTTTCGCAGCGAGAGCACCGAACCGAACCCGGACCACGAGAAACTTGGTTTTCTATTAAAAAAAGCGACCCGACCCCGGAAAGTAGACATGAGTCTAAGAGTCTCTATTCTTGAGGAAAGACAATCTCAATCCATCATTTGTTTCTATATGATTTATATGCACCCTCTTCCCTGCAAATGATAAGATTGCTCACAATTGATAAAATAAACATTAATTTTAACCCATCTTAAGCTTTATAATTTTTATTTTCAACCTTATTTATTTTGATTTATTATTAATGTGGCAGGGAGCTAGAGAAATCTGTGGAATCACTCCCATTTTCCACATGTTAAAATTTTAAAAAAATGAAATGCTAAAATAATGTTATAATATATATATATATATATATAAAGTATAATCAGTTCAAAGACAAGGTGAGAGTAATTTCTATCTCATCTCATGCAAGAGGCAAAGCTAACCTCTAATCTGAGTCTGTGCATTCTTCTAGTCTTGAGGCATTTTATACTTTGCTGCAAGACAGGGAAACGTCCTGCAACCTTGAATGTGAGTAGAGAATCATCAACGACACAGTTTCTGCAAGCAAAACATAGTTTAAAATAATCAAGAAATAGCTCGAGATGCTAATGCCTCTATTTATCTACAATTCTGTGAAATTTTTATTTTGCAGGGCCATCCTTTTAAGCTCATACAGGAGTCCTGAACAGTTGGATCACCAATTAATTAAAGCGCCAGAGTTCAAACATCCTGATTTAAATCTCGAAAGTAGTAAACTAATCCTCATAAAGCACTTCCTCCTGGAAAAGGACGCTGATAGCTGAACGAAGAAACCAAATCAATTATAACATTTGGAAAGACTTCCAAGGTTCACCTTTCAACTTGTCTCCCAAATGTAAGCTGCTCAAATGGACTCGCTTGAGAGATACCTTAAATGATACTTGCAACTGCACGAGGAGAATAAGCTAAACTGTTTTATGAACAGGAATCAGTGATGTGTATATTTGACTAAAGAGAATGATCCACGATTAAATGAGAAAACTAGTTATGTTGCAACATTTAGAGATCATCCATGGCCAGACCTCCTACCTTTCAATTTACAGCTGCATGGTGTATGCAGTTCAAACCGATCTATGCATTGAGAGTGCATACTTGAAACTGCACAGAAAATACAGCAAAAAATTTTATTACACAATCACGAGTTTATTGATATGAATATTCAATGCTAATATATTCTACTTAGAAACTCCAATATATCATACCTGGGTACTAGGAAACACAATTAATCTATACAATACAGCAACCTTTGCAAATGACCAAGAGAATGCCAATTAAAGCACAAATATCCTTACTTCTCATCATGACTCTTCCTCCTTCATGTCCCTTCCTATAACTATCAACATTTCATGGATAGATAAAAATTGTCGATGGTGTTTGTCATTTGAAACAAATTTGTGAACCTGACCACCACTTTCTATCCAGCTACAACCGGGTACCCTGTTACAACATTTTGTCCTCATCAATTTTCTCATCTGAGATACCTGGTTCCAATTTCCCGCTGAAGCATACATGTTAGACATGAGCATATAATTAACAGGTTCATCTGGCTCCATAACAAACAGCATATCAGCAGCCCACTTAGCTAACTTAATGTTACCATGGACTTTACATGCCCCTATAAATGCTCCTAACATACTTGTGTTAAGTTCAAAAGGCATTTTGATCAATATCCTGTAGGCATCTTCCAGACCACCTGCTCTCCCAAGAAGATCAACCAAACAAGTATAATGCTCTGAATCGGGAATCATTTGGTGATCTCTTCTCATTGAATCAAAATACTGCAGCCCTTTATCCACCAAACCAGCATGGCTGCATGCAGAAAGGACCCCTAGGAAAGCAATTCTATCTGGCTCGACACCCTCAAATAACATTTCGTCAAACAATTCTATAGCTTCTTTGGCCAGGCCATGAAAGGCATAAGCACAAACCATTGACGTCC
Organism: Aristolochia fimbriata; assembly: GCA_019845555.1. NCBI lineage: Eukaryota > Viridiplantae > Streptophyta > Magnoliopsida > Piperales > Aristolochiaceae > Aristolochia > Aristolochia fimbriata. The sequence goes on from CM034083.1 coordinate 2,316,400, forward strand.
ATGTAACAAGACTAGGCTTAGAGATTGCACTGAAGGACTTAAAAGCACTAACAAGAGAGCCACCTTTATAGTAAGCATGAATAAGAGCATTCCCTATTGATAAGAAAGCCTCTAGTCCATTTTTATATGCATAAACATGAAGTTGCATGGATTCATTAAGGGTATCCATATTGGCACAAGAGCTAAGCAAGCTAGCCAATGTGAGCTCATCGGGCTTTAAATTTTCTCTGAGCATTTGCCTAAATAGTGCCAGAGCCTCCTCACCCTTCCCATTTTGTCCATAACCAACTATCATGGTAGTCCAAGATACAGAATTTTGAACATTCATCGCATCAAAAGCCTTACGTGCATCCTGTATTTCACCACATTTAGAGTACACATCCACAAGGGCACTAGCCACAAGAACATCACTGCCATAAGATAATTTAACAATCATGCTATGTATCTGCATTCCTAACTCGTAAGAACCCATAACACTGCAAGTGTTAAGCAGAGTAGTAAAACTAAAGTCATCTCCATTTAGATGTTGAGAAGTCATTAATTTGAATACCCCAAATGTTTCCCTTGCTAATCCATTCGAATTATAGCAAGACATCATAACATTCCATACCACTAAATCCCTTGAGTCAAGTGTATCAAAAACCTTGCACGCGTCTGCCACATATCTGAATTTTGCATATAAGTCTAAAAGGGCACTACCCACAAAATTATTAGAACCAAAGCCCAATTTTGTGATACAACAATGGACTTGTTTCCCGACCTCAATACTCCACAGTTCTACACAAGCAGCAAGAACACTAATGAAAGTAATGTAATTGGGCTGAACCATTCCAGCCATCATTCTTTTGAAAAATAACAGAACCAGACTCTCTCTTGAAAAATCACCAGTCACTTCCTCGACTTCAACCAATGTACATCCCACATTATAACTGTTACTTATTAACCCAGAAATGATTATATTCCATGAGACTACGTTTCTGTTTGGCATTTTATTAAACAACTGGAACGCATGTCTGAATTCCCCACATTTCAAATACATGCTAAGAAGTTGGTTTTGAAGAGATTGTCCACGGGCCAACCCAGCTCTTATTATCCACGAATGGAGTTCTTTACCTTGACGAACAAACTTCCTTTCGGTGAAGAACTTCAAGGCGTCAGAGCAAAATGAAGAGTCAATACGAGAGCCAAAAAAAGAGATGTCAGGGGAGAATTCACATCCAACAGATGAGCAGAACCTTGCATCTTTGGGACTTCCGGCGTTTCTTCCATTGAAACCTTCCGCAGTTTGAAAAACGAAGGAAGAGCACAGCGCTGGTATCGATAAATGTCGCTTGAAATACGAGACGACCAAGGGACACAAAGTAGCTTCCGCTCGCATAGGAAGTAAAAGCAACCGGGTCACTAGACAGAGATGCAGCAGCCGGTACAGAAACGTCGGAGATCCTCTGAGCACGTTACGTACTGCAGCCAAAGCTCTCTTTTAGTCTCTTCCCTCCAGATTTTGAAATTGTTCGTGCAGTGGATATGTAATTATGATCAATAAAAAATAGTAATAATAAAATCTACGTAAATATTTTTAAGAAGGTCCGGTTCTGGGATTATGTTTTATATAGTTAAAATGGCTGGAGCTTCGTGTATAATCTATATGATATAATAAGAAATTCATGAATATTAAAAAATTAGTATTTATTAATATACATTAAAAAAATAACATAAAGGCATTTTAAATACATTATTTATTGAATGTAATATACAAAAACAAAAATCTATTAAATAAATTAATAAATTAATAATAATGTATTAAAAATTATTTAAAAAAAAAAAAAAAAAACAGTTCTTCATTTTTTTCTGTCCCCAAAAATCACAACACCCCGATCCAACAGAGCCGATATTGGATAAGCAAACGTAACAGGTTAAGACTTTTCAACGCTCGTCGTCAATGGCGCTCGGTATTTCAGGCGGGAGAACTCGTCTCTGCCCCTCAATCCTCTCTCTCTTCGATCACCCGCGAACAACAACACCCTCTTAAGCGCGAGGATCACAGCTTTCCGCCGGGGGCCGGACGAGGAGCTTCTCCGAAACGTCATATCCATTCTCCTCCACCCCCTCAAATTTCCCCCTCGCCGACGTCGCCCCCTTCTCCTCCCAAATAAGTCCTAATTCGAGACCTCCGATTAACTTCCCCGCCTCACCAGGATCACCAGAACCGCCGATGATGACGAGGGGGCTCGTGATCCGGGACAGGCCGACGCCGGTTCGGCGCCGGACGCTCTCCGCCTCCTACGCACAGCCGTCGACGGGGTCGAAGATTGCGGAGACGGCGGGGAACACGGCGGCGGAGTGCGCGGCGGTGTGCTGCTGCTGCCCCTGCGGCCTCCTCGACCTGGTGGTGACGACGTTCGTGAAGCTCCCCGGAGGGCTCTGCCACCGCGCGATCAGGAACAGCCGGCGGAGGCGGCGGGCGAAGAGGATCGGGCAGGGCGGCGCGCTGAGGCGGCCGGAGATGGAGGAGGAGTCGGACCGCCGGATGATCTTCCCCATCGACGACATCGTCCCGTGGTCGCCGGACAGGTCGCCGTCGATCGTGGTGTTGGAGGTGGAGAACGAGATGTGGACCAAGTTCTACAACAACGGGTTCTGGCGGAGCATTTCGGAGAGAGAACGGCCGGAGATGTGGGATCCCGTCAGATGAAGATAACAGAAGAGAGAGAAAGAAACAAGAATGAAAGATGCCAGATAGTAAAGAAAAAAAAATAATAATCTGTTTACGTTATGCTTCGATTTTTTCGATTTGCTTGAATTATATATGATTTTATTGAATTCCCCCACTGTTAACTCTTATTTGAGGCTGAGACGTGGAAAGACCAAGGGACTCTTTATCCCCCATAGCTCCCCTTCAAGAGACCATGGAATTCTAGATCCATACCTTGCATATATATGGAGGTATGTGACAGCATGAGCCACATCTATTGCTACATCAATCCGATCAGCCAAGTTGAGAGTTGTCCTATATATATAAACCTGCATTAGGATCACAAAAAGAGCTAGTATTTATTTTTGTTATGTTCAAATTAATAATCTGGCCCTATACAAAAGATTTCAATCTATAGTACATTAAATAAAAAGAACTATCAAGAGATGATTAACAAATACCAAAACTTCTAAACCTATTAGCACAATCAACTCATGTCTAAATTTCTTCTAAGAGCTTGCCAATGATTATTCACATGTGAAAGGCAATTCAGAAGTTTTCTTATTAGTTATTTCTCACCTTGAAATGAATGTTTTAATCATTTCTAATAACCAAGTGCCATTGGCTAGTCACTCTCACCAACATGCGGCGGAATGTTGTGCCTTTACAACATTTGACGAGGTGGGCAATGTCAACAAGTTCAGGCAAGAGCATATATAAGGCTCGTCTATCCACATGTTGGTCTCACAAAGAGAGAGAGAGAGAGAGAGAGAGAGAGAGAGAGAGAGAGAGAGAGAGGGGGGGGGGAGAGGGGGGAGAGAGAGAGAGAGAGAGAGAGAGAGAGAGAGAGAGAGAGAGAGAGGGAGAGAGAGGGAGAGAGAGGGAGAGAGAGGGGGAGAGAGGGAGGGAGAGAGGAGAGAGAGGGAGGGAGAGAGGGAGGGAGAGAGGGAGGGAGAGAGGAGGGAGAGAGGAGGGAGAGGGAGGGAGAGAGGGAGGGAGAGAGGGAGGGAGAGAGAGAGGGAGAGAGGGAGGGAGAGAGGGAGGGAGAGAGAGAGAGGACCTGTTTCGATTATTACCCGTTTACACCCCTAGGTACGATGATCTCCAAACTCCACACTGGGAAGCGACGAAAATGGACAGGGGGCAGGGCCCTTGACGAGGTTATTCCCCATTTTTACTCTTTTTTCAACAAAGTAGGCTGAGACACGGAACGACCACGGGACTGTTTGTCCCCGTCATACATGCATGTTGAAGTGCCTACAATCTGCATTGTTATCAAGCTCCCATTCTCTTATCCCTCAATCACTAAAGAAAAGGAAAAAAAGGAGTGTTCACGTGACAGTTAAGAGTCCTTAAATTTCTCCCCGTAAATTTTAGATTCACCTAACTGGCGGAGACAGGGAGGGGCAAAGGGGGGCCATGGCCCCCCCAAATATTTCCTAAACCCTTATATAGGGTTAGGCCAACTACTTTAAAATATAATATTATATATATAGAGAAAGAAAGAGAGATGGAAAGAGAGAAGGAAAGAGAGAGGGAAAAAGAGAAGGAAAGAGAGAGGGAAAAAGAGAAGGAAAGAGAGAGGGAAAAAGAGAAGGAAAGAGAGAGGGAAAAAGAGAAGGAAAGAGAGAAGAGAGAAGGAAAGAGATTAGGAAAGAGAGAAGGAAAGATAGAAGGAAAAAGAGAAGGAAAGAGAGAAAGAAAGAGAGGGAAAGAGAGAAAGAAAGAGAGGGAAAGAGCGGGAAGAGAAAGAAGATTGGGAAAGAGAGAGATATTGCCGGGAAAGAAAGGAAAGAGAGAAAGCCATTATTGTTGTCATTTAGGAATATTGTCTTTTTCATATTGCCATTATTAGGAAAGAAATATTGTCATTATATTGGAAAGAATTGAAAGATTTATTTAAAATTATTTATTAAAATGATTATATTTAAAATGAAATCCATTATTTTTATTAAAATTAAATATTACATTATTTACATTATATTTATTATTTATTATTTATTATTATTATTCCTATTATTTAGTTATTTATTACGTTTATTATTATTAATACCATTTTACATATTATTATTTACCCATATTATTGTTTATTATTATTTAAAATTATTATTAAAATTTATTATTATTATATGCCATTCATTATTATTATAAATTTATTACATATTCTTATTATTATTATCATATTAAATTATTATTATTATTAAAACATTATTATTATTATTTTTAGTTATTATTTACATATTATGTACAAATGCCATTATTATGCCTATTATTATTATTATTGAAAACCCATTATTATTGTTCATTATTATTAATAATACAAATTTAATGCTTTTTCACATTAATATTATTACATATTATTATTATAAATGTCACATATTATTGTACCATTATTATTACATACTATTATTAAAATTATTACATATTATTATTATTATTATTATTTTTATTATTATTTATTATTAATATTATTATTATTATTATTATATTAATATTATTATTATTATTTATTTATTATATATTAATATATATTACTTATTTTATTAATATTACGCTTAATATTAATATATATTTAAGAGAGAAGAGAGAGAAGGAGAGAGAGTGAGAGAAAGTGAGAGAGTGAGAGAAAGAGAGAGAGTGAGAGAGAAAGAGAGAAGGAGAGTGGAGAGAGAGAGAGAGAAAGAGTGAGAGGGAGTGAGAGAAAGAGTGAGAGGGAGTGAGAGAGAGAGTGAGAGAAAGAGAGAGGGGAGAGAGATTCAGAGAAGAGGGAGAGATGGAGAGAGAGGGAGAGAGAATATATATAATATATATATATATGATATATTGTATTATATTATATATTTTTTACATTTTATTTTTGGCCCCCGCAAGAAATTTTTCCTGGCTCCGCCATCCTAACCTTACTATATATAAAGTAGGATTATAAATTTCTCAAAATAGTTAAATTTTAAACATAAAAATAAGAAGCTTTCATTGATAGAAAGAACTCATTCTCTTAATAGAAAATTGAAGGTAAACTACTGAAGATTAACTTTTGAGCTCATCTTCGATTCGGTTGATCTACCATTTATGTAAATCTCACTTTTAAGAATGATATTGATTTTACACAATATTCTTAAAAAATGGTATATATAAGAATGATATTGATTTTACACAATATTTTGAAACAATCATGCCCAAAACATAAAAGATATTTTTTATTTTAAGTTTCACTAGTGTTTTCTTCTTTTATTCTTCTCATATATACGTACCTTTTCAATATGTAGACATATATAGTAGTGTAACACGCACGCAGCCAAATACAACCCAAAATTTGTAAAGATGGACGTTGTACATTGTTCATCAATTCGCGCGCGGTTTAAAGCAGGCGCCACCAAAACGCAGTCGTGGAAGCAGCATCGTCTTCCCTGATGATCTGGGTCGTTGTCGCCGTCCAGAACCGAAATCATCGTCGTCGGAGGCCAATTCCCTTAACTGGGACGTCCTTGCAGGGTGCAACGCTTCCGAAGCTTCCGAAGCGTCCGGCGTCGTGGCCCATCCTTCGTACAGTTCCCGGGCGGCGACGGCGAGTTTCTGGGTACGATGATCTCCGGGAGGAGAACAACCGGAGTATTCAGTACCCATCTCCGGCTCTTCCGGCGTCGTGGCCCATCCTTCGTACAGTTCCCGGGCGGCGACGGCGAGTTTCTGGATACGATCATGATCTCCGGGAGGAGAACAACCGGCGCATTCACCCATCTGCGGCGGCGGCCGCGCCTCCTGGCGGCGCGGAAGGTGTATTAATTTTTCCGGCGACTGTACCAGTCGTCGTTCAATCGTCTCCTCCTTGATGGCGAAGGCGTGGAGCTGTCTCTGTAGTCCCTTCACGGATTCTTCCAACTTGGCCAGGTGCTTCTCCAGCCACTCCACTTTGCTTTCTAGCAATATTATTAATGTTCCTAATTCCTCCTTCGATACCCCGCCGAGATGGTGGTGGCGATCGAAGCTGTGAATCGATTTCATTTCCGGAGAAGACTGGACAGTAGTGCTTGAGTGCGTTCCTTCACTCGATCCCCTCCTCTTTTATAAGCGTAGTTGTTGCCTTGGCTGTTATTTTCGGGTGAATGGAGGGACATTATGTAAGCCATTCGCATGCGCCCACGTGCCACTGCGAACAGCCCACTGCAGCCCACTGCGAACAGCTGTGCGTACCGATACGCACAAGGCCGGACCTACCTACCCCACTTACCACCAGTGCTCCGGATTTGATGTTCGTCTTCCCTTGTTTTGGCTACATAAAAGAAAAAACGTTTTGCTGTAAACTTTAGGGTCTAAGACTGAAATGAAGATCCAGGTTTCGGTAAAATTAGGTGTGTGAATCAAGCCATCCACCAAAGCAATCTTTCGCAGGGAACGATTAAGGAGAAGTTTCCTCTTTGACTGACTGATTGGAGTAACGGGGCAGTCGAGTCAAGCGAAAAGGGTTCTCATTTTACAGAAGAGGAAACTCTTCTTGGACACTTGTCTCTTATTAATTGATACCCACGTTTGCACAAGTAAGAATTACAAGTCACCTCTCTTGATCGACCTGCACTGCAGATTGCAGGCTCCATCTTAGAGGCAGGAGTTCTATGAAAAGGTTGGTCGAGAGATATATGACGGCAACAGCAGTCGTCGTTCCATGCATGCATCTTCTCCTTGATGGCGACCATCGCGTCGAGCTGATCACTTTGTAGTCCCTGGTCGATAGAATCCACCAAGTCATTTGTATCCTCGCTCGGTTCTCTTCTCTGTCGCCCTTCACGGATTCTGCCACCTAGCTTCTCCAGCCACGTACTCCACTTTGCTTTCCAGCATTAATGATCCTTTCTCCTTCGATCCTCCGGCGTGATGATCGAAACCCTGATCAATCGATTTCATTTCCTCAAAAGAGGAGGATGCTTGAGCTCCTTCCTTCTCTGATCTCCGATGACTATGAAACATGAGCTAGCCTTGAGAAATCATGGAACGCCATTATTTTTATCATCCCCTTTTACTTCAGGGATTCTACATGTGGCTCCGATCAGTCAGCAGAATAGATCTAGTATACACTTAATTTGTCTCGGTAAACTCTTATATTTTTTATTTGTTTAACATTAATTAATGGTTATGACATACCCCTTAAGGGCCATCTAATCCGAGGTTCGAATTGGGTAACCCTATTAATTAAGCACCCACCATGGTTTGTACCCACTTAATTTGACTCTAATCCAAGGTTATATATATAAATAAAGTTTGGATCAGGTGGTGCACACTAATAACTGGTCATTTTAATTGATTATTGGAACCCAAATTAAAATAAATCAAAATAAAAATGTAACATAATCAGATGAATTGTAACGACCCAATGGACAAGATAAACCAACGGTCAACAGGCAAACGATAGCCAAGGATGATGATGAGACTATACTTATGACTATTTCTTTTCTTAATTATTATTATTATTATTTCATATACCCTGTCAATCGTCTCCTTCATGACGACCATGCATGGCGTCCACCTGTCTCTGCATGCCCAGATCGATGGAAGTCGCCGAGGCTTGGAACCACGAACGGGTCTCTTCTCTCTCGCCCTTAACGGATTAAGCTTCACCGGCACAGGATAAAAAATAAGAATTGAAACAGGTCAAAGAAAAACATATGAATGGACAGTGGAATGGAACCACGTAAACGATACCAACAAGGCACAGATGTCTACATATATATGTTGGGAAGATAAATCTACAGTTTACAAGACTATTGTATAGTTCATTATTCAATTTCTCGGTTAATGGTACCTGTTGGGTTAATGTTTCTTAGACCAAATTAACCAAGAAATATATATGGTCCACCGGTCCAATTGTTCATGTTCTTATCTTGTACAACTGTAAATAATCTTAAATATTGCAATCCTGTACAACTTGTATATATATATATATATATATATATATAAGAAAACACCAGTCGTAATAAAACTACAGCAAGCAACAAGTAGGAAGAGCTTTATTTACAATAGTTACCAGGGAAGACCAATATAACAAAATACAAATTTCAGCATCAATTTCAGGAAGCAACACGAAAAAATGCTAACTAGACAGAGCTACTGCTGGGATTCGTCATCTTCAACTTGCACTGTTGGAACGGAACGAGCTTGCACTGAGGCGAACACAGTCGTATTACGGGGAAACCAACGACGAATAATTCGGAACGAGAGAGACGTTGCCGATAGGGCCGGCAATGAGCCGAGCAGAGCCAAACTGGCTCGAGCTTGGCTCAGCCCATAATACATGACCTCCAGTTCGAACTCGAGTTCCATGGCTGGGTTCAATTGTTCGAGCTTGAGCTCGATTCTCTAATTGAGCTCGAGCTCCTTTTTAAATTATTCTAGTTAAATTTATATACAATTATAAGCTAATTACGTATGCTAAACAAATAATTCATAGAATTTTATAATTTTTTAGTTAATTATTAATTTTGATTAATAAAATCATTGATAGAAATTTAAAAAGATAATTCTTCAAAAAATCTTCAAAAAGCTAAAACATTACACTAATTTTTAAAAATATATAACTTAAAATACAAACGAGTCGGTTGGTCGAGCTTTGATTCGAACTATCTAAAGCTCAAGCTTGACTCATTTAAATAAACGAGTCTTACTCAAGGCTCAAGTTTGATTCGATCTCAAAATAATTCAAGCCGAATTGAACTTTCACCGAGTCGAGCTCAAACTATTCACAAGTTGGCTCGGTTCAGTGCCACCCCTAGTTGCCTAGAGAGACCAAGGAAAGCTAAGAGTGCGAGAGCCAAAATCAAGTTCTGATATATAAAACTCAACATTTAAATTAAAGCTAATGTAAGATTTCACTTCCTATTTAAAAGAAATTCCTACAAATTAAGAAAAAAATTCATACAATTAAAAATAATAAGATATAATATATTTTCTTTTAAATTCACGTTCACATCTAAATTAATGACCTATTAACTCTGGCGACCAGACCTGGACCACCTCATTTAAACAAGTCACATTATATTATTAATTATATGCGCAAATATTACCTATCTTACACACAAAATTTTAAAAATAAATGAGTACATATTAGGGCTATTTTTTGTTAATATAAATAAAGTTTTAACTCAAATTTATAAAAAAATATTTTTTCCCATATTAGGCTAAATTGTTTTGTGGTGACTCGTGCAACCGGCCGGTTCAGAAACAAACAGAAATATGTTTCGATCTTACTTTAACCGGGTCCAATTAGCCATTTATGTCCTCCAAATACAAAGATCCAAAATTGGGTCCCACTACCACATCAACGATTTAAAGGCGGGTCCCCCAATCCGGTCTTTGATTTAATGTGACACCATGACCATCAATTTTCCTTGTGTCTTGACACCAACGGAACATACTCCATCTAATCAGAAAAGACATCTCATCCAATCTAGTTTAAGGTTCTCAAATCCTCCTTCATTTGCCACGTATTACTTGATAATTATATTAATTATTAATATTTTAATAACTAAAATGCCCATCGAACCGGTAGTATGTCTGGTCGAACTGGATTGGACTGGGTTAGACCAATGGTTAAATATTTTATAAAAAAATATTCCGGCAAAAATCTTTCGTTCGCGAAAAGGCGTGACTGATTAATTCAGCTGAAATAATAGAAAATTTTAAATTTTATAATATAAAATTTGAGAAATTTTGCAGGTGCAATCTCTTAACTTTTCTCTTATTCAATCTAAAATCACTGTTTTCTGTGATTAGCATATCATAATGGTTTTAACGGGTTGGACCGGCCGGATTGATTTGGTTTTTGGGACACTCCTAATTACTTTAATTATTAATTTTTTTGAATTTTTTTTAAATTTTGGTCCAAGTCTGACCAAGTTTAGATAGACCTGACCGGCTTAGTTTTGAATTTTGGTCGTGTTATGAGATAAAATAAAGTTAATTATCTTATTTGGCCGCGTGTATAATTTTACAAGGATTTTTAAGTCGGAAATCCCGCGTTTTGTGTTAATAATGTAGTGATTAATCTAATTAATTAACAACTAGGTTCGTTGAAGTTATCGAGGAGACAAAAAGCTGGACTTTGTTTAAGTGAAGTGTACTTTACGAGATACTTAACCACTAATCATTTGTTTAGCCGTATTACTATTGTCATCAGGGTGGATTATTGGAATGAAGAAATGACAAAAAAACCAAAAGCGGGCCCGCCCTCTGGTCTCGTGGCGTGTGGGGTCCATTAAGCCGGAGTTGCGGCGCCGGCGCCACGAGATTGGCTTACGGCTTTTTGTCGTCGGGTGCAAGTCTGAAACTCGAAAGTCAGAACGTAGGTAAAAAGGCTTACAGCCGAGCTCCTTCCGTAAAAAGCGGGAAAGCCGACAGCTTTTCTTTTTGGATTTATTTTGTAAATGAGTGGGGGCCGCGAGCTAATGTGCGCCGGCTGTGGGACCCCGTCAACTAACTCGTAAAGGCGGGGGCTGAACACGATAGTTTTGTCTGCGGCCGTTGGACAGGGACAGTTACTGAAGTGAGAGTCATCTGAGACGCCCTTTTAATGAGAATTTTGGTCGCTTCCCTCTTTTAGTCGCTCAGCACTTTTGGGTACACTAGTTGAAGACTATTAGAGGCTTAAAAGCCGAGTACAGCGTTTTTCAGATAACAATTAGGTATGAAATTAAAAGAGATTGTGATCACCTGGTGGTGGTGACACGAGATTTCATTCGGTGCCACATGTACCCATTTGTATAGTATTTTAACTCCACGACATGTTGCAATCTGGTTGGCGACTCTTACAAAGAATTATTTAAAAGAATACTATATCATCAGAGTCGTCTCATGTGCTTCTCATGGTTAAATTTTGATCTATATACTGATGTTTATCGGAGCGCATGATAGAACGTTCCTCGGATTTTCTCTGGGCTTATAGCTGCAAAAATTGCAGCCGTCATTTCTACCGGTCGATATTCGGTTCCCCCCGGAGAAGAATTTCCGGGCGGCATGGGGAGTTCAGGGAACCAATACGGCGGGCGCAAAGCGAAAGCCGGCCCCGAATACGGCCGGAGGACACCGGACCGGTCGGAGTTCTCGCTGAGCTCCTCCGACTCAGGAAGTCGGAAACCGTCCTCGGCCTTTCGGAGAGCTCCCAAAACGCCCGAACGGTTCGAGTTCTCGGCCAGCTCGGCCGAATCTAATGCGTCCGGCGGCGGGAGGCATGCGTCCGTGCGGAACCCCGTGAAGATCCTAGCCGGGGCGCTAGTGGCGTGCTTCACTCCGCCGGAGACCAGATCGGAGATGGGCGACGGGGACGCGGAGGACCTCAGGGCGCGCTCTGGTAGTCCCTTTGACCGGTTTCGTCTCGCGATTTTTAATTTGTTTTGGATTGTTTCTGTTGGGGGATTGGAGTTGAAAAATAAGTTTGTAAGTGGATGACATGCAGACTTTTTTAGAACTAGATGCCAAAAAGCGATTTTTTTTTTGGCCTGCAAAAAGGATGAAGTCTTCGAAATGTTGTTTTTCAAGTTGCGATGAATGTTTGAAATTAAATTCGTGGTAGATTATGAATAGTTGTACGATTTGTTGACTTCGATTTTGGTGCATGGCATACGTGGATTTTTCCGAATTTGATACCGAAATGTTAATTTTAGAGGTTATGAATGTTTGCTGTGTGCTTAAATCCAGTGGAAAGATCTTAATTTACTTCTTTGTTGATGAATGTTTCGCTACTCTTGGCTGCCAAGGAATGATAAACTTTTTAGGCAGCTCGAAGTTCTGAAGCTTAATGGTATCGACAATTGACGTTCATTTCCGTGATCTGAGATTCAACAATGATCTCAAAATGGAGAGATTTTTCTCTAGATTTAATAGTAAACGAAGTAGATGATAACTTTTTACGTTTCTAGAAAAGGCTGCACTGGAATAGAATTTGACTATAATAAGTTACTTTGATACTAAAGCTTTGGTATGTGGATTCGTTGTTTTGTACTAGTTGCATCTGTCACTTCTGCAAGTTCTGAAAGAAGGCGCTCAAGTGGAGGTATATACTCTGGTTCCTACAATTCTACCAAGACAGAACAGGGAGGTTGTAAATTCACGGTATCAGAAATCCACAGAGCTACTAAAAACTTCTCCCCAACATACAAAATCGGCCAAGGTGGTTTTGGGATTGTGTATAAAGGGAAACTTGAGGATGGAACATATGTGGCAGTTAAACGTGCCAAAAAGGTCTAAAGTTTATGATGGTTTATGATGGCTCATGCCTTGTATATATTTGAACCATTCAATTTTCGTTGACTTAACCTGATACAGTTGTGTAAATTAGTTTCTGTATTGGTTTACAGGCTCTATATGATAAGCATCTAAGCGTGGAATTCCAGAGTGAGGTTCAAACGCTGGCTCGCATCGAACACTTAAATTTGGTTAAGTTTCTTGGTTATTTGGAGCTTGGAGATGAAAGGATTATCGTTGTTGAATACGTCCCAAATGGCACCCTTAGGGAACATTTGGATGGTAACTTCTTTATCATGGTGGTTGAGTTATTTTTATATTTTTATCTACTTTATTATTGTTATTATTTTTTTGAGAGTGGCAAAACTTCATTGAATAAAATAAAGACCATCTAAGGAAGGTTTCTCCAAAGACCTAGTTTCAGGGCACTTGCTGGCTGTTGTTGCTGCCTGTCCCCTAAGCTGTCTGTTTTGTGTTTTCCAGCTCGTAGCTTTCTATCCTATATAGTGTACTATATTATCAAGATTATATTATGCATGAAGGAGACAAAACAAAAAATAAGTCTCTCATGCTCTGCCTAGGACTCTTAAAAGGAATAAAGTCGTTGAATTTGAGTGTTGTTCTAGGTCACGTTGTAGAACAAAGTTTGCTTGCTATTGTTTTTCTAAACAAGAAGCCTTTTTTGTTTTTTTGAGAAAGAAAAACAGGGGATCTTCACATTGAGTTTGTTCAGGTGTGCCACTGATGTCCTAAATGGTTATGTTGACTTCTGAGCTTTTGTCCACCCATTCAGTAAACCCTTACGAGGGGTCATATCGCCGTTTTATTGAGACCAGATTGTGCCAGCTTGATGAAGTCATTCTTACTATACCCGTGCTCTGAGACCTAGATGCAGAACACTCATTTTTTATTTACAATTTATTTGTTTATTTTCTGTTAATAGATGGGTAGCTCAGGTCAAAGTGCCCTCCAAAGGACGTTTATCTATAAAGTCATCTGTGAATAACTGGAATTTTCTAGTATCGTGGTCAATGCTCAAGAGGGAAGAGTGAACTTGAAATTTCTCTGTAATAGATGATAGCAATATGAGCAGTCTGTGGCCTAAATTTGGTTAAAGTGGTAGGTTAAGAATTCGTTGTAAGACACTGTAAAACAGAAATTTTTATGAGGTGACAATGGAATCGAGCTAAAAAATACCCCAAGAACTATATGAAAGGTTCAGACATGTACAATGATCACTCTGCACATTTGCTTAATTTTCTCTTCAATTGCTTTGAATGCCTGGAACATTTATCTTACTTCTCTCACTAATGGTTTCCAATGCAGTTTTACATGGAACTGTTCTTGATCTTGGTGCTCGGTTAGATGTTGCTATAGATGTGGCTCATGCTGTTACATACCTCCATACATATACAGGTATGGATTTATGATTTGGTGCTCTAGGTTACTTATGCAAATTATGGACAACTGGCTAACCATTTGGTTTTGGCATTCTGTCTGGCTAATTAGTAGAATAATGTATGGAATGTAGGTCCTTTTTGTTTTCATGCCGCTGCTTTATTTATGTCCAGAATTATAGTATCCTCACATGATACCAGCTTGACTGAAAAATAACTATAATTTTGTTTTTTTGTTTTTGTTTATTTTCATGTCCTTATTTTCCTCTGTTTTTGAGAGATCATTTGGGAGCACTTAAGAAATTTCAGCTGCCCATGCTTACAATTGGACCTGATTGCTTACTCGTTTTATCAGTGGGAATAAGCCTGTTAAGAACCTTATTTATGGATCCATATCTTTGGCTGCAGATCGTGCTATTATCCACCGGGATATTAAGTCTTCAAACATCCTTCTTACTGAAAATTTTCGAGCTAAAGTTGCCGATTTTGGGTTTGCTCGTTCAGCTGAAACTGATACAGATGCAACACATATTTCAACCCAAGTTAAAGGAACTGCTGGTTATTTGGATCCAGAATATCTTCGAACTTACCAGCTCACTGAGAAAAGTGATGTTTATTCTTTTGGGGTGTTGCTAGTGGAGCTTGTTTCTGGGAGACGGCCAATTGAACCTAAAAAAGAAATGAAAGAAAGGATAACAGCAAGATGGGTATGTCCCCTCTCAAACATTTCAATTTCTATTGACGGCTTTTAGTTGATGATCACAATTTCATGCCTAGTGTCTCAAATCCACCCTACTCCTCTCTGTATGTTGTGAGCTTGTGGTAACGAAAGAGCACCATGTGAATATATACGAGGAAATCAGTTGTATCATCTGTTAAGCCATTTCTTTAGTTTGGTTAAACAATGACCTGAACAGTAACTCACAACAGCTGACAAATCTGCAAATGCTGATAAGAATACAGCTACCGTCAATTCTAGATGTAGAGAGGCTTAGCCCCTATGTTTGAAAGGCTTATACCCAATTATTTCGTTCTTAAGAGAATTGAGGTTTCTAAGAAGTTAGATGCTTAAATGGTACCTTCTTCAATCAAGCAATCTTAATCCATTCTAAATCCACTGCATCAAAGTCCTTATGTCTGCATTTTTTCCTCACAAAAAGTTTTCTATGTTATTCTGCTGCTTTTACTCTTTGAAGTCCTTCTGCTGTTTCTACATTCAGGCAATAAAGAACTTCACCGAAGGGAATGCTATCCTAGTTCTAGACCCAAAACTACCGAGAAACCCAGCCACTAATTTGGCGCTGGAAAAAATACTTGAGCTTGCACTCCAGTGCTTGGCTCCAACCAGGCAAAGCCGTCCGGTCATGAGGAGATGTGCAGAGATCCTATGGTGTATTCGGAAAGATTATAGGGAGCTCTTAGCCACGGATGTTCAGTCTCTTTCCTCAGGATCCCAAAAGAATGTCTCAACGAGAGAAGTTTGATCAGTATTATTCAAGTCGAAATCATTTTTGTTTCCAACGAAACACACATGGGGAGGAACGTCTTGGTTTTGCTACCCAACAGGGCCGAAACCATTGGAAACCGACATGGCCGTGATAACAAGTCGGAAGAATGGAGGTTTGTTAGCATGCCATATGTTTGTATGTTGTATGATATAAGTTTTGAGTGTAAATAAAGTGTTTTTGTTTCAAAATTTGTACATCGATTCTTGAGGATGCAATTGTTTTCCTACCGTAGATATCAATAAATGTACTCCGTTCTCTTTCTCTCCTGTTCTTACTCTTATAGTATTATATCAGAGGGAAAAATACAGGGTTTTGCTTGACAATGACCAGTGATCACTGACCACCGGCATTTCTGACCATTTTCTTTCGACAAGAATAAAACAAATATCATCGATTCTCATACCAGAAGATGATTTGCTGATGCTGCTAACCGAACTGGTTTATTAAATTTTACTCGGTGATATCTTGATATGTACGTGTGAAATTGATTGTTAGGCTGTTAGCAGTTAGCAGTCCATGTCTGTAGATAGAAAACAGAAGGCTCTTGGTCTTTGAAAGCTAAAACAGGAGAGGGCAGAAGATGTCGCGTCACGCGGCGGAGACTTCAGGTCGCGTTTTACATGATCGATCCTTCGAGGCAATTTCCAACAGGCAGTATAATGCAGTCCTCGCCGGGTTCGGGACGACCGCCTTTCGTCTACGATGGAGCAAGCGGAGAATTCTCAGTGCTCGCTCAGCGCCCGGGAAATTTACGAAGGTTGGTGGACATCTACGGGCAGTACGGGCTTCTCGAGAAGCCGTGGCGATTCGGGACCTTCTTGCCCTCGGAAGCCGAGCTTCGGTTGCCAAGAAAGTTACGAAGGGCGTCAGAGGACTCCGGACACTTCGCTGGTCTCGGAGCATACGGGTGGGTGCGATGCTTCCGGCGGGCGTCTGGCTGCACGAAGGCCGAAAGGAAAACTGGGTAGACTTTTTGGCGGGTGCTTTAAACCTTGGAAGATCGGAAGTGTGAACAAAGTGAATAGCTGCGCGAATGAGACTGCGAATTCCGGTATTGTTTCTTTTCGTTGGGTTTTATTTTGTTGTAATGGTCGATTATACATTGCCGTGGGAATTTCTGGGTAGTGACTGAAGGGAATGGATATGTGCCAGAGTTTACAACAACCCAATTTTATGCATATTGAAGGGATTAAATCTGTGTTTGTGAAACTAAATTTGGCTTTCTTGTTGATGCGGTTTCCTCATTGCACATAAGAGAAATATCAGAAGAAACAACTCTGTATCATTAGACATGCCCTGCAAGTTTGACCGTTAGGCGTCCTAAAAAAAGCTTGCTTGTTTATGGAAGCTGAGTTCATGGTGGAAAAGGTTAATCTTGGCTGGTTTAGCTCATGCTCTGCCAGTAGCTTGCACGTAGACATGCTCTGCCAGTAGCTTGCACGTAGACATGCTCTGCCAGTAGCTTGCACGTAGACATGCTCTGCCAGTAGCTTGCATGTAGACATGCTCTGCCAGTAGCTTGCATGAAGACATGTTCTGCCAGTAGCTTGCATGTAGAATAAGAGCTGAAGAGGATACCGGTTCCCTCATTTGGTTGTGTTTCTCATTTGAAATCCTTCGTTCGAGCCTCTTCATTCTAGATCCTTTGACTTCATAAATAAACTGAATTTATTTTCAGAATTAACACTAATTAAATGAATGAGTTGGTAAAACCTTCGGGCTCTTTTTAAATTCAAGAGAGAGCCATGAAGTTTGACCAAAAAAATTGTGAAATTTTATTCACTTTCTGTCTGTCAGCACGCAAGTTAATTGGGTTAGTTCTCTGATGTGTTTACCTCTTTATTTGCGTTCAGGTAGATGTACAGACACTGGTCCTCACAATTCTAATCAGACAGAGAAGAGGGGTTTTAGATTCACGGCCAATGAAGTCTGCAGAGCCACAAGAAACTTTTGCTCTTCATACAAAATTGGCCAAGGTAGTTCTGGTACTGTGTATAGAGGCAGGCTCAGTGACGGAACATATGTGGCAGTTAAGCGTGGCAAGAAGGTCTGATGTCTCATGCCTTTCATCGGTGTAGTTTTCATTTAACTGTAAAAGATAGAATCAATGACAGATTTTTTATGTATCTACTTACAGGCTATGCATGATGGAAAGCTTAGTTTGGAATACCAGAATGAGATCCAGACTCTGGCTCGTGTCAAGCACGTAACTTTGGTTGAGTTCCTTGGTTACTTGGATAATGAAGACGAAAGAATTTTTGTTTTGGAGTATGTCCCAAATGGCACCCTTAGAGAGCATTTGGATGGTAACTTTGTTCACTGCTAATTTATGTTCATGCCTTTCTTTCTTCATTTGTCTCTTGTTCAGTATTATTATTATTATTATTATTATTATTTAGGTCTCTGTCATAAATACATATTACTTTTCAAAACATTTAACTACGGGAGGGTTCCAAGATATGTGTACGTTGCTGGCTCACTGTTGAGTAAGTATGCAACAAGTGATCTTGACTTAATTTCATCCAACTGATGAAATATTTGGAGGGGTTGCAATTGCTCATTAATAGATGCCAGCTACTTACGTTAGTGATGGAATCACCTTTGCTTTGACATGTTTTCTTTTATAAGTAGCCCAGTTTATGAACTGAACAGAACTCTCTTGACAACCCATGACTTACAAACAAGTCATAAGACTGTATGGTGTTCCAGAATTTTCCGAAAAGATAATCTCTTTTGGGCCACCCTGTTGGTGGAGTTGGATGAAATTGATCTCAACGCTAAATCTTGTGGAATTTAGCAGCATGAACAATCAAAGCATACAGCTACATGTTGGTGAAGTGTCAGGTCTGAGACATTCTGTTATAAGGTATCACTGAAAAAGTCCATATTAGATGACTAGTAAAAGTACTATATGAATGGCCTGGACTTGTCTAATAATCTTTCTTCAACTAGAATTTTTAACTGGGAAGATGTTTTGGCATTAATGTAAGCACACAATTTTTTTTAAAAAAATTACATTAGTTAATCACTCTTTTTGCTTTTTAATACAAATTGGAAATTTTTTAGCTCTGAATGGGGTGGTTCTGGACTTATGATGTAGGTTTGTACGGAACCACTCTTGACCTTGCTGCTCGGCTAGATATTGCGAGAGATGTGGCTCATGCTGTCACTTATCTCCATATGTATCCGGGTATGGAGTAAATTTGTGTGTTTAGCTCTTGAAATTGTGGTGAATGGGTTTTTATTTGGCATTTTGGATTATACGTGAACCATACCATATAGTATGCCGGCCCCATTCTTGTTCTCTTGATTTCTTTGTGGGTTATGATCACTAAATTTTCACACACTACCAATTTGACTAACTAGAATCCACTAAAATTGTGTAAGTTTCTACTGGAAGCACTTTTTTAGTTTTAAATATTTTTTCGTTATTCCCATGAAGCATTATAAAAGACTTTGCCGGTTCCTCATAAGATTGCACTAAATGCTTGTCTACTTTTAATCACTATGCAGAAACCTCTTTAGAAAGTTGTTCATAGTACCTTCTCTTTGGCTGCAGGTCATCCAATTGTCCATGGGGACATTAAGTCTTCTAGCATACTTATTACAGAGAACTTTCGAGCCAAAGTTGCCTATTGTGGGTCTGCTTGCTTAGCAGAAATTGATACAGGGGCAACACAAATTTTGACCAATGTTACAGGAACAGTTGGTTATTTAGATCCAGAGTATCTCACAACTTATCGACTTACAGAGAAAAGTGATGTCTATTCTTTTGGGGTCTTGCTAGTGGAGTTGGTTTCTGGAAGACGACCGATTGAACTCAAAAAACAACCAAAAGAACAGATAACAGTAAGATGGGTGTGTTCTCTTTCCTTTCCTTCTGGAATCATTCATTTCCATAGACTGCCATTTATTTAATGCCAAAAGTTTCAAGCATAATTTCTCTACTCTACCGATTGTTTCCTGCATGTCATTAGTTAAGGTTGGGCAGGAGCTAGCACTACGTGAATGATCTGTCACTGAAAACGGTTCTTTAAAAATTGATTTAAAACCATGAATGGAGTTTTACCGAGACTCTCAAACTAATTACAATTTACGAGCATTTAAAAGCAATTAACATAACAGTTGAGCCATCGAAATCTGCCTCTACAAAGCAAATCTCAATGTAGTTTATCCATATGAGATCTGAGGAGAGATAAATGTGATGGCTGGTTGCACAAAGCTTGAATCCTATCATCGCTGATCAAACAATAGTGACTAGATGTCATTCTTCACCCATTGCAACAGACAGCGACATGAGCGCTTATAGCACCGTTTTTCTTCTGTCACAAGATCCTTCTGCCATTTTCATTCTTAAGTCTTTTTGGTTGAAATTGCAGGCAACGCGCAGGTTTGAGGTAGGAGATGCAGTTTCAGCTTTGGATTCAAAATTATCTAGGGACCCTGCCACTGTTTCGGCTCTAATAAAGATTCTTGGCCTGGCCTTACTCTGCTTGGCTCCAAGCAGTAAAAACCGTCCAACCATGCGTGAATGTGCGAACACCATCTGGAATATTTGCAAGGATTACAGGGAAGCCACAGATGTTAAAAATCATGAGGAGAATTCACAAGGATCTCCGGGAAGCCATGAATGTTAGGTCTTAGTTATTGGATTCTCACAATGTTTCCAACAAAGAATTATGATTGGTAGCAGTAGAGGTTTTTTCTCTTCCAACCAAATATATTTCTTGTAAAGTTCTGTTCAACATTGGAGCCCCATTCTTGATGATGGTGGTTCTCCCACTGGAGAAAATCAGTAAATGCAGCCTGTCTCAAGTTTTGAACCGTAAATTTGCCGTCTTTCTCTATCTGTTTGCCTGAGAATTATAGCGGGAAATATGGAATTAGAGGGCCTGCAATTCTATGGATTGATTCGGATTATCAATGAGAATTTCGCGTTTGAATCATGGTTCTTAAGATGGGAAAAGAGAAATAAGCAAACACCTTGAGCATTGTTGAAGTAAATAGTTTTATAGTTTCGCATTCTCCCATGGTTTTGTAATCGTAATGCAAGTCGTAAAGATTGATGCTTCATAGGTAAAATTCAGGTTGACAATCCTTTAGAGTTTCAACCGGATTTGATCCACTATTTCTTACCCCTGTTTATTAGGATTTGGTCGATTGCTTCTGGAAATCATTTGACTTTTATTCAAGGAATGGGGTCAGCGACAGAGACGTTTGGAATGTCGTATTGAGGAGAGACGCTTCCAGGAAAATTCCGGTGGGAGGACTGAGTACCCTTTTCAGAGGTACAATCGATAATGGTCTCGCGGAGTCGCCTCCTGGTTTCAGTCCGGCAACGGTTCACCGGCGGAGGCGCACATGAAGGGCCTCACGGTACGCGTACCCGGCCCTCGCGAAATCTACGAGGGTTTGCAGACATCTACAAACAGTTCGGGTTTCGCGAGAAGCTCCGGCAGCTCCTGCCCTTCCGCCACTCGGAGTTGCCAGGAAGTTTATGAGGGGTTTCAGAGGTCTCCGGACCCTTCGTCGGTCTCGTTGGTGAGCGATGGATGCGATGCTGCTGGGGACCATTCGTCTGGAAGAGGGTTTAAGGGAATACTTGACCGACTTATCGGCGCATGCTTTAAACCATGGAAGAACGTGAAGAGACGGCGGAGTAAGAGAGCTTCTCCTGGTAATCTTTGATTTTGGTCTATTTTAGTGTTTTGATCGGTTAAATTATGCCTCTAAATGTCCGATTTATATCAGTTTGGAAGGGCTATTTTGGGTTTGGAGAAAAGAGGAATAGTAGTTTCAGATCAAAGCCAGGCAGGGCAGGGTCAAAAGCTTGAAGCTCAGAAACTAAAGTCTTCCGCTAAATGAAAGGTTCAGAAAATTAAATTACTATAAAGAAAGAAAATAAAAAAAACGATGATAAAGGGATCCTCAACATTCTCTGCAAGTCCTGCCTGATCAGATTATCACCTTCCTAACTTACTGGCTGAGATGTTCTAGGAGAAGGCTTGTCACAGCAGAATTATTTAATAGAATTTTGTTATGAGTATCGATGCTCACTTGTGTGCAAGCTTAAGTTGGACAGTTATGGCTCTGACCTGGGAATCTTGTTAATTTGTATCAGTCGCATCTTCAAATTCCAGAGGCAAGGACAGGAAGCGTACAGGAGGACATACTTCTATTATTTCTTACAGAAGTTCTCAGGAAGAAAAGAGGGGTTTAAAATTCACAGTTGATGAAATCAACAGAGCCACAAGAAACTTTTCTCTGTCTTATAAAATTGGTCAAGGTGGTTCTGGAACTGTGTATAAGGCGATGCTTGATGATGGAACAATTGCGGCAGTGAAATGTGCCAAAAAGGTTCCTAAAATTTTCTAATAAACACGTCTTTGATTTGTTTAGATTGTTCATTCATGTGGATGAAACCTGAGAAAGTTAACTTGACTTCTGTTGTATCTGCTTACAGGATATACATGATGAACAGTTGAGTATGAAGATACAAGAAGAAATTCAGTCTCTTTCGCATATCAGGCATTTCAATTTGGTTAAGATTCTAGGTTACTTAGAGCATCAAGGTGGCAGAATGCTCATCGTAGAATATGTTCCAAATGGCAACCTCAGAGAGCATTTGGATGGTAACTTCTTTAGCATGATAATGACATCCATGCCTTCTTCTTATTTTTAAGTAATAGTGTTCCTAGATTAACTGTTTGCATGAATCTAGTTAAAACAAAAGGTATGATAGCTGATGAAAATTTATTTTTGAAGTGTAAATTCTTGTGTTTAGGTTCCTTGAAGGTGATAACTTATTCCCTGTTTTCTCGTTAGTTTGTATACAAAAGTAATCATTCTTTATGAAAAACAGAGATGAAGTATTTCCATATCGGATGATTTTGCAAGGAATGGAGCATAATGTCTAGAAGAACATGTTTCACTTGCTGATGTAGGAAGAAAATTATTAAAAACAAAATGAGATAAGCTTATCATGAGCCATCAAGTTTAGGCTGCTGGTCGTGGCTAAATAATTGACATTGAAACTAGTCTCTCTCTTTTTGAGACCAACATGTGGATAGATGTGGCTTATGCTCTTGCCTGAACTTGTTGACATTGCCCATATCGGCAAATCTTGTAGAGGCACAGGTACCCTAAAACATTCCGCCACTTGTTGGTGAGAGTGACTAGCCAATGTCACTTGGTTATTAGAAATGATTAAAACATTCATTTCAAGGTGAGAAATAACTAACAAGAAAACTTCTGAATTGCCTCAGACATGTGAATAATCATTGGCAAGCTCTTAGAAGAAATTTAGACATGAGTTGATTGTGCTAATAGGTTTAGAAGTTTTGGTATTTGTTAATCATCTCTTGATAGTTCTTTTTAGTTAATATACTAAATTGAAATCTTTTGTATAGGGCCAGATTATTTGAACATAACAAAACTAAATACTAGCTCTTTTTGTGATCCTAATGCAGGTTTATATAGGACAACTCTCAACTTGGCTGATCGGATTGATGTAGCAATAGATGTGGCTCATGCTGTCACATACCTCCATATGCAAGGTATGGATCTAGAATTCCATGGTCTCTTGAGGGGGAGCTATGGGGGATAAAGAGTCCCTTGGTTTTTCCACGTCTCAGCCTGAAATAAGAGTTAACAGTGGGGGATAACCTCGGTTTAGTCAAGGCTTGACCACTAGAATCCATTAAAATAGTGTATTTTTTCTTCTGAAGCACTTGGCTTTTTTCGTATGTATTTTCGAAGAACTTATGATTTTTTTTAAAAAAATTTGAAATGTGAAGAAATATTCTTTTTGAATTGTATCTCGAGAAATCTTGCTGTAGCTCTTTATAGATTGCACCAAATTTCTACTGTTTTCTTGTCACTGTGAAAAAGCTTTGCTAAGAACTTCTAAATCATGATACTATATCTTTGGCTGCAGATCGTCCTCATCGGAAGATTAAGTCTTCAAACATTCTTCTTACAGAAAAATTCCGCGCCAAAGTTACAGATTTTTGGTCTGCTTGCAAAACATACAAAGGGGCAGCAGACGTTGAAGAAACGACTAGCTATTTGGCTCCCGAGTATCTTAAAAATTACCAACTCACAGAGAAAAGTGATGTCTATTCTTTTGGGGTCTTGCTAGTGGAATTGATCTCTGGGAGGCGGCTAGTTGAAGCAAAAAATCTACCAAATGAACAGATAACAATAACATGGGTGTGTTTTCTTTCATATACTTCCAAAATCTTTCAATCGCCATTCACTGCAATTTATTGTTATGGGAAATTCCTTACCTTATTTTCTCTAACTATTTAATTGCTCCTTTCTCTGTCACAAACCAATAATGATCAGGATCACCACATGAATATTCCTGAATCGAAAATCTGCTCTTGGTTATCATTAAGTTTAAGTGTTTCTTAAACAATAGATAGCAGTGAATTGAGTTTTGCCTTTCTTATCAGTGATGTGAACCATAGGCCTTGAGGCTAAGTGATCCAGTGCCTGTTGAGTTGTAGAGTTAACACAATAATACTTACAAACATGAGATTACTAATGTTTACAAAAGAAGGGTTGGAAGCTCAATTTAATGATAAGGAAGTTCAATTTGCAGTTTAGGTTATCAAGAACAACTTGCTATATTGTTGAGAAAGCTTCAGTTAATGTCCAAATGCAAGTTGTAATTTCTTGTGTCAGTTTCCTAACCTTGTTAACTCAGGTGGTCACTCTAGAAAAACTTCCTACTTTTGTTTTACCTTTGCCAGCAATGCTGCACTTGATTTATGTAGTCTTAGTTGGACCCTACTTCATAAAATAGTATAACAAAGGAGTTATGTAGTCTTAGTTGGACCCTACTTCATAGAATAGGACAACAAAGAATTCCTGAACTAACAAGTGTGTATGCCTGTGAAAGTGCCACCAATGCTGCACTTGATTTATGTGGTCTTACTTGCAGTCTACTTAATATAATAGGACAAGAGTTCCTGAACTGATGAATATGCCTATGAAAATGTATCTTATGAATGAAATGTTTGGTTCAGTGTTTCAAATCTTTATTTTTTTTCTCTGTGGAATAAGATACTTCTTTTTCTTCCCCTTTTTGTTACTTTATTAGGAGCTACAGGTCCTACATTCTCTTTTGAATCTTACCCATTAAAGTCTAGGTATCCCACATCGAGAAAGTTCTCAATTTGAATTCAAGCAACAATGTGGCATCACACTGACTCTCTTCCTGCAAAAGCTAACATGCCAACCTCTTTTTTCTCTCTGCTTTGAAGTTCTTTCTGTCAATTCTTAAAAATGTATTTTGTTGAAAATATAGGCAATGAAGAGTTTTGCTGAAGGTGATGCAATTCAAGTTTTAGATCCAAAATTGCAAAGGAGTCCTGGTACTGATTTGGCTGTAGAAAAGATTCTTGAGGTTGCCCTGAAATGCTTGTCTCCAACCAGCCGAGTCCGCCCGAGCATGTGGACATGTGCAGATATGTTATGGAGTATTCGAAAGGATTACAGGGAGGTCTCCGCCATGAACGTGAGGACTCCACCAGATGTTTCCTGAAGAGGAAATGATTGTGGGAGAGTCTGGTATGCAGTGGTCAAATGGAGAACACAATCGCTGCATGCCTTTCAAACATTTGAAGGAGAGAATGCTATAAAATTATTGCAAACGAACAGAACCACAGGCACTGGAATATGAAGAAGGCCGATCGCGGGCAGGGGATGACAGGAGATTTGTTACCACAAAACCTGCTAATTCTTGTGTACTTCACCTCTCTATATATTGAAGGTTTTGAGTGTAAAACAGTGAATAGGAAGTTGTTCAAAATGAGAGAGCTCATTCTCAAAGCAATAGTTGTACTCATCAAAGAAGCCATTTTGTGAGGCTTGTTTAGGGCCGATGGTTTTATATATATAATTGTATAGTCGGCTTTTGTGTAAAGCTGCTATCAGTATCTGTCAAAATTTTGGAGCTATCATTCTTCATGTAATAGTTATATATACTTTCAGATAAGTCAATAAATGCAGCTTGCTTGATTAGGGTTTTCTTCAATCTTTTCATGAATTCAATTTGGTATGTATAATATTCAATGGTTGAACCAGCATACTGTCGGTTCTGTTTACTAAAACACTAATTTGAACTTCGAAGCTGAGATAAATTATGGAGAAGGAGGAGTGACCATGTCACACGGACCAGGAGAGTAAGAGGAACCTGGTGCCTCCCTACGCGGAGGATAAAAGAATTACGAGCATGAGTTGACTCCCCGCACGCCGAAATATTTCTGTAGCTTGTGAAATGAAATCGATCGATCTTCTGAGGAAAATGAAATGAAATCATCGATCTTCTGAGGGAAATGAAATGAAATGAAATCATCGATCTTCTCTTCTGAGGGAAATGAAATGAAATGAAATGAAATCATCGATCTTCTCTTCTGAGGGAAATGAAATGAAATGAAATCATCGATCTTCTCTTCTGAGGGAAATGAAATGCAATGAAATCGATTGGGGGACTTGGATCACGGCGGGGGATGGAATGAGGAAGGAAGGAACGTCGTTAATATATTGGTAGAAAGCAAGGTGGAGTGGCTGGAGAAGAACCTCCATGAAGAATCCGTAAACCCGTTCGTAGTTCCAAGCCTTGGCGACTTCCATCGATCTGGGCATGCAGAGACAGGTAGACGCCATGCATGGTCGTCGTCATGAAGGAGACGATTGAACGACGAGTTGCATGTTACCGTAACGTCTGCGTATAAAAAAAGATAGTCTCATCATCATCCTTGGCTATCATTTGACCTGTTGACCGTTGGTTTATCTGGTCCATTAATGGGTCGTTACAATTCATCTGATTATGTTAAATTTTTATTTTGAATTAATTTTAATTTGGATTTCAATAATCAATTAAAATGACCAGTTATTAGCGTACACCACCTGATCAAAACTTTATTTATATATATATATATATATAATCGACCTTAGAGTCAAAAGTGGGTACAAACCATGGTGGGTGGGTGGTTAATTAATAGGGTTATCCGATTCGAACCTCGGATTAGATGGCCGTTAAGGGGTATGTCATAACCATTAATTAATTAATGTTAAACAAATAAAAAAATAAGAGTTTGTCGAGACAAGTGTATACTTTATTCTGCCGACTGATCGAAGCCACAAGTAGAATCCCTACAGTAAAAGGGATGATAAAAATAATGAGTGATGATTTCCATATATGACACCCATTGAGCATTTTTTTAATCAAAAGTTGAAGGAAATTATTTCTAACGGGTTGAAAAAGATAAGTTTTAATTAGGGCCTGTTTGTTTGTTTGGCATATATAACTCTAATTAATTAGGACGCTAAGATTTCCTTTAGACGAATTTCTATTTGAAACAGTTTCCAAAACGAACCTTTTTCCAAAAAGGACTCTTTTAAAGAAACATCTCAATCAAACAGTCCTCCACCATATTATAGCCACGACAAGTAGAACCCTTTTACTACTTGTCTCGACTGCCTCAAATCAGTCAGTCAAAGAGGAAACGTCCCCTTAATCGTTCGTTTTTCAAAACATCTCAATCAAACTCTCCTAGTTTTGGATCTTCGGCGGAAGCTTCGTTCATGGTAACCCCGAATTTGACAGGGACAAGAAACGCTACTGAGCCGCGGGGGCCTATGGGTACGCATAGCCAATAGAAATAGGCAGTAAGCACCGCTAAAAAAAAAAAAGCGCTAACTAAATAGCTCTGCTTGCATTGCTGATTTTTAAAAAATTAAAGTGTTCGCACGCCTAAGTCGTGTGCAAGCGTGCTTTTATTGGCTGTGCTTACCCACCCTTGTTCGCAGCAGATCCCGGCCGAGCCGTGGGACGGTGGGAGTGCTTTTATTGGCTGTGCTTACCCACCCTTGTTCGCAGCAGATCCCGGCCGAGCCGTGGGACGGTGGGAGTGCTTTTATTGGCTGTGCTTACCCACCCTTGTTCGCAGCAGATCCCGGCCGAGCCGTGGGACGGTGGGAGTCGAGAGGAGACGCCTACAACGCAGCGTGGCCAAAGCAAATCATAGGGCGCCACGCCGCTACGTGATCCGCCTTGATCCGCCTTGATCCGCCTTGATGACGCTAACCGCCTCAGAAAATAACTTTTCTTCTTGGAAGCTCCCACTTGAATTGGGTGAGAACATGGGTGATGACGCTAGTCGCGGGAGTCGAGTCTCGAGAGGAGGACGCACACAAATTTGATAGGGACATTTTGTAGTGCACCAGACAGGGTTCGTCCCGCACGGGGGAAAAGGCTTCCATCCGTTCGTGATAGGGAATTTTTTTGTTTTTAGATCTGCCGCGAATAAGAGATGTGAGTACGGCCAATAAAAGCACGTTACCCAAACGTGCGACCACTTTTATTTTTTTAAAATCAACAATAAAAAGTGGAACTATTTAGCGGCACTTTTATTTTAGCGGTGCTTGCCAGATTCTCTAATTAGACTAATTAGACTTTCTCTAGCACTAGAGTTTTCGTTCCGAATCACTATATGGGTCGGTCTCCAACAACTACTGTCCAGTCTTCTCCGGAAATGAAATCGATTCAGAGCTTCGATCGCCACCACCATCTCGGCGGGGTATCGAAGGAGGAATTAGGAACATTAATAATATTGCTAGAAAGCAAAGTGGAGTGGCTGGAGAAGCACCTGGCCAAGTTGGAAGAATCCGTGAAGGAACTACAGAGACAGCTCCACGCCATGGTCGCCTTGAAGAAAGAGACGATGGAACGACGACTGGTACACTCGCCGGAAAAATTAATACACCTTCCGAGCCGCCAGGAGGCGCGGCCGCCGCCGCAGATGGGTACTGAATACTCCGGTTGTTCTCCTCCCGGAGATCATGATCGTATCCAGAAACTCGCCGTCGCCGCCCGGGAACTGTACGAAGGATGGGCCACGACGCCGGAAGAGCCGGAGATGGGTACTGAATACTCCGGTTGTTCTCCTCCCGGAGATCATCGTACCCAGAAACTCGCCGTCGCCGCCCGGGAACTGTACGAAGGATGGGTCGAAAAGGAAATTTGTATATAGTAGTTTACCTTTCTATTTTCTTTTGAAGAGAATGAATCTTTTCATTTAAAGGATCATAAAAAAATAGCTATGACTGGAATGATTTGGAAGATGATCCAAAACCAAAAATTATGGTATTTGCTAGCAACAACATAATAAAGGCTTTTTATTTTTAAGTTTAAAATTAAAATATATTATTTTTATTGTTTTGCAAATTTATAATTATCAATTAATAAATGCCTCTCCTTTCCATTCCTCTCTCTCTCTCTCTCTCTCTCTCTCTCTCTATTTCTCTCTTTTCTCTCTCTCTTTCTCTCTCTCTCATTTTCTCTCTCTCTCTCTCTCTCATTTGCTCTCTCTCTCATTTTCTCTCTCTCTCATTTGCTCTCTCTCTCTCTCTCTCTACCCCATTTTCTCTCCCACTTCTTTTCTTCCCTCTTCTTGTCTCCTCTTTTTCTCCTGCTCTATCTTCTTAATTCCCTCTCCTCATCCGTCGCTAGCTAGCATAGATATGACCTGTCGACAATAGGTTTATGTGTTCCACTGGGTTGATGGGTCACTAATTATACTGCGTACAGAACCCAATCGGGTTCGATGCTTTTTCTTAAATTTGATTGAGTTTTGCTGATTTTAACTTCCGGCCCAAACCGACCGAGCTGGGTCTAATAATATTAACCCTGGCTTTGACCAACAATCACCTTGTTTTAAAGCGCAATAAAATTCAAGAGAATGAAAACTGTCCAAATGAAGTTTAATTCCTCTATCAGTCTACCTGAATCCAGTACTAATTTCTCAACTCCTGATCAATATAATCAATGGGGGTGTTAATGATTAACAAGCTTATTGGATATCCAATATTAGATCCATATTGGAGGATCCATTGGATATATATCCATTAAATCCTTAAATATCCAATATCCAAGAAAAAACCTAAAAAAGATATTCATATTGAGGACGGGGAGCTAGGGAGGTGTTTTCTCTTAACGGATATCCATTTTCTTAACAGGTAAAATTCATATCCAATCCGTTATGAATCTAATATCCAATAAAGAGATATATGTCTCATAATAAATTTGGATATAGATATGTGCTTAATTATTTGGATTTTACCCATTGGCAACCCCTATTGTTATTTTAAAAAATATTATTTTTTCAAGTAATTAAAAGCACAAAGGGTCCTTAAAGGCTGCTACCTAATAAGTGTCTAAATTTGCCAAGTTTCCAAATTGTGCTACACTTTTGTTATATTGCATAATTTGGTTGTCTATGATAATTAATTAAGGTCCCCTATCGTCCAACATAAGTAATTATGAAAAATATCATCATAACATCAGCGCAACGTCAGCATTATAAAACCTAAATCTAATCGTTGCCCCCCTATCGTCCAGCTCCGCACGCAAGGCGACCAGGAAGGTGGGCCCTCCATTTCTTCTTCAATCCCTCCTCCAATCGAAGACTAGAGTCCAGAGTCCTCCCTTTCAAAGCCCTCAATCACAAGGTGGTCAACGTTGACCAAGGTTGAATATGACATTTTTAGAAATAAGTTTAAAACAATGTTAAAAGTGTAAATTTTTACTTTTTTTGAATAATTTTAAAAAAAACTTCTTCTCTCAGGTCGCAGCCATTTCTTGTCTCATCTTGTTCTCTCAGGCCAGGCCCTTTTCTTGTCTCATCTTATTCTTTCCTGGCCCTCTTTTTCTCTCTCTTGTTCTCTTCGGGGCCTCTTCTTGTCTCAATCTTGTTCTCTCCAGGCCTTCTTCTTCTCTTCCCTTTTTTCTTCCTTTCCTTCCTTCCTCCCTTCCTCCCTTTCTTCTTCTTCTTCTTCTTCTTCTTCCTTCTTTCCCATGTACGGGGGACTTATTGACTTTCGTGATTGATCGTTTTTACTTTTTCTTGATGGAACGGAAATGGAAACAAAACTGTCTCCCCTACGAGAGTCCCTTAATCATCAAAACTGTTAGTGTAATATACATATGTAATATATATGTATACATAGGGGTAATTTAGTTATTTTGTATATGTGTAACCCATGTATATAAAGAGTTGTACAGTTTAATGAAAGTTAACCAATTTTTTGATAAGTTTACATGGTATCAGAGCCAGAAAATTACGTGTTTTGTTTAGAGGGTGCGTGACTTAGTCAAACTCGGTCACGAAACGGTGGAAATTGAGCTAACTCGGCTCAACTTGGTCCCAAATCGTTCAGTTTCAGCGACTCGACCGAGTCAACTCAGCGTGACTCGGTCGTCTTCAACCTGGACTAGGGTTTCAACGAAGCTTTGAGGTTGCGATTTTGGGTCTTTCAGGCCACGAAATTTCTTCGGCGACCATGGACAGGGTCATTTTGGTTTGCCCTTTCGGACCCCTCATTAAATTTTGAAAGATTTTACGATTTTGAGAAGTTTTGAAAAGGGATTTTTGGGTCGCATCGTCGTCTCTGCGCAAATGGTTTTTTCTCACTTTAGGAGTCAATTTCTGCCATCGAAGTTCTTTGTCTGGCCACACGCATCGATTTCGTAAGGTCTTTCAAACTCCTTTGCCGTTTTGGTGGATTTGAGCCCTACACGTTTCAATTCGTGGAGGGTTGTCTGCGATTTCATTGCAACGGTGGTTCTTTGTTTGCTATTTATTGCCTTGAGTTGTGCGATTTGGAGCGCATATGCGATTTCTTGTGATTTGGTTGCATCATTGTTGATTTGGGTGTTATTCGGTGTGCAATTTGGTCGTGAGCATTGCTAGTTCGATTTTTGGCTTGGCATTATTGGACTTTGTTCTTTTGGCTGTTTGTCTTTGTGTTTGTTTTGGAACATTAATAGCAACAAGCATGGATATTGCTCAGATTGTGCCAGTGAAGCTTGATGACGCCAATTATGTTCATTGGGTCTCCATTATGCGTACTTTCTTTAAAGACCAAAATTTGTGGAAATATGTCATTGGTGCATGTCCACTGCCGGTTCTTGCTGCTGATAATTCTAATTTGAAAGTAGTCGATGAATGTGAAATTAATAATTCTAAGGCACTTACTTTATTGGTTAGTTATGTTTCTTCTTCCATCAGTTTTCAGATTAGCAAATTCGACTGTGCTCAAGATGCTTGATTATTCTTGGAAAAATGATATGTGGGGGCACTAACTTTGTTCAGAAGTATAAATTAGAAATGGATCTTCCTTCTCTTCGGCAGATGCCCAATCAGTCCATCTCTGATTTTTATGCTCAGATGTCCTTGTTGTGGGATCAGTTAGCAGTCATGGATCCCCAGTTTGAATATGAGGTAGACACAATTATTTTTCAGAAGTATATTGAGGAAGCCTATTTGGTTCAATTTTTTATGGCACTTCGTGATGAGTACGACTTAATTCGCTCATCTATGCTGCACAAGACTCCACTACCGTCTGTTGAGAGTATATTATTAGCGTTGTTGGCCGAAGAGACTCGTCGACTTACTCGGGGACCTTTAAGTCCCTCATTGGGTGGTATTGATACAATTTTTGCCACATCATCTCAGAAATCCTCTACTTCATCAGAAGACAAACCTGGTGCTACTCGAGATATGAATAAGGTAAAGTGCAATTACTGTAAAGAGTTTGGGCATATGAAGTTCACTTGTCCTAAACTCAAGAAGTCGCCACATTCTATCTCTACATGTCGCACGACTGCAGCTTTAGCCTCACAGGATGACTCATTGCCTTCGCTGCCTTCTACCTCTCCTAGTCCTATTTCGACCTTTAATGATATTCAAAAGATGATAAACAAGGCTCTCACAGGTCTTGGTCAAGGTACTTCCTCAGCTTCTGCTTTGTCTGCCAGTTTAGGTAAGTCTTCTTGGATCATTGATTCTTGTGCATCGAATCACATGACCTTTGATTCTACTATTTTCATGTCTACTTCTTCTTCTTCGTTATCTCCTATTTATACTGCTGATGGGTCTACGCTTTCTCTTTCCTATTCTGGTTCTATTTTTTCTTCTTTTGGTTGTCAGGTACAGGACCCGTCAACGGGGAAGGTGTTTGGGACAGGGCGTAAAGTTGGAAGGCATTTTGAGTTAGATACTTACATTTCAGATTATGTTTCTTCCCGTAGTAGTCTTTCTATTACTTCAGACTCAAATTTTATATTTTGGCACAATCGTTTAGGTCATGTATCTCGTTCTACTTTGAATAAAATAATTTTATCTGGAGGTTTAGGTTTTATTTCTTCAGCGTCTCTACAGTGCATAAGTTGTAAACTTGGGAAACATTGCATTGCCATTTCATACGAGCAAGAACCGTTATTTGGCTCCTTTTGATATGATTCATTCTGATACCTGGGGTCTTGCCCCAGTCCCGACCATGGGAGGGTTTTCCTATTATGTTAATGACTATTCTCGTTTTGTCTAGGTATATTTGTTGCTTGTTCGTTCTGAGTTCTATAATGCATATGTTAACTTCTCCACTATGGTTGAGTTTGACTACCCGCACGCCTAAATATTTCTTTAGCTTGTGAAATAAAATCAATCTTCTGCGGGAAATGAAATGAAATCGATCTTCTGAGGGAAATGAAATGAAATGAAATCGATCTTCTGAGGGAAATGAAATGAAATGAAATCGATCTTCTGAGGGAAATGAAATGAAATGAAATTGATCTTCTGAGGGAAATGAAATGAAATGAAATCGATTGGGGGACTTGGATCACGGCGGGGGATCGAATGAGGAAGGAACGTCGTTAATATATTGGTAGAAAGCAAGGTGGAGTGGCTGGAGAAGAACCTCCGGGAATCCGTAAGGGCGAGAGAGAAGAGACCCGTTCGTGGTTCCAAGCCTCGGTGACTTCCATCGATCTGGGCATGCAGAGACAGGTAGACGCCATGCATGGTCGTCATCATGAAGGAGACGATTGAACGACGAGTTGCATGTTACCTTAATGTCTATGTCTAAAAAAAGGTATATAAAATAATAATAATAATAATAATAATAATAATAATAATAATAATAATAATAATGTAGATAATAAATAGTCATAAATATAGTCTCATCATCATCCTTGGCTATCATTTGACCTGTTGACCGTTGGTTTATCTTGTCCAGGGTCGTTACAATTATCTGATTATGTTAAAAAAAAATTTGATTTATTTTAATTTGGATTCCAATAATCAATTAAAATAATCAGCTATTAGCGTACACCACCCGATCCAAATTTTATTTATGGGTACAAACCATGGTGGGTGCTTAATTAATAGGGTTACCCAATTCGGACCTCGGATTAGATGGCCCTTAAAGGGTACGAGACAAAGTGTATACTGTATTCTGCTGACTGATCGGAGCCACAAGTAGAATCCCTAAAGTAAAAAGGGGATGATAAAAATAATGAGTAATGATTTCCAAAAATAAGTTTTTCCCTTTTATTGGGGTCATTTGAAACGAAAACGTGGTGTTTCAAAAGTTTTCAGGGCCTGATTAGGACGCTAAGATTTCCTTTAATACGAATTATTATTTAAAACAGTTTCCAAAACGAAGCTTTTCCAAAAAGTACGAAATATCTCAATCTGTCCTCCACCAAATGCCGCGTCAAAAGAAATATCACAAACAGTCAGTCTTTCAGGCTTGATTCAAGTTGGGACGACTCGACTCCCGCGACTCTCGTAGCTTTGGATCTTGCCGGAAGCTTCTCGTTTATGGAAGCCCCGAAAAGGTTCTATATTTTCCGCCGAAGATTCAAAGCTACGAGAAGTTGTGGGAGTCGAGAATCCAGAGGAGGACGCAGACAAATTTCATAGGGATATTTTGTAGTGCGGCAAACAGCGCAGGGGGAAAGGGATCCGTTCGTGACAGGGACGTTTTTTTAGTGCTCCAGAATCAGGTGGGACCGGGATCTGCTGCCTGCTCACGTCGAATCAATAATAAAAAATAGAACGCAAACATCAGTCCACCAAATAGCCACGTTAAAAGATGGCATCAGGCCACCAAATAGCCACGTTAAAGGGTGCGTTAATGGCTACTTAGTGCAAACATGGGCACCAATTCATAAGAAGAGATAAGTGACAAAGAACAGTTTCCTCTTCTGCAACTTGAGAACCCTTTTCGCTTGACTCGACTGCCCCGTTACGCAAATCAGTCAGTCAGAGAGGAAACGAAATTTCCCCTTAATCGTTCGTTCGTTATTATTTTTATTTTTTATAAATTCTTTCAGGCTTGATTCAAGTTGAGACCCTCTCGAATCTCGACTCCCGCGACTCTCGTGGCTTTTGGATCTTCGGCGGAAGCTTCGTTCATGGAAGCCCCGAATAGGTTTCGTATTTCCGCCGAAGATCCTAAGCTAGTTGAGTCGATAGGGACATTTTGTTATGGGCCGACAGGGTTAATCCGCAGACAAATTTGATAGGGACATTTTGTTATGGGCCGACAGGGTTCGTCCGCACAGGGGAAAAGGGTTCGCGGTGGGGATCCGGTCTTGACGGGGTGAATATTTCTTTTTGCCGCAGAGCCAGATAGGGCCGGGATCTGCTGCGAATAAGAACTGTGCGTGGAGAGCTCAAATTTTATGTTTTTGAAAATCAACGTACCCATATACAGTGCTCTCTGACTAAACCGATTAGACGTTCTCTGATTAGACTTCACTTTCTTCGATCGATCATCAGCATTTCCGTCTTCCACAGGAGTTTTCGTTCCGAAACACCGTATGGGTCGGTCTCCAACAACTGCGCTTATAAAGGAGGAGGGGATCGAGTGAAGGAACGCACTCAAGCACTACTGTCCAGTCTTCTCCGGAAATGAAATCGATCCACAGCTTCGATCGCCACCACCATCTCGGCGGGGTATCGAAGGAGGAATTAGAAACATTAATAATATTGCTAGAAAGCAAAGTGGAGTGGCTGGAGAAGCACCTGGCCAAGTTGGAAGAATCCGTGAAGGGACTACAGAGACAGCTCCACGCCTTGGTCGCCATCAAGGAGGAGACGATTGAACGACGACTGGTACAGTCGCCGGAAAAATTAATACACCTTCCGCGCCGCCAGGAGGCGCGGCCGCCGCCGCAGATGGGTGAATGCGCCGGTTGTTCTCCTCCCGGAGATCATGATCGTATCCAGAAACTCGCCGTCGCCGCCCGGGAACTGTACGAAGGATGGGCCACGACGCCGGAAGAGCCGGAGATGGGTACTGAATACTCCGGTTGTTCTCCTCCCGGAGATCATCGTACCCAGAAACTCGCCGTCGCCGCCCGGGAACTGTACGAAGGATGGGCCATGACGCCGGACGCTTCGGAAGCTTCGGAAGCGTTGCACCCTGCAAGGACGTCCCAGTTAAGGGAATTGGCCTTCGACGACGATGATTTCGGTTCTGGACGGCGACAACGACCCAGATCATCAGGGAAGACGATGCTGCTTCCACGACTGCGCTTTGGTGGCGCCTGCTTTAAACCGCGCGCGAATTGATGAACAATGTCCCACGTCCATCTTTACAAATTTTGGGTTGTATTTGACTGCGTGCGTGTTACACTACTATATATGTCTACATATATATTGAAAAGGTACGTATATGAAAAGAATAAAAGAAGAAAACGCTAGTTAGCTATCTACTAGTACAACTTTGAACGTATATATGTATATGTCTAAAGGAAACTCCTTATATATATATATATATATATAACATGGGCGACGACGCTAAACGCTTCCGATCAATTCGATATACATAGTTATATAGTATACTAGTTAAATAGTAGATTGAATAATGATTTATGTGTATGTATATAATGAGAGTACTCCTCATATAATACTCACTACTATTTCACTGTTTTGTGTTTTTCAAATATCATTCCTTTTTTTGGGAATGATAGTTATTAGAGTTAAGAAATTAAAAGATTGGGTAGTTAAAATCAATTATATATCATTTATAAAATAAAATAATATAATTTTTTTGAAAATTACTTAAATATTTCACTTATATATAGCTCTAATTGAATTATCTTGTATACGAAGAGAGATTTCAAGAAAGAATAGATCTACTCACTCTTATCAACAATCGAAGCCAATTTTCAATAGGGTATTCAACACAACTATTCAAGGATGAGTCGAAAAGGAAATTTGTATATAGTAGTTTACTTTTCTATTTTCTTTTGAAGAGAATGAATCTTTTCATTTAAAGGATCATAAAAAAATAGGTATGACTGGAATGATTTGGAAGAATAAATCTTCTCTCTCTCATTCGCTCGCTCTCTTTCTCATTTGCTCTATCTCATTTGCTCTTTCTCATTCTCTCTCATTTGCTCTCTTTCTCTCTCATTTGCTCTCTCTCTCATTTGTTCTCTCTCTCTCTCTCTCCTTTGCTGCTCTCTCTCATTTGCTCTCTCTCTCTCATTTGCTCTCTCTCTCTCTCTCTCATTTGCTCTCTCTCTCTCTCTCTCTCATTTGCTCTCTCTCTCTCTCATTTGCTCTCTCTCTCTCTCTCTCTCTCTCTCTCTCTCTCTCTCTCTCATTTGCTCTCTCTCTCTCTCTCTCTCTCATTTGCTCTCTCTCTCTCTCTCATTTGCTCTCTCTCTCTCTCTCTCTCATTTTCTCTCTCTCTCTCTCTCATTTGCTCTCTCTCTCTCTCTCTCATAGAATACTAATCTTGGTATTACTACAATTTCTAAACCCAGCATCTGCATCTATTTGGTGAACATCGTAATAATACCAAGATTAGTATTCTCTGAAAATTAAAGGGATATACTATATATTTGTATTACAATACTCAGAGCTTAAGGTAAAAAAGCATAGTGTTTTTTGTAAGAGAAACAACTATAACTATTGCATTTGAGCATAGTTCTTGAAAAAATAGGACTAAATTTGACTAACCAAGGCTGATCAACCAAAAGTCACATAAGAGGGTTTCATTACTACAAAATCACATCACTAAGCAACCTGATTTTCCAACAAGTCCCTCCATGATCTTCATAACAGTATAAGCTATTGGGCAGCCAAAATCTCTAGGTTACAAAGAAGAAAATAAAAGAAATTGGAAAAAGCAAATTTGACTCTATTGGGACTCCAACCCAGAATCTTTGATAAAATCGGTGCCTTAGCCATTAGGCCATAGAGTCGTTTTGAAATCATCAGCAAACAGCAACTAATGGAAAATAAGAATCAAGTCAGGTGAAACATCAATTGCACACAACCTCCATGGCCCTCTTTTTCTCTCCCTCTTCTTCTCTCTATTTTTTTGCAGGAGTGAAGAGAAAGTTGTCATTTTGTAGGCTGAAGAGTAGCTATTTGAATGGAGAATTAAAGAATACTTAAGACATTTCATTCGTTATTGGATGCAAGGTCAGTTCTTGTACACATTGACAAGGTAGATATTCATGGAACAGAAATGGAAACAAAACTATTGTCTCCCCTACGAGAGTCCCTTAATCATCTAAACCACTAGAGCTAAACAAAGTTGAAGCTTATTCCTGTATCACCGAAAGATTACAACATACAGTTCTAATGCAGAGATGCAGGAGTGTAGAGAAAGTTGTCATTTTGTAGGCTGAAGAGTAGCTATTTGAATAGAGGAGAATCAAAGAATACTTCAGACATTCCATTCCTTATTAGATGCAAGGTCAGTTCACATTGACAAGGTAGATATTCCCAATGGATCAGAGCATGCCATAAGAAATCCCATCGATGTAGAAATAAGGCTACTGTCAAGTCCACTTGATCACCCGTTCTACCTCTCCGTAGAAATTATTAAGAGGAAGGTATACAAAATGGATTTCTTCTTTCTGATTAATAATCAAGTAAATGAATAATTTAATAATAAATGGAACAATATATAGAAAAAAAAGTCATTTCATATCCAATTACCCATTTACCCGATTAAGAAGGGTATATAATTAAGTTATTTAATTTTTATATATGTTAATTAATTTCTCATAGAATTATATGATGTCTTGGATAAAACTATGATCCAAAGTTATTTCATATTAAATAAATTCTGTAATATTTTTTATCGTTATTCCATTTATTATCCAATTATCCATTCTACTATCGTCCAATAAAAAAAATAGAGAAATGATATATAAAATAATTTTTTTATTATACTACTTATTCCATATACTATATGTCCTACGGAATACTAATTAATGGATCTATAAACCGTTCACACGGTCACACCCCCCCATTAAAACACAGCTTGGACGTGATTCGTCCCCGCGTTCGATTACGTTAGAAATGACATACCTCAGAGTCAGATTCTCATCTTTGTCTGCTTCTCCGTCTTTTATAGGAATTTTCGTTCCTCGTCATCCTTGACCATATTACTCCAGCCATGAGTCGATCATATTATGTCTAGTCAGGGATACGTGAACTCTTTGTGTGGAGGTAATGCAATGGAGTCTTCCAAACACGCATGTGTCGGCTCACTGGTCTTTACGTAACCATACTTTAACGAATAAAGAAGATTTGTTTACCGAGACCCGCCGGAAGTTCGTATCAGTACTGCGGCGCCGGAAGTCCATATCGATGACCGGAGCAAGCAGGGAGTCGATATCAACGCGTGGCCTTTTGTCTCTTTCGTTGGAAACGATCAAGTGACGAATCATGGGATGTTCAGATTTGGTTTCGGTTGATTTTTTTCAACCTTAGTTTAACTGGAGTTCGAATTTGACTTAACTCTGTGCGCAAGTTCGAACTTGAGCTCAAAAAAAATATTGAGTATTTTAGCTGAGCTGGAGCCTACGTGGAGTCTATATATATATATATATATATAGAATAAGACCTACCACTTTTTTAGTGGCCTTTAGTCTGAGCCTTGAGTCGAACTACCTAAACCTTGAGCTTGGCTTGATGTAACTTAAAAACAGTTTTACTCAGAGGTCAAGTTTGATTCGAGCTTGAAATAATACAAACTATTCTACGGAATCGTTAGCGAGCCATCTTGAACCTGAGCTCAAGCTCGAGCTGAGTCCAAGCTTGAGCCGAGCTTGTTTTCTTATCAACCTTTTGAGCCCGGATCCGTTAGCCAAAATGCAGGTGGGCAAAGCGAATCACAGGGTGCCATGTAAGCTCCGCACGGTCGTTCGTCGTTAAAGAGAGTTCGTAATGAACGGTCGTTCGTCGCTAAAGTGAGTTCGCAATGAACGGTCGTTCGTCGCTAAAGTGATTTGGCAATGAACGGTTGTTCGTCACTAAAGTGAGTTAGCAATGAACGGTTGTTCGTCGCTAAGGTGATTTGGCAATGAACGGTCGTTCGTCGCTAAAGTGAGTTCGCAATGAACGGTCGTTCGTCGTTAAAGAGAGTTCGCAATGAACGGTCGTTCGTCGCTAAAGTGATTTGTCAATGAACGGTCGTTCGTCGCTAAAGTGAATTGGCAATGAACGGTCGTTCGTCGCTAAAGAGAGTTCGCAATGAACGGTCGTTCGTCGCTAAAGTGAGTTCGCAATGAACGGTCGTTCGTCGCTAAAGTGAGTTAATGCAATGAACGGTCGTTCGTCGCTAAAGTGATTTGGCAATGAACGGTCGTTCGTCGCTAAACTGAGTTCGCAATGAACGGTCGTTCGTCGTTAAAGAGAGTTCGCAATGAACGGTCGTTCGTTAAAGAAGGTTCGTCCTGTTCTTTATATTTAAATGGGCCAACCAACAAAAAATAAAAAAACATCAAGAAGTAGGCTTATAAAAGAGGGGAGTGAAGAAACGTACCCAAGCCGCATCTATCTTCCTCCTGCGGAAATGAAACCGATTCAGGAGCTCGATTCGGGAACGATGCTAGAAAACAAAGTGGACTGGCTGGAGAAGAACCTGGCGAAGCTGGAAGAATCCGTGAAGGTCGAGGGAGAGGAGACCCGGTCGTGGATCCAATCCTTGGTGAGTTCCATCGATCAGGGCCTGCAGAGACAGCTCGACGCGATGGGCGCGATCAAGGATACGATTGAGCGGTTGGCGTTGCCGCAGAAATTAGACCTTTCGCCGAGGCTCCCCCCGCCGGCGCCGGAGAAGGGGGAAAGTTCCCGGTCTCAAGAAGATACCCAGAAAGTCGCCGCCCGGGAACTGTACGAAGGATGGGCGGCGACGCCGGACGCTTCGGAAGCGGCGACGCCGGGGACCCAGTTGAGGGGATTCGCCCGCGACGACGGCTGCGCTTCTCGGCGGAGAGGACCCGGAAGGACGGTGCTGCGGCGAGTATTCTTCGGCGCCTGCTGTGAACCGCGCGCGAACGAATGAACATTGCCCATCGTTATTAAAAAATTTTGGTTTGAATATAGCTGCGTGTTACCGATATGTTCGCCTAATGAAAAGAATATGCAAAATAAAAATTAAAAATAATTATTATCGTGTAATGATTTATGAAACTGGAGTATAGTTAGTATTGTTTCACCTTTGTTCTTTACAAATTATCATTTTTTTAAAATATAAAATATAAAATTTCTAAAAAATTATGTAAATATTTTACTCCTGTATAAATCTAAGTTTGATATGTTATAATTGAAAAATGTATATTATGCTGAAAATATAAAAAAGAAAGTTATTATTTTGAAAATTTATAATTATCATTTAATGAATTTATGGATTTTGCTTCAGCCAATGTTATGGGACCCAACGCGAACAATGACCCTAAAATTATTTGGGTCGGATCAAGGTAAATTCAACGGATTAAGCCGCCAAGTGAACAGTGTTAATGTCAAGATCTCAGAATGTTTAATAAAAATAATAGAAAAAATTATTAGGCCGCCACTTCTTGTTCTTCCTTTCTTTTCCTCCGCTAAAAAGATTAAATCCAAGTCAACAATTTTTAGCAAAGCTATGGAATTTAGTAAAGCGTCGCTATTGGCTGTTGTTCTTTCTTCTTTGTTTTCTCCTCTTTTTCTCTCCTTATGGGGTAGGTTAAACGGGTACAACAAAGTTTTATATTTTGAGTGGGTTTCAGTGATTTTAACCCAGAAAAGGCAAATTCTTCGGAGAGGCTGCTTCAATGGAGTCTGGCAGGCTGGGTGAAGCAGCCAGTGGCTCGCGTTCAAACAATGGTGTTGCAGGTTCAGAAAATCTCCCGATACCCAGGAACCACAGGCTACAGCAAAGCTTGGATTTCACCCACTCCATGCGGATGCATGTGCTTCACCTAACCAGACTTCATCAGTTTCAGGACCATACAAAGATACAATTTGTAACCAAAAGTTCGGTTCTGAATAGAGAGCCAACAATTTCAGAACTTCAATATATCATACAGGCTTATCAAATTGTAGGCACTTCAACATGCCCGGGATGATTTGGTAATCAGTCATCTCTTTTTGTACATAAGGACACGAAGCAAACAAAACTGTCTCCCCTATGAGAGTCCCTAACGTAAACCCGCTAAAGAAAGCTGAAACTTATGCTTGAATTCACCAATGAAATATAACATACAAGTGTTGCAATTTAATTTTATTCTTCAAAGAAACGAGCTAAAACCAACCGACAATGGCCACAGGCTGATAAATTTTACAAGAGCAGAAAATACCATATTCTGGTGTTAGTGGTCACGCTAGAACTCCATTAACCTGTTCCTTCACCCTTCGCTTGATAGACATTTTCTAAACATTCCTTAGCCCTATGGACCTTCGATTGAAGGTAGAAGCTCCCGGTTTTCGCGTTTCGCTCAAATAAAGCATCGTACTTCTGCATACAAAAGAACAAAAAAACTATTAGCTCTTATGCAGTGGATCATTAGGTAACAAAACGGAAGTAAGACAACCAGATTTTTTAACTACAAATCAATTTTGGAATGACATATTCAGGACAAGATGAAACTTCCTTGTCGCCATTTAAGTAAAAGAGATGAAAGCCAGGTTAGTCAAAGAATACCAAAATCCACTTCCCAGCCTATTTACTACCTGATGCATTTTTCAGTCAAAACATACACAAGAAAAATCAAAGTCAATAACCTAAACCATTGTTCAATAAGATTGATTAAAAATTTAAAAATGGCCTATAACATATCATGAAACATAACGTGCATGCAACTTCGGTCAAACAGCAGGATTTTGAGATTAAATACTCTTCAACAACATCAAGAGTTAAAAAACCATTTAAAAGAAGCCACTTTGATTAGGATAGATAAACACATTTGGGACCAATAAAGAACGAGAAGAAAACAGACCTTCAAGATATCTTCCCATGCTGCTGCTTCAGTGATCCCTAAAATCTGCCTTGCTTCTTGCTCTGTCATCGCTTTGCTTCCCCTGCGAATGGCATTTTGTACCGCTTCTTGGGCAACACCATTTTTTGAGGCATCTGCGTTTTAAAAAACATAATCACATCAAATGCATAACTTTGAAGCACGTGAGGTTTTCAAAACAGTTCAGTGTATTCAACTTACAAGAGGCAGTTGAAGAATAAATGGAACCTATGCCACTTGTTAATAACAAGCATCGTAAAGACATTTTCAAAACACTGTTAAACTAGTAAAAGTATTCAACCCTGCTGGTTGCTATTTGAACATGTTCACATTGTCCAAAACGACTAATATAGCTATTTCCCAATCCAAAGGAAGTTCAAGAGTTTCCCACAAAATTTTCAAATATTATTCTCAAAGATCACAGGTAAACCAAAAGATTGAAGACATGAATGAAACCCAGTAAGAATCAGCAATTTCAATAAAACATCACCATTTCAAAAAAAAAAAAAAAAAAAAAAAAAAAAGAATCAGCAATTGCCACTAAGGAATGCATGGTCAGTTTGGGGGCATTTTTGTCAGTCTCACTTCTGTTTTCCCCTTGCAGAGTCTGAATCCAGATCAGTTAACAAGATGTGGACAACAAATTCTAGAATTCCCATATCCTACATTGACCATAGAAAACGAGAATCCTCCTCACTGTTTTAAGAACTTCACTCCTAGCAAAACAAGTTTTAGAACCTGGACCAAAGGACAGCTCACCACCAGCTAAGTTCAGTGACTTGAAAGGATCATTAATCATAAAGCAGCACAAATACCCAAACAGAACTTTTTTAACAGACATCGACAGATGAAAGAGCACACGGGAAAATTCCTCCTATATGCTAAGGTAAACGGTAAATGCCAAGTTAGATTATTCAAAGTATCAGGTTCTGGCATTGCCTAAGCAGTTTGCTGAAACCAAGCATTAGCCCAGCCAATTTCCAATATGGTCAATCATTTTCCGGTTCCCGTGGCTGTCATAGTTTATTGCTTGACACCCGTTATCTTGGGTGCAAAATACTCGTGTATTGTGTGACTAAAGCAGCACATTTGATGAAGTTGCACTCACAAGTCATTAATTTCTTTTTTATTTGTGAATAATGAAGTAGCTCAATAAAGACTGGTTTCCACCATTCCATAACTGGGCTTTACTGATATAAGGAGAGGCAATTGCCGTTCTTACTTATTCTCAGCTCCACTCCTGCTAAGCATGGCAATCTCATAAACTAACAAACATGATGCACATATAGGCACAAGGTAATTAAAGATATGAGGTACTTCGTAGCACCATATAACTAAAGATACAAGGCACTAATAATCAAAGGTCAACATACTTGTAAGTGCTTGACGGTAAGCTTGAACCACAGCTCTAGCCATTATACCAGAACCCATTATGATCAAATTAGCAAGTATCTTTGCAGCCTGCACCAATAAGCAAACAAGAGAGTGAGATATTTAAGACTTCTATCAATTAAAAATGTTGATGTGGAAATTCCACAGATGCTTGGTACGAGCAAAAAACTTCCATTTGAAAATGGAAACGCAAACAGGTTTGAAACTATGATTCTTAAGAATCAAGTCAGGCAGACAACAATAGGCTACAATATAGATCCGAAACAATCAGGAACAGAAAGGAACAATTCCAAAGCAGCATAATTAAGAT
The DNA here is from genome assembly GCA_019845555.1 of Aristolochia fimbriata. Classification (NCBI taxonomy): domain Eukaryota; kingdom Viridiplantae; phylum Streptophyta; class Magnoliopsida; order Piperales; family Aristolochiaceae; genus Aristolochia; species Aristolochia fimbriata. Next base: position 2,361,029 of record CM034083.1, read on the forward strand.
GCAATTCTTCGTTAACGAGTTGACCCTTGGTTACTGTGACTGATTAATAACAGACAACAAGTATCTAAGCACAGTTACTCACAAAGGGCAGATCCTGTTATCTTTTCCATTTATATCTCCTTCCTACAACTAACAACTGAGAATCTCAATGAGAAGATGATAGTATACAAGTACTTGTTGTGACAACACAAGGAAAAGAAGAGTAGGTGCGACAGCACCAGGCTGTTCGTGGCACTTCTTTCCCTAGTATCACTAGAAGTGGCATGTGTTTGTTCACAAGCATATCTTGCGTTGGTACGAAAATGTGATCCCAATAGCTGGAGACAAGATATTGAAAAAGAGAGGAAAAAACGCCTAGCACGTTGAACGTCAAACACATTACACATAGGCCTTGAGCAGCAAACCATTAGTCAGCAATGATTTTAAGAACAAATAATGCGCGTCCAAACCCTTGGCCAAAGGATTTTAAGAACAAAAAAAAAAAGCCGAAATTTCAAATATATCAAAGGCAAGCGCGGAACAAAAAATCAACAGCAATCGCAAGGCACACAAGAAACTAACAACAATAATGAAATAGCAGATGACAATCGAGATGTACCCAACAGAAGGTACATATTAATACGAATAAAGCAGACACCTACATATTAATACGAATAAAGCAGACACCTTCAAAACCAAATGAGCGGGACGGTAGATGGTAACATACCATATTTAAGGCTCCTTATTCCACAAAGAAATCGATATAAAGGTTCGACTTTGCCGTCCCGGAAGATAAATTTCCTGTTCGCGATGATCATTAGACAACAAAATAAAACAAATACGTATAACAGAAGGGGAAAAAGCAAATAGAGTCTGTTCCACCCAATCCACGGGCAAACTCAAACCTTTTCTAATACCCGTGAAACCAAAAACAAAAAAATAGCCGTCCCACCCTCCTCTCTCTTCTCTCAACCTCTCATCGATAAAAACACCAACTCCTTTATTTCGAGGAATCGAGTATTACAAGGCTTATTTCCAGAAAGAGAAAGCAAATACCTTTCTCCAACGATTCCGCAACAACAGAAATTCCGGAACTCTCTCTACGAGCCGGTCTTCTCTTACTCCTGATAGGGAACAAAGAGCTCCTCGGAAGGACGCCGTGAAGAAGGAGGCCAGGTCGAGGCTCGTCACAATTAGGCGAAGAAGGGAAGAAGCTAAACCTTGCCGCGGAAGAAACTCTTATTTCTTACAGGTCGGTCTTCTCCAGGTCGGTCTTCTCCGGGCCGGTCTAATTATTTTTATGACAGCCCGTCCGGTTCTGCAACGTTTCCTGCCATCGATTGGAAGAAGTCTCTGGGGTCAACCCCTAGCAGAGCCGGCCGGACCGGGTCTGGCAACCCTCGGGCCAAAACTGATATTTGGCGTCGACGTTTTCGGGCCGACATAAGCCTCCATAACCATTGGAAGTTCGAGAAAGGTCTCGAATTTTTTCTATATTGGTAAATATGGAATTTTACATATCAAATTATTGAAGTGAGATTATTTTTAATAAATTGTACCCAACAATCGAGAAAGTCACGAACTCTCAATTTATAGGATTTTCCCTGGGCACTTGTGTGAAAAGACACTTTTACCCTCCAGTCCACCGTTCATCCAACGGTCATATCGAACTCATCTCTGATAAAATAAATGAATCTCAAATAGAGGTGCCGAGTTTCGAACCCAAGACCTCTCATATGCTAATCAAGCATTTCCCCATCTGAGATACATCTCAATTGTGGAAATAAGATAAAACTTATAGAAAATAAATTAAAATGAGCCGCTAAGGTGGTAATTCACAATTAGGGTTGTCATTAACTTAATTAGGTTTACCCAAACACAAACCTGACTTAGATTGTTAAGAAAGGGTGTTAGTTCTTATGGGATACCCATTAGGCACCCATTATGTATGGACCACCCTGGGCTTGGGCCCCCACCCTCCTCCCTCCTCCCTTCTCTCCTCCTCCCTTCCACTCCTCTCTTCCTTTCCTCCTCTCTGTCCTCTACTCCTCTCTTCCTCTCCTCCTTTCCTCCTTTCCTCCTTTCCTCCTCCCTTCTTCCTTACCTCCTTCCTCCCATTAGCTCACTGCCACTACTGCCCTACCACCACTACTGGCGGCTGACTGCTACCACCACTGCGGGTGCCCGACCGCTAGCACCGCCATTGGTGGTTCGCTAACACCATCACCGGCGGTCGAACACCACCGTCACCATTGCCGGTAGATTGTCACCACCACCACTATTGCCCAACAATATAGGAGGTCTAGAATATCTACTTGAGACAATCCTTAGGCCTTTAATATGCCCTGTGCGAGTCTGAGATACCAAAAGGGTTGGCAAAATATACAATGACCAAAGCAATTTTTTAAAAAATATTATTCAATTTTAAATATAATATTTGTAATTACTAATTCTTGTTTCAACAATTTATTTCATAGTATTTTTTTTTTTAATAAGATGAATGGAGAATTCAATTTAGTATTTGACTCCAAAAACAATTTTAAGTTTTTAACTTCACTTAAAAAAAAAATTCTATATATATATATATATATATATTTGAATAATTCTTAAATCATTTAACATCGATTATGAGTGGAAATTTTACTGCACAGTTATTTGTTTAATTTTTCACTTGTAACTTATTCAAAACTATCTAAAAATGAGGTTGATAGATATTCTTATATTCTATACTTTCTTAGAAAATATCTCTGGTCACTCTCCAAAGGGTCATGCATGACACATTTATTTTGGAGCCTCAGCCTAATGGTGACAGTGGCTTGTCCATCGTTTTTATTAAATGTAATGGAAGTCAATTTATAAGGTTACTTTAAAGAAAAAAGTTAAACTCTAACTATCAAATTAGGCTAGAGTTTGGGTGCACTACATGGCAAGAATATTCAATATCAACCAACTTATATATAATGCCACTTATCATGCAATGGAAATTGCCCTCTCGTGAGAAGCTCCTCAGGAGTGAAGACGAGGTTTCCACTTATTCTCTATTAAGGCTCTCATGTTAAGTGGGTTCTCTTAATACTCTTTCCCATTCAAATCATTTCCATGACGAGAACTAGGGGGTCTCCGAGTAGGGCATTAATAAATTAAAACCCAGGGATTAAGAAACGATTTAATATAAATCATTTTAATCTAATTCTAACCAAGGGCATAAATTTAGTCGAGTAATATGAACGCTGTCGGATCGGATCGTTTCAACTTTCAACCGTCAAATGCATGCGTGGCTGATTCAAACGCCCGAATTTTCACGTAATACGGACAAGCGTTGCTTCTAGAAGACTGCTTACCTAGACTTCGGTGACCAGGGTCCAGAGTCCAGACCGACCCCGTCCTGGTTCGTGTTTAGGGCCCGAACCGGTTGGTTTTTTACCTATTTGGACCTTGATCATATATTGGAAATATTATTATGCTTCTCATTTAGGATCAGTTTTTTTGACTTAATAATTATTTTATTTTATAAAAAGTAATATTTTTCATGTGAAACGAGAAAATACATTAAGTATCAATCTTTTGGTGATTTAGAGTATATAATAGTTAAAAATTCCAACGCTTATTTTGCTTATTTTTGGTCAGCATGGGTTAATATTTTCATAATTTAACTTTATAAAATAATAAAAAATAAAAAAAAGAATTTTTTATCATATTTATTGTATATTACACGATTTTAATGTGTATTTATAAAATATGTTAGTTAATTATGATTAATTTATTACTACGTAATTTTGATGATTATTAAATTAATACCTGATAATTATTGCCATATTGTAGGAGAGTTTTTTTTTTTTTTTTTGTATCCTACATATTGTAAAAGAGTCGTAGATGAACCCATGCAATTTGCTACATGTAACGAACCAAGTTGAACCGGGCCGCTTTAGAAGAACCGGTTTGTTATGAGACTGGCCGGTAGAAGGATGAACCAAACGGGAACTGGACGTCGGTCGTCATCATTCAGTGGGGGCCCTAAGAGTTCAGATAACGAAATATACGTCGTTGATTTGATGATCCATGGGTTCGTGGGTCCATGATTGGTAGGTCCCAGAAAAAGTCTGAAAATTCCAGAATGAAAATCCATCTCTTTCTTGGAGAGCAGTGATTTTGTGAATTTGTCTGAACTTGGTGCCACAGTGCAGTCTCTCTTCATTGTAATAAGCTCCAGGGACTTCGTTCATAAAAAAAACAAAAGTATCATCTTTTGTTCTGTGTTGGATTCCTGTTATGGGTTCTCTGAATCTCTGGCTTTTGGCCTTCTTTTCCGGCACTTTCCTCTTCCATTCTTCGTATGGACAGGGGAATTACCAGAATTCCCGTGTCATTTCCAGTTTCAGCTATCCTGATACCAGGCTCAGGCCTTTTGACTGGCGTTACATGAGAGGTGCGGGAGATAGTATGCCTTTATGCGCTACGGAACTATTGCGGATTTAGTTTTATTCTTTTTGGAGTGCTTGTTTAGTTGGGTTTGTGTAGTTTCGGAATTAGTTTGGTGGGTGTTTTAGTTTGAGAAGTTGATAGGAAAGGTGCTATTGCTCTGCTTCTCACAGAGAAGGTAGTGGAATTTGGAGGGAAGTGGATATATCCTTGTGTAGTAGTGGTAGTGCTTGGGGGACTCTATGTTTAGTGCCGCTTCTCATATTGTGCAATTGAAGTTTTTTTCCGTACGAGAAAACAGTAGTGGATGGGATGGTGGCTATGATGATTTGATACTCATCATCTTTACGATAGATTTTGCATTAGATGAACCATTGTTGAGCTATTTTAACATAACCTACAGTAATATGTTGTTTCCTAGAGAAGGATCATTAATCGTAGGACAATATAGGGAAACTCTCATTTTAGTTAGATTCAAAATATCAGAGTAAGAGAAGAGAAAGGGAGGTTGAGCTTTATCTGTTTGACCTCCCGTACTCTATTCTTGATTTTTTCATGACAATTCTTTCTAGTTTAAGTTTGAAGTTGACTCGAGTGGTTTACTGTGAAAAAGAATGCTGAGCAATTATATGAACTTCCTTGCTGTTGTAATTACTTCAAGAGTTTAAGACGTTCTACTTTCAACATTAGGTGGTCAAGGTCCAATGCATGATGGACCCATTTTGGCTGCTTCAATCATTTAAATGTGCGACGTGTTTTAGAGTCAGAAGCCACAGGATTTTGGAATATGAAGCTGAATCACATTTAATTGCTGTTAATTTGACCGGTTACTATATCTCTCTTATTTCAGTGGAGCTGCCCCCATGGTTCTCTTCCTTGTCAATGACTCTGCTTTCAAATGTGGACATTGTAAGTGCACTTTTGTCTGATAAAATTTGTTTAAGATTAAGATAAAATTTCATTATATCTAAAGTATTTAAGTAATGTTGTTCTCTAGTCATTTTTTGTCTTAGTTATAGAATATCAAAGGAGATGCATAATAGGATTTTCTTCAGATTTTTTTTCCCTGTGTTAGACGTCCTTAAATGGTAGCCAGAGGAAAATATTTGCAACTACTTTATTCAAGAAAAACGAAAGTTTAATAAACAGGCTGACATTTGTTTCACGCCAAAATTCAAGTTATGTATGATGCTTGTAACGCTACTTATTGTGCTTTTAAAAATATTCATTAGCCTTCATTTGCAATATGTACCAGATAAAAACGTAAATTAATTGTTTAACCACTTCATTTTCTTGCACGGGTCATTTTCTTACACGGGTCTCTACCTCCAGGGTCTTGTTCCTTCCCACAACAATGGCTACCCAAAGTGTCATCTTCTTTCACCTTTCCTTTGTTATAGAATGCCTTCCAAACTTCCGTGTTTCCTGCTTACTTTGCATGGTGACATCTCATAAGAGCTGTTACTTTTTTGAGCTCAATTATATTTCCATTTAAGCATGAAGTCAATGAATATCTATGGGTTTTAGCCATGTATCACATGGTTTATTTGAAAAAGAAGGCTACTGCTGCACATAAGAGACTACTACTATCGCCATGCTATAAGTTAATCCCTTTTGCACCAACTGGCAATGTTCAGTCTCCTCTTTTGGTGACTCATCTGTTTACTCACCTAGATTTGAATGAAGTGGGACAATTGAGAGAAAGGACACCATTTTAACCATTTTCCTTTCTCCTGCTAGGAGTTTGGCATGTACTGGTACTATGACAAATGTGGTCGTATTAAATGAAAAGACCTTTTGTGGAGCTGAAGCTAATAATTTCTGAAATACTGACTGTTTGTTTCTTTATGCAAACTATTCATCTTGCATTAAAAAACTCATAAAGATATGAACAAAAGTTGCTGCTGAGAACAACTGATGCCTAATTCAATTTCATCAATTGTGCAATCGTAATTTGCATCCTCAGGATAATGGAATAGCGGAGAAGCTCTCCAAAAGTACGTTTCCAATGGTATGCTTTCGAGAAGGGAGTCCCCCTCTTCCAGATTCTTCAGATGATTACTTGAGAAACTTAGGTACAGTTTGGTTTCATATTTGTCTGCTCTTTGGTGGGTCTGTGGGTTCAGAGCCTGTTCAACTTTGTCTTTGTTGATTTCTTTTTTTCCCCACCAATATCTTATTTCACTTTTTTCTTACATATATTTAAAATTTGTGGCTTTTTCATTCTTGTTGTAGTTTTACTCTGAGGCATTTTGTAAGTAATCCTCACTTTTTCTCACCTGGTTTATTTAGTCTCGATAATCAGCTTAGAGGTTACCCTTCATTTTGCAGAAGTAAATCTTCTCTTTAATGGATCTGTTGGAGGGACGGAGCTGTGCTTGTTCTTTCAGAAAAACATAACAGTGACTTTGACAAATGAACAGGTTTCTGAACAAAACTTCTTTATATAATCAACACAATTTATTAATGAATTTAACATGCGAATGGACTAATATGATGTAGCGTAAGAAATGTAAGGGTGAATCTTCATCTCCATAAAGAGTGGTAACGATTTTCTTCTTGATCAATAATTATCTGTCCATTTGTCCATGATTTTTACTGCTGGTAGGTGATGTGCTACTTATTTTGTCAAATTCTATACTTTTTTTGGATTGCTAGATTTTTCTTATCCTTATATATTTCTGCTGAGCTAGTTTCTGATAGATGGTTTCTCTTGTTTGAACTACTTAAGCAGCAAAACAATGCTTGAGAATTCAAGTTCTCTTCTAACTTTGAAAAGCTAGGTTTTCCTTGGAGATAAGAAGCTGTTGCTTGGTTTACTCATTATCCTGTCTTTTAAGTGGTTAGTCAACTAGGTCCAATTTTTTCCATTGTATCAAAAGGGGATGTCTATTTGTTGGGCCTAGATTGTGCCTTGTAGAGTTCATTACCCAGTATGCCATCCATCTCTTAGAAACTTTCTCTGTATGAGTAAGCCTGATGCGAGGGACAGTGGTAGTGAGAATATCCCACTTAGATGAGTGTTAAGAAACATTGTTGGTTTATAAGGTTGATCAACATACCTCATAAAGTGGCGGCTTTTTTCCCTAGTTATAACATTGCTCAATCTTTTACAATCCAGGGTGAGCAACATATATAATTGCTCTTCATACAACTAGACATGGTTTATTTGTTGGTTTCTTCTAGTTAATGGACTTTGGTGCAGAAAAGATGAATGTATCAAAGTCTTTTCGAATTGAAGTATAAGATAAACTAAGTCACATGAATGTCTTTTCAGGAAGAACTATTCACCTATTCTGCATTCACCAAAGTTTTGTTTATTACTCAATAGTGATGGTATAAAGGGAAATATAGTGAGCCTGAGTAAACAACGAATGCTGGTCTTGTTTCATTGAAGATGGGTGACCCGCATTTTCATTCATGGCTTTTGTTTGAAAAGTTACTCTCTGCCATCTATGCTACTTCTCAAATCTCGCTTTTTGAAATTGATATCTTGACCTTTTAGTCAATTATCTAATCATTGTGCTTCCCTGCTCGGATTTTTCTTGATTGGTGACATTCCGAACAATTTCAAGTTAGATGGTCAGATTCACCATTCGAACTGGTCCTTGTGTGGCTCGAAACCCATCTAAGGAATTTCCATGTTCCTTAGTGTTTATGATGGATTTTTTTTTCCTTAGATTCTTCCTCTGTTTTGCCATAGTTTCTTTTTCATGATTATAGAAGTGAAAAACTCAAGAGCAGATAATTCCTTTCAGATCACCTCAGGAGTGTGGTACCTTGGTTTTTTCAATGGACTTGGACCTGCAAGAACTCAGTCAAAGATGGTAATTGACGTAAATTGCTTTCTTAGTGTAATTTCTACCTTTCTAGTTTAATATGTTGTATTTATTTGTTTTCCAATGCCTGCTTTGATCTTACAGTTTACTTGAGAAACAGTTTTACTGTTACTGATATCCTGATCCCGTTGCAGATCAGTCGTGGGACATCATATTTATTCAATGCTGATATAACTGTAGAAGGCTGCCCAACTCGTACACTCTGGGGAGTGCACTGTAACCAAACCCTTGACTTGCTATTTTGTACTCCATCAGTTGCCTCCTCTCCCTCCAGAAAACTCGCTGAAAGTAGAAACTTCAAAGCTGTCGGCACTCGTAATAATTTTTTGTTAAAGGATGAAGTGAAGGCATCTCCACCAAATTCCAGCACGTTAATGACCTCAGACAATGTCATAATTTGTAAAAATTCTTTTGAGAGTTCTTGTATAGGATATGGTGATTCAAAACTTTATTCTTTGGAAATAGTTGAACCTGCATCCCATCTGAAGATTATAGCAACAGATGTAAGATACAACCGAACATCAACTATGAATGGCACAGAAGGGGCCCCAATCATGTGTTATGTTCGATACAATGCAATGCCACTTCAGGGATTTGGTGATTATACTGGTGATATAAGTAGAGAACCTTTAGTAATAGAATTGCCTAAAGTTGGTCAGTGGTATATTTTAATTCTGGCTAGCAGTCATGGAGCAGTGCAGGGGAAGAATGAAGAAGAGTTTCTCAATGGCAAAATTTGTTTTTCTCTGGAATGGCAAGTGCATGAGTGTCCTACTGGGAAAGCAGGTCTCAACTGTACATGGAATCACCACATTCTTCAGGTAGGCTTCCTCTATTATTTTCTTTTATTCTCATTTTTTATTAAGGCCTTCGTTTTAGTTGAATTGATTTTTGTCATCATGTATCCATTCAGAGTACTTACTTCCTTTTTGGAAAAAAGATTACATTAACCAATTGAGATGCTTTTGCAGAGAGTTCTCAAGAAAAGCTCATCACTTCCATATGAATCGTATTATTTGCCCGAGGAAGAGAAGATGCTCATTAAATCTGCTAATTTCCCTGTGAGGTCCCTCTTAAGTAACAGTTCATTTATTGATCAGCCAAATATTGCCTGGACTTTCTTTCTTTTAGAGGTTCCTCGTGGAGCAGCTGGGGCAAATATACACCTCCAGCTGACGTCAGATGCAAGAGTTAGCTATGGCCTGTATGTTCGATTTGGAGGGATTCCATCTAATGATACTTGGGACTATTTTATAAATGAAACACAGACTGTAAATGGGTCCATGCTATTGGATTTCAGTGATCCACATGAAGGGAGAATAAACTTCTATGTTTTATATGCTAGAGAAGGATTATGGAATTTTGCATTGAGGCATCCTGTTAGTTCTTCCAATGATCCGATTCTAATGTCTATTACTCTAGAAGGATGTCCAAAAAAATGCTCTTCACATGGGACTTGCCATTCGGCTGCTGATGAGAGTGGCTTGACTTTGTACAGGTACAATATGTTCACCGTAAATCTTTATTATATTTGGCCTTCAACATGTGACAGCCGTACCTATGGATATGAATTGCCAGTTTGTTGTTGTGGGTTAAAAGTTCTAACTGATAATACTGCTTTTCTTATATTTGAGCTAAGTACACCCCAACTTAAAGAATCTGTGTATTGGCTTTGCTCTGTTTTCTCAATAAGCAGTTGATTTAGTGTATTGCTGATCTCATATTCCTCTTTCAAGTGAAAGTAAGATGTCTACAAGAAAACATTGAAATTTTCTGTCTGCTCTGGCCATGTTGTACCTTGTTTTGGGCTGAAAACACTTGTATGCTTTCAGATACTTCTAGTCTTATACAACTAGATTGGCATTCTATTATAGAGGAAGTACTATTTAATTTTTGAGGGTAAACTGGGTGATCTTTTAAGTGTGATGAAAGGCATCTGGGACTGCGATATGAGCCATTGGTTCATTGATATGGGCTGACAGTTTTAACAAAGCAAAGTGTCTATTCTAGAGTAAGGCCTCAATTGTTTTTGACAGTACTCTTGCCAACATTGGATTCTGAAGATTTTGTATTTTACACATAAGTAGTACCAAAATTCCAATTAGTTTAAGCAGGTCTTTACTCTTGTCTTTCACATGTCAGTTTTTGCTCCTGTGATCGCAACCATGGAGGCTTTGATTGCAGCATCGAACTTGTATCACACCAAGGTACTTCCATTATACTATCTTTGTTAAAAGAAACTTTTTACTAAACCCTATTGTTCCATTTTTCCATTTTTAACATTTTTTTTAATTTACATTTAGAATCTGCTGACAACGAGATTTGAATTCTATGAAAAAAAGTGTAATTTTTTTTATTGCATGAGAGGTTCATTGTGTAGATTGATATTTCTGAAGTTCTGAAGTTGAAGGCATTAGTTTGAGTTTGACAGTTGTTGGTGTGCGGCTGCCTTTTGCTCTACTTGATTAAATGGAAATGTTCACTGTAGTTTTGGCAATACCCACATTAGAAAAGAGATAGCAATATTCTTTTATTCTTTTCATAGTTAGTAAGAATGTGAATATATAGATGGAAACTTGCCATCATGTTTCATGAGGGGTACTAAAATAGTACGCCATCTTCCGATAAAAACTTTGCTCTTACAGCCTCTAATGCAGCACACTTGCTTGTAGTATCCTCCCATGGTTACCTTACCTCAAGCGAGAAAAATGTAGGTTCATACGTGAGATATATACTTTCACAGCAAACTATTGTGAGTTGACAAATATGAATGAACTAGACTGTAATTACTGGTTTAAAGAACAGGAGCTAAATAGGGTTACATTATAATGTAACAGCCAAATCACTCGCTTGTTCCAGCCTGAAAGCTTGACAGGTTGTGGGGATCTTGACTAGAACAATTTTTTGAATGCATTTCATCATATAGCAGTGAATAAATTTTCTTTATGGAGAATTGCCTAGAGGCGACGTCTAATCCAAGAATTCATAAATCCTACATAATGTCAAATTGGATTTTATCCTATCTGATTCTCATGAGGTAGAAACACCATTTTGTCTGTTTCTATTTATTCTTTTAAATTTATTGACAGATAACAGAGCTATGTTGCTGACATTTCATGTAGGACATGTACAACAATCAATTGCTCTCATTGCATCAAATGCAGCAGCCATATTGCCCGCATTTTGGGCCCTTCGAAGGAAGGTACACTAATCATGTCACGGGATTTTTTAAAACATGTAATCGTAATGGTTACAGATGAAGTATGAGTTGGTACTACTTTTTAAACATTTTGAGTGTCAGCTTTGTGATACATGCACACTATACTTACATGGAAGTAAGCTTGCCGAACATCATTTTTGGGACTAATGATATTTCTCAATTAACTGGCTCATGTATTCTCTAATGATTCTGTAGGCCGGCCTTAAAATATTAACTGTTAAGAAGATCAAGTGTAGTATTTCTCATGGATCGAGGATGTGATGCAATTAGGAATCACTAATTCACTTTTTTTTTTTTTTTTTCTCTTAATCACTATTTTGTTTGTCAATGAGGCAATAAAAAGCTTTAAAGAAAATTGCTAATGCAAGTCCACTTCGATTCATTTTTTTATAGAACAAATTATATCAGAATTTTTTGATATCACTAAATCAGTTAACAATGTACATGGTCATGGGTAACTCATTCTCGTTAGATAATGCCGAGCTTGCTTTTATTTATGTCGATTAAGTTACTTTATAACACAGTTGGGTAATTCCATTCTCACTAGATAATGTTAAGTTTGGTTTTATTTGTGACTAAGTTTTATATTTAATTCTTTTGTTTTTGCACATTCTTTCTTGAGCAATGACCTTCAAAGATTTAAGGTATTTTAGTGTTAAACCAACCTCACTCCAACTGTGAAATTCAAGCAGATTGTGTGCATTGGCCGCAGTTCAATTTGTGTTTCCCAGAGGTTATTTGTGTTTTGTACTCCATCAAGTGAGTGTGTGTCCTTGTTTTGGATCTCTAATTCATAAGCCTAGACAAAAGGGAAGTATTGGGTGGGTAACTCTCATTTAGAAAAGTGATAAGACAAGTCCATTGATTATAAGGTTGAGTAATGTACCTCCTAAGTAGCAATCTTTTTGATGGAAACAACTCAATTCAATAGTCTTTCTCTTAATGAAATACTCACTTAAAAAGGAAGTTTTGGATTAACTAAATTAATTTGAATTACAACTGGAAAAAAAGGGAATGAGTACAACAATTTTATTGAAGAAATCTATGAATTAGCTGAAACTGCTGCTCTTGACATCTGGCTTCCCTGGTGTCTGATGCTAGGTCAATCTCCAATTCTAGGTATCTGTATTTAATGCATTTTTCTTATTCACTTCCAATGTCATGAATCTTTTCCATGTAAAGTCAGGGTTTTAGTTTCGAGTTGCTTGTTTATGTTGGAATATTCATAATATGAGTCTCTAAATTGTGAAACTTATGAAAGTCACTTGAACAGGCATTGGCAGAATGGGTGCTCTTCACTTCTAGTGGAATTTCAAGTGGACTCTATCATGCCTGTGATGTGGGCACATGGTGTGCTCTCTCTTTTCGTGTATTACAGGTAATATTATTTCTCAAGTCATATCCTCATTCTCTAAAAAAATATCCTCATTGCTTATTACTTGGGTATTTACAACGATATCTTTATGCTTTATTAGTTCTTTATTTTTCAATAAAATGAAAATTATTTTTGGAGAGTGAAATTTCAACTGTACAAAAGAAGCACATGAAGCAGCCAGAATAAAAAAGCTCATCCTGTATATATCTGCCAATAATGAAAACCTGAATCCCATTAAATGTTGTAGCCATTACAAGAGAGCAGATCTCATGAAAACTTGTGGAACTCCAAGGTGGATGTGTGGTGTCTATGAACATACTACTAATTGACTTAATTCTCCTTCAATAATAAGGGAGCTTTGAATAATTTCTCATATAGTCTTAAATCATTGAGGTGAGTTTGGAAGTCTTCCTTTGCAGAATCACTAACACCCTAAGGAGCACGGAGAAAACGAGGGTCTATATGTGAATGATCTCTGTGAACTCCTCTTTCTCCTGTGGACCGGAATTACATTCCAAACTTCTGAGGAAAATAAGTTTAAGGCATCTTTGAAGAGGGAGCTATTGGACAACTGAAACATACCTTGAGGAGGAGAAGACAAATATGTCTTTCAATGCTTCCTTGGGCTTGAAGTATGGAGTAAATTTACTTACCCAAAACTAAGTATGGGGAATTATAGGCCGATAATTACTCCTAGATGAGAATGGGGAATTATCCTAGACTTTCAATGCTTCCTTAGGCTTAAAGTATGGAGTAAATTTACTTACCCAAAACTGAGTATGGGGAAACGCCAATAATTACTCCTATAGACAGTAAGTTATCTTCAAAAGTCCTATTATTTTGTTCTTCCCAGAGGCCTGGTAATGGCATCTAATGCTGCTTACCATAACAACTTCATTGGGTGTCAAGGGGGCGTTTTAATTACTTGATCCATCAAAGCCGAGGAAAGCAGAAGGGACACAAAAGTGCACAGACAAGTTCTGCATCATGGATTCCCTGCCGTCAGAGGCAACTGAACAATGAATAGATAGGTGATCCCTCAGATTCATATGTGCTATTACAGAGCTCAAAACTGGAGTTTGAGGATTCTGAACAGCTGAATGAAGGTGATGGAAGATGGAGGGTCATTCCTATCTATTCATAGAACCAAAATTTAGTAAGGGCCCTCTGAGAAAGTTTTCCTGCAAGAACTGCTTTCTGAAAACTTGATGCATTAGACATATATTTATAGATTCTGATTGACTATTACTGATGATTATTTACTTGGATTTTCCAGTTCATGGATTTTTGGCTGTCTTTCATGGCTGTTGTGAGCACTTTTGTATACATGGCGACTATTGATGAAGTTTCAAAGAGGGCTATTCATACTACTGTATCAATTCTGACAGCTTTAATGGCTGCCACTGGTCCAACAAGGTATGGATTTCACATCACCATCTATAAAGTCAGGTCTTATTTTCAAAACTACGGTCCTAAATATTTAATTGAGTCCATATTAATGTGCAGGTCTGCAAATATTATACTTGTTGTGGCTATTGGAATTCTAGGTCTTATTGTTGGTTGGATTATAGAGTTCTCTTCTACGATCAGATCCATATTTTGTTTGTCCAGATTCAGTTTTGATGTGCCTGAGAGGTATGTTCTTCTACTCTGTCAATGTAATGCAAAATCAGCAAACCAGAAAATGCAAATGCACCTAGCTTCATGGGCTTCCTCTAAATGCAGTGGCTAGAAAGCTAATGTTAAAAACCCCTATTTGTATTGGGCCATTGGTTTTAATGTCCCTCTTTCGTTTCGTGGTTGAGGTTTGTCGGGTGGGTGTTCATCTTTCAATAAAAAAATTTCGTGCCCTGTTTCCTCAAGATACTTGGATTGTCTTTAATTCATAGTGGTCAACCAGACAGGTAGTCTGTTGCTGGTCACTTACTCTGTAGTATGTCAGAGTTGTCAGTTAGGTTTGATTTGTTCTTCCACATGTATTACCTTGGCTGTATTTGCCACTTAAATATGGCAATTAATATTCCTTCTACTTAGTAGGATACTTTCATGATCAAGGTTCACATTTTATGGTGAGTCGAGCATTTAGAAGCAGTGGAAGATTTTACTGAAAGGCAGAGATTTCTCTTTGTGGCAGGTGGCAAATTATTAAAAGATGGCTTTTTAATTTCATAAAAACATTGAGGAAACGATTCCAGTGGCACTTCATCTTCCTTGGGTTTGTTGCATTAACTGCTGCCGGAATAAGCTGGAAACTGGAAACAAGCAGAAGCTACTGGATTTGGCACAGGTATGACTTATGAGAGTCAACCAACTACGCATGGTTTATCTAATGGCATTAAGCTGCTAGAAGTTCACTCTTTCGTTTCATAAGATAAAAAACCATTTTTATTGTTGAGGTGGAAAATTTACTATATGAATGTGAATCCCCTTTTATGAATAACACACTTCTCATATTTTTGAAAAAAATGAATGCTTCAGAAGGGCATAAATATATGATGAAATTATGATGAAATTATGATGAAAATAGGTGTTAAAAAACAATGGCATAAATATTTCAGATATATGATGAAATTAGGTGTTAGAGATAGTCTTGGTTAATAACCTTAATTGATGTCTTTGTTACTTTGTGATCGAACAAAGATCCATACACAAAAATATACATGTAATTTGTAAAGGGACTAAAGGGCGTACAATCTTACAGATTACCAGGTGAAGTATTATGATGTTTTAAAGTCCTTAAATTTGTAAATCCTGCTAAAACATGTGTGAATTACCACTTGAAAATTTTTGTAATGGTACTCCAGCACTCTGACTTCCGCTAGACTAATTGATTCTTTATGCAGCATCTGGCATGTTTCGATATACACCTCCTCGTTCTTCTTTTTGTGCTCTACTTCTGTAAGTAACAGTAACCAAGAATGGCCTCAAAGACAGTATGAATTAGCACGGCAAAATTCATCATCAAGAGGTGACTTAGCAGAAACTGTAGACAGAAGCTCAGTGAACAGAACCACAAACTAGCTAAACAGCATGAACATTGACTGGAGTGACTGGTGAATCTAATTGTCATTTCTCCTCCGAAGTAGATCCAAGACATGATTTCCCAACAAAATCTCTTTGTACTCTGTCATGGGTTGTGGAGTTGGGTAAGATCTCTGATTGGTGGAATTTACTTAATTGGAGGACACAGGCAGAAAAGGAGATGTGTACATTAAACTACAGATATATGTATAATCGGCTAGAAGTCAACTTACTGGTGGAATTCTGTTTTTCATAAACATTGTTGCACTGCTGGAGAAGGATATAGCGTGGAGAAGAAAAAAAGAAGGGCTCCTGTTTGTACCCTGGTAGTATCATGAGCTGCTCCAGATGGAAAGCTTACAATGCTGCTGTGCTCCTAGCCTTTGTACATCTTTTTTACCAAAGAATCAAGGACTTATGAAGACGAGTAGGCAGGATCTTAATGCTGTATGTGGCTCCATCTCCCTCACTTTGTGGCCTGCAACCCCTGAAGATACAGTGGGAATACCCAATCATCTTATCAGTTTCCAACTGTAAATTGTTTGGATGTTTGTTTTGTGTGCTTTGAATATGAGACTTTTGTACTTTTAGGTGCAGTTCGTCTCCTCATATGCTTACTTAGCATTACGGATCTGCTGGCCTCTCATGGAGGTACGTCACATAAGTCAAAAGGGAGTTTTTCTCCATGGATATTGTACTTGGACTTGAGGGTTGACTCAGATAGCTCAATATCCAGGTCGGATCAGCCGATTGGGAATGACTGACCTATGGACTCGGTCAGGCTCAGCACTGAGTTGGAGAAGAAAATCCGAGTTTTCCAACGAGAGTGTTACCTCTGATTAGCTCAAGTTGTAAACCAAAGACTTGTAAATGGGAAAAATTGAAATTAATAAAGTTTAATTTTGCAATTTTTGTCATTCTATATTTTTGCAAGAGTTATTGTAACTTCTAATAATTTTGCGAGTTTATTTTGCTACTTATTTGATATAATTGCAAATACTAGGAATTTGGATATTTTGATTATTTGAAAGAGAAAATGAGATCTCAGATACAACCAAAGTTGATTATAGCCCATTTTTTCTCTGTCAAAAATAATTTTTTTTATAAAATTACCATTTAATATATATCATTTAATAATTATAATATGATCATCTTTTCATTTTTATTCAAGTTTTTTTTTTTTATTTGAATTTTTTTTTTTTTTTTTTAAAACGGGTTTTTATTCAAACTTGTTAAAGTAACATTAAAAAGATTGTATTTAGTAGCAAAAATAACAAAGAATAAAATAGTTATTTTTTAAAATTTTTTACTCAAATTTTTGTGGTGAAAATAAAAAATGGGTACAGGCAACCTCTCATGGAAATTAAGTTTATAAATAAATAAATGGCTAAATTAGATATGATAAACATGTAATATATTTTAAATATAAAACAACGAAATTTTCATGCAGATACTAACATAAAAATGTTCTAATAGATATATGAATTCTAATTAAGCATATCTATGATATTTATGGGGTATAATGAAATAATAATTCTGGTCTGTACTTGATATTTATATGGCTGATTACGGAGCGAAGGACTGATTCCTCATTGTTGGAGGTGGGAACTCTCTGTGCCGAGGGCGTGGTTGATTTTGAAATTCTCTCGCTTGACTTGCGGTTTACCGGGCTTCTGCGCAGGACGGAGGTCTTCCAGGCTTCCAGCAATAGTGCCCATTTCTAACACAACGCCGTCGTGACTTGAGAAATTGCTAGGGTATGTTTGAACTTAAAAGTTGTCGTGTCATAAATTTTC
This sequence comes from Aristolochia fimbriata, assembly GCA_019845555.1. Classification (NCBI taxonomy): domain Eukaryota; kingdom Viridiplantae; phylum Streptophyta; class Magnoliopsida; order Piperales; family Aristolochiaceae; genus Aristolochia; species Aristolochia fimbriata. Next base: position 2,378,678 of record CM034083.1, read on the forward strand.
GCGGTTCTTGTTTCTGTTTGTGGGCTTTGGTCTTCGGTGCTACTTTTTAATTCGATTCCGTGCTACTTTTGAATCTTGGTTCTGTGCCGCTTTTTAATTTTAAGTCGGTACTATTCTAATCTCTTCACAGCTCAATTTGGTTTAATTCCGATAAAGAATTCGTCGGAACATTTGGTTGCTTGAAAAGAATCTGTTTAGTTTGTAGGGTAAAATCAAATTGATTTTCTTGAGAATGGATACCGTTGGTCTGTGCCTTAGGGTGTGTGCTTTTGTAATCAATCGAGAGAATGCTGTGTTTCAAATGGCTTCAAGCGAGCCAATATGAGACTGTGGAATGTTTTCTGGTGCACGGGACGCTCTGAACCCAGTGTTTCCGTGTGCTGGGGGTCTATCATGAGGCCTTTGTACGAATCTCTCGATTGCCGTCATAGTTTCAGGTTCTATCTGCTGCATAGGAAACGATTTGGCCATCGATATTTCTCTATCAAACAATTGTCGCCATTGCAACTTTTGCTCTTTCATGGTTCCAGAAGTTCTTGGACCAAAAAGATACAAGTTGGTTCACACACATGGATAATGGAACCAGTAGTGCTCCTACAACTATGAATACCTCTGCAACTGCTTCATTTTCTGGGATTTGGTTAAAACAACTGGAAAGCAATAATTCCCTAAGTTTAATCCAGGTATAAGATACAGGGAGATTATCTATAGCCCGTTGACTAGCTTGAGAGTAGGCATATCATAGAGATATCTCCAACATATGTGGTTTTCATTCAAGGCCTTGAATTTCCTCAAGAGGAACCCGTTCACCTCCTTGGAGATTATTCTCTCTATAGCCATTGAGTACCTTGTTATCTCCTTTGACTTCAAGCAGAACTTTCCTTTTAAAATGTCCAATCTTTCAACAAAGTTCTAACTGCTGGGTTACTGATGGTGATGCTTAGAGGATAGGAATGGGTAGGAAAGAAGGTGCAAACCAGCATCATCAAGGTTGGAGGCATGCTGCCACGGAAAGTTAGTTCCTCCAACTTGCTCAAATTTTTGTTTCTAGAAGCGCAAACAATCAGTATCAAGTAATTGAATCACTTTCACAAGCCGGTTGAAGCACTCTCAATAAGTCAGCCTTAGCAAGCATTCCAAACTATTTCTTAACCCTGCCGTCTTGCCAATGAGTATTTCCAAAAAGCTTGAAGCTCTGTAGCACAAGTTTCTCTGGGGTGGAAGTTCCAACCAATTCAAATACCCCCTAGAAATGGGAAAAAGGTCAAATTCATGAATCAGGCCCTTCTGACCAAATGGATCTGGAGATCTGCCATAGAATCAAATGTTGTGTGGAGGAGGGTGTTGGCTGCTAAATATATGACTGACTGCCAGGGTTGACTCCTAAAAGATGATAGCATATGGAAGCAGATGTTCGTAGGCAAAAGACAGCAATCGCAAGGATTAGATATGCAAAAAGGGCTCTTGTATATACTTCTGGATGGATCTCTGGCTAGGAAATAAACAACTACCATGGCCTATCCATACCTTTTCAGCCTAACAAGGACCAGCACATCATCCTAGAGCAATCAAAGGTACTCGAGCCCCATATTTGGCTGGAGTTTATGCTACGGAGAGCTGAAGAAGGAAGAGGCTAAAGAAACAGCTGATCTAATGCAACAACTTATCTCCACTTCTTGAAAGGGCATGTAGAAGATGAATCATATGTTTCCCTTGCTCCCCAGTTCAATTTTCAGCCTTCTAGTTCTACAAACTATCCATGAAGGCTCCCGGTCCATTGAGTCAAGCCTGCCTAGGTTGAGAAATTGGTTACGCCTAATCGAGTAAATGACTTTCGTTGCAATGCTACCCATGGCTAAATCCTAACTTGTACTGAATCATCCAAGGGAGGACTTTCTTTGATTAACATGTTTTGCAAGCTTTCTGCTGACTTCTTTTATTGCACTGTGGCTTTTGCAAGGAAGTGTGGGGATCTCTACTGTCAAAATTTGGAGTTGCAAGCTGCAGGCCAAGGGCATTTGATGAGCTCATTCAGCAATAGGCGCACTTGTGCCCTGCCACATTCACGAAAATGTCTTTGGAAGGCCACTATTGCTGCCACCCCTAAGCAGCTTTGGGTAGAAAGGAACATCTGGACATTTGACATAACGCCAGACTGGATTTGGCGGGGCCTTCGAAAAGGCTATATGCGATTTGGGACCAATATCCCCGGTGACCCCCTTCCCCCCCCTTCCTTAATACTCGAAAATTCAGACAAAAATAATCCACTTAAGTGTACCTAAGCCTCATATTTCATATGGAGTGATCAGCCAGGCTCCTTGGTCTAGCTCTCCTTTCTTAAGCTGGGCCTGCTGGGGAATGTACCTCATGAGCAATTTGGGCCTTTAAGAGGCATTTTTTGGCCCCTTAGTGATTGAAGGTGACTCTGCCTTAGTTATTAGTTGAGACAGCATGAAGGTCACCCTCACTTTGGTCTGAGTTATCTTTGATGAACTGAAGCGCTACCCAACAAATGGAGAATGGCTTGGAGCAAGGTTCCCTGGTCGATGACACTGGAACCTCCATCTTTGTGCCATTATTGTACCATTATGTTGTACTATGTTACTCTTCAAGGTTTAGTGGAAATTATCTCTGGTTTTAGAAATAAACTTGTAAGTAATTGAAAATGCTCGTGTTACGTATAATTGGTGTGTAATCCACCTGCAAAATACATATAACATCATAGCTGAAACACTTGAGTTTGAGTTATTTGGCATCAATTTTGTTCATTGTACTTCTTGGTTCCATTATTTTTTCAGAATTTTTTTTGTTGTTTCTCTCTTTCTGCTGGTAGCTAAAACATTGGAGTTGAGTTATTTACCATCACTTCTATAGTTCTTGTTTCTATCGTTTTTCAGGAATTTTGGTTGTTGTTTTCTCCCTTGTGTGCTGCTAGATGTCATACTCAAGGGAAGAGAGGTTAGCATCATCTGCCTGTCACTTGGTATCTTGTAGTGATGATGTTTAGCTATGTGATATAACATAACATGCGCTGTATTTATGTCAGAGATTCTCCTCATTCTCCCTCTAAGTCGCCAAGAAGACGTAGCAGGTCAAGGTCTAGGTCAAGGAGTCGATCAAGGTAATTATTCTGTTTCAGCTACTTATCCACTTTGTAGTTTCTTGTTTCTTGATATGATAGTGAGGTTTTATCCTAAGTGTTAGAACTGCATGTCAGGAGCCAAGAACCCAGAGATGTGAGTAATCCTGGCAACAATTTATATGTGACAGGCCTCTCAACACGTGTAAACACGAGCGATCTGGAAAAGTATTTTAGCAATGAAGGAAAGGTAAAATCATTGCTAGTTAGTGGCCACCGACACCCTAATATTAGCATGAAGCTAATATTAATGTTCTCTGTTATCTTAAACTTGAAATAAGCTCTTAGCGCATTTAAACATGTGCCACTTCACTTTTAATTTAGTCACTGGATACATTCATCAGTAAACATAAGCTACATATGCATCTAATTTTGGTTCTATTTCTGATTTTCTCCTGAATTTTGTCAAAGTACTGTCAGGATTCCTTTGGTATTTTCTTCAAGATTGCATTTGAGGAAATCCTTGATAATAGGAAAAGAATAAGATTATCATTTTAAAAGAAAAGGGAACTGTAAGAATCTATACGGGCCTGCCTTTGGCATATGTCATAATCAGATTATGAATTTGTGAGCATTTTGAAACAACGCATTTTACAGTAAGATCCCTCTGATAGCTGTCTCACTTTCTTTTATGTTAGATGTCTTTACAAAAGCATTTATGAATACAGGTGGTGGAATGCCATCTAGTTATGGATCCTCGGACAAGAGAGTCTCGTGGATTTGCTTTTGTTACAATGGCCACTGTGGAGGATGCAGACCGGTGTATCAAGTATCTGAACCGCTCTGTCCTGGAGGGGCGGCTGATAACTGTAGAGAAGGTAGTAGAAGTTCTGCTTTTGTGTTATGGTTTACAACCATGATATTTTACCAGCAAGAAATATGCTTCTTCAAAAAGTTTTGCCTGATAACTTTTGGCAGCAGGTTTGGTTTGTCTGTGTGATCTCCACCGAACTCACAACATCCTAAGCTTCTTAAGAGTCTGAACCTCTCTCATTTTGGACCTGAGCTTCATCGACATCTCAAACTCATCGAATTCAAATCTGACCATTTTATGGAGGGTTGTACGCCCAATATCTTTTTTGTCTGGTAGTCTCAGAATTTGTTATAGTTTAATGTAGAAACATAGGAAGTATATCATTTTTTGAGATCTACAGACATTTTTGGGTTTCGGGATAATGTGTTATTATTTAACATACTGTAGAAATTCTAGTGCCCAATATAAGGCTTCATATGCCTGAATTTGGGGAAATTGCAACTAAATAAACTGAATCGAATTTATTGGTCTTCAAAAGCTCTCTAGTTTTTCTCATAGGACAAGAAAAAGCATTTTCTCCTTTTGAAATCCAGATGAGTTGCAAACATAAAAAATGTTAAGGTACTGCCGACTTTGACTAACTTTGACTAGTGTCTTTCTAAATAACTCTTTTCCATTATCTTTGAAAGTTTATATGTTTTGCAGGCAAAAAGGAAGCGGGGTAGGACACCAACTCCAGGAAAATATCAGGGTTTAAGAGACAGAAGAGGTATTCTCTAAAGCGAGTTTGTTATGAAGTCTCTGTTTTTGGCCAAACAAATGAATAGATTTTGAAAAATTATCAGCAAGATGTTGCAGTAAAAAGGATGCACACTTTGATGCTTGAAGCATTTTAACAAACACTCGTAGTGGTGGTAATGATAATGATGATCTTCTTTATTATGTAAAAGATACAGGAAGGGATTCTTTTTACTTACAAAAAAAGATTCTCTTTGACTCACAAAGATGGTCATGTCCCAGCTGTTGTTTAGTGGAATCCATTGTCATTTAAAAAGAACATTCCAAATTTCATATGCCTCAGGCCTATTGAAGGTTGATTGATTAATCGACTAGAGCACAAAGGATTTGCACTTTGTGATCATGATAGCTGCTGTCTGCATTAAAGTAGCTCTAATACCGATGAGTGCAGTATTCAGATTGCTTTTGACGCCATTCTTCAATTTGCTACAATTTATACAGGTCGAGATAGAAGGTCGCCAAGCTATTCACCCAAACGTCCACGCGAAAGGGGTCGTTCTCCTCGTTCAAGGGCTCGACCAGTTTCGCCTTATGGAAGAAGGGATGATACCGTTCGCAGGAGGTATAGGGATCGCTCATAGTCTGAGAAAGAGTACTGGCCTTAATCTTGCCTTCGTTTGGTATGTAAGCACAAAACGATGAATGGGGTAGAGGTTTTGCTAGAAGTAATGAAATGCTTCCAGTTGTTTCAGGGCTGTTGCTTTTTGCCTTGCGCAAGTGAGTCTTGTCTCAAGTGTTTAATGCAAAATCCAGCCTTGGAGGTATAATGTATTGCTGATGATTTTTGTAAGAGTAATATGCCAGGCAAACTTTTGAAATATATGGTCAATGCTAAAAATAGCGGAAGTGTGATAACAATGTCAATCATGGAACTGGTACTCACCTATCTAGCCATTCTTAATAGATTTGTAGGAAGGAGTTCTAGCAACTCGTTCCAGCTGAACTCTTTGTATTTAGTGGGGAAACAAATAAACGGTTGAAAAGTTTTAAGTTTCAAATGGCTTGCTAATTTTGTTTTCTACCTTGCACATCTCAGTTAGGTCTGGAAGTGAATTGTGAATTCCGTGGCATACTTAAATCTTAATGGATAAATAATGATTTTTTCTGTTTTAAGCACAACCTGCTTACTGGAAAAACTAATTTCTTAGACATCTGTTAAAGAGATATACTTCAGGTACTCAGAAGTCAACTGAATCCTGATTTACTAGGGAATTCCTGGTGTATGGGACAAAAAACTGTTGAACCTGCTTATTTGTGCAGCTATTTCCTTCCAAGGCAAGTTCTCAATTCAGTTACTACTTGTCCCATTGTCATCTGTTTTTCTATACATGCAGTAGCAATCTGTACAACTTGAGAGACAAATTTAATGTCATAGTCGCCTTGTAATCTTGGGTCAACTACTGTGCCCAAGCTCCGAATCCCAGGAAGCAATGTTGTTTTTCCCATCTTCTGTAAATCAGACTCTTTCATTCCGCCCTGTTGGCCGGTAACGAGCTGTAAAAGGACCTTACCGAAGCTATATACATCGTTTTTCTTGTACAAAATAACTGACATGAAGGACCTACAGAGTACCCACACAAAGTATTGTTTGTTAGCAAAGAGGCAAGACAAACAATAGGAATGGAGGAATTACTTCAATTTTTGAGTTGAAACATACTCGAAATCAGGATATTTCTCTGGGTAGCTGCTTTTGAGTTGTAGGAAATCTTCATACAAGTACTCCTTATCGAATGCCTTGGTGAACCAGAAATCTGTCAGTTTAGCTTCCATCCCCTCGTCCAGGAGGATGTTTGTCAACTTGATGTTTCCATGAATAACTGGGGGCGTGCAACCAAAATGTAGGAATTCCAATCCTAAACAAACAAACAAAAAAAAAATCCTCCTGAGATGATTAAAACTTACAAGGTCAAGCCCAAGTACTAAAATGCAACATTATAGTGGTCTGTTGAATCAGGAAAAACAAAGTCCTGCTCTGCTCATTTCACTCAAATTGCATCAAGCTGTTTACATGTCTGAACAGAACTAGCATTAAGGTTTCTCTAAGTGGAATGCTCGTAATTGACTTCTCAAACATTTCTACCAGGAATTGCTTTTCACATTGCAGCTCAAACATTCCTACTAACTAACCTTGAGCAACATCAAGCGCAATTTGAACTCGTTGTACCCAGGTCAGGGGCTTCCTCTTCCCATCCGTGTCTGCAAGAAAAAATTGCATTACATCAAATTTTTAACTGGTTTTGATATTCTAGCCAAATATCGCCATACCTATCAAAAATGTCCTAAGGTTTCCTTGTGGCATGTTCTCCAAGACGAGGCCCATTCTGCTCCCTTCACAACAGTAGCCAATAATGGAGACCAAATTTCTGTGCTTTAGTCTCTTAAACAGCTGAGCCTGCAACTTAAACTGCAAAATATACACCCCCATTAAAGGAACAAATATTTCGTTATTCCATTTACATTGACATCAACAAGATTACTAGAAGAAGTACCTGATTACAGAATTCGGCGGAGGCTGAAAGTTTTTCAGTGAACATTTTAACTGCAACTCTGGTTCCATCGCTCGTTTGGCCCGGGTAAACAATCCCATATTCTCCTCTGCCGAAGACATGATCGAAGCCTTTGGTGATTCTAACAATCTCATCGTATGTAAAGTCAGCCTCCACAGAGAAGTCATTCTGTTCAGTGACCTCCAAAGCTCGTTCTGTAGTGGGAACTGAAGCCCAAAAATAAATTGAAATGTCAAGAACAGAATTTGGGTACAATCAAGAAGGGGGAAAAACGAAAAGGGAACAACCCAAATCTTCATCAGCATCTTGGTCGCTACTATCTCTTCCTTTCTCCGGTTCCGGCCTGCCAAAGCACGCAGTGAAGACTGCGCCGAATTTTGTCCTCCGACCAGTTGCAGACAGGTAAAGATCGTCTATAACTTCACTTTCGGAGCTTCTCCAGCTGGAGGAATCTAACCAGTCGGGAGTCCTCAAACCTTCGTAGATTTCCCGGGCACTTGGGTGCGAACCGAAGCTGGGTTCCGGGGAGCTCGCCGAAAATACCGAATGATCCGACGGCGTCCGGCAGCCTTGGTAAATATCCACGCCGTCGAGAGCCGTTTCGGAGGTCGTCATGGAGAGACGACTTGGAACTTCCCCAGCGAAGGAGATAGTTTTATTCGGTGCATAACAGAGAACGGCAATGACTTTCGGGAATGAAGCTTCCACGAAGAGTCGCATTGGAACCCAGAAGCTGAGCCTACCATGATTCTGAACTCTTTTCACACTTGCCGCTTCAGCTCTCTGAGATCTTCTTTTTTGAATTACTCCGGGAATGACTTGAATGAAAGGGATGACTGTTACATTGAGAGTATTTACATGAAACTGCTGGATATAATCCCTTTGCCCTTTGTCCTTTTAAGAATTCTAGTTAGGAATTCTTATGCAAAATAGAATAAAGAGACCTCCAGAGAACTCACCCTCCAGAGCTTAAAAACGAAATGCTAATTTTGAAAGAAACTCCACAGTAATAGGAAGGTTGTTGAGGTAAGACTGAGAAGTCTGAGATGTAGTTTGCTCAATCTGGAGGAGAGCTTGGCACTGGCTTCAGAGATCAGATAAGCTGCAAGCAGAGAACAGTCTATGACAGATTTTTCCCATAAGAATGTTTGGGGTAAGGATGTGATGTGAAATTCTATTTACCCAAAACTTTAAGTGGGTAACAATATATTTTCATAATGCTTTATTTTAACTTAATGTTCAGGAGGCATAAAGCAGTAAAGCACCCCACCAAACGTATTGAGCAGCCAATAGCTGAGCTGCAACATGCTACTTCGCTACATTGCTCATTGCTCACAAGGCCAAAAATTTATTGGGATGGGGAATGGTACAATACAATAAGCCTCAGATACAAGAAACTTCATCTCTGATTTACTGTAGGGAATGGCTCGAATGAAAGGGATGACTGTTACATTGAAAGTATTTACATGAAACTACAAGATATAATCCCTTTTGAACTCTATCTTTCTAAGAATTTATGGAGTACATTCTTTCTAGTAGGAGCACTATCATCTCTCCCATCCTCTTTATCACTTTTGGCTGTGGTTTTCAAGGCACAGCGCATGACAGAATTCACAAGTTTCCGCAGCTGGGCATTGTCGATGAAAATATCCGTCAACATTTTCCGCACCTCATCGTCAGCGATTCTGGGATCCGCATCATTTATCCGTAAATTGCCATCAAGTTCGTCGTCCTGATCATTATCATCTTGGGCTAACAATTGTGCCTGCCATATTCAATAAACAATTGAGTCTGACATCTCGATTAATATAAATCCAGAACATCCATAGAGCTGTCTGAAGTCCAGCCTCCACGAAATCAAATGAAAGAATGTCATTAGCAAATAGACAACCCTCCTTAAATACAGTCACAAGAAAAATTTCCAAATCATCAGTTTGCAGGAGTAAAGGTTTTGTTCGGAAGATTCTAAACTTGAACGAGTTTTTATTTAAAATAAATAGGGAACCTACTGATACCTTGTTCATATGGCAAAAGCAAGCAAGACAGAATTTCAACATTATTAAGAATGACATATAGTAATCAAAAGAACAAAAACCTTTGTCAATACATTCCATGGTAGCAGCAAATTTGCTAACTGCTGGCATATGTCATTGAGGCATCACATTCATTATTTATCATTACAACTTTCATAGACGTTCCCTCATTGTCAATTTGCCATACTTATTCCATCAGATGATAATTAATTGATAAACAGGGCTGTTGACTGGCCAAGTATTCGAAGGCCTAATCCCAATATAAAGTTGGAAATAATTAACCATTGCCCATGACCAACATCATTTTTCTGATATGGTAAGGTTCATGTTAAGAGGGGAAAATTGTGGAGAAGCCCACATGGGACTTTTACCCATCAGTCGGTCACAAAGATGAAACATATTTTTCCAGCGTCCAAGGCATGTGACAACCTTGGGATGCAACTTAGTGTCAAACCAGTCACTTTGGTTTTTTTTATGAAATGGTGATACTTTTATTAATCATAAATAATAAAACAATATTATAACATTATACCACAAACTACTACAAAGAGATGATAGAAATACCTCTGCAAGGAGGAGACCAATTCTATTGTCAGAGGTTACCAAAAGATCCATAGCATCGGAAAGAGAAGTCTCAATATTGAACTTGTCTTCATCCTCGCCTAGAAAATTGACACCACATTCTTGAAGTCGGCGACGAAGAATTTCACATTCGTGCAGAAGCTTCTCTCTTGCAAGCTTTGCATGTTGCTTTTTTTGCTTCTCCTCTTCCAGAATTTTCTGAAAGAGTCCAAATCAAAATTGATAACATGAAATAGTATAGAAGCTTCCTTTCCTCAATCCAATGATAAATGTTAAAAATCAAACAGAGATTTGAATCATCCCCAGAAGCAACCAAAGTAACAAAAGTTAGCTCTTTGCAGTGACGTACTGAGTAGAACCATAACAGCAAAGGATTTCTACATGGAATGATTTTCGCTATTTTCTATATTGAGTTTCTGTTTGCTTTTTATATGAAAACCAGTAACTCTAAAAAATTAAATGTGAGTTTTAGTCAAGCAAGAAATGAAATAAACAGCTAGGATAGTCACACAAGAGTGTGTCACTGATGTAAAAATACAGATGAAGAAACAAAAGACAACCTCAAGAGCTCAGGTGCTTGTTTTCAAAAAAAGAGCTCAGGTGCTCAAACAGTGATTAATACAGGAAAAATGAGTTGAAAAGAAAAGGCAGTGTTTCTAAATAAAAAAAAAAAAAAAAAAAAAAAGAGTGAGATGGGTGAGAGAGGAGGAAATGGAGATATTGAGACAGAAAAAGATTATGCTTATTGATTTTAGGATATTTAACTCTAAAGCCATCTAAATACATTGGTACAGGAACTCAGGAAATTTCAAAGGAATACGGAAGGTTCAGGAATACACCCAGTAAACTAGAAAGCATATCAGCACTCCAAGCTCACGAATAAACACCTACCTCTAGCTCAGATTTCTCCTTCAATGATTGATTCAGCTCCTCTCTCAGTTCTGTTTGAGTTTTTCTCAATAATTTCACCTCCTTCACTAGAACTTTAATATCAGCTTTGGATTTCATCTCCGAATCTGCCTGATGTTTCTGTAATATCTCAAACTGTTCTCTCATCACATCCAACTCTTGCATCAATGAGGCCTTCTCACTGATGGCAGATAGTTTTGCTGATTCAGCAAGTATCTTTTCATCCTGACATTGGGGAAGGAAAGTGCCAAAAAAATAAATAATCAAATTTCTGTGCTAAAGATGCTTTATTGAATATGAGTATCAGCAAAGGACAGGAAACCTGTTCAAGCTTGAGCTTTGATTCCATTTCCAAAGACTTCCTACGAAGTTCTTCCAAGTCCCACTGCATTTGTGTGATTCTTTCTCTTTCAATTAAAATTGCTTGCTGTAAATTTTCTTTAGCCTTTTGTTTTGTGCTTTCAAGTTCAATCTCCAAATCTTTCACCTGAGGAAGTTCAAAGAGGAAAAGAAAGTTATGACTAAAGTGACCAATTCAATCAAATGAAATTGCTGCAACAAAAACTTCAAAACCTTCAAGTGACCAAGTATCCTCAGATAATAAAAGTTCTGTGACATCTATTAAGCAAATTCCAAATCTCTCTTGGAGGGCCCAAGAGCTTTTAAGCTGCAGTTAGCAGGGCCTTCAATTATCAAAATTTTATTTGGCTTTAGAGATTAGCAGTGGCAACAAGAACTGCCCTCGTCCCTGGAGGTTTAGAAAGTATATTTTGATGAAATTGAGGTGATAATACAGATCGGCCAATACCTTGGAGTAAGGTGCTCAGATCAGCAAATTATGATGCATACAAGTTGGCAGAAACAGGGTTTTCATTGGATAGGCTACTTGTTGGTCCTAATCTTCCCCTGTAGCTCTGCAAGTTTTAAGTGTATCCTATGTTGTACCATTATTGATTGGTAATCAATAAAAGTTCATGCAAGTTAAATAATAATAAAAATTTTGGGATGCCTGCATCTTTGGATAAGTCTCTGACACTAGATCCCAGACAGTAAAGAACAACGAAAAAAGGACAAGAAGCCTCTACTTGGCCTGTGTATAACACTGAAGCAGAAGCAAATGAAGGACCACAGTTACAGATTTAATCAAAGGAAATTCTATTGAGTACTTAGAGATAGAAGTAATTTTTTCCAGCAAGGTCTGTGATCAGAGCTGTAAAATGTTATTGGCTTCAAGTCAAACTCCTTATTTCCACAAAGTTGGCTGACAAATTTAGGAGTTATTTATAGTAAACTAAGTTCGGAAAAATTCCAGCTCCTGCTTCCAGAAAATTGGCGGACACATTTCAGGAGTTATTGAAAAAATTAAGTTTAGAAGAGTGCCAGCTCCTGCTTCTTTAATCCAAGCCAATGCCAGGGAATTGATTATAAAGCACCCGTATCCTAAATGATGTTAACTTTTCACCCTTCAAAAATCAAAAGACTCGGTAATGATGGAAACCTGGAGAATCTATAAAGCATCTCTTTTTGGAATGATTCTCAGCCAAGTGACCGGGTTGATCGCATTGTGTTTTTATGTTTTCGTTTTCTTTTTTATTTGGGTTTGTAATGTGCGTCTTCTTGCTGGCATCATTTGTTGGCTCTAGTCATTTGAGTATATTTTTCGTAATATTTCTTTCAGTATCCTTGAGAAAAAGACTTTGAAGGTGTTTGCAAGGCTTTAAAATGCTCCATCAAATGATTCTCAAGGGATATCTTAGCTCTATAATGAGAAAGAAAGTGCCACTCTAAATACTTCTAACAGAAGTTAAAATTGGCACACTAACATTAATTCAACTAATATCACAACTTTAAAGAGCAGGAGATGTCCACCTTAGTTGTAAGATATTCTTTGGCAGCTGTTTCTTGATCTAATCTTGCTCGAAGATCCTCCATATCCGTTGTAGCCGTTGCTAATCTTCTTTGAAAGGTCGTTAGCACCCTGTTCATTTTATTACGCTGATCCAAAGGAAGAACAATCTGCACATTATCTGAAAATTGCAAACCAGCAACCTCAGCATCTCTAGTTGCATCCACAGAGTTACCTCCAGAAATGCCAAGCCCAGAATTTGATATTTCACTGCCGCGCAGAGAACTTGAATCACTTCCCACACTCTCAGCTGACAATTTGCGATTATGTCCAAGGATCTTATCCCTCTTTGACTCTGATTGAAAATCAGTTGAGACATTCCCATTTAAGATGTCCTTCCCTCGATCATTATTGTCCTTTCTATGAAGCCTTTTATCCCTAGGAAACTCCTCTAGTTGTTCTGACGTAGTTTCTCCAATGAGTCCATTTTCATTGTTCAGCCTGCCATTCTTTGTGACTATGCCCATGGTAGAAATCATGTCTTGATCCAATGAAATATCATCCGAACCAATTTCTGAAAATTGGTCCCTACCATGCCTTGGTGTTCCCAGATCTGATGCTTCGTAAGTATGATCACTACAGTAATCTGTTGAAATAGATAAAGTCTTTGCGATTGCTGATGAAGTATTCATAACAGCGGAAGTACTGGATGTAGGTTGCAATGCCCATGACGATGAACCGACATCACTACCATCAGAAGCAGCATCCAAGGTTTTATGGTTTTCATCCTGAAATGCTGTAGAAAAGAAGCTTTAAAATTCTATCATACTAAACTATGAAAGTATGTGTATATTGTACCTTCAACAAATAAAAAACACAAAAGAGTTTGCATTATTATAGTTCATATAAGTTCAGATAACCACCACAGGTGTACAGTGGGATATCGACCCACTAATTAAAGATTCTTGACTACCAATAGGTCACTGTCCAAAAAGCCTGATAACAAATCCCAATCAGGACTAGTAGAAAGGAAATCGAAGACAAGACCCTCAGTTCCCTCTCAGATAGTAAGGCCTCTGTGACAGGTAATGTGTATCAATAGTGAAATGGGTGGGAGTGACTCCCTCACAATGAAGGGCAACCGTCATAAATTACCAAGAACAATATAGTAGTACTTCCGGTCAGTTAAATTCATATTTAGAAATTTATCTTTTCCCCCAATTTTTTAAGAGGCCTAAAAATTGATCTACCAACCATCAATCAACAAAAGATGTACGTACATGCCCTTGCAGCAGCTTCCAGCTCAAGAAAGGACGCAACAGGAGCACTTCTGGATAAATCAATGTCAGATAGCAGCTTGCCCATCCATTCCTCCAATGCACACCTCCTCTGGAATAAACTAACATTTTGAGACCATTCATCATTAAAGAGAGATAATTCATCCTAACATAACAGATTCATTTTTTACTCCCATAGAAGAAAGAATAAAAATACTATTTTTTAGTGAGTGAATGCCCACATTAGTCAAACATAAAAGGAATGAAATTCTTATGTAGTCCAAGCACTGGAAACAGGGTGAAAATCCAAGGCCATTCCCAGGAAATTCTTTTTTTCATGAAAGCAGAACTTTTTTTTTTGAGGAAAGTGAAAGCAGAACTTCTCTATCATTGTGCATAGTCCAGAAAAAACAGTGCTTTTTTTTTTTTTTTTTTTTTTGTCTAGAATGTGATGTCCCATAGAAGTTATCAAGTTTTTGTGTATAATTCAACTGAGTGGCTACATAGTTTTATGTACTGTCAATTGAGTAACCTCAAACATGCGGAATTCATAGTCTCGTTACAGCTGGTAACATTCAAATATAAAGGAAGATTTAAACATTCTAGGGGATACAATAGCATAGTTCCAAACAGCATGTTAGTGCAAAAAGAAAAAGAAGCCAATGAGCTACCATGCTACCCACCTCTTCTAAAAGCGCCTTGCTCGAATTGATTCTTAAAAAACGATGCTTGGGCGGGTGTGGTGGAAGATTTTTCTTGGGAAATAAACGTTTAAGCTACAAATCATAGAAAGAAATAAGAAAATATGTTAAAGATATCTCAAATTCAGACAACCTTTAGTTTAAAATGAAAATAATATTCACCGTGCTATATGTAAAAGAAGATCGACTTTCATGTATCAATCAACAAAGAAGCACAGTGACTGACCATATAAATGAAGCTTATAGAGATACGAATTTACAGGATATGGAGGGAGTGACCTGCAGTGTTACTGTGGTTTGCCCTCCTGTTTGTATACCTTTTATTAATAAACTTTTAGTTTTATTTTTATTTTTTGAGCAAGTTGCTTTACACTAATGTTCATCAACAAAATTAATGCTTTACACATTCCACCTCCCAATACATGTCCTCTAATATAAATGGAGAAAGGGCGAGGAATGTGCACTGAATCTCTTTATTTGATGATATATCCCTTTGGCTGCATAATTTAAGGATGGTTTGAATTAAATGAATAAAGAGTTGCAACTATTGGAACAAGAGAAGTCTCACCCCTCAACACTTGAGGAAGAGAACATCTCAAGCCACAATTAGGGGGAAGGCATGCCCATTACAACTTGCACCAGAAGACTTCTTCTTTGCTTGGGAGTTTAATGCAGACTTTGCTGACCTGAGAACATACTGCAGTATATAGTTAAGGGAGAACAAATTTCTAGGATCTCATCAGCATCAGACATCCTAATTCTCCAAGGGGAAACCAGCTTCAATAACATCCAAAACTCATGATGGACAAATCACTTCAACAATGGCAGGAAGGAAGAAATGTCAACCATATAGTTTACCACTTGCAGAAGAACTCTGTCTTCTGCTTCAGCTGAAATGTTGTAATAACATTTCTAAAAACAATTTCAAGAAACTATCATAATCCTTTTTTTTTTTTTTTTACTTTCAGCAAATGAAGGAACCCTAATTTAAAATGCAGAAGTTTTTTTTTTTTGCAGACCTTCATCAGTAAAGAAAAAAGGCATACACAAAGAGAAGCTGTAGTTCAGGATTTATCCAGAACTTAGGGAAAAGCGACAGCCATAAAGAATAAGCAAGAAAATCCAATACCCATATTCTTGAAAAAACCATTTCTCGTCTTGAGGCTCAACTATCCTAGTGTACCTTTTCAGTTAGACCATTCAACTAATCTTAAGAAAGTGTCAACCGTGTTATCCACATTTTGACATGAAAAACATAGAAAAAAAAAAAATCCTTTAAAGAAGACCTGCTATCATGATGAGTTTTAGTGAGTAATAATCCTATATCAGAAAAAGTTAAGAAGAACTAGTGGGTTAAAAGTTTGATTAGTAGGCCTCTTAAATAGCTAGTCATTTTCTGATGGAACCGGGTTGATTGATTAATAGGCCTCTTAAGTAGCTACTCGTTTTTGGATGGAATCGGGGTTGATCTTTAACATGGCATCAGAGTAGGTTATGCTTGCAGGTCAAGGCTGTACTTCTTAGAATGTTTATAGGCTCCATAAGCTAAGATTAATATATATGTAAGTTCCTTAAGGTAAGTCCCTGTTAGTTTATAGGTTGCATGAGATAAAATCATTGGGAGATTGTGCCTGCATCTCAGACCTGTTATGTGTTACCCTAGAAGTGAGGAGAGTTGATTGAGAAATTCCACATTAAAAAATGTTTAAAAAATTTATTGGTTAAAAGGTTGAGTAAGGCCTCCTAAGTAGCTAGCAACTTTGGGATGGAACTGGGCTTGATCTTTAATAGTTTCTAAATGGAGATTTCAAAGATCAAATCTTCATGAAGCAATTTTTTTTTTTTTTTCAGTTGAGCGATGAATTGGCATCCTGCAAGTAAACTTTATTCAATAGCAATAGCATAAGAAGGAGCTTTTCTCACGCTAGTAACAAGAGAAGAGTTCACAACTTACCACAGTGTACAGCTTCAAGAAGTCACTGAATCTCCTAAATACCCCTCTAGCAAAACTAATCCCTTCCGGTGATTGTATTCCAACCTGAATCCTGTAGAACTGTCTTAAGGCATTAAAACCGAGATAATAGCACTGTACATGGTCAACAAGGAAACAGATTGAGGTATTTTTATCAGAAATTGAGGTAAATTCAACGGCAAAAATTTTACAACTCCTAGGATGAGTTTTTATGTGATGCTATTGAACATTAAAAAGTTGTGATTTTTTTGCACCCGTATACTCTTAATTAAATAATAATATTGTCTATTACCAAGAAAAGGAAGTCTGCATAGTAGCAAATTTAATTTCTAGCATATGACCCATGGCTGATGCCACTTTAAGATCAGCCTCAGGGATTTGCCACAAAAACTTTGCCAAAAAGCACTCGATGTGATTCTAAGATAGATTGTCCACCAATACATAAATAACCTGGACAATCCACTCGTTCTGGTGACTCACCACCACTGGATCAATGAAGGTGCCTTCTGAAGCTTTTGTCTCCGCATGCACTATCCAAGAGGGAACAGTAACACAGAAACTCCATCCAGAGCGTGGATCATGAGGCCAGACAGTATCTCTTCCTTCCTAAATGAAAATTTTCAGACCCCAACAAATAAGAGAATGCACAGAGAAAGAAATATCTTGGTGAAATAAAATTTGAACAACAACTTTGAAATTCGAAACTGTCTTCGTTTCAGTGAGTCCAACATTTAATTATATTGCTCCATTTTGTGTAAGAAACAAAATAAATGCAAAGTTTCTATTTGGGAAAATTGTCAAATGAAGAGGTAACAAGATACACCAGTCATAAGCTTCCAGTGCAAATGAACCAACTGGCATTCCTGATCTGTGTTCAGAAACAATAGGCCATATCTAAACCAATGTTCTTTATCTAGCCTTGCTTCAGTAGTATCATGAACTTTTAAGATATTACAGATATACTATCTTTTGGTGAAACAGTGACGGAAAGATCACTTTAAAGGTTTAAAAGGGATACAAATAGCTGACTCTTTAATAGAAATTATTATTATTAAGTTCATAAATTAGTTAGAAATTTGCTGTTTCAGCTCATTTTCACACAAATGGGAAAGAGGTCAGTCTTATACTTCACCGAACTGAATTAAGAAAATTGAAATGCAGTACAAACATAGAACAACATCAATCAGATGGGCACGAAGCTTGATCAGTGATAATCAGATGATGCATAATGACACAAACGGCAGAGCGGCCAAATTTCTGATTTGTTCTGAAACTTACACTGTTAACAACCTGCCTAAAACTTTTAAGAACAAGTTTTATGAAGGACATAAAGGGCAATGATAACACTATTAAATGTATCTGACATAAAAAAAAAAAGAATAAAATAACTCTTTGATGTAATTATGCATCAGCTACATTTTGTTTTCTAAAATTCCGATCGGTCAATCTTTTATTTGAAGAAAACCGATACAAACCTGTATATGCATAAATAACGAATTTCGAATTAAAGCCCAGAAAAAACAAAAAATTGTCATCAGAGAAGAAGCAACGACCGACCCATTTCTTAGGTGGTGGGCTCCAATCCATTCCAAGAGGTAGAGGGGAGTTGCCGTCGTGCCGATGCTTTGGGGGGCTCCTTTTCTGCATCCTCGACGATAAGAAAGATGCCATTCCTTAACCCAATTAAACCAACCCGCAAAGGATAGATCCGATCTTCAGAAAAAGCAGAGGCGCAATCACCATGCAAAATTGAGAGAGATTGAGGGGGAAGAATTGATCGGAGCACCCATCGACTCCTCTCCCCCCCTGCCTCGTTCCAATCGAGCTATTACGATACGAATAAAGGACGTCTCTTTCGTCTTATTCTTACCCCCCTCTTGTTTATGCAAAAGAGGTATCTGCGATCTCTCCTCCCTGCTGACAAAGCTGTAGAAAAAACTAAAAATGCCTCCACAGCCACCAAACTGTCTTTTGCAGTCCTCGATTTTGTTGTTGCCCCATCAGACCAAACCACCGCGAGAAGAGACGCATACTGTAGCTACTTAACCTTCTTCTGCGCTTAGGACGCAAAGGGCGTATAATCCATTTTACTCTTCGTGAAACTGTAAAGGGTTCATTCCATTACTCGGCATCTCATCTGAGCCGATTCACACTTCACAGTAAGATACAAATTTGTATGGAAAAGATTTTCAACATTAAGAATAATAATATTTTGAAGTAGAAAAATGATTGATATACCCACTTTAATAGAGTAATTGAGTAATCGGATATGGAATGACCTTGTTCCATGTAACCTTCTATTTATTATTTAGTAAATGGATAAATTATCCATTTGCTGATTTACCTGATTATTAATTAAAAAAATTATTTTACATACCTTCAAGTTAGTAAACGGCGGAATGTTAAATTTGGTATATCAGGTAGACTTGACACCCTTATAAATGAATATGGACTTCAATTTCAATACCATATAAAATGTTCAAAAATACAGTTTTATTATACAAGAGCTAAAGCTTATTATGAAAAATCTCTAGAAGAGTTTACATATATAAGAGACTATCAAACTAGATGGTAAACTTCAATTCCAAGAATCATGTGAGAGAAAAAATCATGTTTTTTTTTTTTTTCATGGAATTTCAATGCCACCCAACATTTAAATTTCTAGTTTTGCTTAAACTAAAAAAATAACACTTTAAGCAGTGTTTTAAAAACCGAACCGGCCATCAAACGGGCAGTATGTCTAGTTTTGGTTAAACCTGGTTGGACCCGATTGGACCAATGGTTCAACCATTAAATATTATACTCTATACTTTATTCTTTCTGAATAATTCTTTAGAAAATACAACAAAAATAATCCTGATTTTAGTGAACCGGGCTGAGTCAATAAGAACTGGATTAGCTTCCTATTCTGGTTCAACCAGGTCCGGCCAGTTCGGTTCGGTTTTTAAAACACTGCTGCTTTTAAGCCATAAATAAATTTACATTAAAAAATATACCTTTAATATGTAAATAATAAAAGACCCAATTGGCTTTTTATAGCAGTTGAAAGAGGCACTTGTGAGTAAATTGGGGTGGTATGCAACTGAAAAATGTTTCAGAATAATTTTTCACAAATTTTAGTATATATTTTTTTGACCCCACCTAACATTCAAACTTTTCAATGCGACTATTTGTTGTAACATTTAATATGGAAGGCCCCAAGTCTTGTACTAGCATTTAACATTCATCTCAGCTTCTTTGTTAGTTAAAAAGAAATATAAAAAGTAAATAATAGGTAAAACCGGCAGTATATTCGGTTTTTGTCGAACCTGGTTAGACCGGGTTGGACTTGAACCATTGAATATTATCCTCTATACTTTATAAATATGTTATATTTCTATAGGTAAAAAGACAAAATTAATGCTGATTATAGTGAACCAGGCCGAGTCAATAAGAACAGGATTAGCCTCCGATTCTGGTTCAACCGACCGGCCAGTCCGGTTAGGTTTTTAAAACAATGGGTAAAACTGTAAAAGTAATTATATAAATAATTTAATTAAATAAAATGGTGAGTATTGACCCTCTTAAGTCTTATCACCTAAGGTATATTAATTAATTCAATAAAACGCTGTACTTGAAAGTCCATTTTAGAAAGTCACCTTAAAAAAATTTCTGCCTTTGAAAATTTTAATAAAATGGTGGAGGTTGACCTGACCATCTTATAATCTAAGGTATTAAAGTCAATATTATTTTTACAAAATTTACTAATTGTGTATTATCATACTGATTAACCAAACACGAAAGCATTACTACTATAAAGGAACACGTACATGCACGATTTTGGTTTTCCAGCAGTCTTGATTCTCTTGAACTTCAACTTGCAAGTTGCAACCTGCAAGCAATTTTGTTTCTTCCTTCAACACTCCAACACTTCAACTTGTTCGGGTCTCTGCATCTTCCCCAGCCCAACTCGTGAATATTTTTTTTCCATGGGGACTGCACCCAGTCTTTATGTTCACACTGTGAGAAGAATCATTCATCTACATTATAATGCTTCTTCTTCTGCTCTCATCTATCTCGCACCAATCGTTAGCTGTTCAGAGTTCAGAATTGGGTATCAGAGGGAGGTTGGTGTAGAACAAGGTGACAATGATATGGTGTGGAACTTCTAATTTGAGGTACGAAAAAGCAGCTTTCTTTTTTCTTTAACGACTGTGCTCTTTCGTTCAGGAAATTAATTTGCCGAATATGATGCTCGTACTGTACAATGTTGGAGGAGAAATGGCGGTAGAGAAGAAGGGCGGGATTCATTATCGAGGGGAGAAGACGGGGGTATTGATTGTTGATGAGGGTATCGGCTACCTCGATCTCTTGTCTCGAGTGAAATGGGGTTGTGGGAACGAATCGGAAGGGCCTCTGCTTTTGTTTTCAATGCGAATTGACGACGATTCCGAGCGCTGTAGGGCGTTGTTGCAGAATTCCTCTGTTTCAATCGCTTCAATGGCGTCTCCTCCTCCTCCTCTTCCTCGTCTTCTCCGAGTACTCCCCGAGTTCGAAATACCCGAAAATCGTCGTACTACTGCAAATGGAACTCCGTTGCTGCTCGAGTACTTGTCCACCAATGACATTAGTACTAGTGCTACTACAACTACAGTTGTTGAAATGGCGTCTCCTCCAAGCTCTCATCTCCAGCTCCTTGAATCTGAAGCTTCGGAAAATCATCTTTCAATCCCTACAAGTAGCGAAACTCCGTTGCTTCTCGAAAGCTCCACAGCAATCTCTTCAACCTCTCCACCGAGTCCGGAGTCACCTGAAAATGATCAATATTCAATCCCGACAAGCAGTGTAAGTCCGTTGCTTCTCGTAAATGGAAGGTACATGACCCACCAATCCCACAACTCGCGCAGTCCTTTTGCCTGTTTCCTTTTCTGGTTAATTTCTTCCTGTTCCACGGGGGAAGACGATGCCCCCGATGGAGTGGCCTCAGCATGTGACAAGTTCAAGATCCAAAAGCCTAAACTGGTTGATGTGGAATGGGTCTCCACCTTAGCCAAATCTCTCATGGAGAGGGATCTGCCTTGTGAAGAACAAGATATCATGGAAGAAATCTGTGATAAATATGGGTATGATGTTGATTTGGAAGTAGTTCAGAAGAGCAGAAATTTGGCACTCCAAGTACTGGGGCTTTTAGAGGATGATTACGAGGAGAAACAGGAGGTAGAAGTAAAAGAACCCCAGGAGAAGCAGCAGGGCTTGGGCTTGAGTGGCAGCATATTCACACTGAAAAAGCCTAAACTTGAAGATGAGGAATGGATCTACAACTTGGCCAAATCTCTAGTGGAGAGGGATTTTCAATGTACAAAGAAACAAATCGTGGATAAAATCAATAACGAATTTGGGTATGATGTTGATTATATCTTAGTCCGAAAGTGCAGAAACTTGGCACTCGGGCAATTAGGGCTTACGGAGGATGATGACCAGGATTATGAGGAGTACGAGGAGGAAAATCCTGAAAAATGGTTATACTTTGAAAGCACAGAAACTAATGGTATAAACTCAATAAATGATAGAAGGAAGCCTAGTTGCTTAAATCAGAATGAGAACACTTTATCGTCTCTACCTCCTTACATGGTGAATATGGCAGATATGAGCAATACCACATTCATGGCGGATATGCAAGATATGGGCGACATGGCCGTCACGGGTATGTACAGCAACCTACAGAACGGATGCAGTCCGACTCTCAAATCCAAGGAAGTCTCTGAAGGCACTGGCATCAGTTCATCTGATACTTCAGGATCGGAAAAGGGTGTCTCAGTAATCCGATCTTTCTGGAGGAACTTCCTCGTATCATCCTGATAATTTGTTCCCTACTTCCCTTGTGCTATTTCTGCACCATCTAAATTTTAATAAAGTTTTTTGTTACTTTTTTGTTTATTTTTTTCCTATTTTTCGGATTTTACCAAAACTTGTGAGTATTAGATTGGGTCGGGTTCGGGTTTACAAAATAAGGGATCGAGTCAAGTTCGGATTTGGGTTTTTTAAACGGGTTTGCATTTTTCGCGGCTCAAATTTCATGTAAAACCAGTGTTTTAAAAACTGAACCCAACAGGCCGGTCCAACCCAGTTGAACCAAAATCAGAGGTCAGTCCGGTTCTTATTCAATCGGCCCTTGTAAATGACATTATTTTTACCTTTTTTTTCTTATATAAATATTAAATATATATAAAATATTCAACTGTCCAACTCGGTTGGACTGGGTTCAACCAAAATCGGACATAGTGTCGGTTGGATAGGCGGTTCGGTTTTAAAACATTGGGTAAAACTATGTCACATGAGGTGAAAATCACAAAAAAAAAGTACCAAAATTAATTGAATTAAAGCTAGTCATGACAAAGTACATCAAATTACCTCAAAGGGAAATTATATATTTTACCCTGCTAATTATTCATTAATCACTTGTCCTTTAGTTGTGTTAATTATTGAGTATATTTTTTTTATGGGCGCCAAAATAGAGTAGGAAGCCGTCGCAAAATAAACTATACAAATCGGAGCTAAAATGAAGAAAATTTTTTTTTCCATCCAACAATGCGTTGGGAGGCTTATAAAACTAGGGCTAATCAAACTCAAGCTTGAACACATGTTTGAAGCCCAAACTCGAGACCCTGGATCCGCTGGCCAAAGTGCAGCGTAGCCAAAGCGAATCACAGGGCACCACATCAGCACTGCACAGGGGTAATTTTGTGATATGGCACCCCGTAATTCGCTTTGGCCATGCAGCATTTTGGCCAGCAGATCCGGGCTCCAAACTCGAGGTGAGGCTGAACTCAAACATAGACATATTCGGGTTCGGCTACACTTGCTCTAATCTATAGCTGTTGAGCTTTTTTACGTTTGGACGTGTACAAAAGTACACAACATTTTCTAAAATAATTCTTTAAATAATCCGAGTTCCGTGATTAATTTTATAAATCCTTTCTTTGAATCTTCCAAACTTGGGCCACCTCGTGAATCCTTATTTAAATCCGGACTCCACCATCTTCTTAATCTCAATCTAAAAGAAAGAATCGTCTACTCATGAGAGGAGGGAGAGCACTGTTCTTACTCTGTTCTTCCCTGCGACGCTTTCTCATTTTTGTTCTTAAGTTCCCACTTCAGAATCGACTACCAAAGAGGCCAGTCTTTGCTGATTGATGTTTAGCAAATATATATCCCGGGTACGATGTACGTACTGTGCAACGCTGGAGGTGAAATTGCGGTAGAGACGGGCAAGATTCATTATCGAGGGGAGAAGACGGCGCTACTGATTGTTGAAGAGGGTATCGGCTACCTTGATCTCTTGTCTCGAGTGAAATCGGTTTGTGGCGTCGAATCAGAAGGGGGGCCTTTGCTTTTGGTCTTGATGCAAACTGACGATGCCCCTGCTTCGATCGCTGCAATGGCTTCTCCTCCAAGTCGTCTTCTCCAACTCCCTGAGTTAGAAATAGCACAAAATAGTCACGCTACTGCAATTAGTACTGGAATCGAAATGCTGCTCGATCATTTACCCAGTAATGGCTCCACAACAACTGCTGCTGCTGCTGGAATGGCTTCAATGGCTGCTCCTCCTAGCCCTCGTCTCCAGCTCTCTGAGTCTACAAGTAGTGAAATTCCATTGCTTCTTCAAAACTCCACTGCCATCACTTCGACCTCTCCTCCTCCTCTGGATCTCCACCCCATTGAGACATCTGAAAATCATCAATCGATCCCCACAAGCGGTGAAACTCCATTGTTGCTCCTCAGGTACATAAACCTTCCAATCCCACAACTCAATTCAGTTGCCAATTAGTTAGCTAGTTCTACTTCAATTTCATTTCTCTCTTTCATTTCTTGATTAATTGCTTCCAGTTCCAGCACGAAAGATGATGCATCGGATGAAATGAAAGAGTTGAATCAGAAGCAGGCCTCATGTGACAAACTCAAGATCCCAAACCCAAAATTGGTGGATATGGAATGGATCTCCAGCTTAGCCAAGTCTCTCATGGAGAGGGATATGCCTTGTGAAGAACTAGATATCATGGAGGAAATCTGCGATAAACATGGGTATGATGTTGATTTTAAAGTAGTTTGGCAGAGCAGAAATTTGGCAATCCAAGAATTGGGGCTTTTAGAGGACTCTGAGGAGAACGAGAAGAGGAACAAGAACAACAAAAAAAAGAAGGGAGAGGAAGCCATTAAAGGGAGGAAACATTATGCATCTGTTGAAGTAGAAGAAACGGAAGAGAAGCAGGCCTCGGGTGACATATTCATGACTAGAAAGCCTAAACTGGTAGATATGGAATGGATCTCCAGCTTAGCCAAGTCTCTCATGGAGAGGGATCTGCCTTGTGAAGAACTAGACATCATGGAAGAAATCTGTGATAAATATGGGTGTGATATTGATTTTGAAGTAGTTTGGAAGAGCAGAAATTTGGCACTCCAAGAATTGGGGCTTTTAGAGGATTCTGATAAGAACGTGAAGAGGAACAAGAACAAGAAAAAGAAGAAGGGAGAGGAAGCCATTAAAGGGGGAAAAAATGATGCATCTGTTGAAGTAAAAGAAAGGAAGGAGAAGCAGGCCTCTGGTGACATATTTATGACTAGAAAGCCTAAACTGGTAGATATGGAATGGGTCGCAAGCTTAGCCAAGTCTCTCATGGAGAAGGATCTTCACTGTACAGAGAAATATATAGTGGATGAAATCAATAACGAATTTGGGTATGATGTTGATTTTAACTTGGTCTGGAAGAGCAGAAACTTGGCACTCAAACAAATCGGTCTTGTCAAGGATGAGGAAGAAGCAGATGATTTTGATGATGATTTTGATGATGAGTTTGATGACGAGTTTGATGAGGAGGAGGAACTGAATAAGATAGATAATGGGAAGAAGGGACGGAAGGCACATATGGGCAATGCGCCATTGAATTCTCATCTTCCACCTTTGGGCCAAATGTCAGGTATGAGCACTCCATTCATGGCGAATATGCAACCTATGGGCAATATGCCCTTCATGGGTCCATACAGCAACCTGCAGAATGGACTCAATCTGCCACCACGATCCTTCCCTGATTTCAATACTTCAGAACCACAGAAGGAAGTATCTGATATTTCAGGATTGCAGAAGGGTGTCTCTGAAATTCGAGTTTTACTGGAGGAATTTCGTAGAATGATCATGATACTGTTGATTGTTATTCTCTTGTTGCTTCTTCTGCACCATCAAACCGGAAAGAACTAGCCCTTAGAAAGTACACCTTGAACATGCAGTATATGAATCTAGAAGAAAATTTGCCTCTTGTTACAATTTATCTTTTTTGTTTTTTTTTTTGCCCTTCTTTGTTCTTAACTTCATATTAACAAATACGAATTATTTTCTTTTTGTCTTTAAATACCAAAAATCGTATGATAAATTTATTTAAGTTAATGTTATGTCCTATGCTTAGCAAATTATGTAAATTCCGTATTTGAAAACCATTTACGTGTAAATTATACATTGATTAAATATGAAGTTTAAGTTTAATTACGTACATTTAATTAATATTATCATATAGAAATTACTTCCTTATAACAATTAACAATTAGACCGGCCCAAGTATTGGCCCGAAAATATGTATAACTCGGGTTTGGTCGGTCAAACCTTGCGAAGGCGGCGAATTTGAAATTTGATCTCTTATTCGTACTGCTCCACTCCCGGATCCCTCGTATGGCTGACACCCAGGAGTAGCAGGAGAAATGCCCAAGACGGAAGTTCTCGGCCGAGGAACACCGCCGCGCTCCTCTGAGTTCTCCCTCAGACGTTCTCCTAGATTTCGTTCTGTTGATGCTTTCGGCTGTGAAAGGACAAGGGCTAGGAAAAATCAGGTACCTTCTTCACCGATTCCCGCTTACAAAGAATCCAGTTTCGGATCCGAGTTTAGCGTTCAGGGTTTTGATAAGGGAGTAGATCCACCGGAAAATAAAAGTGTGAGGAGGTCTCTCCGCTTGCTGAATCGCACCGAGAAGCAAGTCGGAGTTAATGGGTCAAGAACATCCAAAGGACCCAATGGTGCAGCTGAGTCTTTTCTGGTTCTTAGAAGGTCTCCTAGGTTTACGAACTCGACCGATGCTGGTAAACGTTTCAGTGGAGGAAAAAAGGCTTATACAGAGGAAGGTGCTCAAATTGAGAAATGCAAATTTGATGAGTCTATGACTAAATGTCGTTCTTTGGCATTCACCGGAAATAAGGGTCGAAAAAGTTTGAGAAATTCGGGTGAGAAAAAACGAAGCATCAGGAACGATGTATTTGAAAAACCAAATAGGGCTACCCAGATGAAGGGATCATCAGATAAGCATGTGACGGAAAGGAAACGGAGTTCCCGTAAAGTTGAGGGCAAATGTGCTAAGAACGATGAATGTGATAAGTATAGGGAAAAGCGTGTAGAAAATCAATTTCGACAAAGGGACGTAGAAGAGCAAAGGGCTTCTTTTGAGGCGACTGACAAACGAAGGTCTCGGAGAGATACGAAAAAGGTACGTGAGTCTCTTGACCCTCAGGAGGAGAAGAAGAAAGCAAATTTGCCTGAAGAATTATGTAGGACCAAAATGTGCAATAGTGTTTGTGAGGTATCAGTAGCAAAGGAAGAGAATGGATCGCTTAAGGTAGCAAGCGGAAACCTCCAGAAAGATACTGCCCATCATGAGTGGACAGATAACCAGGAGGCTGCACTGAGGAGAGCTTACTTCGCCCAAAAACCTACACCTAATTTTTGGAAGGAAGTATCAAGACAGGTATTTTCTGTCACTCTCTTCTAGTTTTGTAATTTCTCTTTGACACTTATTATAAACACATGGTGCATGATAAATATGCATGTCACTGGACCTAATTTAGACAGAATCTACTTATCGATGCATTGACTAAAGAATAGTGTTTTATGATGAATCAATAAATCTATACAAGAGAATATATGAGATGATAGGTTTATGAAAACTGACTAATTGAAGTTCACTTGGTCAAATAATCTTTTGTGATTTAGAGAGATTGCGTGAACAACCTTGACAATTTTTGGGAAGTAATTTTTACACCGATTTAGGCCTGGTCAAGAAGGGGAAAAGACTACTGCCTACTGTCATCATTTTTTGAGAAAAAGGCTGCTGCCGATTGTGATTCCTCAGAAAATCCCCTAGAGTTAATGCACAGAGTGACCAAATACCCTGAACCATGTGGAAAACACAAAGAAAGTATAAGCTAAATGTAAAGTTGCACTGCAAAAGTTGCTCTGCTCTTCAGTAACTGAGATAACTGTTGCTCACCATTGATGTCAACTATGGCAATTTTTTGTTTGCTTAGGTTAACTTACAGGGTCTCCCATTCATGTTGTTGGTGGTCCCTGAAGGTTTTTTATTCTTTCTCGGTCCAAAATCTTTGGAATTGCATCTTTATTTGGCTGACTTTTTCTCATTCCATGCTACTCTCCTGTAATTTTTCAATAAGTTCTTTAAGTATTTTGAAATTTCATGTAAAAACTAATCAACATTTTGTGATGAACTGTATAAATCCATGTCCAACTTTAAGGGGTTCAATTGCATTAGCTTTGCATGACATTACACTTTTGTATCCTCCCTCTGGTTATCTATGTCGTTTGGTTGAGAAACATTTAAAAAACAATTTCACTCCCACCCTGGCTTTCAACTATTGAGTAGGGTTGAAGATAGCAAAATTTGCTTTGAAGGGTCCTATTTGTAGGCTCCATATTATATGGCCAGAAAATTTTATTCTGTTATCATCTGTGCAGCCGATGGTAAATTTAAAAGATGAGGATGAAGTGGCACAAGGACATTTAATTGTAGTAGCTAAAACAGAGTGAGTTGATATTGTACTGAAACCTACCAAATATTAGGATTTCCTGTTCTGCATGTGTGCTTTTTGTTTTTGAAATGGCAAATGGGGAGCTGTGAGGATCCAAACCCAAGACCTCCCATAGTAATGCCTCCTTTGGAACCACTGAGCTACTGCCCAAGTTCGTGTTCTGCATGTCTGCTTTGCTTGGCTTCAAACAAGCTTTTGTTAAATCTCAAGACACCCAGAAAAATCTGTGTGACATTGGTGATGCTATGACATTTGAGGCCATAAAGATGCATATGACTGTACTGATCCTAGTCCGTATTTTGTTCATAACCTTTGAAGTAGTGTCATGACATCAGTAATGTTGTTCTAATTTACTACTCATGCCTACATCCATTTACTTTCTTCTATGATGTCTTGTGTCAGTGTTGTTCTCGTTGTATATGAAAATTTTCGGTGTGCTTGGGAGCAATATCCTTGGCCTAAATTGAGTACCAGTATCTTTCATGGTTGAAGAAAGCTGTGAGGTCCCAGAATATGTTGTAAAGTACCAATGGGAGAACCAGTGCAGTAGTTGCATTTTATTCCAACAGGTTGCTTATAATCTTGTTTCGGTCTGTGTATCAAGGGATATTCTCAGCTATTTTTAACAGGCAATTTTGTCTCCTTTTCTCTGCACAATAAATCTTTGATTATAAAAATCGCTTCTTTTATTATGCATGTAGGTGCCAGGAAAATCTGCACAGGACTGCTTCAACAGAATTTTTGGTGAGCTGCCTACTCCGCAGCAACATCATCCTCGTTCCAGAGCTAGAGGAACAAATATCTCTCCTTTGAGTGACTTCTCATTATCTGCTAGTAAACTTCTCGAGCCTAGGAACTTAAAGACGAAAAAATCACAGAGTTTGAAGCATAAAACAGGAGCCCAGAAGATTGCAAGGCATCTACTTAAAAGGCAGCATCTTGCTGACCAGAACCAGGAAGCAGATCTGTTTTCGGTTTTTGAAGGTGACACAAGGTCATTGAATCAAATGTTTTCACCAATTAAAATGCTCACAACCCCTGATCCCATGCAAAGGTCGAAAAAATTTCTTCCGAAGTGCCATGGGAATTCAAGTGAGAAGGATATGCTAAGCCCCCCGGTTCTTAAACGGGTGAAAAACATGGCCTTGCATGAGAAATATATCGACCAGTTGCACAGCAGAGATGCAAAGAGAAAAAGAATGGCGAAGTTTCGGAGTCGAAATCTTGTTTCTCCTCAAGAGGGGGCAAACAAGAATAAAATGCCAAAACCAGCTATCGGAGCTGCTAAGACCGCACTGCTGTCTGATGCCACCAATTTTATTAAGGTGTTCAAGCAGACGCAGGAAGTTTCTGCATGGGAAGGTGCGGATTTTGAATCTGATGAAGGTGAGAGCGAAGATGAGTTTTGATAGATAACATGGATAGCATTTTTATGCATACTAACTACAAAAAGGATAAAATAAACAAAGGCAATTCTGTTGGTTTCGTGCACAGCTTTGCCTTCCTTTTGTATGATCTTCATGGTAGTGAAAAGAATTAATGTCTGCAGTTCGATGAGCAGTATTGTCAAAAGCATGCCATCTCTTAGTTTTGCTAGGCATCTGAGACGTTAACCTGTTCTAAAGTACTTTTAAATCTGTCACTCTGGGCATGTACTCTTGGTTTTTATAGCCGTTTGGATACAAATATTTTTCTTGATGTAGCCTACGGAATCTGATGAATTGGCTCCGAAGCTTGTGAGATCAGCAGGATGACAGAGGTCTCCAAGGCCAGAGCTTCTGACGTATAAACTGTGAACAACCAGGCCTCTATATAACCAAAGATAGAACGCTCGCAAGTTTGCCACACTAAGTCTCCTTTGCATCTGTGATTTATTTCCAATTCTTCCAAGGGTAAGATATAGTTAAGAGTGATCAAAGAAGCAGGAGGTTGCTGAAACCTCCACCAAATAATTGAACTGTTTTCAAATTCTTCCTGTTGCTCCGATAGTTTAGACATTGTTTCATGTCCTGTAATTGCAACTCCTTTAGGGACGTAAGGCTGTGAAGCAAGGTAACAGAGAGCTATTGGAGGTCTGACAGCAGGCTGCTCCTCAAGGCATGTGGCAGCAATAGCCCGCTGAAAACCCTTCTTTGGGTACTGGCCCTGGAGCATGAGGTCAGTTCCAACCTCGTCTGATCTTTGAACAGAGATCTTGCCTGCAAGCATGAATCCAGGGGGGAATGTTCACAGAGAATCGTGCAATAATACAACATAAATATCATTTGCGTTCATTGATTTCTTTTGTTCTTTCAAGGTTATAACACAACAAAATTCATTCTGAAGGAAGAAAATACATTAAATGATTCGGGAGAAGAAGTTTAGTGCAGATATTCTAAGGTCTTCTTCTATTTCTCCATCCCTTATGACAATGGAATTAAATGAAGAGAAGCCATCTCACTAGAACGGAAAATGTTTCATAATGAAAACTAAGCTGATCATCAACTTGTTAGAAGACACTATAGCAGTAACTTGAGAGATGGAAGGACTGTAACATACAATCAAATAGTTAAGTGATAAGAAATAAAAGCATGATAAAAAGACAGAAACAAAGCATAACAATGTCATTAGTTAAGCGGATTACATGAGTGTAGATGATCCTCCAAAGAACCTAAAGGCATGTACTCGTCCACCACAAGCTTCTGATTGACTTCAGCACAATAGCCAATGAATTCAACAATGTTTGGGTGATGTAGAAGGCTTTGCCATCATCAGTTCAATATGAAACACCCTGCACCCCTCACTTCCATTGTTAAATCGCTTGATGGCCACAACCTGTTCTACCTCACAAAAAACACAACAAGATAACAGGCTAATTAACATTCGAGGGATACATGCTGGACCAGTGTAAGCTATACTGAGGTTTTGTGGGAGGGATAGGACTTAGAGTCTCAAGGATAGGTAAGAATTCAAATAGTATACCTTTTTTTTTTTTTTATGGCAGAAAGAACAGGCATATGGTACTGGATAAATTAAAGAAATTAGATGTATTGTATCATGGGAGTTTATGTGAAAACTGAAATGGGAAAAGAAAATAAAAATATAAAAATACTGCTCCACTGTCCAAGCTGACCTGGTTGCTTGTCTTCAGTCTCCCTCTCCGAGCAGACAATCATCGGCCAAGCTAAAGTTCTTGGTCGCAGCAGCCAACTCACGAATTCGGAAGTTCTTAGACGCTGCTACATTGGAATTCGGAAAGGTTAACCTGGTCTGAAGTTCTTAGACCCAGCTACAGTCTGGGGATACATTTTGGTTTTCACCTTTCAGAAACAAACGTTTTTCTTTTGGCTGCCTTCGGAATTTGCATGAGTTGCCTCCGAAGCTTCAGAGACCGGCAAGACTAAGAATGGCTTCGGAATTTGTATGGTTCCTGTCCAAAGCATATGGCTGTGAAGTAATGTAAGTGAGTGTTGTGAGCACAACCTGTATTGAAGGTCTCGGACTCGGCCGCTTCTTCTCGATATGCATGGGGCCGGCAGCAATGAAAAGCCCTCTTTGGGTACTGATCCTGAAGCATTGGTTCTGCCATTTGTTCCAACTTGACTGATCTTCTAAAATGGGTCGTGCCTGCAAGCATATTGAAGCGTTCCAAGGAAGGAGGAAGGAGTGTTCATAAAGAATCATGCAGAAACATCAGTTGCATTAATTTTTTTTTTTTTTTCTTCTGGTTTCCTTCCATTTCTCTCAAGAAAACAAAACTGCAAAACAAGAGGCATAACACACAAAGAATATCGAGTGAACTAGAAAAGAAGATATACTTACCCATGCTACTAGCTAGGGTTGGAGCTTCACAATCTTCAAAATTGTCAAACGCCTTCCTGCCGGTGATAATGTCCAAGAGAAAATACACTAATTACCCATGCTACAAGAGTTGCCTTCCAGTATTACCCGTGGGTAATCGGGTAATCAGGTAAATAAATAGATAACTAATATTTTAATAGATTTAATTATCTAACCCTTAATCCTATAATCTGTACAAATAAAATAGTATCAATACAGCTAATTAAGTCTATATATAACTCCCTACTTAATTTTTTTCCGCTGATCTCCGGGAATCTCTCTGTCCATTAAGTCTTCGAAATTTGGAATGAAAGGCAACGTCGACCTTTAATTACCATACAGCTAAGCTTACCAAAAGAAATCCAAAAAGAAATTAAGTAGAGAGAGGGAGAGGAGGAGGAGTACATATATATATATATATATATATATATATATATATATATATATATATATATTGAATCTGAGCCTTCTTCTCTTTTATTAATTTCCGTGAAGATACAATCGGCCGATAATGGAGATTATCCGTCGGCGACTCGTCGTTCTGCTCGTAATATCCTTGGTCGCCATGTTAGCCGTCCATGTCACTCCTGTTGCAGCACGAGTACCCCAAGTACCGAAAATGATTCAAGAAACATGCGATCAATCGATGCACCCGGATTTCTGCGTCAGCGTCTTGTTCTCCGACCCCAGGACCCGGGAAGAGGACTCCCTCAGCAAACTCACCTATTTCACCGTCGTTATCACCAACGAGAAAGCCAAACAAGGCATGAGCTTCGTCTCGGAGGTGGAGAAGAATACGACGGACCCTTTGGGGAAGAAGCTCCTGAACTACTGCGTCGACCGGTACGAGGTCGGACCCGTGGGCGGGACCGAAAACGCGATGGAAGATTTCGGCGAGGATGTCGGCGACAAGACACTGGTCGCTAATGATGTCAGTTCCTGCCTTGGGCCGTTGGATGAGTGCAACATGGCTTTCAATCGTCCTCCCTATCCGGCGAATAAGATAAGGGAGACAAACGACCTCGTCGCCAAGTATTGCTTCTTAGCACTCGATTTGATTTACTTGTTTAGAGCAAAATGATCTTTATTATCTGTACTAGAACGTGTTTCTTTCTTCTTCCTCCATGCTTGTCAAGCAAATAAAATAATTTCTGTTGAATATTTGTTTCTTCATCTCTTCCCATTATATACATGATGTCCTCATTATTATGCTACTTGAAGAAGAGTCATACATATGATTAATATTAGTTTTAATTGATTAATCCGGGAATCTCTGTATAATTATTGGAAACTTTATTGTATTATTTTTAAAAATATGAAAATAACCAAAAATTCTTTTAAATTAACTATTTTAAATTGATATATAATATGTCACATCTAATAGTGTAAAATAAAAAAAATCATGTTTAACGTTATATAATATAACTCTAAATTTATGCAAAACATTTATAATACCATTGAACATTGCTTTGTTGTTAATCTTTTTTTTTTTTTTTTTGTTTAAATTTATACTATTTTATATATCATATTATATACCAAATAAAATATAATTTTAAAAAAATATTTCAATCAATTTTTGGGGATTTTTTAAATTTTGTTTATGGGTTACCTCATTTTAATTATTGCCGGGATACAATAGGTAACTGGAGAAACATGAGGGAAACATGCGCCAGCTTTGGGGAGAGAGTTGTGGGCGAAGCTTAACCCGAACCCACTGAAAAAACCCTCTTCATCATGGGGGACTTGGGGAGGAAACGAGCTAGTAAAAAACTGGGCAATAGGGATGGTTAAGCCCGTCCTAATAGATTAAGAAATCTATCCTCATAGACCTAAGGATTGGTTGCCCATCCCCATAAGGCAACCCCCACAAGCGGGCCTGCTCCGTCACTACAGAGTGTCTATAGAGATTTGGCAACCCGTCCCCATAGTATGGAATGTGAGAATTGTGTAGTTTGCCCCCACAAATGGGCCTAAGGAGACTGGGCCTCCTGTCCCTTCAACGGGCCTTTTAGGGACAAGCCCAACCTGTTCCTATTGAGGGTCTATGAGGACTACGTCGCCCGTCCTCATAGTGCGGCCTACGGGAACTAGGGGCGGAAATAAGCCAAGTCGATTCAAGCTGAACCCAAACCTTGGTTACTTGGTATGGTTAGGCTTGGCTCGATACATTTTCTTCTTCGAGCCTAAATAGAAAAAAAGAAAATTTGTGTGTATTTAATGAAAATACTTAATAATTATTTTTTTGTTCTTTTTTTTTTAAAAAATATTTTTTTATAGTATAATGAAACCAAATTTATTTTATTACTTATAATGAGTTAATGTAGACGTCAAAATACGACGCTGCCCAAATTTGACAAGTCCACACAACGACCCACCCAATAAACCATCCGAAATTTATTGTCCATCCACCAATTTTACCAAGACAGCCCACCGCAGGTCCAAAGATCGATTTCTAAAATCAGAGCCATGCCAAGCTTCTCAAGCCGCTCGGCAGCCGGCTCAAAAGACAAAGCCAAGCCAAGTGAAATTCCCAAATCGACTAAGTCTAGCTGGTCGATCCCCCAAGGAAGGGATAAAAGAAAGTTCTCTCCCCTCCTCTTACGAATCGAGGGAGAAAAGCCAGAGAGTTTTCCCATCCTCTTTTCACTCCAACTGAAGCAGAAAAGCTCAACCGAGATCCCCTTTTTGAGGATCGAGCTTCAACCAACAAGCTCATGCATTGATTATAAAAAGCCAGAGGTAGAACGCCCAAAGGGTTGGACATCAAAGTTGGAAATATCAAGTTTGAGAAATCGAGTAGTTTGACATTTAGAGACTCAAGAATTCTCTCAAGCCCGAAGTTCGTGAATTCTCAAGTTCGTCAAAGAACACGCAGTGAACCGAAGAAGCTCTACACGTTCACCGGTGACGTCAACACGCCGAATACATGGAACACAAATAATTCCGTCCGGCCGACTACACCCATCGTCGTTCATGCACACTCACTCAGAGGCTCAAAGCTCACCGTCGTGACTTCGTCGCCAACCACATCAGAGATCGAATCAGAAGAAAGCTAGAAGATCACACCCACAAAAATTTCCAATTCTCAAACTCAATTGTAATTTTTCTATTCTATTCTTTTAGTCGAATTAATCAATGGGTCGCATGTTTCCGCAAAGCGGAGGTTTTTCGCCGAAACAATTAATATTTATAATATTTTATTTCTAAAAATCATATGATTAACTTTAATACAAATGAACCGGCTTATCAAACTTCGAGTCCAACTACCTCTTGAGCTTGCCTCGTTTAAGTAACTATTAGACCACCCGATTTATACAATCGGGTTTGGGGCATGGTTCGGGTTTAGGTTAAGTTTTTCAAAACCCAAGCCCGACCCGACTTATACAATTGGAAATCCAAACCCACAAAAAACCTAAACCCGAACCCAAACCAGACCTGAAATCGACGTGACCGTACCCAATGCAAACCCAACAGGCTTAGGTAAAAACCAACCCGAACAATCCACTAAACCCAACTTCTTACACTATTATTTTCATAACTCAAAAAAAAAAAAAAAAAAAAAAAAAGGCAGGGGTTTCAGGTAAACGCGAACAAGACCTGATCCACTGGGACGTTGAATTTGAGACTCTAAACCTAGTATTCTGGGTTGGGTCAGGTCGGGTTGGGTTATCCGACAGACCCGACACAGTGCCAGACACCCAAGCTCCCAACTATATTTATATAGAAACCTAAATTTTACTGTTTAAAAAAATAATTTTCTTATGAAATATTATATTTTATTTTATTTTAATGCCCTAATGCTCTTTAATAAATTAACCGTGTCCTCTTTTGTTAATTGATCGTTAATAATTTATTTAGTACATTAATTATAACTGATAAAGCAGTCAGTCAGACGTATGTGTTACTCTTTACTGTTCCAATTGCAGTAATTTCATGCATGATGACTTAGGCGTTTTCAAGTTCCCATTCATTTTTATCAACTCCGCAGCTTCTCGTACAGTCTTTTGCCATGTGACCCACCCGAAGAAACAAACCCCTGACATTGCATGCAGGTGGTTAATCTAAAATAGAAACCAAATAAACCTAATATGATTACCAAGATACGTCTGAAGGTTATAAAATCCATCCTTTTGTTTCTCCTCTGCAGTTCACTCGTCTTCTTCTCCGGCCTCTCTTATCTCGCTCTTCTTTCTCCGCGGGCAACTCTCTTAAGTCTTATATATCCCCGGTTAAAATGCAGTCGACCACACGGGAAACTATTCATAATGTTGGTACAGTCCGTTTCAAAGAAAAAAATGTTGGTATAGTCATCGCCGTCATCGCCGTCCTGATCAGTGCAGTTGCCTTAACACTGGCTTTCACTGTGTTTAAGCCCAAATGTCCGGGTCCGAAAATCAAGCCATCAGTCGTGGTGGCTCTCGACGGGTCCGGAGACTTCACGACCGTCTCCGCCGCCGTCGCCGCTGCTCCTTCCCACTCCAGGAAGTACTTCGGGATCTTCATTAGACCCGGAGTGTACCACGAACAAGTACGGGTTCCGGCGGAGAAGACCCGGTTGGCCTTCCTCGGGTCAGGAATTGGCGTCACCGTCATTTTCTCCAACCGGAGCTGGCCGGAGTACTCCTCCGAAGCCACAGCTACTCTCCGTAAGTCATCATAATCCTTACGAACTATCTGTCCTTTTTTAATCGTGGGTTTTCTCTTAATTGATTAACATGTGCGTATGTGTTACAGATGTGAAGGGGGACGGCTTCGTCGCAAAGGGCGTCAGCTTCGAGAACGCCGGCGACCCCGCGACGGGGGACACGGTGGCGGTCGCCAATGACGCCGACAAGACGGCGTTCGTCCACTGTAGCTTCAAAGGTTACAGTGGTGTGGTCAGAGTCGGCCTCGGTTCCCAGTTCTACGGGAACAGCCACGTCCACGGCGCCGTACACGTGGTACGGGGAACCGGCGCCGCCTTCTTCCAGGAATGCGCGGTGTACGCGGAGGAACCAACCCCCGGCGGCGAGGAAGGTTCGTACCTCACCTTCCAACAGCGGTCGGGGCCGCGCGCGACGGGCGGGTTCGTCTTTCACGGGTGCTCCGTCGCAGCAGCCGGAGGACCCGGTTCCCGAGTCTTCCTGGGTCGAGCCGGGGGAACGTATTCACGGGTCGTCTTCATGGAGAGCTACTTCATGGAGAGCCGGGGGATCTTTGACCAAATTAAGGTCGTGCCTGCAACTATATATATATATGACTTTACGTCTTTAATCGATGCGTTGATATATAACACTGCACACACATATATGTAGATATCTATATATATATAATGCATTATTGCAACCGATTCTTAGCACATATAGTCATGCACTACAATTACTAATATTTGTATTTGATATGTATATATAACATATCATCATTGTAAAGCTATATATATATATATATCATATTAATGAAATGAAATGGTAATTAGGAAAAGGGACATAAAATAGAAACCTTTTGCTCTGTTCAGACATATTGTCGGAACAGAGACGGCGAGAGCGGCTATTTATTTTGAATCTACAGACTTCTTGTTTCCTCCAAGAAATATATCGGTGACCATGGAGATTACCCGGCGGCGAGGACTGCTTGTATCCGGCGAACCAAATCGGGGAGACGAACGAGCTCGTGGTAAAGTATTGCTACCTTGCACTCGAGTTGGTTGACATGCTTGGAACAAACTGATCTGTAGCTGTTTCTTTCTTCTTCCTCCATGTCGAGGAAATAAAATAATTTGTTGATCTCCAGACCCAAGAGTTTCTCATGCTCATACATGTAAGACAAGTAGAACACTCGTTATTTAACTAAAGTACTTACTCTAGAACATCATTTCGGGTCCTGTAATTAATGGAGCCAAATGTGAACCTTGAACTGGAGGTTGTGCATGGGGAAGGTGTGGTTGAATGTAAGTGAGAGCTCTGACCACATCAGCTATGGGAGGTTTCGCAGTAGGCTGCTCCAAAAGGCATACAGCAGCAACAGCAAGTGCTTGAACAACGGGTACTCAC
Source organism: Aristolochia fimbriata (assembly GCA_019845555.1). Classification (NCBI taxonomy): domain Eukaryota; kingdom Viridiplantae; phylum Streptophyta; class Magnoliopsida; order Piperales; family Aristolochiaceae; genus Aristolochia; species Aristolochia fimbriata. The sequence continues at coordinate 2,416,883 of CM034083.1, forward strand.
CCTCCAGCATGGGGTCTGCCATTTGTTCAAACCTTCTCTTATCTTTGAACAAAGGTCGTGCCTGACAAGTGTGTATCCCAAACGAAGGAATTAATGTTCATAAACAGTCATGAAATGATTATATAATGCAGAGAGATTCAGTACTCGCAAACTGAGCATCAACTTTTCAGAAGACACCACCATAAGGGTAACCTGACCTGATCGAGAGTGCAATAAAGGGTTTCTATTTTTAATAATATTTTTTCAAATATTATTTACTAAAATGACATTGTTGGAAAAATTAAAGCCAATAATGAATAAAAGACTCTTCGGCTTCACAACTAGCAAGCCAACAACAGTTTAAGGTCTTTCAACCACGGGAGACTTCTTGAGTTGCCAAAAGAAAGGACTACAGTCTACAGCAAAATTATCTTCCTCTCCACCAAACAGTCAAAAAAATAAAGTAAATGGTAGAATGTAATCAACCATGGTTTCGAAAAAAAAATGAAATATGTAAAATACTGCAAATCTGCAACATGAGAGCCATAAGCAAGAATATTGAGTAATTTCAGTGAACTAGAAAGAAACTGCAGTTACTTACCCAAGCTACTAGGCTTGGAGCTACAGCATCTTCAGAATTGTCAAATGCTTTCCTGCCAGTAATAATCTCCAAAAGAACAACACCAAAGTTATAGATATCAGATTTTAAACTTAACTGTCCTGACATAGCATACTCAGGTGCACAATAAACCTCGGGTGCCAATCACCCTTGTCGATCGACACAATGGACTTGTCTCCAAAAGGTCCCAGTTTTGCAATTCCAAAATCAGATAGTTTTGGATGGTAATCCTCTCCAAGCAGAATGTTTGAGGACTTCAGAGCACAAAATATGACACGTGGATTTGCTTTATCATGTAAAAATTCCAAACCTTTTGTAACAGGGCTGAAATTTGCTCCGCCCGGCTCTCACATAGGGTCACGGTGGGTCCTACCCGTGCCCCCTGTGGGCCCCTCTCTCTATGAGAGCAGAGCGCTCTGGGCGGAGCGCAGCCACACGTGGAGCGCATGTGAATGAGGCATAAATGTTATTTTCGGGTGAATGGTAAGATATTTTATGCCCTGTTTGCATGCGCCCCACGTGCGGCTGCAAACAACTATTGGTTGTGGGCACTGATGCGCACAAGCCTTGTTCGCAGCAGATCTAGGGCCTGCCCATGTCGGAGCACTGTGCTCCGTACTGCTCTCATAGAGGGTTAGGGTGGGTCCCACCCGTGCCCCCTTTGAGGGCCCCTCCCTCTGTGAGAGGCAGAGTGCAACGCTCTGCGATGGTCAGGGTGGGTCCTACACGTGCCCCGTATGGGCCCCTCCCTATGTGAGAGCAGGGCGGAACGCAGCGCTCCGCCTTGCTCTCACATAGGGTCAGGGTGGGTCCCACCCGTGCCCCGTATGGGCCCCTCCCTATGTGAGAGCAGGGTGGAACGCAGTGCTCGGCCTTGCTCTCACATTGGGTCAGGGTGGGTCCCACCCGTGCCCCCTGCGGGCCCCTTCCTTTGTGAGAGCAGGGCGGCTGAGCAAATTTGAGCCCTTTGCAACGGGCTGAAATTTTCATTCTTGTGTTCCAAGCCAGATGATTTACCGGATGAAAGATCTGTAACACAAAATCAAGAGTATCACAAATAAAATGATAGAAACAAAGCATTGTGAAGTTATTAGTTAAGAATTTACCATGTAGATGATCTTCTAAAGAGCCTAAAGGCATGAGTGCTCATGAACCACGAGCCTCTTATTGCCGTCAGCACAATAGCCAATGAATTCAACAATGTGTGGGTGATGAAGAAGGCTTTGCATCAGCACTTCAAGAAGGAACACCCGTTTCACCTCATTTACATTAAATTGCTTCATGGCCACAATCAGTTTCCCAAAAAATTGCAGACAAATAAATGATTTTTGGGACACAAATTGATGACCAAAAAGGATGACAGTTATCTGACAGGTGGCCATCTTTTATGGGAGACCTGGGTTAACAAACCACGTCTATTGTTGGTTTCCCACAACAACGTTATGGCTGTATTTTTAGCCATTAATCATCTGGTTTTGTGGATCACGATTACAGCCCTGGAGTAGGATCTCTGACACCTATAAAAGGCAAAGGAAATCAGTCGATCCAGTGAACAAGCAGAAACAGTAAAGAGAGGAGTAGAGTGAAGGTTCACGAGTAAAAGTACGAGTCATACTCTCAGGAGGAGAGTATCTACCAAAGGGGATCCTTGGTCTGTCCAGAGAGAGTTGGAGAGTAAAATCTCCCTCACTGTTGCGTGTGTAAAGTGAGTTATCTTCGGTTGTAAGTTTGTTGTTTCGTTTATGTTTTCTACTGTAATTTTGGTTCTGGCAAACGTTGTATAAGATTCTCTATGAGGGCTAGTTAGCCCCGTAATACTCTTGCGTTGGCATTGTATTCCGTTAATTTTATCAAGTACTTTTCACTTTTGAATTCCTGTTGTCTGCTGTTCCGGTTATTGCGGGTGTTGAGAACACCCGAGTGTTATAACACCTCATTGGTGTGTTAAAAATCTTAATTAGGGGTGGGCACGGGTTTGGATTGGGTTTCTGAAAACCCGAACCCGACCTGACTTATATACCCGAAACCCAAACCCGCGAAAAACCCGCACGGGTTTTAAAACCCGAACCCGAACCCGACCCAAAGTACCATTTTACAAACCCGTACCCGACCTGACCCGACCAAAACCCGTCGGGTTTTGGGTAAACCCGAACCTGACCCGAAAAACCCAATTTTTTATATATATATTTTAAATAAATTAAGGAAAAATATATTTAAAAAAATAAAAATAAAAACCCGCGGGTTGAGTTTGGGTAAACCCGAACCCGACCCAACCCGAACCCGACCCGCGGGTTGGATTTGGAAATCCAAATCCGGGTTTTTCGGGTCGGGTTGGGTCGGGTTACCCAGAAAACCTGACCCGATGCCCACCCCTAATCATAATGTCAGGCAGATAAACATATGAGAGAGAGGCAGTTGTGCCATGGTTAGCTGCATCCAGGATTTTGGGGAGGGAAAGGAGTACTTTTAAAGAGAATAAAAAAATGTTAAGTAATATGAAAGTTCGTTCCGGTACTAAGGACCACATTTATAACGATGTTTTTAACTACGTGCGAAAATGTTTGTAAACAGATAACAAAAGTAAAAGACACACAATATGTTATTACAGTTCGGAACCAGAATGGTTTCTAATCTACGGGGATATGTAGCTTAAGATGGAAAGATGGAAGAATAATCAGTAATAAAGTGGTTTGATTAATTTCATCATGTATATGAAGGTGTTGTTGCTGGACAAGTAGACTAGAGCCCTGGACCCTATCTCGACGCATAACATAGAGGACGCTATCGCGAAGCTGAAGAAGACATGGGAGTGACGACGATGATCATGATGTCCCACAGCGTTAAGTAGATCGGTCATACAACTGTTAGTAAACTTTTACATAGGGTTTTATTATTTATTTATGGGCCAGCTCGCGAGCCTAGAGAGCCAAACCTTAATATATTGGGTTCGGCTCGTTTATATTGACGAGCCTTAGTAAGAGGTTGGGTTCAGCTCGAACTCATGAAATATAAAGCTTTGCTGAGCCTTTTCTGAGCTGAGCTCGAAACCGTTCGCAAATGGGTTTGACTCGGTTCCAACACTCGCCACTCGTAACTAGTCCCAGTTTTCATATCTATAAAGGGACGGGCTTGGCCAGCCCCCAAAAATCGAGTTCTTACTAGTGAATATAATTATCCTTAAGCTGTTGAAAGAAGGGTCAATGGCACGGAGCCCCCAAGCTCGCGCAGAGAACACAACTCAGACCAATATATATTGCACGATCCATGAAATAATGGAGCGTTGGGCGAAAGCATTTGCTTGAGAATTAATGATCTTGCCACTGAAATGTAGGTTCATAAGTATAATAGTTCTTAGAAATATTATATAAAGATTTCATTAATTAACTATTCTTGTAAAGCCTTTGATTATATCTTGAATATTAAGGAAGGAAAGATCACCCACATTATAATATCTCTAGTTTTTTTTTTTTTTTCAAAATAAAAATAAAAATCACCTACTTAATTTGAGTCCGAGTATTTCATATCAGAATAGAAGAAGTAGGAAGACCATGATCACTTTCACCTTTTTTCAATCGATGATTCGATGGACTTGATTGTTTCCTCTGATGATCCGGGAATTTCTCTGTCCATTAAGTCTTCGTAAATTTGGAATGAGAATCAACGTCCTTTAATTACTATACAGCTAGGCTTACCGAAAGAAATTAATTAAGTAGAGAGAGGGAGAGAGAGGGAGTATATATTTTGAATCAGAGCCTTCTTTGGTTTTAATTCCGTGAAGGTAGATATATAGAATCGGTGTTGTACGTATAGAATGGAGATTAATATCCGCCGGCGACTCGTGGACGTCGTGGTTCTGCTCGTAATATCCTCGGCGGCCATGCTAGCCATCCATGTCACTCCTGTTGCATCACAACTACCACAAGTACCGAAAACGATTCAAGAAACATGCGATCGAACGATGCACCCGGATTTCTGCGTGAACGTCTTATTCTCCGACCCCAGGACCAGGGAAGAGGATTCCCTCGTCAAACTCGCCTATTTCGCCATCGTTATCACCAACGAGAAAGCCAAACAAGCCCTGAGCTTCGTCTCGGACGTGGCGAAGAGGACGACGGACCCGTTGACGAAGAAGATCTTGAACTATTGCGTCGACCGATACGAGATCGGACCAGTGGGCGGGACCGAAAATGCGATGGATGATTACGGCGATAATAATGGCGACAGGACAATGGCCGCCGCTGGTCTCACTTCGGTCTTGGGGCCCTTGAACGAGTGCAACCGTCGTTTCAATCGTCCTCCGTATCCGGCGAACCAAATCGGGGAGACGAACGAGCTCGTGGTAAAGTATTGCTACCTAGCACTCGAGTTGGTTGACATGCTTGGAACAAACTGATCTGTAGCTGTTTCTTTCTTCTTCCTCCATGCATGTTGAGAAAATAAAATAATTTCTGTTGAATATTTCTTCATCTCTTGCGAATTATACTCGTAAAATATGGTATAATAATGCATATGAATTTTTTTATCACATAAAAATTTCTTTACTAGAAAATGAATTCTGCAAAAAAATTGATCTTCTCCTCGTTATTCTGCTACTTGAAGAGTACTCGTACAGAGGATTAATATTAGCGATATATCTTACCGTTATCCTCCTTAATTGCTTCCGGGAATAAATCTCTGTCTTAACCGGTTGATAATTAAGTATTAATGGAAACTTTCGATGCGTTAGTGTGTCAGCGACCTTTAATTGTACAGCTAATTAACGACTTGTTTATACGGAAACAAATTAAGTGCAAAAAGTAAAAAAAATAAAGAATTATTACAAGAAATTTATAAGGAGAATTATTACTCCAGGTTGAGTAAAATATTGAACCATAGATGCCTAATTCAAAATATAAAATAATTGATAAGAGGATCAAAATACCCCTACCATTGAACCCGTTTACACAAACTTTAAACCCATTAAAAACCAACTCATTATATAGAACTGAATAGAAAATTAAGTATAACATAATAATATGTTACATACCATTAGATATTATGTTATTCCAGAAAACATATATGTTATAGTGACAAATAAAATATAATTATATATTATTTAGAACTGAATAGAAAATTAAGTAAAACATAATAACATATTGTAGACCATTAAATATTATATTATTCCAGAAAACATGTAAGTTATAGTCCATTGAATGATGATAAATAAAATATTATTATATGTTATTTATAACTGAAAAGAAAATTAAGTATAACTTAATAATAATTTATAGACCATTAGATCTTATATTATTCTAGAAAACATGTATGTTATAGTCCATTGAATGGTGACAAGTAAAATATAATTATATATTATTCAGAACTAGACGGAAATTTATGTTTAACATAATAATATGTTACATACCATTAGATATTATGTTATTCTAGAAAACATGTATGTTATATTCCATTGAATGATGACAAATAAAATATAATTATATGTTATTCAGAACTGGGTAGAAAGTTAAGTATAACATAATAATATGTTGCAGACCATTAGCTAATATGTATGTTACAGTCCATTGAATGATGACAAATAAAATATAATTATATGTTATTTAAAAATGGATAGCAAGTTAAGTATAACATAATAATACGTTGCAGACCATTAAATAATATGTTCTAGAAAACATGTATTTGATTCAATGTGGAGGATTTATAGGTTAGTTTTTAAAAAGTGAGGGGTATTTTGGTCCTCTTATCCATGATTCGATATTTTTGAATTAGGCATCTATTGTTCAATATTTAGAGATTACTTGAATTGAGTCGTAATTCTCCCAAATTTATATTGGGGTCTGGGCATGGTTCTAGGATTCGGCCTAGTTAGACTCGGATTTTGCACTCCCGAGTTAGTCGGGTGGGGTTGGGACTAGGGTTGAATCAATTGACTCGGGTCAAAAGACTCAGGGTTAGAAGAAAGGTATGACCATGCCCAAGAATATTTTAAAAAGTCTGAAAAATTTAACCAAAAATTATTGTAAATTAAGTATCTTTAAATTGATATATAATATGTCATATCTAATAGTGTAAAAGAAAAAAAATCATGTTTAACATATATAACTCTAAATTTATGCAAACATTTATACCATTGAAGATTGCTTTGTTGTTAATCTGTATTTTTAACAAGAAAAAGCTATTCAAAAACTTTAATAGGAATAATACTGACTACTTTTTGAATGGAAGATAACAAGAAAATTAGTGTGTATTTAATAAAAGTAGTGTTAAATTAACTTCTTTTTAATTTAAATTTAATTTCTAAAGTTTTTTTATAGTATAGTTTGAAACAAAATTTATTTTATTAATAATAGTGAGTTAATATTTTATAAAAATCATATAACTTTAAAATACAAATGAACCGGTTCATCGAGTTTGAGTCGAACTACCTAAAGCTTGAGCTTGCCTAGTTTAACTAACTATTAGACCACCCAACCTATACAATCGAGTTTGGGGCATGGGTTGGGTTTAGGTCGGGTTTTTTAAAACCCAAGCCCGACCTCACTTATACAATCAAAAATCCAGATTGCTAAAAACCTTAACCCGAACCCAACTTGAATTTTTTTTTTACAAACCAGAACTCAACCCAACCTGACTCAACCAAAACCCGATAGGTTTGGGTACAACCCAACCTGACCCCACTAAACCCGACTTTTTACACTATTATTTTTATAATTCAAAAAAAAAAAAAAAAAAAAAAAAAAAAAAACTGGCGTGGATTTGGATAAACGTGAACAAGGCCTGACTCACAGGTTGGATTTGAGAATCCGAACCCAGTATTTTTGGTCGGGTTGGGTCAGCATAGAGAGATACTGGGTTGGGATGTTTTTTTTCAAGTCAATCCCGTATCAGGTCTGACCCAGCTGTGGTTGGTTTTCATTTCAAAACATGTGCACGCCCAGCAGATAGGGTTCTAAAAATTCTTTAGTAATGATTCGTTTCTGAAGAATATGGATGAAATGGTTCCAAGTTCCCATTTTTACCTTCCTCGATCATTACTTATTCAAAATAGAAACTAAATAAACTTAATATGATTGCCCAGATACGTCCGGAGTCTATAAAATCCATCTTTTTATTTTTAATCTACACTTTACTACAACCTAGCCATACACGTACGTACCTGTGTTCTCCTTCGCGTCTTCTTCTCCGGCCGATCTCTCTTTCTCTCTCTTCTTTCTCAGCCAGCCGCAACTATTCTCTTATATATCCCCGGTTAAAATGTCTTCAACCACACCGGAAACTATTCATAATGTTGGTATAGTCCGTTTCAGAAAAAATACTGTTGGTATTGTCATCGCCGTCATCACTGTCCTGATCAGTGCAGTTGTCTTAACTCTAACCTACACAGTTTTTAAACCCAAGTGTCCCGGTCTGAAAATCAAGCCATCCGTCGTGGTGGCGCTTGACGGGTCCGGAGATTTTCGGACCGTCTCTGCCGCAGTGGCCGCCGCTCCTTCCCACTCCAACCACTACTTCGGGATCGATATCAGACCCGGAGTGTACCACGAGCAAGTCCGGGTTCCGGCGGAGAAAACCCGTTTGACGTTCCTCGGGTCAGGAATTGGCGTCACCGTCATTTCCTCCAACAGCACCTCGGAAGACATGGCCACTCTCGGTAACTCATCAACCCTTACGACAATTTTTTTTTTCTTTTATCTTTTGCTTTTAATTACATGCATGCATGCGTGTTACAGATGTCAAGGGGGACGGCTTTGTCGCAATGGACATAAGCTTCGAGAACGCCGGCGACCCCGCCGCCACGGGCTACACGGTGGCGCTCGCGAACGACGGGGACAAGACGGCGTTCCTCCGTTGTAGCTTCAAAGGCTACAGTGGCGTGGTTAAAGCCGGCCGGGGCTTGCAGTTCTACGGGAACGTCAACATCCACGGCGCCGTGGATGTGGTGTGGGGATCCGCCGCCGCCGTCTTCCAGAAATGCGGGATGTACCCGGAGAAGCCCCTCCCTGACCAGGAAGGTTCGTCCCTCACCTTCCAACAACGGTCGGCGCCGTTCGAGAGAGCCGGGTTCGTCTTCCATGGGTGCTACATCGCGGCCCCACCGCTCGGTTCCCGCGTCTTCCTGGGTCGGCCCGGGGGTGCGTATTCCCTGGTCGTCGTCATGGATAGCTACCTCTCCGGTCCGACGGCCGGGTGGCTCCCGGAGTCGTCGTCGCCGTCTCTCCCAAAGACGTTGTACTTGGGAGAGTACAAGAACGGAGGAGTGCAGGGAGTGGGACCGGGGTGGAAGAATATGACCGCGGTCGAAGCTTCGCGGTTTACCGTGGCGGGCTTCATTAACGGCGATAAGTGGCTGCCGGATGCCTCCGTAGAATACGTCTCGAACTTTTAGTAATAATGAAAATTATGTATTAATTTTTTTTCATGTTTTCTTGTAATTAATTAACTTTCGTTAATATATATAGCGAGAAAAATTCCATCTTTAACTAAGCTTGTTAACATTATTATTAATTATCATTGCGCGGTAGCTCATGTGATGAACTCATTTTATGTTCTACGTAGCCGGCCGGAGAGTAGCACTCGAGCTTGGACTCGGGCTGGGCTCCGACGAGCTCTCCGAAAACTCCGAATACTCTCCGACGGCGTCCAACGGCGCAAAGAAGTCCTTCATCGGGACGCAATAATTTTCCGATGGCCGGCCGGCCGGGAGATATATATATGGACCATCGGAAACTGCATTAGATCCAAGCGTTTCAGTTGAGCCATATAAAGGGGGACTCCGACGAGCATCGAAAGATTTGAAACCCAACAAAACATTGTTCTGCCACTGTAGTTCCGTCTCTGTCGTCTACCGCCACGCTGAACCACAAAAGGGTTTTTTTATCTTTGCGGAGAAACTGGCCAGGTCTCAGCTTCTAATTATGATATTTCCCCCTACATAATCGCTGCTGCATTGGAAGGGGAGGAAGACGACGGTCTGAATCGGGACCGGGAGAAATAAACTTCTCGTCCCTGTCCCAATTGGCACCCTGGTCATTGGTGAGATGGCCCGGGGGTACTGTTCTTATTTTCCGACTCCCGCCAGTTCCATGAACTGTGGATTTTCTGGACAAGACTGTTTTTATTTTCCGACTCGCGAATAAAATAAATATATAAGAATAAAAGAATAGAAATATGAAGATTTTCAGACTCCCGCCAGTTCCATGCACCGTGGATTTTCTGATTCAAACTCATAACGAATAAAAGAATAGATCAGATATGATTATACGAAAATTCCTGCGGTTTACCGGCACCGGAGATGACGAAGACGATGACTTTTCCGTCTTTGATCGATTCCAGGGCCGATGCGAGGAATGAACACCAAAGAGCCGAACCGGAGCCCACTACCCGTAGCGGCCGACCCGGATACTATCGGGACCGGACAATTTTACAGTCCCCGGTCCCGATTCCGTTCTTTCTGAAGTCGAGACCGGAGAGACTCGCCGTGGCTGCACCAAATTCCGGTCCAACCGCGGACACAGAAATCGTTTCAAGTGTTAACCCCAACCCAGGTCGGGTCTTTCATGTTTATTGTTTCCGGGTCGAAGGCGGTTTCACTTAAACCCCCGCATGCCTTGTTATCTATTTATATCTACATAACTATATATATAATAATCTGGGTTCCATGAATTATTGCAACCGATTCTTAGCGCATTAAGCCATTCACTCAATTACGTACTGATATTCCATATGTATAACAAGCATATCATCATTTCAATGGAATGTTGTATATCATACTAATGGAAAAAAATAGTTATTAAAAAAGGGCCATAAACTAGAACCCAGATTTTTGTTCAGACATATTGTTGGTAGATCGACTATTTATTTTGAATCTGTAGCCTTCTTCTTGTTGTTTCATCCAAGAAATACATCGGTAACCATGGAGATTACCCGGCGGCGAGCACTACTTGTATCCTTGGCCATCTTAGCCATTCTTCTCTACTATATATTACAAAGTTAATGCTGCAGTAGCACAAGGCCGAGTAATATATGCAAGTGATTCGAGACTCATGCGAGCAGACTACGCACCCGAATTTCTATGTCTCTGTCTTATCCTCCGATCCCAGGCGCCGGGGTCGAAAACACCCCGGCCAGCTAGCCTTCCTCGCCATCCTTATCAGCAATGAGAAAGCCAAAGAAGGCATGAAAAACGTCTCGGACGCGGAGAAGAAGAGGACAGACCCGTTGGCTTGAAGTACTGCATCGATTGGTACGACGTCAGACTCGTGGGCGGGACCGAAGATGCGATCAAAGATTTCGGCGACAATATTGGCGACAAGACGCTGGTCGCCATTGATCTCGCTGCTTGCATTGGGCAGTTGGATGAGTGCAACGGTGCTTTCAATCGTCCTCCGTATCCAGCGAATGCGATCGGGGAGACAAACAAGCTCGTCGCAAAGTATTGCTTCCTAGTACTAGATTTGGTTAACTTGCTTGGAGCAAAATGATTTGTACGTATCTCATGTAATAGGAGATGTTTCTTTCTTCCTCCATGCTTGTCAAGCAAATAAAAGAATTTCCGTTGAATATATATATATATATATATTTCTTGATCTCCAGACCCATAGTTTCTCATGGTCGATCATACATGCAAGACAAGTAGAACACTCGTTATTTAGCTAAAATACTTAATCCAATTCCTGTTAGTTCTGCGATTTAAGATTCCAACGCTTCCGAGAGGGGCAGACATTCCAGGAATGATCACATAAGCAGAGGAGTATTGGTACAAAAACCTCAACCAAATAATTCAATGGTTTCTTCAGTTTCTCTCTTTCGGCTTGGTTAATCCTTTCCAGAACATTATTTTGCGTCCTGTAATGCGAGCCAAATGTGAACCTTGAACTGGCGGCAGTGCATGGGGGATGTATGGTTGTGAAGCAATATTGTAAGTGAGAGCTGTGACTACATCAGCTATGGCAGGTCTCGCAGCAGGTTGCTCTTGAAGACATACAGCAGCAACAGCAACTGCTTGAAGAAAACCCTTCTTTGGGTACTGACCCTGAAGCACGGGGTCTGCCATTTGTTCCAACCTTCTCTGATCTTCGAACAAAGGTCGCGCCTGCAAGTATGCATCCAAAGGAAGGAACCGTCATAAAGAGTCATGCAATAATAAGGCTCGGAACTATCATTTGCATTTTTTTGTTCTATTTATTTTTAATAATAATATTCATTAAAATGATATTGTTGGAGAAAACCCTATCATAAAGAAAAGACTTTTCAGCTTCACAACTAGCAAGCCAACAACACTATTAAGGTGTTTCAGCCATGGAAGACTTCTTTGAGTTGCAAAAGAAAGGACTTCAGCAAAATAATCTTCCTCCCCATAAAACAGTCAAAAAGGTAAGTGGTAGTATGTAATCAACCATAGTTTCGGAAAAATACTGAAAATCTGCAACATGAGAGGCATAAGCAACAATGAGTAATGAGCAGTGAACTGGAAGGAAACTGCAGTTACTTACCCAAGCTACTAGGCTTGGAGCTACAGCATCTTCAGAATTGTCAAATGCTTTCCTGCCAGTAATAATCTCCAAAAGAACAACACCAAAGTTATAGATATCCGATTTTAAACTTAACTCTCCTGACAAAAGATACTCAGGTGCACAATAACCTTGAGTGCCTATCACCCTTCTCGACACAGACCTGGCTCCAATAGGTCCTAGTGTTGCAATTCCAAAATCAGACAGCTTTGGATTGTAATCCTCTCCAAGCAGAATGTTTGAGGACTTCAGAGCGCGAAATATGACAGGTGGGTTAGTTTTATCATGTAAAAATTCCAAACCTTTTGCAACACCAGCTGCTATTTTCATTCTTGTGTTCCAATCCAGATGATTTTTACCAGATGGAAGGTCTGTATATAACACAAAATCAAGAGGATCACAAATAAAATGAGGATAAAATGATAGAAATAAGACATAGTGAAGTTAATTATTAGTTAACAATTTTACCATGTAGATGATCCTCTAGAGAGCCGAAAGGCATGTACTCATGAACCACAAGCATCTGATTGCCATCAGCACAATAGCCAATGAATTCAACAATGTGTGGGTGATGAAGAAGGCCATGCATCAGCACTTCAACAAGAAACACCAGTTTCTCCTCATTTATAAATTGCTTGATGGCCACAACCTGTTCCCCAGAAAATTGCAGAAAAGAATATATTTTTGTTACGTAATATATTTTTGTTATTGGAGAAAATTGCAGAAAAGGAAAAGAAAATTGCAGAACAAGAAAAGACGTAATAATGTCAAGTAATATATTTTTGTTATTGGAAAGAGAGTGAGCAAACTGTATCAACCTAAGTAAAAGCTGTACACTTGAGTTTTGACATTGAACAGACTCAAAATTCTGCGGTTGACTAGTGCATTCTGGTTTGAGATAAACAAAGGAAACTACATGAATTGAATCATGGACGCATTCGTAGGTGGAATCACGGATTGCTGTTTCATCTGTTTAGAAGAGTATATAAAAATTCCAGCATTCAAGGCTGCAACTTCCTCTGTTCCGGGAAAAAAAAAACTACATTCTCAATGAAATTATTAATGTTTGCAACAAACTGACCTGTTTTGTTATTTTCAATCTCCCTTTATAAACTCGACCAAATCCTCCCCGTCCCAGGAGACGATCATCGGCGAAATTGTTGGATGCAGCAACCAGCTCACGAAATGTAAAAGTCCGAAAAACAGAACGAGCAGATCCGTGTGGGGAAATACCCTCCGATTTCTCTACAAATAAAATAAAGCGCAAGCAAATTTTTCATCAAACGGGACGTACCCCTACAACAAACACAGACACCAAAACCCCTAAAACCCAGCAAATGATCTCATTAAAACCATCATCTACTGTCTTGTTTTGAAGAAAAAAACCAATCTGCTTTTGAATCAAACAGCAGGTAACAGAGCATTCCTAGAAACCCAATAGCTCCCAGATTAGATGAAGGCAAACTGAGCAAGAACTATCCACCGGAAAACATACAGTGGAAAATCAAAGTTCCGGCGAATGTATTCCATCAATCAGCAGAATTTAAGTACTCACCGACCGGGACGCCCACGATGTCGACGCTTCTCTGAGACAGCTGCAACCAGTCAGGAGTCCTCAATCCCTCGTAAATTTCTCTAGCACTCGAGCTTGGACTCAGGGTGGGCTCCCACGAGCTCTCCGAGAATTCCGAACCGTCCGACGGCGTCCTGCAGCCTTGGTAGATCTCCACGCTGGTCAACGGCGCGAACAAGTCCCTCATCGCGACCCAATTTCCCGGTCGATGCTACGTCGGGGACTCTGGGTACCCGGAAATGTTTAACGCCCCGCATTTCGTCCTACGGTTTTGACCCTTCGAAAACGAAGTTCCCACGAAGACTCGACGAAATGTTGGACGCAGTCCTCCCGCCATCACTCGCATGGCGCGAACTTCATCTACAAGAGTGAAATCATATGAAATTTTATTTCATATTTGTAAGAATCAATTTTGTCTGGGCCGACATTTACGGTCCAAATCAGCACCGTACAATCCGGGTCAACAAGTCAAAGACCGACCCCAGTCAGATCAACGAAATTAAGCCGTCGATCAAGCTTCAACAAATCAACGGCCAAGATCTCAATTGCCACGTCAGCAGCTTACATAGGCGACATGTCATCCAAAGTGGCCACATCAGCAGCCAACAAGGATCATACATGACCCTTGCCTCAGTCTAAGACAGCTCCACTCTTTAAGGAGAACGTTATACAGAAAAAGTCGATTGAGTTACAACCGCTCCAATGAACCCGGTCAATGCAGTTGGAGCCCGGTAAGCTTATAAATTCAGGAGGACAGACACAAAAAAAGGGGAAGACGCCCAAAAATCCCAAATCACCACCCAAATCTGAGAGAGCAACAAGCATTCTTGCCATTTGTCTCGCAGAAATCAAACCGCTTTGTGGAGCCAACAGGGATACAAAATTTTTCCGTCAAGCTTAGGCAAAATTCAAATTGCCTCGTTCGTTCGCTCGTAGGCGTGACGTTGATCATTCGTGTCTACTCGGGCGATCGTTTGTTCTTAGTCGGAGATCGAATCAAAGGAGTTCTAGAAGTCGCACCCCACACCATCACCGAAAATTACCAAAATACCCTTCAAATTATTTTGTACACCGTACATCGGATCCGTATTTTTGGTCCACATATTTATGCAGCGTTTACAAATTTGGCACGCCCGGTGGGACTCTTCTACCTTTCATCTCTTTCCCCGATCTACCAAGTTCAAAGTTCAAATGGCGGTTCCAACAACAACAACAACAACAAGGTCATTTGCCAAGACCCCTAACTGGCTGGAGCCGTTTCGTCGCACGCACACAGAGCATGACCGATCCGTTGGTCACCTTCCCTCGCCCGATCACAAGACACACCAGCCGCTGCTGCTGCCAGTAAAACCAGAGGGATCCGCCCATCCCAAATCCCTCGTGGATCGGTCGTTCAAGGCCAACCACCGATCCGCCACGGGATCTCGCCGCCACACAGCCAGTCTTGTCCAAATTCAGGCGCAGGCGGGACAAGCTCGCCAGCCCTATAATTTCTCCAACAAAGGTCCATCCCTCGAGGAGTTATTCGGCTGTCGACATCCCCGCCACCGGCCGGTCCAGTGGCCAGCCTTGGCAAACCTTCCAAAGCAAGGAACTCTCCCCGCGACAAAGAAGCGAAGTTCCAAAGATTAATCACTCACTTTGAAGGAAGGCGATCATTCCTTCCCCGCACCGACTACACCAAGCGGGGCACCTCTCGCTCAAGCCCCCTCCTTCCCCACATCTCCGGTCATCGGGGTTTCGGCAATGATGACCCAAACCAAAACGTGGAGGAACAACTGGCAGAAATCCAAACCGCCATGAGGGAAAGGGACGAGCAATTGTAGAGAGAGAGAACTGCAGAGGGATCTCCGGATCGCCACAATTCTGCAGAAATTGAGCTGATTGCAGATCGCCGGGAGCATCCTCCCGGCCGGGAATGATGAACAGGCGGGGACCCAAGACGCCCGCCAATCCTCGCCCCTCCATCACCCATCATCCGTTCATCTCCAGCTCCCGAACACCCGGTGAACAGGGAACCACCGCTTGAAGAACCCGGGGGCACTATCTTACGGTACCACGCAAGAAATGATCTCCAACGCGATGGGAGCAGAAGGTGCAATCCGAAGGAGTCGATCTCAAGCCTACACCAGGCCCTACTCCCGATGGATCCGGGCAATCCACATGCCTACCTCTTACCATCCACCCAAATTTCAACAATTGAGTGGAGACGGCAACCCAAAGCAAAGACGTCGCCCACTTTATTGAGACCCGCAACAATGCAGAAACGGCGGCATCATCTCCTCGTCAAGCAATTTGGGCGATCCCTCAAAGGGAATGCCTTCGATTGGTTCATTGAGCTCCCGCCAGAGTCAATCGACAAAGTGGGAACAATTAGAAAGTGAATTCCTCGGCCGCTTCTACAAGACGGGGTTTAACAATGACGCCGGTAGAACTCACCAACCTCAAGCGGCGCCGAGGGGTGAGAAGGTGATTGAATACATCAACACCTGGCGCAATCTCGCGGTCTCAATTGCAAGGAGAGCACCTCCTTATTCACACCTGCAGACATCCATCGACATGTGCATTCGAGGGATGAACTGGACTCTGGTTTACTTCTTACGAGTCGGAAGCCCAAAGACTTCCAAGAACCGGGCGGTGAAGCGCACAACATGGAGATCCTCATCCAGGAAAAGGGAGAAGGAAAGGCTCCACCGACCGAGACGGACAAGAAGCCGGTTCAGTAAAGAAGGAGTACAAAGCTCCAACAAAAGAAGCGCCGCCACAAACATCGCCGAACCGCGAAAAGATCACGGCGACCCAAAATAAAGGTAACGGCAAAGTGATTGGAAGCCAAATGCCAATCGACTTCGCCAAGATCGCAACCCGCCAAAAGTTCACGTTAAAGGATAGGCAGGCCAAAACCTATCCTTTCCCCGACTCCGATGTTCGGGCATGCTCGAGCAACTCACGGAAAAGAATCTGTTGCAGCTTCCGAAGCCAAGAGGCGGAAGATGTTGGGAAGAGCTCAGATCCCAACTATTGCAAGTACCATCGACCGGTAGGCCATCCTACCGAAAAATGTTTTGTCCTAAAGGACAGAATACTCGAAGTTAGCGGCGCAAAGGTCGCGATCATCTTGGAATCGGACGACAACACGGGCTGCTTCCCACACCATCTTCATCCAACCAGGTTCCAAAGACTGCACTGGAGAGAGTCAAAGGGCTAAGCAGAAAAATCTTCGTCTTGCGCACTTCAGGACCAAAGCCACGACCCGCTACCAAAGACAAAGAAGGATGGGAAGTGGTGACCCACAAAAAGAAACCGTTTCCAGAACTCCCCGTGAAAATATTCATCAAGGGGTTCGCGACAGAAAAAGAAGAGCCAAGAAGGAAAACCCAGAAGAAAAGAGGAGGAAGAAAGCACAAACGTAAATCATCCTCCACAAAAGTCGAAGAAGAAATCTATCAAAAGAAGCCAAAGCCAATCACTTTGGCTGATTTCTTCCCGTCAGAATTCATGACGCCAACCCCTGCACTGGTGGCCACTTGTTCACCCCAAGTGGTCGAGCTAAGGCGTGAAGGGAAGGCTCCGATCGAATCTGCCGGACGATATTCATACATGTTTACGTAACTTGTCGATCACAAATGCGGTACATGATGACTTAGATCTGCCAATCAGATCCAGGCAAGCTCTCATCAAGTTCGTTGTCGCCAAAGACGACCGGCATGTCAAGTCGAACAATTGAGGATGCGGAGGCACGATGAACCAAAGATTGGTTTATCTCCCAAAGACGTTGAAAGAAGAACAACCTTTGAGCCACCACAAGTCAAGGAGGCTCATTCAATTTCCATCTCCTTCAAAGAAGCAGACATGCTGCTGGGGAAATGTTTCATAATAGACCTTTATTCGCCTCTGGAGCCATCAAAGACCGGTGGATCAACCGTATACTCTGGACAGCGGATCAGCAGTAAATATCCCGCCAATCCAGACTTTGAAAAATGTCGGGTTGGTGGCTAACGACCTCAAGCCAGTTCGATGATGATCCAAGGCTTCAACCAAGAAGGACAACGAGCATTGGGAACAATCGACTGGAACTACAAATCGGGGATATGACTTCCCACGCATCGTTCCATGTAATCGATGCCCGCACCTCCTACAATATGCTGCTCGGGAGGCCCTGGTTACACACCAACAAGGTCGTGCCTTCGACCCTTCATCGGTGTTTCAAATATTACCAAGATGGAGAGGAGAAAACGGTGTTGCGGATGAATGCCCTTTCAGAGAGGCGAAGCATCCTTCGCAGATGCCAAATATTACTCGGAAGAAGGTGCTACTTCGAGTAAAGTCTCCCCCTAAAGCCGTCAAGGGTGCACCGCCAAACCCAAAAGCAAACAGAGGAACCAATTCTCAGGCACGTTCCTCAATCAAGAAGGAAGAAAGGCGAATCTCCCTTCGCCACTTGCAACCGAGAAGAGTTAGCTGAGAAACCGAAGGCTTTAAAGCAGGCCGCCACTATTCCCCCGCCTAAACTCAACAACCGGGGCATCCTGGTCGAAGAAAAGAATCCACCCGAAGCTTCCAAAAACTTCGGACACAAGGATTCGATCCCAACGCCTACGGGATGATGGCCAAAGCAGGATCCGGGCTCTCCCTCGAACAATTGCAAGAAAAATCGATGGTGGCTGTTCAAAACCTGTCACCAACCCAGAAAAGCCTTCAAGCGCAGGGTTATTCAATCCCTCCTAACAGACATGGGCTTGGCTATCAAAAACACAAGCCAGGTTGTGATTTTCGGCAAGGCCGGTGTCAATCAAATCACAACCAAAAAGGAAGGCAACCGCTTTTAAGAAACCCGGACGTCCGCTTTTTGACGAATCGGCATCCCGAGCCACGAAGTCTCGGCATTCGCTCGATTGGGACAAGAAGAAGATAGAAATCCAAATATTCCTCCAGAAACCAAGTAACGGCGTAAATCCAAGGTTACGAAAGTCCGGAAAAAGGGGCAAGCGAAGACCCTAAACTAAATACCACCGCTCCACAAGCCATAGAAAAAACTCAGCGTATTTCAGAGGCTGGGAAAACCGATGGAACAACCCAAAAGAACAGTCTTCCAAAGACTTGGGGCACCCACACGGATCCCCGCGACCCAAAGATTGGGGAAAGTAGGAGGGACTTCTTCAAAAAGAATAAAATCAGAAAGCGCCGAAGTCACCCCGGTGGTGATTTAATTATCGTCAAAGAAAAAGGACTCGAAGAAGAAGAAGAGGTAGTCGCTGTCCACCACATCTCAACCGACGAGGGTAACGACTCAACCCCCGAAGATGATTTGGGAGAAGCGCCCGCAATCTTTGAGGAAGGCGGCCAAGCAACCATCGACCGGCTGAAAAAAAGTAAACGGGGTACGAGGATGATCCAAGACCCACTTTCTTAAGTGCTTCACTTTTCAGAATGAAAAAAAAAAAAGATTATATGTCTTTACTCGGTGAATATAAAGACGTTTTTGCTTGGTCAGATATCTTGAGATGCCTGGGCTCGACCCAACAGTTGCAATTCACAAACTCGCAGCAATCAAACCGAGTCAAACCGATAAAACAGTCCCAAAGACGATTTCGCCCGTCGAGCTTGTCCCAGAAATTGAGAAGGAAGTCGATAAACTCCTCAAGGCCGACTTCATCCGAGAAGTCAAGTACCCAAGCTGGATCGCCAACATCGCACCGGTGAAGAAGAAGAATGGACAGATTCGAAGTCTGCGTCGACTTCGGGGACTTGAACAAAGCTTGTCCAAAAAAGCGACTTCCGCTCCCTATCACCGAATTAATGGTGGATGCGACAACGGGGCATGAAGCCTTATCCTTCATGGACGGATCTTCCGGCTACAATCAAATTCGGATGGATCCAAAAGACGAGGAAAAGACAGCCTTCCGCACGGCAAAAGGTATTTTTCGCTACAAGGTAATGCCATTTGGTCGAAGAATGCAGGAGCCACTTATCAAAGGGCCATGCAAAAGATATTCGACGACTTCCTCCACAAATTTGTAGAATGCTACGCCGACGATGTGGCCGTCAAAACCAAATCAAGAGGCGACCACCTAAGAGACTTGCGAGCCGTCTTGAGCGTCTGCGGCGACACCAATTGAAGATGAACCCTCTCAAGTGCGCCTTTGGGGTTTCGTCAGGAAAATTCCGGATTCGTGGTGGTGGACATAGGGGCATCGAAATCGATCAGACTAAGATCGATGCCATTCAACAAATGCCCGAACCAAAGACTTTTTGTCAGAATTAAAAGCCTTCGGGGGCATCTGGCTTACATTCGGCGGTTCATCTCAAATCTGGCGGAAGATGTCAACCCTTCGGTCATCTCATGAAGAAGGATACACCCTTCGAATGGGGACGAATCTTGCCGACGGGCATTCCAAAACATCAAAACTACTCGGATGAAGCCACCAGTTCTGATGGTTCGACTTTTTGGGAAAGCCGCTTCTCTTATACATCGCGGCTCAAGAAAAAAAATCTCTCGGTGCCCTCCTCGCCCAAATGATGACCAAGGGAAAGAACGTCCGTTGTACTATCTAAGCCGCACAATGGTCGGGGCAGAACTCAACTACTCCCCCGATTGAAAAAGGCGTGTCTTGCACTCATCTTCGCCATCCAGAAGCTGAGACACTATCTGCTCGCACATTCCACAAATCTAATCTCTCGGGCAGATCCCCTCAAATTCATCATGTCCAGACCAATGCTTTCCGGACGGCTGGCCAAATGGGCCTTGTTGCTCTCTGAGTTCGAGATCAATTTCATCCCTCAGAAAGCCATCAAAGGACAAGGACTTGCAAATTTCCTAGCCGATCATCCCATTCCAGCAGAGTGGGAGGTAAGCCAAAGTCTACCAGATGAAGAAGTCTTCTTCATTGAAGTGCTACCTCCATGGAGAATGTACTTTGATGGTGCTGCACGGAAAAACGGAGGCGGCGTTGGAGTCCTTTTCATATCTCCCAACGAGGATTTAATGCCGTACTCCTTTATCCTATCCCACTGCTGCACAAACAACGAGGCCGAGTATCAAGCCATAATCCTCGGTTTGGGGATGGCTATCGAAATGGGCTTAAGCCAACTAGAAATCTTCGGCGATTCGGCTCTGGTGATCAAACAGATAATCGGGGACTTCGAGGTCAGAAAAGACGAGCTCATGCCATATCAAAAAGAGGCTCAAAGATTGCTGCAAAAAATTTCAAATGTCACCCTAGGGCATGTACCCAGAGCCAGTAATTCCCAAGCGGACGCATTGGCCGGGATCGCTGCAAGTCTGGCACAGTTCGAGGCAAGGCCCGAACGAATCCCTATATGCGAAAGGTGGGTGGTGCCTACCTTGGAGAAATTCTCAGAGGAAGAAGAAACCAATTTGGTTTCGGTCTATGCAATTGAGGAAGAAGATTGGCGTCAACAATTTCTCGATTACTTAGAACACAACAAATTTCCTGAGGAACTGAAGGCTCGGGTGTACGTACGAAGAGTTGCACCAAAATTCTGCCTGTTCAACAACACTGCATGCCGACGATCCTACGACGGGATCCTACTCAGGTGCGTCTCTAAAGAAGAAGGACAAGCAATCTTAGCGAAGCACACGGAGGGATTTTGCGGTGCCCATCAAGCGGGCCCCAAACTACATCTCCAAGTCAAACAATTAGGCTACTATTGGCCTACAATCTTTGCGGGGACGCGATAGAATTGGCAAGACACCGCACGGCATGTCAATTACACGCCAACTACATCCATCAGCCTCCCAGCCCTTTACATCCAACGGTGGCCTCCTGGCCATTCGAAGCCTGGGGAATGGACATCATAGGTCCAATCAACCCAAAGTCGTCGGCAAATCACCAAGATATACCGGCTGCCACGCACTATTTTTCTAAGTGGGCAGAAGCAGCAGCTTATAAAGAAATCAAAGCTGCCACCGTGGGTCGATTTCATTCGGACACAAATCGGTATCGGTATGGTGTTCCAAGATACATCATGACCGATAACGGCACCCCATTCCGTAACAAGACCATGGATAACTTCGTGGAGAGATTCGCATCCGGCGGAGGACGCCCACGGCATACAACCCTGCCGCCAATGGCTGGCAGAAGCCTTCAACAAAACCTTGTGCAAAATCTTAAAGAAGACAAATCGCGGGAATAAGAAAGATTGGCACGAAAGGCTCGGAGAAGCAATTGTGGGCATACAGGATTACGTTTCGAACACCGACAGAATCAACCCCATATTCACTAGTCACGGCGTGGAAGCCGTGCTTCCACCGGAAATTCAAATTCCATCGCTGCGAAGTTGCTCTTCGAGAAGGACTCACGGAAGAGGAAAATATCCGCTCCGCCTGCAAGAGCTAGAATCCCTCGACGAAGCGATTAGAAGCACAGCAAAGGCTTGAATGCTATCAAAGCTCGCCTCACTCGGCGCATTCAATAAAAAAGTCAAGCTTCGTTCCTTTCAAAAGGGGACCTTGTCTTAGCAAAGGCTGCAGACCAATCATGGCCACAAGCAAAGATGGGGGAAAATTTGCACCTAAGTGGGAAGGACCACTCGTGGTCCAAGAAGTCTACACTAACGGTGCGTACAAATTGGTTACTCCCGAAGGAAGAAGACTCCCAGCCATAAACGGTAAATTTCTCAAGAAATTTTATTCATGAATATTCTGTGGAATGCAAAAAAAAAAGGGGGGGCAACAAAATTCAACTACACGACAAAAAAAAAATGTGGTTACAAATCAAATGAAAACAAAGCAGCTCCTAAAGATTTCTCGCCATCTCCTGCTGCAACTCCGCAAAGGCAGCCCTGGACGATAGGAGAGTTGCCTCCTCAGCCGCACTAAGGGTGGGCGTGGCAATGACCTCTGCTATCAGCCGCTCAGCCTCAACCACACCCGTCTCCAAACCCCCGTACACTTTCACGGATCGCTCGCTTGAGTGGTAAGGTATCGCGACTTTTGTCCCAGCCGACTGAAGTTGTTCTCTAGCTAACTCAAAACGTTCACGGGCATCCTTTTCCTCGGCCTTAGCCTCCGAAAGTTCCTCAACAACCTCGCCCAAAGTGGCTTTGGCCTCTTCTAACTTGGAGGATACTACGGCCAAAGTGTTTCGAGCAATACCCTCCGCCTCATCCCGGAAGTCCGGCGAACCTTTCTCTCGGCCGAAGGTTCAATTTCTGAAGAGTCTCAGAGGCTGGCTGAGTGTAGACTTCGAGGGCGAGTCACATCATGACCCATCTCCTGCAACCTGCTGATGGCAAATCCTGCATCGGCCAGCAAAGATATGTCACTCACCACTGGGAGATAACATACGAGGGACTATTCGGTCTCTCCAAGCCCGCACCATCAAGCCCTTAATATAAGACAAAAACTCCTGCGACGGGGTCAGCGATGGAGTCAGAGAAGACGAAGTAGGCGGCGTGGCCTGCACGAGCGAAACTTCCTCAGCAGCTGGAGCAACCTCCATAACTGCCTCTTCAGGTGCTACAATAGTCTCCAAAGCTCCTTCAGTAGTCGGGACCTCCTCTGGATCACCGGACAAACTGCCTCAATAGCTGGAACTTCAACCGCTGGAGTTGTATCTTCTTCTTCGACTGCAGGAGGCAGAGCCTCTGCCTCGATCACCGCCTCTTCTTGAACAACTGATGGAGAAGGAGCGACCTCTTGAACAGGCAAACCCTCGGACGGTGTAACCTCTGCAAGCTCTCCCACTACAGAAGCCTCCTCTTGAGGTGCTACGGGCGCCTCTGGGGAAGACAAAATCTGAACCGTCTCAATAGGAGGGTTCTCCGACGGACAAGAAGTCGGAGGCTCTGTCTCTGGAATAGGCGGAAGGAACGTCGGTGGCGAAGGGGGAAAAGAGGCAGGCGGAACTTCTTTACGTGCCTTCTTCTTCTTTGACTTGAGAACCGAAGCGCCCGCCAAAATGGTAAGAGGAGCCCTCTTCTTGCTCGCCCTGAAATTCAAAAAGAAATAAAGAAATGCAGCAAAATCAAAAACCACAAGTATACCGACACAAGTATACTTACCGAAGAAGCACCAACTGGCCTCTTGCCCTTCGGCCTCCGCTTGCGAGGGTGAGACCGATCGCTGTCATAGTCCTCGCCACTATCCTCCATCAAGGAAACAATCGGTGCCGACTCGGTCGATTTTCTTTGGAAGACACAAGACAATGAGGAAAAGGAAAACAAAGCAAAGAAAAAAACAGAAGGGGAGATAAACTTACCTGAAATAGTGACAACATGTGGGTCGTCCACCAAGTATAATAAGCTGGAGTGGTCCCTGGGTCTCGAGATGGGTCCCGTTCTCCCGATGGAGGCAGATCAAGCCGGCCACAAGGACGAACAATGCTGGTTTTCCAAAGGGCCACCAACTCCGATAAAGAGCTAATCTCCCGATGATTAGCTGTGATCCCCATATCGCCGGGGAGATCTTGACAATAGCCGAACTGTCGCGCAAATCTGGCTGGACAATACGGCTCCACAAAGAAATGAATCGAGCGCCGGACTGTCAAGAAACAACTGCGGACGCTGAGAAGACTCTCATAATGCTGTCTCGGCTATCGGCTTCTTTTCGCTTCGTCCACCAAGAAAGAAGTTTTGGCGGTGGCAAGGACATATCTATGCCACCACCGGCACCGGAAGACGCTGAAACAAATCACAGGCCTGGTCTTTCCGTAAAATTACGTTTGAGAGAAGGGTCCCCGAAGGAGATCATACCTGGACGTCGACTTACTTCTAAATCCCCCCCCGTGCGTGTGAAAGTAGACGGCGAGCCAAGTATACAAGTAAGGCCATCGAGCCATCGATGGCCATCCAAAGCTGCGTGTCCCAAACCTTTGTAAAGGCAGGCCAAGGCGGGGACCGGCCAAAGCAAAAGCGGACCCGGTGGCCATATAACTAGCCACCTTAAAACCATGGGTCGGATCTCATCACCAATCGCCGGAACACGAACCGCGACAACCAAACCGATAGGAGTGCTGCCAAGTGGACCTCGTCTTCTACCCGGTGTGACATGGTGGAAGTGAAACACATCGCGCTCTGTGGCCGTGAACTCTCTCGAAGAGGGCGATCTTTTCCAAAACCGGCATGCCAAGCAGCCCGAGGGGGGTCATCAACCGGAATGGCATCGCCTCGTGCGGAACCAAAATTCGACCCAAGCCGCGAGAAGATATCCGTTGGACCCAGAACTCCGGCGAGAGGTGGTGGTACGCCCGAAACAGATAACGGCAGCTAAAGGGTAAATCCGTACTCCGCACTTCCTTAAAATCAGCTACCATGGGCGAAATCTCGTCGTAAAACTGGCCAGCGATGGGCAAACCGAAAATCCTATCCATGTCCATCGAGTAATAGAAAGCTCACCCCGGCACGCGTGACTAACGCGTGTTCGCCTTGGGACTCGGGCATCGAGAAAAGCTCGACACCGATGATACATCACAGCTGTCTTGAAAGAGGGATCCCCAAATGCCATAGTAGATCCCCGCGTTGTGGAGAAGGCTGCCGAAGCGACCCCATAAGCGAGAGTGGTCCACTCGAAAATAAATGGGATCGGCTTATCCAAAGCCGTGTCGGGGGTGTAAAGAGTCCGCTCAACTACCCCATCTTCAAACAAATGTGGCACGCGGAGGCTTATTCACCAACCAAGAGGCACTTATTTGGGAGCGCTAAAAGTTTCCGGCTTGGCAGCTTCGTCTTCCCCTCACGGAGTGTCAAGGCAAGCAGGAAGAATACACGGTCCTTTGGTAGCCAAGCGCCTACTCAAAAACTCATATGAGCGAGAGCTATCTACTAAGGATGTTGGTTTTCGGCGTGACCCCAAAAACCGATTCCCCTTTCGGGCAAGTAAGTCATATGAGAAGCATCGCCCTCCATGTACAAAGCCAAGGTCTGAATAGTCTCTCCTTCAACAACCACGGTGTGGTCAAAAGCCCTCAATCCACCAACCAAAGTGGCGGAAGGAGCAGCCATCTGAAATCAAAATTCAAAGGTCGGATCGAGTCATGATTTTCAGCAAAACTGGCAAGTTCGGCAAAATTCAACAAACACTCAGATACGGCGCGACCTCGCCAAGTTAAAGCATAATTCAGCGCGCGCGACCGCGCCAAAAGTAGCAAAGTTTCTTCTAAGTTCAGATTTCGGCAAAACCAACATTCAGAAGAGTCGAAAATCCAGAAGTGGGCGACCGCGCCAACAAAATCAAGAAAATTCAATTTCAGCGAAGTCGAAAAATCGATCGGCAAAATTGGAGTCCTTAGTTTTTAATTAAGGCTAATCGGCCTAAATTGGCTAAGTCTTAATTTTTAATTAAGGGATTGCCTAATCAAAGGCGGGAAAATCGATCTGCCTAATCAAAGGCTTGGAAATCGATCTGCCTAATCAAAGGCCTGGACGGGACGATGAATTCTTGCCTAATCAAAGGCCGAGAGTTAATGTTTTCGCCTAATCAAAGGCACGAAGGGGAAATCGACCGCCTAATCAAAGGCTCGAAATCGACTGCCTAATCAAAGGCCTGGGCGGGATGATGAATTCTTGCCTAATCAAAGGCTCGGAAATTAAAGGCTCAGAGATCGACTTGTCAAAATCAAAGGCTTGGAAATCGACCGCCTAATCAAAGGCTGAAATATCGATCTGCCTAATCAAAGAAATTTTGGGAGTCGAGGATCCGCCTAATCAAAGGCACAAATATCAAAGTCGAGCCTAATCAAAGGCGAGGTAAGTTCTATTTTAAATTTCTTAATTCGGGTTAAGTTACTTAATGGAAGTTCATTTTCATTAAGATATCTTAAATTTTGAATTAAAAAAAAAAAAAAATCATGTCCGAAGTCGACCCAAGTCGACCGAATCGATCGAGCAGCGACCGAAGTCGCGACCAATGAAACAAAACTCCTAAGTCCTAATGTTTGGGACTTAGGGATTTTATACCCCCGCTGAAGGCATCCCTTCGCCCGCGACGCCAGCAGCGGCGGGCGCCGCTTTCGCCCGCTGACGCCAGCAGCAGAGCGCGCCGCCGCCCAGCGACACCATCAACGAAAGTGCCGCCTCGCCCGCGACACCGTCAATGGAAGCGTCGCCAGCAACAAAGCCGACGCGCCTCTTCGCATCACCGGCAACCACGAGACAGCGGCGCCGCCTCACCAACAAACAAGGAAGCGCCCGCTGCCCGCCAAGGCCACCGAGGCCGCGGAAATCAACACCTCACACCCGGCCGGGCGACAAAAAACAGGAAGAAGGCCAAAAGCGAAGAAATCTCGCCGACGGGAAGTGCCACCAAACCGGTGATCTCGCGATGCGGCAAGCCAAAAAAAAAAGGGGAAATCGGCGAACCCTAAGATTAGGGTTTCAAATCGGAGAAGATGAAGGAGGTGGGCCCGATAATCGGACTCTAAAAAATCCGACACGCGGACCCTCCAAACCCGACACGCGGAACCGCCTTATTCGGGTCCCGTACGCGGAACCCTAAAAATCCGTTTCTCATACCCGCCTTATACGGGTCCCGCAATCGGAACCCTAAAATCCGGCCTCGCGTACCGGCAGCTTAACCGGATCCCGTACTCGGACATCGAAGATCCGGGATCGCTACCCGACAAGCGAAGCCTCGCGAGGGCGAGGCTCAGAGCTTCGTCTCTTTTCGCCCGGTTTCAGCATAGCGAAGGGCGCCGCCGCCGATAAACGACGCGACGACGGCGCCCTCCACCGCCACTCTCCGCTCATCTCCGGCGACGACGACGCCAACAAATCCAACTCCGCCTCTCCGTCCGGCGCCGACAATAGCAATAAAGAAAATGCCGACAACGAGCCCAAAGTCGCAACAAAAACGAAAAAAAAAAAAAAAAAAAAAAAAGAGAATAGGGGGGGAAGGAAACGTCGTGCAAAGCCAAATCGAAGTCCGAGAAGGTGCAACCGATGTAAACAATGGACCAAAATTCCATTGAACAAGGCGCTGCCGAATCGAGCCTCTCAATTGTTTCACAAACGTAAAAGATCGCCGTGAAGCCCAAAGAAAAAAAAAAAATCATCAAAATCAGAAGGTTAACAGCGGCGTTCAAGACAGAATTGAGGGTTCGGATGGCGAAATCTCAGGAAGCAGTGGACTTTCTCCACCGAACCGGACTTCACCAACTCGAGCCACCTCCAATGCCGGAAATATCATCACAAAGAAAACCAAGGAAACGAAAGGCGAAATTGAGGGTTCGGATGGCGAAATCTCAGTAAACAGTGGACTTTCTCCACCGAACCGGACTCCACCAACTCGAGCCACCTCCATTGCTGGAAATACCATCGCAAAAGAGAAGGAAACGAAGCCGACGACTAATCAAATATACAGAAAAGACAACCCCACATCGACATTCGAAAGAGGAAGCAATGGCTAATAGTAAATTTCAGAAAACGGTGACCAAAAAAATTCACTGCGCCAAAGTTCACCGAATCAGCCTAGGCCTCTCCTGACGAAACAGCAATACATATAAGCAAAACAAGACAACAAGAAGACAGAAGCCAAGAAAAGTTTACCTCGGTGATGTCACGATCGAAGAGAACAAAAGCAGGTGCAGACGTCGAGAGAGAGAGAAAGCAAGAGAAAAGAAGCAAACGTGAAGTCAAAATCGGGGAACAGACGCAATTAAGGGCACACTTAACGAGGCTCTTATTTATAAGACCTCTAACCCTAGAAAAATCCTCCCCCTCTCGGATTACTCTTATCTCTTCATAATTTGAATTGAGATAAGACACGGCTCAACTTCGGGTCATCAACCAGACCCGACCCATCCGGCAGAGACCTGACCCATCCGGACCAGTTATACAAACCCGACCCGGCCTGACTCGGTTTTCACAACTTCGGCGACTCAAACCGGTCTACGACTTCGACTCGGACCAACTCAACTCGGCTTCGACCCGGTATCTTTGGGCCCACAAAGAACCAGGCCCAAACAGCCCATCAGGCCATCAAACCAAAAGTCCAGGTAAACCTAAACCGCAAAGCGGGGCCAAGCCCACGAGCCACAAAAAAAAAAAAAAAAAAAAAACGTGCTTCAAAATGTACTCATCCTTAGTGTACATTCTTAAATCGCATTACACTTGATGTGCGCATTTTGAAGGGGGCATCTATAAGAATCAATTTTGTGCGGGCCGACATTTACGGTCCAAATCAAGACCGTACAATCCGGGTCAACAAGTCAAAGACCGACCCGGTCGGATCAACGAAATTAAGCCGTCGATCAAGCTTCAACAAATCAACGGCCAAGATCTCAATTGCCCACGTCAGCAGCTTACATAGGCGACATGTCATCCAAAGTGCCCACATCGGCAGACCAACAAGGATCATACATGACCCTTGCCTCGGTCTAAGACGGCTCCACTCTTTAAGGAGAACGTTATACGAAAAAAGTCGATTGAGTTACAACCGCTCCAATGAACCCGGTCAATGCGGTTGGAGCCCGGTAAGCTTTATAAATTCAGGAGGGACAGACACAAAAAAAGGGGAAGACGCCCAAAAATCCCAAATCACCACCCAAATCGAGAGAGCAACAGCATTTTTTTGCCGTGTCTGCATAAATCAAACTGCTGTGAGCCAACCGGGATACAAAATTTTCCGTCAAGCTTAGGCAAAATTCAAATTCGTCTCGTTCGTTCGTTCAGAAGGCGTACGTTGATCATTCGTGTCTACTCGGCGATCGTTTGTTCTTAGTCGGAGATCGAATCAAAGGAGTTCTAGAAGTCGCACCCCACACCATCACCTGAAAATTACCAAAATACCCTTCAAATTATTTTGTACACTGTACATCGGATCCGTATTTTTCGGTCCACATATTGTACGCGTTTACAATATTTCATTTTGATTTAATGTTTTAATGTAAATTATCAAATGTTAGCTTTGTCTCTATTCTCTTGATTCTATCAGCCGCCTTGAGAGAGAGAAAAAAGCAAGAAAAGGCTCAGTTTCTCGGTTTCTTCATCGCTTTCTGAGGGTCTTCATGGAAGTTTCGCTCCCAGAGCAGAGGGGTCCTCCTTCGACCAAATGTGGCAGACAGTATAAAGCAATTCCATCCATTCCCCTTTGTAGGGAAATTGAGTCGCCATGAAGGGGTCCTCAGAGCCGTTGAGCGGCTCGGAAATCTATCAGGGCTGTCGGACGCCGTCGATCCACTCTGTATTATCGGCGAGTTCGTCCGAACCCGACCTGACTCCATCATCTAGTGCTAGGGAATTTTACGAAGGATTGAGGACTCCCGACTTGTCCGGGCTGTCGGTCAGAAGTTACGACACCGACGGCGTAGTCGGCGGTGAGTACCATATATTTGCTGCTGCTAGTTGCAGGACTGTCTTCGACGGAACTTCGTTTTTCCCGGTGAGTGATTTCAATTCTGGACTATCTTCTCTTTGTAGTGAAACCGAAGGTGACTCTCCCATGGTATGCAAAGACGGGTGTCTCCATTGCTGCCCGGAGATTTACATATCGTGAGTTGTCTGCTGCAACCAACAACTTCAGCCCTGCTTGTCTGCTCGGACAGGGTGAATTTGGTCGAGTTTATGTAGGGAGATTGTGGATCACTAACCAGGTCGGTGTATCTTGATCTTTTTTGCTTTTTTTCTTTTGTCTTTTATCCAAATTTTGTTGTGAATTTTGTTCTGAAATGCTCTTCTCATCTCACTGAAAAATCTCTAAGCAACTTGGAAGACGGTGCTCTACCCTAAAATTGAGTCTGTTCTACCTCCATGCCCAGTCTAAAGTTTTCCTTGGGTTTTTGTAAAAGCCTTCTTGTAATAATGCAACATAGGACTTCCTCTGTTTTCCGCCTGAATCCTCTTCCTCCGAAGCCAAAAGATGCCATATAGAACTTCTGTATTCAATCAAGTAAGCATGTTATTGAGTATGGAAAAGTTCATATTTTAAAAGCCTTCAGAAATGTTATTAAGAGGTTGAGCCATAGGAACCTGGCTCAATGTTTAGCAAGTGTTTTTTGAGAAAGAGGAACCTTTCTTGTTTGTGCCTTATTCTCTTCTTCATCGTTGAACAGGAAGACTTCAACCTTTTTTCTATGTTTCTGTATCAAACAGGTTGTGGCAATCGAGCAATACAGTAATGTCACTGAAAAGAACCAGAGTTTTCTTTATGAAGCATCGAAGCGAAACCTTCTTGATCACCCAAACATTGTTAACTTCATTGGACATTGTGCTGATGGTAATCAGAGACTAATGGTTTCTGAGTACATGCATTTAGGCTCTTTACATCATCATTTACATCATCATTTACATCGTAAGTAGCTCAACTGAAAAACTTTGCCATCGTTTTATTTCTGTCATTTTCTTGTCCTTGGTGTAACTTCTTGATTGTGTAACTCCAG
Source organism: Aristolochia fimbriata (assembly GCA_019845555.1). Lineage (NCBI taxonomy): Eukaryota > Viridiplantae > Streptophyta > Magnoliopsida > Piperales > Aristolochiaceae > Aristolochia > Aristolochia fimbriata. The sequence goes on from CM034083.1 coordinate 2,447,894, forward strand.
ACCTACAATCTGGTGAAAGACATCTTGATTGGAACACAAGAATGAGAATAGCAGCTGGGGTGGCAAAAGGCCTCGAATATTTGCATGAAAAAGTGAACCCCCCTCTCATTGTTCATCCTCTCAAGTCTTCTAACATTTTACTTGAAGAGGGTTACAATCCCAAACTATCTGATTTGGGTCTTGTAAAACATGAATTTGCTGGAGATATTTCCAACACATTGATAGATTCTTCTGGTGGTTATGATGCACCTGAGTGTTCAGACAGAAGACGGCCAACTTTAAAATCAGATATCTACAGCTTTGGCGTTGTTCTTTTAGAGATCATTACTGGGTTAAAACAGAGTGACATTAGAAAGGTTGCTGGCCGGGATCTACTTTCATGGATATGTAAGTCCAGCTTCCTCCCTTGTTCTCTCGTTAAAAGTATATGCACTAACCTGTTTGTAGTTTTGGTGTTCTCGTTGGTTCTTTTGTGAATGTGTGTCCCCTTCGATCTTAGTTCGGGTGAATTTCAACCAAATAGCAGACCCGAATCTCGAAGGTCAATACCCAGAAAGGAGCTTCTATCATGCCCTCCGTATCGTTGCCATGTGCATTCAAGAGTTGCCCATTGTGAGACCTCCCATAGCTGAACTGGTAAGAGCTCTCACTTTCCTTGCTTCAGAGCCGTACGTCCCAGGTATGCATCCAAGAGTTCAAGGATCAAGTTTGGTTCTAGCATCACCTCCATGTACAACAATGTAATGGTGTTTCTTCATGTTTGTTTTACCACGCTGTTCAAGACTGAAAACTATTGTGTTTTTCGGTCGTGTAATTATTTTTCAACTAAACGGATTGGCCCGTCGCTCCAACTAACGGACAACAGCAACATTTACAACGTAATTCACGTCTCACAACTGAAGAAAACATTAGTGTTCTACTATCTTGGAGTTCTTCTTGTCACATTCTGTACAAACTTGAAGTTATTCTTCAGCAAAACTCACGATATGTAAAACTCCGAGCAGCAAAACTCTCAGACCCATCAATGGAAACACCCGCTGGGGGATTCACCTTCGATTTCACTACAAAGAGAAGATAGTCCAAAATTGAAATCACTCACAAGTAAAGATGAAGTTCGGTTGAATGTAGTCCTGCAATTAATTGCAGCAAATATATGGTACTCACCACCGTCTACGCTGGCGCAGGAGGCCGGATCCAGACCCTAAATTCTAAACCCTAAATCTTAAAATCCCGGAGCCTTCCATAGCGACCCAGACCCAATTTCTCGACAAAGGGAATGTAGGAAAGTACGAGCATATGAGCAGCCGGAACTGCTTTATGCTGCGCATATCCGACGAAGAAGAAGATCAGTCTACGGAGTGAGCGATGAAGACAAAAATGAGTTTTTTTTTGTTTTTTTGTTTTTTTCATCAAGGTCGGATGAGAGAATCAAGAGTGTATTGACGGAAATAGTCGCCCTCGATTTAGTTAAAAAATTATCTGTATCCGTAATAGGAGGTGCTTCTTCCTCCTCCATGCTTGTCAAGCAAATAAAATAAATTCTGTTGATTATTTCTTGATCTCCAGACCCAGAGTTTCTCATGCTTATACATGTAAGACAAGTAGAACCCTCATTATTTAGCTGAAGTACTTAATCCACTTCCCGTTAGTTCTGTAATTTAAGATTCCAACTCTTCCGAGGGGCAGAGAATCCACGAATGATCAAATAAGCAGAGTATTGGTACTGAAACCTCAACCAAATAATTCAATGGTTCTTAGTTCCTCTCTTGTGGTTTGCTTACTTTCCAAAACAGAACCTTAAACTGGCGGCTGTGCATGGGGAAGGTATGCTTGTGAAGCAATGTAAGTGAGAGCTCTGACCACATCAGCTACGGGAGGTCTCGCAGTAGGCTGCTCCTCAAGGCATACAGCAGCAACAGCAACTGCTTGACGAAAACCCTTGTTTGGATACTCACCATGAAGCATGGGGTCTGCCATTTCTTCCAACCTTCTCTGATCTTTGAACAAAGGTCGCGCCTGCAAATATATATCCAAAAGGAAGGAATGTTCATAAAGAGTCATGCAATGATAATATAATGCAGAGAGATTCACTCTCAAACTGAGCATCATCTTTTCAGAAGACATCATAAGATTAACCTGACCTGAGAGTAGAATAAAGGGTTTTTATTTCTAATAATATTTTCTCAAATACTATTTACTAAAATGACATTGTTGGAGAAATTAAAGCCAATAATGAATAAAAGACTCTTCGGCTTCACAACTAGCAAGCCAAAAACAGTTTAAGGTCTTTCAACCACGGGAGACTTCTTGAGTTGCCAAAAAAAAGGACTACAGCAAAATTATCTTCCTCTCCACCAAACAGTCAAAAAAGTAAATGGTAGAATGTAATCAACCATGGTTTCGAAAAAAAAAGAAATATGTAAAATACTGCAAATCTGCAACATGAGAGCCATAAGCAACAATGAGTAATGAGCAGTGAACTAGAAAGAAACTGCAGTTACTTACCCAAGCTACTAGGCTTGGAGCTACAGCATCTTCAGAATTGTCAAATGCTTTCCTGCCAGTAATAATCTCCAAAAGAACAACACCAAAGTTATAGATATCCGACTTTAAACTTAACAGTCCTGACAAAGCATACTCAGGTGCACAATAACCTGGAGTGCCAATCACCCTTGTCGACACAGTGGACTTATTTCCAATAGGTCCTAGTTTTGCAATTCCAAAATCAGACAGTTTTGGATGGTAATCCTCTCCAAGCAGAATGTTTGAGGGCTTCAGAGCGCGAAATATGACAGGTATGCTTACTTTATCATGTAAAAATTCCAAACCTTTTGCAACACCAGCTGCTATTTTAATTCTTGTGTTCCAATCCAGATGATTTTTACCAGGTGGAAGGCCTGTAACACAAAATCAAGAGGATCACAAATAAAATGAGGATAAAATTCTAGAAACAAGACATAGTGAAGTTATTAGTTAAGAATTTACCATGTAGATGATCCTCTAAAGAGCCTAAAGGCATGTACTCATGAACCACAAGCTTCTGATTGCCATCAGCACAATAGCCAATTAATTCAACAATGTGTGGGTGATGAAGAAGGCTTAGCATCAGCACTTCAACAAGAAACACCCGGTTCCCCTCATTTACATTAAATTGCTTGATGGTCACGACCTGTTTTATTAGAAAATTGCAGACAAAAAAATGATTTTTGGGACACAGTACTGATGACCAAAAAGGAAAAGGCACAATAAAATTGTAATGTCAGGCAGATTAACAAATGAAAGAGAGGCAGCTCTGGCATGGTTAGCTGCAACCAGGATTTTGGGGAGGGAAAGGAGTCTTAAAGAAAAGCCAAAAATGTTAAGTAATATATTTATATTATTGCAGAAAGAGTCGGCATATTGTATCAACATGAGTAAAAGCTGTACATTTGAGTTCTGAGATTGAACAGACTCAAACTTGCAGGGCTGACTCGTGCACTGTGGTTTGAGATAAACGAAGGAACCTACATGAATTGAATCATGATTCCATTACGTACGTGGAATCATGGATGGGCGTTTCTTCTGTTTAGAAGAGTATATAAAAAATCCAGCATTCTAGGCTGCAACTTCCTCTAATCCGGGAAAAAAAAACTACATTCTCAATGAAATTATTAATTTTTGCACCAAACTAACCTGGTTCGTACTTTCCAGTCTCCCTTTATAAACTCGACCAAGTCCTCCCTGTCGCAGCAGACAATCATCGGCGAAGTTGTTGGTTGCAGCAACCAGCTCACGAAATGTAAAATTTTGAGCAACAGAATGCTCAGATCCATGTGTGGGACTTCCCTCCGATTCCACTACAAACAAAATAAAGCATAAGCAAATTTTGCATCAAACAAACAAAAACAGCAACACCCCCAAAATCCAGCAAATGCTCCTCCTAAAACCATCATCTACTGTCTTGTTCTGGAGAAAAACCCAAAATTCCTCTGCTTTTAAAACAAACAGCAGGAAACAGAGCATTCTTAATTTCGTAGAAACCCAATAGCTCCCAATCAGAAGGCAAACTGGGAATAAACCATCAATCAAAGTTTCGGCGAATATATTCCAGCAATCAGCAATATTTGAGTACTCATTGTCCGGAACGCTCTCTGTGTCGACACTTCTCCGAGACAGCAACCAGTCAGGAGTCCTCAATCCCTCGTAAATTTCCCTTGCACTCGAGCTCGCACTCAGACTTGGCTCCGACGAGCTCTCCGAGAACTCCGAACCATCCGACGGCGTCCGGCAGCCTTGGTAGATCTCCACGCTGCTCAACGGCGCAGAGAAATCCCTCATCGCGACCCAATTTCCCGATCGACGCAACGTCGGGGACTCCTGGTCGCCGGAAGTGTTTAATGCAACGCATTTCGTTCAACCAGGTTGACCTTCGAAAGCTAAATTTCCAGAAGACTCCACAAAATGACAAAATCGGTTTATATTTCCCAACGCCGCCCTCCGGCCGATGGAATGTCGAACACTCTTCTCCCGCCACAACTCGCAGGGAGCCCCATAAACGAGTAGCCCATCCGAGCCGTCTCGAGCAGCTCGAGCCAAGACTTAGAGAGGCCTGAGCCCAATAAACGAGTAGCCCATCCGAGCCGTCGAGCAGCTCGAGCTGCACTAGTTTCACTGTTTCAGTTTGCGCGCTATAAAAATCTTTAAATCTCATTCCGACACAATCCAGGGGAACCGCTAAGCGAAGGAACCGTTTTCCCGCCATGGAAGGAGAAGCGATGGAGGTCGACAGACGGTCGACTCTCCAAAGGAAGCAATCGCTCTATCAGAGTCGAGTAATTTCTTTTTCTGGCTAAACGTTATTTTTCGCATTTCTCGTCTCTGCGATCTTATTCTTCGGTGTTTTTTTTTTCTGTGTTTTTCCTCGCCGCTAGAAGTGGGAAGAGATGTGAGTTTTTCTAATCTAGCTAGCTGCACTCTCGTTCTAGGATGAAACGTTCGAGATTCACAATGAGAAGTACCAGGGGCAGCAGTACAGTCAGATTTACTTCGCGAGGCTTCATAAGATGAGAACGCTGCTTTATTCTCTTGTGGGAAAGTGGAAGCCCGATGTACCAGGTGAGCGATGTCAACTTTATAAAACGTTTCTTCCCGGTTTCCACCTCAATTTTTCTTTCTAGTGGGTCTCGCGAATTTGCTATACGAGTGTTGATTTTGATTGTTATCAGTGATGAGGTGGTTAGGGCTTCGGGCTACTGAGTTGAACTATTATTATGAAAATTCTTTCTTTAAATGAAGAAAATGGATTTAGTCGATCTTTGATTGTTTTTCTTTTGCCTTAAATGTTTTTTCTTTGTTGAGAAGTAGAAGTTTGTGAGTCTACAAACGCTGCTTTTACTCATCCTTGCATAGTAATGGCGCTGAAAAGTAGCCAAGTAATTTTCGATTCCCCTTGCAGTTAAAACAGTTTTAGGGCTTGAAGAGGGCAAGAAGTGCATACTCGTGGGAACTCTATACAAGCATATGAAGCTCAAGCCTTGCATCCTGGATGAGTATTCTAAAGAGGTACATATTACTGAACTTTTCCGTTACCTAATTGTACACTTTTCTCTGCATTTAGATTGGATTTGGATTTTGGATGTATTTATTTTGCTCCGTTACCTTTTCTGCCTAAACTTTCAGAGATCTGCTGCTCCTCTTGTGAGACCCCATAATTTTGTGCACCCAGAAGATCATCTTGTTCTTGAAGATGAAAGTGGCAGAGTAACACTTGCCGGTGATGTTCTTCCTCCATCTGTGTATGTGACTGGTAAACATTTCGTATCCTTCACTGGGCACCAACAAACCATTGTGATAGTTTAATTTGAACCTCAAGTGAGGCATCCTTGTATGTTTATCCACATAATGACATGATGGTCTGATGGAGTTCAACGAAAATGGAACTGATACATCCCCTGCCTAAGGCAGTGCATACCTTGTCATAAGGTATCTTGTAGCCCACAAAAATGGTGGTTATATATTTCGTCAATTGTTTTGTGAAGATACAAATACAATGACATCCAATGCAATGAACACTTGAAATGAGTCATTTACCCCTATCTTGAGTTAGAAATATTTTCGTATATGTGAACTAAGCTCTCACAGGATTCAAACAATAAGCAACCTTGATTTAGATCATTGATGTGCAACTTCAGTTTTTTGAGTTTTACACTTCATATGCTGAACAGGAAATGTAGTGGGTATTTATGGAAAAGAGACAGGCAATGGTGACTTTTTGGTGCAAGATGTTCTTGAAGCTGGCCTGCCACCACAGATACCCTTGGAACTTGGGTCAAGTACTGGATCAACTAGAATAGATGTCATTTCTTTCAGAATTTATTCATTTCTCTCCCTTCTTTTTTTGTCTTTTTTTTTTCCCTGAATGAGTTCTCTTTGTTATCACTGCAGAAGAAGACAAGTATGTGGTGTTTGTGTCAGGGCTAAGCGTGGGAAACAGCACATGTAATCCTCTCCAGTTGCAGCTTTTAGTTGACCACCTTACTGGACATTTGGGCGATGAGAAGGTGCCTAACTGTCTATTGCTAGTTTTGGATTTGATGTGTGAATCCCTATTAGTAAAAAATTTGACTAAGTTGCTGAATGTGAAACAGGAGCAAAGTATTGCATCACAGATAGTTCGGGTTGTTATTGCTGGAAATTCTATTAATATTCCTTCAGGGCTTCTATCTGGTCAAGTACATATAGGATTTTTTTTCTTTCTTTCTTGTTTGATAATAATAATAGTTTTAAACATGTGTTTGATGTTTAACATCCAGTGGTCTCTTTTTACTTCATCACTTCTCTTTGTAAATGTCTTCTGCTGACTGGAAGTATTTGCTTCATGAAGAACTTGGGTCCAAAAGAGCAGTCCAAGTTGTCCGAGCCAATCAAAGAGCTTGATATTCTGTTAACGGAGGTCAGTCTATTTAGGTAGCTAAGCCTTTTAACTTGGTTGTATGGTATTTTCTCACAGATTGTAAATTTCTTTGCTGGTGTTTGGATTGAAAATGTTATATATGAATGTCCCTCACATGGAAATGGCACTAAACACTCCTGATTTGACTATGCTGAACCCCCTTTTTCAGTTCACTTTTGCCTCATCATTTTAATGTTTCATATATGTGCAGCTTGCATCAGCTATGCCTATAGATATAATGCCTGGTGAGCATGATCCAGCAAACTTCGCTTTACCACAGCAGGTCTTTATCTCTTTACCATCACTAACCGATATAATCATCTTGCTGGCAAAATGCTTTTCTTACTGCATGTCTCTGTCATCAGCCCCTGAACCCATGTCTTTTTCCCGGAGCATCTGTATATAACACATTTACGTCATGCACTAATCCTCATTCTTTCGAACTTGATGGTGTGAGGTAAGGATGGTCTTCACTCATCAGTATGTTTCTGTTAGTAGATGATCTTTAAAGAAACTCTTGTTTTTCAGGTTTCTTGGGACTTCGGGTCAGAACATTGATGATCTGGACAAATATTCAGATGCAAGAAGTAAACTTGATTTTATGGAGAGGACATTGAGGTGGAGGCATCTGGCACCTACAGCACCTAACACTCTTGGTAAAGTTGAAAGCCATCTTCTCTTTCTCTCTCTCCATGTCTTGATGGTTTTGTGCATAATCCATAAGCACTGTTATAAGATATCTCCTTTTTCACTTGCAGGTTGTTATCCCTTCACTGACAGAGACCCCTTTTTTATTGAGAGTTGTCCTCATGTTTACTTTGCTGGTAATCAGGATAAATATGACACCCGTTTAGTGCAAGGTACTCTATTTGTTCAGAGCTCAGTGCATCATCACGCTCTCGGTATGTTTCTGGAAAATTAATCTGTCTTTTCTTGTAGGGGTGGAGGGGCAGTCGGTGAGACTCATCTGTCTTCCTAAATTTTGTGAAACTGGTGTTGCTGTTGCGGTATGGTGCTTGTACTTGAAATGACAAAACCTCCATGCAGTATCAAATCCTTTCATATTCACAGAATAAATCAGTAAAAGAATGGGAAACTGGAATGCTCTTATTCACTAATAATTTCTTTACTGTACTTAAGCTCTTAAAACCTTTTATGAATGAAACAAAATTGCCATTTACAGAAAAAAACTTCTTTACCTCATTTTTTTCCTCCCTAAACGAAAATATTACAGATGGGGCCTTGTTCTAAGACTAGTCATTTTCCTTTTGTCTCCTTTGTGTAGCTAAATATGAAGAATCTTCAATGCCATTCTCTCAGTTTCTCAACATCCTTGGACAAGTAGAAGTAAGGTACTTTTCTAAGTATTGAACTTCGTTCTTTCATTGCTTCTTCATCGTCCTTATTTGTTAAATTGGAGTATGCTTATCATTTTCTGATTACCATGTGTGGAAAAATAGGGCAAATTTCAAGTGGATAACTGACCTTCAGCATTTAGTTTGCTTTAATTTTTTATAGTTTTGATTCCTAAAAGACAGTTTTAATCATGGGTTCCAATATTGATATTGATGATGTCATCGTACTAGCGCCATATTATGTGCATGACAAAAAAAGTTAATGAAAATTTTGAAAGCTATGGTTATCATGTTGGTAATCTCAAAATCCAATCTATATTCTGGGGCAAATTCATGGACCAATGTGGGGCGAGATTGTGTTTGAGGTGTAGGGCAGGCGATTGTATGGCTGGATTAGTATGGGGTTGGGACATGCGTGTGGGCTTCATTTGTGGGTTAATGAAGATTCATTTACTGATCTTTATGTCAAGTTTCAATAGTTCTTCCGTGCAAGCTGTAATCTCCAGACACTTCTGTGAATTGAAATAAAGAGCAGTTTATTTATTTTATAGAAGCAATTGACTGGGTTTGCGAATCTGGGCCTTTTTTCGTCTATGTAAAGCATTGAGAATCTTCTTTCGTTAGCCTATTGAACTACTCTCTTCTTCTCTTCTCATTATTTTTGCCAATTTGCTATATTAGAAAATCTTCTGAAATACAGGAGTGCTTATTCAGACAGGCTTTTCCTCAAAGCAATTGGGTCAACATCTCATTCATAAATCCTCAAAGAAGAAAAATGAGCGCTTTTTCCATAGCTGGAGATGAATTAGAAGCCAACATTCTGCGAGGGTCTTTGATTCTCTGAACCAGGTTTTTAACCCCAAAATTGAATAGACTGCTTTTGTGCTCTGGCAGTTCTTAAGTTATGGATGAGTCTTCTGGAAAAGTCTTTGGGTAGAATTAGATTAAGTCAGGCAGGGAACCGTGTAATTCAGATGCTGTTAAAGATTATTGCATAGTAGTAAGAGAGAGCTGAGACATCAGATGTTATTCAGGAAGAAGATTGTACACAATATGACGGAACTTCAGTCTCTAATGCAGCTTTAGAAACTAGTTTCTGCTCTTTCTTACTGGTGAAATTTTTCTTCATTCTTGAGAAACTGAACCCCTCTTCTTTCAGTGTCTTGTATCTTCTTTCTTTTCTTTCAGAGGAAGAGGGTTGAGGGTGTTAATTTTTCCTGATTACCTGATTGCCTGTCTACAAATTATTTAATGGATGACTTAGGAATCATTTCATGCACTCCAATTATAATTTGGGTAACCTGGTAAAATTCCCAATTACCATTTTCCTAGTGGAATCCATACAAATCTAATTTGTACCCATTACCTATGATTACCATAAGGTAATGTTATAATAAAAGACTGAGACTCTGTGTTATAAAGTGCGTCCAGTCCAACTTCAGCCAAGTTAAAGCATTAAATGAGGGACTAGTGGACTCCTTTGACCACCCGATGAGATAAACCATCCGGATTAGGAAAATGGCTAATGCTAATCACTTCATTAGCGAGATGGAAGTACACAGATTTCAGAAAAATGGGGAAAATTAGGGGCGTTCAACTTACAAAGTGGACACCCCGAATTTTTCCCGGAAAAGAAGAAAAAGTTTGGAAACAGGAAGCCTTCCCCGATTTTTGCCACTCTTGCGGCCCTTCATGCCTCGCTTGGCGAAGTGATCCTCGAAGGCTTCGATGGCACTGTGGATGAGCTCCCGATTGGGGGAGGAGTCCCAGCGCAGCCAGAAGCTCGAGTAGCAGTTGAAGCAAGGGCAATGGAGCAGAGGCTCGTGCGGCGCCGCCGGGGGTTTCTCGTAGTTCTTCATCTCCTCAAGCATCAGGGATGAGTTCTTCATCGAACACAGAATCATGTAAGCAAGGACCTCCTTGTCTTTCTCAAAACCCTCGAACGAAATGCGATCAGAGATTGCAGAGGGCAGGAGATTGAGCACATCGTCAATCAAGGAAGGAGCAGCAGCCACCGGCGCCGCGGAAGAAGAAGAAGAAGCTTCCGGAGAAGACGGTTTCACATCGATGACGCTACGACCCAATAATGCTTTCATCAAAAACTTCTTGATCTGAAAAAGGCGGGCGTTTCCGGCATACCTTCCACCTTGGAAAAACAAAAAGGGCAAAAACGATTCCTGGGTTAATAGCGGAAGCTTGGAAAGAAAGGTGTGCAGATGGATCGATCGATAGGGTACTACTCACCGCCCACCGCGATTTGGGTGTCTATAATACTTTCCGGGTCCTGCTCCAACCAGTCTGGAGTTCTCAAGCCTTCGTAAAATTCTCTAGCACTTGGAGATGGACTCAGCCACGGTTCCGAAGAGCTCGCCGAGAATGTCGAAAGATCAGACGGCGTCCGGCAGCCTTGGTAGATTTCCGAGCCGCTCAACGCCGTCGAGAAGGGCCTCATAGCGACGCAATTTTCCGGCACTCTGAAGCTGAAGCTGGATTCTCGCGTTGCGTAGGGGAAAGAAATATTGCAGGGGAAACTTCCAAGAAAGAAGTGCTCACTGGCGCCATAGGATACAGAAAGACGTACTCTGGTTGCTCAGTGAGTGGAGGTCACATGTTGGATGTATTTCAGAACGCTGATTCATTCATCTAGGCAGCCCCATGCAGAGCTGATTAATAAAAGAGTACTATGTAAAACTTTATAATATGCATACAACTATGTCATGTTAAAATCTGATTTGTTAGATTTTTGTTTTAAACGTAAAGGGATCCGAATGAAGTGATTACGCATGAACCCGACCTATTGGCATGTTGAGAGATTAAGGAAAAGAGAAAGGAAGCGAAAAGAGAGGAGGGGATAGGTCATGGGTGCTCTTTTACAGGAGAGGTGCATAGAGTGAAAAAACAGAAGAAGACACTACAAGAAAAAAGAACTAGCCGGTCCGACCTAGTTGAACCCAAATCGGAGCCCAATTTGATTCTTATTGACATAATTATTTTCAATATAACCACCACTAATTTATGCATGTTTTGATCTATTAAAATATTAAATATATAAAACTATATATAGTATAGTATTCAATGGTTGTACCATTGGTACAGCCCAGTCTAACCAGGTTCGACTGGATATATTGGGTTTAAAGCAATGTTTTATAAAACCGAATTGGCTATCAAACCCGCAGTATGTTCGGTTTTGGTCGAACCTGGTTAGACGGGTTGGACCAATGGTTGCACATTTTAAATATTAATTTTATTTATTATATAAAAAGTTATATAAAAAATTATCACAGAATTTAAATTTTCTTGCAAAAAAAAAAAATTATTTAAGTACAAAATTAAATATATTGGCAACTATTAAAAAGTGGTAAAATAAAACATTTTTGTGGATCAAAATATAGTAATTAAATTAAATATTGAGAAAATAAATAAACAAATTAATACAAATTTATTTGTCACGAATATATTATTTTGTAACAACAATTTCTCATAGCAAATGAAAAATTCCCGCGTTTTTTATTTGTCACAATTTATCTGTCACGAATATATAATTTTGTAACAATAATTTCTTTCAACTTCCCTTATGTCTTATTTGTCACGATTTTTATTATTTTGTGACAAAAAATATCTTTATTTGTTACGAAATTAATTTCGTAACAACATGTAAATTTAATAATTCTTTTTAGTTATGAAAAGTTAAATTTCGTAACAATAAACTATCGCGGGAAAAATAAAATTTCCCGCGAATTTTATGTGTCACGAAAATGAGTGCTTCGTGACAAATATTCACATGTAAAAAAATTATATTTTAATTCTTCCCTTTTTGTTACGAATTATTTAATTTTGTGACAAAAACATTTTTGTTTGTTACAAAAATAATTTCGTGACAAAAACTTTGCTTCAGCCATGGGATTCCAATCTATCTGAAAAGCTCGGCGAGCAAAAAGAATGCTCCGATGGCGTCCGGCAGCCTGGGTAGACCTCCAACCTGCTGCATTGTGTAGGAGATAAAAGGAGAGAGATTTGGAAAGGAAACATAGAAGAATTAAGTGTCCGGGGATGGGGAGTAGTGAAGAAGTGTCCGTTTGCATGGATGTCTCATTAAATAAGATTAATTTTATTAGTAAATTTAGGTTGTTTTAAAAACCGAATCGAACCGGCCGGTCCGACCTGGTTGAACCAAAATCGTAGTCCAGTCCAGTTCTACCGGGTTACTGCAACCACCATTATTTTTGTTTTTTTTTCTTTTAAAACATTGGGTGAGAGTAATATTTAACACTACAAGTGGTACAACATATATATGTCAAGAATCAAGATAGATAGCTTTGTCATTTAGAATTGCCCAGTGAACGACTTGGAGTTGGTGGACATTGAAACTGCTATTATGGTGGAGAATTACCATGGGATATACAGATGTCTTCTATATAAAGTATAAACTATCATTTACATTTTTTCTCAAATCTTATTATAACCATGAAATTTACACGAATTTTCAAATTTACAATATACTTAAAAAATATATTCATCATGTCAGTACATTGGTATATTTGGATTTTTTTTTTAGTTTTAATTCATTTTTTTATGAAAGCTTATATGAATCTAAAGTAAATAAAGAAAATTAAATTGGACAGTTATTTCAATTTTCCATATTCATATCGGACCATAACATTGTGTTATGTGTTACACTGTCGATAGAGGCCTGGACGTATCGCGATATGCCAGATATGAATCGGACTTTTAGGCGTCCTACATTGAAAGGTATATTTAAAGATGAAGTTGAGGGCTCAACATTTAGAGATCTTGCCTCAAGAGGTTGTGTCTGGAATCATGGATTGAGTTGGCTGTTAGTCAAGCCAATTCCTTGCTATGGAAAGATTTCTCTTTAGGCTTTAGTTTCAATATTGTAATGAAGTCCTCCTTGGGTTTGTAGCATGTCACTTTTTGCCTTTTGAGCTAATTACATAAATTCTATTTCATCATAAGTAGTAAAAGGAGGTAACTTTAATGGTTCTAGACTATTTGGTACTAAATTATGTTTCATGTGCATGGTTCAATACGTACCTGAATGTAGAGACTAATCAAAATGTTCACAGAAGTAATACATTAATTTCATTATGATGCCATTTCAAGGATGAATATAATTACACCCTAATCTGAACACAATTTTTCAAGCCTCTCCCCGTCTCTCTCAAGCATTTATATATGCTCCTGAGTTTTCCTTTCAACGTCCAACATCCTTAATTGACAAGGTCAGTTATATATTTGTATTAGGTCGGACGCGGACTGTGAATCTTTTCTCCCTCCTCACAGCTTCATGCTGACTGTATAAGAGGTGTCACAGACAGCTCTAGCTAAGTACTGATACAGCGGTGACAAAGCCCCATAGGACTTGGGAGGTCGATAAAGGCACAAACGTCTCTTCTTATCCATTTTGATTAATCTAGTGAACGTTTGACCACCCCCAAGGTGGGAATAAATATCAGTGATTATTGAAGAGGCAATTATATATATGGAGAGAATGAAAGGTCCTCTTTGATTATTAGTCTTCAGAATGAAAAGCTGTGATGATAGGGAGATGATAATACTGCAGGAAGGCCAGATAAAAGTACTTCAAAAATAGTAGCTGACTCTCTGCAATTTTTATAGTCTCGACATGATAGGAATTATGGCAAGTGTTGTTCCCATTGTCCTCCCAAAGGGTACATATATATCAATGGAATATGCAATGGGACGTCCTTTCTCAGTTTAGAGAATGAGATGCGGCGTTAAGGAATCTGAGGTTAATTGCTCTATTTTAATCTAGAGTAACCTTAGGCTTTTTTGCATAAAAACCTTCAAATGTCAACGGCTCCATATATGAGTTTGTGGTCTGCTAAGGTCCCCCTCCAAAAAAAAAAAAAAAAAAAAAAAAACAAAAAAGCTGCTAAAGGTTCCTGAAAGAGATTAAATTAATCTAAGCTTGTTGAAATATTTTTTTATTAAACTAGTAACTGTAAAATGAATCCTTATACATATTCTTATTTGGGATCAGTTCCGTACTCATATATAGTACTAGACATGAAGTTCAACAAATTAATAAGTACTAAATATTAAATATATTTTTTATTTATTTATAAAACCACTTGAGACAAGTGAAGGGAATGAGATATGTACATAATCCACAAGAGAGGTATGGAACACCTAATTAAAATAATTTTACTCTTTTAACTAAACTGGAGTGGTTCCTTTGATGCTATCCTATCTAATATAAGTGGCACATAAACACTTGTCAAATTAACCATGCACCACTCAACTGTGCCCATGGAGCTTCACCAAAAGGTCTCAGGGTTTATTAGTTTCAAATATTGATCTATCTTTTCACTATGATAATCGGGTGTTAGTTCAAAGAGAGATCAATATCTAAAAGGAATTTAAAGTAAATTTTTGATAAAGATAGACTATCTGATCCGATAAATCATGACTCTGATTGTCTGTTGAGTTTATGTAAAACATGGCAACTTGACTTTGGGAAAGACCCCTTGTGTACGTATATATGTACATCTCTCTTATTAATGAAAATTAAATGGTGAGTTTTCCCTCCCTTACATGATGGTATATATCAGTGCTAGGGTTTCTCCGTTGAAGTATTCACCATGGCCGATGACCACACCAGTCCTCTTCCATGTCGCCTCTTCCTCTCATCCGTCCGGTCGCGACCAACTTTATGATCTTGGTACTGAAGTCGGACTACATCTGCTGCAATGTAGTCCAAATTAACTTCATGACCTGTTTGCATCTCAATCCCAGTCTTGATTAAATCGTCTCCACTTTGCACTTCAGATTATTTCTACCATGACTGCATGTTTGGAGAAGGTTAAGCTATCATTGACACTAAAGTACTCCTTGTGCACTAACCTACCGTAAGATTTAATCTCGGCCTACATTTGATGACAAGCATTAGTAAGTCTGTAAGTGCAACCATCCATAAATGATTTGAACCATGAATTAATAACGTCCGGCATTAATTAATTTAATTCCAAACAGCCTTCATTACTTAATTGTGACGAGCTCTCCTTTCAACGGCCATGCATTATCCTTTACAAGGTCAATCGTACTTGTATAATTAGGTCGGCCTTAGTGAGTGAATCACAATGTCCCTTCTTATCCATTATGCATGCTTAATCACTCATGAGCTGCAGCGTTTGACTAACCCCCAAAGCAGGAACACAATTGTATCATCTGTCCATATAATAATATGGGACTGGATTTAATTTCAGTAGGCAATTGTATCCAGAGGATGAAAAGCTTCTCTTTGATCGGAAGATGATAATACAGGAGGCCAGATAAGAGTAACCTTCAATAAACTCCAATACTTCTGTGAAGACCCGAACCTAAGACCTCCCACATAACTCCCATGGGACCATTGAGCGACTCTCTGCAATTCTTACAGTCTCGATCAACATGCATAATAGGAATTAAGTGTTGTTCCCACACTCCCAAAGGGTATAGCTCAATGGGATATGAATTGGGTCCTCTCTCAGTTAAAATTAAGAATGAGATGCGGCGTTAGGAACACTGGGGTTGCTCTATTTAATTCCAGAGTAACCTTATATTTTTCCATAAAAACCTTCAAATGTCAACGACTCCATTTCTGACTTCCCGTGTCGGCCCACGTCTGGCTAGGTTGAGAAAACCCTAATGCAGCTTTCAGTTTGGTCAGATTGTTGAGTAAAATATATACATCTAATCATGAATTGAACTGGAATCCTACTAAAGGTTCCTGAAAGAGAATATTCAATACAAATTCTTCTTGAAAGGGTGTTTGATTAAATTAGTAAAAATATGAATCTGAGTCAGTACTACTAATTAGGACTAGCTAGACATGAAGTATTCAAAAAAAAAAAAAAAAAAAAAGTACTAAACATTAAA
Source organism: Aristolochia fimbriata (assembly GCA_019845555.1). Taxonomy (NCBI): domain Eukaryota; kingdom Viridiplantae; phylum Streptophyta; class Magnoliopsida; order Piperales; family Aristolochiaceae; genus Aristolochia; species Aristolochia fimbriata. Next base: position 2,464,079 of record CM034083.1, read on the forward strand.
TATATTTTTATTATTTTTATAAAACCTAATGAGACAGGTAAGGGAATGAGATATGTACATAATCTACAAGAGAGGTACGGTATAGCAAATTAGATAATGTTTGTACTCTTTTAACTATAATGGATTGGTCTTTTGATGCTATCCTATCTAATGCCATATAAACCATTCAACTGTGACCAGGATGTATAGCTTCATTAAAGGGTTTAATTCATCTAAGAGGGGCTGATTAATTAGTTTAAATTTAATACATACTCAGTCCCATGTTGATATACTAACTATCCACAAGCATAATCTTAATGATCAGTACTTTGGCACAAATGCGTAAGTGGCCATTAAGCAAATGGATTTATATATATATACATGTCTCAGATGTTTGATTTTTGTCGATAAATGTATAAGTATGAAAATCATTTTATGGCATGCATGTCACTAGTTCTCCTTCTTCTATAATTAGGTCGGCATAAGTGGGTGAATCGATCTCTTCTACCACCAAGGCAGGAACACATCATCATCTCTCCCTATAATACGAGACTAAATTTATTTTCAAAAAGCAATTATATGAACAGATCAACGAAAGCTCCTCTTTGATTATTATAAGTCTTCAGAATGAAAAGTTGTGATGATATGAAGATGCAGGGAAGAAAGACAGGTAAGAGTAATACAATAATGGCTGGGGACTCTCCCTCATGAGATTCTTATAATTAATCTCAACTTGATACTTTGGAATTAAGGGAAGTGTTGTTCCCACGCTCCCAAAGGGTATACCTCAATGGAATCTGCAATGGGTCCTTTCTCATGAGTTTAAAGAATGAGATGCGGCGTTGAGGGAAACAGGGATTGCTCTATTTTAATCTGCGCAACCCTCATTTTCTTTGCATAAAACCCTTCAAATGTCAACGGGTTTTGGGTTATAAATACTACCCACAAACGCGATTCTCTCATTCAAGCAACAATATTCAGCTTGTAATATTCTTCTCCTTAGTTTTCTTCAGTACCCATAATCAGAATCTCCGAGAAAAAATGGAGGAGATCACGATCGGCGCTCCGGGGAGCTCCATGCACGGAGTCACCGGAAGGGAGCAGAGCTACGCCTTCTCGGTGGCGTCCCCCATGGTCCCCACCGATAAAACGGCGAACTTCAAGCTTCCCGTGGACTCCGAACACAAGGCGAAGGTGTTCAGGCTGATCTCCTTCGCGAACCCCCACATGCGTACCTTCCACCTCTCCTGGATCTCCTTCTTCACCTGCTTTATCTCCACCTTCGCGGCGGCGCCGCTCGTCCCCATCATCCGCGACAACCTCAACTTGAAGAAAGGGGACATCGGGAACGCCGGGATCGCCTCCGTCTCCGGGAGCATCTTCTCGAGGCTCGCCATGGGCGCCATCTGCGATTTACTGGGACCCAGATACGGTTGCGCCTTCCTGATGATGCTCTCGGCCCCCACCGTGTTCTGCATGTCCGTCGTGTCGAACGCCGGCGGGTACATCGCGGTGCGGTTCATGATCGGATTCTCGCTCGCCACGTTCGTGTCTTGCCAGTTCTGGATGAGCACCATGTTCAACAGCCAGATCATTGGGCTGGTGAACGGGACGGCGGCGGGGTTGGGGAACATGGGCGGCGGCGCCACCCAGCTCCTGATGCCTATACTTTACGAGATCATAAGGAAGATCGGAGCCACCCCTTTCACCGCCTGGCGCCTCGCCTTCTTCTTCCCCGGAGTGTGCCACATCGTGATGGGTGTCTTGGTCCTCACTCTCGGTCAGGACTTGCCGGACGGGAATCTTAACAGCCTTCAGAAGAAAGGGAACGTCGCCAAAGACAAATTCTCTAATGTATATATCTTCTCTCTCTCTCTCTCTCTCAAATCTTTCTCTTTTTTTTTTTTTTTTTTTTTCTCCCAATTTTCTTACTCTTTGCAAAATTGGGTTTCTTTAATTCTCTTTGTTTTCTTACTTTAAATGGTTTTTGTTAAATTGGGTTTATTTTCTCACTCTAAATTGTCTTTGTAAATTAATTGGGTTTTTTTTTTTCTCCTTTTTTTCTTACTCTAAAATGGTGTTTATAAAATTGGGTCTCTTTCTTCCTTCCTTGTTTTTTCAATTTTTATGTAACGTGGGACTAAACTAATCTCTAACATATCCTCCTTGGTGTGTAATTTTCAGGTGCTGTGGTACGCAATCACTAATTACAGAACATGGGTCTTTGCACTTCTCTACGGCTACTCCATGGGGGTGGAGCTATCGACGGACAACGTCATCGCCGAGTACTTCTTCGACCGGTTCAACCTCAAGCTCCACACCGCCGGCGTCATCGCCGCCTGCTTCGGCATGGCGAACATCATCGCCCGTCCGACGGGAGGCTGGCTGTCCGACTTCGGCGCCCGCCGGTTCGGCATGCGGGCCCGGCTCTGGAACCTGTGGATCCTCCAGACCCTGGGCGGCGCCTTCTGCATCTGGCTCGGTCGGGCCAACTCCCTCCCCATCGCCGTCCTCGCCATGATGCTCTTCTCCGTCTGCGCCCAGGCCGCCTGCGGCGCCACCTTCGGCATCATCCCCTTCGTCTCCCGCCGCTCCCTCGGCATCATCTCGGGACTCACCGGCGCCGGCGGCAACTTCGGCTCAGGCCTCACCCAGCTGCTCTTCTTCACCAGCTCCAAGTTCTCGACGGCGACCGGAATCTCCCTCATGGGCATCATGATCATCGCCTGCACCATGCCCGTCACCCTCGTGCACTTCCCTCAGTGGGGGAGCATGTTCTTGCCGCCGTCGAGCGACGTCGCGAAATCGAGCGAGGAGTACTACTACGGATCGGAGTGGACGGAGGAGGAGAAGAGCAAAGGATTGCACCAGAACAGCATCAAATTCGCGGAGAACAGCCGGTCGGAAAGAGGCCGGAAAGTGGTCGCGTCGGCGCCCACCCCACCGAATACTACCCCCTCGCACGTCTAGCTTACCTTTTTTTTATTTTATATATTTTAATTCCCAAAACTGGAATCTTGGAGAGGATTCCCGGAAGAGATTCAATCTCTTGTTGAAACACTCGTATATTATTATATTAGTATCGGCAATACCATGAATCTTTTTTTCTAAGATCCGTTTATGATACTAGTACAGGTATTATCTGGGTCACATTTAACTAATTATATGTATTTTTTATATTTTTAGTATGGGAATGTAAGAAGCTACGACCTGGAGAACCGGGTCAGATCCGGAATCCACTCTACTAAACAGGAATCTTACTGACTACCACAGTGTTCATCTAACGGGGCCAATCAAATTGCAACACTTATGTATTTTAAGTTTTAACCAGTGTTTAAAAAACCCAACCGAACCGGTTGGCCTAACCCAATTGAACCAGAATTGGAGGTTAATTAGTTCGGTTCTTATTCACTCAGCCCGGTTCACGGTAATATTTTTACCTTCTCTTATGGAAATATTAAATATATGTAAAATACGGTGTATAATATTCAATGGTTCAACATGGTCCAATCGGGTTCAACCAAAACTGAACATACTGCCGGTTGGATGGCCGGTTCGGTTTTTAAAACAATATTGGTTTTAACTCGAGTTTAGTATTTTGAGTAATGTTTTAAAATGAACCGGCCATTCAACCGGTAGTATGAATATACGTATTTACGTTGGCTAACGTCTCCTTAGTCCCACACTGACCAAATACAAACTATCTTTTATGTTTATAAGCTCCGTTGCATGCATCCTCCATCGCCGAGTTCAGTTGCGTGAGCTTGTAACCCGAGTGGGGGCATTAATGTGGAGTGGATGGGTCGTTGGGTTCGCTGGGTTTGGGTTGGTTTGCATTATGTGACTCGCCCGTTCCAAACCGTGTAGTTGTGCCTGGTGACCGGGGCGAAGGCCCCAGGTGACTCGGTTCCTAAATCGGAGGGCACCGCGTGAGGCTGGTTTCACAGAGCAGCGACTACCTCCAGCTACCGGTAGTGGAAGGACAACGAGTTCAAGTGACTCGACCCTCTGTCCCCCTGAGTTCCCAACTTACCTAAACTGCCACTTTTTTCTTTTTAAAAACCGAACCGGCTGGTCCGACCAGTTGAACCAGCAGGAAACTGAGCTGATGGCTGGTGATCGCCATGGTCCTTGTGCGGTCCCTCGAGGCTCGAGGTGAGAGACTATAGCTCTGGTGAAAATCGTTTTGGCTACTTTCTCATGGTAACAGTTGTTCCAATGGTGGAAGCCATGCATGGTGGCGATGGTTCTGATAGTGAGGCTGCTGGTCTGTCCATTTAAAACAAGAGTTTGAACGCGCGCCCCGTATTGTACCTTGTGCTGAAGAGCCAAGAGGGAAAGATGCTGTAAAATGAATTGAGTTGGATTCAGTCTATTTACAGTTATTTAAGTTTTCCACTGAGTGAATTTGATTGATGAATCGGATGTAGTGCCGACACCAGGTGATCTGAATTCTCAACCCATTAATGGAAGCTAATAAGTCTAATGATTTCTTCATGAAATGTTTATATGATCTTCACATGAAGATAAATTAACACCCTTAAACCTACTTCATTAGCGAGATAGAATTAGAAGTACACAGAATTCAGAAAAGTGGGGCAAAATTAGAGATTCAATAAACTTACAAAGTGGAAACCCAGAATTTTTCACAGAAAAGAAGAAAAAGTTTGGAAACAGGAAATTTTCCCCAATTTTGAAAAGTGCTCCTGGAAGGCTTCGATGGCAATGTCGATGAGCTCCCGGTTGGGCAATGAGTCCCAGCGCACCCAGAAGCTCACGCCGTCATCGGGGGTTTCACGTAGTTCTTCGTCTCCTCCAGCATCAGGGATGGGTTCTTCATCGAACACAGAAGCATGTAAGCAAGGGCCTTCCTGTCTTTCTCAAGAACCCCGAACGAAATTCGTTCGAAGATTGCAGAGGGCAGGAGATTGAGCACATAGTCAAACAAGGAAGGAGCGGTGGCCACTGGCGCCACAGAAGAAGAAGAAGAAGCTACTGGAGAAGAGGATTTCATATCGATAATACTATGACCCAGTGACGTTTTCATCAAAAACATCTTGATCTGCAAAAGATGGGCATTTGCGTCTACAGATCCGGTTTAAGTAGGATGAGGATGCTTGATTCACAGATAGCACTATTGCTATTTATTTAAAAATTCCAAAGGCTTTGCAACAACAGTAGCTGCTATTTTCATCCTCATGTTCCAACAGATGTTCTTTGTCAGATGTGAGACCTGAAATGCACAAGCAAATGAATAAGAAACATAATATTGATGATAAATGGTGGAAAGAAAACACCGATAAATGTTATTTAGTTAAGGCGTTTACCATGTAGATGGTCCTCTAGCAGGCCCGAGGGAATGTACTTATTAACCACAAGCTTCTTCTTGTTCTTGGCACAATATCCAATGAAGCCGGTAACATTTTGGTGAAGAGAATAGGTGAGCATCCTCATTTCATCACTGAATGCCCGCTCGCTTTCTGGTCCATTATTGAATAGCTTGATGGCCACAACCTATTCTACCATAGAATCATCACTTAATTGACAACAAATGACTAGTTGGGTGCAAATTGATGAACAATTACGAAAGACACGTCAAAAGTTCTCCGAAATATAGCGGCAATAAAGTTAAACTCGTTGCAGTGTTTTAACAATTTAAGAGAATAATACATGAAGTTGTTATGATTCGTTGTTATTGCAAGGCATAAGAAAATATGTGGAAGTCTAACATTTCTCAGTAGAAAGAGCAGTAGTGGTATATAAGAGTATCTCAACTAAAAGATACTAAAATGCTTTTCTGGGTTTGAGATTGCTGAAACACATATAAATGGCAGGGTTTAATCTTCAAGCAGAGGAGACTAGAAAAATTGCACTTAGGGTGCACTTGGTTATGCTGTTTAGAGCATAAGTCAGATAAAAACATGCATGTGTGGTTGAACCTCTCTTTGGCAAACTCTTCCAAAGAATCTCAAAAGTCCTCTATGAAAGAGCATGGCCAAACACTGCACTTGAGATATTTATAAGTGGTAAAAGTACATTTCATCTGTTTAAAACAATGCATGAATATCCAAGTAACAAAGGAACAAGCATTGGTATATAATCCAAAAACAGAATAAGTATTGCTCCATCCAAACCGACCTGGTTAGTACTCTTTAATCTCCCTTTATAAACTTTACCATATTCTTCTTCACGGATCACACAACGGATGCTGAAGTTATCAGTTGCAGCAGCCAACTCACGAAATCTAAAAATTCGGGGAACAACATGCTTAGATCCATCCTCGTAGATAGCCTTCTTCACATTCAATGTGGGTCTCTCTCTGAAATCCTCTAAAAGCAGGAAAACAAAGTTATGGCAATTTTGAAAGCTAATTAGCTCATCATTGTAGTTAAACACAGATTCAGACATATTTGTAAAAAAACACTAGAATGAAGTGATTTCAGCGGATTAGAGAAAGGAAATACAGAAAGCGACGTTTTTCCCAAAAGAAGATGAACACAGAGTAATCCAAAAGCACAATTGCGACCCAATACTTCTTTCATAAAAAAAAAATCTTGATCAGCGAAACAAGACTGACTAAAACACTATTGTTCATAACAACTAGCAAATAAAGGGCATTTCATAGAACTCCCATTCCCCCCACCTCAATTAGAAAGACAAAAACCGAACGAAATCATCAGTAATTTAATAATACAGGTTTGGAAACAGAGGATCAGTATTTGGAAAACAAAATTCTGGGGAGTAAAGCGATGCGGGTAATCAGAACCACTCACCGCCGACTACGATCTCGGTCTCGGTCTGGTCCAACCAGTCTGGAGTTATCAAACCTTCGTAGAGTTCCCTAGCACTGGGGGATGGACTCAGAAAGGGCTCGGAAGAGCTCGGCGAGCAAAAGGAATGCTCCGATGACGTCCGGCAGCCTTGGTAGATCTCCGAGCTGCTCAACACCATCGGGACGGCACTCATGGCCGCGCAATTTTCCGGCAGACGAAAAGGGAGGCAAGGGAGTGAAGCGAAGTTGCTGCATTTCGCGGGAGATCAAAGGAGAGAGAGATTGGGAAAGGAAACATCCAAGAAGTGTCCGTTGACTGAGACTCTAGGAGTGGTCAAGCCTAAATTTTCATACTAATATTCTTCTAGAATCTTCTTATGATAATCAAATTTACAAAATATTTAAAAATATATTCATCATGTAAACAAATTGGTGTATTTGGATTTTTGTTTTATTATTAAGTTGTTTTTTTATGAAAGCTTATATGAATCTAAAGTAAATAAATTAAATTAAATTATAGAAATATTTCATGATTTTTTTGAGTTTTTTATATTTGTGTCGATGTGTAACATTGTGTTTTGCGTTACACGGTTGATAAGGGCCAAGACGTATAGTATTTAAAGAGTAACCCACGTTTAAGCACAACTAAACACGTTAAAATATAACAAATTTTATGTTCCAAATGATTAATACTATTATGGATGGACATAAGTAAAATAAGCACATTTCATATATTATTTGAAATTCTTAATTATATAATTGTATACACCAAAAAGTGGTTAGCTCAAATACGGTAAGTCCAAAACGCCCACCAGTCCATCAATCAGTCGTCATGGATAGGCTTCAATAGTTTTAAAATCATCACCCACAGCCCATCATCGGATCCAATCATCTTGTCGCGTCATCGACCATGTCATCATTCTAGTCAGCAACAACTTATTTAGCCATCACCACTCAGCAGTAAGTCATCTTGCATGCTACTTCAAGTTCAACGTTCAATGGAGGAAAAGGAGGAAAGTCAAGTCCTCTTCTCATCTCAACAGAAGTAGCAAAAAGGGGATCACGATGTCAAGAGGTACTCTCACGTTCAGAAGCTCTATCGAGCCGAATGAGTTCAGGCAACTCGCAGTTCGTCGAATTCACCAGTTCAACCGGAGCAACTCTACACGTTCACCGACAACGTTAACAAGTCGATACACGTAGAACACAAATACTTCCATCCGACCGACGAAACCATCATCGTCAGTGCATCCTCGCTCTGAAACTCAAATTTCGACGTTAACTCACCAGAAATCGAAACTTCATCAATTCATACGAAGATCGAATCAGAGGAAAACTAAGAAATTGTACTCACATTCTCTGACTTTCAAACACAAATTTTCTGTCGTAAATCGATTTATTCTCTCGGTCGCGCCTCTTCGCAGACCGGCGAATTTTCGGTGAAACAATAACAAATATGTTTAAGAAAATTTTACGAAAAACAAATTCTATTAATAACACTACTTTTTGCACATAGATACAAGGACAAACCCCCCAACTAGTGTACAACGAGGTGTACTTGGTGTTGCACAAGGTTAGAAAAAAACCCTTGCATACTCTTCCTCCAATACTAATTATTTGGAAAACACTATAACATTGAGCACCCTTTCAAGTAGTATGCAAAAACCACCTTAAAATGCAGACCCAGTAGTCACTACCTCGCCTGAGGGGCTTTCCCCCCTTTGGGAGGCAAACCAGGACGCTTATCTATCAGAATTTGAGAGGTGGATTGCAATGATCTCAGACAATCTTTCAGTTCATTGACAACATCGGTCATGGTAGGCCTCTTCCTTGAGTTGCCATGGGTACATTGCTCTGCAATCTTGGTAGCCTTCTTTATAGCCTTCTTTATAGCCTTGGATGTAGATTCAGCGCTGGAAGTTGCTTGCAATCCTGGCCCATAAGCTAAGCTCGTGGTGTCGTCCGGAGCATAGGAGCGATTCCATCTGAACAGCCTGACGTTTTGAGAAACAGAGGTTTCAATGACCCAAGGCACGTGATCGGTGATGAGATTCCAGAGGACAATGCCGAAGTCGTATACATCGCATTCCACGTTCAAATAGCGATTGATGATGAAGCTACACAGCCAAAAAGAGAAAAAGTTGAATGTGTTTGATCAGTGTCGTCTGAGAGGAAGCCATGACAGAGGCTAGCTGTAGAGAAAGGTGAATTCTGGAGCGACAACATACGAAGGTTCAAGATATGTGAGGCTGATAGCGGAAGAGGCAGGAAACTCCTCGTAGACAGCCTTGGAGAACCCACAATCTGCCAGTCTTGCATTCAGACTTTTGTCCAACATGATGTTTTCAATATTGACATTTCCATGAATTATAGGCGGATTGCAATCACAATGGAGATACTTCAAGGCTGAATAACAGAAATGCAGGTACTAAGTGTTATCAAAATACTGTATTAGAAAATCAAACCATCAGTGAAGAAGTGTTTCTCAAATAATTGGCAGTGGTGGATTGGATTGGTTCTTACTAACCTTGTGCAACATCAAGTGCAATTTGAAACCGTTGTACCCAAGTCAGGGGTTTGGCCTCCCCATGAATATCTGCAAAAAAATACTGACAGTAAATATATATATTTGGTTGCTTTGAATTTCATAAGATGTTTTAATTGGAAAACTTGTTTCCAACTGAAAAATCTAGGATCATACCATGGCTTCTTTCTAACAACTAGGTGTTTGTAACATATCATTTTCTACAATCCTTACAAATACAAGTCAATTTCTTCATAATTTGGTTGACGCATTCAAGAAAAATAAGCCTATGTATTTGTCAAATTGTACTTGCCCATAATTCAAAGGTAGCTCGAAAGTTGAGTAGATCTACGAGTAACCCAAATAAATCTGGTTCAGCAAATTTTCTCTTTAAAGCTTACACAGAAAACAAAACGAGGGCAGGGTTCTATTACAATTGCAACGACTAGATAATGTCAAATTCTATTTGAAAAGAAGCATCTACAAAAGAAGAAAAATGAAAACATATAGTACCAGAGAAACAGGATAGCAGCAATCTGATTAGCAGTCAACGCCCAGAAATAAAGAGAAAGAACAGACATGGCTGACAAGCACATTCAAAAGAATACTTAAGCTTAAGTGGCAGATGAAATTTTTTAAAGTGTATGAATTATGAATGAACAAGGTTCCCTTTCTGTAGCCAAAGGCCTTCATCTCACAACCAGCAAGTTTTCTACATTTATATGGCACAGACTCGCGCCCTTATCCTTGAAGCCAAGGCAGGACAAGAGGTAGGAGATAAAGAGAGAGGAACCGGGGAATTCTTCTCCATATGTGATCCCATTTGCAAATTCTAACAGTTTAAGGCTATACAACAAGACCCTGATGACAAATCAGTTAAAAGACACTTGTAATACCTGCAAGAGTGCGAAGCTTTCCGGGAGGCAGAAGTTCCATAACCACAGCATTTTTGTTCCCTTCAAAAGAGTACCCAATGACGCGAATCAGGTTTTCGTGCTCAATTCTCGTCAGCCGCTGAATCTGCAATTTGTACTGCAAAATGTTTCTACAAACTTAATTCAAACGATCATGTACAACTTATAAAGATTGTTCTTATTGTCTCCGAGCAGCTAAAAGGACAATCAGGAAAGCATAACCCGGATTAGATTGGTGGGGATGAGATTGGAGAGGAGATACCCGACTAAAAAGCTCAGTTTTGTAGCAGATTTCTTCAGAGAATACTTTCACCGAAACTTCAGTTTTATCGATAAGTTTTCCACGGTAAATAGTTCCAAACCCTCTTCCGCCAATTAACCCCTGGAAGCCATTAGTGATTCTTGCAATATCGGCACTCTCGAAGGAAGGTCCCTCGGCAGGCGCCGGCAGAAATCGAACTGAAACATGAACCAAATCGAAGAATAAGATCAAATGTTGAAACCAATGGGTATCTTTTTTTCTTGATGCAGAGGAACCCAATTTGTAATTTCATCGATCAATAATCAAGCAACCGAATACCGAAAGAAGAACTGACCTAAATCTTCCGACCGTGTAAAAACCGAATCCCGGGAAACTCTTGAGAATTCATTCCTGACATCGATTAAAGACGGAAAGTCGTCGTCTTCGTCATCTTCGGCGTCGGTAAACCGCAGGGAGCACTCCGACCAGTCGGGAGTCCGGCAGAGTCCTTCGTAAGCCTCTCTGGCACTGACAGATGGTCCTCCCAGGCTCGGGGCTGGAGGGCTCGCCGTGAAATTCGAACTTATTGAAGGCGTCCGGCAGCCTTCGTAGATCTCCGAGCCGATCAACCTCATCGCGACGACGGGAGGATTAACATCAAAAAAAAAAAAAAAGAAAAAAAGAAATGGGGTAGGTTGCCGCCTTGAAGTCAGACCTTTCTTTTATTGCAAAGTGGAATTGGCGGGAGTCAGACCTGTCATACTTCTGTCTTTTTATTCGCCGGAACTTTGATTTTTCCACTGTTTTCCGGTGGATGGTTTATACTTTATACCCAGTTTGCCTTCGAAGTTGTAAGCTATTGGGTTTCTACAAATAACCTCTCTTTCCTGTTGTATATTTGTTTTAAAAGCAGACCCCTTTCAGTTTCAGTGAGAGCATTTGCTGGGTTTTGAGAAGATGATGCTGAGTTTGAGAGTACTGAATCTCTCTGCATTATATTACTATTGCACGACTCTTTATGGACATCAATAATATTCCTTCCTTTGGGATTCATACTTGCAGTTGCAGGGACGACCTTTGTTCAAAGATAGACAAGGCGTTGGAACAAATATTGGGAGACGCCATGAAGACTTCAGTGTGAGTACCCAAAGAAGGGTTTTCATCAAAGCACTTGCTGTTATTAATTAGCCTCTCCACATGCATATCTCTGACTTCTATGAAGCTCTTGTTAGTTGTAGTAGTCTTTGGGAAGAAGGATTAATCATATATAGCTCTGTGAAGCGTTAAAGCATATGGGTGGAGCAAGACGGCGACGTACGGCGCCAGGCCTAACCATTTCAGTACGTAATTGAGTGCATGGCTTAATGTGCTAAGAATCGGTTGCAATAATTAACATCAGAAGAGAAAAAGAGGAAAAACATGGGTAGTTCTGTTCTGGATTTCGCAAAAAAGAGCCCGAGGAAAGAAGCAGAAATAAAAAAAACAACGTCTTTGAAGCAGAAAATCCATCCACAGTGCATGGAATTGCCGGGAGTTCTGAAGACCTTCATATCTCTATTCTTTTATTCTTATATTTATTATTTTATTCAAGTCCTGCCTGCGGTCGTGGGATAGTTGTGCAGTTGCCGACGTTCCATATCGCTCCCTGGCCATCGGAAAATATTGTTTAAACTTTAAACCGATCGGAAAATTATTGCTTCGCGACGAAGGACTAAAAGCATCGAAATCCACCCCCGACGCCTTCGGAGAGGGTTCGGAGTTGTCGGAGAGCTCGTCGGAGCCCAGCCTGAGTACTCCAAGCTCGAGTGTTACTTTCCGGCCGGCAACGTAGAATATTTAATGAGTTCATCACACGTGCTAGCGCATGATAACAGACTAACGAAGGTTAATTACAAGATAACACGAACAAAAAAAAAGTTAAATAATACATAAGTTTCATTACAAGAAGCCCGAGACGTACTCTAACAAGGCATCCGGCAGCCACTTATCGCCGTCAATGAAGGAGGCGACGGTGAAGTGAGAAAGAAGAGAAAGATGAGAGAGAAAGAAGAGAAAGATGAGAGAGAAAGAAGAGAAAGATGAGAGAGAAAGAAGAGAAAGATGAGAGAGAAAGAAGAGAAAGATGAGAGAGAAAGAAGAGAGAGAAAGAAGAGAAAGATGAGAGAGAAAGAAGAGAGAGAAAGAAGAGAAAGAAGAGAAAGATGAGAGAGAAAGAAGAGAGAGAAAGAAGAGAAAGATGAGAGAGAAAGAAGAGAGAGAAAGAAGAGAAAGATGAGAGAGAAAGAAGAGAGAGAAAGAAGAGAAAGATGAGAGAGAAAGAAGAGAAAGATGAGAGAGAAAGAAGAGAGAGAAAGAAGAGAAAGATGAGAGAGAAAGAAGAGAGAGAAAGAAGAGAAAGATGAGAGAGAAAGAAGAGAGAGAAAGAAGAGAAAGAAGAGAAAGAAGAGAAAGAAGAGAAAGAAGAGAAAGAAGAGAAAGAAGAGAAAGAAGAGAAAGAAGAGAAAGAAGAGAAAGATGAGAGAGAAAGAAGAGAAAGAAGAGAAAGATGAGAGAGAAAGAAGAGAAAGATGAGAGAGAAAGAAGAGAAAGATGAGAGAGAAAGAAGAGAAAGATGAGAGAGAAAGAAGAGAAAGATGTGAGAGAAAGAAGAGAAAGATGAGAGAGAAAGATGAGAGAGAAAGAAGAGAAAGATGAGAGAGAAAGAAGAGAAAGATGAGAGAGAAAGAAGAGAAAGATGAGAGAAAGAAGAGAAAGATGAGAGAGAAAGAAGAGAAAGATGAGAGTGAAAGAAGAGAAAGACGAGAGAGAAAGAAGAGAAAGATGAGAGAGAAAGAAGAGAAAGATGAGAGAGAAAAAAGAGAAAGATGAGAGTGAAAAAAGAGAAAGATGAGAGAGAAAGAAGAGGAAGATGAGAGAGAGAGAAGAGAAAGATGAGACAGAAGTTTAAATTTTTTAAAATTTATTAAAGTAGAATAAATTTTATAAATTTATTTTTTACATATTTTTATATTTTAAAATATAAAATTAAACCAATCATTCTAAATTTAAATTTTAGAAAAAAAATTTTAAAAAATAATACTGTCAATGATTCTATTCATTTTAATAATTTTTTAATAAAACCCATTATATTTGTTATAATTTTGTTACCTTTGTTTGGCTTTATTTGGTTTAAAGCCCAATAATATCGAAAAATTTATTGAGTTATGTCTTCATTGGATATGTGTTAAGTTAATGGGTACCGAAAGAAGAACTGACCTAAATCTTCCGACCGTGGAGAAAACGAATCACGGGAAACTCTCGGGAATTCATTCCTGACATCGATTAAAGACGGAAAGTCGTCGTCTTCGTCATCTTCGGCGTCGGTAAACCGCAGGGAGCACTCCGACCAGTCGGGAGTCCGGCAGAGTCCTTCGTAAGCCTCTCTGGCACTGACGGATGGTCCTCCCAGGCTCGGGGCTGGAGGGCTTGCAGTGAAATTCGAACTTATTGAAGGCGTCCGGCAGCCTTCGTAGATCTCCGAGCCGATCAACCTCATCGCGACGACGGGAGGATTAACATCGGAAAAAAGGAAAAAATAAAAAATGGGTTTGGTTCAGTTCTGGATTAATTTAGCAAAGAGAAGTCCGAGGAAAGAGTCAGAAAGAAAAACCGCGTCATCGTCTCTTCGAAGCGAAGCACGCCCAGAAGTCAGACCTTTCTTTTAATGCTAAGTGGAATTGGCGGGAGTCAGAGACTCAGACCCGTCATATTTCTGTTCTTTTATTCGCCGGAACTTCGATTTTTTTACTGTTTTCCGGTGGACGGTTCATGCCCAGTTCATCTTCTTCTAGTTTGCGAGCTACTGGGTTTGTAGGAATGCTCTGTTACCTGCTGTTTGTTTTAAAAGCAGAGTATTTTTGGGTTTTTCAGCAGAACAGAACAAGACAGAAGATGATGGTTTTAATGAGAGCATTTACTGGGTTTTGAGAAAACGTTGGTTTTAATGAGAGCACTTGCCGGGTGTTGAGAAGATGATGGTTTCAATGAGAGCATTTGCTGGGTTTTGAGAGGATGATGCTCAGTTTGGGAGTGCTGAATCTCTCTGCATTATATTATTATGGCATGACTCTTTATGAACATAATATTCCTTTTGGGATACATATATATATACCAGCAGGCACGACCTTTGTTCAAAGATCAGAGAATATCGTTGTAACAAATATTGGCAGATCGATCCCATTGTTCAGTGGTGTCAGTACCCAAAGAAGGGCTTTCATCAAAGCACTAGCTGTTATTAATAAGCCTCTCCACATGCATATCTCTGACTTTAATGAAGCTCTTGCAGTTGTAGTCCTCTTTGGGAGGAAGGAACCTCTGTGAAGCATTAAAGCATACGGTGGAGCAAGACGGGGTCGTTGTGCAGTTGCCGACGTTTCATCGGCGCCGGCCCGGTCATCGGAAAACAAGAAATATTAACCATTGCGGGACGTAAAATGATGTTCTGGAAAGGAACTAAGCCACAAGACAGAAACTGAAGAACCATTAAATTATTTAGGTACCAATTACCCTCTGCTTACTAATAATTTGATCAATATTCCTGCAATGTCTGTCCCTCGGAAGAGTAGGAAGAGACATTGTGCTGCTGCAGCGCTTTGTAATAGTAGAAGAGGGCCAAGGATACGAGAATGGCTAAGAGAGCCAAGGATACGAGAATGGCTAAGAGGGCCAAGGATACGAGAATGGCTAAGATGGCCAAGGATACAAGCAATATATAATCGCATCGATTAAAGACGTAAAGTCACATAGTTGCAGGCACGACCTTAATTTGTTCAAAGATCAGAGAAGGTCAGTGTAACAAATATTGGCAGATATATCGATCCCATGGTTGAGTAGTGTGAGTACCCAAAGAAGGGTTTTCATCGAAGCGCTTGAGGTTATATATTACCCTCTCCACACGCATATCTCTGTCATCTATGAAGCTCTTGTCAGTTGTAGTAGTCTTTGGGAGGAAGGAACCTCTGTGAAGCATGCATTAAAGCATATGGGTGGAGCAAAACGGCCACTACGATTGGGTTGGGGTTAACACGTACGACCGGAATTTAGTGCAGCGACGGTGAGTCGCTTCAGTCACGGCCATACGCTCGCAGCTCTCGACCTCTCCAAGACCGCAATCGGGACCGGGGACTGTACAATTGTCCGGTCCCGATAGTCTCCGGGTCGGCCGCTCCGTGTCGGCTCTTGGGAATTCATTCCTCGCATCGGCCAATTGGCATCGATTAAAGAAGGAAAGTCATCTCCATCTTCGTCATCTCAGGTGCCGGTAAACCGCAGGGAGCACTCCGATCGACCAGTCGGGAGTCCGGCAGAGATTTTCGTATATAAGCCTCTCTGACGCCACTATGAGATGGTGCTCCCAAGCTTGGGACTGGTGGAGGGCTCGCCGTGAAATTCGAACTTGTTGAAGTCGTCCGGCTGCCTTCGTAGATCTCCGAGTCGATAAACCTCATCGCGACGACGGGAGGACTAACACCGACAAAAAGGGGAAAAAAAAAAAAAAAAAGGATACGTTCAGTTCTGGATTTGTCAAAGAGAAGACCCAAGTCAGAATTCAGATAGAAAAGCCATTGCTGCAATGATATGGCAGCTATGGTTAAAGGAACTCAAGGGTATTCAACAATCAGTGTAGCTCACTAGGGAGGGTCATTGAGAAGGTAATCCACAATACACTCTTGTGGGTAGGTGCCTCTCAAAAGTTACCTCCCCTCCCCAGCCTAGTGATCCGTAAGCATTGGAAAAAGATTATATACTTCAGCACTCACAAGAAACCTCAACTAGAAGAATGGAAACCTCCCCCAGCAGGACATGTAAAATTAAATTTTGATGGTTCTTCATTTGGGAATCCATGGCAAGCAGACATAGGAGGTGCTGTTAGAGATAGTGGGGGACATTGTATTTTGTATACTCAGGACCAGCTGGTTGCTGCTCCTCTAATGAAGCGGAGGCCCAAGCTATGTTAACTGGAGTGAAGCTCTTAAGAGAGCGGCCGGTGTATGTAAAAGGAGACTCCAAATTGGTAATTAAATGGGCAAAAGCAGGAAAGCCACCTTGGAAACTAAAGCCTATTTTTGATGAGCTTAAACTGGTCACGGCATAATGGAATATTATTTGGAACAATATACTTAGATCTGGCTGATTCCCTTGACAAAAAAAGGTGTCCATAGCAGGGCCTGGCCTTTGTAATCTATGTATCTCATTGTAAACTATTTGTTTTTTAAAGAAATAAAATCGCTATTTATCAAAAAAGAATTCAGATAGAAAAAATGCGTTTTGGAAAGGCGCTCAGAACCTGTCGTGGGGTAGTTGTGCAGTTGCCGACGTTCCATCGCTGCCAGGCCATCGGATGAAGGACTTGTTTGTGTCGCGATGAAGGACTTGTTTGTGGCGTTGGGCAGCGTCGGGATCTACCCCGGACGCCGTCGGAGAGGTTTCGGAGAGTTCGTCGGAGCCCAGCTTGATTAATCCAAGCTCGAGCGCTTCTTTCCGGCGAGTAGAATTTTTTTTTTATAATTTTTTTATCGGCATATTTAATGAGTTCATGACACGAGCTAGCGCCACGATAATAAATTAATAACGTTAACAAGCGTAATTAAGATGGAACATTTGTCACTATATAATATGTACATATGAACGGAGATTAATTACAAGATAACACGAAAAAAGTTAAATACATAATTTTCATAATTACAAAAAACCCGAGACGTACTCCAATGAGGCATCCGGCAGCCACTTGTCGCCGTCAATGAAGGAAGCCACGGTGAACTGAGCAGCCTCGGCCGTGGTCATATTCCTCCTTCCCGGCTCCACCCCCGGTCCTCCGTTGTTGTACTCTCCCAAGTACAACGTCTTCGGTGGAAGAGACGACGACTCCGGGAGCCACCCGGCCGTCGGACTCAGGAGATAGCTCTCCATGAAGACGATCCGGGAATATGCACCCCCGGGTCGACCGAGGAAGACTCGAGAACCGGGTGCCGCTGCGACGGAGCACCCGTGGAAGACGAACCCCCCATCGAAAATGGGTGTCGATCCTTGTTGGAAGGCGATGGCACCCAGGCCGGCGAAGGGCTTCTCGGCGTACACGGCGCTTTTCTGGAAAACGGCGGCGGCAGTTCCCCAGACCACATCTACGGCGCCGTAGATGTTGCTGTTCGAGTAGAACTGGGAACCGCGCCCGGCTTTGACTACGCCACTGTAGCCTTTGAAGCTACAGTGGAGGAACGCAGTCTTATCGGCGTCGTTGGCGAGCGCCACCGTGTAGCCCGTGCCAGGGACGCCGGTGTTCTCGAAGCTTACGTCCCTTGCGACAAAGCCGTCTCCCTTGATATCTGTAACACAAAATATATATATATATATATATATATATATATATATATATATATATATATATATATATATATGCATGTTAAAACAAAAAACACTCAATAAAAACGAAAGAAATGTCGTAAGGTTTATGACTCACCGAGAGTGGCCATGTCTTCCGAGCTGCTGCTGTTGAAGGAAATGACGGTGACGCCAATTCCTGACCCGAGGAAAGCCAACCGGATCTTCCCCGTCGGAACCTGAACTCGTTCGTGGTACACTCCGGGTCTAATGGCGATCCCGAAGTACTTGCCGGAGTGGGATGGAGCAGCGGCGACAGCGGCGGAGATAGTCGTGAAATCTCCGGACCCGTCGAGCGCCACCACGACGGATGGATGGATTTTGGGACCCGGATATAATCTGGGCCTCAACACTGTTAATGTCAGTGTTAAGACAACTACGTTGACCACGATGGTGATGGCGGCGATGGTTATACCAACGTTATGAATGGTTTCCCGAGACATATTGGTGATCGAAGGCATTTTAACGAGAGGGATATGTATAGAAGAGAGTTGCCGGCGATAATGAAGAGAGAGAGAGAGGAGAGAGACAGAGAGCGAGAGGCCGGAGAAATATTGGTGGTCGATGAGACGAGGACGAGGCAGAGAGCCAGGAGAAATGGTCGACCGAAAGGATAACAGAGGGCTATAGGCTATATATGTAAGAGATCTGTAGTTGCAGGCGGAGGAAGAAGAGAGATCAGAGAGTCAGGAGAAGAAGACTGACGTACGACGACCGGAAGGAGAAGAGAGGTCACTGGCTTGGTCGTGAAGTGTAAGAGGAGAAAAGAATGTGTGGAATTTATAGACTCCGGACGTATCTTCGTAATGAAAATTATGTTTATTTGGTTTCTATTTTAGATTAGGGTTTAAAACCGCCAGGCAGCATATGCAATATTGTCCGGTGTTTGTTTCATTGGGTGCGTCACATGGCTAGGAGTATACGAGAAGCTGCAACACACAAAAGGCCTTTGAAGAAGGTTAAAATGGGAACAAGAAATTACATAACCCAAATTCAGACATCTGCAGGGAACAAATCATTTATGCAATTGGAACGTAAAGAGTAACATTTACGTCTTGAGCTCTTTATCAGGTACAATTAATGTACTAATGAAATGAGGACCTGAACCGGGCATAAAACATCCCACCATTCACCCAAAAATAACATTTATGCCCCATTCACATGCGCCCCTCGTGCAGCTGCGAACAGCTATTGGTTGTGCGCACCACCGATGCGCAGGCACAAGGTTAGAATTTTAAAAACTCTATAAAAGTAACACATCAGCACACGTGTGGCAGCCAACAAGGCGACACTATATACCTCACCGTCCTATCAGAAGCCAACAGGCAGGAGTGATGAGACACCAAAGGCTAACTAAGTCTGCTGATACGACGATCTGGGTGAAGCTTGGATTTAGCCATCCACACATGAGAAAATCAAAGCCCAAGAAATGGCCCTACCTCGTGGCAATCCTTCATCAAAGGAAATTAAAATTTACAAAGGTAAAAGCTATATATTATGATAAAAAAAAATGTAATAATTAAAATAGGGCCCCAAAAAAAAATATAAAATTCCCCAAAATTAAAAAAAAAATTTAAAAAAATTATCTTTGAATTGGTATGAAGTAAGATATATAAAAATGTATGAATTAAAAATTAAATTTATACTTGCAATGGACCGGTGTATGATTTTTTTCATTTTAAAAAGCCAAATTAAAACCGAAAATAATATTTATTGTAAATAAAAACTATTAACTCAAGTGTATAATTTTTTATGATAAATTTAGAGTTATGCGTGTTAAACGCAATTTTTTATGATCGAGCAATTAATATTGGTATGAGTGGTGTTCTGATGAATTTTAAACTATAATTAAATTGCATATTTTTTTAAAAAAATACTATTTATATTTTTATGGTATTATGATATTTTATGTGTATAACCATATTCTCGATGATATATATATATATATCGTGTTTTATATAACTATGACTCGCTAGAGATCAAGAAATAATCAACATAATTTATTTTATTCGCTTGACCTGCATTACAATATATGGCAAGATCATTCTCAAGCAATACACCTCGTATTACAGATCATTAATTTCGCCCAAGCAAGTGAATCAAATCGAGGGCGACGACGCCATACTTTCTCATGAGCTCGTTCGTCCGCCCGATTTCATTCACCGGATACGGCGGGCGCTGGAAACGGCGGTCGCACTCGTCCAACGGCCCAAAGATGGAAGACATGTCAATGGCGGCCAGTCTCTTGCTGCCATTGTTGAAATCTCTGAGCGCATTTTCGGTCCCGCCCACGGGTCCGACGTCGTACCGGTCGACGCAGTAGTTCAAGATGTTCTTCGTCAACGGGTCCGTCGTCTTCTTCTCCACGTCCGAGACGTATCTCATCCCTTCTTTTGCTTTCTCGTTGCTGATAAGGATGGCGAGGAAGGCGAGTTCGCCGGGGTTTTTCATGTCCCAGCTCCTGGGGTCGGACGATAAGACGGAGATGCAGAAGTCCGGGTTCGTGGCTTGCTGGCACGAGTCTCGAATCACTTGCCGTACCGGGCCTTGTGCTGCCACAGTATAGACATGGAAGGCTAAGATGGCGGCCGAGGATATTACGAGCAGTACGAGTCGCCGCCTGGTAATCTCCATTATGGATGGTGGCCGATTCTTCACGGTATAAAAGAGAGTAAGGGTCTGATTCAAATTATATACTCGCTCTCTCCCTCTCTCTACTTAATTTCTTTTTGTAATCTTAGCTGTATTGTAATTGATAGTTGCCTTTCATTCAAAATTTCGAAGACTTAACAGCTAGAGATTCCAGGAGATCAACGGAAAAAGTTATGTAGGGAGTTACAGACTTAATTAAGATATGGGTGTCAAGTCCGTCGATCAAATGAAGGTGAAAGTCATGGTCTTATAATTACTACTCAAATCAGGACCTGACTCAACTCACCAATTTCGGAACTAATTTGTTCTAAAACCGGAATGGACCAGACAGTGTCACCCTGAACCAGAACCGGAGGTGAGTTCGTTTCTTATTGCCTCAGTCCGGTTCACTTAATTAGGCACAAGTAAATCATTTCTTTTTAATAGTTACTGTTTCACCAAAAATCCGCCGGTCCGCGACCGAGAGAGTATTAATTCAGAATAATTTGTGTTTACAATGTGGTGTGAATGTCAGAAAATTGGGAGTACAATATCCTATGCTTCATTTGATTCAATCTGCGTGTGAATTTGGTGAAGTATAAAGCTTTTGCGAACGAACGTCGAACTCGAGTTGCAGGAACGAGTGTGCACGAACTGTTGTGGCTTTGGTCGGTCAGACGGAGGTATTTGTGCTCCGCGTGTATCGACTTGTGACGTTGCCGGCGATCGTGTGTCTTTTGTGCACTCCAAGTGTCTGTCAATTTGTCCATGTGACAGACTGACTACTTTTCGTGCGTATTTAACCTCGAAAGCACGCTTGGCTCTGTCGTCATATGCAGAGACTTGATCTGGGTCGCATCCGGCTCGGTCGCCGGGTGCTGCGATTCCATTTTGGTCGCGCTCGGGGGGAAAGGAGGAGAGGGGGGAAGTGGCGGAGGCGGAGGCGGTGGGAGAGGCGGAGGGGGAGGCGGACGGGGAGGCGGAAGGGGGGCGGAGGTCGGGGAGGGTGGCTGAGGTAGGGGAGGGTGGCTGAGGTAGGGGAGGAAGGAGGGGAGAGGCTGGGGGAAATTCCCATTCCCCCGCTGAGATGTGGACCCTCTCGGAGCCAAGCGCTCGGGCGTAGCAAATTTTAGCTCTATTTGTGTATAACCATATTCTGGATGATATATATATCGTGTGTTATATAACTATGACTCGCTAGAGATCAAGAAATAATCAACATAATTTATTTTATTCGCTTGACCTGCATTACAATATATGTCAAGATCATTCTCAAGCAATACACCTCGTATTACAGATCATTAATTTCGCTCAACCAAGTGAATCAAATCGAGGGCGACGACGCCATACTTTCTCATGAGCTCGTTCGTCCGCCCGATTTCATTCACCGGATACGGCGGGCGCTGGAAACGGCGGTCGCACTCGTCCAACGGCCCAAAGATGGAAGACATGTCAATGGCGGCCAGTCTCTTGCTGCCATTGTTGAAATCTTCGATCGCATTTTCGGTCCCACCCACGGGTCCGACGTCGTACCGGTCGACGCAGTAGTTCAAGATGTTCTTCGTCAACGGGTCCGTCGTCTTCTTCTCCACGTCCGAGACGTATCTCATCCCTTCCTTTGCTTTCTCGTTGCTGATAAGGATGGCGAGGAAGGCGAGCTGGCCGGGGTATTTCCGGCCCTGGCTCCTGGGGTCGGAGGATAAGACGGAGATGCAGAAATCCGGGTTCGTGGCTTGCTGGCACGAGTCTCGAATCAGTTGCCGTACCGGGCCTTGTGCTGCCACAGTATAGACATGGATGACAAAGATGGCGGCCAAGGATATTACGAGAAGAAGGAGTCGCCGGCGGATAATCTCCATTATCACGGCCGATTCGATCTTCATGGAATGAAAAGAGAAGAAGGCTCTGATTGAAAATATATACTCGCTCTCCCCCTCTCTGTACTTAATTTCTTTTGGTAAGCTTACCTGTATTGTCATTAAAGGTTGCCTTTCATTCCAAATTTCAAAGAATTAATAGACAGAGATTCCCGGAGTAATTACCCGCTTTCCTGAATCGACCTGCGAATTGCGATAGGGCTTGCTTTCCAAAGCTCAAACCCGATCCCCGGGTTGGATTTGGAATCCAAACCCGGGATTTTCCAAGCCAAATTCCGTTTGCTTTCTCATTATTTAAGTTATATGTACTATATCGGCCTATACGCGAGTAACTTTGTACCGGTCGACCCAAATTCTGATACAGGCTACCATGTACTATATAGGCTACTAAGTGCCCAGATTAGAGTTTTTATCCGGTGCCCCCAACTTGCAAATTGTGACACCTGAAGTGAACAAGTGTGGATTATATATATGTATGTATGACTCTTCAAGTAAGTATTTTATGTAGATCGTTAAAATAATCAACAGAAATATTTTATTTGCTTGACATGCATGGAGGAAGAACGTAACACCTCCTATTACATTACAGATCATTAATTTCCTCCTCCGGCCAAGTGAACAAGATCGAGTGCGACGAAGCAGTACTTTTGCACGAGCTCGTTTATCTCCCCGATTGCATTCGCCGGATACGGAGGGTAGTCGAAAGCCCTGTTGCAGTCATCCATCGGCGGGAAGACGGACGAGAGAGAAAGAGCGGCCAGTCTCTTGTCGCCATCGTTGAACTCGCTATCGTTGAACTCTTTTAACGCCGATTCGGTCCCGCCCACGGGTCCGAGCTCGTACTGTTCGAGGCAGTAATTCAATGTCTTCTTCACTAACGGGTCCGTCGTCTTCTTCTCCGCGTCCGAGACATGGTTCCTGCCTTCCTTTGCTTTCTCGTAGCTGATAACGATGGCGAGGTATGCGAGTTGGCCGGGGTATTTCCGGCCCACGCTCCTGTCGTCAGAGGATAGGACGGAGACGCAGAAATCTGGGTACGTCGTTTGCTTGCATGTGTCTCGAATCACTTGAGATACTACCCGGCTTTGTGCTGAGATGGCGATCGAGGATATGAGCAGCAGTGCGAGCAGTCGCCGGATAATCTCCATTATCGATCACGGCCGATTCGATCTTCACGGAATTAAAAGAGAAGAAGGCTCCGATTCAAAATATATACTCGCTTTTCTCCCTCCCTCTCTCTCTCTCTCTCTCTCTCTACTTAATTTCTTTTGGTAAGCTTAGCTCAGTTAGCTGTATTGTCATTAAAGGTTGCCTTTCATTCCAAATTTACGAGGACTCAATAGACACAGATTCCCAGAGATCAGCAAAAATAATTTAAGTAGGGTGTTATATACTTTAATTAAGTCCATCGATCAAATATTGAAAGGTCAAAGATATGGTCACAAACTTTATGGGACTCGGGTCGGCCCGACTAGGATCGGATTATGTTTATTTAATTATCTTCAATTTGGTATGGATAATATTCGGCTCGAGCTTGTTAATAACGAGCCTGATCCGAATTCGAACATAAGGAAAAGTTCATTTAGTTGCACGAGTTAAATTTGACTCGTCAGCTCACAGTGGCAGAGATCGTCGCTGATCAGAAGTCGTTGGACCTTTCGTATAATTAATTACATCTCTTCTATTCTTTTAATATTCGTTATGATCAGTTGAATCAGAAAATCCATCCACAGTGCATGGAATTGGCGAGAGTCTGTCTGAAGACCTTCATATTTTTATTCTTTTATTCTTATATTTATTACTTTATTCGAGTCCTGCCCGCGGTCTTGGGATAGTTGTGCAGTCGCCGACGGTCCATATATATATATATAGCCATCGGAAAATTATTGCGTCGCGATGAAGGACTTGTTTGCGCCGTTGGGCGCCGTCGGAGAGGGTTCTGTTCTGACTTCTTCTCGAAGAGCTCGTCGGAGCCCAGCCCGAGTCCAAGCTCGAGTGCTACTTTCCGGCCACGTAGAATATTAGTTCATCACATAAGTTAGGCCATGATAATAAATTAATTACGTTAACAAGCGTAATTAAGATTTAAGTCAAGATGGAAAAATTGTCATTAAATATATATTTAACACGAAAAAAAATTAAATACGTAACTTTCATAATTACAAGAAGCCCTAGACGTACTCCAATGAGGTATCCGGCAGCCACTTGTCGCCGTCAATGAAGGAAGCCACGGTGAACTGAGCCGCCTCCGCCGTGGTCATATTCCTCTTTCCCGGCTCCACTCCCGGTCCTCCATTCTTGTACCCTCCCAAGTACAATGTCTTCGGTGGGAGAGACGCCGACTCCGGGAGCCACCCGGCCGTCGGACTGAGGAGATAGCTCTCCATGACGACGACCAGGGAATAGGCTCCCCCGGGTCGACCCAGGAAGACTTGGGAGCCGGGTGCGGCTGCGACGGAGCACCCGTGAAAGACGAACCCGCCATTGAAAATGGGTGCCGATCTTTGCTGGAAGGCGACGGCACCCATGCCGGAGAAGGGCTTCTCAACGTGCACGGCGCATTTCTGGAAAACGGCGGCAGCGGTTCCCCAGACGACATCTACGGCGCCGTAGATGTTGCTGTTCCCGTAGAACTGGGAACCGCGGCCGGCTTTCACGACACCACTGTAGCCTTTGAAGCTACAGTGGAAGAACGCCGTCTTCTTCGCCTCATTGGTGAGCGCCATCGTGTAGCCCGTGGCGGGGTCGCCGGTGTTCTCGAAGCTCGTGTCCTTCGCCACAAAGCCGTCTCCATCGATATCTGTAACGCAAACGCTCGTGTTGATTAAAAAAGAGAAATAAAGATAGAAATTTTAAAAAAAATGTTGTAGGGTTCATGAGTACTTACGGAGGGCGGCCGTGGCTTCGGAGGAGTACTGTGGCCAGCTCCGGTTGGAGTAAATGATGGTGACGCCAATTCCTGACCCGAGGAAGGCCAAACGGGTCTTCTCCGCCGGAATCCGAACCTGCTCGTGGTACACTCCAGGTCTAATGACGAACCCGAAGTACTTGTGAGAGTGGGAAGGAGCGGCGGCGACGGCGGCGGAGACAGTCGTGAAATCTCCGGACCCGTCGAGCGCCACTACGACGGATGGACGGATTTTGGGACCCGGATATAATCTGGGCCTCAACACTGTTAATGTCAGTGTTAAGACAACTACGTTGACCACGATGGTGATGGCCGCGATGACTATACCAACGTTATGAATGGTTTCTCGAGAAATATTGGTGATCGAAGGCATTTTAACTAGGGATACATAAGAGAGTCGCCGGCTGGAGGAGAAAGAAGAGCGAGAGAGACCGGAGAAGTGAGAGAGGCCGCCGGAGAAAGAAGAGAGATCAGAGGCCGGAACGGGAAAGCGAAAGAGAGGTATGGTATATAGCGAAGTGCAGAGGATAAACAAAAGGATGGATTTTATAACCTCCGGACGTATCTCGGTATTCATATTAGGTTTATTTGGTTTCTATTTTTGATTAACCACCTGCATGCAAAATGTCAGGGGTTTGATCCTTTGGGTGGGTCACATGCATGGCAAACGAGTACTGTCCTGGAAGCTGCAAATGAAATGTTTTTGATCGGAAGATGAAATGGGAAACTTGGAAACGGCTAAGTGATCATGCATGAAATTATACAACCCAATTAAGCCATCTGCTGCTCTGCAGAAACAAATCATTTATATATATGCACTATAGGAACCGTAAAGAGTAACATTTAAGTCTGCTTACTTTACCAGTTCTCATTAATGTACTAATTAATTAAATTATTATCTCTGGTTCTTCCGCCGTAAGGTTCATTTGATACCATGTTTAGATTTTAATGAAATGTTTAGCATTTATTAGAAGGTTAAGAATAAATTAATTACTGGATGATAAGGCTGGGCATCGGGTTGGGTTATTCGGGTAACCCAACTCCTCCCGACACAAAAAAATGGGTTTGGAGTCCCAAATTTATTCTTAGGTCGGGTTTGGGTTTGGAAATATAAATATGAAGGTGGGCATGCATGGGTGTGGTCAGGTTTGGGTTTCTAAAAAAATCCAAAGCTGATAGAGAGCTAAACATAAGGGTGAGCATCGAGTTAGTTTTGAAAGGGAGCGAAAATACTGGGTTTGGCTTCTCAAATTTAACCTGTAATTCGGGTTTGGGTTCGGGTTTGGGAATACAAACCAGATCGCGCACGGATGGGTCATGTTTGAGTTTACCTAAACTGGACCCATGGGTTATTTATTTATTTATTTATTTTATTGAGTTATTAAAAAAATAGTATAAATACTAAAAAGTTGTACTTACTAAAAGCAGTTGGGGTTCTCAGCGCCCTCTCCCCCTAAAGGACCAAAACTAACGCGTGTTTCCCACTAGTTTAAAAAATTAAAAAATATTTTTAATTAATTATCTTTCATTATAGGATATATAAAATTGTATGTGTTTTGCCGAAAACCCGCCGGTCCGCGAAGGGGCGCGATTGAGAGAATATATCGATTATAACAGAATAATTTGTGTTTACAGTTGTGTGTGAATATCAGAAATTGCTAGTACAATCTCCTAGTCTTCCTCTGATTCGATCTCCGTTACAATTTTGGCGAAGTTGAAGCTCCTGGCGAAGACGTCGTCGAACTCGAGTTGCAGGAACGAGTGTGCACGAACATTTATGACTTTGGTTGGTCAAACGGAGGTATTTGTGCTCCGCGTGTGTCGACTTGTGACATTGTCGGTGATCGTGTAGAGCTGTTTCGGTCGAACTGTAGAGTAGCGACGGACTACGAGTAGCTTGGCTTTTTCTTTGGCTCGAAAGCGTTTCTGTGGGTAGAGGTTTCATCTCGATGAAGGATTTTTTAGACCTTCTTCTGAGAGCTCCTGTGCGTGAGAATACGCCAACAGAGTGTTTCTGGCTATTTGTAGCCAACTCTGTGCAGTGGTTGTAGATTTTCCTGTGAAAGGGGATCGTGATCCCCTTTCTACTGCCTTAGTTGGGAGAGGAGGAAGACCAGGAGTTTCCTCGGTTAATCGACCAGAGCTTGGTCGTTTAACAGTTGAGGAGGTTTCATAACGTGGCTGCTGACTGTTGCTGACGCGACGAATTCTACTTACGGGGGCGCCGACTGTATCGATGACGCGGCGGCAAGATGGGCTGCGCTGAGAGGCTTTTGAAATTCGACTGAGCCTACCCACGATCATTGTTTGATGGATCGGTGGATCTCTGGACTCATCGAAATTGGGCCGTTCACAAAAAACATGCAATAGACAGAGGAGTACATACAATTATGTTGTTTTGACCTAGGGGTGGTTTTACAATGTTTTCATAGCCTTTTTCACATTACAAAAATAGGGGTAACAACATAAACCATGTTCACTATAAATAAAAAAATTAATTCAATTCTATAAATATTTTATATAAATTTAGAGTTATATATGTAGGCATCGTAGGTCATTTTACAATAAATCCATTCGAGGATCCACCCAATAACCATTCGGAGGCCTAGTGCATATCCATTGCGGATCCTTCTAAGGTCTGCTCAGTCCATCAAACAGCCCATCTACGGGCCCGACACTCAGCCATGCCAAGTTTTTTGGCAGGCAAGCAAGTTTGAAGTCATGCCAGCTTCTCAAGTTGCTTGCGAGCCACCCAAGATGGAAGCCACGCTAGAGGATCATCGATCTAGTCCAGTTGATCCCTCAATTGCAGGAGAAGAAAAATGGAAAGTCACCCCTCCTCTTAAGGATCAAGAGAGGAAAAACATGGGATTTTCAAATCCTTCTCCCACCCCAACAGAAACAGAAAAAATTGATGGAGATCTTCTTTATGATGATCAAGCTCCATCAAACAAGCAAGTTAAACCAACTACAAATAGCCAGAAATTCTGGTTCGAAATTATCTTCACTCCAGAGAGTATTATCGAGCCAAAAGTTCACACTACCTTCAAACCGTTGGAGTTCACGCAGTTTATCGGAACATTACACGTTCCCCAGAAACATCACAAGTTGCAATACATGGGACACAAATACTCCCATCCATCGCCAATCGTGTACATTCAACCGGAGGCTCGAAATTGGTCGTGACTCATAGCAAGTAGTAACTTCACTAAATACCGACCTATGTTGCCAAAATAAAATGTTAGTCTTTAGTGAAAAACTATGTTACGAACATCTAAGTGACAAATTACCGCTAGCTGTTAACATAAAATATATAATAATACATTTTAGCCTTTTCCCTTAATTTGTTTCCGTATATACTTCCTTACCTGTGCAACGTATCATAGGTTTCGAACAATACATAATTATTATCTGGTTATTCCAGAGATTCCCGGAAGCAATTAAGGAGGATAATGTATTTATGTCACTGAGACACTGTGACATATTTATGTGTGTTATACAATATCGTAGGACATATATATCGTGGTATAATATAACTATAACTCGCTAGAGATCAAGAAATAATCAACATAATTTATTTTATTTGCTTGACATGCACAGAGGAAGAAATTAATTAAGAAGCAGCTCCTTATTATCAGATGATTAATTACTTTCCCCCAACAGAATGAAGCAACTCGAGTGCTAGGTAGCAATACTTTGTCACGAGCTCGTTCGTTGCCCCGATTGGATTCGCCGGATACGGCGGACGATTGAAAGCGCCGATGCACTCGTCCAATGGCCCAAAGACCGCAGAGAGATCAATGGCGGCCAGTCTCTTGTTGCCATTGTCGAATTCTTTTATCGCCGATTCGGTGCCGTCCACGGCTCCGATGTCGTACCGATCGAGGCAGTAATTCAAGATCTTCTTCACCAACGGGTCCGTCGTCTTCTTCTCCTCGTCCGCGACGTGGTTCCTGCCTTCCTTGGCTTTCTCGTAGCTGATAACGATGGCGAGGTAGGTGAGTTGGCCGGGGTATTTCCGGCCCAGGCTCCTGTCGTCGGAGGATAAGACGGAGACGCAGAAATCTGGGTGCGTCGCTTGCTGGCATGTGTCTCGAATCACTTGCGATACCACCCGGCTTTGTGCTGCCACAGTACTGGAGACATGGATGGCTAAGATGGCGACCGAGGATATGACCAGCAGTGCGAGCAGTCGCCGGATAATCTCCATTTTCGATCACGTCCGATTCGATCTTCACGGAATTAAAAGAGAAGAAGGCTCTGATTCAAAATATATACTCGCTTTTCTCCCTCCCTCTCTCTCTCTCTCTACTTAATTTCTTTTATTGTCATTAAATTAAGGACATTGCCTTTCATTCCACCCGGAAATCAGCAGAAAAATTAAAATTGAATTATAGACTTAATTGGTATATGGGTGTCATAGACTTAATTAAGAAGATGATTGTCATCCCCTTCTTATGGACGAGAATGCCCCAAATCAAAGATACATAGTCAGAATAGCTTTATATATATACACAACATGAGGGGGGAGCTTCAATATGGAGAAAGAGGGCCCTAAACCCTAAACCCTAAACCCTAAATAGTCCCTCTTATGAATTGCATAATTTAAAAATAAAAATAAAAAATATTATATGTATTATACTATTATGTACCTATAAATAAACAAGAGAAATAAAAAAGCCATTGTTTTTATTATATTTATTTTCATAAAACTATCCCTGACAAGCCACCAATTATTAAAACAAAACAAAAAGAATTGAAATATAACTTGTAATTATGAGAAAAATAAAAATAAAAAATCCCACAGTAGAAATTTGGCGGGAAGGGGGATTGCTTCAATCTTTTCTCCTCCAAGTCTTTTCTAATGAAATTAGGACTACTTGCAGACTCATAGTTTCAATCTAATTCGTTTACAGGCGTTAATAAAAAGACTTTCAGATTATTGCAAGGTGTCACTACTGTTAAAAAAAAAAAAAAAAAAAAAACAAGTTCGAAATTTAGTCCATCTTCAGGCCGCGGCCATGACGATTTTCTGGAAGATTTTCAGAGTAATTCTTCCCGACGTGAGCGAATTAATCTGGTCGGAAGATCGTAATCAGCAGCTCCGGGGTACGATAAAAATCCGGGACCTGCTTTCCCGCCGGAAAAATCCACCGGTCGAGGAAATCGTCCGTTCCGGCGCCGTCGAGCGTCTCGTGGAGTTCCTTTCGCGGGACGATTTCCCCCGGCTCCAGCTCCAGTCCGCCGGAGTCCTCTGCAGCATCACTTCGGGAACCTCCGAGAACGCGAAGCTCGTCGTCGATCACGGGGCCGTACCCAGCTTCGTTAAACTTCTGGGTTCTCCCTGCGATGAAATTCGCGAGCAGGCGATCCGGGTACTGGGCAATATCGCCGGTCACTCCGCCGGAAACAGAGACGTCGTCCTTGGCCACGGCGCTCTGGTTCCCCTCCTGGCGATGGTACTGAAAGACCATACCAAGCTCTCGACGCTGAGGATCATCGCCCGGACAATCTTCAATCTCTGCAAGGGCAAGCCGGAACCACCGATGAGAGAGACCCAATTGGTCCTTTCCGCGCTCGAGCGTCTTCTCCGATCAAACGACGCGCAGATTCTCGAAGACGCTTCCCGGGCAATTTCCCACATCACCGACGACGGAGCAGAGGACCGAATTCAGGCCGTCATCGACGCCGGCCTCTGTCCGAGGCTCATCAGACTGCTCAGTCTCCCTTCTCCCACTCCGATTCTCGCCCCTGCTCTCCGCGCCGTGGGGAACATCGCCGCCGGAGACGACGACCAGACGCAGACCCTCATCCACCACCGCGCGCTTCACTACCTTTGTACCCTTCTCACGCACCACCGCGACCAGAACATAAAGAGGGAAGCTTGTTGGGTCGTATCCAACATCGCCGCCGGCAACGAGAACCAGATTCATGCCCTCATAAAATCCGGCGTCGTCCGGCCATTAATCCGATTACTTCGAAACAGGGGCGACCCCGGTACCGAAATCGAGGTCGTCTGGGCTATCGCGAACATCGCCTTCGGGGGTACCCGGGACCAGATCAAGTTTCTGGCGAGCCAAGGTTGCATTGGGCCGCTCTGCGATCAATTGGCGCGTCCGGATTCGAGGATCGCGACGGTGTGTTTGAAGGCGCTGGAGATTATTCTGAAGGTCGGGGAAGAGGAGCAGATGGAGGGGAAGACCGGAGGGATAAACCTCTACGCGAAGGAGATGGATGAAGCTAATGGGTTTGATAATATCGAAAAGCTTCGACGCCATGGGAGCTCTGTGATTTACGAACAGGCGGCGAGAATTCTTTGTGGGTACCGGGAGAACAGAGACGATGCTCTGTTTTCGCGCTTCTGGTTGAATTTCATCCCTGTTATGTGGAGGCGAGCTGTTATATCTCCAATTGTCTGAGAATATTTCTTCATGTTTCATCATATCTCACACCTCTAACTAGGCCTTTTATCAAGTATATCTTAAAGTTGTAAATCCTATCTCATGAAGACTAATTGATGGTTCTGGCTGTAATTGATGTAATTATACATTTTCATCTAATTACTACTATCTAAAGAGTGAGACAAACCCTAGTGTGATTACATAACAAATATAAAACAAGTGATTGAAACAATTATCTAAAGTATAGGATGCAAAACTGTCTTCCCAATGTCATGCAATTGTCAGGATGGCCGAGTGGTCTAAGGCGCCAGACTCAAGTTCTGGTCTTCGATAGAGGGCGTGGGTTCAAATCCCACTTCTGACAGAAAATTTAATCTATAAAATTTTATATTTATTCAATTTTATAAACCACAAAAATTTCTATTGGTATAACACCGATTAAGTTTTATCAGAATAATATTACCAGTATTATCTAAAGTTTGAAATTATATAAGAGAAAATTATTTTTTTGCTTTTTTATTTACATTAACATTTACAAGCCAAAATTATTTACTGAGCATTATTTCACCAGCAAGATTTAAAAAAATGTTTATATTAAGATAAAAATGAAAGTTATTTGTTATGGTAGCCTCATGCTAAAATTCCCATTTGTACAAGCACCTGCTATCTCCAATATGGCCCTTGAAACCTTGTTATCATTCAATATAACAACCATGTTATTGTGATCAATATTTGTTTCTTCTTGAGCTTGTGTTACAAAGCTGACAATATATGAGACTTAAGTAGTGTTTATCCAAATTAACAAGATTAATTTAAAGAAGAAGATCTTAAAAGCTATGTATTTATGCTTCCTTGTGAGCTAGCTTCAGCCAAACTTGGTGCCTCTTGGTTAGCCAGCTTCAGGCAAACTTTCAGAGCATGTACCACCAGGGTCATGGCCGGCTCACCCGCAAATGCACATGCTCCTGCTATCTTGATACCAAGACACACCGAATCAAATAAGCCTCTCGGTAATTCACCATGTGTGCTTGGTTGGAATGTCGATGTCGACATCCCTGCTAATCTCCACAGTGAATCGCTAAATTTGAGTGCTGTATCTATTAAGACATCAGGAACCCGAGCATCATTACTATCAAACTGTAGAGATGGGTCGTCTGTATCTAAGCTTAATGAGGGGAGTTCCCACGATCTGTCCATATCGTCAGCAGTAAGATACGTGGTTTTAAGTATGGAAGGACTGAGGCCGGTGATGAGGAACCAGAGGACAGTGCCAAAGTCGTGTACATCACGTTGCTTGTCAAAATGGCTAGGGACCATGTACCTACAATCCCAAACATTAAATATACGGTCATTAGAACAGTTATAAGCGATCAGTGATCAGTAGCAAATGCAATTAATTACTTGGACCTTGAGTTTTTGAGTGATCATATAATTACATACCGAGGTTCTGCTAGTTTTGCGATTAGATTCTTGTCCAGGAGTATGTTCGCCAACTTCACATTTCCATGAATCACTGGTGGACTGCAATGCAGATACTCGAGGCCTGGATGTGGGAATGTTGCAGGTCAGTAATATAGACAAACAGTTTATAGGTAATACGTTTGGTCCAACAAACCTTGTGCAACATCCAAAGCGATTTGTATTTGTTGTGCCCAAGTTGGGAGTTTGTGATCCAAAGATTCGATCGAAGTGAACAGTTTGAACAATCTTGAAAAATCTTCGTTTGTTTTCCCTGGGGGTAGCGGAAGGGAAAAGAAGAACGGCACGCCACTCAATATCGTAAGGTCTCCTCCGGGCATATATTCCATGATGAGGGCACTGAAGCTCTTCCCGAAATAATACCCGATTATGCGAAGCAGGTTCTTGTGTTCAAGATCCATATATTGCTCAATCATCAGTTTGAACTGCGAAAGAAAGAATCTGATCACAAATTTAATCCAAATAAGTGACTGAAAAATCTCACTATTTGTAGAGATCATCGATATTAGTGAATGAAGGACAGATCTAGATTAGGTGCATTACCTGATTAAAATAAGTAGATGAATGCCAGAGTTCGGAAGATAACACCTTCACTGCAACATCAGTCCCATCGGCTAGTTTTCCATAGTAAACTTTTTCAGGCGTTTCTCCGTTGTTGATCGGCCGCCGGAAGTGACCGGTGATTCTTTCAATATCAGCCCTTCTGTAGCGACGACGTTGAACTGAAACATCAGAAAGAATCATGATCAAGAATCATGCGAGAATAATGAAAAGAGATATAGCATGCATCTCTCTTACCAGCAGAATTAGTGAACCGAAATCGGAAAATCTTGCCAATTTTCTTTCTGGGTTCGATCAAAGACGGTTGCTCGCGGTCTCCGTCGTCGTCTTCGGTGCCGGTGGAGGTCAGGGAGAACCCCGAAGACTCGCTAGAGCTCGGGAAACCTTGGTAAAACTCTCTGGCGCTGGAGGAGGGTCCCAGATCTGGGCTACCGGGACTCGCAGAGAACTTGGAATTTATCGATGGTGTCCGGCAGCCTTGATAAATCTCCTTGCCGGACAACGGCATGCTCGAAGCCCTCATCGCCGGCTAAAAACAAACAAACAAACAGAGCTAAGCAGAATTTTATTGGACGTAAAAGACAGAGGAAACAGGGCTTAAATCCAAACCCGAGAATTAAAAGGGGTAGATGAATTTGGGAAACGGGAAGGAAACTTCCGGGGCAGGAAGAGCCAAAACGCGGTGACTTCCTCATGACATTTATTTATTTATTTATTTATTTACTTTGCAATTTTATTTTATTGTGTATCTATTAAAGGCAATGTTTTGATAACCAGTTTCGAACTGGTCAGACCGGGTTGGACCAATGGTTCATTACATTTGGATATCATATCCAATAATTGGTATAATATATTTAATATTTTTATAAGTAATTGGTAGATATAATAATTGGTATATGTATGCACCAAAAACCTCTTATGGTGCGACCGAATAATTAAACCAAACAAGAATGAGAAAATTACAAGTTTTGTGTTGCTAATTAGA
Source organism: Aristolochia fimbriata (assembly GCA_019845555.1). Lineage (NCBI taxonomy): Eukaryota > Viridiplantae > Streptophyta > Magnoliopsida > Piperales > Aristolochiaceae > Aristolochia > Aristolochia fimbriata. The sequence goes on from CM034083.1 coordinate 2,498,767, forward strand.
AAATTGTATAGATGCGATCTCCTTGCTTTCGTCTGATTCGATCTCCATGTGTTGGCGAAGTTATTGCTTCCTACAAATGACGATGAGTCAAAAACTTAGAAAAGTGTACACGAATAGGCAACGGGTTTGGTCGGCTGGACGAGAGTATTTGTGTCCCGTGTATTATAGCGTATTGGCGTTTTCGACGGTTGTGCAGAACTGCTTAAGTAGTTTGGACGATCTTTGACGAATGGGAGGTTGCTTGATTTTGGTTCGAGCTTCTATGTTTTGAGTTTTTTTGGAGTAATTATTTTTCTTTTTTAACCCTTTTGACAGAGTGCTCCTGACTATTTGTAGGTGGTAGCGTGTTGTTGTTGAAGGTCGATCCCAGAAAAAAGGAGGTCAATCCTCTTTTGCTAATAGAGTGAGAAGAGGGAGGAAGACTGTGGCGCTTCCTCCTTTCTTTCTCTATTGATCCTTAAGATGGGGGAGTGGACAATCTTTTTGTTGTATTTGGCTTCCTTAGTGGAGTGAGAGTGGAGAGTTTGGCGATCTCTCTCTTCTGTCGCTCCACTGATTCAGGATCGACAGGGGATGAACTGTCTTGCTATTTCTGGTTCTCCTGTGGCCGCCTCGATTGAGTGACATGGTTAATGACGACAACTTGAAGATGGTGAGCGGTGTTGATTGTGACGACTTTGGCAGTGATGCAATTGATGACACGACTGATGATGTGGATGTGATGCGGCTGATGATATGGCTGTAATGCGACTGATGATGTGGTAGTAACACAGCTGATGATGTGGCAATGACGCGGCTGATGATGTATCGATGACGCAGATCAGCCTGGGCTGGGTGGCTCCAAAAATCGATAAATAGGCTCGCGATGAGTTTGTGACGATCGATCGATGGGCTAATGGGCGATTGGACAAACTATAGATAGGACAATCATATTTTGGCATTTACAATATATATAATAACAAAAACCCATGCATATAATTATCTATACGTATTGGAATTAACAAAAGCAACATACTATATAGGCAAAATTGATCGAGACCTTTAAATATATTAATTGTATACACCAAAATGTGAATGGCTTAAATGCGACGAGCCCAAACACCCATCAATCCAGCAATCGATCGTCGTGGGTAGGCTCTGTCGATTTTCAAAGTCACTTGCCGCAGCCCATCGCCAGATCCATTCGCGTCGTTGCGTCATCGATACAGCTGTCGCCCCAGTCAGCAATAAACTGCCGCGTCAGCACCAGTCAGCAGTTATGCCACGATGCCACTTAATTCAGCAGTTAAACAACCAAGTCTAGTCGCTAACGGTGGAAGCCAAGAAAAGCTACTCACGATACTCATTCAAGGGATCCAACAAAGGAGCTCCCCGGTCTTCCTCCCATCTCAAACAACAACAACAGGAAGGGGATTGTGATCCCCATTCCAAGGAGAGAACTCCAACAACTGGACAGAATCGGGTACAAATAGCCATAAACGTTCGGGTTCAAAAAAATTTTATCCAAGTACACTTCCATGCACAGAAGCTCTTTCGAGACGAAGGTTCGAAAACCTTTTGTCAAGAAGAAATCTTACGCACAGAAGCTCTCTCGAGCTGAAGAAATTAAGCGACTCGCAGTTCGTCGAGATTCAACAATTCAACCGGAGCAGCTCTACACGTTCACCGACGACGTCAACAAGTTGATACACGCGGAACACAAATACTTCCGTCCGACCGACCAAAGTCGTCATCGTTCGTGCACACTCGTTCCAGAACTCAGATTTCGTCGTCAACTCGCCAGAAGCGGAAACTTCATTAAATTTACACGGAGATCGAATCAAAGGAAGAATAGAAGATTGTACTCGCATTCTTTGATATTCAAACACAAATTGTAACACAAATATTCTGTCGCAAATCGAATTACTCTCTCGGTCGCGCCTCTTCGCAGACCGACGGATTTTCGGTGAAACATATATATAGTTTAAGTGAAAAATAAAAAAAGAAAAGGGGTTTTACATGGTATTTCAGAAAAATATCTTGAGAAGTGATATTTAAACTTAAATGCTTGCTTATGAAAAATAAAAATTTGAAAAAATAGTTAGATATAAGAGTTAAAATATGAAAAAATGATAATTATATAGTTTATCGTATAGAATTTTCAACATATATAGCCTATGAAAATATATTAAAAATTAATTAGAAGTCGCCATTAAAAGTTAAATGTAATTAAGAATGGAAAATATAAAAAAAAAAAATTAGGAATAGCGTTTGAGGAAAATATATAAGGTAAGTGATTTAACAGGGAATGTATAAATTCACAGTACTATATAAACATTTAAAATTTTAATGTGTAGGTATATATAGCTAAAATAAGGGTCATGATCAATAGCTTATGCAATCAAAATTAGAGACTTAATTACAAAAATGGGCATTATCAAAATGCCACAAATAAGCAGTTCATAAGAAAATAAAAAATCATCATTTTTCATTAAAAATGGGACACTTGACCATCAGCTAGTGGGAGTTACCATTGTGAGAGGTCTTAGGTTGGAGTTTTCATTGGAGCGTTCTGATCCGAATCTGATATTAATAGACTCCTTCTCCTGTATGCTAGAAATATAAGTGGTATTTTTTCTTTTTTTTTCTGGAAAATCAATTTTAAATTTAAGTTTCTATCAAAGAGCAAAAAATAATAAAATAAAATAAAATAAAAATTTCCTAGGTCAAAGAGGGAAGCTTCTTCTCAGGGCTAGACTTTTTGACGCTTCACTGCAGACGTCGACCCGTTTTGAATCTTCGTAGTTGGACGAAGTTTCCTTCGTTAGCCCTTCTCTTTCCGTCACCGATTTAACCAACTCTGGTTTGCTCTTTTTCCGGCGAGCCATCGCGATGAGGCCGTTGTCCGCCTCGGAGATTTACCAGGGCTGCCGGACATCGTCGTCGAATTCCATTTTCTCCGAGAGCCCTCGTAGCCAGGACCTGGGGCAATATTCCCGCACCGCCAGAGCGTTATACGAAGGTTTCCTGACTTCCGACCCCTCGGAGTTCTCCCATGACAACAACTCTACGACGACGTCGTCCCACACCGAAGACGACCACGATGATCAGCACTCCGGTTTAATCGATCCGAGAGAAAACATCAGCCAATTATGGTTGGCTGCCTCTGATTCTTCCAGCCAGAGAGATGCGATCATTTCTGGTAAACAAGTAAAACGAATCCTGCGGCGCGAGGGTTCCTAACTTCGGCTAGTCATCGACCTCGATCGGACCAAACATTCTAGCAAGCACAGATTTTTTTTTTTTTTTTCTTTCTTTCTGGGCATGACCGATTCTTCCCGAACGTTTCAGTCTGATATTATATTTCTGTCTCTGCAGCTGCTGAGACTCATCAGAGTCCTCGCTACAGCGCAAGTTCTGATACTGAGAGAATATTCACCGATCACTTCCGGAAGCCACTTGCCGGTGCAGAAACTTTGAAACGAGTTTTCCTTGGGAAACTTGGTGATGGGACTGATGTTGCTATGAAGGTGTTGTCCCCACAACTGTGGGAGTACTCCTCTAACCATTTTAACCAGGTGGGTACGTATCTAAATCTCTCGTTTAATGATCTCCAAGTTACAAATTGTAATTTCTTTGAGGAGATTTTCGCAGTTCAAATCTAAGGTTGAGAAGTTTGCGGGTCTTGAGCATGGGAACCTGCTTCGCATAGTTGAATACTGTTTGAGCACCAATGTCCTCATCATGGAGCATATGACAGGAGGAAATCTTACAAGATTCATAGGTATATATATAGATGTGAACTAGGAACCAGTCTTTTCAGATTGGAGAATTAATTTTTCACCCTCGATCTGGTTTGTAATTTTTTTTTTATTTTTTTTTATGCGTTTTCAGACAATTCTGCAGTCACTGGGGATCATACTCTGACTTGGGTACAAAGAATACAAATTGCACTGGATATTGCACAAGGTTGGTTGGTTGGTATACTCGCTAGCTAGTACCCTAAACGATCGAATTAATTGCATGTATAAATTGTTAATTTGTCTGAAATACTGACACTAATTGAAGTTCTTCCTGCAACTTGATATTCAGGCTTGGAGTATCTGCACCATTTTTGCCATCCACCAATGATTCATGGAAATGTAAAGATGACAAACATCCTACTAGACCAGAACCTAAATGCAAAACTTGCAGAACCCGGGTAAAAATTTTGCTATATCTGATCATCGCCCAAATTAAAACATTTGCAACCCACTTCTTGTTCTGATCACAATCATATATATATATATTTTTGGATTTGTTCGTAGGTACTCAAACTTTACGGATCTCGACAAGCACCGCGACGTATACGACTTCGGTACCGTCCTTTGGTCGCTCATCACTGGCCTCACTCCTTCGGTTCTCAAAACATTGTATTTGACAGATGATGACATGCTCAAGAGATCATGGGGGCGACACTCTGGAATAATTCCTGATACATTAAGGGCAATAGCTCATGAATTCAGCAAATTTCCACGGAGACCGCAGGGATGCCAGCCAAGATTACAATTAGGCTATCCCGGAGACACACTGAGAGGCTCATTGGATTCTGTATCTCTTGTTATCAAGATAGCAGGAGATTGTACGTTTTCCAATAGAATTGATATGCCGGCCATGAGCCTTGTTGTAAATGACCTAAGACTCTGCCTGAACCTGGCTCACCTGGCTCCCCCTCACTCTTCCCTTCCCTCACCCCTTGTCCCCCTCCCTCTTCCGTTGCCCCACCACCCTCACCCCCTCCGTTGTCCGCCACCGCCACCGTCTCCCTCGCCCTCTGCGTATATATATGGGTTCTTATATACAATGTTATAAACAGACTGTATTTTGAGTAAGGGATATTTTTGTTCGCCAATGTACGATTTGTGTGAAAACGAGAATTGATATGATATATGGATCTAGCAATTGACCAGGAATTTATATAGCACTTGTACTGATTTAAATTGCAGCTGAAACGCGCCATGAGTCTTAGCTTGGGATGACAAGTTCCATGAATGAAGGCACGGCAGGGGAGAGAAGGTAGCATATACCAATAAGCACCGTGTTGACATACTACAAATTCCATAATGTTCAATTCTAAAATGCATCATATAAGGCGATTTTACTGGGTCAATTTCATCATTTAGTACAAATGGATCATTAAAATGAACATTAACCCAGACTTTTCATTTCATATATATATCCTTAAGAACAGACAATAACAAAAAAAAAAAAAAAAAAAAAAAGTCAACGGTGTAGTTGGAATCAGCTCAGACTTCTTTGATGGAGACATTCCCGAGTTTTGGCTCTTCCCGGAAGTTCCCTTCCCAATTCATCCCGTTCTTTAATTCTCCTTGCGTCCCAAATCAAATTCTGCTCTCTGTGTTTCTTTTCCGGCGAGTGTCGAGTCGACTCCGGCGATGAGGGCTTCGAGCATGCCGTTGTCCGCCACGGAGATTTACCAAGGCTGCCGGACACCGTCGATAAATTCCAAGTTCTCCGAGAGTCCCGGTACCCCGGACCTGGGACCCTCCTCCTCCAGCGCCAGAGACTTATACCAAGGATTCCCCAGTGCTCGCGGCTGGTCGGAGCTCTCCCAGAGCTCCACCGGCACGGAAGACGACGACGGAGTCCACGAGCCGCCGTCTTTGACGGGACCCAGAAAAAATATAGGCAATATTTTCCGATCTTGGTTCACTACCCCTGATTCCGATGCCGCAGGTAAGAAAGATGCTATCTCAGAAGACACAGAGCTGCAGGACGATTCAGGTACGTCTTCTTTCCATTGATGTTTTTCTTATACACTTCGAATGGCAGTTTATTATTTACGCCATATTCAACATAACTGCTTGATGTTTCAGCTGTTCAACTTCCACTCTCGGCAGGCTCTGAGGGCACTCCTGCTTGCTACAAACCTGCTGATATTGAAAGAATCACGAATCACTTCCGGCGGCCAATTGCCCGGGGCCAAGCGATTAACAAAGTTTACATTGGGAAATTTGGTGATGGAACCAAAGTTGCAGTGAAGGTCTTACCTTCCCAACGCTGGCACTCTTCAAACCATTTCAATCAGGTTTGTGAACCCAATTATGAGAATTTCACATTATAATTTCTTCGTGGATGCTTCAGTGTACGTAAGCCTTTGGATTAAATTCATGGATTATTTTCGCAGTACAAATCGATGGTTGAGACGTTTGCTGTTCTTAAGCACAAGAACCTGCTTCGCATAACTGGGTACTGTTTCGAGGAGAGCACCATGACCCTCGTCATGGACTATTTGCCTGAAGGAAACCTTGCGAGATTCATGGGTATGATACATTTTCTTGCTTTTGAACAGATGGTTTCTTACAAAATCAGAGGAGAATTTTACGTCTTCCTGATTGTGAATTATGCTAAAAGAGTTTTTTCAAGTGGTTTCAGACAATTCAGTCAGGGCTAATTGGGAGCATAAGCCTCTGACTTGGGAACAGCGAATACAAATAGCACTGGATGTAGCACAAGGTTGGTAGTTGTTACGACTGAATGTTGAGTTGCATATCAACTGTTTGTTTAAAATACTCGTACCAATTTGAAGCCCTGAAACCTGATTTTTTTCAGGCTTGGAGCATCTGCACCATAGTTGCAATCCACCAATGACTCATGGAAACTTAAAGATGACGAACGTCCTGTTGGACAAGAACCTAAATGCAAAACTTGGAGAACCTGGGTTGGTCGAGATCATGACTCAAAGATTCAGCTTCAAGGAATCACTTCTGCCATTTATTTGTGCTAACAGTCTCAAATTTTCTGCATTTGTAGGTGCACAATTTTTAGCTACTTCGAAGGGCACCGAGATGTATACGACTTTGGTTCTGTCCTTTGGTTGCTTCTCACTGGCCTCACTCCTTCCTTACTCAAAACCTCTTATTTATCAGACAATGACATACTTGTCAGAACATGGAAACTCCCCTCATTAAGCTTAGGTGAAGACTCTTGGTTCTGCTCTCATAGAGATGTTCCTGCTATCTTAATTTCTAGAGCAAACAAGTTTTGCAATTTACAGAGGAAGCCGGGCAAGGGGAGGGAGCGACGCTCCTATTCAAGCTTTTTTGACCCCCCAGAAGTTTGTGTGTGTCCTGTTATCAAGATAGCAGGAGCATGTACATTCACCCATTCTCGTGACAGACCGGCCATGAACCTTGTCGTAAATGACCTGAAAGTTTGCCTGGACCTGGCTTATCGGCAGAGATATATCTACTCGCATTACCGATAAATAAATGTTTCTCAAGCTTTCTCTTGATCAAACCTTGATTGACTGGATGGATGTTTGCTCTCTTTTTTTAACACGATAATGTCAGGTGAGAGTGCACAAGAAATGAGAAGAATGAGTATTGGAGAAACAGAAAGTTAACGTCCCCTGTTCTTCAGTGAGGAACTCGTCCCCTGTTTTTGCTTCCCCTGTCCTTCAGTGTGCAATCCATCCCCTGTTTTTGCTTCCCCTGTTCTTAGAGGAACTGCTCTCCTGTTTTGCATCCCCTGTTCATAGAGGAACTCACTCTCCTGTTTTTCATGGCTTGTAGATACTGGTCGACCAGGCATCTTTTATTTAACTCGATGTCGTTTCTTTAAACTAGTCTTGTTTGGCTCCAGGCAAATAGAGGAATAAGTAATTTGTTGGTAAACTGGACAACAGCTAACGAGTTTTGGGCTCTAAAACCCTAAAGCGAAGAAGATGAAGTTGGTGTGTGTTGCTTCCCTGCTGCTGCTTGCTCTGTTTCTCTTCCAATGTGTTACTCCTGAACAGAGCAAGGATGCCAAAGTGTTCTTCAAACTACACGTTATCAAATCTGCCGCCGTGTTATTCGTTGCTCTGCCTTTTTTTTTCTTTTGATTTAGATGCTCTTGTAACTTACTAGTTCCTTCTGTTTTAAAAGAGTGTTTTAAGTAGTTTTGAGTTTTGGGATGCGATCTCATCCTGTAAACGATTAATGAATATTTGATCGATAAAAGTTCAAGAATTCAGCAGTATACTTTCCATGCAATTTTGGGTTTCTTAGTTTTCTGATTAATCAATCTTGTAAATGATTAATCAATCTTTCCCTCTCTTCCTCTTTCTCTCTTCAACAATGCTAAAAGACATACCAATCCATACTGAAATCTCCAGCAAAGAAGCATCGGGTAAAAGCTAAAAGACATGAAAATGTTCAATTTTCCTTACACGTTCTTGTTCAATTTTATTCTCTTGCACACTCCAAATCTAAAGCAAGCTCTCGACGATATCACAAATCGAAGGCCTTTCCCCTGCTCTTTGTTTTGCACACATGCATTGGCAATATCAACACTGCTTGCAGAGCAGATTACATTGGGTCACTCGTACTTCCCTCAAGCCTTTGATCAACAGTGCTGCATCCATCCAAGAATAGCATCAATTAAGGCGTACATCCACCTCTTGTTCCCAATTAATCTCTTGCACACTCCAGACACTCTGAACAATTGCAGGCCAACTGGTTGTTATAAGCTTGCTAGGACAACACCGATACTTCGTTTTCTTTGTTTGGATAATCAGATAATGCGTACCTATGCAGACAACATGCTTCCTTGTTAGTGCAGATGGGCCACAACATATACAGCTGAAGAATGACACAAGTACTGCTCCTTTTAGCAAGTCAATGACTAAAAGCATACCCAGGAAACCAGTAATCGTCTGTACCATTGACTATGGATGTTGGTAAAAAGCCGAAAAACATCTCAAAGACGAACTTGGATAGCCAATAATCTGTAAAAACTGCCCTGAGTCCTTCATGTGGGAGGGCTGGGTTCATCTTAACATGCCCACGAATTATAGGTTGCTTGCAATACTGTAATCCTCCTGAATATGAGATGCAGTAGGTACATGATAAGCAAAAGTTGGAAAATAAACTCAGCTACTTCTGAAAATAACTGCTGATGATTACATCTGATTTCTTTTGTACTAACCTTGTGCCACATCAATTTGACTACGTTGTTCCCGGCTCATTGGTTTCCACACTGAACAAGATAAGAAACAACCATGAGTGTGTTGGAATGCTGAGTTTGATCATAACTGAATATGCTACCTTGCAATAGTCTTGTAGGGCTTCCTATTGGCATAAACTCCAAGAGTAGGTGCATTCTATTCCCTTGATAATAGCTTCTAACAGTGCAAAACAGTTTTTCAGTTTTAAGCCTCATCAGCAGCTCAGTCTGCAACTTGAACTGCAAAAAAAATAAAATAGATAAATAAATCCTCTAATCATACTTGATCATAAATGATCACTGCTAGTCATTCTGAAACTAAAAGGCTCATATAACTGCTTCAAACCAGAGTTGAGTAGTTACTTGCTTACGAAATTCAATGGAATCTGAAGGTTTTCTAGCAAAAATTTTGACGAGCACATTAGTTCCATCACCCATTTGCCCGGGGTAAACAACTCCAAACTGTCCTCTACCAAATTTCCTTTCAAAGCCATCAGTAGTGATTTGATCAATCAAATCATATTGGGGGCTGTCAGTGCCCAAACCATCCTGTTGATAGACCTCCACAGCCAACAATGTACCTTGAACTGAAGCTAAAACCAAAAGGAAAACATATATCAAATAAAAGAACCCACAAAAATTGTTGTAAACTTGCAGAGAAAAGTAACTAGTGATTTGTCTGTATGTCTTATCTGCCGAAGACATTGACTTTAAATAAGAGTATGAGATTAAAAATAGGAGTTCCAAAGATGAAACTATCCTCCCTCTCTGTTATCTCCCCATCCTTTCTTTTCTTCTGGGTAAATCGGCAACATATATATTCGAATAATGGAGTTCCACACTTACCCACTACGGTACACCCCTAAATTTTAGAAACATAACAATATTTTCCTAGCAGATGGCATAGAGCTTGGGGAAAAAAGAAGAATTTTATCTTTCCATGTTCCATTAAGAAGACAAATGGAGCGGAGGCAACCAAAAATCTAAGAAAAAATATAGAAACCAGGCCAATATTCCTGTAATCCCTCGTTGCTCGGGATGAGATACCGACCCACTACCACATCGATTGCCATCGTAATCAGTAGCGGACTTTCAATCGCCAATACCAACAATTTCAGATAAAACGAAGCAGAAGAAGCGCAGTGAGAAATCCAGTGTAATCACAGTACCTTGGTCACTTATACTACCCCGTGTTTGAATTTCAGTACTTCTCACGGAGAGGTCCCGGGAATCAGGGGACATCAAACCTTCGTAATACTCCCTTGCCCCGGGAGGAGGTCGCAGGCTGGGTTCGGGAGAGCTCGCCGAGTGTCTCGAGCCCTCAGACGGCGAACAGAACCCTTGGTAAATCTCCCGGCTGCTCGCACAGCAATCCCCCATCGCCGGACAATTTTCGAGGGAAGGCTGATGGGCAAATGCGAGTTCTCCCCCCCCCTGGAAGGAAGAATATCACGGAATCTGAAAAAGAAACCATGCATAAAGCTTCCTGCTTTCCGTCAGGAATCTGAAAAAGAAACCATACAAAGACTCGTGGCACAAACGACTGACGATGACCGATTACTCTCTCCACTTTCACTAGGAAAACAACGTGACTCGGAGTGGGAGGAGATTAATGGGAGAATTACGACTCATCGATTACTATCACAATGTCGATCTAATTCGACAGAGAAATCAGGAATTTATGTATTTGCAGAAAGGATATATTGATGTGCAGAGAGGAACCCATCAAGTAGAATCACCAAAAACCTAATCAAACCTTGTCTCAAATTTACTCAAGAGGCAGAGAGGATCAACAATATACGTAATCCTTATTTATTAAATTTATTTGGGAGTTGGCCCGAGACATGGATATGCATATAGTCTTCACTCTTAACTGATCACCAGCAATTCTTCTCTACTAAACTCTGCAATAATATTAGATACAAAAAAAATTAGTCAGATAATTTTCGTATCATCAAAATTAATGTGAACAAATATGGAAGTGGAGTCGAGGGGAGTATTGAATATTATCTCTGATGTTGTGTGTGAATAATTTACTGTGCAAAGTGAAGTCTTCAGGCTTAATATAAAAGAAGCCATTGACAATCTCATGTCTGTCTCGATTCAGCAATATGAAGGTGGGAGAGTTGTTCGAATCCTAGGAGGAGAACATTTTATTTATAACTTGTAAGTTACTCTACATCTTTCCCTAGTATATTTGTACTTCCGGGCTGAATGCCCCGCAGATTAGGAATGGTTTATTAAGAACTGCGATAACAAGTCTCTAACTTTAATGGTAACACATAGTGCAACTTCAAGAGTAAGTACATCAGTGTTCGGGTGTAGTTACACTCCCACGTACACCCATCTAGGTCATCTGTTTTTCAGAGTGTATGATAAAAAATATGGAAGAGGTGATGCTAAGGAGCCATTAAGGGAGGTCGGACAGCGCTGTTAATGAAGACTTCGAGTCTGCACCTCACAGTTTTCCTTTATGCCAATGACACGGTCAGGTCTGAAAGCGGGGCTCTTTCCAGCGGCAATTCCCGGACACATTTGCGGGCATCCATGCGGTTTTCTTGGGTGTCCATAACCTTGTTGAGTGCTTGCATGACAGAGCAACATGTTGGAGGTGGTTTAACAGCTTTGCCGTGGAAGTAAGGAAGGCAAAGTCATGATATCATTCTTCAAACTCTTGCTGTCGATGAGAGTTTCAGCATGGGGGAGGGAAAGAGAAAATCGATCGTATGCATTAAATTAATTAAGGTTTTTAGGATTGAAAATCGATCATGTGTACAATTTAAACTGGGCTCTGATAAAAAATAAAGAGAAAAAATACAAAAGGAAGAAAGTCCTGCAGAAACAAAGTTCTCAGTTTATTATTTCTTCAAACATGCACTTGGAATTAAGGGACTTATATAGGGCCTGCCATTCACATGCCAGGGGCAGCTGAACCCTGCTCCAAAGTAAGAAGTTTGAACTTGAAAGGCCATTCATTGTAATATCAATCAAGTTATTCTATTTGTACGTACGTAGTTCTATTCATATTTGTCTAACAGTATATATAATGAAGAAATAAAATAGTTTATTCCATTATGTTGAAATTAGTATTAATCTCATGGTAGTATAACAGACAAAAGTAGGTTGATTAAGTTATTCCATTTGTTTTCCTCATTTATTTTCTATAAGTTTAAGAAAACCATCTAGTTAATTAATTTGGACTAATTAAAAGATTTATTTTGCTTTGTAATTTAGCTTTTTTAAATGAAAATTAGTCAATGGGACCATTAGATATAAGAATATTAAAGATGATATTTTCGATATTTTCCCACAACAATATTAAATATTAAAAAGTTAAAAAGTAATACTAAAATCATACAAATTTAAGTGTAGATGCTATAGATAATATCTATAATACCTTGTATAATGGGAAATGGGAATATAACAGGTTCGGAAATGACATTTCTTTTCATATATCATTTATTAAATAGGTAAACCGGTAAAAGGTAAATGATAGGCAAAATTATTAAGTAGAATCACCAAAAACCTAATCAAACCTTGTTTGGAATTTATTCAAGGGCAGAGAGGATCAACGTAGATCATCAGTAATACAATATACGTAATCCTCATTTATTAAATTTATTTGGGAGTTGGCCTGAAACATGGACATGCATATCTTCTATGGTGATCTAGTCTTAATTGATCACCGGCCGGCTTCTTCTCTACTTAACTCTGCAATAATAGTAGATACAAAAAAATTAGTCAGATAATGTATCATCGAAATGCATGTGTACAAATATTAAAGTGGGTTTGTATGTATGATTAAATTATGGAAGAGATGATGCAGAGGAGTCATTAAGGGAGTTTGGATCGAATCGCCTGGTGCTAGCACCAAAGCTTTCATTTGGTGCGGCCAACCAGATTTTGACACGACCGGCGTAAAATATAATATTAATTATTTGATTTGAGTCACAATGGTAGAGATAAGATGCCATGGAGCCAAGGGGGATATATTGGAAGCTTACTTTGTGCAGCTGCTGTTAATGAAGACTTCAGTGGGAATCTGCTCCTCACAAATTTCCTTCAACCGATTTAGACGGTCAGTTCTGAAAGCAGGGCTCGTTCCAGCAGCTTCCCGGATACATTCACAGGCTTTCATGCGGTTTTCTTGGGTGTCCATCACCTTGTTGAGTGCTTGCATGACAGAGCAACATGTAATAGGTGGTTTAGCAGCTTTGCCGTGGAGGTAAGGAAGGCAAGTCATGATATCATTCTTCAAACTCTTGCAGTCGATGAGAGCCTCGGCATGGGGAGGGAAAGAGACGGAAAGGAAGAAGAAGCAAGCAATTAGAGTACTAGCAATTGTGCCAATGGGAGCCATTTATGGCTGGAACGTGAATACACTAGCTTTGCAGAAAATTGGTTTTCTAGCTCCCTTATATATAAAGACAAGGAACTAGCTAGTGAATATCAACTGAAATTCTTGAAATTAAAGTAAATATTGATTTTCAATCCTTAAAACCATTCATGCACTCAAGTTATTCTATGCCTTTTTCAATGGAACAAAATTGCTTTTCATTACATGGATGCATGGTTCAAAAAGAAAGATTAAAATCAGTTTGGTAATATATATATGTATATATGTACCTAGATAGAGAATGAAAACAACAAACAAAGAGAACCCACTTGACACCATGCACCAAAAAGTTCCATTTATACATTTATACACAAATAGGGTTAACTAGAAAATCCATTGATGCTTGCATTAATGAGGGAAACCTTCAGATTTTTAATTTAAAATTGAATAGATTGGGGTGTAATCTTGTCAACAATTAAACTTCTCTCACATGTTAATTTCAACAATTATGAACTAATATTTAACAAGACTATTGACAAGATATGTACTAAAGTCATTTTTAAAACCATTAATTCATCATTCATGTACTAAAATCAATGGTTTTTCAAGACACAGGGTTTTATATTATTTCATGGAAGAGTGCATTAAATTAAGGATTGAAAATCGATCATGTACAATTTACTTTCAATTAGAAAATGCATTGATTCACCAGCTAGTTAGTTCCTCATCCGATCCCTTATATATCTCCTATATAAGGAAGCCAGAAAATCAATTTTCTACTAAATAATAACTAGCTATAGTGCACATATATATGTTCCGGCCATGCATGGCTCCCATTAATATTTGTCACAGTTGCTACTCTAGTTGCATGCTTCTTCCTCCTAATTTCCGCGTCTTCTCTTCCCCATGCCAAGGCTCTGATCGACTGCAAGAAATTGGGCAACGAAATTAAGAATTGCTTCCCTTATATATCTCCTCGGCAAAGCTCCTGCACCAACTCCAATTTGTTGCTCTGCCATGCAAGCATTGAACAATGTTGTTGACACCCCCAGAAAACCGCATGGACGCCTGTGAATGTATCCGGGATGCTGCTGGAAAGACCCCTGCAGCTTTCAGACCTGACCGTATAAATCGCATGATCATTACAATCTGTAAGGTGAAGATTCCAAGTGAAATCTTCATTAACAGCAGCTGCACAGAGTAATTAAGCTAGCTTCCCACATATTTGAAGTAGCTTAATAAAATTAAGTAAAAAGTTCATTAATATAATAGAAAATGAACTCTTTAGAGGTGTCTGACCTAGCTAATTAAGTTCTGAGACCACACTGTTATACTATGATAGCAAGTATTAATGTCACTGCAGATATAACACAAAGAAATCAATTCAAAGAAAAGTCACACGGACAAGAGATAATTAGAATTATATATATATATATATATATATTTTTATTTTTATTTTTTATTTTTTAAATGAGTAAACTTTTGCCTCATTAACTACTTTCAATTTATGGTCTTTTGCCGTTACTTCACTTGTGGCCAAAGAGTTATTAAAAAAAAAAAAAAAAAAAAAAAAAAGCTTGTGTACGTAAGAGATTGTTTAACTCTTTAGGTTAATTTGGAGGGAGGGAGGGGCGGAGGGTTTCTCTCTCGTCAAGAGGGTTATTTAAGCCCTAGCGTTAGGGGAGGCCTAGAGGATGATTCTTGCACCCAAAACCCTAGACAGCCATTGCAAAGGAGACAAACTTGAGAGGAGAAGAAACCAAGCTAGATTAGGGTTATATCTTTCCTTTTCTCTTTTCTTTCTACATATGTGACCTCGTGATTGTTTTCTATGTGTTTATTTTGATAATAAGTGAGTAATTTCCCTCGGGTTGGGACTCCAAACTATGAGTAGTTATGTAAAGTAGATAATTTTATAGTTTTCCATGTTATTTATACTCAAGTTTACATCTTTTCTACAAGGATTCTGAGAGATCTTAAAAGAGTGTTTATTTAATTTGAGTTTAAATTCATAACTTTTCGTCTCAAGTAGTTGCTTCAACCTAGGGTTGGTCCTAGATGGGAACCTGCAGATTAAAGCTGTGGCTGAATCTATTTTTTTATAAGAGGGATTCTTAGGAAAGTTCTGGTTTATATACTTGTCGACAAGACTACTGATATATAAAACATGTAACAGAAGTTTAATTGTGGACAAGACTATATCCTAATCTATTCAATTCTACATTAATAATCTGAAAGAAGTTGATCCCTCAATATTGCAAGCATTTAGCTAAAAGTTTTTCTAATCATTTATGGAAACATTGGCTTAAAGAAAAATCATGTATTCTTTCTCATCCACATTCCTATCATCACTATTGGACTTAACCCTATACGTGTATAAATGAAACTTTTTGGTGGTGTCAAGTAGGGTTCCAAATGGTATGTACGGAATGCAATGGGGTTATTTTGTATACCTTTCGATTAGCTAGCATTTTCTTTATTCCGTATACCATTCACTTTGATTAAGATTTTTTCTATTCTGTATATCGTCAACATACCGATAATCCATCAGGTAGCTCGGTAATCAGGTAAGTAATTGAATAAAATATATTTAATATATATATATATATATATATATATATAACATAAAGTATGTCAAATAAATTGAAAAAATCTGATTTTTTTTTTTTTAAAAATAAATACTTATATTTTGTTTTTGCATTGTGAAATTACCAATATACCCCTCTTATTTGGGTAATCAGGTGGATAATTTGCCTGATTGCCCATTTTTTATGGGAATGAAACTTTTCATTTATTATATATATAATATATACCTTTCGATTATTAAATGGGGAACGATATTATACCGATAATATATACCTCCTTGCTGTACTGTCTCTGCCACCATCACTCATTTACAGAAATATCTAATAGTTTTGAAAGATACCTACCCAGCTATGGAGAAGTTAGGCTTCACTTAGTGAGGGAACCTGATGTCACACAGTTATTTGAGTGCATTAATGATTTTTAGGAATATTGAAAATCACAATTTACTTTAATTTCAAGAAAAGCTATATATTGATTCACCAGCTACTTCCTCGATCGTCTATATAAGACAGAAAACCAATCCTAAATGTTGCTACTACTCTAATTGCACAGTTGCTACTACTCTAATTGCTTGCTTCTTCCTCCTTTCCGTTTCTTTCCCTCCCCATGCTGAGGCTCTCATGGACTGTAAGAAATTGAAGAATGATATCTTGACATGTCTTCCTTACCTCCACGGCAAAGCTGTTAAACCACCTCCAACATGTTGCTCTGTCATGCAAGCACTCAACAAGGTTATGGACACCCAAGAAAACCGCATAGAGGCCTGTGAATGTATCCGGGAAGCTGCTGGAAAGATCCCTGCTTTCAAACCTGACCGTGTCATTGGCATGAAGGAAACTTGTGAGGTGCAGATTCCCACTGAAGTCTTTATTAACAGCAACTGCTTAGAGTAAGTTTCCAATATATCTATCCCCCCCTTGGCTCCATGGCATCTTATCTTATCTCTTCCATTGATTAGTACGTGCATTGTGACTCGCTCACTCAAATGTGATATTTTACATTGTCGTGTTCAAATCTGGTTGGCCGCACTAAACGAAAGCTTTAGTGCTGGCACCGGGCAATCCAATCCGAACTCCCTTAATGGCTCCTTAGCATCACCTCATCCATATTTTAATTTATAGCTGACATTTGATTTATTTTCTATGTCATTGTTTCTTACGTACTCATTCTAATTCCAGTTTCTTTTATTTTAATTGCCATAGTTACTTAATTATTTGTCGTAAGATTTCTATTTTCTCTTTATTTTGTATCGGAATGTATCCTATATTATCGACCTTTGTTTCCTCGATAAATTAGGAAATTACACAGGTATGGATACGGGGATTTGTTTCCAGTAAACGGAAAATCTCTGTGTTTTTCCTTTCCTCAACTCGCCAGGTATATTT
This sequence comes from Aristolochia fimbriata, assembly GCA_019845555.1. Lineage (NCBI taxonomy): Eukaryota > Viridiplantae > Streptophyta > Magnoliopsida > Piperales > Aristolochiaceae > Aristolochia > Aristolochia fimbriata. The sequence continues at coordinate 2,516,041 of CM034083.1, forward strand.
CAGCAGTTTCATATCGATAATGAAAACATGGTTATATATTCTGTGACAATACTTTCAGATTATATATATTATATATAGAGAGATTTTTGCTTGTTTTGTTCTCACCAAACAGTGTGATCTCAGAGCTTAATTAGATTTAGCCACGAGATAGATAATCTACGTACCAAGTAGAGTCACCAAAATCCTAATCAAACCTTGAAACCAGCTGGAATATTTTATTATCACCAGTAGTACAATCATGAATTCCTCCTAATTTATTCAATTTATTGGGGAGTTCGCCTGAAACATGGGCATGTATATCCATTTTCTATTTGTCTTAACTGGCCACCTTCTTCTCTAATGAATACTGCAACAGAAGAAGATTCGAAAATTCAGTCAAATAATGTATCATCAAATTAAATAAGTGCAATTAGGGGTGGATTTGAGCCGAATCGGGCTCGACTCAGTGTATGAAAGGGAAACTCGAGCTCCGATTCGAGTTTGACAACGAGCCTGAACCAGAGCTCAAGCTCGAGTTCGTGTGATTTTATCAAACTAGAGCTCGAGCTTGAGCTGGCTCGATCAAAACAAAAATTCAAGAAACGTACCAAGAAGAATGATGCTACAAAGAGAAAAGAGGGAGAACAAAATACAAGTAAGAAAAATGAAAGAGACTAAGGAGGAAGAAGATGTACATGTTTCACCGAAAATCCGCCGGTCCGCGAAGAGGCGCGACCGAGAGAATATGTCGATTAATAACAGAGAATTTTTGTGTTACAATTTGTGTGTTTCGTATCAAGGGATGCGAGTACAGTCTCCTATGCTTCCTCTGATTCGATCTCCGTATGTTGTTGGTGAAGTCGAAGCTTCTGTGAACGAACGAACGTCGAACTCAAGTCGCAAGAGCGACCGCGGCACGCGATCTGTTGTGGCTTTTTTGTCGGTCGGACGGAGGTATTTGTGCTCCGTGTATCGACTTGTGACGCTGCCGTGAACGTGTAGAGCTGCTCGGTTGAACTGTAGAAGCGACGAACCACCAATTGCTTGGCCGATGGTTTGATGAGAACCTCTGCTGCGGCGAGAGCTTCTCCCCAGAAGGGATTTAAGTCCTTCGGTTTGAGAGAGGGAGAGAGTTCTTCACTCGTCGGGATATCCTTCGGAATCAATTTTTTCTTCACCCCCCGGGTGGGGAACTTATGGCTATTTGTAGCCCGGTCCCGTGAGAGATGTTGCCCGGGAAAGGGGATCGTGATCCTCTTTTCTGGCTGGTGACATTGAGGAAGAAGAGGGGAGGGAGACCAGGATCGTGGTCCCTCTTTCTCTCCTTCATTAAAGACCGAGACTGCCCGTTGATTCTTTGAGGTGGGCAATGAGCCGATGAAGCATGCCGACTAACGCCGACTTCGACCGTTTTATGCCGACGAAGACGCCGACCGTGTCGATGACGTGGACGACGCGACCGGACTTCGCGATGGGCTGCAACGATGAACTTTGAGGATGAATAGAGCCTACCCACGATCGTTGTTTGATGGATCGATGGGTTGCTGGACTCATCAAATTTGGGCCGTGCACATTTTGGTGCATACAGATTGCTTTTCGAGACTTGTTCGTTCGGGAGGAACGAACAAGTTTCAAACCGAAGAACACAACACACACGCACACACATTTTTTTTTTTTTTTTTTTGTTGATCCTCTTACTCTTTTAGGATCGTTTATCTTTTGTGTAACGCTCTTTTTGTCCTCTTACTTTTTTTAGGACATTGTATATTTTCTGTACACTTTGTATATATTTTTTTTTTTCATTCTTTTTTTTTTCATTTTTTTTGGCTCTCTTGTTTTGTTTTTAGAGCTTTTTTTTTTTTTTTGTATACTCGAACATACTGAGCATGTTCGGTATGGAGAAACGATGAATACCTGAACAGAGGAGTTGTTCGAATGTAACCGAAGATTGTTGTGAGACTTCATAGAGGGCATCCGCGAGGATTTCTGCAAGTCTCGGCATGTTGTGAATTGAGATAAGCCGTGACCTGTTGCTGACTGAATTGAAATCTTCATCGATCTAGTCTTCGCGCTAGAGAATTGGACTCGGTGATCCCTCTGAAAACAACAACGGATTCTGCTGGCTTTGATGAACTTAGGCGACTCTCTGGGTTACGCCAACTTCGATGACCAGATCGTCATTCCGGAGAAAGAGAAAGTGAGCCGAAGGGAAGGCTCTGCTTTAGTTTGGCGAACTCTTTGCTGAAACGAACCTTGGGGCGACTTCGTATTGGAATTTCTCTTCCTCTTCCTCATTCGTGTTGGCTCTCGGCGTGGCTCGAACCGACCGAACGCATTTAATCCACCTTTGGTCTGTTAGCGATCTAGCGTTGTTCTCTGATAGAGTCTCTGTGTAGAATTCCACCGTGAGTGAGATTCTGTTTAGAAATTCGTCGTCGAATCCTTTGTGAAAAGGATCGTCAACTGGTTTGCTGCTGCTGTTGTCGGAGGAGAGAGAGAGAGACAAAAGAATCGAGGCCGAAGGAGAAAGGAAGGGAGAGGGAGCTCGAGGCGGAAGGGAAAAGAGAGAGAAGGGGTCGAAGTCGGACTGGAAAAGAGGAAGAGATAGGAGAAAGGGAGAGAGGAGCAAAGCGGATGAGAAAAGAAAGAGAAAGAAGGATCGAGGAGGGAGGGAAAGGGGACGGGAGAGAAGGGAGATCGGGATGGCTTCCGCGATTCTGTCCCGGACTGTTGGTCGCATCCTCCATCTCAAGACCGCTAGCATCTTTCCTCCCAATTGCTTAAGGTCGAGGGGTCTTTTGATAAAACGTGGGGAGGTGGGCCCCACTACTTAGCGTCCATCCACACGGATTTCCCTAATCCGAGTTTCAATTTGATTATAACTCGGCTTGCGGATCTCCCTTGATAAGCTCCGGTTTGCCCTGGCTTTTGCGATCCTGATTGCTTGCTTCATTATTCGAATTGGGTTGGGGAGGTAGACTGTGAGCCTGGAAGATTGCCTGCGAGTTTGACCGAAGAAGCAACTTGCGAGTTTGAGAAGTTTGTTAACCTGCGATTTCGGCTTTTGGGTTGGGCGACCACCTGCGATAGCGACCTGGAGGACTGTCTCTGTCTGCGAATTGGTTGGCTGTGGCTAGAGAAAGAGAGTACGACCTCCCCGGTTTGTGGCAGAATATCTCAACGAACCAGAATTCAAAGGTACTGTATAATCTTCTTCCCGGCGGCCTCGGATTGAATTCGAGTCAGCCGGGGTCGACCCACTTTCTTTTTTTTTCTTCTTCTCTTCCTCCCTCTTTCTTCTTCTTTTTCTCTCCTCTCATTTTCAACTCCTCCCTCGGTCTCTCTCGTTTTTTTTTTTTTTTTTTTTTTTTTTTTTTTTGAATTTCCTCTCTATCGCGTTTCTTTTCTCTCGCTCTAATTAATGCGTCATTTTGTCAATGCGACAAAGCCCGACAATTTTTTTTCGCGTCTGGCGTGCTGGAATTGAATCCAGTCGCATTCGACTCAATTGTCGAATGCTGGATTCTGCTTTGGCGCACCGATTCGGTCGTCGGGTGCTGAAGTTGTGCCGGCTGCTGCGTTCGGCTCGGTAGCCGGGATGCTGCGATTACCCTCGGCATGATCGTCGGGTGTGAGTAATTTACCGAATGAGCCCGACCGAGTTGTCGAGGTGTTGTCTTTCATATCGTCGCATCTCGGCTCGGCCGCCGGAGGTTGTTGTCGCGATCCGCTCGGTCGCGGGTGCTGAAATTTTGATTTGGTTGAGCCCGGCTTGGTCGTAGAGGGCAGAATTCCTCTTATTTGGCGCTTCGGCTTGGTCGCGGGGTCTTGCGGTGCGGTGTGCGAATGAGTGTTGTTCTCTCTCTTTTTTTCTTCTTTTTGTTTCTTTTTTTTTTTGTCGCGAACTTTTATGGTATTTGCTTCTTTTTTTGTCACAACTTTTTTTTTTGGCGACGGCTTCTTTTTGTCGCAGCCTCTTCTTTTTTTTTTTTTTTTTGGGGCAGAGTTACTTACCCGACTCCTTCGACTTGCGTCCGGGTTGATTGCCGATTGCAGGAATTTGTTTTGACCGACACCGGCTCGGTCGCCGGGGTGTTGTTTTTTAGTCGCGTCCGTCTCTGTTTTTCGATCGCTGGAAGTGGTAAAGGGTGCTCGGCTCGATTGCCGGACACTTTCGCTTTGGTTTGCGGCCCCTTTTGTTTTGATTGGTCGCAGAGCTGGAAGGGGTTTCGGCTTGGTCGCCGGGCACCTGTTGTGATTGCGGTCAGCTATGTGGCTGGTCGCGGGGCTTCGAAGGATGCTCGGCTCGGTCGCCGGGCACCTGTTGTGATTGCAACATCCTTTTCCGTCCGACTCAATCGCCGGGCACTAGGAGCAGGTGTGCGGCATCTAACTGTTGTTGTCGGATGTCGAATTCTCCGCTTTGGTGTGCTTAACTTGGTCGTCGAGCACTAGAGAACTCTGTTCTGTTAGCCTCCGGTTTGTTGGCGCGAGGCTGCTTGTTTTCGGTCGGCGCTAAGCTCTGTTCTTTGCGGCGCAGAATTTGGGACTGTTCTCTGTTTGGGTTGCCGAGAACAATTGTTGTTTTGGTTTTGGCTGAGCTCTGTTGTTGTCGCTGCTTTTGACCTGAGTCGGTTTTGTGGTCGAAGATGTGCTCCGGCCAGAATGGTCGCCAAGTGAAGTAGCTTCATTTGATCACGCTCGGCTTGGTCGCCGGGTGCGAGATTTGTTTCTTGACCGGTCGAAGAGGATTGGTGTGCCTCTTCGGTTTGCCCACTCTTTTTTTTTTTTGTTTCTTCGTTTTTTTTTTTTTTTTGGCGACCGGTTCTTTTTGCCCCCCTTTTTTTTTTTTGCTTTGCGACTTGATTTTTTTTTTTCGCAAGTTTCTTTCTCTCTTTTTTTTGTGCGACTTTGCTCTTGGTCGCAAGAGACTCTATATATATATATTTTATTTTATTTTTTTTGAGGGAAGGATCGTGCACCTGATTTGATTTGGCTGATGACCTTTATGTTCTGCTGCAGATGTCTACTCCGCCGGATTCGATCTCCTTCCTCGGTTTGACCCTCACGAGCTGTAAGGGATCTCGAGGGGTACTCTCCGCCATTGTGTGCAGATTCGCGGATCTTGAAGGAAAACATCGGCGTTGTCATTACCTCTCTCTGGAGGACCGTCGACTTATGGTGGTTGTGATATAGTAGTGCCCCCGGTCAAGTCTGTCCCACGAGCTATGGAGTTGCCCTATTGTCGATGAAGATGATCAAGTCTGTTACCTCCCGGGGTCAATGAAGCCGTCATCTCCGCACCAGGCGGTAGGCCACATCTTCTTGAGTGAGTCGCCGCGACGACCATCAGGTCCGTTTCTCTGAACCGAAGCTTTCTATCGACCATGATGGATTTGATGTTTGGGATGGTCGGCAGAGCGTGTGTATGAGTCCTACACTTCTGCCTTTCTACTTCGAGTGGGCAGCCGTTGTCCTCCATACTTGTCCTGAACTGCTGGCCCAAGCTGGCTTGACTCATGCAGTTCGAGCCTCTATGTTTGCTTACCGGTGTTGCTGCAACATCATGCACTCGTTCACGGAGGTCTGGTGTTCTTCGACCAACACAATTTTCACACGGGAGGGAGAGCTGTCGATTTCGCTATGGGATTTGCATAAGCTCGGAGGGTTACCTCTTTCAGGGGATATTTACGACGAAGCGACCCCATCGGTGGCAGATTTTACCCAGAGTCGTTCCATGCCACTGCCGGAGAGCCTCCAATACCTCCTCCTTGCGTATTACGGTTGTACTTGCCGCGGCGACGGTCATAGGCCCCGATGGATTCACCGGTATTCGTATGTCCGAGTGGGTATCCTTCCGGTTTCGAGCCAAAAAGGTGCGCAGCATATACGAGATACACGGGCCGACCGCGAAGAAGACGGCTGGCTGCAGGAACCGCTGACCGTTCGGTGCTTCAAGATCAACCTCTTTCGGAGCTTGGGGTCCCCGCTAAGCTTGCGGATGAAGTATATCTGGCTGCCTTTCTATCAGCGTGGCTCTGCCGTTCTGTCTTTCCCTTGCCCAGTGCGTGGAGGGTCGGTGTTTTCAAGGTGGCTTGTTATATGGCCTGCGGTCAAAAATTCAATTTGGCTAAGCGCAGCCCTGGCAAATATCTATCGGGCCTTAACTCCTTTTCTCCGGGGAGGGTACCTTGGCCGTATGTTTTCGCCTGGCTCGCCTAACGCTTTGGCGTTCACGGTTGATTCCAGCGACGGCGACGGACCGCTTATGATGTTGTACCGCAATCCAGCACACGCCCACTTTTATACACGGAGAAAGCTCGTTCTCTGTTTTGGCGTGGTGGGGTGCGATGTTGGTATCCTTCGCGGCCCTTCCTCCCGGTCCGATCATCGACAAGCCGGGTCATTTGGCGTCCACGGATCGAAGTGGAATATTTCATTTGTCTGCGGCGACTTCTCTTGTCTTGCGTCGGCGTGAATCATTCATTGTTGAGCCTTACAGCCCTCATCGTTTTGCTTTCGCCGGTTTGGGTTTTGCCAAGATCTGCGGGAGCTTTGTTTGCTGACCAGCAGCGGGGACTGAGAGGCGGTTAACGACCTGCTGGGGATGTGGCGAGCAGCGACTTCTTGTCCTCTTGGCCAAGTAGAAGTACCTGCTTTCGTGGGTTCTAGTTTCGACCCAGGTGTGACGGCTCTCTTTCGGGAGTCATGGCTTGAGACTGTTGTTCCCTACTTTGAGGTACCATTCTCTCTCTATTTCCTTTCGTATTCTCCTTTTTCTTGACTTTTAATATTTTGGCTTCTTCTCTCCTCTTCTTTTTTTTTTTTTTTTAGAGGGGATGGAAAAAGCTCCACGGTGTTCCTGTGCCGAAGAAATCTTTGCAGCCTGCGCAAGGAGATGATGGTGCAGGAGGTGGTGTTAGAAGGAGCACGCGAAAGAGTACAAAACCTCCGGCCGCTCGAAGGCGAAGGCATCCACCGCAAGAAGAAGAGAGTGCCTCGCCAAAGGTTGCGAAGGATAAATTGGCGACTTCGACGCCAGCAGCCCCGACGACAGGAGTCATGATCAAGGAAACCCCTTCGACAGAGGATGAGGCCAGACCGGTCGTGCTTTCTCTGCCGGCCAGCAATGCTACTTTAGATAAGGGGAAAGGAGTGGTTGAATCGCCGGCATCCCCAAAAAAAATCACTTCGAAGAAAAGGTCAAAGACCTCAGAGCCTGCGCCCACTGTTTATGCCCCTCCTCCCTTCGAGAAACGATTTCGCACCGGCACGAGTAAACCGAGGATTCCTGCGCCTCTTACTTCAGAGATCCCCTTGTTAGGATCCGGCGGAGAACAGATTAAGGATCCAGAGACGGTTGGCCAGTCTTTGAATTTGACAACTGGAGTGACCACTGCGGAGCCGGAGACGACGCCTGTACAAGTGATTGAAGTCGAAAGACAAACAACCCAAAATCCAGGCGACGTACCTTCCGAGAAGCTTGCGATTGTTTTGGCGCCCTCTTTGGATCGACCGACCTGCAGCAAGGCGATTTGTTTGATCTTACCGACTTAGAGGGTGCTCGGCAACTGGAATGGGTCGACGAGGCCTCTTGCTGCTTGTTGTTGGAGAGTTCGCCATCGGCGAGGTTGAATGCCCGTAATCGCTCCAAGTGGTGGTCAAGCGCCAGATTAGATCGGTCGAGGGTGAACTCCAACACTTTTCCTCTGCTGAATTGAGTCCTCCGGGTGCCATACTTTCGAAGGAAGAGCCCCTGGCGTCGCTCCCCCCTGTTGGCGATGAAGTCACCCTTGCTGTTATGAAAGGGACTCGAGTTCGGGGCACCAACCTGTTAGCGAAAACTCATCGAAGTTCACATCCCGCGGTCCGTGAGTGTCTTTCTCTTCCTTGTTTTTTTTTTTTTTTTCTTGCTCTTCTCTTTTTCAGCTCCTCGACTTCGCGTCTTTTAACTCCATCTCTCCCTTTTTTTTTTAGTTGTCGACCCCCTTCCTCTCTTGGCGATGTCGAGGTTGCTGATGCAGTGGGTCCGCTCGCCCCGTGGAGTGGGTTCGCCGAATCAGTTTTGGTACCGGCTGATGACCCTTGTTCGCCCGGACTCATAGCTGACACACTCGTGTCTTTCTGGATCACTTGAGGAGAGCCGGTATTGATACTTCAGATTTGGAGCAATGGGTGGAAAGTTTTTTTGCTTCGGAGGCAGCTCGTTGTCGCGATTATGCGGTTCTTTGGCTGAAAAGCTCAGCTTAACCGATCGGTTCGCCACCGGCTGAACTCGCACGATCTGTCCAACAGGTCAACCGTCGTCGCAATGATTTAACTGCAGATCTGGATCGATGTCAGGTTGAGCGTGAGGCTGTGGAGGTTGAGCAGATAGCCCTTCGTGACCGCCTGGCATCTCTCTCGGCGCAGCTTGACACCATAGATACCGAGCTTATGAGTATTCGTACCGGTCTTGATGGTACTGAGGAGGAAGCTGCTGCGTTGGAGAGTCAGCTTGCTTCTCTTCGCACACGGCCTATCCTTGACGAGGCCGAGACACAGGCGTTGGCTGAAGTTGAAGCCGGAGTGGGGCGACTACGGCAGAGGGTAGCTGACTTCAAGTTCCCACCAGTCTGATGCGCTCCTCTTTTTTTTTTTTTGAGAATTCTTTTGGCTTCTTTTTTTTTTTGTAGCTTCGCTTTTTTTGTTGCGAAGCTTGCACTGTTCCCATTACACAATTTTCTTTTTTTTTTGCAATGAGAAGTTCGAACTCGTTTTCTTCTTCCTTTCTTTTGCTTTGGTGCCTTCTTTATGGAAAAAACCGTTTGAGGAATTTACCGTTTGTTATCGGCAGCTCCGACCCGTTTGCAGTGACGAGCTTGTATGCGCCATTCGTATAGGCTTCTTGCACGACGTAGGGTCCTTCCCATTTGGGCGCGAATTTGCCCCCGGTTTTGCTCGTGAAGAGCATAGGCCTTCGGACTGCAAGTACGAGGTCGCCTTTCTGGAATGACCTGAGCCGTACCTTTTTGTTGAAGGCTCTGGTCATGCGAGATTGGTAACACTCGAGTCGTTGTTGTGCTTCGAGTCGCTGTTCGAAAGTGACTCAAGCTCGCCAATCGCAGCTGGCGCATTCCTCCGTTGTCAGCCCTTCTCTCATTGCAATTAAGTAGAGGCGGGAGTTGTACTTCGAGAGGGAGTACCGCCGGTGCCATAGACCAACGAATATGGAGTTGATCTGTGTTGGCGTTGAACGACGTTCAGATGCCCATAGGGCTTCACCCGTTTTTCGTCCCAGCTTCTTTTGTTGGCGCCAATGGTTTTCTTTAAGATCTTACAGAGCGTCTTGTTGAAAGCTTCTGCTAGTCCGTTGGCTGCCGGATTGTAAGCAGTTGAGGTCCGTTGTTGTATGCAAAATTTTTCGCAAAAGCGGTCCATGACTTTGTTTTTGAATGGCATACCGTTGTCCGTCATTATATACCGGGGAACTCCATATCGATAGATGATTTGTGTTCGAATGAAGTCGACGACGGTCGCAGCCTTCACTTCTCGGTAAGCAGCAGCTTCGGCCCACTTTGAGAAGTAGTCGGTGGCAGCTAGGATGTACTGCCGGTCGGAGTCGGACTTAGGAGAGATGGGACCAATGATGTCCATCCCCCAAGCCTCGAATGGCCATGATGCGACGGTCGGGTGAAGTGGTTCCGCGCTTGGTGTATGTAATCGGCATGGAGCTGGTAATCTTTTTGCAGGTTCGAGCCATTTCGATGGCGCCCCACGAGCATCGGCGGCCAGTAATAGCCTAGTCGTTTGGTTTGCAAATGGAGTTTTGGGCGGCTTGGTGTGCCCCACAGATCCCACTCGTGGTGTCTCTTTGAGGACTTGTAACCCCTCTTCCTTTGATAGGCAACGAAGAAGCAGACCTTCATACGACCTCCGGTAAAGTATATCGTGGATGAAAACATACTTTGGGGCTGCTTTCGCCCGAATCTGGACTCGTTCTCGCAGGTCGACGGGAAGTGTGCCGTGGCGAAGGAAGTTCGCGATAGGCTCGCGCCAGTCTTGAACCGTTTTGACTGGCTGAGATAGGGAAGGATTCCTCTATCTTTTCTGTTTGCTCTTCCTGTTCCGCCCCCTCCGTCGGGGAGGAATTACCCAACGCTCAAGCAAATGGGGATTTCGCTTGGCAGCTGATCGAATTGTGCCGACTGGCTGCGATGCCGGCTAATCGTCGGCTGGCCCATTCTCGGAGCGAGGGACGAAATGGAGTGATGCTTCCGGGATTTGGGCCAGAAGTTCTCCAGCTTGTCTCCAAAATGGCTCGAGTTCAGGTTTCTTTACCTCGAATTCGCCTGTGAGTTGCTTGATGACGAGAGCCGAGTCGCCATAGATGTGTAGCTGCGGTATTTGCATTTCGACGGCCATGCCGAGCCCAAGAAGGATGGCTTGATACTCTTCTTCATTGTTCGAGCAAGCTTGAGTAAGCACGCGAGCAGTATGGGAGTAGGTCCTTCTTCGGTGAAACTAACAGGACTCGCGCCGGCTCCACTTCTTTCGTGCTGCACCGTCGGTACATCTCCCAAGGAGGGAGCACCTCGACCAGGAAGATCTCCTCATCCGGGAATTCCTCTGTTAATTCCCATTCAGCGAAAACGGGTGGTCGGCCAGGAAGTTGGCGGTGCCTGCCCTTTGATTGCTTTCGTTGCGACGCTAAATTGATCTCGAATTGAGAGGAGCAGTGCCCATTTTGCCAGTCGACCAGAGAGAATTGGTCGCGACATAATGTACTTCATCGGGTCGGCTCTCGAGATGAGTTTCGTCGAATGTGCCTGAAGATAGTGACGGAGCTTTTGAACAGCGAAGGCAAGCGCCAGACATGTCTTCTCGATGGGTGTATAATTCAGTTCAGCACCCACCAACGTTCGACTCAAGTAATAGAGGGAGCGTTCCTTGTTGTCGTCGCCGCATTGAGCCAACAGAGCGCCGACAGATCCTTCTTGTGTGCTGCGATATAGAGCAACAATGGGCGGCCGACGGTCGGTCGCGACAAGCACATGGTGGTTTGGTAAGGTATGCCTTTATATTGTTAAAGGCATTCTGGCATGACTCATCCCATTCGAATGGCGTTTCTTTCTTGGCGGTCGGCCCGATGAAGGGCTGGCATCTCCGGCAAGATTGGATATGAAACGCCTGATATAAGCCAAGTGGCCTTGAAAACTCTTGAGCTCGGAGGCGTTTTCGGGCTGGCATTTTCTGGATGGCGTCGATCTTTGACTGGTCTATCTCGATCCCTCTGTGATGCACAATGAAACCCAAGAATTTGCCCGAAGTGACGCCGAAAGCACACTTTAACGGATTCATTTTGAGTTGAAACCGTCTCAGCCGCTCGAACACTGCTCTAAGGTCGAGAAGATGGTCCGACCTCTGTTTTGTCTTCACCACCAGGTCGTCAACATAGCATTCGACGCGTTTGTGCAAGAAGTCGTCAAATATATTCTGCATTGCTCTCTGATACGTCGCACCAGCATTTTTGAGTCCGAATGGCATCACTTTGTAACAGAAGATGCCTTTCGGTGTGCGGAACGCAGTGAGTTCTTCATCTTTCGGGTCCATCCGGATTTGATTGTAGCCGGAAGAGCCGTCCATGAAGGATAGAGCTTCATGACCCGTCGTCGCGTCGACCATTAGCTCCGTTATTGGCAAAGGGAAGTCGTCCTTTGGACACGCCTTGTTCAGGTCACGAAAGTCGACGCAGACCCGGATTTGGCCAGTCTTCTTCTTGACTGGGACGATGTTGGCAATCCAGGTCGGGTACTTCACTTCTCTGATGAAATTTGCCGCTATCAATTTGTCGACCTCCTTTTCAATCTCCGGCACCAATTCCGGTCGGAACCGTCGCTGCGATTGCTTGACTGGTCGAACAGAGGAATGGACCGCCAATTTATGAACTGCGACTTCGTGGGTGAGGCCTGGCATCTCGTGTAACTCCACGCAAATATATCTCGGTATTCGCGCGGGCGATGCGATGTATTCAGCTTCTTCTTCGGCCGTCGGTGAAGCACCGAGAAATGTTGGTCTCGGGTCTTACGCCGTTCCCAAATCAATTTTCTTTAATTGCCGACGGTTGCTTGGCCTCCTTCTTCAAATTCGGCGGAGCTTCCTTCAAAACGAAATCCTCTTCTTCTTGATCGTCGCCAGAGATGGAGATATGGTTTACCATGACCGAATCATATGCTCGAGCTTCGTGCGATGGCTGCTCTCGGGGTATAAATAACCACGGTTTTGGCGTATCTTTCTTTTTCTCGCCGAGTTTGACCGCCCGATACTTGATTTACATCTGCCGAACCCTTCCTGGTTATTTTGATGGGTTTCGTTTGGCCGATGTAGATTTTGATTGGCTTCGTTTTTCAGAAGCCGAGACCCGCACGACCTTGGTCGATTCGTTGGCTTTGTGTTCCTCAATTTCTCCTGTTGCGAGTGAGAACCGGTAGAGTGACAGTGGTTTTGGCGTGAATTTGATCCTTCGTAAGGTTGCCCCGGCTCTGGCCATTAGTCGATAAGCGTTGGGGTCGAAGCCTTCGTTTGAGCGTGTAGCCGTGAATCGCTGTTGGTTTGGGAACCGCTTCCACGACGCCGTTCCTCTAGTTTTGGCAGAGGAACTGTGACTTTTTCGGCGGCGGGGGTCGGCTGACTTTGTGTGACAGCAACCGGAGGAGCTTCGCCTTTCTTCCTTTGTGATTGCGGGATGTACCGTAAGATGGGTATGCTGCGTTGTTTCGGTGTAGGATTGATTTGCGACCGATTTGTGGCCTTGTGCCGGTTGCTCATCCACGCTGGTGCTTTGGAGACACGACTTGAGTCGTGTTCGTTTGATGGGCGTAATTTGCACCGGAGTTTGCTTTGAAGCTGTATTTTGTGATGGCTGTTTAGGGCGTCTCGGTTTGCATTGGTGGCTCGACGATGTAGCCTGCGTCCGGAGTGTCTTCGATGTTTGCTGCCCTGGTTCGACCAAAGTGCGGTTTGGTTGTCGATAATACTTGGCATCCGCGAACGATGCTTCGCCTCTGTGGAACGGACTTTTTCGCCGGCATACACCGTCTTTTGTTCGCCGTTCTCCCGGTATTTAAAGCATTGATGGAGTGTGGATGGTACAACTCCATTAGAGTGAAGCCATGGTCGACCCAAGAGCAGGTTGTATGAGGTCCTCGAAGTCGATAACTTGAAAAGGAGTTTCGCCACCATGTCGCCTATGTGTAGCTTGACACTAATCATTCGGCGTTCTCTGTCCCTCCCTGATTGAAACCTTGGATGAGAAGAGAGCTTGGAGAGAGGTCGCCAGCCAGAGATACCAACGTCCTTCATGGTGCGAATCGGCAGAATGTTAATCAGCGGATCCACGGTCAATGAGCATACGATTGACTTTCGGTCTCGATGTAACCGGAGGCGAACAACGGTCTATTGTGATTTTTTGTCCCCAATTGTATATCCTCCTCTCGAAATGTAATGCACGGAGGGCATGTTACTTGAGTGCTTGTTCGCTTTGGCGAAGTTGTGGTGGAGATAATGCATCTTCCTCCTCCTTTCGTAAAGGCGGAGTCAGCCCGACCTTTGGCAAGTCGTGCTTCCTCATGAGCAGCATCTCGAGCTCGGCTTCGAAGTTCCTCAGGTTTGTCCAGAATTGAATCAAGGCTTTTTCGACCGAATTTCCAAGTCGAGGTCGTCTTCTATCTTGTTTAGCGGCGAAATCTGTTTTAGCGACATTTCGAGGTCATCGCATTCGACGACCGGTCGTTTGCCTTTGTCTTTTCGCGCTGCCTGCTTTCGGGAGGAGCTGTCGAACAGGTTGCCACCATTGCTGGAGGTGCGAGGAACTCGCCGGGAAGAACTCCGCCCGGTGTGGCGGGTCTTCTTTTCTTTTTCATTGCCCCCTGGACGTCAGTCCTGGGAGCTTTTCTTTGGCGTTTTGCGGCTCTCTTGTTTGGCCGCTTTGCTTTTCGTTTTGATGGTCGCCGGTGCGGTTCGATTTTCGAATAGGCTTCTTTCTCCGGGTGACCAAGATCCACCCCCTGCGTCGGCTGCAGCTTGTTCACGGGGTGCGGTTTTGGTACGACCTTAGCGGTGGTCGTCTGTTGTTGTGAGGTCGGCTGGAGGAACCGGGCTTTGGTCGGTACTCCTTCTTCATGACCTGTTTCTTGTTTGGCCGAAGTTAGCTGATTCGCTCGGCCTGGGATGGAGATGGTATATGAGGAAGCTGTGTTTTGAGCTCCTTCGATCTCAATACGGCCTTGCGCTGCTAGCTCCATGATGCGGTCCTTCAAGACGAAGCATTTCTCCGTCGAGTGCCCGACCAGTCGATGGTATTTGCAAAAATTGGGATCTTTGCTTTTGGATTGGTCGCCAGGTCTTTTGATTTCTGGCAGCCTCAGTAGTTGATTGTCCAGTAGCTGATCGAGCATGATAGGAACGTCTGCGTCGGCAAAGGGATATGTCTTTGCCTGTCGTTCCTCGAGTGTCAGCTTCTTGAAACCTCCCGTCAATTGTCGTGGGAGGTAAGTCTGCTTGACCTTACTACCGACCTTGATCGGCTCGATAGTATTTGTCGCGAAAGAGGATTTTGATTTCTCTTTCGTTTCTTTGGATGCAGTCGCAGCAGGTGCCTTCCCCTTTTTACGAGGGTCGGCGGAAGAGGATCCTTCTTCTCCTCGTTCTTCTATTAAGTTTTCCATATTGTGAGCTTCTGTTGCGAGCTCCTGGAAATCTTTCGGCCTTCGGCTCTGTATGTAGCAGAGGAGGTTCCATTGCATTCCCCGTGAACACATCTCTATTTCGGCTTCGAGAGAAAGATTTGAGCTTTCTTTGCAATTTAAGCTCAGGTTCCTCCACCGGTTAATGTAGTCGACCACTTTTTTCGCCCTTTTTTCGTTTTAAGATTGGCGATCTCGACCGATGTTACGGTCGCCGGCCGAGTCTTGTAGAATCGGCTGAGGAATTCTCGCTCCAATTGCTCCCAGCTGTCAATAGACTCTTGAGGGAGCTCGATGTACCAATCGAAAGCGTTCCCTTTCAGTGACCGGCCGAATTGTTTCACCAACAGGTCACCGTCGGTGCCGGCATTGTTGCACGTCTCTATGAAGTGGGCGACGTGTTGCTTTGGGTGGCCGTCGCCGTTAAATTGTTGAAACTTGGGAGGGTGATAGCCGATCGGCATCGGGATGTTCTGAATCCTCTGTGTGTACGGTCTCTTGTAGGCGACTGATTTGTGGTCGCCTGCGCTGTTTCGTACCGCACGGTTGATGAGATCCGTAATAGCATCTAGTGTGAGAGCTGACGGATCCAGTTCTGGTCGGCCTCTGTGGATGGCCCTTTGGGCGCGACGGGCGGCAGCTCGTCAAGAAGAAGGATCTTCTTGAGGTAGCTCGGCTGAGGCACTAGTAGTCGGCCGATTTCGGTCAACTTCTTGAGAGACGCCACCGGTGTTATTGGTGGTTGTGCCCATCTCTAGCCGTTCGAACATCGCGAGCAGCCAGTTGCGCATCTTTTATACGCAGTTGTTCGCTTTGCTCTTTCAGTGCAGCCTGCATTTCGGCAAGCTGTTCTTCAATCGTCTTAGCCGAAGTTGTCATTGCCGCTACCTTGGCGGTTTGCGTCGGAGTATTTGTCCCTGACGCAACTTGAAGATATGAAGCTGTCGTTGGTGGCTTCATCGGGGAGATGGTCGCTGTGAGGGACCGGTCAGGAAGGCCGGTCGCATGTTGATTGTGGACAGTGGCTCTGGGAGGTGACCGGCTGGCGGTAGCAGCCACCGGGTGAAAATCGGTGAGATGAGATGGGCGATGTGGCGGTAGGGGAGATTGCTGATGTCTGTCCTACGAGGTGAGCGGAGGGGTGGTGGACCAGCTGCTGCATTGAGTGCGGCCAAAAGGTCATGGGAGACCATGACGACCGGGTGAATTATCCGTGGATGATGTTCTTTGAACAAATGGAAGTCGACCACGAGTGTGTCCTTGCCGCGGAGAGGGAGGAGATGCCCCCGCTTTGTTCATATCGCTGCACCAAAGTGGGAACGATGGAACTCCTTCGCGGATCGGCGGTGACCGCGCCGGGCTGTTAATCGGGCCGTGAGGAGGTGAAGCGGCGACAGCCAGATATGTTGGTTTGGCCATCGCCGCATCGGTTTGGCCGCCAGATTGGTTTGATTGAGGCCGCGGTAGCCTGAGGCACTAACACGAAGGAAGTTAGGCGACGTCGTCAAGCATAAATGGAGCTTGTCCGGTGGACAAGCTTCTGGACAGAGCCCTTGTAAGTGGGCGTGTGGCAGGTGGAGGGGATGTCGGAGCGCGGACGTTGGCCGGAGATGCAACGGCCGATCCTCGAGCTCCGGTGGTCGAGCTTGCAGTCACAGTCGGACGTGGTTGAGCGAAGCTCGAGGAGGCAGTTTGCTTGCCTCTGTTGTTGGTGTTGTTGTTGTTGTTGCCGTTGTTGGCGTTGCTGGCCATGGCTGAGGTTGGAGAGTTTTTTTTTTGGTTGGACGGAGAAGGAGATGAGAGGTAGGAAATGTCCCACCGGGCGTGCCAAATCTGTTTCACCGAAAATCCGCCGGTCCGCGAAGAGGCGCGACCGAGAGAATATGTCGATTAATAACAGAGAATTTTTGTGTTACAATTTGTGTGTTTCGTATCAAGGGATGCGAGTACAGTCTCCTATGCTTCCTCTGATTCGATCTCCGTATGTTGTTGGTGAAGTCGAAGCTTCGCGGAACGAACGAACGTCGAACTCAAGTCGCAAGAGCGGCGTGCACGCATTTGTTGTGGCTTTTTGTCGGTCGGACGGAGGTATTTGTGCTCCGTGTATCGACTTGTGACGCTGCCGGGCGAACGTGTAGAGCTGCTCCGGTTGAACTGTAGAGCGACGAACGACGAATTGCTTGGCTTCGATGGTTTGACAGAACCTCTGCGAGCGAGAGCTTCTCCTCCGAGAAGGGATTTAAGTCCTTCGGTTTGAGAGAGGGAGAGAGTTCTTCACTCATCGGGATATCCTTCGGAATCAATTTTTTCTTCACCCCTGGGGTGGGGAACTTATGGCTATTTGTAGCCGGTCTGTGAGAGATGTTGCCTGGGAAAGGGGATCGTGATCCTCTTTCTGCTGGTGACATTGAGGAAGAAGAGGGGAGGAGGGAGACCAGGATCGTGGTCCCTCTTTCTCTCCTTCAGTTAAAGACCGAGGACTGCGTTGATTGCTGAGGTGGGCAATGAGCTGATGAAGCATGCTGACGAACGCTGACTCGACCGTTTATGCTGACGAAGACGTCGACTGTGTCGATGACGTGACGATGCGACTGGACTTCGCGATGGGCTGCAACGATGAACTTTGAGGATGAATAGAGCCTACCCACGATCGTTGTTTGATGGATCGATGGGTTGCTGGACTCATCGAATTTGGGCCGTGCACATTTTGGTGCATACAGTACGATAAGGCATTAAATGCAAGTTGTCTTTTTAATAAACTCAAATTGAGGTCGTTAACCGAAACAAACTTTTCCTTGTGTTCGAACTCTGATCAAGCTCGTAATTAATGAGCTCGAGCCGAGCCCGTGCTACTCGCAACCTAGCTCGGCTCATGCCCACCCCTATGCGTATATATGTGTATGTGTCTCTCTGTCTATCTGTCTGTCCGTCTATGTGTTTGTGTCTCTCTGTCCGTGTCTCTCTGTCTGTGTCTCTCTGTCTATGTGTGAGTGCCATCAAATGACAGATTGACTATCTTTGAACAAAATCTCATGTGAACAATCAAGACATGGAAGGATAGATATGGAATTGATTCATGACAACCTTTCAAGATTGATTGAGATCTATCTAAGGGATTGAGATATTTGTGGATTAATGAAGGAAGAATTATGAGATTAATCATGGACTGATTGGTGACTGGAACGAGTCTAAGGAAGGAGTCAGCCAAACTGGTGGGAATGATAATCAATCAAGAACTTACCATACAAAGAAGGCACGTATGAGCATATATATGAATGAAGGCCTACATACAAGACATGTTTTTTTCTGAAAATAAAATAGAGTCAGTGTCTTCTGAGGTGTATTGGTTCTTCATTTATTTGCTTGTTAAGAAGTGAACGAGGAGATGGAGACAAAGTTGCAACCGGAGTTGCAACAAGCCTGCTAAAGTTTGTACTGGAGACAGACTGAGTCTTCTACTCTAGAAGCTCGTACTAAGGGGGAGCCTTAGTGGGATATTAATTTGATCACTTACACTGAGTGAGTCAGGTGAAAGGTTGAAGGTAATCCACCATTCTGTTTGAGAAGTGGATAACTACTGTAATACCTCTGTGAATGCCTGTAACTAGTTAATCACTAGTAGATTGTTATTATCCCGGGCAAAACTGCCCCGCAGATTATGAACAGTTGTTCCAAACTGCTATAACATCTTGTGTGTTCTTACTTTATGTTTATTTGCATGATGTTTTTAATCGAGAGTTCTAGGAGGAGTCTTAAATACCTAAGTGTTTAATTAACATATATCACTAGAGCGTTTTTCAATATGCATGAGATATAAAAGACGGAGATGGAAGAGATGATGTCATGGAGTTAACCAAGAAGTGTATGTTATAAGAAGCTTACAGGCTGCAGTTGGTGGTGATGAAAATTTCAATGGGAATCTTCACCTCACAGACTGAATTCATGTGATAGATACGATCAGGTCTGAGACCGGGGGTCTTTCCAGTGGCTTCCCGGATACATTCACAGGCGTCCATGCGGTTTTCTTGGGTGTCGATAACCTTGTAGATTTCTTGCATGGCATTGCAACACCTAGAATGTGGTCCATAAGCTCTGCCTGCGAGGTAAGGAATGCAAACGATGATATCATTCTTCAACTTGTTGCAGCCGATGAGAGCTTCAGCATGGGGAGTCAAAAAAGAGGCGAAAATGAGGAAGAAGCAAGCAATTAGAGTATTACAACTAGCAACTATGCCAATGGAAGCCATGGCTTGAACGTACGTACGTGCACTTTGGTTCTCTGGCTTGATCCTTATATAGATCAAGAGATGCTTGAAGAGGCCTGGGATGAGGAACTAGTTGGTGAATCAATCATTAATGGATGAAAATGCATTGCTTTAACTTATTACATGCAAATTATATGGATGGATTTAAAAGAAATATATGAATGACTAGGTAATATATGTACATGTACCAAGATAGAGAAGAATATAATATTAAGGACAACAAATAACAAAGAGAACTGATGATCTCCTTCCATGACTAACTACTTCCTAATTAACTCACTCTCTGTTTCCCTCAGTACATATATGATTGGAAGCAATGGGTGAAAGTGGAGTAGAATAATTATTAGAGAATTTCTTGTTTCTACCTCTGATATGATAGGAATAATGTGGAGGAGAAGAAAACATGATTTTCTCTGAAGCCATAGTTTCCATAAATTAATAATTAGAAGGAACCATCACCAAACTTTTAGTTAAATGCCTAATTACAATGGGGTAAACTTCTTTTCAATGAAGAATTGATCGCAGATCAGGATATAATCTTGTCAACAGTTAAACTTCTCTCACATATCTTGTCAAATAGTCTCGTCAACAGTTATATATATATATGAAGGAGTTCCCCATATCAAAATGTCCAAGTCTCGTGTTTATATATAGGAAAACATCTTGATCAATATATAAAGAGTTTACCAAATACGTCTTCTATTCTTAAACAAGATGCCATAGTAGATCTATATATCAGAAATTTATATGTCATGAACCTTTAGGATTCTCATAAATATATAATATGCATCATATATAATATATTTTCTACTACATTTTTTTGTGACTATTTTTCCTTTTTTTCCATTTATTAATGTATAAGACATTCTCTCTCCTTGATTAATAAGGTAGATTATTTTCTATTAATTCATTTTAAGTCAATTTTCCTAGGACAAGGATATAATTGAAAGCCAGCCGTGGGTGACTTGACTAGTTGACTTCATGTCAACACTTTTGTTTCTACGTGTGGAAAAGAGAAACTTCAAGTAATTGGTTTCTCATTTATGATCAGTACTCACTATAGAAACTTCAATATCTCTCTTCAATATTGGAGACTTCTCAGGTTACTTTCTTTCTTTACAAGATGATCATCACGAACAAGGCTCTGGTTCTCAGTCTTCTTTACTATTACATGTTATTAATCATGAAGATCTTCCTATGCATAGGCTGCCTTGATTCGGAGAGAGAAGCGGTTACCCAGTTTAAACAAGGTCTCATTGATCCTTCCCATCGCCTTGCTTCGTGGAACCATGGTCTTGATTGCTGTACATGGGATGGTGTCTCATGTGATAACGAAACAGGGTATGTCATTCAACTCGACCTCCATAATCCATACAGTTATAATGATCTTGTGTCTTATTCGCCACATCCTGAACGTAATTTGAGTCTTGGTGGTCGAGTACTAGACCCAGCTTTGGAACAGCTTAAACATCTGCAACACTTGGACCTCAGTGGCAACTCCTTTGATGTTATTCAGATCCCAAATTTCTTGGGCTCATTCCAGTGGTTGAGGTACTTGAACCTTTCCTTTACAGGATTTGGAGGCAGAGTTCCTCAATATATTGGAAATTTATCTACCCTGGAGGTACTTGATCTGTCTTCAACTGATGAATATTATCTGGCCAAACTGAAAGTGGGTAACTTAGAATGGTTAGCAAAAGATGCAGTCCCTGAAACACCTGAGGATGAGCAGGGTGAATATGACAAGAGTAAATCAAAATTGGGTTCAATTGATTATGGAGTCCCTTCCATCCCTCACAGAGTTAAGCTTGTCAAGTTGTGATCTTTCATACATTCCCCAGACCATTCCCCTAAACAATTTCACTCAACTTCGCATCCTCGACCTTGGTTACAACAACTTCAACTCAACCATCCCAAGCTGGGTAGCCAACATTACTTCATTGGTATCAATTGACCTTACATTTGCCCTATTCTATGGTGAGGTTCCTAGTGGCTTCTCTCAACTCCCTTATCTTCAAGAACTTCGTTTGGAGAGCAAATCTCTTCTTGACAATTGTTCAAAAGTGTTTAGTGGGAAATGGGAAAGAATTAAAATGATTAATCTAGGATACAACAAAATATATGGAGGATTGCCAACTTACTTGGGAAACCTAAGTAAGTTAGAGTATTTAGAGCTGACAGATCTTTCAGCCACCAAGGGTGTACAAAATGTCTTGCCCATTTCGATTTGCCAACTTAAAAACTTGAACCATCTTGTGTTAGAAAATAGCAATTTGGCAGGCTCAATACCCACATGTTTTGGACAATTATCATCTCTGGAATTTTTGCTTATAGGCAATGATAATTTTATGAGTGGAGGCAACCAGTTCAATGAGACTCTAAGAGAAGTGCATTTTGAGAAATTAAGCAAGTTGCAGGTTTTGGGCTTGTCATCTAGTGGCTTGAGCTAAACATGAAGCCGGATTGGGTGCCACCATTCCAACTTCAAGGGATAGACCTATAGTCATGACATTTTGCAGGAGATCACAAGTTTCCACCTTGGCTACAAACCCAAAAATCTCTTCAATACTTAGAGCTGTCTAACACATCAATATATGATAGTATCCCTTCCTGGCTTTGGAACTTTGCTCCCAATATTAGACAAATACATCTTGGCCAGAATAACATTTTTGGTCAGCTGCCAAATCCCTTGGTGATTCGTTCAAAGATTCTAGATTTAGATCTTAGAGAAAACAGGTTAAGCAGCCCAATCCCTTCCATTCATAGTATTGGTTTTTTATACATTGACCTTTCATATAACGAGTTTACTGGACCCATACCACCAAATCTTATGCATGCAGGGAATTCTTGTATATCTTTTCTTGTCTCTGGCAATCGAATGAATGGGACAATACCACGAATATTTGAAAAACTGAGACATTTGATGTACCTTGATCTTTCAAACAATGATCTCATTGGCAGCATTCCTTCCACTTTGTGTGATGATCAATCTCTTGACTTTCTTGATTTGAGTGAGAACCAGATAAGTGGAAATATATCTCCCTCAATGGGCAACTGCACCAATCTTGAGGTGCTTGATTTGAGACAGAACCACTTAATTGGGAGAATACCCTCCACATTGGGTCTGTTGAGTGAATTAAAGTCCTTGCATTTGAATGACAATAACTTGACAGATGAGCTCCCTTTTTCATTGTTAAACTGCAGCAGTTTGACAAATGTTGATCTCAGCAACAACAAACTTGTTGGAAGCATTCCCACTTGGTTTTCAAGCAACTTCCCATAACTTGAAGTTTTGAGCCTAGGATCCAACATGTTTACAGGGAAAACTGCCCCAAAACTCTCAAACTTGTTCTCTTTGCAGGTGCTTGATCTTGCACAAAATTATTTGCATGGACAAATACCACAAACCTTTCAAAACTTTCAAGCTATGAGAAAGAAACAAGGACAACTGCGCTATTCTCAGATTGGTGTGAACAATTTTGATTATGAAGAAAGTTTGCTTTTAACTGCAAATGGAAAGCTTAGTGAGTACAAAAAAATTCTCTCCCTCGTTGTTGCCATTGATTTATCAGATAATCTCTTTTCGGGTAGGATCCCCGACGAATTGTGTGATTTGCATGGTGTGGTAGTCTTGAACCTTTTTCGAAATCATTTTTCGGGGAAAATTATGCAATCTATTGGCAATTTGCATGAGCTAATATCCCTTGATCTCTCAAGAAATCAGCTCTCAGGGTCAATTCCTTCAAGCATCTCTAGCCTAACCTTTCTACAACACTTGAATGTGTCACATAACAGATTTCATGGGATGATCCCATCCGGCCCCCAACTGCAAACCTTAAATGATCCATCAATCTACATGGGTAATCTTGACCTTTGTGGACCTCCAATGAAAGATTGCACAGAAAATAAAACTTCCCCAAGTGTGATTCATGGAGAGGCCGACTCTGCAAATGAGCAGCATGAGATGATGTGGATGTATATAGGCATGGGACATGGTTTTCTTGTTGGGTTTTGTGGATTTTTTGGGATCTTAGCATTCAAGAGAGGTTGGAGGATTGCCTACTTCAAGTTCTTTGATGACATGTTTGAGTGGATTATCACTGTCTGGGTATTAAACATTAGTTGGCTGCAGAAGATGATCAGGAGAGAAAATTAGGATGTTGTTGTGTTGGCTTTCATATATTGAAGTAAGAATCTTCTTTGTAGCATTTGCACTGTGGACTATTTATGGTGAATCTGATCTACAAATTATCTTTATTTACGGTTAAGTTGTAGTATTTGTAAAATCATTGAATGGAACAAACAAATGATGTTATTATGGCTACTCTGAGCTATTCATTGTTATTCTGTGTACTTGTAAACCTCGCTTGAGCTTTAGGGTTCCGATTAAGAGTACTTTGTTCAACTATTAGTGGGGGTCATCAAATTAAACCCTTCCACAGTTTGATTAAATTAAACGAAATTTTACTTAACGCCGTCAAATTAACCCCTCTCAATATTTGATTAAACGAAACAAAATTTTGACGAGCCACACCATCCAATGAATAGGAAGATTAGAGGTACATAAATTCATATTTCATGCTATAGAATTCTATGAAACGGAGATCCCTATTGTCATCAATTGCTGGAATAGCTCAGTTGGTTAGAGCGTGTGGCTGTTAACCACAAGGTCGGAGGTTCAAGCCCTCCTTCTAGCGGTTTTGACCCTCTCAACCTTTTTTTAAGTAGGCCTTTTCCTTTTCCTTAGTTCAATCCAATCCAGCTTAAATCAAGTTTAGTTTTCTGTTTGACCCAAACTTTCATTAAACTATGCATGATTTTGTCAAGCAAAACCACCCAAATTTTCATAAAGTATAGGATATAAGAGATATCATTAATCATTCTATTTTTCTCAGGAATTGAAGAAAGGCTCAGATCTCATGCTTGTTTGAGAAGATAAAACTATATATTATCATGGGAGTGTGATACTAAATACTTTGACCTCTTGAAGTATTTCTTAAGAAATTAAGTTTCAAACTCAAAACATGGCATTGTTTTATCATAAAGCAAACATGTTCTTTTTTTTTATGGAAAGTCTTTTGCTTATTATCTAAGAAATATGATTTTCCACTTATGATGCATATTTTCTTGTGGGTGATGAGTGCATTATGAGGTTCATATAGAGATTTTCACAAGTAGGACAAGGTGAGTCACTGAGTCGAGCTCGAACCTTGGTATGTTCAGACTTGGCTCGATAGATTTCTTCCGAGTCTGAACTCGAGTTTGAGCTTGACCACAATTACAAGTAAATGCAAGGGTGGGAAAGCTTCCTAAAATTTGTAGTTTATTGCAAGTTTGAATGTGTACATTAGAAATGTAGAATATATGGCCTAGTAACATGTACAAGTGTTACTTTATTAATACATGTTGGGTAAGGTAAACGGGATTAGTAACATAAAACTTGACCTATGAAAATAATTTTCCCATTCATACCTTCCTCGATAACATGCGTCCATGTGCTGATATTTTAATATTAATTTATCTATGAGTTGTAATTCTCTCTACACATTATTTTTTTTTCGTATTTTATTGTTTTAGATAAAGATACAATTCTATACTCGAGTTGGGTTGACCTTGATACTCAGCAAGACTCGGACAAGGTTGACTAGAAGCTCGAAAGGGTCCCAAATCCCAATACAAATACAATACTAGATCCGGGTTGACATTTGGACTCGGCAAGACTCGGGCCGGGTCGATGGGAAGCTCGCGAGTCGCTCCAACGTCCAAAGTGGACGGTAGCGAGTCCGAATTTCCAAACCGAGTCGCGAGGTAAGCGGCGTATCTTGTACGTGAAGCGCATATTAGCGTCAGCGAGGTGGACTTTTCAACCTTGCGCCGAGTCCACGTCAGCTCCTCCCCCGTCCGCGAAACTGTTGAGAGCTCTCTAACTGCTGCCGCCCGGGACTTTGATTTT
Organism: Aristolochia fimbriata; assembly: GCA_019845555.1. Taxonomy (NCBI): domain Eukaryota; kingdom Viridiplantae; phylum Streptophyta; class Magnoliopsida; order Piperales; family Aristolochiaceae; genus Aristolochia; species Aristolochia fimbriata. The sequence goes on from CM034083.1 coordinate 2,540,961, forward strand.
GCCACAGCCAAATACTACTCCCTCGTCCTGAATCCCATCGATCCTCTCCGTTACATACGTCCCGTTCGATCGCGCTCACACACAGGCGCACAAAGAAAAATCAGAAAACAAAAAAAAGAGGAGCGGCGGCGACTGTTTTGAATTCATCGATCAGTTTGCCTGTCCTGTCCTATTATTCATTTCGGAAATCTCCTTGAGTCCTCACCGTCGAATTCGTCACCTCGACGAACCCTATTGACCTAGAAACTGTGCCTGGTGGTTTTGGTCCACAACCGGAGATTCGATTGTTGCCGGGGAAATTGCAGGCGATTTTTGGTGTTCTTCAAGGTTAGAAACTCAAAACTCTTGTTTCCTCGTGATTTCTTTTACTGGACTGGTTTTCGTATGTTGAGTAGTGAGTTGAGATTTTATTCTCCCTTTTTTTGGAAACTTTGTGCTTAGCTTTGGTTTCGGGACAGATTGGCGATTTTGGAACTACTTCGCGACGGACCTCGTTTTGGGATGCCCTTGTGCATTTGATCGAACGATTAGAAATCTAGTGACGGGTTTTAAAAACTCTTCTTTCCTCTTCCGGATCGGCATTGAGTGCATTTTTTTTTATATATATAATTTCGAGTTCGGTTGCCTGAGTTTCATGCTTTATTGGATCTCTTTATCACTCTGTTGAATGATAAAGCACGCTATGAGCTTTCTGAAATTTTTATGCACTTGCTCAGGTTTCTCTTTTGGCGATTCACGTGTTTGATTCTGGTACCTTAAAAGAGAGTGGAATCTGGAATTTGTGCTTACCAATCCTATAACTTTGCAGATACAGCTTTAATATTTTATGAGTGGAGCCCTGGAGAGCTTTCCAGAATAAAGAGGACCTTAGCTCCGGTTTTTCTTCCCAGACTTGTGGTGATGCAAGTTCACAAATTGCAATGATCATATAAGAAATGATTCGATTCAGAGGCTATCACAGAAATCAAGATGAAGTCCTCGCTAACAGCTAGAGCAGATGAAGGAGTGAACAGAACTAGTGGTTCTGGAAGCAAAGACTGTTCACATGGACTGATAAAGGTTGTCACATTTTTGGTAATCTTCATAGCAGGTGTTGTCCTAGGTTTGTCTGCGAGCATGCATATTACTCAACGCTACAGTTCAACCACTGAGCTGTTCTTCCCTCCAGCTCACTACACTGCAGTTTTTAAGGAGGAAGATTGTTTTAGTATAGGTAATTTTATCAATCCCAGCCAGTTGACACACCATATGACAGATGAAGAGCTTTTCTGGAGGGCTTCAATGGTCCCTAAAAAAACAGATTTTCCATACAAGAGAGTGCCTAAGGTTGCTTTCCTCTTTTTGACAAGAGGACCTTTACCATTTATTCCTTTCTGGGAAAGGTTTTTCCATGGCCACGAAGATCTATACTCTATATATGTTCACACACTTCCTGGATACAAGCTCAATGTCAACCAAACTTCTGCTTTCTATGGACGCCAGATTCCCAGTCAGGTACTCTCACTCTCCCACTTGTCTTCTCAACTCTTGTTAGGCATCTTTAATTGAGAAATTTTTTGGTAAACATGTCCAGTATAAAAGATTGATATGATGGTCCAGTCTGTGAGGACTGAATATTAGAGCAGCCATAAGGAAGATAGATTTAAAGTTCATTTGTTTTGTTCTTTTCATCCTCCATGATTCAAGTGAAAACTTTTCCATTTGGCCTGAAGTTGTTCAAGCTCTTCAAACTGATTCACTGGAAAACTTGACTCCTTTTGCTATGTTTTTCAAAAAAAATTTGTTTGCTATGTAATGCTTCATGTCTTTATGGACTTGAGATGAAATTATCAAGTTAGAGGTTTCCAAGAGAGTGAGAATATTTTCTAGACAAAGTGCTCACTGGTGCATATTCACCAGTGATGCGATTTCTGTTTTCAAGAATGCAAGCTTCCTTGAAAGAGTTGGTTGCATAATTTTATGGAAACATGATGCAACCTAGAACCAGAAGGGAAAACATAAGGAAAACATGGATGAATAGGAACCTCTTCTCTTTGTCAGCTTCTCTTAGTATGAGGTTCAATGCTGGACATGCAAAGTAGCATCTGTGATGTAAACGGATGTCAATTCCGATATCCATATGGATTCATATATATTTTTTCTTGTGTCCTCGGTGTTGATTTTATATTATCAATTTTTTTCTCTGGTATTGAATTCCTTTTCTGTTTTCCATTTTTTCTTTTGGTATTGTGAATACTAGGCATGTGTTTTTAATTGTTTGTCTTACTTGTTCTGGCTTGAACTCTTACATGAGAATAAAAAGATCAATGATCGTGACCAGAAATTGGTGAAAGAAAATCTTAATCTTAGCAATTAGAGGATTAATATTCAAAAAGAAAAATAAATAGTAATAAAATGAAAATGTTAAATTTCAAAAAAAAAAAAAGAAAATGTTAACAACATTAGGTAAATTTCCAAAAAAAAAAATGAAAATGTTAACAACATTAGGTTGTTAGAGTATTATTACAGTGGAAATCAGATCAATATTCAAAAAGAAAAATAAATAGTAATAAAATGAAGGTGTTAACAACATTAGGTTGTCAGAGTATTATTCAGTGGAAATCAGAAACAGACGTATCTTGTTTAAAGATACTTTGTAAATTAAAGTTCACTGTTTTCTTGTCAGACCATGGCTGTACTATTCAGTCTTGGGAACCAACTCAAATACTTTGAAAATATGAGTCACGCTCGCCAAGTTGGTCTGACTCAAACATTGGATTCAGCCTGTGTTAGAGGAGTTCACCCTTTTAGAGAAAGGACGATTCTGTATCTGATTCAAACCGGACTGTCAAGAATCCGAGTTGACTTGGCTGAGATTGCCTCAACCCAGCCGAATTGCACAATTATGAATCTGACTGTGTACCTTGATTTCTTCTGTTTTTTCAAACTTGTTTTGTATATTATCAGCAATATACTCAAATTTCAAAGAGCATATTGTAGTGTTTGAAGGCAGTTTAACAAGTTTAACACCTGGATGGACATGAGGGATGTTTTATTCTATGGGAGTTGAATATTCTTGAAAATCACTAATGAAGATTTAAGTCATAGTTAAGATAGTACTTATGCTCATTTTCATCCATTCACAACTTAGCCTTTTTAAATTGAGGCTGCGAAATAAAATCTTTTGTTGTTTGACCATGCTCCTCAACTAGAATTTTCAGAATACCCTCAAATTGCTTCACTGGCCGAAATTTTTATCTATGTTTTTGTTTTTACCTTTCATGATAACAGTTTCAAACAGTACATTTTCAATGTTATGTAGGGTTCAGCCCCTTTATGTTTCTGTTCTTTCATGTTCTTTCTAGGCGATAACCAATGTCCACACCTCCTCTATGTCTTCAACATCTCCTTTAACTATCCAAGTTATCATTGTTATCCCTTTTTTGACTTTTTATTATTATTTTCTTAAAACAATGTGCTTGCATAAAGGCCCCTGCCTTATGTCCCTATGGAGTCTGAACCCAGGAACTCCCACTACAAATCCCCCACGTGATTCTGATTTGCAGTACTTTGTCTTTCCCTAACATTATATGTACAGTGACTATCTCAGGCGTAATTGCTCTTATTTAGAGTCTAATTTTAAAATTTTCTTTTTGGAAAAGCATGTGTAATTCAACTGTTTTTCATGAGTTTAACATCAGAACTCAAACGGATGACTTGCATCTTTTATCTTGTATGCTTTCCACTTGTTGATCTACTACTTTCTGATGCAGAATGTTCGTTGGGGATCACCAGAACTGACAGATGCAGAGAAACGTCTCTTAGCCAATGCCCTCCTAGACTTCTCCAATGAGCGATTCATTCTCCTTTCTGAAAGCTGTATTCCTGTCTATAACTTCCCCACTATTTACAAGTATCTTATTGGTTCTACTCAGAGCTTCGTGGACTCCTACGATGACCCATCTCGTTATGGTCGTGGTCGTTATAGCCGCAACATGCTACCACACATCAAACTTGCAGATTGGCGCAAAGGTTCGCAATGGTTTGAAGTCAACCGTATTCTGGCAGTAAATATAGTTGCAGATACCAAGTATTATGACCTTTTCAGAAAATATTGTAGGCCTTCATGTTATCCCGACGAGCACTATATCCAGACTTACATCAATATGTTCAATGGCCAACTAAATTCCAATAGGAGTGTTACTTGGGTTGACTGGTCCAGGGGGGGTCCTCACCCAGCAACATTTGGAGCTGTTGATGTTACAGAAGATTTCATTAGGGACATACGTGATGGTAACGGCACCACGTGCGAGTACAATTCAAAGGAGACCACAATCTGTTACCTCTTTGCAAGGAAGTTTGCTCCAACTGCGTTGGAGCCCCTTATGAACCTCACCTCCACACTTTTGAAGTTTTGACACAATTTTTTACATGTAACAATGAAAATAAAAATGAAAGGAAAAAAGAGAAAAACTTCTTAGTCCTCAGCTGGTTTTTCTTTCATGATTTTTCAATCCTTTTTCTTTTGAAAGTTAGTGTACTCAAAGCCCTTCAACGCCCTTGCTAGTTGCACACTGCCACAAACTCGATGTTTGCAAGGAACAGTAGTTGAAGATGATTTTGTGAGATTGTAGTTTGCTATCATGCACAGGTTCAAAGGAAGGGTCATAAAATTGTGAGGTGTGTATGGTCCTTCACATCTCTTTTCACCCTTAATCATCTTGTACAAAACCCACTCCCAAATTATACATCAATCCCAAATCTGCAGTACATCGAATTAGTTCGTTCTCTTACGTAGGATTGCTTTTAATCCTTTCATTTCCCATTTTCATTTTCTGGATTAGAATTGCTCGGTACCCATTGTGAATACCCTGCAAGCAACATAACATATAAGTAGGCATTTCCTTTCTCGCAAGACTATCTCCACGTAACCAGGCTGTTTGAGGCCAGGGGAATACTACCCGCCTGTACAAATTGACTCCTGCTGCCAGTGATAAAGTTAATGGCCCTTGTGGTGAACCATCTCTCTTGTACCTTGCATGGGAATGTGAATTGACACTTGCCGTGTGGCAATATCAAGCTGCTCCTTTGACTTGGCTGACTCCCAAATGAGGGACGAAACTATAGACTGCAAAGCTTTACTTTCTCTGTATTCTCATTTGGACTAGAAGCTTGAAATTCTTCTTCTGCCATGACCCAGCTCATCTTGAAGTTTACGAAGGCATAAAAGAGTGGGAGCAGGGACTGCATGTGACTCTATTGGAACTCACTGTTTTGAGTGAAATGCTTCGGAGACTCCTGCATTGTTTGTTGTCCTCCTGCTTGATCCTCAAAATCAACTGCGACCCTTAAAAGTTAAAACAGGCCCGCCATGATCGTGAAGTCAGGGCCCCCTGTGTTTCAGTCTGATTCAGTGATTCTTACCTCTGAACACCAAGGTGACTTGGGTGACTCGTCCAACTCGGACCGATTTGGATTTTCACACGTCGTAGTCGGTTCCGAGTCGTGGTTCACACAAGAACGGGAGGAGGGGCCTTATTAGGCTTTAAAAAAAATGCATCCTTTGGACGGCCCATGTTATCTACTTGCATTCAAGCCCACGTTCTAGAAAGCGCGATTCTTTTTCTGTTGATAACCGACTCAACGACAGCCTTTGATTAATTTGATGCCGTGTCACCGCCTTTTGGCGGAGAAAACGCCAACGCGGACTCCTCTGGCTGATTTTCAACCGTTCATCTGCACCTACTTTGAATTCATCTAAACCGTCCAGTACTCTTTAGGGTTTCAATAAATTCGGCTCCGGCAAGCTCCGCTCTCTTCATCATCTTATTTTTTCTTGTCTCGCTTGTGTTATTTTCGGGTGCGCCGTATTCTTCTTCTTCGTTCTTCCCCTTCCTCGGTATTGAGGTTCCATTCTCTTCTAGGTTTTGCGTTTCGGAGTACTCTTCCTTTTTATTCTTCTTCGGCTCGATTTCCGTTCTCTTGCCGTGGTCCATCTTTTCATCTTTTCCAGATCTAGCCCTGCCTTGATTCGTCTTTTCATCTTTTCCAGATCTAGCCTTGCCGTGGTTCGTCTTTTCGTCTCTTTCAGATCTAGTTCTAACCCGATCCTTGGCTTATTTGAATTTTCCTAGATCTACTTGTTTTCTGTAACTATTGCTAGTTTGATCTGGCTGCCTTTATATATGTCATTTATCCCTGTGATTCATATTATCTCATACCGTGTTCTCGTTCTTCGTGTTTTCTAGTTTTTAGATCTACTGCTAATCTATTTGTTTTCTTCTGTGATTTCTTCAGATATACACCCATGTGGTGTTTTCGGGTTTAGATTTTTTTGCTTTCTTTTGTGATCTTGTGGTTTGAAAAGTTCCTTCTTTATTTTGTTGCAAGATATTTTATTTTTTGTGGGAATGGTGCTGTATACGGGTTTTTTTTTTTTTTTTGGCTGCCATCTGCGGTATGCGTAGTTGTCTTGCAGGTAGATCTGATCGAAGTTGGCGGTGATCGGGATCCGGGAAAAGAGCGGCTTTGTGCGTCGTCTTCGGAGTATGGCTGCGTATTAATATCGGATGTTATTTTTGGTTGGGTCGTCGTTCTTTCGGTTTAAATGCTTGGTGGAGATCTTTGCTGAAGAGTTCCTTTTTTCCGGCATATTACGTTTTGTTGTAGATTTGAGGAGTGGTGATGTTGCTTAGATCGGATGATTGTACGTCGTAGCGGCTGGCGAAAGAGATGTGTAGATCGAGGTCGTGATGAATCTGTAAGGATGGGTTATGGCATTGATCTGTTGTCTTTGTCATACCTGACCTTTGCCATGTTGGGTGCGCTCGCATGGCAGGTCACAATCCCTAATAAAATTCTCATTTTTTGGTTTGAGAGGGGATCGCACGAGGCGTTTTGGCCCGGGGTCTCCTCTCTGGTGTCGTCTTGCTTTTCTGCTTCGATTGCTTACGTACTGCCACCTCTTCGCTTCGTTGCTCAACAATCGCAGCTAAAGGCTCTCACTGAGGTAAACACAATTTATACTTTTATATTTCTGGCAGTCCCCCTACGAGGTTCAATATTGTGCCTTTCAATTTATTCTGCTACCACTTTGCGTCCCTGCACTTCAACCGCTCAGCTAAAGGTTCACTCTTGAGGTAACGCAATTTATGTTTCCTTATTTCTTACAGTTCCGCCACAGCGGTGCAAAATTATGCTTTTAATTAATATCATTCTCAAGTGTTCATCATGCCATAAAATTTGAACTGCGCTTTGATTTTATGAGATACTTCTTCCTTCACATTTCTGCAACAATGCCATCCTCGTATTCTTTCGTAAATACGTATTGTGATGCATTAAGTCAGCTGGTATGTTAAAATTGTTTCTGAAGCTCCTATTACACGCTTTCTGTATAAAAGCCTTTCCTATCTAGAATATGAAGTAAATAATTCTGTATCCAGCTAGTCTGATCAGATAAAAAGCCGAAGCGTGACTTTATAGTTTGTGTAGTTATGTTGCTTTAGGTTGTGTAGTAGAAAGTCTGTCGTAATTTCAATCGTATCAGAGAAGTCGCTTTACGTTGTGGGGGTAGAAAGGTGTAATATATCGCCATAGCATTGAGTATCAGAGAATGTCGAGGTTGTAATTTGCCTAGTATTTCGAAATGAGATTTGTATTTGTGAGAATACGGATTAGGCTAGAAGAATTCAGCTGGATGTGAGCGACCGATTTTTGCTGCTAAGCTGGAAGATTGACAAGGATTGTCATAGACGGCGATAAAGAGCTGGTCAGATGGTATATTTGTTCTCGTTTTATTTGGAAAACAGATGACCCGTGTATCACAGCCCGGAAGGTCAGTACATGTGTCGAAGGTATAAATGATTGTTGCATTTTGGTTGCATAATTGTTATTTTTTCCTTGGAATTTTGTTCAAATTGTACCTCTTTGTTATTAAGGGCATTCCCTTTCAATTTAGAGAAATTTTCTTCTGGAAACAGGTTTTAATTACAGATTGCGTCTGTTATTCTTTCGACACATCATTAAATGATTCTTTTGGGCTTAGGCTGTGTTTTCTTAATTTGTTGCTATATTATATACCTCTTGATGTCATCTCACGAAGGATCTTAAGCTCTAAATGGTTTGAGCACTCGGAAAATTACTGTCCGAGGAAGGTGGTTCGAATCCATCAAGGTCCATTGTTTGTTTGTTTGTTCTTAATCTACATCCGAATTTGGTTAAGCTAGTGGTCGTAGAGTTGCGTTTGATAATAGTTGAGCATCGTGCCTCTGTTCCGTTGGGCACCATCTCACCTTAAAGAATGGTTATGTAAAAAAGAGTAGATTTAAGTTGTGTAATAATTGTGGATCGAATTTGTATTTTTGTTTTGCCAGGCATTTGGTGGATGGTTAGCAAATTCCAATGACAAGGTATTAAAGTTATTTACACTGTAATTGTAAGGACTCCTGTCTTATGCATATAGAGCAAAACATACTTTTTTTTTTTTTTGAAGTAAATGGTCACAATAGAAGACGTATTTTTCACATAATTTCTCCTACTGCAGTGGTTGTTTGAGCCAAAAATAACAAACAGTACGATGTTTAAGTTGCGTGTAAAATGCTTATATTTGAGTTAAATTGCGGGTTGTGGGTTTGCTGTTTGGGAAGTTTGGGAAGTTTGCAAATAAATTTATAATTGATTTGTTTTTTTTTTTAATATTATTAGTCTATTGAGCTTTTGAGAAAATTACAATGTTGAGGTAGCGTCTAAAATGCTTATATTCTAGTTAAATTTGCGGGTTGTTGGTGTGCAGTTTGATTGTTTGTGAAGTTTCAATTGATTTTATTTTGGTTCATTCCTAAGTTTATACTGGAAACGAGATTCACTGAAAATTTTCATTATTTATATTATTATGTTACGCGGCATAAAGTAAATTCGTGATATTATGTAGTCTGGTGCTCACAACCGTGTATCTCTCCCTGATGACCTGCTCCTTTCAGTATGTAAGTTCTCAAAGAAATATCATACCGTGGGAGTATTTTATGACAAAAAAATAATAATAATAATAAAAAGGTTGTCAGGCGATTGTAACGTCGCTTGTCGGCACGCTCCACTAGCGTAATGTTGACAAATGTTGTTGTCCACATATTTCTGCCATATCGTCGCGTAAACTCTAGGCTAACGGAGACGTCTTACGCCTCTTCTGTCCCCGCTGCTAATTCTAGAAAGCGCGCGGAACAAGCCAATGTGACTTTATTTTAGCCGTCCATCTCCACCCACTCCTCTTTATAGCCGACAAGAGCCTCTGGCCGGCTCTCAGCCGTACATCTCCTCCCACTTCTTATTCATCTAAACCGTTGAGAGCCCTTTAGGTCTTCTATAAATACAGCTCTCTGGCCCTCACCTCTACTCACCCTCTCTTATGAGTTTATTCTTTGCTAGGCCTCTTCTCTCTTCTATAATTCATTGAGGGATCCTTTCTCTTCTAGGTTTCGACGATCTGCTTCCTTTGTTCTATTTATTCTTCTTCGACTCGTAGGCGATTCTATTGCGGTTATTGATCTTTTCTTCTTTTTTCAGATCTGGATCTGTTTTACCTCCTCGTTCCCCTGCAGATCTAGAGTTGTTGCTTGTTTGTCTTAGTTGTTTTGCTTCTTGTTTCCTCAGCTTCGATATCGTGTTTATGTAGTCGGATGTTCTTAGATCTGCTTGTTTTCTGAAGGTTTTCTGTTTGCTATAGCCCATCGATCCTACTGTGTTTATTCTTTTCTTTGTGCTTCCCTTGCTTAAGCCTTCGTTATTTTGCTTTTTTTTTTTTTCTATTACTTTTGTGGTGCGAGTTTTTATAGATCTATTAACCCTTGGCTGATCTTTGTGTTTTTAAATTACTTTTGTCGGTTCGAGTTTTTCTGGATCTCCTAACCTTCTGCAGGTCGTCTCTTCGGATGATTTCCTTCCGATCTACACCCCTAGGTTGGTTTTTGGTCTCTTGTTTGGGTTGCTGAGTAATGATAGAGGTACCCACAAGATGTACCTCCACCAGGTACCTATGCAATTAAAATAGAAATTGAACTCCAGCTGAGAGTCCACGCAGGTAGAACCTGACGGAATGATCTCTTGTTGGTATCTTTATTATTTTTCCATTTTTCTTTGCTTGCAGATATATTACAAAGTTATTGCTTCATATCTTGTGTCTCTGTCTTTTGAGTTTTTTCTAGATCGTGCTATATACTCTGTGCCTAGTTTTGTTACAGGGTTCTGTGGATCTGATGGAAGCTGCTGCTTACTGGGATGTTGAAAACCGCGTCTCTGCGTCGTTGTTGAATAATGGCTGTATATTAAGCTCGGGTGTTATTTTTGTTGGGCCGTCGCTCTTTCAGTTTCATTCCTTGGTGGCCCGTCTTTGCCGAAGAAAATTCTATGTCGTATTTTAGTTTCTGATGTTAGATCTGAGGACTGATGATGTTGGTAAGACGGGAGGATTGTGTGCTGCAGCGAGCGAGATGTGTTGACGGAAGTTGTGTGTTACCTGTGTGGAGGGGTTATGGCATTGATCTGTAGTCTGTCATACCTGACCTTTGCCATGTTGGGTGCGCTCGCATGGCAGGTCACAACCCTTAATAAAATTCTCATTTTATTGGTTTGAGAGGGGATCGCACGAGGCGTTTTGGCCCGGGGTCTCCTCTCTGGTGGTGTCTTGCGCTTCTGCTGCCATTGCGTCTCTGCTGCTGATCTCTTCGCTGCACTGCACCGGCGGCCAAGGGCTCTTGTCTACTCCGAGGTAAACGTTATGTTATTATTGTTCTGTCAGTTAACGCCGTTTCGGTTCGTGCCTTTAATTATATACGTTCCTCCAGATATAATGCCTTGGATAGAAAAAAAGGTATAACACCTTCGTAATTACAGCTGCATCTCATTTATGCTTTGATCTCTATATTCTGCAACAATGCTATCCCGATCCTCATCTCGGAGATCTGTGCTCTAGATCTCTACATTCTGCGCCTATGCTGTTACGGTCCCTTCATCTCTCTTACTATATGTTTAAAAATTGCTTCAAATGGTCTGAAAAAGTGAATATATTACTTAATATAGTACTAAGCTCATTATTTGCGATTAAAAATGCGCAAGCCAGTCATCTCTTTGCATAATTATCGTCGCTTCAATTTATTGCGTTTGGAAGTTGTGTCGAAGAATTTTTGTATTCAAGCTGGTGAAAGTCTGTAGCAAGTGTGTAATTGCATAATTTTGGAAATTATGTAGGAAGGTGTTGTAAACATGTAGACTTGTATTAGATCTTTTAAAATAGAATGTGTAGAAGATCTCTTTTCATTTGAAGAACTGCCGTCGCGAAGATGCTTGGGAGGGTGGACAGTTGAATTGCAGCTGCTGGTGTCGACTGTCCCAGGATTCTTGTCCCCCGTGCTAGTTGAATTGATCGTTCGGTTGGCAAATGTGGAAGTTGTATTACTGCAACAGAGTTATTACCATGCTTATAGCGTACCCATTGTTCTGTGAGGTTTGTACTTGATCCGGCTGGAGGAGGTATAATCGTCGTTTGCTAGTAGAGAGCTATAATTGTTTCGTTTTGAATTATTTCGTAGTATCTGTTTTGTTTTGTGATTAAAGCTGCAGACCAATGCTTCTAACAAATATGATGGAATTTTGTACTGTTTGTCTTATTAGGTTGGTAATATCGAACTGTTGCTACTATTTTTTTTTAAGGTGCTCTGTCGGAAAGAGGAAGCAGAGTGGTAGCTTGTGTTTTTTATTGTTTTCATTGTGTTCTTATTTCTGTGGATAAGGTCGTTCTTGATGCCAGTACCTCGTGAAAATTCTTGGGCGCTTGGAAAATTGGTGTCAACCTAACCTCCATATACCTCCGTTCAATCGAGAAGGTGTCATCTGTCAAATGGTTCATTCTTCGCCAAGACATTTTGGTAGCCATCCTTGTGTGGACAGTGAGTGAAATACGGTAATGTGCTTGGTTGCCTGTGCAATTGAAATTATGGTAAACTGATATAGGTTATAACCAACTGGTGTCAAGTAAATTAATGTGATCAGATATATAACGTGCCCAGGATTTTACATTTGCACGACTGCCGAGGGGCGATTCTTTTCAGCGGTTAGCCCCATTGCTATTTGCCATTAATCTCTTTTAATTAATTAGTCTGCATTTCAAAACGGTACCTCCTTGCCGTTTGCTCTTAACCAGTCTGCATTTATTGTGATCAGTCTTGGCTTTCTTTTGAGTTAAGGTGTAACGTATTGTTTAATCTGATTAGCTATCTTGTCTAACTTTGACCTTTTACTGTTCAAATTTGACTGAATATATGAATAGGAAAATAACATATGTTGCAGGAAATGCTACTCCTATTCTGTACACGATGGAGCCAGGTCGTTCTTAATATAATCAGTATGCTATTAAACGCTTCCTCTGAAAGTCAAATCCTCAAGTACGACAGTTTTATGTGATTTCATTGTGTGCTTGGTGGATCTCTAAAGCTCAAAATGGGAAGAGCGCTCATAATTACCAAATGAGAGGATGGTGGTTCGAATCCACCGAGATCCAATTCATGTATTTTTGGTCTAGTTGTGTTTTGACCCTCGGTGGTGATCCAATTTTTTGGTAACATAATGTTAATTCCATGGGCTGGTAACACTGTACTCTTATGTTAGGTAACATGGTATTCCTGTAGCCAGGTTAAACATAAATTTGTATCTGTGTAGCCTTGTACTAATATTTTTTTGACTAATCTCTTTATTGCTTCTTTTTTATTCTTGAAAGCTATCCCATACTCACAGAGTCCACAAGTAGATGTAGGTAGAGTTTGGGTTTGTAAAAATATAATTCGGGTCGGGTTTAGGTTTAGATATTAAAACCCGGGTTTTTAGTGGGTTCTCTGACCCAAAGCCGGCCCGTGTCCACCCTTTAGTCCTCGAAAGGAGAAATAACCGTTGTAGGAGAAATAACCGGAAGTGGAAGTATAAGTTGTTTACGAATCAAAGAGAATTTGTAATTACAGAATGGGTTTTAAAGCCCGAGAAAGAAGTGGAAAAAAAAATTATAAATAAAAAAGTGGTGGTTTAGGTGAGTTGGGAACTCAGGGTGTTAACTGAGTTGGATGGCGTCAAACTCGTTATCCTCCCACTGCCGGCAACTGGAGGTGGTCGTTGCTCTGTGAGGCCAGCCTTACGCGGTGCCCTCCCGTCTAAGAGTTGAGTCACCCAGGCCTTCGTCCGGGTGACCCGACTCAACTGCACGGCTTGGAACGGGCGAGTCAAAGGTTGCAAACCAATTCAATCCCTGGCGAACCCAACAACTTATCCGCACCACTCTAGTGCCCCCCCGCTCGGGTTACAAGCTCACGCGACTGAACTCGGTGATGGAACCTCCGTCCGGCAAAGATTATAAATGTGTAAAATATTTGGTATTTGGTCAATGTGGGACTAACCTTCTGAAAACCTCTCCTTTTTTTTTTTTTTTTTTCTTTTTTTTTTTTCTGTATTGCATTGTGCTTTTTGACAGAGACGTTTATTTTTGCTTAAAGATCTAAGTAAGCACGAAGGGCAACAGATAATTAAAATCTTCTGTTCCACAGAGATTAACACAAGTATTGTAGTAAGAGAGCCCTGAGTAGAAGCACTATTTTTGTTGGGAAAACATAGCTTTGTGAATGGAAAATAATGGTGTTTGGCTATATTTATTATCCATCCATCAACAGGGAAGTTGGGACGGTGGGACCTACCTAATATCTTTGCATTAAAGTTGGTGTCCAAAAGTGGTGATTTAATCTCTAAACACTGCTTTTGAGCTTTGATGAGAAAAGCACCACCCCAAATCCAATCCCATGGAGGGTGGGTATTATCGTCATCTTACAGGGTTCAAAAGGAGACGGAAAACCGTTAATACAGCTCCCCTCGATTCCATTCCCGCCTTCCGCGGTTCAGAAAACAGAAGGAAACGAGAACGCCACAAAATTAGCCTTGACGACGCCAGAAATTAGAAGAAAGGGGGGAAATTTTTTCAATCGTTTTGGTTCGATCTCTCCGTTTCGTTCTGATAAAAAAGAAGATCGCGAGCATGACGGTGATCGATCTTCTTATTCGCGTCGACGAAATCTGCAAAAGATACGACAAGTACGATGTCGAGAAGCAGAGAAATCTTCACGCCTCCAGTAATGATCCCTTCGCCCAGCTCTTCGCTTGCGTTGAAGATGACATCGAAGCAGCTCTCACGGTTTTCCCCCTTTTCATCTTTTCTGCTTCCTGCATCGCGTTTGTTTGATTCGACTCCCGATCTCGTTTTCGCCGAATGTATCTGATTTTTTTATTATTATTATTTGTTCTATCAGAAAGCAGAGGCCGCGGCGGTGGAGAGCAATCGAGCCGCACAAGTTGCGATGAATGCCGAGATAAGGCGGACGAAGGCTAGGTTGCTCGAAGAAGTAAAGAAATTGCAGAAGTTAGCTTTGAAAAAGGTGGGTTAGATCTTGGATTTTTCGTCCTGGTTCGATTTTTATTGGGTATGATTCATTTGGTAAAAAAAAAAAAAAAAAAAAAAAAACAGAAATTTGGGCGATTCAATTCTTCTTCAATTTCAATCCAAATGTCATGTTTTATATCTTTTGAGAATCTGAGATCATATATAATAGAATGACCCTCTAAATAATTCTTTCTCAAATCACCATTGAGAAAAAAAATAAAAATGGATGACTTGTGGATTAGAAGAAAATAAGTAAAGATTATTTACAGGTGAAAGGTCTTTCGAAAGAAGAGCTTGCTGATCGTGCAGATCTAGTCCTTGCACTTCCTGAAAGAATTAATGCCATCCCCGATGGCACAAATGGAGGCAAGAATAAAGGTGGATGGGGTGGTTCTGCTTCTCGCAATGCAATCAAATTTGATGCAACATCAGGTACTTGAACTGGTCTCTGGAACGACTCTTTATTTCTGAGTTGATCTCATAAATATGTTTATGTTTCTTTAAGCGCAGATGATGCGTTAGAGGATGGGTTCTTCCATCAGAGCGAGGAGTCAAGCCAATTCAGGCAAGAATATGACGAGCGAAGAAAGAAGCAGGCAAGCTAATCTGTGGTTTCTCAATCTTATAAATTTTCTGTATTGTTCTCTCATGGGCATGCCCTGTTTTTTGTGCAGGATCAAGGTCTAGAGATTATATCAGACGGGCTCGATGTGCTGAAAAACTTAGCTCATGACATGAATGAGGTTGTATTTTTCGCTTTAATCGCTGCCTGTATACTGTTGCCGTTTTCATCAGCTAACAAAATTTTTGGTTTTGTTTTTGTAAAAAAAAAATGCAGGAATTGGACAGACAAGTGCCTTTGATTGATGAGATTGACTCCAAGGTGAGAGTGAATTCTTATTCAGAAGTGTTATGATAAACTGGTTCCTCTCCAATGCTCTTGCAATACTTTACACAGTAGCTCCACAAAATAACCGACCCAGTGAAATCTTCTTCCTATAATTTCACACTGTGATCCTCCTCTGTGAAGTCTTCTTCCTATAATTTGACATATCTTGATTTTTTTTTCTTCAAACAAGGAAAAATAAAATGTATCTATTTCAATGTATTACTCCAATCATAGGTGGACAAAGCAAATGCAGACCTTAAAAATGCCAATGTCAGGCTTAAGCAGACCATCAATCAGGTGAACGGATTTGCAGAGAAGCTCATAGTGTTATCCTTGAACTTTTGCATTATCAAGCAAATCTCAGTTCCTTTTCCAAAATGTTTATGACGCCACAGATGAGGTCCACAAGGAACTTCTGCATTGATATCACCCTGCTTTGCGTCATTCTGGGAATTGCTGGATATTTGTACAAGTAAGTCTAATTTTGTTGATTTTACCTTAATTATAATTCAGCTTTCAGGTTTCAGGATTTGACTGTAATGCCACATAGAGCAACCTAGTTAGGGATCTGAAAGAAAAACTTCTGCCATAGCTAACCATCAAATCTTATTGTGGATAAGTATCTTGTAACTGATCCCTCTCTTACTCTGTACTGTAATTGAGAGGGTTGTACGAAACTTATTACTTCTCTCATTCAGAACTCTAACGCATGAGCTTTGCTTTTTATGGCGCAGTATCTTGAAAGATTGACAAGGTCGAAGTGTTTCTCCTAATGTATTTCGTATGCTGTCGTTTGAAGGACTGTATGTTTGGATTTTGATCTTTTGTAATTTATACATCTCAAACATGATATAAGAAATGCAGCTCCTTGTCATCTATGTCTACAAGAAATGATGTATATTTCATGTCCACTTATTTCCGGTTACTGATCATTGTTGATTGCAATGGAAAGAGTTTAGTAGTGGCTGTGTTAGTATTCAACGGTTCCCATTGGGCATAGACGACACTCCAGGATGAGAGACCTTGTGCAGCTTTGATTTGATCTCGATGATGATACTGTATTCTACATTTCTGACAACATCTCCTTATTCTATTTTCACCTACAGTCTTGTAATTAAGATAACAAACAGCTATAACCATTTAGTTACAGTAATATAACATAAAAAAGAGATTAAAATTAGTTATAAATCACATAAAACTGCAGGGAGAGGGGATCCCCTCTCAACTGGAATCTCTGCACCAAAGGAGAGGTTTCTGAGCCAAGTACTGGCTTAATTAGTTTTCAAAAAGGGGTGAAATGCTCCTTAATTTACACAAGTTAAACTTCATTATCTGGTTTCTTTACACTTTCTGTCCGAATTTTAAGTTTCAGAGGAGAGAGATTATGGATCCCGCATTGCATAAAGCTTCAACCAAAAGGAGATGCGAAAAACCTTCAAAAATCCAGGGGAGTCCACATTTTATGGCTGCTTAAGCACGCTGTATCAATTTCTATTCACTCCAATATCATAAACTCCAAAAGGAAAAATACACGGATTCTCTTTAATTTGCTTAATTGCATGTGTTCCTTTCTGTGGTTTTGCAAAAGGCAAAACAATTAATTATAAGTCTAATTGCAACAGGGAAAACTAGAGTTTATTGATATATTCCCCATGCACTTCGGCACTAGTTCATGAAGTGCAGCTCGGTAGCTAGACGTATACATTTAAATATTTGATACCCCATTTTATTTAAGTTATTATTCAAGGAGTTAGCTCAAACTGCAGTACTTTGATCGCCTTCATCCTCTGCAATGCTTCACTTGATGAATTACCATATTCTTCATTGATGAAGACTGCAAAATACATGCAAAAAAAAAAAAAAAAAAAAAAAAAAAAAAAAAGTGTCAGATTCGATATTGGTAGAGATGAGACAATTAATATATATTCAATGGAGGCTATATGTGTGTGGGTACTTGTAGCTTACTCTGAGCAGTCCATGTCAAGGGAGAGTTTGAAGGGATACTTCTTGGTATGCAAGCAGACACTAGGGAGTTTAGAGACGCGTTCGGGTTTGAGATCACGGTGACCTTTTGCTTCTTCCTTGAAGCATTCACAGACGCTTGTGTGACTCTCTGCAGTGCTGCCTGCAGTGGTGTAGAAATGCTGCACGCCGAGGCAGCACGAAGATGCCGGTGCTTTGGCTTTTCCGGTGACGTATCCAAGACAAGGGACGAGGATCTCTACGTCGCTGCAGTTGATGGAAGGGTCCTCGGCGTAGGGAGTGAATGGGGTGGAGAGGAGGAGGAGGAAACAAGCAAGAGTAGCTGTTGTAGTGCCAATGGAAGCCATGGCAACGTAAGGAAAGATGGATGAGAACTAGGAAGGATATTATTTACTGGGTGTTTATATACATTGGGGAAGGCTAGCCTACACATGTCCATCTTGGAAAAAAGTATTTTTTTACACTCAAAATTTAAAGAACAAATGATGGAAATTAAGTTTTGTAAATGTGAGTTAGAACTTTATTCACATTTGTAAATTTGGTATATATAGAAGTCTAAATTGCTTGCTAAAGTAATGGGTCCTTAATAATTTAAGTTTGGATCGAATAGAAGGGTTTGTAATTCTTGAAGAAAGGTATTTAATTTTGAAGAAATTAACCATTCTGTACCATGAAACTCACATATTTGCTTGGATGGTTCTAAAAGAAAGGTAATTATATAAATTTAAAGATATATAAAACTGTTTGGAAGAATAAAATTATTTTGAATAATTAAGAAGAATATAGTGCATTAATGTTGAAAGATAAAATTATTTCCATAAACTATGTAACTCGTAAGACTAATTGAAAGAAATTAAGAAGGAAGCATGCATTAATGGGGAATTAAAGCACCTTTTATGTAAAATGAGTAAATTAGGAAACAATCTTGTCAACAATTAAACTTGTCTCATCTATCTTGTCCACAATCATGTCAAAAGTTATGATCCAATGAAGAAAAATGAAAGAAGTTTAATTAATTGATGAAAAGATTATTTCCTCATTAATGCAATTCTACATTAAAAATTTGAAAGAATTAAGCTTCCTGTGCATTGTTTGCATAGTTCTTAATTTCCTTCTATTAATCTAACGAGTATATATTAATTAATTAATTATATTATATAGATCATTTAGTAGCTAGCTAAAAGTCTGGGATCATTCTTTACCATATATTAATTATATGGTAATGCTAGCTTTCAAACATTCAAAATAATTCATCTTAATTTATTAATATTCCAGACTTCTTTTTTAACTTTCTTTAATTTAGAGCAACTTCTCCAATTGAGACTCATTTTTATCTTTCTTGAGGGACAATGCATGCAATTAAGCACTGCTTTTTTCATATGTTATTTTTTCAACAAATAATATCTTCCAAATAAAAAGGAGCAAAAATCTGAATGCATTCCATGTACTTGACTAGATGTTTTCAGGGCCTTCACACTTTTTTTAATGAAATATGTGATTTTCATGGAATACACTACTTTCTTAAAAATAAGATATTGTTCTTCCATGAATTAAAATGCCATAATCAAACCCTTAAACCCTAAACTCTAAATATTAGTTCCTCCTCTCTTCTGCCTTAGCATCTGCCTACATAAGTAAGAGCATCCAGGTGGAGGATGCATATATCATCCATGGCTTCCTTTGGCACAACAACTACTCTCGCTTGCGTCCTCCTCTTATCCACCCTGTTTACTTCCTATGCCGACGTTCCTGCAACCAACTGCAAGGATGACATGAATTTTATCGCCCCTTGTCTTGGATACCTCACTGGCAAAGCCACTACACCAGCATCCAATTGCTGCCTTGGTATGCAGAATTTCTACAATGCCGCCGGCAAAACAGCGGAAAGTCGGAAAATCGCCTGTGAATGCTTCAAGAATGAATCTAAAGGTCATCGTGATCTCAAACCCGAACGCGTCCCCGACCTCCCAGTTTTCTGCAAGCGTCCCAAGTCACCTCCCTTCAAAATCTCCCTTAACATGAACTGCTCAGAGTAAGCAACCCAAGCCTACTGCTCCACCACAGTCTCCATTCTATCATTTCTTCCAATATTGCTTCCTCTTTTTACTCTCATGATATATACCCATTTGCATTATGCATTTTTTTATACATTTTGGATTGATTTTGCAGTCTTCGATAGTGAAGAACACCGACGACAAAATTTCCCAGATTAATTCTCTACTACAGATTCAGCAAACTCTTAAATAAATTAAGATGGAACTACATTTCATATGTTGTGTTGCTCGCAATGTACTTCTACCCTCCTCTGAAATATTGAAGTATGGATCAGGACATACATATCAATAAGTACTCCAGATCTCTCCATTGCAATTAACATATTCATCCTTAAATATAATTATTTTGCCTTTGTTAGAAATAATAGTTTCCTAACTCTCATATATACCTACAATTAATTACTTGATTTCAAACGTCTTCTTCACCCACAATACATTTATGCAACTTAAAATGAAAGATTGAAAACACACAAGTGAATTGAAGAGATTTAATGGCTGAGGGTCATCTCCTTTAATTGTTAAACCTATTAATAATTGATATTAATTATATATTAAAAAACTAATTAAAAATAATTTAACTACTCCCAACTATTGCTTTCAATTTTAATTTGCACATTAATTAATTTAATTTGATCATCTAAATACGAATTTGACAATTAAATTTGAGTTGAAGTCACGATTTTTATAAGTTAGAGTTTATTTTTCTAGATGTTATATATGTATATTTTCATATTGATATATACTTTAGTTTTATATTCTTAGTGTTAGTGAAGAGTATGATTTGTATGTAATTAAGTGTAATGCAATAATAATTTTATTGTAAGTATAATAATTTTTCGTGACATGGAAAAAGTTGGGTGTGCATTAACAATTTTATAGGGAATTAAGTACATGTTTGTTGATTTTAACCAAGATAACATGCTTTACAGATTTATATATTAAGTCTTAGTTTATAATTCAAGTGAATATATATTAATGGCAAGTTCATAAGAACATAGTTAATTACCATATAGGAATTAGCTTTTCAAATCAGTTCTAAACTCTTCAAACCAGACACTGTAAAACCAATTTGTATAATCAGAACTTGGTAGAATCCCTCTTCTCAAGACATATATATATATATATATATATTCAAAGCCACAATCTAATCTCTAATAAATCTTCAAATCAGTTCTCAAGACATATAATTTCATTCAAACAATGAGTTCGATCCCTAACTTGTCTCTTCAAATCTCATCAGAAAGAAAATTCATTTAAACAAAAATCATATGCATAAAGAAGGATATATATAGACCTGTGAATGGAAGCTCAATATGAATTAATACATGGAACTAAAAAGTTAAGTATCTTACCCAACTAGAGAATCACGTACGGGTTCCTCAAAAAAAGAAAGTTACACCATAATTGAAGTTTCAAACACAAGAACAAACTTAAAAATAAAAAAAAAAAAAAAAAAAAATGAAAAAAAAAAAGAAAAAATAGAACCCAATTTCTGGCCATCGATCTTTATCGAACTTAATTCTCTCCCAAGAGTGTCTAAACCTTGGTCGAAAAAAAATGAAGAATTATAATTTTCTTTTGCAAATATCATCCTTTCTTATCCAAATTCATTCCAAACCTATATATAAAGCCTATTATTTATAATTAATTAATGAGATTTTCTTAATTAATTTTATTAAGATATTTCAAAAAAAAAATTTATAGCCAAAGAGCATTTTTTAGTTCTTAATTATTTACTAAAATTCCATGCGCATAGATACAGATTCAGACATGAGGTAGTCCATGCATCAAGCAGAGTCACCAAAAAATTTAAGCATTTGGGAAATATATCTGCAATATTTTATTGAATGGCTGAGAGGAATAACGTACGTGCATCACCAGTACGTAGTACAATATTGCATGCAATAATCCTAATTTATTTATTTTATTAGGGAGCTAGTCGCCCTGATGTGTATACGCGCGTGTATATATATATTTTGGTCGTCGTTCATCGTCTCCTCCAACCTCGCCGGTTTCTTCACTTCTTGATACTGCAAAATTAGTAGAATATAGGAAGATATATTTAGTCGAAAAATGTATTATCAGAACCGAGGTTGATTATATATATATATATATATATATGCATGAGAACAAAATTAGAGAGAGAGAGAGAGAGAGAGAGAGAGAGAGAGAGAGAGAGAGCAAGTGGGGGTTGTATGCATTGCATGGAGGTGGTAAGCTTACGTACGTTGAGCAGCCTGAGTTGATGAAGACCTCAAAAGGAAGCGTCACGCCGCTGCAGATACGTCTGATACCCATGACTCGATCAGGTCTGAAAGCTGGGGTCTTCGCGGCGATGTTTCTGATGCATTCGCAGGCGGCCCTGTTGTCTTCCGTCCCCTGATCGGTAGCATCGCTGAGCGCTTTCATGCCGTTGCAGCATGTACGAGACGGCGACAAGGCTCGGCCGAGGAGGTACTTGATGCAGGTGCCGACGTCTTCCCTAAATTGGTCGCAGTTCACGGCAGCCTCGGAGAAGGGTGGTGCAAGTAGTGCAGAGATAAGGAGGAGGAAGCAAGCGAGAGTCCTCGTCGTAGAAACTGTGCCAATATTGGGAGTAGTCATCTCTCCTTAATTATCTGCTAATATTTAACCACTGCTTAATTATCTTCTGTGAGTGCTTGCTTGTGTAGGGGAGTGCTTATATATATATATATATATATATATATAATATAGCTGCCTAATCACTAATGGAGTTTGGATTCAGGTCGTGTTTTTGAAAACCTGAATAACGCTGTTTATAATTCACAAAAAAAACTATTTTAATTGCCTTAAAAAAAAAAAAATTAAAAGGGTGAAATGTAAAGAAACCCTATAATAGTATAAAAACCCACGGGTCAGATTCGGCTTTGGAGCTGCCTAAATATATACTAGTTCATATATCTAGCTAGTTGGGTATGTAATGTAGCTTAATTTGAAACCTTTTAGATATATTTGTAAATCCCCCAAAACCTTCCCAAGATCCAAATAGAGTGTTAAGTCCAGTAATGGAAATAGGGAGCAAAGGTTGAAAGGTAGTAGAATTAATAATTTCATGTGATTCTCTATATATATTTATTTGGTTAATTTCTTGAAAGCCAATTAATTAGTTTCCATAAATTATTGGAAAGAACCCTAACTGAACTTTTAGCTAAATCTTAAAATTAATCTAGAAATTAATTATGAATATATTAGGAAATAATCTTGTCAATGGTTAATTAAAGTACATATAGTTTCAGTCCCGCTTTAATTTATGTGTTTCTTTTAATTATGGCCTCGTTTTGTCTATGCTTTAATTTCTTGTTTTGAGGAGATGGAGTGTTTCTGAGAGCCAGCATTTTGACGATACGGTAAACATCTCAATTAATTAACTGCAGGTTCACAAGTGTATGTTGACAAGACTATTGACAAGATATAGGATGAATATTTAATTATGGACAAGATTATTTCTTAATTTGTTCTTTTATACATTAAAAATATATATATGAAAGAAGCATGGTTGCTTCCTTTAATTAGCCTGTCGAGTACAGATTGAGGTAAAGTTAGGAAGTAGTCAAGGAGGGAGTAATTAACAATATATTCCAGTTCACTATAATAGGCACAACTAAATCACTTCTTTAATTTATCTTGTTATGACCTATAGAAATATTTTTATTTTCTTAAAACGGTTTACCATTTTACAATGTATTGCTCTGCGGGTGTGCATGCATGGGAGCAAACTTCCGTCCTCCCCTATATAATTAAGCCACTGGCGCCATAGCATAGACAGTTGGGAGAAGTAGTGCATGAGTGTTAGAGTAGTACTGATCAATATATATATATATATAATAATATTCGAGACATGGCAGCTCCCCTTGGGTTAGTAGCAACTCTTGCTTGCTTCCTCCTCTTCCTTTCCTCCTCCTCGTTCGCTCCCTATGGCGCCGAAGCTGTGTTCAATCACTGCATGAAGGATGACCTCAAAAACTGCATCAAGTTCCTCCTCGCCAAAGATATTGCACTGCCTCCAAAGTGTTGCAGCGGCGTAAAAGTGCTCGAGGAGGGCATCAAAGGCCCAGAAGAACAGAAGTCCGCCTGTGAATGTATCAAGGAAGTTGCTGGAAAGACCCCCGCTTTCAGACCTGATCGCGTTAATGACCTCATTCGTAAGTGCGATGTCAAGATTCCATATGAAGTCTTCGTTAACTCCGGCTGCCGATGAACGTAAGCTTAATTCCTATCGTCTACTGTACTGTGTAATATTAATTCCATATCTTCGATCGATCTCTTCCATTTAATTTATATCTACTAATTTTGCAGTGTTAGGAAGTGAGGAGGGCAACGATAATTTGAGAGAATCGTCCGGGCCGGACACATTGGCGACTCTTCTTTTAATTATCAATATTAGTACTACCTACACATGCAATATTAGGCAAATTTCTTAATAAGTCAAATAAAACAGAGTTACCCATTAATATATATGTACGTAGGTCTGTACTATTGCACAGTCTCTGATCCATGCTCTTTCGTAGAGGACTTCTCAAATGGACTTAAACATATAACTAAAATATTTTAGCCTTCTTAATTAATTAATTAATTAATTAATTTATTTATTTATTTATTTATTTATTTATTAGTGCTCGATCTATAAGTACCATGCATGATTGTTTCTTTATATAATCAAGAAAGTAAATCCCAAGATGGTCGTATATATATATATATATACCTGCATGCAATATTAATATTATCAATTTGTCTCCATCGAAGAGCAGACTGATCACTGTGGTACTTATCAAGAACAAACAAAATTAATGCAGTGTTCAGTAACCGAAACTTCCGAGTCTATTCGTGAAATATTATATATATATAAGCAGTATTCCTTTTACAAATTATCTTTACAATCATGGAGCTGCCCACCTCGTGCTTTGTTTTGGTTCCTATCGTGCTCGTACAATGTATGACTTCCGCTGGCCGCCGAAGAAGAAGACACTGAAAAAAAAAAAAAAAAAAAAAAAAAAAAAGGAGGAGGCCGCCGGAGTCACTCTGACCTATAAAGAGCTACGAAATTCAGAGTTTCAGGGATCGATTTCCGGGAGTTTCAATCTCTAGTCCGTTCGTTTTCGCAGTGATCGAATTCGTGTTGTGGGGATGAGCGGCGGGGAAGATCATGAGGGCGACGGGGCTCGTAGGTGTTACTCATGGATGGCCGCCGTGAAGACCAAATTGGAGTCCTGCAAGGCGGAGGAGGTCCGGGCGCCGCCGCCGACGATCGTCAAAGTTCCCCGTATCATCCGCCGGAACAACGACCAAGCTTACGACCCCCACCTCCTCTCCATCGGCCCTTACCACCGGCGCCCCGAACCGCGCCTGGCGCCCATGGAGAAGCTCAAGTGGAAGTACCTGCGCGACTTCTGCGCCAGGAACGACGACGAATCGGCAGCCCTCGACGTCCTTCTTCGGAAAATCCAGGAAGTGAAGGATCCCGCCCGGAATTGCTACTCGCAGGATCAGATCCCAGTTCGGGACGACGACGAATTTGGGGAAATGCTCCTCCTCGACGCTTGCTTCGTCCTGGAGCTCTTCCTAAAATCGCACGAAAAAATCAAGCGGCACTCTCGGTTACACGACACTGACCTCGTGCTCGCTTCTTCATCCGAATGCGCCCTCAGAAGCGTCGCCAGGGATTTGCTCCTCGTCGAGAACCAGCTCCCCTTCTTCGTCCTCAGACACATTTTCGATTCTTCCCCCAAATCCCCCCTCTCCCCTGTTTCTCTGGAGACTCTGGTCGTCGAATTCTTCAAACCCCTGTACCAGACGATCAACAAAATGGAATCTTCTCGTAAGAAAACAGGGGAAGACGACGCCGTGCTTCACATACTCCACCTGATTCACTCCCATTTCATGGAATCCTCGAAAACCCAGAAAGATTTCGACGTTTCTCTGTCAATCCTCCCTGATCTGAAAACCCCTCCTCTCCTGCCCCTGCAGACCGTCCCTTCGGCGAAGAGGCTGCAAGAAGCAGGGATCAGGTTCGAGAGAAGAAAAACAGGGAACAGCTTCCTCGACGTAACGTTCTCGGAGGAGCTGGGGGTGATGGAAATCCCCCACCTCGTCGTCGACCATTACACGAACACCTTCCTCAGAAACATCATAGCCTTCGAGCAAGTCAACCCCATGGCCGGCAAATGCTTCACCTTCTACGCCGCGTTCATGGACTTCATCGTGAACACGGCGCAGGACGTGGAGATCCTGCTCCAGAGCGGGATCATCGATCACGGGTTGGGGAGCGATAAGAACATCGCGTCCATGTTCAACATGATGTGTAAAGGGCTCATCGTGGAGTCGGAGGGGAACGACAGGTACCATAGATTGACGAGAGACGTAATGGCGTATTACAGGACTCCATGGAATATGTGGAGAGCGAAGCTGAACAGGGATTACTTCAGCAATCCGTGGGCGATCATCTCCTTCTCTGCTGGAGTTTTGGCTATATGCCTTACCCTTCTCAATACCTTCTACAATGTCTACAGATATTACCATCCTTCACCATGATTTCCAATTCTTTTAAAACTTATTTTAACTCATGATATGTGACAAGGCTGGGGTTTGCTATGTTAGGTGTTTTTCTATGAATGAATCCGTCTGCTCCTCCTCCGATATATGTACCTTTGTTTCAAGTTCAATCTATCATTTCTACTAGGGTTTGAAACTTTTCAATCACTGGTACTACTAGCCAGTATTGAGGTTATAATATTATATATTATACTATCCTGTCGCAATCTGGTTGACCTAATGTATAATAAATAAATATAAAAAAAAAATTATAAAAAAATAAATTTTTTTTTATGATAAATTTACACTTGTCACCCCGTATATATATATATGCCACCAGGTGTTTTACACAAAATGTCTAATACATTTTAAAGCTACCCATTAGGGACGAGTTAGGCTTGTTTAGATCATATTAGGAAGTAGTCAGGGAAGGAGTAACTGATCTATTAATTGCTTGTTTAGATCATATAAACCAAACTTTTTTTTTTTTTTTTTTTTTTTCTTTTTCCAAAACCCCTCAAGCACTAAAGAAAAAAAGTCAGTCATATATTTTCAATAAACACCATATATATATATATATATATATATATATATCATGAAGAAAAAAAATGTACATATTTTGATCAGTGCATTAATTCCTAATTATTATATTAGTTTGGCTAGCTAGTAATAATATTAGGCACGAAATCACCATCTTGATCATTATCTATACATGCATATAAACCACGAGCTAGATAGATTAATAAACCATCTTGATCATTATCTATACATGTATACAAACCACAGATGATGTTGCCCAAGGTTGGTAATTAGCACACACATTGCACAAATCGTCTGCCTTAAATGCAAACAGAGACAAACATCCTTCTCGATGAAAAGCTGGTAAAGTTTGAAACTGGAGAATTATGAACGCACCACTGGGTGGAGAAATTAACGAGGATTACCTGAAGCAAAATTAGAAATCGAGGTAAACAAGGTATCTGCAAAAAGGGTGTAAAATTAGGCAAATACCTACCGTGTGTCTGAAAAAGACAGTGACAGAACTCAAAAATTCTTGTCTTGTACCTCGGACAAACTAAACCGAATTATCCCTTTGTAGAAATCTCTAATCTCTTATAATTTTCTATCATCTTCAAAGGAAGAGCAGAATCTTGAAAGGCATGCAATACCGAAAATATTCAAGGCCAGTTTATGATCCGGGTATGTCCAATCTGACCATATCGTTTTTTCCTTTTTTTTGTTTTTTCAGATTGTAAATTCTTCTTCGAATTGTCATCACTCAATTCTGTTATAAAATCTTACAAAGTATGTGATCCATTTTCAGCTGCAGTTTCTGCAATCGCTTCTACTTCTTCAAAGAACCTTGTAAAATTCGTTGAATTAAGCAGAGAAGCACAGACCCAGAAGAGGTGCAGTGGAAGTTCTGGGGATTTTTATCATCTCGACAAAAACCCAATTGTTCCCTCTCGGAGCAGAAGAAAACTACAGTGGTCACCAATTGGAGGTGATGGACCCGAGCTTGCACAGAGCAGCAATGGAGGGGAAAGTGGAACTCCTGAGGAGCATCGTCGAGGCGAAATCCCCGAGAGTCCTCCTTCCCCGACCTCCTCGCAACAACACAGTCCTCCACATCGCGTCTCGACTGGGTAACGAAGACTTCGCCGCCGAAGCTCTCCGACTCTGCCCCTCCCTCCTCTGCGAGCCCGACTCCCGCCTCGACACCCCGCTCCACGTCGCAGCCAGAAGCGACCGGACCCAGATCGTCAGGCTCCTGATTTCGCGAATGCAGAGCGGCATCGAGGAAGAAGGAACGCCGAAAGGGTGGCGGATGAAGAACCAGAGCGAGAGCATCGCGCTTCACGAAGCTATAAAGAGGGGCCACGAGGAAATCGGCCTGCAATTGCTAGACATAGACGAAGAGACGGCCATGATCGGGAACGGAGCCGGAGAAAGCCCTCTTTACCTCGCAGCCAAATCCGGCCTCCGGATGCTGGTTCTCAGGATCCTCAAATGCCCCCGTTTCAGCTCGGAAGGCCCAAACGGCCGGAGTCCTCTCCATTCCGCCGTCATCAACAGAAATCTAGGTACGAGATTGTTAAAGAAGGAGGCATCAGGCATCAGGGTCCTCTGCTTTTCGTTTCTAACAGGGGATACCCAAATGCAGGAATCTGTGAAATGCTAATTCAATCCTTGCCCCATCTCCCGAAACAAACGGATAAGTTTGGGAAGACCGCGATTCACTACGCGGCTGCAGAGGCCGCCATGAAAATGCCCCCAACGAGGAAAAAAACAGCGGAGAAGACGATCCACCTGCTTCTCTCCGCAGACCCCTCTTCCGCAACCATACCCGACGAGCACGGCGTCTCGCCGCCTCTCCTCGCGGCCGCGAAGGGCAACATTCGCCTCCTGAAAACCCTTCTCTCGTACTCCCCTGATTGCTACTACCTTCTCAATTCAGAAGGGCAGAACGCCATTCACCTCGCCGTGCTGCACAGCAGAAGCAAGATGCTCAAGTTCTTGATCAAGAGGCCGGAATTCGAAGGTCTGGCGAACGAGGTGGACGACGGCGGGAACACTTATCTGCACTTTGCGGCGGCGAAATGCAATCCGGGCATCGTTCGTCTTCTGCTGGAGTGCCAAGGAGTGGACTTGAACATCACGAACAAGGACGGGCACACATGCCTGGATGCCTTGCCGTCTCGGAAAGGACTGAGACTTCGGATTGTCAAGGTATGTAAAAGGGTTCCTCGATTGAAATCTGAGATTAGTGAGTCGTACCCAATGTCGATGATGATCTGAATTCCGTTTTTTTTTTGCTTCGTTTTAGTCGATGATCGAGAGCAGAGTGCGAGCTAATCTGAAAGGGCGCCCATTCCGCGGGAGATGAAACCGGAGATTTTTCAAGTATTTCCATTCAATATATTCTCACATAGATAAACGAGTAAATGTAATCCTGATTTATCAGAGGTTTCATAATTTTTTAAGTAGTCAGGTTTGACATGGTATACCAAATAAGCAAGATAAGCTAGTCCTCAAAGGTTCACCTAAACCCACTAATTACTTCTAATATAATTAGCATTAAAGAACCATATCATCTTAGTCCATGACTCCCTTTAACATTAAAATCTCAGGTTCGACAAGCACATCCTGGCCACATTTTTAAAAGATTATTAGGTTGGTTGACATAAGAAACAAATAGAACATCAGATTTGATGTCATATTGTGTTCTTTATTTGTAACACTCGTTGTGCCATGATCAAGTCAAGTCAATGACATGGTGCCTCCAATTTCCATGCACTCACTACTTCCTATCAAATAATTTCAACCATCCATTAACCTTCATCAGATAAATTAATTGTATCCAACAAGAGATCATCCTCTTTAATGAAAGTCACTAGAGATTTTAGCATAAATATTGCTTTAAGTTTATCTCTCTTTGAAACAATAGAATTTAGATCACTGTTTTAAAAACCGAACCGGACCGGCCGGTCCAACCCGATTGAACCAGGAGGTCAATCCGGTTCTTATTGACTCGACTCAGTTCACTATAATCAACATTAATTTTGTCTTTTTACCTATAGAAATATAACATATTTATAAAATATAGAGGATAATATTCAATGGTTGAACCATTGGTCCAACCCGGTCTAACCAGGTTCGACCAAAACCGAACAGACTGCCGGTTTGATGGCCAGTTCGGTTTTTAAAACATTGATTTAGATAGTTCAAAGAGCTCCAAAACAAGTTTTTCCAAAAAAACTCTTTCAAAGAATTCTCTCAAAAGGGCTTTTTCAAAGGGCAATGTTAAAGGCTACTTAAGAATCACAAAAAAAAAAAAAAAAAAGAATAATTCCACTATTTGATGCACTCTTTTCTTTAAGGAGGAGAGATTATAATATACAGTTAACAATTTGTACTCCTCAAAACCCTCTTACCAAGCAAATACAAAAAAGGGACAAAATCAAACCTTTTTTTCTAAGAAAATTTATAAAATAATATTTAAAAAAAGAAAAGCAAAAAAAATAAACCTTATCACCACCGAAAAATATATACAAACAGATATGTACAATTACGGGAGAGATCGATCTAAGCATCCTCCGGAATTTCCCTGAGAATCTCAGCCGCCCATCTCCTCTTCTCGTCCAGGCCCGCCAGATGTACCATGAAATCCCCATACGAGTAAGCACCTGCGAAATCCTCAAAAATAAATAAAAATAAAAATAAATGTGGTATCTCACGTGCTTCTCATTTTAATAAAAATCTCATGGGAACACCCACCTTTCCAGATGGTGGACGGCGACGTGAGGAGACGGTAGGCGGTTTTCCACGAAGGGAACCAGGGGTAGGAGTTGAAGAGGCACTGCATGGGGGACACCCGGACGTGCTTCCGCAACTCGTCCTCCGGTAAGACGCTGATCAGACTCTTCAGGGCGTCGTTGTCCCCGCTTTTGGACGACCCGAACCGCACGAACGACGTCTGGTTCCACCACGTGTCCAGAAACTCCTGGCTCCAGTTGGACCGTCGCACGAAGAAGGTCCCTACGCCAGGGTGAATCCGATAAATCACACAAAAATTTTCTCTTTTTTTTTAATATATATATATATATATGTAATTATGTATATATAATTATATATATATATATATATATATCCAAGAAAAATTCATTAACATGAGGATAAGCTCTTCATTAATAGGCCTGGGTCCCATTCAAAAATACTTTCTAATCAGCTCTAGCTCTTCATTAATAGGACAGGTCCCACTATCACTCGTAAGTCATAACTACATTCTTTCATAAAAACGAATTTTATCAAAATACCAAACCATAAATTTTATTATGGAAAATACCTTTTATTACAAATACAGTAGAAAACTTAAATGGACAAAAAAAAATACTCAGAGTGGTCAATAACATATTAATTTCCAGTTAATAATAATAAATTAGTGGTAAAATATAATATTTTTTTAGGGTAAAAAATATTAAATTACCATTTTGCTCCACCCTTTCAAAAAGGGGTGGTCCGACCGGACTCATTTTTCTCTAATATTTTTCTAAATTTTAGAAAAAACGCGCGCCCTTAAATTTCCACACGAAAATAGGAAGTCCGCGGCACAATAACACGAAAAATAATTAATTTCAAAAAATTAATATTAGGGAGATTTAATATTCTACCTGCATTAACCCCGGTGACGTCCTCGGTGAGTATCAAATCCGGGGAGCTATCAAAATCGGAATCTCCGATCGCCGCCTCGAGAATATTCTCCTGAAAAAAAAAAAAAAAAAAAAAAGCATCCGCAACGGAGTTAATGAAAAAGGTCGAATTTTGGGGGCCCGTTACTACCTAGCCCAACAAAAGCCCCGGAACTGGACCCGAATGACGCAAGAAGTGGGACTAGTTATTTGTGGCGGTCCCATCTTTTCAGTGGGACACACGTTTGGAGCGGGTCCCATCTTTTCAGTGGGTCCGGTTCGATCCTTTAAGTGGGACCCAGAGGAGGGAGGGTGGGTCCGGTCCCCTGCGGATGAGGAGGAGGAGATTCATGAACTACACGCTCGCATTTGCATGTAGTCTGCGTGTCGCGAGTATCGCGAGTCCCTCGCCTTCCACGCACGCAATTCATGCAATTTCTAGAGAGAGAAAGCCACCGGCCGGCGGGACGCCGGGAACTTATTTATTTACAAAAAATATACATAAAAAAATTATAAAAAAGGAAATAGTACCAGAGAAATGCTCGAATTGGTCACCAACGTATCCTTCAAAACCCAAAAAAATTTTTTAAAAAAAATCAATAAACAGAATAAAAGAGTAAAAATAAATTTTGGTAAAAAAAAAAGAAAAAAAGATCAGATGTTACATATATATACTTACAGCGTCGTTCCAGAAGACCCAATCGTAATTCCTGAGGCAAGAACGGACGGCCAAGATCTTGCTCCAGCTGGGGGGCCGGGAATGATCGATCAATCCGGAGCCGTCGACGAAATCGTACCCGCCCTTCTCCGCGTACGCCCTCTTGTTCCTCCACACCATCTCCATCAACCCTTCGAAGCTCCGCTTCCCCCCCTTCCTCTCCTCCGACAAGCTCACCATCGCTATCTTCAGCCTCGGGCCCGCCGGAGCCGCCCCGCCGCCTACTCCGACTCTGGGGAGGCACCGCCGGCCGAGGACGTTGGCGCGGCGGAAGACGGACCCGCAGGCGTAGAAGGAGCCGAGGAGGATGAGGGCGAGCTGGAGGGAGAGGAGGAGCGACAGCCGGCACCGGTTCGGGGGCGGCGACACCTTCCCGTACAGATCCCAGCTCCGGGATCGGCTGACCATTTGCGGGGGCTCTGCGTTTATCCGGGTCTCTGCCGGGTGCGAGGGGGGGTTAGGAAGGAGAAGCAGAGGCGAAGGCGGCAGCCATTATTTATTGGGGTGGAGTGACTTTGGTGAAGGAAATATGAAATTTGAGAAGACTGATCAGAAGAGAGAGAAGAAGAGGAAACTTGGTACCAACGAGTCTTCTCGAACAAGTTTTTTTTTTACTCTTTTAATAATAATAATAATAATAATAATCCTGTTTCCTACGTTATTTATTTATTATTTATTATCTTCGTTTATTTTATTTATTTTTCAATAGAGATATATACACCCAACCTCGGTGTGTGCGTGGGCACTCCTCCACTTGATGGTATATTTATTGTAGGATGGCTTAGGGGGGAATCATCAGGTTCCCTTTCACATCGTGGGGGAGACACCTTAATTATCAAGGTTACTCATAAATAAAAAAATATAATTGGAAAAATTTATTTTACTCAAAAATAAGTTAAGCTAAATTTCTCAAAAATTTTTAATGACAATGTCACACCGGTAAAGTTCAAATCACATAATTATGGTTTTAAAGGGTCTCAGACATTTTTTCAATATCTAATGTGGTTTATCCTCATTGTATAAAAAATAATTAGTATTTTTATAATTATTAAATAAATCATAATGAGGAATTATATGAAGTAAAAGCCTAGGGAAGAATATGTCAAGGACTACTACCCCCAATGACTTAATTTACTTTAGTAACAATTTTTTAAGTATATAGTCAAATGTACTTTTAATATAAAGTCAAGCTTAAAGCAAATTATTCTGACCTTTTGATAGAGGAATCTCATTCCTTTTTTCACACCAAATAGTGAAACCCCACAAAAGCAAAACCCTCCATTCTAACTTAGGTATGAGTGATCATGAATTAATGATTTATATTTTTATTTCCCCCTCTTCATCTCAAAGTAACATGAACTTGGAAAATCATTGGTCACCATTCTATCTATGAAATCACATTAGAGGTGGATTTTTTTTTTTTTTTTTTTTTTTTTTTTTTTTTTTGAAGTTCACATTTAGGGGTTGAATTTTCAAAAACCCAAGAAAAAATTATTCATAACAACTACTTGCACAATGACATAGACTTGATTTTAAAGAGGTGGTAGGGCTAACTGTGCTAGTGGCCTTTAATTACATTTGGATAGGTACACACTTGCATTGAAGAGACAGTGGCAATTTATTAGGGCCACTCCATGATGTTGATATTCACGAGAAAATATCAGATCATATAAAAATTAAGTAAAATATAAATGTACCTTCTTAATTTGGTAAACATGTTTGACATAAATGTCATTAATGACTCCAATTGTATTCATCTTCATGTCCATCACTATTCATTTTCATCTTTTAATAATTTATTGGTAGCTTATTATATCATCTAGACTTCATAACTCACGTTCACTTCACTTAATTCCACATAATTATATTTTGTAAATAAAAAAGGTAAAAAAGTATAGTCTACGATACATTTTAATCCTAAATTATTGGATTTAAGTAGATATTTATATTATAATCACCAAAATTCTAAATAGTAAATACCCTTTTATCAAAAGGCTCAAAAATATATTTTTTAAAATTATTTAATTATTTAATTTTTTTTTTTTTTTTTCTATATTATGATATTCTCGTCACCATTACTTAAAAATTTCCCATTTCTCAGAAATTACATGCTGATGGATGAAGCCCCTTTTCCAGCCACTTTTCTCGCTTATCACATGTTGACCCATAAATTGGACCACTTGGGGAGTTTACACGAATTCTCCGGTGTATGCAGATTCGCGCGGCTGGCCCACTTCCCCCGCCGCGGTTCACTGCATTCAAACGTTGAAAAGTCAAAGCCATCCCGAACCGGAGCATGAAGATTACTAAATTACCCTTGCTCATCACATGTTAACTTTCCGTTGTCCTAACTTCTAGAAACCGTGAATGCGTACGACACAAGTGTGACTGCTTATCAGATACTCAGAGAACGCAAAAAAAAAAAAAAAAAAAAAAAAAAAAAAAAAGGTTAGGGGCAAATTAGTCTTTCAAAATGTGATTAACTCGTAATCACTTCAAAATTTTATGTTATAAATAATAGTCTAACAAAAAAACTTCTCATATTTTGTCTTTTTAAGGTGAATACTTTTAAATAATATTTTTTGTTATTCTATTTTTAAAGAAAATTATAATTAGTTAGTGGATTAAAGCTTATTAGGTTTATCTTAATTTTTTTCTCATATTTTGTCTTTTTAATTTATTCAAATCGCGGTCATTCGATTGGTTCGATACAATACTTAAATTAAAATAATTTAATTCTGATAGGGGTGATTTAGTCTTTTGATACAAAATGAATCTTTATAATATCTTGTCCCTTTTGCACTTAGTAATTTAATTAATTTAATTAATGGATTTAAGGACTAAACTAATATGATAGGGAGAGGGAGTTGGGAACTTGGGATATAAATAATTAGAATAGAAAATATGTCAAGCATTTAATATTATTTAGAATATTAGATTGGATATGGTTCTTGGTTGGCTATCATAAACCATAAAAGTAAGAAGAATAATTTGTATTATATTATAATCTATTGACCACTTAGGGAGGGGGGTTGCATAATTTTATTTTTTATTAGGCTTTATAATCTGTGAGAAATCATACTTAGGGCAAATTACTTAATAAATAGGAAATAAAAATATATCTAACATATTTTTTTTAGAAATTAATTGAAAAACCCAATATCATAAAATGAAAATGAGGAGTTTAAAAAAACTATATTACTATTTTGTAAATAATTTAAAATATATATAATAAGCATACTTAATGAGGTTGGTGATTCCAAAAATCCCAAAGTCAAGGTTCAACATAGTCCATTCATTCTCAGGCTGCTTGCATTGACCGTCATTGAAGGGGGCAAAAGGCGGCTTCACAAAGCCTCTGAATTTTCCTTCTCTCCCTCCCCCCAACGTCAACATGGAATGATATAAATGTGGAGATTGTGAAATCAGGACTTGGGTGACTAAGAATGTTCAAAGAAGTTTCCGTAGGCCACACCTAAATTAGGGTTTTCCAACATCTCAGATTTTCAGAAGACAAACATTCAACTTAATTATGATTATGGAAGAGATTATAATGCAAATAAGAAATGAGAAGCTTCCTTGGACCCATTTTATAGTAGAATATTATGAAGGTGATAATTCCATGTTTATTTTTGTAAAATCTCATAAATGAATCAAATCCACTCAAATTTTATCACTTCTGGGTCGACTCAGAATTTTTCTGCTACTGGGTCAACTCAGAATTTTTCTGCTACTGACTGGGTCGACTCAAATTTTTTCACTACTGGGTCGACTCGAATTTTTTGGCTGCTGAGTTGACTCAATTTTTTTGGCTACTGGGTTTTCTTGAATGTTTCGGCTACTCGGTTAACTCGAATTTTTTGGCTATTGGGTTGACTCGAATTTTTCGGCTACAGGGTTGACTCAAATTTTCGACAACTGGGTTGACTCGAATTTTTCGGCTACTGGGTTAACTCAACACTTTCGCCACTGGGTTGACTCAACATTTTCGACTACTGAGCTGACTCAAATTTTCAGCAAATAGGTTGACTTGGCAGGGGAAGATTCATCGGTTCTATATAAGGGATGAGTCTCCCCTACCAAGCGCCGAGTCACACCGAGTCGGAGGATTGATCTGATCTAACCCGAGTTTGCCAACCCATCTTGGATTTTCTGATATCCTAGTCTGTTCCCCACTCTGACTAGAAAACAAAACAAAACAAAGCACAAAAGTGGAATGTATGCAAGATCAGCCGCCTTTAACTTGAGTACTATCTTCTACTTAAAGATTTTTCAATGGAGTTTCCGTTAAGGCTGCCTAGATTGAGGAAGCTTTTGTCTTCAAACTTCCCCATCAATCAACGTCTACAAAATTTGTGATCACTTCAAGTTCCACAACTTGCAAGTAATCGACTTCGAAAATGGCCTTTCAATTTGCATCCCTTTCATAGTGACGCAGCAATTTTTTTTTTTTATTCAATCTCTCTCTATCTTCTCTTCTGTGAAGAAGATAAGACGGCAAATGAAAATTGGAGGGAATGAGGATGAGAACAGGGGTAGTTGACGATTGATAATCACAAGCTTGGCTTCAGACGTAATCAAGTTAACATAAAGACACAGGTTTGGTGCCTCAGTTTTTGCCTTTCTTTTTCCTTTTAGTTGCTGAAGATGGAGATGGGGGCGGAGACATGGGATAGAACATTAGCCTTGTGACTTGAGGGAAAAGGAATAAACTCAAACCCAATTAATCTGGAAATCTGCCTATGGTGTCTGTTTTGGGAAAGGATTGTTCTTGAGACCCAGCTATTCAGATTGCCAAACCCAGATGGAAGTTTGACTGGAAGGAAGAATAAATGGTGAATGAACACAAATCTGCATTATGTGGCGGTAGCTTGAATTTTTCATGAATGGCAAAAGTAGAAAGGAATCTCTTTACATATGCTGAATAATGGCCTAGTCATGAGGAGAATTGTGAATGTTTATTGGCTGCTATGGGAAGCTCTGGTGATAAAAATGCTTGCTTTGATCAATCTGCAGAAAAATTAGCCCTAACCATCCTTTGTTTTGAAGAATGTATACGACAGTATCAAGTTGTTGATGCCGTCCATCTTAGAATCCGTTTCAAATTCTGGGTCGATGTAGAAGAATACCTGCAGATTCAGATCCGTAAGATAAGCAGCATGTGGTCTCTTTTCTACCTGAATAATGTGTTGGTCTAAGGTTTAATCAAGAGAGACAGAAGGCCCCACAACATATAAGTTTCAACAAGAGAAGGTGTAGGGGGAGAGTGTACAGAAAAGAGCTGTACCGGCATGTCAATCTGTTCACCAGGAAGAAGGCGCTGTTCCTCAAAGCAGAAACACTGTATTTTATTGAAGTAGATTGCAGCCTGCTTTTTAAAAAATAAAAGCTGCTTAATACAACTGCTGCTCATTTGGCCAAAGCGACAGAATCACGTCCATGACTTTGACATGTGAATAGGCAGAAACTAACAATAAAACATATCCAACATCAATCAGGGGAAGGGCATAGGCTGACCTTCATTGGGGTAACATTGTATGTAGAGACTCCAGTTATTGGAGTCGAACTACAGTTTTCAGCAGTGTAAAACGCTAGAGCACTCTCTCCAGGTTTGACCCTTACCTATTCAGACGAACAGGGATATCAACTTTTTTATCATATTACAATGAATATCAATTTTTTTCCCTATTGACTGCAAATGATTCCTAAAAAGGAAGAAAATTGACCTCTCTTTGGGTAGGGGTAAACTTCCATTGCAGCCCATCTGCAACATCAGCATTAAACTGGACCACAATCTCCCTGCATAAACTTACAAAAAGTTAGATAACTGGATAAAGAGTTAAATAGAGGCAGAAGAATGATAAAGACATAAAGTAACTCAAATAAAACAGGGAGAAATATAGTCTAGATATCGCTTCAGAAGCTAATTGTAAAACCTGATGCTCTCCAAACAACAAAGTAAAAGTAAGATGATTCATACATAGCATTTGACACAGAGAGAACAAAACAAAGCAAACATGCTACAACAGCGTATAATGTCAAAGCATATAAAATGTTTTCAAGGTATATTATTTGCTAACATAAACATCATTGCATAGGATTAACATGGAACGCCTACCAGAAAATAATATAAGAAATCATATGAGGTAATATAAGATGCTGTGACAGTATGTTTCAAATTCAAGAGTACCCAATAAGGATACTTCAAACATTGTTGCAGACCCACTACTACTTGTGTTATCTAAGTGATAACTATATCGTGCCATCATTCATTATCATATCTTTGTCCAATTGCTGATCGCACCTGGAAGTGACTGTACCATCTCGATTATGCCGAGCTATCTTTTCCTCAACACTCTGCACAAGGTGAGGCCTTGTTATAAATGGTGAAGGGGCTTTCATGTAAATAATAAATGCAACAATGCTGTAAAAAGAAAATTAAAATACATAAACGCATAAAAGACAGTACACCAAGACGAGCTGCAATTGTACATTGCATTCATAGGTAAGTGCAAGATCACCTGGATTTCCAGATAAAGAGGGGGTGATGACACTTCCAACTCTTATAAACATTTTAATTCTTAAGAAAGGCTATTACTTAAAAGGTCAATTGCATAACTGGCTTTTACAAACACTTCTAAGTCCATAACAGCCTTACTGACTGCTTCTTGTACAAAAAAAGATCTTTGTGTAAAATCTGCTGCTGTTTAGTGCAGTGCAGAATGATGTGGAAGAGATAACAGAAAAATATCTAGAAATATGAGGTTCCCAAAATCACTCGTGCAAGAAAGAACAAAGAAGACATAGACCAATCTGAAGAGGCGTAAATTTCAATTTTTCGCTCAACTTCCAGTAATAGAAAATCTCAAAATGGAAAGACCCATAAATAAATAAAGCATCTTGGCAGGGCTAGAAATTTTACTAAAGCGTAACATGCTATGCAATCATACCTCCTTTCGCTGAACAGTACCCCCATAACCTGTGGCTTGACAGAACCTCCGATACAGAGGAACAGCAGCGTATGTACAACCAACCATGGCACACACCAAAGCTGTTAGGTATATAAGAGTGGTTTTAGATTTATTGTTTACAGAAGTTTGAGAAACATAGTTATGCTGAAAACTGCAAGAACACAATCTTTCAAATGGCCGAGGGGTAATAGGTGAAAACAATGTCCTGTGAACTGATGGTAGCCCACTCAACCTATTGTTGAACAGAAGCCCTCGACATTGTGTTCTTGAATAGTGCAACCATCGGACATCTCCTATTGCTTTATTACTAGAAATAATTGCTTCCGAGCATAGCCTGAGATGAAACAGTAAAAATATAACAATTACTAATTAATCAACTCAACATGCTTGTGTTCAATAGAGATAAGTCAAAAAGAGGACTTTATTCTTCAAATAAGCTAAAAAGATTTATCGATTCCAAAAAATAAAAGGAAAGATAGAAAGAAAGAACAACGGAGAATTACCCTGTAACTTGTGAAGTATTAAGAGGGGCCTTGCAAAGATAGTGCAAGAAATTGACCTTGGAGGAATGCCTTAACCAAATCATTCTGCAAAAAAAATAAATAAATAAATAAATAAAATAAAATAAAATAAAATAACATTCCACACTACTGAAGAAAAAAAAGCTGGTGAAACTTAAAACAAGCCACTTTTTTTTTTCTTTACCTAAAAAATACAAACGCCTCAAAAGTAGATCCTAATACCTTGAGATTCCACTAAGCCTATGGCTTTCATCAGTTTGCCTAAAAGGGGAGAACAATGAGCAGCCATAGTAGAGTAAAGCTCATCCCAGTGTTTGAAATGAAGCTAGAAAGTTTTAGTGGGAGCCACTTCAACATAATTGACGTAACAAATTAAATAAATATAAATAAATAAACAGTCAATATTCAAGGTATGTCAGGAACTGAATAAATAAGAAATTAAAGGTTCAAAAAACCAATTCATTTAATGGACTGAGCATATCCATAGACACAAAACGTTCTCCAATTCTAATTGCAGACTGATCATAGCTGACACCAACGGCAGCCACATATGGTCCTTCTTCCAGATCTCAAGACAACTAAAATGCAAATAAACAATTGCCATACAAAACAGAAAGGTAACAACGATATAGGAATAGATTAAAGAAAGATATCACCACCCACTTAAAAAGCATGTATTTGGAGAAGGTTACTTATGATAAAGTCCAGAATTTCACGTTCTTCCTCTCGGGAAGGGAGAATTAGGAAAATTCTATTGATTACTGCCTTCTCCAGACCTCCAGGAAAAGCATGAAGAAAAAGGCTTGAATGCTACGATCCCTCCATCACCCCAGAATGAAAGGGGCGATCTCATAGTTCTTGGTATGTGAAGATGCGTCATTAAGTGCTCCATTTTCCCATTGAGGCATCCAACTTTTTCGATCTTTTGAGAACCTAATCTCACTTGTTATTTCTAAAGTTTCTTGCTTTCCAAAAGCAGCAGAGGAACCAAAACAAGATCTCTCATGGAGTGTGTGCTGAGGAAAAAGGTTTTATTACAGGGCTCTCCTTAAAAAAATCAACATACACAAAGCAAATGAAAAAGAAAAGAAAAAAATCAAATCCTAGGTTTTCTTTTCATTATTTTACATACGAACCCTTGCTTATTTTGTTTAAGAAAACAGTGGAGACTGTTCATATTATGAACGTATGTTGTTTTGGACTAAGGAGGTCAGGAAACTGTTTCCCACATTCTTTATCCATCGTAAAATCAGACATTTCCAGCCTTTTCGTTTCAGAAAATATCTTGCCTGGTTTATCAACATAGAGTTGAGACTATGGATGGAGTTCCAGAGAGATATTTTATGTGGATTTTTTCTTCTTTTACACGTACATAATTCAAAGTTCCTTCGGACTCCATCTCACCTTCCTTGCATGTGAATTTCTCAATTGTATCCCTTTCTCTTCATCCTTGTCATTTCTACCCATATTGTTTCTCTATTAAGAATACTTGACGTAAGGCTCGCAATGTGAACTGGGTATAGTTCAAAAAGGAATACGCAGCGGGACACAAGGCTTCAAATTAATCGGAAGACAATATAAAGATGTCCAGACATCAGTGCCTTTCTACTTCTCGGTCCCGAAGGAAAAAAATTCTCAGAGGGGTTTTGTCTTAATGGAACATTTACATTTCCATACGTTTTCAATAGCATAAAAAATGTCCAGCATCCGGAAAGACTTGGGGAATGTTCCCTTCCACCTACAAATTGGACGGGAGGAAAGGAGCTTCTCCCCTCCTGCTTCACTTTTCAGCGCAGAGAGAAGCCGGTCGGGAAGGGTGGCTGTCCCAGCCCCTTATTCATCCGCCCATTGGAGACGAATAGGGCTCAGGAAGATGATAATAAAGAGTACGAGACGAGGAGACATACCGTCGAACACCTTCAGAGACCAATTGCAGAGAGGAAAGAACGCACAGAGGTCGTCCGCAGAAAAGCCAGAGAAGAGAAACAAGTGTTCAGTGTTTACACCTTCGAGACAGAAGAGGCGAACACTACAGAAGGAGAAGTAAAAAGCAATTCAATTGCGAACATAGGAGAGGAGATGTTTTTAACATGAGAAGCAGTTGAGAACCTAAAAAATGTTCCATTTATAATTCGAATCCTTTAAATAGCCCAAACTAAATAATTTTTTTTTTTTACCTTCCGTTATTTAAATAAATGAATCAAATAAAAAAATAAAAAATAAACTACTTAAAAATCGAAATCAGTAGTATGTCCGGTTTTGGTCAAATCTGGTGGGACTGGGTTAGACCAATGGTTCAAACATTATTAAATATTATACTCCATATTTTATATTTTCTTAATATATTTATTAAAAAAGACAAAATTAATACTGATTATATTGAACTAGGCCGAGTCAATAAGAACCGAATTAGCCTCCGAATCCAATTCAATCGGGTCAGACCTGCCAGTTCAGTTCGATTTTTAAAACACTACTTGTAAGGATCATCAGACCAATATGAATCTTGATTAATTTGACCGTAATTTTACGTTATACCATAAATCTATACTCATTTACTATTTGAATTATTTTAGTTGATAGGTTAGATTTTCTAAACACTTTTATCCCACTTTTGTACCTATAAAATATTTTTCTCTTAATAACATATAATGATATAACAAAAGGGGGTTTTGGATAAATTTTCTGAAGTCACTCCTTGTTATCACATATAACATCTTGTTTGTTGAGAGCCAACTAGAGAAAGATCCTTGTTTACATATCAATTTTTTGGAAGTGAAGCTGAAAAGATCACCTTTCCAAGAACCAAAGCTAGTACTTCATTTGTAACATAATGTTAACAATATTATAACATGATAGTGCAAAAGTTTTTAGTCGATATAATAATCTAAAAATCTAGTTGCAAAAAAGAAAAAGAAAAAACAACTTATGTGATAATGGCCTAAAGAGTTATCACATTGGCAAACAAAGCACAAAAACATATTACTAAGGATAATCAATGAATTAACTCACAAAATGATAAATTATAAAAATAAAGTTCTCCTACTTAATGAAATACTAAAGTCGAGCCAAATTATCAAATTTGGGACTAAAACACTACATTCCATGCTAAATACTAGTGCTACCCAAAATATTAAATTCGGGATTAACATATCACATTTGAGTGAGTACATGAAAATTAAGTATTTGAAGTGAACATAATACAGATTATCTTTGAATTATGGCACACATAAGGCAGTGAAATTTTGAAGTATCAATACAAGACTTTTTTTAGCATATAATCACCTCAATGATATTCTTGTTCACATCTATTGTCTCAAATCATCTCCTCTTGACCTAGTAAAGTGATGGGAAAGGGGAACAAAAATCATCATTCATTATTACCATGTTCTATCTTTGGTACAGGCTGACCCTATCTCCACAATCTTGATGAGGATGGCTTCTATAATAATTTAATTCTCCACATTATGAGAGGATCATCATGGTATCAATTTATCATTGCTTGTGACATTCAAATATAGACAAATTTTGTTGACAGTAATTGATTATGAACTTGGGTCCACCAAAATATATTCAGACTTCCACTCACAATTAGAAGTGCCCATTTGCCTTAATTATCTACTAGCAGAAAAGCCCGTGCTATGCACAGGAAAAATTAAAAAAAATAGTTTGGTTTAATATATTTTAAAAAAAATACAAATAATAATTTTTAAAATATAATTTAAAATAGAAGTGCCCATTTGCCTTAATTATCTATCTCCCATAATCATCCCACCATATCATTCCCCAAGGCAGTTAGAACATCACATAACAATTCTAATTGGAGTATAATTAGACACACTTCCAAAATCAAAAGAAATAAGTTTAGGATAAATAATTTTTTTTAAAGAAAGCCACTTCAAACTATTTGTAAAGTTGGGTTTGAAGTCTATCCTAAATTTACTAGCCCAAGTTAAAATATATAGGTGTGAATGACCGAAAAATATAGGGAAGAAGAAGTAACATCAAAGTTAAAGAGGCCTAGGGTGGTCTCATCCGAGTCATCGCTATGGGAGGTCTGAAGTTTGAGTTTCTATGACATCGATAAGAGTTAAATGATAGAAAACCAACATACAATGAATATCACACTATTGAGACACACTAAATGGTAGATGTTAATTTCTAGTACTTAGATAACTTTATTCTTGCTCTTACAAGCAACTTGAACAATACCAAAAAAGCAATTCATCATTTACATAGGGACAATAAAACTTTGAATCACTAAATCGAATACAAAAAGGTACTCCTAAGTGGTTATCATTATTGCTGCATAGTCTAAGGATTTTGAGTGCTATTTTTGCATTTGTATTTCTCAAGAGTAAAGAGGTTAAGGTTGGACAAATACAATATAATTTTTTATTTTGAAATGTTTAGTGTAAATGTTTAATTTCAATTGTATTTTATTCAGTTGTACAATGGTACATATATACACTTTGTGAGTGTTTG
Organism: Aristolochia fimbriata; assembly: GCA_019845555.1. Taxonomy (NCBI): domain Eukaryota; kingdom Viridiplantae; phylum Streptophyta; class Magnoliopsida; order Piperales; family Aristolochiaceae; genus Aristolochia; species Aristolochia fimbriata. The sequence continues at coordinate 2,584,757 of CM034083.1, forward strand.
TTTCCAGGTTGGACAAGGAAAGTTTACAGAATAAAATCAAGAAGATTATGATTACAGCTGGATAAGATTACAAAATTCGTAACTGATTTGGATTCTAACAAGGAAGGTGTATCATCGTGTACTGTCGACTGTATGATCTTCTGATACTTGGTGTGTAACTCCTTGTGTAACTCTGTCTGTATCAGTAGGTGATACATGATGTCTAACATTCCCCTGCAAGCTGAGGGGCTTGGAGAAGACACGAAGCTTGGAAAGAAACTTCGCAAATTGAGACTTGGGAAGACCCTTGGTGAAAACATCAGCAACTTGATCATGTGTCGAGATGTATTTGACTTGCAACAGACCAGAAGTAACTCGTTCGCGAATGAAATGGTAGTCAAGCTCAACATGCTTGACTCTGCTGTGAAACACGGGATTAGCTGCAATGTATGTGACTGATTGGTTGTCACACCAAATTACTGGGGGGCTGAATACGAACAATTTGAGTTCCTGGAACAACTGAAGAACCCATGTAGCCTCTGCAGCGGCAATAGCAAGTGTTCGGTATTCTGCTTCTGAACTGGAACGGGCAACCGTTGGTTGCTTCTTAAAGGACCAGGAAATGAGTGAGCCACCAAGTAAAATGCAGAAGCCGATTACAGAGCGCCGATCATCGGGACAACCGCCCCAGTCGACATCAGAGTATACGTCCACCCCGAGATCAGAGGAAGGATGAATGACTAGGCCATAGCAGAGAGTACCTTTAAGATAACGCAAAATGCATTTAACTGCAGACCAGTGTATGTCTATGGGATTTTGTTGAAATTGGCAAGCTTAATTGACAACATATTGAATGTCTTGCTATGTCAAGGTAAGGTACTGCAAGGCGCTGACCGTGCTTCTGTAGAGGGAGGGGTCGAATAGGGGAGTACCTTCATATTTTGATAGTTTGGAGCCGGTAACAATTGGAGTGGACAATGGTTTAACTTCAGAGAGACCGAGCCGAGACAAAATATCAGTAGTGTATTTAGTCTGAGCAAGGTGAAGACCGCTCTGTAGTGAGGTAACCTCAATCCCAAGAAAGTAGTGAAGAGTACCTAAGTACTTGATGGAGAACTCTCGTTGCAGATTGGCGACAAAACAAGCAATATCCTTTGCAGAACTGCAGGTGATGATGATATCGTCAACGTAAATCAAAATGAAGATAGTGGCAGTGGAAGTGTACCTGACGAGGAGAGACGAGTCCGCTTTGGATAAAACAAATCCAAGGTCAATGAGATAAGATGTAAGGCGTTGGTACCACGCTATAGGGCATTGCTTCAGTCCATAAAGAGATTTGTGAAGCCAACAAACTGCATCAGGATGAGTCTTGTCTTGGAATCCAAGAGGTTGAACCATATAAACTTCCTCATCCAGATTGCCATAGAGGAAAACATTGTTGACATTCAATTGACGAATTGACCAATTGCGACTTACTGCAAGAGTCAATACCGTGCGAATTGTAACTGGCTTGAAAACTGGGCTGAATGTTTGAAAGTAGTCTTGTCCTTCGCGCTGGTTGAACCCCTTGGCTACCAGACGAGCTTTGTACCTGTCAATGCTGCCATCAGGTTTGGTCTTCACTCGGAAGACCCATTTACAACCAATCGCCCTTCGACCCTGCGGTAATGAAACTAGAGACCATGTGCAGTTAGTTAGCAGAGCATTAAATTCCTCATTCATTACAGTATGCCATTCCGGGGACTTCACTGCTTGACTGTAACAAGTGGGTACATATATGGGATTGTGAGTTGGTAAAGTATGCTTAGAAGTGAGAAAGGTGCGGGGTGGGAGAGAGTTGGTCATGGATCGTGTAGTCATGGGATGGGTGGCATGAGGAGCACCCGGTCGTGCTCGGGGTTGTATTTCTAGAACCGAGGAGAAGTTGTCAGTTGTGGGACTGGTGTGTGTACTTACAATGTGAGTGACATTTGGAATTGCAGCCGTAGGTACAGTAGAAGGTACAATGGGAGGTAGGGGAAGAAGTGGAATTAAAGGTGCGGTGGATGAAGATGAAGGCTTTGGTGTAGGAAGTAGGGAAAAACAGTCTCGTCGAAGACCACATTGCGACTGACATATACTTTATTTCTGGCGACATTTAGACATCTATATCCTTTGTAATTGGGATGATAACCCAAGAAAACACATGTTGTCGACCTATCTTCAAGTTCGTGAGTTGAGTAAGGTCAAAGATGTGGGTAACATAGACACCCAAACACTCGAAGCAAGGAATAATCTGGTGGTTTACCAACAAGGACGTCAAAAAGACTTTTAGACTGAAGAATTGGAGTGGGGAGACGATTGATAATGTAAACTGATGTAGCAAATGCAGAGTCCCAGTGGGATTTGGGCATTGAAGCTTGTGCAAGGAGGGTCATGCCCATCTCATGATATGACGATGTTTCCTTTCAACTAAGCCATTTTGTTGTGGTGTATAGGGGCAAGAGGCATTGTGGTGGATACCCGAGGTGGACAAGAGGGCCTGAAATTTCTTACTCATGAACTCTGTGCCGTCATCTAAATGAAAGACTTTAATCTTAGCCGAAAATTGATTTTTAACTAGGATCTGAAATTTAGCAAAAATAGATGAAACTTCGATTTTAGATGATAACAAAAATAGCCAAAGTGAATCGTGAATAGTGATCGACAAAGGAGATATAATAGTGATATCCATTGATAGAAGTGATGGGGCATGTTGTGTAGTTTTAAAATGATGTAATTTATTTTAATTTATTTTTTATAAGTTTTATCTTATTTTTACAATTGGGATGTATCTCAGATGGTAAAGTGCTTGATTAGCATATGAGAGGTCCTGGGTTCGAAACTCGGCACCTCCATTTGAGATCCATCTATATTATTCCATATTTGAGAAGTCGCTACTAATCCTAGTGTGTCACAGTCTAGTCGTCGAGTGGCTGCCTGACAGCAGCAAGATCATCTACAATGGTTTTGACGCGATCCAGATAAATTCCCATGGATAGAGACCCTTTCTGCAGGGTTTGTAGAGTGAACCGAAGATAGCTCAATCGAGCTTGAGAGGTTGAGGCATAGACTCGTTGGAGTTTAAGCCATCGTTTGGTCGAGGGCATACCATCGGATGTATTCGGCCGTGACTGTAGAGGAGTCCGTCGTAGAGAACTGAGGTGGTGGTTGAATGGAGCCATCAACGAATCCCATTAGGGATTGACTATTGAGCACTGGAAGAAATTGTTGGCGCCATAGCAAGTAGTTGTCGCGATCAAGTTTGATAGAGACATGATGCGTGATGTTGTTCACAGTCACATAAATTTGGCCTAACGTTTGGCCGAGGTCGAAGAGGGAAACTGCAGGGGTGGTGGACAATTGAGGGGAACCTTCATTGGCCATTGTAGCAAATGATCAATAACCAGAAGAAGAACTGGAGGAGGGGTGCTAGGGTTTCACGCAAATTAGGTTTTTTACATGGAGTCGGGGGTTTGGCTCTGATACCATGTAAATGTTTAATTTCAATCGTATTTCATTCAGTTGTACAATGATACATATATACACTTTGTGAGTGTTTGTTTCCTGGTTGGACTAGGAAAGTTTACATAATAAAATAAAAAAAAATATGATTACAGCTGGATAAGATTACAGAATCCGTAACTAATTTGGATTCTAACAAGGAAGGTGTATCAGCGTGTACTGCCGACTGTATGATCTTCTGATACTTGGTGTGTAACTCCTTGTGTAACTAACTGTCATGCGTATCGGTGGGTGATACATGATGTCTAACATTTAGGCTTGTGAATCGCCAAGTGTTTTTTTTTTTTTTTTTTTTTCCATTTCTAATGGCAATAATGACCTATTTTGGAGTGCCAAGTTGTTATTTTCTCTCCCTCTTTATAATTAAACTCAAGTTAAAAATTTATAATTTAAAATATTTTGGTAGCACAATTATCCCATTTAACTTTCTTATTTACATCATCTGTTTGGAATCTAAGCCAATGTCTAAAAAATATACTTATAAAATTTTAAATAAATTTATGATATATTAAGTAGCGAATGCATACTTCTAATTACAAACTTCAATAAACTCGAATAGAGAGACCCAAACCCAAGATCTCATTATTCTCATGGCACCATTGAGCTACAGTCAAAGTTCTCCAAACAATTTCATGTCATAACCTAATTATAAACTATGCAATTCATGTCATAACCTAATTATAAACTATGCAATTCATGTCATTTACTTCATTATAACACTTTATACACCCATAAGAATATTTATGTACCAAACAATTTCATGTCATATTATAAACTACGCAATTCATGTCATATATTTCATTATAACACTTTATACACCCATAAGAATATTTATGTACCAAACAATTTCATGTCATAACCTAATTATAAACTATGCAATTCATGTCATATATTTCATTATAACACTTTATACACCCTTAAGAATATTTATGTACCAAACAATTTCATGTCATAACCTAATTATAAACTATGCAATTCATGTCATATATTTCATTATAACACTTATATACACCCACTTTTATTCAATTAAAAGTCATGGTACACAAATATTTATCAGATACAAACTCAGAAAACCTTGATTGAAGTAACAGATGTCAATTACCAAGGAATCCAAGAAAAGTAGGAGAATTCAATTAACCCTTCACGAGACGATATTCCCCGGGGGGCATATCCGTCAACGACTTTCCGTCCTACGGAAAGACGGCGACACGGACCCGAAATTCAAAGCGACGCCTCCACGTGTCCCCCGGACGCCACCCTCGAGATTCCCCGCCCCCACCACGTGTCCCGACAACCGGCGCCCCGCCGCGCTGGCCCGGCCGCGTCGCGCCACGTGTTGTGGGACGAAAGACTGGGAAAGCGAGAGGGCCGACAGGGAGTTCGGCGGACAACTGTGAGGCGCTTGGAGGGGTCGACGGAGTGGGGCCACGTATAAGCTGGCGAGGGCGGCCGTGGAGGAACAGGATTGGGCCACGCAGGTATCCCGGTGGGCCACGTCTCTTCGGCGGGGGAAAGGGGGACGGGGCGGGAAGGACGTTGTTGACGCGAGATGGCGACACGTGTGGTTTGGGGAAAAGAGAAAAAGGCGGAATGCGGGAGGATTTTCGCTCTCATTTCCTTTGACGAGTGACGACTCATCTGACTGCGAGCGCTGCGAGAGCGGCGCTTCCACTTTCATTTCTCGCGAGATTTTAACCTGTCTCCGCGTTTTTTAATAAAAAATTTTAAAATACAAATTAAAAGTATTTTTAGACAGGTTAATAATTATAATTGAACACAAGAAATACAATACAAAAAAACCTCAAAATAAATGCTTAAATAATTAAACCATAGATTTATCTCTTTCGTATTTTTTGTTTTTATATTTTATTTTACATGAAATCAGGGTTAAAAACATCATATATAAAAAATTGAGTTTTGAATAAATCTAAATGGTTAATTATTTTTAAATAATAACTTCAATTTTTAATTTTTTTAATTACTTTGCTATAAATTACAACCAGCCATTATGTAGCATTAGTAAGTTTTAGTGTTTTTTTTTGGGGGGGGAAAAAATGAGTATGTTTGGTAATGGGTGTTTTCTGGTTCTAAATTCTCCGTGTACGAGACGACACGTCAACATTGAAATATCGGGAGAGGGTAAATCGAGGAGAAAAAGAGAGGGTGGCGAAACTTTTGGCGCGAAAGCAACGCATGAGAACCGTAAGCGTCATCGGGGCTACGTGGCGTCCCTTCCGTTCGTCGTGGTCGGTGTGGGCAGACGGGGTCAGTGCGGGTAGCCTGGGCGGGGGCCGCCCGGGCAGCCTCCACGAACCAAAAGAAGCATCGCAGCCGGACACGTGTTGAGCATCGGCTTATAAAACCCCTGCCGAACCGTCCATTACACGCTTCTTGAAAACCCCCCGCCGGAGATGCCCAGGGACCAGACCTCAAACCACGCCTCTTCCTCCCCCACGCCTTCCCCCTCTCTGCTCTGCCTCTCCCTCTCCACCTCCGATTCATCGACCGGCGGTTCCTGTTCGCATCCATGGCCGAGATTTGCGTGAACATGGCGAGGGAAGACAGCTCGCCGGAGAAGTGCCGGGAGGCGCGCCGGCGGCGAATCGAGCTGCGCAGGGCCGGGTTGGAGCTGGTGGACGGATGGAGCGGCGAGAAGCGGCGGTATGAGTCCGATCGCGCCGGCGGCGGAAAGCGCAACCGGACCGACGGATCCTCCTCGTCTCCGGCGCTCGGGGGACAGTCGAGCGCCGCGCAGCCGGAGAATCCGCTGACCAGGACCAACTCCAGCGAGTCGCCGATGCCGGATCCGTCGCCTGCTTACGGTGTCGTCTCGCTCTCCGGCCGCTCGCGCGACATGGAGGACGCAGTGTCCGTGAGGACGGATTTTCTCGGACAAACGGGAAAGGTCCGGTGTTTGCCGATGCATTTTTTCGGCGTCTTCGATGGCCACGGCGGAGCGCACGTAAGTAGAACTCCTTTCCGGTCTTCGTGGATGTAGAAGTAGAACTGTTTTTTCGATTTTCCTCCGCCGTCAATAGAAACATTTTTCCGTTCGATTTTCTTTTACTTAGTGGCATGCATCTAAGTTCCTTCTCCTAAGTCCTAACTGCTTGCTTCTTCGGATGAAAAGTTTTGTTGTTCTTCGAGATTGAAGCAATAAATGGATTTCTTTTCTCTCATTTTTTTTTTCGGATTTTGTATGATAAATTTTTATATTTCCAGGACTCGGAACTCGGAAGTCTGAACAGAATCAATAAACTTAGTTTTTTTTTTTAATCTTTGGACCAGAAGTTTTTCGATCAAGACTCTACAAAAATTATTTTGTGAGGCTATTTATTTCTGTTTGATTTTATTTTTATTTTTATTTTATTTTGTCTTTGATGGCATCTATATTTGAATGAAAAGTTCCCGCCCTAAAATATATATTGTACCGGCAAAAGTTAAAAGAGTACCGATGCCTGACAAACACGTGCTCTGATCAGTACCGTTGTTTATCAGTCCGATGACTTTCGGTGCTACGATAAAAAAAAAAGTTCACATTAAATCAGAGACGAGCTGCTAACTTCCAATTAATTTGGAGGCTTTTTGGTCATTCTGTTTTCTAATAGGAATTAAAACGCTAAAACTGTTACGATTACAATAGACTTAGAGAGAACTGTTTTACCCGGTCCCGAGGTGGAGAACGGCTGACGGTTTCTCACTTTCTCTCCATTATTGCCTGGTATTTTAGTGACAAAAAACAGTCAGCCTGCCAGAGCTGTCGGGCATCGTTTGTCCTTCACATGACACATGTAGCTTCGTCGACAGTTGCGATAGGTTTTTGATTTTTTCGCTTTGAATGCGACTTTCGCAGGTGGCAATGCTGTGCAAAGAACGGATGCACGTGTTCGTGGCGGAGGAGTTGCGACGGTTTTCAGATGCCGGCGTCGATATGGCGCCGGTGGCGTGGAGTGCCGCGATGAGGAGAAGTTACGAGAGGATGGACGAGATGGTGCTCGGATCATGCGCTTGTGGGGCCACCGGGGGCAACTGCTCGTGCGAGCACAGTGGGGTCACGTCGGAGATCGTGGGCTCTACAGCTGTGGTGGCCATCGTCAGCCCCGATCGCGTCATCGTTGCCAACTGCGGAGACTCCAGGGCGGTGCTCAGCCGCGGAGGGAGCGCCATACCTCTCTCAGATGATCATAAGGTAACTATTCTTTTACAATAATAAAAAAAAAAAGCTAGATTAAATATGAGATTAGACAAGTTTTTGTTTTCTTTTTAGGTGAATGATCAGTCATTAGTCATTTTTTGGTAAATCGTGTATTTGGGAACTCAAATAATAATTGTTTCAGGGGGGGCCAAGTTTGGTCAACATTGGAAAATTATGATTTTTACGTTTTGGTTAACTAAATCGCCGAGAGCTAACAAGTGTTACCCTTTATTTATTATTTGGCATCTTCTGTTTGTTTTCCTTCCTCTCTCATGCCGCCCTGATCTTTTTCCCTTTTTTATTCTTCATTGCTTTATCGCTGGAGTTAGTTGCTTCATGTTTTGCTTCTCGCAATTCTTTTTGTGTACTCTATATAGATTTATATACCAGATATGCTATTTAGTAATTACTGATTTAGATTATGCAGGTTCCTTGTCTGATGTAGCTGAACTTTAATTCTCTCTTTTGCAGCCTGATCGACCAGACGAATTGGCGCGCATTGAAGCCGCTGGAGGTCATGTGATCTACCTAAACGGGGCTCGCGTTCAAGGCATTCTGGCCATGTCTAGAGCACTTGGTAAGTTTTCTTCCAAGTAGTCTTAAGTCCGAATTTATTTAAGCCGGCCCGAAAATCTTTGTTTAAGAAGCGGTCCTTTCTTTTTCTGCTGGTGTACATATCAGTACGACGACTCGTTTTTCTAAACCTGTTTTATCTTCCTGTTGTTGCAGGCGACAAGTATTTGAAGCCATACGTGATATCAGACCCCGAAGTAAAAATCACGGAGAGGTCCCAAGACGACGAGTTCATCATCCTCGCCAGCGACGGTCTGTGGGACGTGCTGTCCAACGAACTGGCATGCGACGTCGTCCGCCGTTGCCTCAGCGACGCCGGTCCCTCGTCTTCGGCGGTCGACGTCCTCAACATGGACGCGCCGGAGCCGGCCGGGAGCGGCGACACCCAGGCGTCTCATTCGCGGTGCTCGCTGGCAGCTGCGCTGCTGACCCGCCTCGCCTTGGGAAGAAAGAGCTGTGACAACATCAGCGTCATCGTGATCGACCTGAAGAACTCCAGTCGCCGGTAGAGTCGAGCGCCGGTCGGGTTAACATTTAAACATGAAACCAGCCCCTGCTTTAAAAAGGGTACTCTATCCGGTCCTTTCCTACAGTAAACCCGTTCCAACCTTTCGCCGTCTGTGTCTCTCTGCCCCTGTTCTGTCTTAATTTCCTTTTCTTCAAACTCTTCAATGAAAAGGTCCCCCTTATGGTCGGGCTCGGGCTCGGGTCGGGTCTTCCCCAAACCTCACTCGAAATTCGTCCGGGGTTTTTACTTTCTGGCCAAACCTCACTTGAAAGTTGATACTCGATCCCAGGTTTTTTTTAACCCCGCACAGAAGGGAACCCCCTAGCGGGTTTTTTGTTTTGTTTTTTTCTCTCTCCGGGTTTTTTGAGCATGCTCTTTCACCAACCCAAAACCAGATGAAGTCCCTCTCACTTTCCCCCATTCCCGAGTCTGAGCTCTATGGGGTTTTCCCCTCTTTTCCCGGAGAAGTGCCTCACGTAGCCGTCGATATTTTCGGGTCGGTGGGGTCGGATACCGTGAAACCCGGGTCATACTCTCTTGTTAATATACGACGCGTTCGATTTTTAATGGTCATGTTTCGTTTTCCTTTTTTGTTTCTCTTTGACCTTTTCACCTTGTCGGGTTTGTTCAAATTTGTATACAGGTGGCGTGAAAATGTTTAGTCTTGAGATTGCAAATGAGAGGGAAAAAAAAAAAAACATTTTACAATCTCTCTATTACTTCCCATCGTCACAACTTTTCACCAGTTGGATGCATAGGATTAAATTTGAGTTCCCTGTTCCATTCACCTCGTTCACAAATTCGAGGTCATTCATTTCATATGCTGCTTTGTACGTGCATATTTTATGCATTATATGTTGATTTTATCACATGATGTAGAAGCAGAAGATTAGATTAGCTGATCCGGAACGGGGTGTTATTTCGAGCTGCAGACAAAAGTCCTATGGGGATACACTATTTGATCATTGGAGCCTTGCCGAGGAAATTATCGTCGAGGTAAAGAAGTTTCATGTCATTGGCATTATACTAGTCACTCGTGCCCCTAAGCCCTCCGGGACTCAAAATAGTAATTCTCTTGTGCTAGATTATCAAGCTTACTAATTTACTCATTGGAAGGTAAAATATTACGATCACCATCAAACAATTTAGGGTTTTTTTTTTTAGTTAGTGATCACATTAGGGATTTGTAGTGGGAGATTTTGGGTTCAAGTCTCCGTCGGCAATCAACTATTGATCAGGCTTTCAAATTCTAAAGAAAAGTAAAATAAATTAAAACATATATTTGTTTGCCAAAATTCTTCAGAAATTTTTAGGACCGTACGTATTTGTGAACTAAGACATGGTCCAACCAAATTCTTTCTTCATGAATACACTAGTTACGACTCTAAACCAAATTTTAAATAAGAATAACAACGATCATAATCACGATGCGAGTGAGGCATATGTAACTCGAGGGGGATTAGAGGACAACTTCTAAATCACATCATTAAGATCGTCTCATATAGGCCTAACACTACTCCCAGTTTCTCTCTTTCCTCTTCAATGGATTAATTATCACCATTAGTATCTTCCCCTCAGATATGCTTACTAATTTACATCTAACTTTACCACCAAGGATATATTATCTGAAAGAATTGATAGACATACACATATCAGTTCCAATTGGGTAATAATGAATGGATAATGGGAATTTGTCTCGAGGGTGTTTTATATATATGGAGTTAGTATTAATTATAGATTGAACATCATTATTGGTATATTTATCAAACTCATATAACCTGTGTATATAGTTCATGCTATTACACATAAGTGATACATCTCCAGTTATTATCCGAACATTAATATTCGTACTATCTAAGTTTTTGCTTATTCTAAAGACAGGAAATGAGTTGCTGATTAATTTTATATTTTCCATACACAAGATAACTCTGTGGTACAACACGGCTTATTATTAATTACTATGCATAATCTATGTATGAAATATTACACGTAAAATACAAAAAATAGAAAAATCAACTTTCTTACAATTTCATTGTTGCGGATAATAAGTAGACAAAGCAGAGGCCGAAGCTAGACGGTCAACTTTTCTGGTCGATGCCCCGGTCCGACTCGGAATCTTCTTATCCCTTTCCCATCTGCGGATTGACAAAAAAGCCCTTCTTTCCAATTATAATAACATCCAAATAGTACCCCATCATCCGAAAATAAAATTATATATTTACAATTAACAAGAAATGGAACGCGATCCACTCCAAAAAAAAAACCCGCGGTTCTTCCGTGGCTTCTGCTCCATTAAAACAAAAACAATCACAGAAGCGTCTTCAGCGACCGAGCCTTCATGGCCTTCCTCCCCGTCGTCGTCGCCTTCTTCTTCTTCTTCTTCTTCTTCTCACAATCGACGCTTTCTTCTTCCCCCTCATCACGGGAACGAGTTGTCGCCGCCCCCGTCGTCGTCGTCGTCGCCGGCAACGGCGCCGGAGTTTCTGCGAGTTGGGTTCCTCTCCTCTTCCTCCACCGGGGGCCAAACCCGGAATAGAAATAGAAGTCCACGACGGAGGAAGGCAGCGGCGGCGGTTTGCGTTCCCGGGTCCGGCGATCGGCGGAACCGGCGACGGGGTCGGAGTACTCCCGGAGCGCCGATCGGTTGTGGGTCAGGGACAGGTGGTGCTCGCAGAAAGAGTGGCCTAGCTTCGCCTCCCGCCAGCATTTCCAGCCCCTGCTCCCGCTCCTCCGGCACCGAATCGTCTCCCCGGCCTTCTGTGGGGTTTGATCGGTAGTATTGTCTCTACAAAACCAAAAAAAAAAAAAGACCCAGAAATGTGGATGCGTTATTTTCCAGAAGGTTTGGTTTAAGAGAAAAAGACTGGAGTAATGACTGTACTGTCTTTGAGCTCCCGGTTACAAACCTTCTTTTTTTGACAGATTTTTCGTACTTGTCTGCTTCTTCGTCTTTCTGCTGCGTACATCGTCAGAACCTCCCGTATTATTATTATTATAACCCAGAAAAAAAAAAAGGAATCGAAGAAGATTCAAAGAAGAAGAAGAGTCTCCAAATATCAAATGTATGTCAACAGTGACATTTCAGTACCTCTCTTTCGCGTTTCAATGGCGAAATCTTGATCTCTTCCCGATGATCGTTGCAGATTTCATTTTGTTCCTCTTTCACTGCCACGGGATGTTTCTCCGGCGCCGATGGAACATTAACCCTGAAAACTCCAAAACCCGTCAAACATTAAACGTCTTCGAGCATAGAAAGTAACAACTAATAACTGTTCTGTACTGCCATGAATCAATCACCTTAATTCGTTCTCTTCCCGTTCCTCCGATTTCTCTTCTTCCTTCTCTTCCTGCAAAAATCACGACATTACACAAACGAAACCCAGAAGCTAGCTGCGAACCCAAATGGGAGAGAGACCCGCATCCGGAGATTGAGTATTAGTAACCCCATCGAATCCCAGAAATGGTAACGAACAGAAGACTCGGGAATCTGAAACGCAAACCCTAGCCCAACAGAAAACAGAGAGAAAAATAATCCAGTTTCCGCGAAAACGACGACATGGGTATCGGAGAATGAAGAGAAAGGAAGGAGACGAACCCGCATTTTGTACAGATTCGGAGCTTATATACCTTGAGTTCCCGAAGATGGGATTCGAAGACGAAGTCGACGACATCCCATGGCGAGCGGTTCAGCTGGCACACCTGTGGCTCCACCAAGGGCTGCCGCGGGGGGACGATTCCGGCGCCGGAAGAGGCCGCGTAGAGCCTTAGCTGCTGCCGGATTCTCATGCGATTCCGGTCGACGGCGGTCTCTCTCTCTTTCTATTCTTCTCTGCGCAAGCGCGGGCTCTTCTCTCTCGCTTCGTCCCTTCTCTCTCTCTCTCTCTCTGCGTTGCAGATCTCGCCCAGCACGAAAATGAGGGTTTTTCGATGGCTCGGGCTCGGCCAGGTTTTATTACTACATATTTACGATATTACCCCCAAGGTTCGCTGTATCTAACTCCATCCGTTCCTCCCCCCCCCCGATCGCCTGGCGAACTCGGTGAGTTGTGGCTCGTGTTGACTCGGCTAGGCCCGTGGTCCTTTAATAATTTACCATTTTTTCTAGAAATTCTTTTCTTTTTCTCTTTTTTCATTGTTTTGTTTTGAGTTTAAAGTTTAACCCTTTTCTCTAATATTTATCATAATTTCTAATTAAAAAGAAATGAAATAATAATTCAAGTATTTCTTAGTAGGTGAATTATACCTGTGTATGTATACCTTATGAATAGACGTCTCTCATTAAATTATATTAAATAGTATAAATAATGCCACTTACCTGTGTATGTATACCTTATGAATCAAGGCGTATTGCATACTTTTTTTTTTAACTATTTTCATTTTTAGCCTATTCACATAAAAATCGCCATACGTTTTCGATGGGGAAATCGGTATGCCTCTCTGGCGTCTTTATTTTCTTGCCATGAAATTTGAAAAATGCTCCTTCCTTTTTTTTTTTTTTTTTTCCGATCGAAATTCATCAAAGTTTGGTAATTTTATTAGTTTTTTCAACATTCCACAACTTGTACATAGTTGAGACTTGAGAGAAGGTCCAATTTCAGTTGAACATGGTTCAACTAATCCAATTTAGTCAGGTTTTACAAACACTAATTAATAGTTGCTCCTCCCACTTCCTCCTTAATATTTCTCTAATGTTCAGGCATTGAAGTCCTAGTATAATACAATTGTGTGAGAATGGTGGAGAGGGGTTATAGTAGTGTGTATAAGTACTTAATGTCAATGAGGATTCATTCACATGGATAAATATTTAAGGGCAATTTTTTATTTTTAATAAAGCTATCTGATGTTTTATTATTTATCATAACCTAGATTATTTGAAACCCAAGGATTAAATCTAGGTCATGCTCAGGCCACCAAAAACAAGGTGGTTATTAGGTTATTATTCCCTCTTAAATCAATGTGTTGGGTGAGTTGCAACTTCTCACCTCGCCTGAACTCACCAAAATCCGAGTTGACTCAGGCAAGGGTAACCGTGTCTCGAACTAGGCCAAAGTTGCATGGTCCAAACTAGGCCTTATAGTAATCTATCTCACGTTTCAATACATGTCTCATAAGTATATTTGTAGGCCTCTTAAATCTTAATACACAATTTTGCAATCTTTAATTATACTTTAGCTCCGTATTAAAAATAGTTACACGCAATCTCATAATCCACGTGTCGTGCTTTGCGCCGACCAAATGGGTTCACGAAATTGTTGTTGAACACGTGTCGCACTCCCATTTGTCCCCGTTTCTTTTCCCCCCTTGTCTGCGCCGGAAATCCGGTCCTTCTTTCCGGACCCGATGAGATATAAGGATAACAAGTGGGACTCGTAACGGGTCCTCATTACTGGGCCCACGATCAGGAACAGACAATTATATAAATACCCTTGTTATAGCTAGAAATGACCGTCGTGAAATTAGAGTCGAGGAGTACACCCAGTAATTACTGTTTCAGAAAAAAAAAAAAAAAAAAAAAAAAATGAAGAGAAAAAAAACACGAAGAAAATACTGAAAAGGAGAGAAGAAAAACCAGGTTCGTGGAGGATCGGAGACGTGGTCGCCATCATTTTTACGAAGAAATCCTCGTCAATGGCGGAACGAGAATCAGAGGAGGGATTTGAGCGAGCGAGATTTCATGGGCTTTCTTCCTCTCTTCTTCTCACGATCGTCGTCGTCGCGGGGGGCATCGTCGCCGGACGAAGGCGACGACGGAGCGGCTTCTTCCGCGGCTTCCGAGATTCCCCGGCGGCGCCGCCGCTTCCCCGCAAGCGGGGCGAACCCGGCGTAGTAGTAGTAGTCGGAGGACGGCGGGAGCTGCGAGACGAAACCCGGGTCGACAATGCCGGCGGCGCGATCGGATGCTTTCCGGCGGGGCTCGTCGCGGTGAGCTCTCCGCTGCTTCGCGTGGTGGTCGCAGACCGAGTGGACTCCTTTCGCCTCTTCTTCCACTTCTTTCACTCCCATCGATTTCGCTCCACAAAACCCAATTTTGTTCTTTCGAAAGCTGATCAAACACGAATTTATTTTTTTTCTTCATTCGAAATATGCATGATGTATATATCTTGGGGCTCATCGAATTACGACAAAGGATAAATAGTACAACACCCATGACTAATCAAGAACGATTTCACTCACCTCTCGCATACGTTCCCTCGTTCTTCTTCCTGCACACATAAACAAATTATCGTACGGCAGTTCTTCGTTCACATGTCAGAAACCTCAAAAACGAAGAAGAAAGCTAACAAGCGATAAAACGAAATTAACCCAGAAGGAAGCACAACCTCTTTACTCGTCGTCGTCTCCTCCACCGACGAACCCTTCAAATCTACAGAATCACGATTCGATTCCTCTCCCGACCGCTTCTTATCCACCCCCCGCCACGAGCCCTAGAACCAGAAAGCTCGATAATAACAGTCCCCCCCGAAAATAGCAAAAAAACCCCTAAACACACTTCTCAGTTTCCACAACACAGACCCACATGATAATTTTTCGATAAAAGAGGAAACTGGGTGTTCGAACAAACCCATAAAGGAATCGCGTCTCGTCGCGGCCGCACCCGGTCGTGTCCACGGCGAGATTGGGACCGGAACCCCGTCCCTTCCTCGTGCGACGGCGGCGACGGCGAAGACCCGTTCTTCTTCTCCGACGTCGAAAGATCGAGCTCCGGGGGTGTCATAAGAGCAGAAAGAGCGAGATTGGCGTGCCTGCGGATCCTCATGAGACCTTCGATCGCTCTCGCCGACGCTCTTATCTTCTACAGATCTCTCGCGAAAACCAGAAGACGAGGCCCCGATTTTTGATTCTTATTCTCTCGTCTTCCATTTCTCCGCCTCTTTTCAAGTCGATACATTTCGGACCCGGGGTTTACGATCTTACCCTCCATCGTTTCGCAAAATTCCAACACGTCACTCGTCGAGAGTCTTACATGGTAAGATCCGAAGAAGAACGAACGACGACCGTCCATCTCGCTCTCCGGTTCGCGGTCCCGATTACCGGATCCCCGCGCAAAACCGACTTCGAGTATCTCATGTTTGACCGGAACACCCTCGGTTTGGACGATAAATTACTGGCCTCGAGAAAGACCGTGGTTAGGATTTTTAAACCTTCTGTTTAGTTATGGCAGTTAAAACTTAAAAGATTGTTAACTAATTTGAATCGATCTCAGCCGTTCGATTTAAGATAATTACACGGTGTAGATGCCGCGATTGCGGACCTCTTTTGCAAAAAAAAAAAAAAAAAGTGATTCGAATCTCCCGCCATATGGAAAAGAATCGAGGGAGCGTAATGGGCCCTAGAGGAGTTACTCGCCGCGTTATTGGGTGAAAAGTGGGCCCCGATCCGATACTAAGTATGTCACTCGCGCGAATAAGAGATCCAGCAAAATAAAGGAAGAGTAAAATCGTCATTATACGACGGATAAGTGCCCTTCGCCTGCCCTTGGAAAGAAATAGCAGTAAAAACTGCCGCTCCTTTTTCTAGTTCAATTACCGATATTACCCTTCCCGGTTCGACTTTTTACGGGATTGTCCGCGCGCTCCAAAGCTAGCCCCTCCGCGGAAGGGACGTCGCAACTGATCGGAGCCGTTCGCTCCGTGGGGCCAGGTGTATTAATCCGACCGCAGCAAGACTGGGCCCGCAGAGAAAATCTGAATTTGGAGGGCTGGATTTTTGCCGCGTACCGAATCGGGAAGTGACTCGACAGCACGTTTAAACCTTGGAGTTAGAAAAGGAAATGCCACTTTTATCCGGTTTAATTAATGCGGGATATAAAGATGTCAGCAGCGAAAAAAAAAAAAAAAAAAGGACAGTCTCGTAATTGGAGCGGATCCGCGTGGGCAGTTCCGTCAATTAAAAAAGCGAGGCCAATAAGAACGAACCCTCATTCGCGTGGGTTTGGCGAGATCTGCAACGCAGCAAAGCGAGCGACGCCGAAGCCGGGAAGCGACGAGGAGGAAGGAGGAAGAGCTGCCGATCTCCACCGCGGGCGCTCCGCGCATGAGGATTCGCAAGTTCGCGAAGTTAGCGGCCGCCGTCGGCGGCTGCGGCGGTGGCTCCGAGCCTCCAACGGTCGTTCAACAGGAGGCCAAGGTCGAGACGAACGTGTGCGAGCTGAACAGGTCGCCGTGGGATGTCATGACCTTCCTGCCCCAATCCCATGTCAAGGAAGCCGAGGTCAGCCGAAACTTTCACACCGAAGAATCCCGTTTCCTGACCTTTTAATTCGCAGTCGGGGAGATGGATTGTGTTCCTGCATTTCGACCTTTTTCAGGGTTCTAGGGTTTGTTTTTGTGGTCTCGATTGTGGGGGAGGCGTTCGTTGTCTCTGTGTAGCTCTACGGATTGGGATTCGGGAACACTTGTGCCGCTGGGAATGAATTAGATTTCTGGGTTTTTGTGTTTTTTTTTTTGTCTGGTGATGTTGTCTTCTGGGTTTGGAACATGAGATGGAATTAATGGTGTGGATTTTATGCAGGACGAGGAAGACGAAGAAAGAGACGACAGGGGTACTGTCCGAGTTGCGAGGTCAGTGATGAATGACCTTTTACTTTACTGCTCCCGTATTGTGTTAGGGTTTTGTGAGAATCGGGATTTTCTTTCGATTCACGGGGTACTATTTTTTTTGCAGAGGGTCTTCGCGGAAGATCAAATCGAGGGAGGCGAAAGAGGCGAAGATGGAATGCCGCGAGAGGGAGAGGACGCTGTGCCGGAAGAGCGGGAGCAAGGGGTGGAAATGCGGGAAAGAGGCGAAACAAGGGCATTCGCTCTGCGACCACCACTTGGAGCTCAACCGCTGCTACCGCTACGAATCCTGCCGGAAACCCGTCCCCGCCGCGGCGTCGGCGGCGGGGGAGAACCGCCGGAGCCGGTGCAAGCGGCCGTCGTTCCACGCCTCCGTCTCCGACTTCTACTATTACTCCGGGTTCGGTCCCCGGTGGCGGCGGAGGAGAAGGGGGTCGGACGCCGACGACCCCCCGGCGCCCGCGGTCATCGACGACGACGAAGACAACGAAGACGACGACGACGATGATGATGTTGATGAGGAGCAGGATGATGCCCATGAACAACAACAAGAAGTTGCGAGTGGTGATGTCGATAATACCGGGCATGATGACTATGAAGACGACGACGATGATGATGTCGACGATGCCGATTACGGGAACCGCGCGAGGAAGCCCAGAAAAGCCCGGTCGCTCAAATCTCTCTGCTCTGAGACTCAGACTGAGACTTCGTAGCAGTTCATACTCTAGTCTCCCCGCATTATTTTTTTCTAATACGGCGCGGACGCCATTAACGAAAGCTCTTACTCAGGGGTTTGTGTGTTTCACGGTCATTAAAACTTGTTCGGAGGGTAAGGATGTAACTCACAAAAACATTTGTTTTTAGCCTTTTAATTTTTTTTTTTTTTTTTTTTTTTCTATTGTGGATGTCGTTAGTTGTTCATAAAAGGAGAAGAAAAGGAAGTTGTTCGTTGTTACAGTTATTTGATGAAATTTTGTGGTACTTTTTTAAAAATAATTGTCCTTTTGATTGTGGGATTCGGGTCGGTGGGAGGGCTCTTTTGGTCAATTCGAAGCTGGGCCCCACGGAGATCAAACACGTTTGGCGTAAAGATGGACCGGGAAAAAATAGACCAGAAAGTGGACCGGCCAGTGATTTCATTTCTCTGCCTGAAACACGCCTTTTTTCACCGAGTCGCTTCGCTTTTGTCGATTGGTTTTTGGAAAAAGCCGACTGGGACCGGCCAACCCGGGGGGGGACCTACCCGGGTACGACTCGCTGAGCCGACTGGCCGGGTTCTGTCACGAGTTCAGATTGAGGATTGTTAAAATTGCGTTTTATTGCTAGAAATTTAGGTTGAGAGTACTTTTTTACTTTTTCTGAAACATTTTCAGTTTCTAATAAGTTAGAAGCCAAAATAGTTTTTCTCAAAAATAAAATAATTAAAACACTTTTATTCTTTTATATATAATTTTCTTTAGGGAAACATTTTGCTAAAGGCCTTTTTTTAAAAAAAAAAAACTAATATTACCTCCTATATCATGTAAATTATAATAGATAAATCTTAATATTAGTTCTTATTAATTATATTACTATTATACCATATACAATCTTATTTTATGATGTACATCATCAGACCCAATTAGCCAATGGGAACGAAGACAGTATTCATGTACTGATCGATGGATAGAGTATTTTAATTTGGAAGATGACACAAGAGACGAAAGACAGAATATATACTGATACTAATTCAATGCTTGTATTTGATATGCCGATGTTCAATTACAACTATCCGCTGGCTTACACAACCTCGGCAGCAATCACACGAGTTTATTTATTCCAACCGAATAAATAAAGGAAAAAAAAAAAAAAAAAAAAAAAAAAAGTAGAAAAAGAGGAGAAGCCATCTCTTTCCGATCGATGTCTTCTTCTCCATCTGATCTCTTAAACCGTGTAATGTTGCTGAATGGTTTCAATATCTAACCCCTTCAATTTCACCACCGACTCGACGTGCCCTTTAAGCGTGTGCAGCTCTCTCAGTCTGCACCCATTCGCACACATTTGTACCTAATCAGTTCTCCATTAATACCAAAAAAGAAATTTTATATAATAAGGATCGATCTTCCTAAGTTTTTTCATCGTAGATCTCTCCTTTTGAGTCTTTGAATTGCGCACTTACCTTGCAACCTCGGCCCGCCTTTTGGCCTGCTCGGCGAGCTCCGACAGCTCTCTGTAACTGTTCTTGTCGTTGAACAGATCCGACGTCTCCGGTGGCTGCAAGCCGTGGAGTGTCCTCTGCGCTAGTGCCCACTGCGCCTCCCTCTCTTCCCTTCCATAATCCTTCTTCGTCGTGAAGGCCGTCTATATATAAGATGGGGGGCATTTTCGCGTTCAGTTATAAGTGTCAATTGTACTGCATGTATCTATGCGGGACTAATCTCTAACACAAACACAGCGTACTGTACCTTGTTCTGTAGGAGGTTATCCCAAGCCTTGCCGCTGAGTCCAAACCTGATGATGAACTTGAGAACGTCGAGCGGAATGTAGGTGACAATGGTGTAGAGCCAGATCACTCCGGCCCATCCCCATCCACATCCCTTCATTTTCGCAAATTCCCAGTGGGCATACACAGCAATCAGTGTCGCAACCTGTAAACGCGCAGATGTTAGAGATTAGTAAAAACATTCAGGGATTAGAAAAATGGATTAATTATTACTAAATGGGACGAAACGAAAATTACCAGTTGGGCAATTAAGAAGGCGCCGACGAGCAAGAACCCGGGTCGTTCGATGAAGGACCAGCTTCGGGACCGGGTCACGAAGATCAAAGCCTGGCTGATGATACTCACTTGAAGGTACAGAACCGCCATCAACTCGTACGTGCTGCCCTTCAACGACCTCACTCCAAATACGTTCTGTATATTCGATCGTATACAGTGTTATATATATATATAAAATACGGTCGAGTATAGAGGGGTGTGGAGTGGGGGGATACGGTACTTACGGTGAAGAAGTCTGTTTCGTATGCGAGCCAGAAGAAGACGACGGTCATGAGGGCCATGTACGTGCCGAGAACGACTCCGGTGGCGAAGATCTCCTTCAGTTTCCACGAGTCGGGGATCGGCGAGGGCTTCACTCGGTCCTTGGAGATGGTCATGATGGTGCCGTCGTTGAGGATGGCGATGATGAGGACCATGAAGGGGGAGAAGTCGAACTTCCAGATGAGGGCGATGAGCATGAACCCCATCACGATCCTGATCGTGATCGAGACGGCGTAGATGGTGTAGTTCTTCATCCTCTGGAAGATGGCCCGGCTGGTGAGCACGGCCGAGACGATGACGCTCAGTCCCGGCTCGGTGAGGACGATGTCGGAGGCGCTCCGTGCGGCGTCCGTGGCGTCGTCGACGGCGATCCCGATGTCGGCGCGCTTGAGCGCCGGGGCGTCGTTCACGCCGTCGCCGGTCATGCCGCAGATGTGCTTACGCTCCTGGAGCTTCTTCACGATCTCGTACTTGTGCTCCGGGAAGACGCCGGCGAAGCCGTCGGCCTTCTCGATCAGCTCCTCCACGGGGATGGTGGCGATGGACTCGTCCTTGCTCTGGCCGAGGAGGGAGGAGGAAGGGTACATATTGGTGCCCATCCCGAGGCGGCGCCCGGTCTCTTTGGCGATCGCCAGCTGATCGCCGGTGATCATTTTCACGTTGACGCCGAGGTTGAGGGCCCTGCGGATGGTCTCTGCACTGTCGTGTCGTGGAGGGTCGAACAGGGGGAGGAGCGCGACGAACTGCCACGGACTCCCCGGGCTCTCCTTCGTCGCCTCCGGCACCATCTGCCTCGCCAGACCCAGCGCCCGGAGCCCCCTCTCCGCGAATTTATCAATGATCGAGTGTATCTTCTTCTCCATCTCTCCCTTCAGGTTGCACAGCTCCACGATCTGCATACCCATTCATAACCAGTTAATTTAACTGGCCCATTCCACTCTTCGCATAAAATTAACTAGATGTTCTTGATGCAGAGTGAAACAGGGGACTCGAATCGAAACATCACCTGTTCGGGTGCTCCTTTGCTGACACGGTGCCATGAACCATCTGGGTTAATGTAGGTGATAGCAGTACGCTTGTCGACGGGGTTGAATGGTAGAAAGTGAACTTCTTGAATTCCAGCCCTGGCCTGCAATGACGGATTAACGTTTCAGATAAGACCCGGAATAAAGAAACACCCAAAAAATGTTGAAACCCATGAAGGAATCGGATCAATTTAATATACCTCTTTGGGGTCTGCTAGCATTCCAACAATGGAAGCATCAATGGCGTCCTGGTTTTCGACTCTGGAAGCTCTGGCGGAGAGGAGGACGGCCTCGTCCTTGTCGACGTCCTTGACGAACACCTCAATGATGGTTTTATCGACGGTGAGCTTGTTGAGGGTGAGCGTCCCCGTTTTGTCGCTGCAGAGAACGTCCATGCCCGCCATTTCTTCGATCGCTGTCATCCTCTTAGTAATGGCGCCCTGTTCCGACAGCCTGTGGGATCCGATAGCCATGGTCACAGAAAGCACGGTGGGCATCGCGATGGGGATTCCTCCGATGAGCAGCACCAGCAGGTTGTCGATTCCGTCCCTGTACTTCCTGTGCTGGATCGGGTACATGATCACGATCTCGATCAGCATCCCGAGCGCTATGGAACAGATGCAGAAGTTTCCGATCGCCGTCAGCACCTGCAGAAAGAAACAACCATTATAAGTGTTCCAGTAACGCTTCAGCTTTTGGTTATTAGCTAGGTGCGATCAGAGGCGTTTTTAATACCTTCTGGAAGTGTCCGACTTGGTTGGTGCTGTCGACGAGGTGGGCGGCCTTGCCGAAGAAGGTGTGGACGCCGGTGGCGATGACGATGGCCTCGATTTCGCCCTGTTTGCACGTGGAGCCAGAGAAGACCTCGTCGCCAGGGTGCCTCGTGACGGGGAGTGACTCGCCGGTGAGGGCGGATTGGTCGATCTTGAGCGGATCCCCCTCGAGGAGGCGGGCGTCGGCGGGGACGATGTCGCCGAGCTTGATGCTGATGATGTCGCCGGGAACGAGGATGGCGGCATCTTGCTCCCCCCATCGCCCGTCGCGGAGAACCTTAGTCTTCGGAGCGAGCCCCGCCATGAGAGCCGCCGCCGCGTTCCCCGCGTTGTTCTCTTCGATGAAACTGATTGTGGAGTTGATGATCAACAGGACGACGATTCCGACGAAATCTGGGTAATCCGGCGGTTTCCCCTGCAAACCTCATTTTCCGTATTAGTTACTTACTTTGTTCTGTTCTGAAGCAGAGGAGAAGAAATAAGAGCAGGAAGAGAAGATTAGAAAAATCAATGGTATTGGCATTACCCCTCCATTCGCCAATCCGATCGCCATTAAAGCGGCGATCTCCATGACCCAGGAGAGAGGGTTCCACATGAAACCCAGGAACTTGAGTAACTTGTTCTCCTTTTTCTCCTCCAGCTTGTTGGGGCCGAAGATCTGGAGCCTCTGCTCCCCTTCTTCCGAGGTCAGACCCTGTTTTGTGCATTTCAGTTGCTCGAATACTTCTTCAACAGGAATCCTCTCCTGCAAAAACCCAATTCCAGATCGGTAAACCCGGATCAAAATCTCACAAAAAAAAAAAAAAACACAAATCAAATACAAAAATCTTCCTTACGAGGTCGACATTCTCGTTTTTTATCTCTTCCAAGCTGATCTGTTTCGCAGCAGCCATCTTCAACAAATGATCAGAAAACCGGGTAAAAAATTTTACGATCGTAGGATTAAATCACAGAAAGAGAGTCCGTGGTCTTCGAGAGCTTAGGATAATTAACATGACAGTGCGTCGACGACTCTCTCCCTTCTTTCACCTGTTCGGGCCTCCATACGCAGATTAAAGCAGTATGCAGAAGACGAGGAACTTGGGTGGGGGAACCGGCCCTTAAATAAGCCTGAAAACTTCAAATGCCCACCTGTGGTTCCCAGCCATGGCCGCCCCTTTCTGTAGGAAGGGTTCGTTACGCGCTTGTGGCCGTGAGGTGTCTCACCGTCCTCCCTCTTCTTCCCCCGATTTCAACTCGCGTCTCCCTCCCTGAGCTCCTGTGGCCTATTCTGGGAAAAACTTCCCCCCGTCTTTCTGGAAAAATTTTAACTGCTCAGGCTCGTCGCAGCCCGTCGTGGCGACGGCGCGCGGGGATCGCCGCTCGTTTTCTTCTGCCTCTGCGTGCGCAGCGACCTCCGGGGCTGTCGCCATGGATGCGTTATCGGATCCACCCGAGTCCAGCAATAGATTAGACTCGGTCCTCTCGCGCCCAACTGGATCTTGTGTAACTCGGGCTGCCCGAGTTGGAGAACTTAACGGCTAACGGTTAACTCAGATTGATCTTGTACTTCATCTTATAAAGGTGTCAGCTGCTGATTGGTCGGTACCATGGCAAAGTAATTTTTTGCTAATTATTTACCCCTTTTTAAAATTTTTAATAAATTAAATGAACTAATATGAATTAATCATAATTATTGCTCCTTCTGATGATGTCAATTAGGCAATTACAGATTTATTGATTATTAAATATATATTTTTTTTTAAAAGATACCAGTATTAGTTCTTTGCTAATTATTTACCCCTTTTTAAAAAAAATTGATTATTAAATGAACTAATTGTTTTACCGAAAATCCGTCGGTCCGTGAAGAGGCACGACCGAGAGAATAATTCAATTACTTTAGAATAAATTTATGTTACAGGGTGTATTTTGTATCAAGGAATACGAGTACAATTTCTTGGGCTTCCTCTGATTCGATCTCCGTATGAATTGTAGAAGTTTAGGTTTCTGGCGAGAACGTTGAAGTTTGAGTTCTGGAACGAGTGTGCACGAACTGTTGTGGCTTTTGTTGGTCGGACGGAGGTATTTGTGCTCCACGTGTGTCGACTTGTGACGTTGACAGTGAACGTGTAGAGCTGCTCCGGTCGAACTGTTGAACGACGAACTGCGAGTGGCAGAACTTCTTTGGTTCGAGAACTTTCGTGAGTGGAGTTTTCTTCTCGGCGAGAAGGCTGTCGAACTTGAATTTTTCCAACCCCTGTGACAGGGAACTTTCGGCTTTTTGTAGCCGATCATCTGTAGTGGTTGAGGAATCGCCTGGGAAAGGGGATCGCGATCCTCTTTTGTTGGGGAAGTTGAGGAAGAAGAGGGGAAGATGAGGAGGACCGGGATCCCGACCTTCTTTCCCTCCTTCCGTTAACGACTGGATGAGGCTCATGTGTACTCCAATTGCTGACTGGTACTGATTCTTCGGTTAGCTGCTGACGTGACGTCGCGAGTGGGCTTCAGGATGGGCTGTGTTGAGTGACCTTGAGAATTATTGGAGCCTACCCACGAGCTTTGGTTGCAGGGTTGATGGGCTCCTGGGCTTGCTGAATTTAGGCCACACACATTTTGGTGCGTACACTAATAATAATATGAATTAATCATAATTATTGCTCCATCTGGTGATATAAATTAGGCAGTTACAGATTTATTGATTATTAAATGAAATTAAAAAAAAAAGATAACAGTTATTGCATACACGAGTACCATTTGAGTTAATGTATGATTAATAAGATATAACAGTAATTTTAAAAATGGACATGGAGGCTGGTTTTGATTTTAAACTTGTTGAACCCGATTCAACCAATGGATTTTAAGTATTCACGTGCGACTTTGTTCGTGGTGACCCATGTTTCAATAACCGAAATGGCCATCCAACTGATTATCGGACCGGCCGGCAAGTTAGACCCTAGTTGAACTTGAATCGGAGGTCAGTTCGGTTCTTATTGACTTAGTTCGATTCATTATAAATTAACAAAACTAAAACACTTCTTGTCTTATTTCTTTTAAAAATATTAAATATATATGTTTCACCGAAAATCCGTCGGTCCGCGAAGGGGCACGACCGAGTGAATAATTCGATTTGCGACAAAAAATTTGTGTTACAATTTGTATTTGAAAGTCAGTAAAATACGAGACAATTTCCTAGTCTTCCTCTAATTCGATCTTCGTGTAAATTGATGAAGTTTTGGCTTCTGGCGAGTTGATGTCGAAATCCAAGTTCTGGAACGACTGTGCACAAACGATGACTGTTTCGTCGGTCGGACGAAAGTGTTTGTGTTCCACGTGTATCGACTTGTTGACAACGTGTAGAGCTACTCCGATCGAACTGGTGAATCTCGACGAACAGCGAGTTGCTTAACTTCTTTGGCTCGAAAAGAGTTTTTGGGTGTGAGAGCGTTTCTCGACGAATGATTTCCGAACCCCTTCGACAGAATGTTTTTGGCTATTTGTAGTCGGTTTTATCTAGTTGTTGGAGCTCTTTCCTTTGAATAGGGATCACGATCCCCTTTCTGTTGCTGTTGTTGAGATGGGAAGAGGACTTGGGCATTCCTCTGTTGGATCCATCGAATGAGGATCGTCAGTGTTTTTCTCAGCTTCTACGGTTGGCGACCAGGCTTGGTTTTTTAATTGTTGAAGTGGTTGACAGCTGAGTGGTGCTAACGCAGCGACTTATTGCTGACTGGGGGAATGACTGCATCGATGACGTAACTAGCGAATAGGTATGGTAATGGGCTGCGACAAGTGTCTTTGAAAATCGATAGAGCCTACATAACGATCGACTGTTGGATTGATGGGCGTTTGGGCTCATCATATTTCGGCTGATCACATTTTGGTGTATACAACAGTGTTTTAAAAACCGAACCGACCGGGCCGGTTCGACCCGATTCAACCGGAACCGGGACTTAAAACGGTTGGTTTAAAGTGAAAACTGCAAGAGAGTAAAAAACCGGACCACCCGGCCGGTTTGATTGGTTCAACCACTAAACCGTTCAACCGACCGAACCAGTTCAACCGGTTTAGTTACTGTTGGTCGGTCTACCTTCTAGGTTTAAAGCTAAATCACAAGGGCAATCGGGAATGACTCTTTTTGGGAAGGGAACGACTCTTCAAAGCATGTAAGTTTCTGGTTTTGTTTGCTCTTACTCGAATTTTTTTCCTGACTTAACTTTCAAAGATTTCACACTCTGTTCCTTTCTCTTTTTTAATTTTTGTGCACAGACGACGATGATGATTCCGAGCACCTCCTCCGCCGATATTTACTGTTTCTTTAGTAGCAACGAGGGGGAGGAAAGGGATCAGGTCGAAGTTGCAGGGGCGACGGAGACGTTGTTCTCCCGAAAAAGCTTCTCCTCCGATTCTCACCGTCGTCGCCGTCTTCGTCGTCACCCGGCCTTGAGACGACAAAGAAGAAAAAATAGAGTACCCGTAAGCAGAAAGGAAAACCCCTCAAAAAATTGCTCCGACAACGCGGAGCTGCCCCATATCTCGGCCGGAAGAGAACTACTGATCAAAGGGGGTTTTGCGGAGGTGAAGAGGTCGATCAACCCTCACGCGGATTTCAGGAGCTCAATGGTGGAGATGATAATGGAGAAGCAGATCTTGAGGGCCGGAGCTGGGAGCAGCTTTCTCTACTTTGTTTCTTATCTCTCAACTCCCTTCAGACTACCACGCCATTCTAGGCGTGTTTCAGGAAATATGTCAAGCTCTCTTCACTACTTGGTCTTGAATATTATTTAAACCTCGTTAATTTAGTTTATTACTCTTTCGTTCTCGAAGCCTCTCTCTAAGTCGGATACTACTACTTAATTAGCAACAAAAAAAAAAAAAAAAAAAAACTGTACTTAATAATGTATTCCTGTACTTAATATATTCCTAGAACTTATTATGATATATTTTTATTTAAAAATAATGTATATCCGGTTTACCCACCGGTTGAACCCGATTGAACCGGTTAAACCAAAATCGGACCTCCGGTTTTCAAAACATTGGTATACAATATACAAATTATAAAATATAATATTAAATAATTAGACCATTGGTTCAACCCTAACCGGGCTAAACCAAAACCAAACATACTACCATATCGATGACTGGCCCCGGTTTTTAATACATTGATTCATGCCTTTTAGATCTCCTACCGGCCGGTCCGAACCTGTTTTCTAAACATAGTTCCATAAACTAGCCAAATAAGGTCATTTAATAAAGTTGAACCGGCCGATTCTAGTTTTGGTAACATGGGAGAAATAGGATTGAAATTATTGTTCTAGGAATCTTATGATATTATTTTAATGTATGTGTCACATATTAGAATGTTACTATTTTGGAGTCTTGGACTTTCTATATATAATTATTTTTATTTTTTGTGATTTTTGAACTTATAGAAGTTTTTATATTTATTTATTTCCGATTTTTCGTTTCTGGAAGATAAAATAATTATTCATTACGTAAATTATTAATTTTGTTATTATAGACGTCACGATATTCGGGTCCCACTTTGAGCACCAATGAGGCATCCCCACGAGTACAATCTGTTATCTTACTCTCACGCTTAATTAACCGCCTTCTCAATTCTCCCTCCAAAAAAAGCAGGAATCCTTCGAATTGAACAGTTTGCGCTCCCCCCCTCTCTCTCTGTTTCTCTCTCTCCCTCTTTCGCTAGGGAAAACTTCCGGAAATCGGAAAAATGTACCGATCGAGGAGAGAGGAAAGCGAAATGGCCGTGATCGAAGAAGTACTGAGGAAGAAAGAAGAGCAGTGGGAGGAACGATCTCTTAATCTCTTGGACGGTTCCAAGATCGATCAAGGTCAGTGTCTGTACTAATCTGTTTTTTTTTTATTCTTTGTTTTCCTCTTTGATTATCTTTTCGCGTCTCTCTTTTTTTATTTTCGGTGGATGTATTTTCAGAGTTTTCGGCGGTTATGCATCGTAAACGAGGAGTTAGGAGGCACCAATTGAAGTGGCTGGGGAAGCCGATGGGGATACCGGAAGTGATTGTAGAGCTTCAGGATCAGGATCGAAGAGAATCGGCATTGCGAGCTCTCAGCAATTTTTTACTCGAGGTTTCTAATTTCTTTACTTTTTAGTGGTTTTTCCTCGTTTGTCCGATCCACGTATTTTGATTTTGAGTGATTTTTTTGCGGCTTCGCTCGAGTACTGTTTTTGTAAATTTAGTTTAGTTACTTGTTACGGATTGAGATTATAAATTTCGAATTTTACTTGTTTGAGTGTTCTTTGATGAGATCGTTACGAGACCGTGGCGTTGGAAGTAATACATTGCTTACACTCGAAAGCTCTGAACTCTGTTTTGTTACTAATGTCGTCCTTCGTTGCGTTGTTCTTTTTTTTTTTTTTTTTTTTTTTTTTTTTTCAGATTGATTAAAATTGTCTGATCTGTACCTTTCTTATTTTGGACTCCTTATAGTTCATTTTCAACTTGATCAAGGCTGCATTTGTTTTCATGCTCAGTACAGCGTACGACTCTGCATTTTGTTGAAATTGGCCGTCCATTACTTGTCCTTGCTTATTAGCAGTTTGTAGTTCGTAATTCGTTGTTCAACTCTTCTGATTGCTTTCCGATTCATTATTCTAGTCTTTTCTGACATTAGGTCATCCAATATTTAGGATTTGACCAATATTAGTTTTTGGACATTTCAAATAAAACAAATTTTCTTCCGAAGATTAGTGATTTTATGCCGAATTTCACTTAAAATCGGTTTGAAACCTTCTCCTTCGTCCTCGTTCCATTTTCGTCTGTTAAAGTCCCTAATCGGATATCAATGCTTCATCAGATTGCATTACTTTTGATTTTTGACCCTTACTGCTCCTTACATCTTGGTGATAGAAAAGAGAGGAAGATGCTGAGAACTACAACAGAGCTGGTTTCTTATTGTTCAACTCCTGTGGGACAATGACGATATTGTTACAGGTTCCTCATCATGCTTTATCAGTCTCATCCAACTTAAACCGTTAAATCTGCATATAAGTGCAATACGTTGGAATGAATTGCATTAGTAATAAACGTTTAATTGCATTCCAACAGGAGGTTCTGTCATTTTACTGGAAAATGACTTATGGAACTCATACCGTTAGATCATCTAAGCGACTAGCTAATGTTCTCACCCTTCTCCAGGTACACATCCTCACCTTAATCTGGAGTTTATTTATTTATTTCTGCATACTCTGCTCAAGTTCATGACGTTTTCCATTTATGACAGGCAATCGCAGCCAACAGTGAAATACGGCGGAAATTCGTAACTAGTGAGATCCCATACCCTTCAATCTCACAAAATGCTTGCCTTTCAGGAATGTGATAACTCTTTAATGTTAAATCTGGAAAGCTTATTCACCATTTCGGTATCTCTTTGTACTATAATACAGTTGGAATTCTAAACTTCCTGGTACCTTTGATAATGTTCAAAAGCGAGGAAGAGACATTCAGGAATGTGCAAGCAATCTCTCTTTCTGTGCTAGGGATTTTATGCCAGGTGCTTGGATTTTGGTTCAGGTTCTGTATTCTGTAACTAATGTTACCCTACGGATCTCTGATTAAAGTATCGTTTATCTTTTCAAGGGTCGGGAACCCCATATCATTCAGTGGGCCACTGAGAATGACATAGTTGATGCGTGTTGTTTTGCAATAAAATTTGGGAATGAGTTATCAAAAGTGGTATCACTGCTGTTTGCTTTCTTTTTTCTATCCTTGAGATTCAGAGAAACTTGTCTCTAGTGAAAAGCTTCAGAAACTCATCTCTTACAGGTTGCTATGCATATCCTTGAAGCAGTTCTTCAGGACACAGCAGGATTGAATTACATCTTTTACCGTATGGATGAGAAATTACTTCTAGATTTATTGAAAACATTGAAAAATCTGGTATGTGCTGTTGGCTCCTAAGCTATTCCAAGCATACTCTAGGTTGCCGATTCGAGGTTACTTAGTTCGTCGCATTATATATTAGGTCATTCTTCTAGGTTTACACCCAAATTTGTCTCCTCGGCTCCTTTTTCATATAATCAGGTGCTTTGTTCTTTTCTGCATTGATCCAAGGTAATTTCCTCTTCCCAGAAATTTCTCATCTCATTTTGATTGAAATATCTACAGGCCTACATTTCCTATTTCCTTTACAGGGGACTTGAGCTTCTGCTTGAATTTCTTCCCGGTGCTTTATCCGATGGTTCACTAACAGAGGTCATGGAGGTATGTTATAAGTTTGAGAACCGTGAGTCCGAGTACTAGTGTTTGCAAGGACATTTTCACTTTTCAGTACACTTCTTGACTACGGAAAACTCGCAGGAGTTCCCTATTATCAAGAAGCTGCATAAGCAACTCCTAGTGAACATTGGCAAAAAATTCGAGATTTCCCCAATAAACAAATGCCACGAATTTTTCCACAACCCGATCGAAGAAACAACAATCTTGTCAAATCTCTGGTATCCCGTTTCCAATCTTATGTCTGCTGTAACGACTCCACAGTGTGTCTCTAGTTTCTGTCAGCCATATGTTGCTGCAACTTACCAGCTTTTCCCGCAACCCCATTTGATTGGTGAAGCGAGCGCCTCATTCAGGACACCACCAGGGAAACGGAGTTCTCCTTCATGGGGCTGGTGAGTTTTTCGTGCCCACATTGTATATAACTGTGCTTTCAACATTCCACTTGTTTGAGGTGGCTAGTCTTTCATTTTCTGGCATTCATTCATTGTCTGATAGATGAAAATGTAGAGTAACAGTCATACGAATGTAATAGTTACCATGCGGGAAATCGTTCCTGTCACGATACATTGAAAGTGTTCTTTCCACAGTTCCACTATTCATAACTCAGAGTAGCCTCATTACCGTCCAATTAGTTTGTCTTTATTTATTCCATTAAAAGAGAGTCCCTTATGGGAATTTAGATTTCCCAGCAAATGAAGGAGAAATTCCTTGGTTAAAGATGCAAAGGAAAAAGACATCTCTTCACAACCGCAACTACGCTATATACCTCTGATAATAAATGTAACTAAGCAATCAAGACCAGCACCTTAGAAACAGTGGGCATGTAGTTTAGATTATATAGACAAAAAAATTTAATCAGATCCGTAAGACTAGATTAAGTGCTTATTTTTGCTTGCAATTTGATTAGATGCACATTTTTTATTTTAATTATATTTGTAAAGGACCAAATTAAGCGATGAAGGACTTTTAGTTGCTAGCATTTATTCCACCAATATTTAGTCTATCTAAAACACCATCTAGGACATGTGCCCTTTTAACATGGTTAAAGACTTTGGATGAACTACGTACAAGCTAGGGTCGACAAGAATTCCTGTTCTTCAACTTTCATAGAGGGGGTATCCATGAAGTTCTATTGTTTTTGGACTTGGATTGATCAGAAACCCAGTCAGATGCCGGAAAATCAACTCGAATCCACCGAGCTGGGCTGATTCGAGTTTTTGACTTGTCGACAGTTGGGGGGAACTTGTTCCTTCATGGATGAGATGAGTCGGACCTCCCAACTTCCCTTTATAGAAGAGAAGAATCAGACTTCGCATCTGGACCCCGAAACCGAACTTCCGAGTCACCTTAATTTGTCGGACTCGCCTTGACTCAACCAAGTAGTCAAACTAAAACGATGATGAGTTCAATGGGACGTGTAAGGTCTTAACGTCCAAGAGACGTAAAGGAGAGATCAGAGACGGCCATCTTTATTCATGGCAGGGTAAGTAATGGAAGATCGCAAAGGTGAATGGGAGAGCGAGCAAGATTGGAGTCATAACTCAGACATGTGGAGATAAAACACTGGCCCGTAAAAGGCATTGAATGAGTGAATGGAGTAGTGATGTTGATGTCCATCCAACGCTCGCTTTTCCCCATCCCTTCTTTCACCAAAACAATGCTCTTTGGGCCAGATACTCTCAGACAGACATACCTTCTTTTCCCTTCTCTCCCTGGATTTATTGTCCGTCACCAGAAAGCAGCAAAATTGCCACTTTTGCTTCCTGCTCTCGTTTTTCCGCTTCAAGACTTAGCTCAGAATTCATCAGAAGAACCCAGTACTGCCAGGTTGATTATTCGTCAGGTCTGAACCTCTACTCGATACTTGTTCAGTCTGTAAAGCTAGCTTTCCTAACGTCTGATTCCGGGTCCTCCATGCTTTAATTTCTGTAGTCTTTGCGTTTAAAATAATTTTTGGGTTTTCTCAGACAGTTCGTGCGAACCATGAATGACTGAATCAGAATGAGACGGGTACGTTACTCCGGTGCACGGTTTTCCGACCCGGTAAGTTGACCCGTGACTCGGCCAAGTTGACTCAGTTTCCTATGATATAAGGTGGGCGAGGCCGCGAGGGGTTGGTTTATATTTTTGTAGAAGGTAGAGTTAGTAGTGACTCAGCCAAGTTGACTCGGAATTTCATGATCTGGAACGTGTCAGAGAAAGAAATTTCCAGGAATCTGAGTTTGTTCCCGAGTCCAAGTCACACAATATATATATATATATATATATATATATATATATATATATATATATATATATATAGTTGGGTAAGGCGGTCAGGTAAAAAGGTTGGATCAGGCCTTCCGTAATGTAATGGGGTGAATACCTTCTAACTCGGGCCAAGTCTGCCCGATAAAAAACCCTTCCATGCATACAGCACTCGTATACTTGTTATTTAATAGATATCAGGTATTTTCTATTTTTCTCAATATTTTATTTTTTGTAATGTGTCATTTGTACCTTAGGTGACCATATATATATCTGACAGATAGACATGTCACAGACTCATTTATAAACCTAAAACATTTTAAGGAACAGACCATGAGCAATGTATATAGTGTCATTGATGTTGGACTTGCCCACTACAATTAATTGGTTTCTTTGATAGTACAACGTGTTGGATTGTCCTAAGGCACTTTTAGATGTCAATATTCTATTAATTGACGTTAACTGTGGGAAAAAAAAAAACCAGTGATTCGCCAAGTTGTTTTAGATTATTATTTATTTCTAAGACTAAAACCAAATTGACGTTGCATTTGTTGATCTCATTGTATTAAATGTCAGCATCAATTTTGATGGCTATGAACATGTAAGATTAACTGATTAAGGATTAGCAAACCCAATTGAGCAACATAAGATAAAATTTAGGTTTATTTACGTTTAGAAGCTATATATAGTGAGTTTAAGATAATTGATTTAACAAGTAATTAAACATATTTAGTAAGTTGGCCCGAGTCCCTCACTTGAATCACTGATCAAACTCAGTCTTCCCTTTCTTCTAACCAAAAGCTCCAAAAATCTCAGAATTACCAACCATTTTCTCTTTTCTCTTTCCATTAGTACTCTCTAGCACCTTAGGCCTTCATTTTTGGGCCATTTCAGATCGACCTTCTTCAGTGTCTCCTCTATTTTTTCTTTGTTGCCTTTGCTTACTGTTTCAAAACACTTATTTCCTGCATGTGTTGTCTGCTCTGGAAAAATATCAATGCCCCACCAATATCCTTCCTCCTTTTCCCCTTCCATATATCTTCCTCTCTAGCATAGTGATTTTTCTTATATATATATATGCTTTCTTCTCTACCTAGGCAATTTTTCTTTCGTCTCTCATTCTCTTAAATGAGATTAGGTGTTTATTTCAGTTATAAGTTTGGTAGTCATGATGAATTGTGTGTAAATGTTTATTGCTAAATCTTTAATGCTTTGCACTCTTAATACTATGGCATGTTAATAAGTAATAATAAATTTTTTAATTTAACTGTTAATAGATCTAATCTCTTAAAAACAATATGATGATAATTAATAACAGCATTAAATGATAAATATCTTAAAAAGTTCTTTAATCTGTATATATTTAGCAAAACCTTTTGTTTGAAAGAAATCTGATCACTTTTAAAGAGGATAAATAGTGGTTTGGAGAAAGGTTAGAAAATAAATTCTTCCAAAGAGTCCATTACTTCCATATATAGTTCCATGATTTAAAATTATATAATTCTCAAAATCAGCATTTATTTTATTTTTATTTTTCATTTAAGAAAAAAAAAAAAAAAAAAAAAAAAAAAAAAAAAAAAAGTGTCTCGGCTCAGATAACGAAAGGAGTCAAGGATTGGCAGATTACAGTCAGAGACTCAGAATCCAATGGCAGACATGTCAGTGGGTGGCAATCTGGTAAATGAGAGGAAAGGGGTAGGATTGGGATTTTTCAGGTTTTATGGCAAATGTGACGTTGAATGGGGAGATGACGTCCCAAGCTAGATCTGACTCTGACGCTCTCTCGGCGGTTTGTTTAATCATCGCTTCCTATTTTCACTGTCTGAGCGGTCGGGAACAAGGGTACCCCCCACCCTCCAATTTTTCCCTCACTGACCCTATTACCACCGCTTTTCTCGGAAAAGCCCCATCATGCCCCCTGACACCCTGAATCACCCATGACTCACTGACTCAGTGTCACTACTTTGGATGGACGGATGGACTCCTTTCATCACCATTGCCTCCTTCCCCTTCTTACCAGTACTCCTTTATTTGAGTTCTATAATGGAAATGATCAATAGTCACCTAATTAAATATCTTTTACTCAGGGGTCAAACTGAGAACAACCTGGTGAAACCCAATCTCCACGTGTGCTGCTTTCATATATATATATAGACTATATACCCACATGAAATGGATAACGTACATTAATATCTGAAGGAATATATATATGGTTAATTAGAAAAGATTCAACTAGGTTATGTTATGTTAGTCCCTGAAGCGGTAGCCAGAAATTAAATACATCTCATTCATCGTTCGTCTCTATGTGTGTAGCTGGATGGGAGCTATTAATCTATGTAGTTCTTCTAAAACCGAAACATGTCTTGGGATGTATACTATTAGGATACTGGAAATTAATATGTATATGTTGGGTATATATGTAGCACGTACCACTGAGTCTTAGATTGAACTAGGTTCAGGGTTTAGTACTGAGTTATGAACTTAGTCTAGCTAACTGATGATATATACACTGACGATCATCATATATATATATATATATATATATATATATATATATATATATATATATAACAGCAAGAATAAACTAGCTAGTAGTAAACTGTTTGTACCAAGTGTGCTCATAGAAACTTCAGCTGCATCATTCACTTCAGAAATGAAACTAATTAACACAAGAAAGAGGACAGCTGAAAAAACTGCCAATGGAACTTCTCCTACTTTTCATTCAATATTTATAGTCTGGATCATGTTGTAATCCTTACTAAGCAAATTAATGCATGTAAACATACCATAAGAGTCTTAATTTGTAGATGCATATCCAAAATGAATTATTAGTTTCCTATGAATGAATGTGTGAACTGATCAGCATATGTATGTTGGCAACTCTTTTCAGAGTACTCAATTCCCTAGGAATGTGCTAGAAGTCAAAAGTAACTGTTTTAAACAATCAGAAGAAGCCCATCTCTCAAAAGCATCTGAACCTATTTCTCATGCATTGTAAATTAATTTAGAAGATCATGATGATCACTTCTGCACAGGTAGTACTCAACAACAAAGAAGCAGAGAATCAATGTAAAAAGTTAATGGTATCAATGCTGCTTGAATAGGTGTATGAAGAAGCTACTTTTACTGCTTCAATAAAGAGCTAGATAATAGCCAAATGTCTTTCATACAGTTGATTTCATGATGCAAATTCTTTTGTGTTACTAGCTTGTTTAATCACTCCCTCTCGTCATTAAGTACCTTACTGCTGAAAAGCACATCACATCTTAGTTCCAAACTTGAAAGATAACAACATCAAATCCCATGATAGAATGATTCTTAGATAACAGAAAACGGATTCCAAATGTTCCATAGATTAATAAAACTCGTATTGTCTCCTACATACTGCTTGTCCAGTACCTGTCTGGCCATGGTTTTCAGTGTAGATGCTGGAATGGTGTTTTTCCCTACTGAATATATGAAATACATGTAAAGTCATTTAAAGCAGTGGAAGAGATAAGTGACGAGAGAGATCTGAGATGAGAGAGAGATCTAGAGAGAGAGAGAAAGAAAGAGAAAAAAGAGTACAATGGCGAGTTCT
Organism: Aristolochia fimbriata; assembly: GCA_019845555.1. Classification (NCBI taxonomy): domain Eukaryota; kingdom Viridiplantae; phylum Streptophyta; class Magnoliopsida; order Piperales; family Aristolochiaceae; genus Aristolochia; species Aristolochia fimbriata. Next base: position 2,620,994 of record CM034083.1, read on the forward strand.
TGGTGGTGCAATAATATTGTCTAAGTGAACCCAAGTCGAAGCTCCAAGTCCAGATTGTCAGGTGGGTTGCTGCACAGGCCAATCTCCAAGTCTAGCTTCAGGCCCTCTTTCTTCCTCAGAAGAGTACCATCAACACCTTCTTCGTCTTCTGCTGCCGAGCTCTTCATTTCTTCAGTGATGAACAAAGCTTTCATGGCTTTCCTCCTCCTCAGGTGATCCTCTTTCAAGGTGGGAGGATCAGTGGTAGAGGATGGTTCTGATATCTTCGCCTCACCCGAAGAAGAAGATGAAGGTGAAGAGGAAGTGACACAGGTGAAGGGAGGAGAAAGCCAAGAAGGGAATCTATGAGTGACTGGAACTGGGACCTCAGTAAAAGGAGGGGAAGAAGAGGAGAGAGATGTGTGAATATTCTGCAGGTTAGGGTTAGGGTTAGGGTTATAAGGAGTCGAGTTGAGGTTAGAAGCTTGTCCTTCCCAAGGAGGAGACTGCCTCAACCTGGCTCTGTCTCTTCTGTGAACATTCATGTGACCACCAAGAGCTTGGGCAGACCTGAATTCTCTTCTACAGAAGCTGCAAGAGTAAGATCTTGGTGGCCATGAAAACCCACAAATCAAACCAGCAGTAGTTGTAGAAGAAGAAGAAGAAGACGAGGAAGAAGAAGAATCCCCATATCTGGGCAGCTGGCTGTACAGCCATGGAAACTTCACTTTATTCTCTCTGTAGCTTCCTTCTCCCTCCATGGACGATCTGGTATATATGGTAGCACCGCAGGGGAATCGATATGTCCCCACTCAGGTAGTAAACAGAGCGAGAAACCAAAACCCAGGAGGAACAGGGAGAAAGAATTCAAAAATCAGAGTACCCATCTCTCGGATGTTGAAGAAATGAGAAGTGGAGGGAGGAGAAACCCAAGGGAGAGAGATATATGATCATCTTCTGAGCAGATAGTAATGAGGCTCTCGCAGAAATGCCCATCAAATTTCCAACCCCGAAACTGAAAATCCCATTCGCGGCATCGGCCTGCAAATGTCGCTTGCTGTTTTGTGGGGTTTCTTAGCGAATGTAGAACTTTGTCTGCCAGCTTATACCCCTGCCATGTTTGGCAGGGGCTTTTAGAGGATGTTGGAATTTCGAACTCTCTGCTAAGCAAATTTTTTTATGGCTTTTCACACCGGGGATGAAAGGAAAATGAGGACGAATACCAGGTACACAGTGCAAACTCTCAGAATCTCATGAAACGGGCAAATTAAGGGGGACGGATCTTCCAATCAGGTTGATGATGAAAAAACAAGGTACTGTATTGTATATATCATGGACCCATCAGAGAGGTCATTTCTCTTCATATATACATATATATAAGTCAAATTAATGCAGGAGAAACTACTAAGGTGTAAATATCTTCAAAAAAAGAAACTACTATTTTGTACTGTACTGGTGTAACTTCAATTGATTACTCATCTGAAAACTCCTTCTGATCAGTATCTATCCTCGTTCAGTTACTCACATCCAACAAAAGAAAACATGTAGCTAGTGTATAAAATCTTTCATCTCTTTTCTATCATGCATCACCAGTACTACTTCATTTAACAACAATTCTCTCTCACTACTTAATTCCCTGCACTTCTTCTTGGTTTAAGATCACTGATTGATTAATTAATGGCTTAAGATTCTTCTCCGGTTTCAAGATGATCATTTCAGCTAGCGTTTAAATGAAAACCCAATTAGGTGATGATTTTATTCTTCTCTATCTTCTTCACAGTTAGATTAAATAAGGAAAGAGATTCTCAGTGTGTTTGACATCATGGTTTCATTTATATGAAAGGGGTATCAATCACCAAACTGAGATAGTACATATTTTATTAAAACTTCTGGGGAATTGAGCAGGGTGGGGAGGGAGGAAGGGTGGAGGAGCAGAAATCACATGGCTCTAGGGTAGGTTTCTATATTCCCAATACAGCCAATTAGGGCATTCCCAAGCCCCAGCCTAACACTTGCCCTTTCTATGCCTGCAAAAGAAAAGCATCGCCAAGAAACTGTAATCCATCCCCTCAAGTCACCAGACTGATGAATGGGAGGAGAGAGCTTGTTTGCTTGGACAAACCCTTTTTTTCTTTTTATTTTTATTATTATTATTTTTTTCTTCTTCTTCTTTCTCGTCCCCGGAGCCATCAAAAGATGCTGCGAAGCCCGATCGAAGAATGGCGACCAATTGGGTGCTCTCTCCCGGTTTCCAAATGGAGGCCGAGTTTGATGGGTTTGCTGAGCCGAAACTGCAGATGTTACTAACAGAGAAAAAAGGAGTCTCCTCTCTCTGCGAAAGAAGCAGGGCGGACTTGACAGAGCGGATTGGTGTTCTTTCTTGGTCGTGATCTAATGAATCTTTTTGCTGTTTTTTTTGCTCCCATCTCTTGTCTGCTTTTGTTATTTATGGGATTTACGTACGAGGCCGGGGAGGAGACATTCCATCAATCTCACTCAGTTTGTGGGTCGAGACTCGAGAGTTTTTTTTGAATGAAAGATGAAACTATCAGAGGCAGAGAGGACTGAGGAGGCTGCTGTAAAGAGGGATCGATCACTCATTCAATTTCAGTCTCTGCTTCCCCAGTTTTTCCCTGCTCCAATCGCAAACTTTTGTTTTCTGTCGTCCTCATCGGTGACGACGATAGGGCATGTGACCAGCGATCGTTTCTCTCTCTCTCCCTCTTTTTTTTTTTTTTTTTTTTTTTTTTTCATGCCTTTTCTGTAAGCTTTTTCTCCGTCGATCTTTGGAACAAGAGCTGCACACGTGAGAGGTAGGACCAAGTCGTTTGAACCGGACCGAGCTGGTCTGGGTCATGGTTTGAGAAAATCAGAAATATTCGTGCCTTAAACTTTCATTAAGAAATAATAATTAGGAATATATAGCAAAGGGATATTTCTTTGGAATTAATTAGGTAAAAAAATCAATGTTTTTAAAAACCGGACCGGCCGTCGAACCGGTAGTATGTTCGGTTTTGGTTGAACCCAGTTAATAAACTGAGTTGGACCATTAATTTGTTCAATCAATCATTGAATATTATACCCTATAATTTATATATATTTAATATTTCTATAAATAATAAGACAAAAGATATGATTTAGTTGTGCTTATTTATGAGAACCGGACCGAGTCAATAAGAATCATACTGACTGCCAATTCTGGTTCAACGGGTCGGACCGGATTACTGTCCGGTCTGATTTTTAAAATGCTTGAAGGGAAAGGTTAGTATGGAAAGACTTTAAAAAATTTCAAAGATAAATATTCAATAATATCATACTTATAGTAGAACAATTAGAAACCACTTGCAACTAGGGTTCCACTGGACCCAATTACCTGTTATGACATTGGAATCAATTAACCCATTTTCAATAAAAAATCAAATTTCAATTTTAATCAAAGTAACCAAAAATTGTGATTAATCAATGGTTTTATGGGTTAATTTTTTGTCACATGGAGTCAACTTATTTCCAAAAGGGATTCATTTCTCTAATTGTTGTCAAAGACAAGTAACCAAATTTGTGATTAATATTAAGCTTAGCATAAAAAACTCGCTATTAAAGTGAATCAAGACAAGACCAAGTTAATTTGGTCATCAAGGATTCACCATAATTAGTTATGAGACAATGCTTGTGCTGTGTCTACACTACTACTTGCAGCCAAATATGTTCTAGACAATTAGGAAACTCAACCAAACTCAAATTTTCCAACCTGAGCTTAGGAACTAGATTAGTAACACTACCCCCCTGATTTGGTTTTAAAAACACAATTCTATTCAAGAAAACAATTACCATCTTCAGGTATCAATTTAGTCTAATTGGTTTCTAGGCGAGTACTAACTAAGAAGTAGCTTGGATCTTTTTCTTATCCACTTAAACATCTTGGATCTTGTGACTCTTTTCTGGGCCTTTCGATGGGTCGGGTTACTCAAACTCAGACCTATTGGGTTGTTATTGGGTTGTTATTGGGTTCTTATTGATTACCACCTCCCTCGTCTGCCATCACCACCATTAACGGCCTCCATCGCCACCGATAGCCACCGTCGGCCATCACCACCATTAACGGCCTCCACCGCCACCGATAGCCACCGTCGGCCATCACCACCATCAACGGTCGCCACCACCACCAACGGCGCCCATTAGAATACACATCTCTATCTTTTCTGCTAGTTTTATGAGTTAGGGGACTACTAGGCCATTATTGATGGGTGTACAACCCTATTGGGTTTTAAACAAAACCAAACTGTTAATTAACATATGCTTAATTAATTGGTACCCATAACATAGCAGACTTGAAGTATTGACTAGCCTACTCATATCTATGCCTAACAAATATTTTAATGTATACCATATTCTACCTTTGCTTAGCAAGATTAATTTTATTTGAAATATCAAATCCCCAATTGAGTTCTTTTGTGATACAAAATATATATGAGGAGCACATGCAATTGCATTGTAGAGTGTGTGCATGCATTAGAAACAAAAAATATTTATAGATTAATTTACATATATATCACCCAAATCCTTAAAAAAAAAAGAAAATGATCATAATCAGCTCATATTTTTAAAGAACTCACACATTAATTAGGTCATCTAATTAAGCCAAGCAAGCCTTATAAACGAATTAGTTTTCTTTCCACCTCTTCTTTCGTCTCAATGCATGTGGCACCAATTTATATTAAAACGTCCTTGGCAACCTGCACCTGACCATTAGCGCTTGGCTTCTTCCAGACCTGTCACTTTAATCCTCGGTCCGTCCAAAACCTTCCAAATGTTCTTAAGTCAGCCTGCAGTAGCCTCCCTTTCCCTCTCACGCGCTTTCTCTAAATATACCCCAAAACTCTAAAGAAGGCGTCCGGGGAAATGGCGACGGAGTAGGTGTAACGTTCCGCCATTAAAGTATTCATATGAAGATCAAAAAACACGAAGGGAAAGAAAACAAAAGCTAATTGTAGAGCTGGGTCTGAGATCTATATGTCCCAAAATGATAAAAAAAACGTACCCCTCTTGATTAATTTACTCCTTTATTTATTTATTTATGTGGAACTATTCTCTAACAGGAACTGCTTCTGGGTTTTTTTTTTTTTTTTTTTTCTATACCCAAAAACTATTAATTGGTTTCAAACCTCCTCGGAATTCACTTCAGTTAATTCCTCAGTCATATCTCAGTATATATATAGAGTCCAGTTATCCATTCATACCGGTCTGATCATGTAAATAAATTGCCCAAGTTCCTTCTCCTGCTGTGATATTTATTCTCTTTTGATCTTTTTTTCTTTCTGGAATTAACGAAAAGGGAACGAATCAGAAAGAAGTTTTCAGGCCTGCTGCCATTGACTCGATCAAACACCCATTTTTCGATCTGTGGACAGACAGTCAGTCTTGCCGACTTGGGTTTGGATCAGGTTTCATCGTTTTTGTCCATTTGCCCAGAAGAGAATCAATCATGAAACACAAGAACCAACTTCTGATCTTCGACGTAACCTAACTTTGATGGGTTTTCCTTTTCTGAAACTCTCCAAAACAACCCAACTCCAATTGATCGAGTTTTCGTTTCTGTGACACTTCAAAATAGACCCAATTGATCGAGTTTCCCATTTCTGAAACTGCATGCAGTTTGTGGAGCTAGTTTCAGAACTGATTTACCCACTACGATCAGTTTCTCATAAGATCAAAATAAAGAAGCAGAAGACTCTATACGCGTGTGAAAGTAGGTCTGGGTAATAACATTAATTCAGTAATTTGCATAAAGATAAAATATTACAAGCCTTTGTTCTGAATGTGCCTGTCATATATATATATATATATATATATATATATATATATATATATCCCCCTTTATTAATTTCAGAGTTCTTCATTGATGGGACACATCTATTCGTTTTCCAGAGCATGATGAGTTCTTCAATTCATCCTTTGATGAACCCTTCAACATCAACTTATTTATGTTCAGGAAGTTTAAAATTCACTAAAATATACTGCAAAAATATTCAAAAATTAGATAAATGTATTACTTAATAGTTAATACAAAAAATTAGGATTTAGTAACAAGGCCACCTTGTTTATAAATAATCAATAATAAAAACAAAGACACCCATAAATAATTATAACATAAAACGTATATATATATATATATATATTAAAGAAAATTACAACCTCCAAGCAATGTCTCCGATTGACTCTTCCTTCCCCCATTCAAACCATGTTCAAACATGTTTCCACGCGGTTCTTCGGTGAGGTCCCACAGACCCGGGTCCATGGAGAATATCCATGCAGATGGGGCCTCCCAGTACTTGATCAAATTGATCTTCTTTTGATTAGTGTTGTTAATTTGGTTTTAATATTTAATGGGAGTATTATTAAACATTAATTAAGGGACTGCTGGGAGTCCAGAGTCACAGGCCGGCCGAGTGAATGAAAACTCTATACAATATGTTAAAAACTATGCGTTGCTTATGACAATGCCAATGTCGTTACTTGTCCCTTCCAGGACACCTTTCCTTCTTCCTCTCTCTATATATTTAAAAACAAAAGAACCCTAATCTTCTCTCCCATCCCTCTCTCCTTCTACGTCATTTCTCTCCCATCTCCTTCCCTCCCACCCCTTCTGGACTTCTGGGTATACCTCCCCTTAGGGCCGGAGAGAGGGCGTCGGCCGGCCGGAGCACGGAATTGTATGATCCGAGCTGATCATTCAGCTCTCAGAGCTGATCAGGGGAGGAGGAGGAGGAAGAAGAAGCTAGAGCTTGTGGAGATTGTGATCATGGAGGGGAGCCTGCAGAGGGATGAACCCAAATCGGCGTCGAGCGAGGAGAATGAGTCGGAGACCGTCAACGAGGACGCTGGAGTCGGCCGGTCCTACGAGTGCATGTTCTGCAAGAGGGGATTCTCCACGGCCCAGGCCCTGGGGGGACACATGAACATCCACCGCCGTGATCGAGCCAGAATTCGGCATCAGCCGGTGATGACGCCCTCCGCCTCTGCACCGGAGAGGCAGGAGGAGGTCCTCTCATCTCACTTTCACGGCCACCTGCCCTTTGGTGCCTCAGTCTCGGAGGGGCTCAGGAGTACTACTACAACTAGTATTAGTACTACTACCAGTGGGTACCACATGTACCATTTGATGCCGCCGGCAGGATCCGGCCACCGGGAAACGCTACTCCGGGAGGACCCTTTCCAGGTGAGGAATCCACAGCCACTGAGTCTCTTCGGAGAAGACCTGCAACTCGGACCGAGTTCGCCGGTGAGGGCGGCCCGCCTGTGGCACAGGGAAGAAGTGATCAGGAGGCAAGATGGGGAAGATGGAGAGTTGGATTTGGAGCTCAGGCTTGGCCATGAACCATAGAATTAAGACGGTTATTTATGATATATATGTATCGAGTAACACATGAAACTGGGTTAATTTTGTTGTACAGGGAAGATTTTTGAAGTTTCTAAATATTTTTCTGTGTGCCGCCTTGTTTTTCTTCAAAACTTGATCAGTAGCAGAGTTGATCCGAGGAAGAAGAAGCTGCTGCGTATATAGTACTGCATGTATGTTCAGATCCCGGTGCTTCAGGAGAGGTGATCATGGTGGATTTTTGCTCGGTCTCTCTCTCTCTCCGGTCTGCAGGGTACTGAAAATTCTTTCATTGTGTGGTTACTGTTATGGATTAGAAGAACTTGGTAATATATCGAAATTAAAACATTTTGATGCATTTTCTTCCATGATCTGAATTAAGCGTGCATGGATTGGATACTGTTTTAATTTCTTTTCTTCCTTGAATGCTGATGATCAATTATTCAAATTAATGTGCATGGAGATTGTTAAAATGGCTGCGCTTTCAAGAATCATTAATATTCCTCCAAGATGAAAATGTGGACCCATCTGAATCTGATTAAAATGTAAACCCAAAACTTCTTTTCATCGATCCTAGTTGCAACTGCCGTGAAGATTGCTTATTTCACTCTTTTTTTTTCCAATAAACCTCAATCTTAAAAATAATAATAATAATAATAATAATAATAATAATAAATAAATAAAAACTCCTTGAAGTGATTGTTGAGGTAAATGATCCCAAAAATCCCAAGCCGTTATGGGATTGTGCAGATTAATTTTATAATGAATGTACAACTCGATCAATGGGTAAAATTTCAGGTTGCATATGCAAGCTCATTTATTAGTTAATTAAAAGAATTTTCTTACATTTTACCTAGCATATATATGTAATCTGCCAACATTGCTCCTTTCTTTACAGGCACTGCAAGATTTCCAAAGCTTGCCAGCTGCTTTAATTAAGCATGAAGGAATTGCTTAAAATGATTCTTTCCTGTATATATTGTTCTTTGAATTGTTCCAAGCACAACTTTCATCAACCCAGTAATCTAGCAATTAAGCATCGACCGAGAAAGAGAGAATGAGAGAATAAAAGAGGAATAGGGAGAGGGAGAGAGGGAGGGAGACAGAGAGAGAGAGGGAGGGAAAGGGAGGGAGACAGAGGGAGGGAGAGAGGGGAGGGAGACAGAGGGGGAAGAGAGGGATCAAAAGGGATCTATAGGGACAAAAAGGGAAAACCATAGATCAGGGTATATATAGGGAGGGAAAACCATATATATATATATATATATTATTATAGATAAAAAATGATTATTTATATTTATTATTTTTATTATATATATTAAAAAATTTTTATTATATATGATATATAATATTATATATTTTATTTTATATATATTATTTGAAAACCATATATATATATTATTATATTTAAACCATATATATATATTATTATATATTTTGAAACCATATTATATATTATTATTAAAACCAAAACCAGGAAAATTGCTTTATATATATATATTTAAAATTGAAATATATATATTTTGAATATATATTAAAAAAAAGTATAAAACGATATATTTCTATATATATAAAATGGAATTTATAAACCAAAAGACTCATCGAGAGAGATAAGAAATAAAACCAAAACGATGTATATATATATAAAGAGAGCTCAAGAGAGAAGAGAGAAGAGAGAGAGAAAACATCAAAACAAAAGAGATATATATATATATATATATATATAATCCAAAAATGAGAGAGATCTAGAGAGAACAAATGAGAGAGATCTAGAGAGAACAAATGAGAGAGTGAGAGAGAGAACAAATGAGAGAGTGAGAGAGAGAACAAATGAGAGAGTGAGAAAGAACAAATGAGAGAGTGAGAAAGAACAAATGAGAGAGTAAGAGAGAGAGTGAATGAGAGAGAGAGAGAGAGAGAGAGAGAGAGGAGCGAGAAATAGATGATAAAATTTGAAGTTAATTTAGGTCAACAAGTAACAAATATCAAATTAAGGTGAAAAATAGGAGTTGCTTTATACATGTTTTAAGTATGGAAATTAAAATCCCCCAGAACAGTGCCATTCTTACTTGGGTTTTGTTGGAGTGATTATGATAAACTAATTATCACATTGACGATTACAAATATGAAGCATTGAAGGAGAGATTAATGTAGATATAAAATCAAGGTCAAGAAACCTGAATCTCATATTTTTGTTTCATACAAGTTTTTTTTTTTTCCTGTAATCTAAAGTCTAATTGGCATCTTAGGCCCACGTTAGTGAAAGCCCACTATCTTGGGCCCACTCTGTGTCTAAGAAATGCTTCTGCCAATATTAATCCCATTTTTTAAAAATCTAAGCTTTGGTTGTTGGGCCCAAATTTTCATCTCTAATACTCGACCCGGATCACGCTAATTTTTTTAGCCAAACCAATAACCAACCCAACCCATAACAATTTTTCATATAAAACCATCGCCGCCTAACCGGTTGGGTTTTTTAAACCTATTAATATTCGCTGACCCATTCCCGTCGTAAATGGGGCTGGTTCGGTCGGGTTCCACTCTTAACATGACCTCGTCTATCTCAAACAGGATTAGTTTGTAGGGTCTCCTTCGTCCATCTGGGACTAATTGCTCAGCCGCGTAGAGAACTCGGTTGTGCATCGGGGACTCGGTGGGGTGGACTCGGAATGTCGTTCTCATGGAAGGCACGTTCCGATGTCCGGGCCGGTCACGTGGGAACAACCGTCTCTTTCAGGGGGGGTCCTCCGCCACGTGTCGCGAGTCGGACGAAAAAAAGGGACCAATGAAACGTCTCGCGAGAAAACGCGTCGGGGCTGGGACGGAGGTAAGTAAGGGAGGGAGGGACGGCGGGCGGCGTCGGGAAGCGTTGCGTGTGGCGTCGCGTCTGAGAGGGAGGAGGAGAGGGAGTGTCCAGGTTCTCTTCACGTTCGAAAGAATATTAAAAATCATGGACCGATGCGGGGCCCACTAAAACCGATCTTTTGATCCTTCCACAGTTACTCTTCCCAATTCCACACTATTTTATCCCAATTGGGAAACAGAATCTCCACTTCCCTTCCCCTCAGACACCTCTCAGACACCTCCCAATCTCCTCATATAATCCTTTTATTTTAAATAATTTAAATAATTCAATTAAATTTTTATATTTCAACCAATGTTTTAAAAACCGAACCCATCATCCAACTGAACCTTTCGATAAGAAAAGATAAAAAAATAATGCTAGTTACAGTACTGAATTAGGCTGAGTCAATAAGAATAAGAACTGAACTGGCCTCCGATTCTAGTTCAATTGGGTTGGACCGGTCGATCCGATTCGGTATTTAAAACACTAATTTCAACAATCTTGTGACGATTTATAGCAATCCGATCATATAAAATTTATTCCAGTGTCACTTAAAATATTTATTAGTACTGTGTATTAAGGGTCTAGTAATTAGTCTTCAAAAAATAGTATTATTTTTATTATGTAATTATATTTGATTCTAAGGGAACCTAGTAAAATTAGCCTACTTATACCAAAGAACCAAGAGAAATTAATCCTATATCACATCATGGGGGTTGAGCTAAGGAGGAAGTGAATACAATTTAGAAAATAATATCTTTTACCTATATCATACAAAAATATTAAATCTTAAGAGGTTGGTGAACCATTTTAAAGAAAAAAAAAAATTGAGACCTACTTTAAGTTAGCTATTTTGTGTTTTATATTAAATCATGTGAAAAATGTGGAGACATTGTATGCTTACAAATTACACTAGAAGTGATTTTATATAAATTAAAATGTTTAATATATTTCAATAAGTTACTTACAAGTCTCTTATATCTCTCTACCTTTTCCAATAATTATGTAATTATATTTCAATAATTTTATGTACTTCTTGCTTGGTGTATTTATGGAATTATTTTGCAAAAGATTAAGAAGAAATAGATCAATGGTAATGTCACAAGTGAGTCTGACAGTGTTGTCTTCTCAGGAGTGTAACCGCGGGGATGCCGTTCTTCCTTGTAACGGAGCTTCTTCCCTGCTTTCAATAAAACCTTAAAAACTTAAAAAGCTTCGATTTTGTCTTAAGGCGACACCCCCCCAAAAAAATGAAAACTTCTGAGCGCTTCGACGGCTCTCTCCGCTCCCTCGTATCATGACCTCTGGATGCAGGAAACCCGAAGCCAGAACCGCTATTGACTTGGAAGACGGCTCGAAATCTGTGTTCAGCGGGTGGTTTCGGTCCTGCTACTGGGTATGGTTCTGGGTGGATGTGGATACGCTGCAGAATGCAACTCAGATCGGTTTCCTCCCGCTAAATGGCTGATGCTCTGGACTTCAGAGGCAGATATTTACGCTCGGGATCGGAACGTTACCTGCGGAGGCTTGCATGTGGGTGACGGGCTTAAGATCGGCAGTGGATAGCCAGGAAAGGCCGAATTTTCGTTCCTCGGAAGCTAGTCCTTGAGGTGCCTTTTTTAATTATTATTTTTGCGTATTTGTTGTTTTAAGATCGACTTCCCCCTTTTTTTTTAGGTCATGAGGCTATAATGGAGGTCTAAAATAAAAGGTTAATATAATGGGGAGTGAAGAAAAGCAAGAAGAAATATCTTTTATTTCTATTTCTTAATCTTGTATCTGTTTTAGTCTTTTGTAAGATGAGAACAAGGCAGCGAAGGAGTGATTCTTCCTTTTAATTGGCTTAACACTTTCTGGGTCGACCTCTGTGGTTGATCTAGAAGCCTGTGGAGTCTTTGCGTTGTTCTCATTTCGAGTTTTGTTTGGTTTCAGCCTTCTCTGATTTTTATCGTCGATTTTTTGCAATAATTTAACCCACTAGAGTAATGGGGCTTTGGCAAAGTTATTGAGTTTGCTGGATCGTTAATTATAGAATGCTAGTCTGATTAGTTTTCATTATGTACTACATTTTAGACCTTAGCTCTTGCTTCGCTCATTATTTTTTCTTCTGGAAAAGTGAAGCAAATTTAGTGCGAGTGGAATGTTGGGTTGTACAAATTTGTTGGTTTGGTTTGTTGCTGTGATGCAACTGCGATTCTTGCTTGCTTTAACTCATTTCCCATTCCCGAGCCGCTAGATTTTCAAATTTTCTAGTCTGAGTCTTGGGTTCAACATTCGATAAAAGAAACATTTTAACATTTCTCAAGTGATAGAAGTAACTTCTTTGGAATTTTTATAAGAGGTTTTATCATGTCAACTTTGATTCAGCATAAGTGTGATAAGTCACTTTAAATTCAATTTTTATTTCTTATATTTGCCTTTTAAGTTATTAACGACGAGACTTTTGTGTTCTAGGGATTGAACGGGTGAACGGAAATGGATTGAAGACGCTTTGCTGATGCAATGTTCAGAGCATTAGTTCATGGGCTTCTAATCTTATCCTTTGCATTATCCGTCTCTGCTCTGGAAGTAGAATTTCCTCACTGTAATTGTGATGATGAAGGGCTTTGGACCCTTGAGAACATCTTTAAATGCCAAAAAGTGAGTGACCTTTTGATTGCATTGGCCTACTTTTCTATCCCTATCGAGCTCGTTTACTTCGTTAGCTGCTCCAGCCTGCCTTTCAAATGGGTCCTGGGCCAATTCATCGCCTTTATTGTTCTATGTGGATTAACCCATTTATTTACTGCTTGGATATACGAGCCTCACTCATTTCAACTCATGTTGGCTCTCACTGTATTCAAATTTCTTACGGCACTAGTTTCATGTGCAACCTCAATAACCCTTTTGACTATGATCCCACTGCTCCTAAGGGTAAAGGTGAGAGAGTTGTTTCTGAAGTTGAAAACTCGGGAACTTGACCGAGAAGTGGGAATGATGAAGAAGCAGAAGGAGGCTAGTTGGCATGTCCGAATGTTAACTCATGAGATTCGAAAATCACTTGATAAACATACAATATTATATACTACATTAGTTGAGCTGTCAAGGACTTTGGCATTAAAAAATTGTGCAGTTTGGATGGAAAATGAGGACCATTCCAGGATGATCCTGACTCATGAATTAAAGCCACGCAACTCAGTTAGTTCTTACAATCTATCAATTGCTGACCCAGATGTGCTTGAGATAAAAGGGAGCAAAGGTGTGAAGATTCTGAGGCCAGACTCTGCGCTTGCACTTGCAAGTAGTGATGAGACCCTTGATCCAAACTCTGTGGCAGCGATCCGCATGCCAATGTTGAAAGTGAAAAATTTTAAGGGTGGGACTCCAGAAATCATGCCAGAGCATTATGCAATCCTGGTTTTGGTTCTTCCCGGAGTCGATCAGAGGGTATGGAGTCAGCAGGCAATGGAGATTGTGGAAGTGGTAGCTGATCAGGTAGCTGTGGCTCTCTCTCATGCTGCTGTTTTAGAAGATTCTCAAATTATGAGGGAGAAATTAGCAGAGCAAAATCGCATGTTGCAGCATGCTAGAAGAAATGTGATGATGGCTAGTCAGGCAAAGAACTCATTTCAAAAGGTGATGAGCCAAGGCATGAGGAGGCCTATGCATTCTATCTTGGGTTTGTTGTCAATGCTGCAACAAGAAAATATGGGTGCAGATCAGAGGGTGATAATTGATACAATGGCAAAAACTAGTAATGTCATCTCCACATTAATTAATGATGTAATGGACACGGTGGATCGTGGAAGGCTTTCACTTGATGTGAGGTTTTTCCGGTTGCATTCTACGATTAAGGAAGCTGGTAGCCTTGCCAGATGTATGTGTGTATGTAAAGGATTTGGATTTGAAATTGATGTTGACAATAGGATACCAGATAGGGTGATTGGGGATGAAAAACGGATTTTTCAAGTGATATTGCACATGGTTGGTAATTTGCTGAATAGGGCTGATGGTGGGCTTGTGATCTTTCGAGTAGTTGTTGAAAATAGCAGTGATGTGATGAAAGATAACAGATATTTCCAATGGAGAGGAATGTCTTCTGATGGGAATATTTATATCAGGTTTGAAATTGGGATTCATAATGCTGCAACAGAAGAATTGGTGTCAGTCGATCGGCATTCTGGGAGGCTTTGGAGTAGAAGTTTGGAAGAGGATCTCTCTTTTGAAGTCTGTAAAAAACTTGTCCAGGTATGTCCCACATCATTTCTTCGATTTTAATCTTATATAATGTGGAAAAATCATATTAAATATGTTGGATCTGCATCTCTGAAGTGTAAAGTCTTGCAAAGGTTGTGTTCCCAACTTTTATAATTCTGAAAGATTGCATCATAAGCCATGAAAGCATAGGTTTCTAGCTTCAGCAGAGCAAATGTCCAAAACATGTCCTTTTAGTTGTAAAACATTCATCTAGGATGAAAACTCCCATGGCAGAACCTTTTCCTTGGGAATCTTAATTGTTTGGAAGCAGTTCATAGCTCAGAACTATTGATAAGGGTTGGCTGCAATAACAGACCTTCAAAAAGTATTATGTCAAATTCGTTTTAGGACAACTTTTTGCATTTTTTTTTATTTTTCTCTGCCTAACCTTGTTACTGTAATCCGCAGATGATGCAAGGGATCATATGGGTAACCCCTAATCCAGAAGGTCTTTTAGACACGATCATCGTCCGCCTGAGGTTTCAACTCCAACCGCCTGCACCTATCCAGGAATCTACTGGCTCCTCAGAGAAGCTTTGCCTCTCCAACTCTCTCTTCAAAGGCCTTAAGGTCCTTGTCTCTGACGACGACGACGTGAACCGAGCTGTAACAAAAAAATTACTGGAAAAGCTAGGGTGCCAAGTCTCAGCAGTTTCATCCGGTATAGAATGCTTAAGTGCCCTGGGAGTGGGGAACTACTTCCAAGTGGTCCTGCTAGATCTCCAAATGCCTGAAATGGACGGGTTTGACGTAGCCATGAAAATCCGAAAGTACAGGAGTGGTCCCTGGCCTTTGATTGTGGCCTTGACAGCCAGTGCAGACGAAGGTGTATGGGACAAATGCCTTCACACCGGAATGAACGGGCTCATACGGAAACCCGTACTCTTACAGAGGTTAAGCGAAGAGCTACGCAGAGTCCTCCAACAGGCAGGCTGATGGTTGAAGCTGTCAATCTTGCTCTTCATTTGCAAGCCAATGGTTGAAGATGACATTTAGTCTTGCAACCAGGGTAAAAAGGCTCAGTAACCTTTCTGAGCAGATCCATTGTGCATCATTCATATCAGTCCATGTTCAGCTTCCTGCTTCCACACTCACGAAATGCTCCCAATTCAGAATCAGAACTGCACAGTGAAACGAACCACTCCTGCTTCTGGTAAAGTGGGCGCTGGCCTGCACTCCCGGGGTGCAGCCAAACTATACAGGCATTTATCCTACCATTTAGTTACAGGGTGAGGAAAACCCTCAATTGTATTTTTTTTACACTGAAGCCTGGTGTATGAACGATGAACGTACCGGCGCCTTCGCCGATATTCTCATTGATCCATTCACTAACAGCCTCCATATCAAAGGATCCCTGCTAGGATTTCGTTTTGCTTTCCTCCTCTTTCTCTTCCAATTAGTAGCACCGGCTACTGCAGTACAAGCAGATTTCTGGTACTCTTTAAAGAATATATATTAATGAAGACCGGTTTTAATCAGACCGGGTTAGATCGGGTTGGACCAGTGGTTGAACCGTTTATGACTGGGTTAAACTCAAAGTCTATTCGGTTATTTGGACCAGGGTTCACGGTATCATATACCCGTTGTGTAGTAGGTGCAATGTTTTAAAAACCAGACCGGTTGGTTTTGGTCGAACCGGTTAAGACCGGGTTGGGTGGTTCAATCACTGAATATTTATATATATTTAGTATTTCTGTAGGGTACTAAATTCTGCTAATCTATAGCGAATCAGCCCGAGTTTGTGACCGAGTAGAGATCTTGACGTGACTCAAATCGGTCTCGTACCGAGTTTTCCGAGTCGAGTAAAAAAGACCCCTTTTACGAAAAGGATATTTTACTAGTCATTTACCGACACGTGGCAAGGAAGGTGCGGTTGGTGGGGCCGTGGACGATGTTGCGGCATCTGGAGACCGATGAGTATGAGCATGCATGCCCTTTTCAGCAGCCCACATGCTTGCATCATCATCGCCACTTTCGCCACCCCGGCTCCGCTTTCTTCTCGCCCCGAGATACCGCCCCCACTTTTCATTTACCGTCTCGCGATATTTTGTCCGGCCACCTCCGTTGCGCAGCGCCGGCGGTTCCGGCAAAATGTAGAGCCGGTTTCCCAGCCCACGGATTCTCAAGTCCCAACCATCCAATCAAAATAATGGACGCTGATTATCTTTCTAAGCTTCAACCGTCCAATCAAAACATCATGTAAAACTAATCCCTCTCTCCTAATCAAATTTAGCTCTGACCCACTTGATCATAGACCCGTATGACCAGGCATAAGTGTGTAGAAGGGGAGGGTACATGAACCAAATGAATTAAGTACGAAACAACTAGAAAAAACATAGCAAGTGGACCAATGAGGGATTATTAAAATAATGGTCAAAGTGATTAAGAATAAGGGGGGGATCAACCTAGGGGAGGAAGGAAGGGGAAAGTGATATGCCCCCCCATGTCCCACTTAAGGAGGCTTTGGGGGTAGCTACCTTAGATCCTCCTCAAAAGGCTGCCCAATGAGGCCTCATTAAAAACTATATCATAGTAAAGATGAGGAAATCATGGAATATAATTGGGAGCTCCCTCATGGGGTTTGGGTCAAGGTCAGTGGGAGAATAAAAACCTCCTGGTTGGGATGTGTTGTTCATTTTTGGATATCCTAGGCCCTGATCCCCTTCTTATTATATTGCAGTTTCATATAAATATTCTCCCCCTTGGTTTGTTTAAGAAACTTGAGAATATAATTAAACACAGCTTGCTAGCTTCTCACTGTCTTTAGTCTTCCTTAATTGTTTAAGAGCTAGCTTCTCACTGTCTTTAGTCTTCCTTAATTGTTAAAGTTGGTTTTTTTATAATGCATGGTGGGAAATCGAGAAATGGGTCTTCCATGGACGCAAACAAAAGAGTGGCAGCAGTTCAGAATTCAGATAGAAGAATTAATACTGGGTCAGGTTGCCCTAGATCTCATTCTCATGCCAAGAAGGAAAATTTATAACCAGTTGACATTTTTTTTTTTCTTTTGTTTTGTTCAGATCTTTCCCTTGCATCTATCTAAAGCACAGAATCCCAAGTTGGGTTTGTATTGGGGAGCAGGGATTCAGTTATTGCAGGTCAAGCAATGCAAGCTTGTGGTGATTGGAGCTTGGGAATCTGGTGCATGCCAAGCATTATATCAAATACCCAGAAATCTCTTCTGCCCATTATGACTGCCTTGGTTTCTGCTCCAAAGTTTCACAGAGGAAGCAGTTCTCAGGAGAACAGTTTTGGTGAAGAAAGAAGAGCTAAACTGCAAAAGAAGTATTAGAGAAAGTAGGATTTGAAGGAGTGATGAGAATGTGCCAGGCTTTCCCCTGTTGAGAGCAGTACTGCCTAGTGAGGGGGTGAAGAGACAAAAGAGGAAAGAAGGCAATGAGGAGACAGAGGAATCCATGAACAGTGACTGGTAAGGGGAAAACTTTTTGAGGGAGGGACACATCAAATGAGCTGTGACACTGAGCCATCCATTGGCCTACCATGTGTGGAAACAAATTGAGAGAAAGGTGTGTTTGGGGTTCAATAAGAGTACTTTTCTCTATAAATATAAATTGGCAGTCCTCTTCAGATGTGACCCAGTTGGACCTTTTCAGTGGAAATTTTTCCATGAACCAATGAATCTAGTCTTACATCTCACACTCTCTGTACATCTGCTTACGACGGGGAAGGTGAAAACTAGAGTTTCTCCCTGTCAGTTAATGTGTTACTGTTACTGGGTTTGGAGTCATTGTACATGTTTTTGAAAAAAATGGCTCCAGGGATGAGAGCAATCTTCTTCTAGGTTAGATTTGTAAGATGTGTCATTTGTCTTAGGGTGATCAGATAGAATAGCATAGAGAGGTGTCAGCCTCTCTCCCTTCTCTTCAGGTATTTGTTAGGAGGAAAGGAAGAAGGGTAATTTGTAATATTAAAAAATACTCTCTTCTTATGACTCTTTACAAAGATTTTTATTTTTTATATTTATGACCAATGTTTTAAAAACCGAACCGGCCATCAAACCGGCAGTATGTTCGATTTCGGTCGAACCTGATTAGACCGGGTTGGACCAATGGTTCAACCATTGAATATTATCCTATATACTTTATAAATATGTTATATTTCTATTGGTAAAAAGACAAAATTAATGCTGATTATAGTGAACCGGGCCGAGTCAATAAGAACCGGATTGGCCTCCGGTTCTGGTTCAACCGGGTTGGACCGGCCGGTCCGGTTCGGTTTTTAAAACAGTGTTTATGACCGTGCATTTGAGTTTATTTTCTTGTTAAAAATTGATAAAATTCAATAATTATTATAATGAAAAATATAAGATCATAAAAAAATTTATAAAAAATGGAAATATTTTTTGAATCATTTCATTTAACTTAGATGGTGAAATTCAAAATTGGTATTTATGCTTATAAGGAAAAAATTCAGTTGGACTTGCTCTTGGTGGGCTCCGTGGTATGGGCTTGGAGAGTTTTGTTTTAAGTGAAGCCTATTATAGCTGGGCTCCATGATTTCATGGGCATGGCCCCTTTTTGGGGAAGATCAGTGGCTACGTTTCCTCTTTTACGACGGCCGACCCTGTTGAGCTTTCCGGGAGGGAGAATGGCGGAAGAAACTCAATACTTCTCCAAAGATTTCGACTTTGACGAGTTCCGGGAAGAAATCGAGAGGGATGAAACTCTAAGGTGCCACTGTGAGCCATTCACGGGTTCGTTTTCTTCGCTGTCTGCTCCTTCGGAGTGCTCCGATGCTTGGAGAAGCTTCCACAAGCGTCACTCCACGGGACGGTTTTTTAAGGTTTGTCTCGCTTGGAGTTCCTTCTTTTCTTTACGAGCCATTATTGCGTGTTTTTTACCTTTCTTTTATGTGCTTTTGACGTACTTTTTTCCTTAGTTTGCACTGGGTTGTGTGTGTGTACTTTGTCATTTTGATACATTGCTCCACCTGCTTTGTTCAATTTGGAGTTTTTTTTATGTTTTTAACTCTACAATGCCTCAGTTTTTCTCCAAAAGTAGTTGTTGACCATCAGCTTCGCTTTCCTCGGAGATTCTACTGTGTGGTTTTCTGGTTAGACTGTTCTTGCTCTTAGATAATTCTTTCATTATCCAGCTTATGTATGTAACTGAGTGGTTTTCTTTGTTTGGTTTTCTGTTACTTTCATTATTTTGGATTTCACTGTATTTTTTATTTTAAGCAAAGTTGGACGCTCTGATGTTTCTTAGATTGCTCTAGAATTGGAATACTGAATGATGCTCTAGAGCTAGTATAAGTCCTTTATTTTCCCAGTGCAGGAAAGGCGCTATTTGTTGAAAGAATTTCCGGAGCTGCTTAAGGATGACGTATCTTCCAAACTTCTGGAAGTTGGGTGCGGGAATGGGAGCACTATTCTTCCCATTTTGCGGTAGTTTAACAGTTCCGTTATGTACTTACTGAAAAACGTTTTTTAAGTTTTATCTTTGATTGGTTTTATTCTTACTGGAGCTCATGATTCCACATTATTTTTTTGCTGATAGACTATACTATTACCATTAGCAACTAACGACGACCATCTTTAAAAGCAACAGTGGCACTTGACATTCATATGGTTCACGATCTATGTTCTTGAACCATATTGGGTTATGAATTTCTCATGCTGTAATGGTGGAAATAATTCAGCTTTCTCATTTTTCTTATTTTTGGCAGTTTGACCTTGGTATCTTTTTCTAGTCCTAAGGAGACAAGGGGAGCACAAGTCTCGTCCTAACAACAAGGGGGTTGGTCTTGGACATGTAAAGATTCCCCAAGATGATTTGGCAACCTTTAAAAATGAATGAGAAGTATAGCTTTGAGTTGTGAAAAGAGATTTTGTGAGTCTTCCTTGTATGTTCATGGTGACTTCTAGTTAATGGCCTCAATAATGAAATAATGAGCTCTGTGGTTTAGCTAGTTTAGTTGATCAGTTGAGGCTATCATGAAGGGTCAGTCAGTGATCTAAAGGCTGTAAAAGCTTTTGCCTCTCTTTGGTTTTAGTGTTTGTGCCTTAACTAGTTTCTTCTGTATTTCAAAACAATCAATCCTTGTTATTCCAGAAAGTAAAGTAAATGTTTTCTGGTTAGTTGGAGGAGGGGTTGGTGGAAATTTTTACTATTGAGTTTTATAATTTGGGGAACTGAAAATTCTACTGTACAGGCAAAGAGTTAAATTATCATACAGCCGAGGGGATGGATCCAAATGCTATTTCCCTTTCCATGCTCTATGTGTTATCTAATCTGGCGTCTGATTAGAATCAAGACCAAGATATTGGTAGGCATCTTTAGAAAGAAGCAAGCCTAATCTTAAAAAGGATGCCACAGAAGGGGGAAGTGGGAGACTGATCGATGATTGACGTAAAATGAAGCCTATATACACATTTGCTTCCGTTTCATTATTCTTAGCGTTCTCACTTCTACATCTCGTACTTCTTCAAAAAACTTTGAACATTAAAGAGGAGTTGAATGCTTTATGTATTTTTGTCGTGTCCAATTATTCTTATGTATCACCAAGTTCTGCCATATTAATACAACTGCCTTTTAATTTTTTAACATGCAGAGTATGGAAATTTCATTCCCAAAGCTCATATCTTCATTTGATCACCAAATCATTCTAATCTAGTTTATATTATATATTTACTTTACCATTTTTTAATATGACTTCTTTTGTCTTTGTAGGGGAAATCGAAGTATTGTTGCTTATGCTTGTGATTGTAGTACGGATGCCCTTGAAAGGGCAAGCGAGATGATAGATGCTACTGATGAGTCAATCAAACAACGATTCCATCCATTTCCCTGTGACTTTTCTGTCAATGGATTTCCACGCTGGTTAGCCTGCCATTCTTGTTGTAGAAACTCACCAGAAATTGAATCAGATGTTTTTCTAGGTTTGTATCAATGGCATTTAATTTTTTCATCTATGTCATTCTACCAACTCCAACTTGTGCCATGGTTGTCCGACTTGGTCTCAGGAATTGACATGCTACCTGAATCTGTGGCGTCTTGGCTGAGTCGGTCCGGGTCGAACGTCGGACTCAGTCAGATTTGGTCCAAGTTAGAGAAGATAAAATCGTTTAAAGAATGGATAATTCTTTCCTAAAAAAGAATGGGTAATCCTGTCCCCACTCGACCTGGACTATAAAAAACCCAAGTCAACCTGGTCGAGTCATCTCTGACCCAGCCGAGACGTACAGTCGTGGTTTCTGCTGGTGTGCTAGTTTCTCTTGATGCATTGGTTTTAACCTTTATTTGCTGTTATTTTTATTCACTCATGGTTTAGTATAGATTCCATAAATGAGAAATTCAGATTATTTTTGTCTTCTGGAATTTGTAGATGTGGTGGAGAATAAGAAATCAGACTTAAACAATTCACCTCAAGGCAAGTGTTGCATTGGAGGAGTAGATTTTATCACCTTGGTAAGAATTAAACTGGCCAAGGATGCACAGTTTGATTCAACATACTTCTGGCTGAAAAGTTCAGTAATTTGAGAGTGTGTATGTTTGTATGTCATCTTACTTGTTGGCACTTGGATACAGTTTTCTGAATGCTGGTATACTGAATAGTTTGCACAATAATTGTGTCTTGGTGCACTTGAGGATCCTGAGTTTGGCCCATCAGTTGGTGGCTGCCTGGATGATGAGACAATAATTAGTAGTTTCATCTATTAAAAAACTTAGGTGATGCATATGTGGAGTATAGCCTTTGTTAATGCCTTTCTGAATTTCATATTGTTTTCCAGATCTTCACGTTATCAGCATTACCATTTCAAAAAATGCCATTTGTCATTGATGAATGTATATCAGCCTTAGAGCGTGGAGGATTACTCTTTTTCAGGGATTATGGTGAGTATACCTCAGAACTATTGTGCAAAATAGAACAGGAAGAAGAAAAAAAATGTTTCTTAGATGTCTAAGGTCTAAGAAGAAATATTTCTCCCATTTATGTGGAAATTTTGACACCAAATTATGCATGGAAGATTGTTTAAACTACTCTTCTTTCCCCTTTTTCCTTGCTTTTGGTGGGCCTCTAATTTGTGCGATTTTGACATCTTAATGTTTTAATATGAAAAGAAGACTACACCACTAAGATCACTGGTGACACCTGTAGATTAATTTGTTGATTCCAGAAAAATTTCATAGGAACAATTTTCATCAGGTTACTGTTACTTAAAAGAGATCTCAAGTCATGAATGAAGCACTTTACTGTTGTTAGCATCATTGTAGAGTGCATACTGTGCACTGCCATGTCTTCTTTTGATGACCTATTTCTTATGTGATCCTTTTGTAAATATAGGCCTTTATGATATGTCTATGCTTCGATTTGATCCAAAGAAAAGACTCGGATTCAGAGAATACATGAGGTCAGATGGTACTCGTTCATATTTTTTCTCTCTGAATACTGTGAGAGATTTATTCTTAAATGCAGGCTTCAAAGAGGTAACACTTTTTCCATTCAATGTTTTTGTGGGCCTCTCGATAAAACTATTGCCTTCATATTTTTTATATAGTTTTTGTTGGACTGGAAATACATTTTTTCTACTGAAGAATTCATGAAAGAATTTGTTATGCTGAACCATATGTTGATAATTGTTCATGGCACCTACTTTAACTATGGGATATGATGAAAAGTTACTATATCATTCAAATGACTCTATTGCTTAGACTGTAGAGTCACCTGAATCATCTGTCCCTGCTGACCATTAAAGTTTATCTCCTTCAAAACAGAAATTTATTTGAATTGTCAACTCAGTAACTCTTGTCTAATGTAATTCCATGGTCGAAAAGGTTGTTTAACTAATATGTAGCTATATTTTCCTGTACCCTCTTAATTGAAAAGGAAGTTTGGTTGTAATATCTGGTTGTTAAGTTTTCTTTGTAGTTCTTTAGGAGCAGGATTTGACCACCGGTACATTGTATGACAGTTGGAGCTAGATTATTGTTGCATCAAATCAGTCAATCGTCGAACCGGGAAACATATGCGACGGGTTTGGGTTCATGGAAAGTTCCAAAAGCCCTTGTGAAGGTACTTCTTATCTCTGAAGGTAGTCTTAGCAAATCCAGCTCCACTTTTGTAACTTTTGTAGCCTTTTGTCTAGCAAATTTAGTTCTTAATTTTTAACATTTTCTGGCCTTTTGGTTTGCAAATTTAGTTCTTACTTTTTAACATTTTTTAGCCTTTTGCCTAGCAAATTTAGCTCTTACTTTTTAACATTTTTTTAAGCAAATGGCAGTTCTTTGGCTTCTCGTTTTTATTAGGATAAAGTTGATATCAATTCTCCATGTTGTAAGGAAGATCAGTCTTTTGCTTATCTGACTTGTGCATTGAAACCCAACCTTAAGGGAAGGCTTAATTCTAATTTTCTGAAGGTGTTATGCTATGAACACATTCTCATATATATATTTTTTAATTTTATTTTGTTTTATTTTTTACAAAAAGTGCAATTTTATTGAAAATGCAAAAGCTGTTTGGCCACTACATAAATATGAAGCCGCTGCTGTCCTTGTCATTCTCTTAAATGGAAACGAATAAAAGAACAATAGACAGATTAATGTCTATAAAATACAATTTCCCAAAAAAATGTATATAAAATACTAGAGGCTCTAGAGCTGCTTCTGGATGTTGCTTGTCTTCATTCCTGATCTATCCTTCTCTATTTTTCTTTTTTGTAGTCTTTCAAAACGTGTTCATGATCTATCTCTGACTACCAAACCTCCATGGTAATTCCCCTTTCAGTCCCAGTTTCTTTCATATCCATTGTCAATTTTCTCTGATGTCCAAACAATTACATTCACCTGTGTTTAAGTTTTTGGTCAGCAGTTTTATGTGTTATACATTCTTTTAAATGTGTATCAACTTCACTTACAGGTTCCAACCAATGGACTCCACATTGGATGATCAGCTGCGAGCTGTGTAGCTAGTGGATCAATGATACTGGTTTGCTGGCAGTATATGTATGCGATAGTTTCTCCATAAATAACTTATCATTTCTTGTACTGGTTATTTTCTTACAGCTCAACATTTTTTGTTTATTTCCAAGTGCTTTCTTTGTCAAACAATGCTATACCATTTTACAGGAAAGTAGTGGAGACACTAGCGCTGTACTATCCATGCTCTATAGCATTGAGCTGTAGATGAAGGCTGCATCATAATAGAAATAATAGAATAGACTCCTGCAGTTTTGAAGAGCAAAGGGAAGGAGTGACTCTTATCTCGGTTTCTAACTAACGTTCTTCCCTCTTGTGTAAAGCCTTTCCCTCAAATTCTTTCAAATGCTACAAACTAAAAACAGTATCTGGCAGATAAAAACCCCAGGTTTCATTTGATAATACAATATCAACTTTTCCATTCATATAATTTGGCTTTAACCCGATTTGAGTTGTAAATAAATTGGTACAGCTTTATTTACTTGGCCTGGTTAATGTAGCTTGATTAGGCTAGGGTTTGACATTAAACATGATGGGTTTTGGTTTAATTGCACAAGAGCAAAAAACGTATCTCAATTGATTGGTTCCAATATCTTTAAACATTGTTAAATTAATATCATGTATCTACAAACTGAACTATTGTCTAAACATATTCTAGAGAAGTCAACCATTTTAATAAATGGTTCTTAGTTTAGATCAAACCGTTTATGATGGACCTAAAACAAGTCGAACAGGTTCATCATTCCCACCACCAATTACAAGAATAAAAAACAAAAAAATCATTTCTTTCTCACTGTTTTTTCCATTCATACGTTCTTCTATTAGATTATATATTCTCACTGACCAGAAATTCTTTATATTTTAGGACATATTCTATTGTAACAAAAGGAGGCTCATCTTCAAAATCTCCCTTGACTCTTAAGAAACAAAAAGGAATAAAGTGGAAGTTTTTTTGCCCCTTAAAATCAACCCAAACACCTAAAAAATTTTCGTCCAGACAAACTTTTTACTTTGCATTTAAAAATTTTTGGTCAAAGGAGAAACTTTCAATTTGTACTTTGTCCAAAAGCTTTCCCTGGGACCTGATAAAAAAAAAAAAATTAAGCCTAAACCCTAAACATGCAAAGCATAAACATCCAATAATAACCCATGAATTAAAAACTAATCCACCGACACGGAAACGCGATCAATCAAGCTAAACACTAAACAATCCAGATTAGTTTTTCTAATCCCACATTTCCCTCATGCACATAATACTTATATAACCCCATTAATGATTGAGGTTGCCCAACTCTGACTCTCATCTTCTCTGATTTGTCTCAACTCCTGTACCAAACTAATAACAAAAACTAACCCAACCAGCAATTTTTAAGCAGAGTGCATGAATCTCATTGCAGCAGCCTGGACCTCTGACCTCTCTCTCCCCTCGAGCAACTCATGTTTCAAGCTCTGTCCCTTCTTCTTCAATCTGAACTAGTTTTATAAGTAACGTATGCATCATGTGAGCTCTGTTTCTTTAGCAGAACTCAACATCAGCCAACTTTTGCTGTGGAGTTGTTTGGAAATGGTTGAGGCAGATTTTAGATGGATGAATCCTTGAGCAATTCTTAGAAGCAACTGGGAAGAATTTTTTCCCTTGCTTGAACACTGACAACATGACTGAATTGACAATGGAGCTGAATCTAATAAAAAAAAAAAAATTATCTGCCAACAAGGCCATGTAAATTTGGTTAAGAAACATTGTGAAAGGTTTTTTAGTAGGTTTGGAGTAGTTAGAAAATATTTTTGCTCATTAATTGATTTTTTTCGCATTTTAAAGAGCATGGTAGACCAAATCGGCCAATCGTATCAGCCGATATATAACCGTATCAGGCCGAGATGTATCAGATTTTGAGGTAACCATACTAGTAATATATAGGTATCAGCAGAGTAAGAAATGGTTTATGAATTTAAAAATTTTATTAAATGAAAAGAATACAAACAAAGAACAATGATTTTTTTTTTTTTTTTTTTTTTTGTCTTTATTTTCTACTAATATGTTTATTTTAACTTCCATATGGTAAATTTTGTTCTATTGGAAGATGGATTAATTATATTTCCTTAAATAGACATATTCCGGGTCCATTGGAGGAATTAAAAGTTGAAAATCTTAGTAATAAGGAATATTTATTAATTAACCCCATTTAGTAATAAAATAGAATTAATTAAAACATGGCAGAATTTTTTGTATACTTTAGTATAAGAGCAATAAAATAATTACATATTTTAGGATTTTAAAATAAAATATTAAATCCGGGAGGGAGACCAGGAGAGTGGGAATATGGGAAACGCGCTTCCGAGTTCCAACCGGGGGCCCGCGACAGCGACCGCAAGGATCCCTTGACGGGCCCACACAGTCGTTGCCCCGATCTGCTTCCACGTGGAGCGACGCGCGAGGATCTCGCGGACCGGGAAAAGGAAGGAAAACAAGAAAGTGGTTTCCGAAAGGCGGGCCGGCCGGCCGCGGCCCGGCCTCGGAAATCGGGAACCGCTCCTCGAGCCGGACCCTTTTTGTCGTCGTGCGGACTGGCCGGCCACAGGGGGGCGGGTCAAGTTTCAAGAGTCAACAGCAGTCAAAGAGGACTTCCCGGGTGGGCCCCGGTTACGAGGCACGTGCCTGACCAAATTTGGGCACGTGCATGTTATCTTCCGTTCAATCACTAATTTTGGAAAAGGAAAAAAAAAAAAAAAAAAAAAAAGTCAAGATTCAACGGTCAAAAGACTGAAGAATATTAATGACCTAAATTATAAAGGGTTGGATACTTAACTTCATTAATTGTTACATATGAGAGGTAACACAAATTATTGGTGTTTTAAGTTTCTAATTAACTGCAGGGAAAAAGATGATCTAGATTTTTCATAAATAATTAAGTTCTATATATATATATATATATATATATATATATATATATATATATATATATATATATATATATATGTAGTTCTTTAATTAAGGGCATCACTGAGTTTTTAAGCTAGCTAGCTCTAGATGAATTTATAGTGAAAGTTTAAAAGCATTATATATTGAAGTATGCAATATATATATATACACTTCATTTTAATCTTTGGGGCATGGGTAGTTGCTTCAAGTATACATTAAGCAGGTGCATCTCGTGGGTACTAATGCCTTTACATGATCTCATGGGTGCTAATTAATTCCTTGTAATTAGTTTATACTGCAGTTTTCTTTTATGATCTGAATGCCGGCCGCCACATAAACCTTCCCTCAGTAGAGAACTCTGAAGAAGCATTTAAAGATTAGGTCAAAAGAAGGGCAGAAGATGAGTATTACCTGTGGGGATGTCCATTTCATGCCATGAAGTATATGGGCACAAAGTGATAATGAAAGGGACGAATTGAAGGAGATGAAACAGATTGGTTGCAGTGAAAGCACTGACATGAACCGCAGCCACTCCACTTTTCAAACCCAATTTAATTAGAGGAGCCAAGAAGCTGCACATCGACTCATTCATCAGTGCTCTAAGATTATTCCACTTGATTCAAGCTTCTTATCCCAAAAAGCTTACAGATTAGATTAGGAATAGATTCTCTCTCTCTCTCTCTAGATCTCTTCTTCTCTTTCTCTACTCTCTCTAGTCTCTCTCTCTCTAGATCTCTTCTTCTCTTTCTCTACTCTCTCTCTAGTCTCTCTCTCTAGATCTCTTCTTCTCTTTCTCTACTCTCTCTCTAGTCTCTCTCTCTCTAGATCTCTTCTTCTCTTTCTCTACTCTCTCTCTCTAGTCTGTCTCTCTAGATCTCTTCTTCTCTTTCTCTACTCTCTCTCTAGTCTCTCTCTCTAGATCTCTTCTTCTCTTTCTCTACTCTCTCTCTAGATCTCTTCTTCTCTTTCTCTACTCTCTCTCTAGTCTCTCTCTAGTCTCTCTCTCTTTCTAGATCTCTTCCTCTCTCTCACTCTCTCTCTCTTCCCCTTTCTCTCTACCCTCTCACTCCCTCTCCCTCCCTCTCTCTTGTTTTCAGTCTCAAAGAAGTTTCACTTTAATACTGGTCACAAGTGAAGTATCTCCACTTTCTGTTCTTATACATCTACCAATAATTAGAATCATAAACCAACTCTTAAAATCCAATTAAAGTACATTTTCTAAAAACAAAGGATTATTCTCATCATTTTTAAATTCCCTTTTGAACATTTAATAATAAAAATCCCCTTTAAAAAAATGATTAGTATGTGGCACATGTTCCTTGAGGTTCACTCTTCACGTATCCAATTTCAGTTTAATTTGCAGTCTTAAGCAATTTATACTTTATAAATGTACATAACTGAAGCATATATATATATATATATATATATATATATATTGTAATACTATTTTCTTTTATCTAGTAAAGTAGGATTTTCTAGCTGTGTCATCAAGCTTTCCAAAACATTCCTTTCCAGTACAAGCTCTATAAACAAAGCTCCAACATGTTAGAGTGTAAATTACGTCCGAGGTTTTCAAAATTTGGGGTTCTGATCAAATAGTAAATAATAGTATTAGTATACATAATTTTGTTCTCAGCTTGTTGTGAACTTTATATTATATATATATATATATATATGTAAAGAATATTTGGTTCTCCACTTTATATAAATTTTTATTAGAAGCTTGAGATCACAAACTTAATTAATATTTTCCACACAAGAAGCTAAGAACAATAAAAACATATTTTTTTAAGTCTTCAAATAATTAAATTATATTGCTGTTCTATGAGGATGATGATGATTAATAATTATAATCTCACAGCACAAGTTCCTATTCTCTCAATTTCAGCTTTATTTTTCTCAATTATGGATAATATATAATATTCAGATATTCCGGACTATAATCTTCCTAAGATAGAAAAATCAATTAAAATATTCATAATTTTTCTCTTTAATTATAAGATCACTGCTCCCAGAGATTTTTTTTTTTTTTTCTTTTTTTCTTTTTAAAGTAGCTAGCTAAAACCTGTCTTTTTGGTACCACCTTCACAGCTTGTGTTATAATAAGAAAACCATAAGATAAAGAAACTAAAAGCTAAAACCCACCCATGTAATTGGGATTATCAAGGATTAATTAGTGCTTGCCCACATACCCTCATTAAAATACTAACATATATTTGGAACTGTTAAATGATTAGAATACTAACATATTCAAAACTGTTCATTGTTTTTATTTTTTTGTTTTCCCAAGGCATGCACGTTACACAAGAATGAATTGAATGAGATTCAAGCTCCTTATTATAAGTAAAAAGACCACAAGTAATATGTATAAGACAAACAACGGTCTCCATTAATGCAAATCACTAACTATTAATTTTTTCGTTTCATGGTTTAAATCTAATTAATCACGGGTGCTTATCAAACAGGACGGGTAATTGATTACTAAATCTCTAGCTCACTAGTACTCTAGTTGAGTGAGCTCATTAAAAATGGGTTACACTTGACTGGGGTTAATTAATTATTAAGAAGTTTCACGTAAAAAAAAAAAAAAAAAAAAAAAAAAGTTGCGATAGTAGTAAAAAAATGATCAATGTACGTAACCCATGAATAAACTAATTATATGTACAGAAAACATATATATATATATATATCACAACCTTCTTGCTAAACTGAAGCTATATATTCAACAGTTTGAGATAAAGATTAATCAGTTAATCTACTTTACACCAACAGCTAATTAAATTCCTAACAAACTCAAACTTACCCTAGAAATTAATCGCTTCCCAGTTGTCAAATATTGCTTTGTTTTTTGGTATAAATATTGCGGTTAGAGATCGATCACCATCCCAAGAACATTGCCATATATCACAGCTCTGATCTTCCTTGATGTGATGAGATGTGCCATACGTCAAACTCTTAGAACAAGAAGACCCACATTCCCAAAGGTGGTGGGCTCACCCTATGAGGGATACAAGAACATGCAATCAGACAATCCCAAACATCCAATCAATCAAATTGTTGTCTATTTAATGCAGACTCCCATTTTGTTACCTAGTGCTAATTATCATTCATAAAATAGGGTTGGCATCTTTGTATGGGGTCCATACTATATAATATATATCACATATATATATATATATATATGCTGTTGCATATATATATTTAATCCAAATCATGCCACCATTATTTCTCTTTTAACGGCTCCTTAACTGGGGTTCCCTTAGTAAACCAACCCTGATTCTCTCCAGAAAGATGGAACAAAGTGGGGAGTCGGTTTCTAGAGGGAGAGAAGGCAGTAGAGACTGAACAGGAGGAAGGTAGGAGGCGTGCATGGAAATGGAGGATATATAATTGGGTGATTTTGACCAGTTTTTTGTTTTTTCGTTTTTTTGTTTTTTGTTTTTAGGGTTTTGTTAGATCAGGTAGATTGAGCAGTATTTGAACTGTTCTGATATGAGCTGTGATAATGTGGTTTCGTTAGATGATCAGGAAATTAAAGAGAAGTTTCTTTTAATTTATTGTCTTTTTTGTTTTGTTTTTCTTTCTTTCTTTCTTTCTCATGTTTTTGCATTTTGATCAGCAGCAGCGACTTGCTCTCTCGGCATTCGTTGAGATGTCGGGGCGCGAGACAACGACGTGCTCCCCACCTGCCCACGCGCACGCGGACCCACAAAAACCCTAATTTCCGAGACCTCTCTAAAAGGAGAGAAGAGGGAGAAGAGATCGAAAGAAGAGAGAGAGAGAGAGAGAGAGAGAGAACAGGAGAGAGAGAGAGAGAGAGAACAGGGAGAGAGAGAGAGAGAGAGAGAGAGAGAGAACAGGAGAGAGAGAGAGAGAGAGAGAGAGAGAGAGAGAGAGAGAGAGAGAGAGAGAGAGAGAGAGAGAGAGAGAGAGAGAGAGAGAGAGAGAGAGAGAGAGAGAGAGAGAAAAGAAAAGAGAAGAGAAGAGAAGAGATCGGAGGAGCGAAGACAAGGGAAAGAAGGGAAAAGGATTAGAATAAGCTTAGCTTTCGATACCTTGACGCGGACCCAGAAAGAAGGAAAAAAAAAAAAAAACACGGGCGAAAGAAAAGGAGAAAAGAGAGAGAGAAAGTGCGGAGAAGACCCTTTTGCAGACATGGCGATCTTTCCTTCCTCCTCCTCCTCTGTTGGCTTTCTGATGGACGAAGCAAAGGATTAGCTAGGTTTCCATCCTTCCCTCTTCTCTCTTTATTTCCAAGTTCTGATCAATCACTACTTTCCTTTGCTTTCGTCCCTCACAAATTAGAAAAAAAACGCTTCTCTATATATATTCGTTGCGATTATAATCTCCTGATCGATCCCTTCCTTAATTCTCTTCCTATTTCCCTTCTCGTCTCCCGTTTCTTTCTCTCGTGAGATCGATCATCTCTCTTGCAGAAGAGGAATCCGATCCTTCCTCAGTTCTTCCCCAGAAATTGTTAACCTTCTCAGGATCGAGCGAGTACCCATTAAGGAATTAAAAAGAGCTTCGTCTTGGCTCCGATGTTGTCTCAGCTGCGTTGATCGATCGCCATCCCCGTTAATGCCGTCGTAGTTCACAAAGAAGCGAGAGGAAAAAGAGTAGCACTACCGTAATTGGGTTTTATATATTCTTCTTCTTTGTGTGAATTTTTTCGGTTCAGTCATACTGGCAAACCGGTGGTGGGCCGGCCACGTCGGCCTGCCCGGCGTGGACCTGGCTGCGAGCCCCGGCGGCGGCGGCCTGAAGAAACGCGACCGCGACGACGGGCTCGACGTGGGTCCTGCGGCCAACGGCCTGGATGAGGAGGTGGAGGAGCGCGAGAACGGGGACGAGCCGAGGGAAGGGGCGGTGGAGGCAGGGACACGTCGCCCCCGCGGCCGCCCTCCGGGGTCGAAGAACAAGCCGAAGCCCCCCATCTTCGTCACCCGCGACAGCCCCAACGCGCTCCGGAGCCACGTAATGGAGGTCGCCAGCGGCGCTGACGTCGCCGACTGCGTCGCACAGTTCGCGCGACGCCGACAGCGCGGCGTCTGCGTCCTCTCCGGCACCGGCTCCGTCGCCAACGTCACGCTCCGCCAGCCCGCAGCCCCCGGCGCCGTCGTCGCCCTCCACGGCCGGTTCGAGATCCTCTCCCTCACCGGCTCCTTCCTCCCCGGCCCGGCCCCGCCCGGGTCCACCGGACTCACCGTCTACCTCGCCGGAGGACAGGGGCAGGTCGTCGGCGGCAGCGTCGTGGGCAGCCTCGTCGCCGCCGGACCCGTCATGGTCGTCGCCGCCACCTTCGCCAACGCCACGTACGAGAGGCTCCCGTTAGAGGAGGAAGAAGACGCGGGCAGCAGCGGCGGAGGAGGCGGAGGAGGCGGCGGCGGGGGAAACCCGATGGGGGGCGGCGGAGGAAGCCCGCCTCCGGGAATCGGTGGCCCGGCTGCCGGAATGCACGAACTCTCCCCCATGCCCGTCTACAACTTGCCCCCGAACTTGATGCCCAATGGAGCACAATTACCACACGACGCTTATGGCTGGGCTCACGGCCGACCTCCATACTGATCATCATCATCATCGTCAAATCAAAGGAGGAGAAGGAAGATGAAGAAGACCCAGTACTTCTTTTTCCTTCTGCTATGTTATGGACATGGTACTTTTACTGTTATTGTAGTTGTAGTTCAGTGCAGTGCAGTGCAGTGCAGCGCAGTGCAGTGTAGTGTAATTCCCACAAAGAAGAAGAAGCTAGAAGATGAGGAAGGAAAGGCTGTGCTATATATATATATATATATATGTTTGAGATTTTCCAAAGAAATGCTTATTTTTCTCACTTTGCCATACATCTGTGAGTTATTATATTTAGATTTATATTCTTACAGTACTACTGTTTTCTTATGATCTGCGTTGCATTGGTTCTGCTTAATATCTGTCTCAAAAATAATATTACTGTTGTCTATTGGTGATGATTAGGAATGGATTAATTTGTATATTTTGTTTAAGAAACAGAGATTAGGGTACTGATCTCTTGTGATGATTAAGCTTGAGGATTCTAGTGGCCAGGAGCTGATTCTAGCTAACTATCTCCTCCTTATTGATGTGTAGGGATCTACATATCAATATTAAAGTACCTGGCTAGCTATACTCCTCTTTATTTTTATTCTATATTTTTGTTTCAGATTACTTTTTCCAAATCTAATCTGTTTCTTCTTACTGAAGAAATTATATATAGATCTCTTTTGCATTTTATATATGTTTTTCCTTCTGAGAGACAACAGTGATTTATGCATGCAAGATAGACTGTCAGGCTTTGGGGTTCTGTCATGACAAGAACAGAAAAAAGGAGGAGATTCACCCCATCTGCACACTCCTTCTTAGACTCCATTTAATACCACATTTATTTTGGAGATCAGATATTGTAAACCGGTTCAATGGCTGCACTGCCTGCCATGCATGAGCATTAAATGGGATTTGATGAAGAAACTGATACGCAATTATGCCCAATCTTTTTATTGAATTAGGTCTGCAAGATGACGAAGGTAGAAGTGGTTCTTGATCCTATATAGCTTGAATATTAATGAGCACTGATCAGAAGTCAAAAGGGTGGGAAGGGGCCGGAGAATTCCTTACATTGTCTTATCCCCATTTTAGGTCCATCCCAGGATTGAATTCTACGCAGACATGTAACAGGCTTTCCTATCAGTATAGCTTGCCTTGGACTGTGTGGGAAGATGATCATTGAGCTAGTTATGATCAGGCATATGAAAAGATCAGTAAGGTTCTCTGGGATTTCATCTTAAGAAAAGAGTTCTACTTGCAGCAAGAGATTATGCTGGTTATTAATTACACATCAAATTAGTCTCAGATTATTTTTTGATAAACATCATAAGGAATTTTTAATTGGGTACTGGGTTTAATTAGGATCAACTGGCTCACAGCTCTTAGACAAAAAATTTACTTTTGATTAATTATGTAAATCCACAAAAGTGCATCCATAGTCCAAGATTAATAATAACTAATATAAAGTATTTATTAAATTATATTGACCACCTTCATTTAGGCCGTATGTGCATGTTTGGTTATATATATATATATATATATATGCTCTTTGACGGAAAATTTTTGGGAAGATCTACTTTAATTTTTGGATTTTGGATTAGCTCTCACTAACTTCTATGTGTTTGAAAGCAAGGACAATCTAAAAGGAGGTGATCTACACATCCAAAGAGCTCCTCTTTAATCTAAAGAGGAGATTAATTTTAGCCTCCAAAGAGCTTAGCTTAAGGCACCCTTAATTAAACGGATTCCATATATAATACTGAAACATATTATAATTTTTTTTTTTTATAAAAAAAAGTGGTTCTTCTTTTGCGTTCTAGGGTGATGAATGATATATATCCTTCTTTTAAGTTAATTAATATCAAAATAATAACCCTTAATTAGCTACAAGATTTGAGTACTGGTCAATGACTGAAGAAGGTGGATCAACATGAGGGTCCCCTTTCACATGGATCCCAAATATTTTAATTAGTGACAACTTGCTGTAACATGCCAAATCCTAAACAATAGTGCTAGCTAGGGGGAACCCAGTGATTAAATTACTATTGTATTTCTTTTACTAAAAAATTTCTCAACCTCTGGACTAACACCGGCCAAACTGGTTCTTTCTTCACCACTGTTCATGGCCTCTCTCCTTTTGCTTGCCCTTGTGCCAAGGAAGCTGATGAAGTACGAAAGTTAGAAAAAGTGATAGGCATGAAACTAGATTAAGGTAATGTGGACCACCAATTTAGGGCCTGCTACATTAAAAAATTAAAAATTTCTTTATCACTGTTAGTGGGTGTATTCAACATACGTACGTATAAGATTTTCGCTAGTAAACGTTCTCCGGTCGAAGCTTAAAATTATAAGATCAATGCCGTTATCGTGTAGCAAACGTTGTTTTAATCCAATTAGCCGTGGTCTAAGTTCAAACAATATTTAATTTATGCAAAGAGGTACTCTATAGTCTGCAAAACTTCCTTTATATATATAATTAGAGTACTAACTCTTCAGTGAAACTCCGTCTGTTTCAAGTTCTCAAGCCTCAGAGTTGAAATTAAGGACCTATATAGGTAGTACTGAACTCGATCTCCCAAATCCTAGCCAGATGATAAGGTGTAACTTAAAATATAAGATATAGTTAAGGGACCTCAAAATCCTAAAATTGATATCCTCAACTCCATACATCAAGTTGACTTTGATTTCTGATTTACTTCCAAGGTGTCATGAGTTGTTGTGATGCTTTGTTTAATAATTCTTTGAATGTCTCATTATCTCATGAAACACCACCAAAACAAGATCATATTACAAAATATATCTGAAGTCGACATCAATTTATCAATGGCTTCCACCTATTTATGAATGACATAATTTTTGGCTGTTTGTAAAGACTCACGCCGACTTTGTCAATTTCATTAGAGAGAGAGAGAGAGAGAGAGACGAGGAGGGAGACGAGGAGGGAGACGAGGAGGGAGACGAGGAGGGAGACGAGGAGGGAGACGAGGAGGGAGATGAGGAGAGAGAGACGAGGAGAGAGAGACGAGGAGAGAGAGGGAGAGAGAGTGAGAGAGGAGAAGAGAGACAGAGTGAGAGAGGAGAAGAGAGAGAGAGATTTTAGATATATAGGAGATAGAGATATATAAGAGATATTATATATATATATATATATATAGAGGATATATATAACTATTTTAGATGAGAGAGATCTAGAGAGAGAGAGAGAGATCTAGAGAGAGAGAGAGATCTAGAGAGAGAGAAGGAGAGAGAGAGACGAGGAGAGAGAGGGAGAGAGAGATCTAGTGAGAGAGAGATATTAAAAGCTTTGCATAAAGGCAACTATTTTAGATGTAGGCTACGAATGGTAAGCCCAATGTTTTAAGGACCTAAAAATACATAAGAGAGTGCACTTTAGAAGATTGAGATATAGCTATGAATTGTTGAATGAAGGCTTTCTTGTCTCTTTACTAGCTAAGACAGAGAAGAGAAAGGTGTAAATGTTGGCGCAAAAATAAAGCCGAAGCGTAGAAGCAAAAATTAAGAAGAAAAAGAAGAAATAAACTTGAGAAAATTTTCTGACACTCTGAGTAGATTTGCTCTCTGAATCTCTTATTTTCTCTTTTTCTGTGTGTTACAACTGAAAGAGGGAGGGCTTATTTATAGGCCTCAATTACAAGTCTCCCAAACCCACTAAAACTTTAGTTACAACATAGTGTTACTTCTAAGCAACCCATAACTCTTACAAAATACGAAAACTCTATACTTAGACTAGATTTCAAACTCTCCAAGTCTTCTTCCTAGAAACTACCTCCAGTTTCCTAATTGGAGTGGGACCGTGCTTAGCCCACGTTCCCTAACAGCCTCTCTTGAGCTAAGCATGCTACACCAGACTAACCATGCCAAGCTTCTTCTTGAACTTCAAAAAGATATATGCTTTCAATGGTTAGGTGAAAATATCGCATCTTACTCTTTGGTTTTGCAAAACTGAAGCACGATTTCCTCCTCCTTCACCAGATCTCTGATATAGTGGTATTTGATATCAATATGTTTGCTTTGTCCATAAAAAATTTGATTTTTGCTCAATGAAATTGCAGAGTTGTTGTCGCACTTAATTGGTGTAGGACTGTTCTACTCATGATGGAGTTCTGGGAGTATTTGGTGCAACCATATTGCTTAAGTCGCACAATAGCTGTTGCAATATACTCGGCCTTTGTTGTCGACAATGCAACTACCTATTGCTTCTTCGAGGACAAAGAAAAGAATCCGGATCCAAAACTAAAAGCATAGCCAGAAGTCCTCTTTCTATCTCCCACGTCACCAGCCAGTCATTGTCAGTGTACCCCTCCAACTAGAACAAACTTGATGTAGAGTAGAGAATTCCATCATGAATCGTACCTTTGATATACCGCAAAATTCGCTTTTCTACTAGTAGGTGAGACTGACAAGGCTTCTTCATGAAACAACTAACAAGACCCATACTATAGAGAATATCGGGTCGAGTAGCCGTCAAGTACCTCAAACTTCCAACAATCTACTTGTAGTATGTGGGGCTTACCACAGCTCCACTTCCTTCTTTAGTCAACTTCAACCTTTCTTCCATAGGAGTTCTGTTCGGGTTGCAAGTAGACATGTTGAATCGGGCCAAAATGTCACGAGCATACGTCATCTGGGATACAAAGATCCCCTCCTCGACTTGCTTCACCTCAAGTCCCAAGAAATAGGACATGAGACCCATATATGTCATCGCGAACTCACGAACCATCGCTTCCTTGAACTTGGCAATCATGTCTTGACAATCTCCAGTAAAAATGAGATCATCTACGTAACGGCAAACAAGAATCATACCAGAGGACTCCTTCACATAAAGAGTGTGCTCGTGAGGGCATCTGTCAAATCCTTATGTGTCAATGCGCATGTCCTATGCTCGAGGCCTTTGCTTAAGCCCATAGAGAGTTTTCTTTAAGCGATACACCATGTGTTCTTGACCAGACTTAATGCAACATTCAGGCTGATTCTCATACACCTCCTCCTCCAGTGTGCCATTGAGAAAGGCAGACAGAACATCCATCTGATGAATTAGCTACTTCTTCTGAGCTGCAATGGCTAAGATCAACCAGACTATGTCTAGACGAGCAACCAGAGCAAAGACTTATTAGTCAATACCGGGCTTCTGGCAGTAACCCTTGACCACCAATCGAGCTTTTAGCTTATCTACTGATTCATCAGGCTTGTACTTCGTCTTGTACACCCACTTAACACCAATGAGCTTCTTTCCGACTGAAAGAGTTGTATGGTCCCAAGTGTCATTTTTTTTTATGGCTGAGATCTCTTTGTCCATTGCTTGGACCCACCTTTCATCTTTTGAGGCTTCTGAGAAGCTATGTGAATCACAATATGCAAAAAGAGCAATATTGATGATCTCCTCATCAATAGGGTCAGTATCTTTATTTATTACATAGTCTCCAAGTCGGGTTGGAAGTTGGGTTTTTTAGGTTTGACGACTTGTTTTGGGCACTGGAACTATCTATGTCTGAGGCTCTTGAGATGTGGATGGAACTGAAGATGTCTGCGGCTCTTGAGATGTGGATGGAACTGAAGATGTCTGAGGCTCTTGAGATGGAGATGGAACTGATGGACTGGATGGCTCCTCCTCAATCATAGGCGGGGCTGCTTCAGGTTCACCTTCTAGGACAAAGATAAGTGGGTTGTCTTCCTCCTCGTTCCAAACCCATTCTCCATCTTATTCAAAGATTACATCTCAGCTAATCACTATCTTCTTTGTCAAAGGGTTATATAAACGGTACCATTTTGTTACATCACCACACCCAAGGAAAATACATTTTTCTGTTTGATCATCTAGCTTATTTCTCAACTCTTTAGGAACATGTGCATATGCAAGACAACCAAATACCCTCAAGTGTTGGACATTAGGAACACGTCCCCTCCATGCTTCATATGGAGTCTTGAATTCTAGGCTCTCGTATGACTTTTGTTCAAGATATACACAACACACATAACAACTTTCGCCCAAAAAGATTCAGGTATATGCTTTGTCTTAAGCGTACACCTCACCATCTCCGCAATAGTTTTGTGTTTCCTCTCTGCTACATTTTTCTATGAAGTATACCTAGCAGTCATCTGTAAAATATTTTTCTCCAACAAAGTATTCAGTACCTCAGATCCGTCCACAGAATTTTGATAACATGACCACTCTGCTTCTCTACATAGGATTTGAAATTTTAAAGACATCTATAGTCTCAGCTTTCTACTTCAGAAAATTAATCCATATCTTCCTGCTAAAGTCATCAATGAAAGTAATAAAATACTTTGACCCTTTATGAGTGGGTACCTCAAGTGGACCACATAAGTCGGAGTGAATTAATTCCAAAGACTGTAAGGCCCGTTGGGCCTGACCAAGTGGAAAAACTTGCCTAGCTTGTTTCGCCATAACACAAGGTTCACAAACTGTCTTGGGAGAACGAATAGTAGGCAGCCCATAAACTGTTCCCTTCTGTGATAATAACTCTAGGCTACAAAAATTAACATGTCCAAATCTTCAATGTCATAGCCATGAATCATCACTTGTACTACTAAGATATGCATATGCATATCTTATTTTCAATGGAAATAGGCAGTGTTGAGACATGTGTACCTTTGCGATGAGCCTGTTTTGCTTGTCTCAAATTATGCCAAGACCACATCCAAAAGTGATGGTATACCCCTTCTCTGACAATTGTCCAACACTAAGAAGGTTTTGATGAAGTCCCGACACATAATAGATGTCTGCTATGTTATTTGTGGCTCCATCAGTTGTGGTAATCTGGATGTTCCTCTTTCCCATCATTGGAAGTCTTGCACTATTCCCGAACTTGACCTCTGATCTGACAGTGACATATAAGGAGTGAAACAACTCCTCTTGCCCGCTCATGTGGTTGTTGCATCCCGTCCACATCTGGTGTTGAGCTTCCACTGTCGTGTTGCAGGATAGGAGTAATTTTTGTTCTCGCTCCTCACCTCTGTCATCTGATCTTGCAAATTGGGCTCCTGGTTCTGACACTGGGACTTATAATGCCCATACTATTGGTAAGGGAAACACTTGATATGAGACTTATCATTTCCTTTGCTCTTTTGAGATTTTCCTGTGTTCTAGGGTGTCTACTTTCTTGAGTGATTAGGCAATTTTCCTTTGTCACTCTTTAGAGTCAACTGACTCTGCAAGGCTTGTGCAACCTCTTCTTCTTCGTCATCTTTCAATATGATTTCATAGGCTTGCAAAGAACCGAGCAAAGAGTTAAGAGTCATCTTACCCAGATCTTTGAATTCTTCAATGACATTAACTTTATATCGAAACTTCTTGGTGACAGATTTGAGGGCTTTCTCCACTACCTTCTGGTTGTCTACGGTCTCCCTGTTGTTCTCCATCTCGTCTACTAGGATCAAAAGTCTTTCGAAATATTTTGAAACGCTCTATATGCTAATTATCTTCATGGTTTCAAATTAAAGACGCAAATATTGGAGTTTCATCTTTTGGACCGCAGACTCCATTTTGTAAGTTTCTTCTAGCTTGTCCCAAGACTCCTTAGATGTCTTTGCCCTATGAATCCGGTGCAAGATTGATTTCTCCACCGCTTGCATGATACAATAGAGGGCCTTCATATTTTTTTTCTTCCACTCCCTCAGGTTTTTCTGCTCTTCTGGTGTTTGTTGCCCTTTTGGCTCATCGTAGCCGTCCTCCACCACTTCTAGCCACTCCTGGGACACAAATAGAATCATCATCTGTGATCTCCAATGTTCGTAGTTGCTCTTCCCATCAAACTTGGGAGGTACGAACAAGATGCTAATGTCGTTGCTGGATGTCATGGTAGGAGGTCTCACATGTGATTCAATGTAGGAGGTCTCACGTGTGAATCAATGTAGGAGGTCTCACGTGTGAATCAATGTAGGAGGTCTCACGTGTGGCCTAGCTCCAACAACCTTCGATCTAATGAGAAACCACGCCATGTTTTCTCTGCTTTCCAGTCTTTACATGGTATCAAACCATCAGGCTCTATTCCTCTTTCGCTAAGTCCCCTTGTGATCTTCAACTTCAAAACTCTTTCAATTCCCAATGCTTTTACAGCTTCCAAAATTCATTCATTCTCCTTGTAGATCCCGTTTCTTAGCTGGTGTTACACTATATAGGTGTTACAACACCGAGGCAACTCCAACACTTGGAATCGGGAACAACAAACAAACAGAAATATAAGAAGTGAATGTACATATGAATTTGACGAAATACAGAGAAACACACCTCTGTATTACGGGGGGCGTACAATCCCTATCAAGGAATCTTATTTATGCTTGTAAGACAATATTACAACAGTAGACTTTTCAATAAAATTAAATTATAAACTTACAACGATAGATAATCCACTCAACACACACGTGAGTGGAAGAGAACGTCTCTGATCTCCTTGACCCTACCAAGGCTCCCCCTTGGTTGTTGCTCTCCTCCAGAGAGCTTCGTAGTGTAGTTCACTCGTGACTTTAGAGACGATCCTGCAGATCTCTCTCTTTTCACTCTATTCCTTTTCTTCTCTGTCTTTGCTTGTTCATCGATCAATCTGATTCTCCTACCTTTTATGGGTGCCAAGGATCCTAATCCTGGCTTAATCGTGATCGACAAAATCAGATGGTCCAAGTCTAAAAATACAACCATGACTTGATATTGGGAAACCAATAATAGACGTGGTTGTTTATCCCACGTCTTCCTTGAGGTGACAAAAGATGGTCACCCGTGTGCCATAAAGATGACCACTTAATTTAGTCCTAACACTCCTTATTCTCATTGGCATTTGGTTCTACTTCTACCAACACCAGCTGCTCGCTTGCATTTATCCCCACTTCACAGCCCTAATCCAATGTATACAATCATGGTGATGGCATTAGATCCATCATCGATCCCTTTGGTCACCAATATTATTCATCAATTGAATGTTAATTTCTTCTATCAACGAAACTCCAATCAGTAATCCAGGCTACCTCAATTTGTTTCGGCTTATCAAACGCTTCAAAGCTGGATTCTTGCAACTTTATCCACTGCTGCCCTGCGTCAAATGCTTGGCCTTCAAACTGCTGCTGCTAAGTGGGCTAAACTCGACCAACATTATATATGCTTCTCGCTCCAGACCCACATCTTACGTCTGAAATTCAATTAGCTTCAAGTCAACTATTCACCGCAGCTATCTTTCTATAAGTGCATACCTTGAGAAGATTAAGAACATAGCCAATCAATTTTCTATTGTTGGAGTCCCTCTCGACACCAAGGAAATTTTTGACTACATGCTAGGAGGCCTTGATGATCTCATTTTGAAGCATTTGTAATGTCAGTCACAAGAAGACCGGATCCTATTCCTCTCCTGGATCTGAATCACTTCATCTCCCAAGGGCATTGCATGACACTTAATTTTCAGCTTGCACAATTGGAACTTGCTTTTATTCCTACAACAAATCTCCCTGCGTGCTCAGCCAGGAGCAAAACTTGCAGGACCAAAGAACCCGGCCACTTTTAATTTGGTGACTCCCTTCACATGACCCAGACACTCATACTTACACAGGCAATGATCTAATTCTAGTGTTAGGTAAATTAATGGAGCTAGCTAGCAGGTTTGCGAGTCATATATATACTAATTTGATCAACAATATTTCACAAACATATTTAAAGATCAAATAACATAGTTATTCCACAACATACTAACATTTACAAACTCGCGGCTAGTAAAATCCATCATAGGTTCAAAAGAAGCAATATTCCTTCCTTTTTACAGGCACATATATTTATTTTCATAAAAAACACAAAAGTCTGTATATAGGCTTAAACTGTATTTAATTATAATATGAGATGAGCAGTACTATGGATAGAGCAGAGGTTTGGTAGTCTTCATCTGGTCCATAAGTAGAGAAACACAAAGGCAGTGGCTAATGTACCCACAACTGTCACCACTCGCTGCCCTATTTCAGTCTCCAACACCTGTAATATGGAAGAGAAGTTAGAAAAATTTGAGAGAGAGAGAGAGAAAATGAGAGAGAGCAAATAAGGGAGAGAGAGAGAGCAAATGAGAGAGGGAGAGAGA
Organism: Aristolochia fimbriata; assembly: GCA_019845555.1. NCBI lineage: Eukaryota > Viridiplantae > Streptophyta > Magnoliopsida > Piperales > Aristolochiaceae > Aristolochia > Aristolochia fimbriata. The sequence goes on from CM034083.1 coordinate 2,663,937, forward strand.
GAGCAAATGAGAGAGGGAGAGAGAGAGAGCAAATGAGAGAGGGAGAGAGCAAATGAGAGAGAGAGAGCAGGGCTCACGGCCTCCGTCGACTCAGTCTCCCAAAGGCCAAATCGGTTGCGGTCGATGAAGAGCTCCAGTTCTGAATAACGAACCAAATTGTCGTGCATGGGACTCAATAAAATGGTGCCTGTAGCCTGGTGCAAAGACGGTGAAGCCTCGTCGACCCCCGAGATATAACAAATTTGGTCATCCTCGTCGACAACGGGACGACTCTAGAGTTTGCATGTGGCCTTGATCAGAGGCACTTGTACGTCGTCGCCTCCTAAAGCCGATGGCCTCCAAAGGGGTAACAATAACGGTCTCCACTCTCCCTTCGAGTCACGAATCCATAAACATTCTCGACGAGTTCCCCGTATGGTTGTCTGGACGTTCGTAAGAATGAGACCATGGAAGGAGGTAGAATCTGACGGAGAAGACATCTGCAAGCAAAGTGTCGAGACCGTCAGTCAAGCTGAAACCAGGTACGCAATTCACCTCTCTTTCAGTTCAAAAAAAAAAGTGTTCACCTTGCGATAAAAAAAAAAAAAAAAACAAAAGGGGTGGACCGCGGCCAAAGAAAACCAAGGTTTTAAAAAAAAAAAAAGGTGACAAAAAAAAAGTCGCAAAAAGAAAGAAAAAAAAAAACTACGTCACGGTAGCCAAACCGAACACAGTTTCAAAACGACGCGCACAACCACAAGTATAGCGCAACCACAACAAGTAGCATCGCGGCCAACAAACTGGAGGCGAACAAAGTGAACTCCCCAATGCTCGACGACCAAATTTAGCACTACAAGATGGAGAATTCAGCATCTGGCGACAGTACCAGACGCTCGCATTCGAATCCCCTATGCCGAACGACCGAGTTGGACAGGAAACGAATGCTGCGAAAAAAAAAATACCCGGCGGCCGAGCCAAGCACCACACAAAGCTCTGCGGCGAACCACATAGTCAGTCGCAAGTGCCTGGCGACCGAGCCGAGCACAACTCAAAATCACTGGCCAGAAGCAAAGCTAGGTGCGACCAAACTGCATCCAATGACCGAGCTGAACGCACCCAGACGGGGGCAGGTACGTAACTCTTCCCTAAAAGAAAAAGAGGGACTGCGACAAAAGAAGTCATCACAACAAAAAAAGGGGTTGCGACAAAAAGAAGTTGTCGCAACAAAAAAGAAAAAAAGAGAAGTTTTTTTAAAAAAAAAGAAAAGTTTTTTTTTTTTTTTACAAGAAGGAGCCGTCACTAGAAAAAGAGGCAGCCAAAACGACTCGTGCTTCGGCAATCATGGCCAGCCGCGAATACGCAAAAATCGAAACTTGGCGGCCAAGCCAAAGGAGTTGGTACGAGATTAGACCTTCTGACAAATTAGCCAAACTCAGTCGAATCAAAACTTCGATGCCCAGCGATCGAAACGAAGGCTACCTCCCGGCGACCGAGCCGGCCAAAGCCAAAACGACAATAGCGCCCGACGACCAAGCCGGACACGACGTGTATTTCCCAGCCAGTGAGATAGAAACCAAAAAAAAAAAAAAAAAAAAAAAAAATGAAGAAAACTCTACATCCTGGCAACCTAACCAGGATCCTTTTAAGCTAGCTTCAGCACCCGGTGACGGAGTCGAATACAAAAAAAAAAAAACTCACGCACGACCAAGCCGGAGCCGACCACAACTCGACTCCAATATCCGGCGACAGAGCTAGGTGCATCTCTCGGCCAAACAACACGTGAAAGGAGGCCAACCACTCACAGTAACAAGAGGACGGACGCCAGAAGCACACAAAGAAACCGGTTCGAGAAAAAGGTAAGAAACGAGAACGTAGAGAGAAGCAAAAAAAAGAGGAGAGAGACTAAAAAAAGAGAGAGAAAAACTGAGGGAGAAATCGAAAAAGAGAGGAGAAAAAAAAAGAAGAAGAAAGAGGGAGGAAGAGAAGAAGAAAGAAAAGAGAGTGGGACCCCGGTTTACTCGAACTTCATACGAGGTTGCCGGGAGAAAAAAAAGGGGAAAGGCTTTACTGTACCTTCCAATCCTAGGTTGTGGGAAGATTTCTGACACCAACCGGGAAGAGACAAGGCCAAAGTCGCTGTTATGATCGTCGACGGTCTCTCTCAAACCTCAATGCCTTTCAACTTGCAGTCTAGGTCAGACTGAGGAAAACGGGAAAGGAGGTGCAACGTTACGAGGTTCTTAAAGGAAGGAATCAGAGAGTTTCTCTCAAAGAAGGAGATCGATTAACTTTCCCAAAGGCGTACTGGAACTTATAAGTCTCAAGGCGGACTCCAAGTTAAAATTCAGTTTGGGAAATCCGTAGAAAAAAAAAGGCGCCAATTAGAAGAGTGGGCCCACATTTTCCTAAAACCCTATTTAACTCTTCGACTTTCATCAGTTGGAGCGAGAAGACGCGAAGGTTAGTTCAGGGAAAGGGTACAAGTATCGTGTTGAGACGGAAGACGCAAAGCCATCTACTTCAACCCTTCTCTCTCTCCCTCCGCTTCCGTCAACAACGGCGATCCGTCAACAGCCGCCCTGAAGCTCTCAATGTCTGTAGTAGTCAAGGCCATTCCCTGTTCTGGCACCCTGACATTCAACTTCAAACCTAATGGCTGCGCGCAAGAAGACCGGTTATCTGCCACGACTCCTTCTCCAACGCCGATGGCCATCCCCCCTTTGCGGTCGATGGCAACAACTTCGTCACTCAGAGCTCAATTCAACTCATCAAAGCCCAATCATACAAAGGCGAGGGATCCCTACATGAAGTTCCTCTAAAGCCACGCAAGTTCAAGGGAGAAATTTGGGAGCGGTGAAAATTTCTTTGTAAACACTGCGACTTCGTAAGGTTCGTTTAAACTAATTCGAAGGAGTCAATCGTAATTCACTACAAAAGAGAGCGGATCGCCGGATAGCAATACGCGATCAAGCCGAGGTTAAGTTCAACCCAGCTAAAACAGAAGGGGTGCGATTCATCCCAATTCGTGACGCTCACCTGCGTGACCCCCAAATGCGTCGAAGTTTGCAGAAATCGTCGTGAGTGCCTTCCATGAGGTTTCAAAATGCACGTTGGCTACAATCAAGCAACTCCCAGCTCAGACGATATCGACTTATCATCGAAATTTAGCCTGAACAACCTCTTCGCTTAGGTACTCAACATCTCTATTTCTCTATAACATTATGCATATCGCGATAAAAAATATATATATATATATATATATATATATATATATATATACATATAGTGTACAAAAAAAATATACACCGTCCTAAAAAAAGGAAGAGGGAGAATACATTACACACGCGACCCTAAAAAACAAGATGGTTCAAAAAAAAAAAAAAGGGGGGTGTGTTCTTTTTCACATTTGAAACTAGTTCGTTCTTCCTGAACGATCAAATTCAGCAAGCCCAGGAGTTCTTCAACCCAACAACCAAGGTTTGGGGGTAGGCTCCAATAATTCTCACGACCGCTCAACATAGCCCATCGTGAAGTCCACTCGCGTCGTCGCAACATAGCCCATCGTGAAGTCCACTCGCGTCGTCGCGTCAGTAGCACAGTCGACGCCCTCATTAGCAACAAACCGCAAAATCAGCACCAGTCTGCAAATGGAGTACACATCAACCTCATCTAGCCATTAACAGAAGGAGGGGAAGAAGGTCGTGATCCCGGTCTTCTTCATATTCCCCTCTTCTTTCTCAACTTCCCCAACAAAAGAGGATCGTGATCCCCTTTTTTCAGGCGAACTGCTCAACCACTACAGATAATCGACTACAAAAAGCCAGAGGACCCCCTGTCGCAGGGGTTGGGAAAATTTATTATCACAAGGTTGGAGAAATTAACCTCGAAAGATCTCTCGACAAGTGAAGAAACTCTCTCCCTCTCTCAAACCGAAGGACTGAAATTCCTTCTCGGAGGATAAGCTCTCACGCACAGAGGTTCTTTCGAACCACCGAAGTCAAGCAATTCGTCGTCTGTCGCTCTACAGTTCGACCGGAGCAGCTCTACACGTTCGCTGACAACATTACAAGTCGACACACGAGGAGTACAAATACCTCCGTTCGACCAACCAAAGCCACAACAGATCGTGTACACTCGTTCTTGTAACTTGAGTTCGACGTTCGTTCGTTCGTGGAAACTTCACTGAAAGCACACGGAGATCGAATCAGAGGAAACATAGGAGATTGTACTCGCAATTTTCTGACATTCACACTTCATTATATACACAAAATTTTTCAGTTAAATTGAAATACTCTCTCGGTCGCACCACTTCGCGGACCGGCAAATTTTCAAGCAAATATTCATTTATACAATCTTGACCTAGGGTATTTGATAAAAATAATTTGGAGATGAACCCTTTAGAATTTCGAATAATTTCCTAGTTCTTTCAAAAATATCAGTTTCTTGAATTTGAAAGAGATATTTATCGAATACGAGATTCAACAAACTATTTATTAAAGTATACGAATAATATTTATTCTCCTTAAAAATATTAGTAATTTTTTTATACTTTTAACCTGGTGGAAACAGGTGGATGCTTGGATGTTTGCATTTTGCAACCTTTAGCCGTAATTTATTTCAGACAGTTAAAAACTTGAATGGGCGTCGCCCACTCGCCCCGCCAAATTACTAGCATATTTCGAGGAGGCGGGAAACGAGCTCAGAACAGACGGAGAGAGAAATGGAAACAAACAACGTGCAGAGCCTCCTGGAAGCCATTAGAGATTCAGAGGTTAGTGTTCGTAAGAAATACTCGCTATTCTTTCCGATGTCCATCGTCTTTACGTGTTTCATTTTTGTAAACGAACGATGAAGTTTCAGCTTAACCAATCACTCTACGTAAGCTATTAAAACCTTTAGCTTCCGCGCGCTATGAACGTCTAGCCACGGTATTTATTTGATCGAAGTTGCAGTAGCGAAATGTAACGTGTTTCTTCTCGTTGTTGATCATTACAAATCGTTTAATATGTGGAGAGAGCTAGGGTTGGGACTTACCTTCTTGAGCTTTTCAATGTGTCCGGAGCAGTCACGCAGCATTCTTCTTTGTATTTGGTATGATAATTAAGCTTTTTGAAACTTGGTGACGTATGAGCGAACTCAAGTTCTCATCTGATTTCTATTGGACGATGAATTTCTTATAAGTGGAGCTGGTTCAACGGTTATTTTGTTGTATATTTAGCTTGGAAATGTCTCTATTTTTTATTAGTTTTTTCTCTCAACACAGGAGAGTTCTGTTCTTGTTTAACATAATTTTCCGTGGAACCACCTTTATTTATCTTTGTACTGTAAGTTATTTGTGTTGTAGTTTACATCATCGTGATGTATTTACAGGTCATCGAGAACAGGATTGATTTACTAAGCCAACTCAGAGATTCAAATATCGTCAACAAGTCTGACTTGGTGCTACTTGCAGAATGCCTCGTCGTATCCAGTCTAATTTTATTGATTTTTGTCGGTGAGACAAGTTGTTAGTGTATATCAATAGAGAGTGAGGAGATGGAATATTATCCTTTAGAAGACTCAAGAGGGACACTGTTAAAAAAAAGAAAGGACACTCTGGAAGTAGACAAAATAGTATGCTTAGCAGATTTTACCAGAGTTGAGTAGTATGCGAGAAGTGTCTTAAAATAGCATGGGAGATTTGCTTTCTGTGAGGCACTTGACCGAGGAAACAAGAAACAGAAAATGCACGAAAGGTTTTAGCATGGACACACAGTAATGGCTGCGGGTGCTTCCTGCATGCCTTTTTTCCGTAAAAAAATTATTTTGTAAATTCCTCTGCTATCTATGTATGTTTTAACTACATGTGCCTACCCAGTGTGCACAAGTTCGTCCTGGGATTTTCATGAAAAATCCATGTCCTCAAAAAATGAGTTTAACAAATGCAAAATTAATTGGGAAGTACTGCAAGAAAATTTGAACAATGGACACTGCAGCAGAAGATAAGTTGAGATTTGTATATTATTTCTATTTCTCCTTGATTATTCCTTCACCAACCTTAATGAGATTGGTTAGTAAATTATTTGCTCTTTGGCCCCAACTCATATGCTCAACTGTCTGGTATTTATTAATTTGTGAGTTTCATTTCCATTTCACCTGTTGATATAAACTAATTATAGCCATCGGTCAAAACTCAAAAGTTGTTCTCTTAATTAGATAGAATTTGAATGTATGAACTCCAAATATAGATGTGTTTTTCTTCCAGACCTGTTGCTGTTTGGCTGTTCTATGTTTCTCTTTCCATTACCATTAAACAGAGCTTTTGGGAGGATTCAGCTTGCATGCCACAGGGCATGCTAAACAAATCTATCTTGCACATTACTCGGAAATATGCGGACATGAACATATCGATTTGTCTAAGCCATTTTCTGGCTCTTGGGGTTAAGGTATTTTTATTTGTCCTTACATATCGAATGTTATTCAATACTAATTTTATTCAAACTCTGTTAGTTTTTTTCTTTTCCATCTTATAATTGAGTATCATTTTGTAGGTGAGTGTGTGGTGTGGGAAAAATCTCCTGATTGAGGAGTCACTTGATGAAAACTTTGTTTTTCAGGTATTGATTATTTCATGGGGAACATTTGCACAACTCTCTCTCTCTCTCTCTCTCTCTCTCTCTCTTTGCAGTCTGGTAATCTGCACTCACAGAGCATGCAATCTTTTTAATATCGGCAATATGTCCTTCGAAACTAGAGTATCAATATCGAATGGTAATTATTAGTCTTACAAATTACCTGAAAATAAACACTGAACCATGCCAATAGAAACAAATAGGATCTAAATCTTTGAGAATTCAAAATCATCTAGTTGCTGTGGTTTCTCTGTCTATAACCCAAGTTTTCATGTGTCTATCATGAAGGTTCCTCACATGACTATATCTATTCTAAAGTCAAAGAGTCATCTATAATGTATTTGAATTTACGATTTTTCCCATATTGTGCTATCTGTTCCCTTCTCTTCCTTCAGTGCTTTATTATTTAACCTGTGTTTCCATGGGTTCAGGTTGAATATTACAATGTATTTCTTTATTTATTGTTCTGTTATTAATAACAATGGTGTTATGAAAATTTTATGCAAGTTTTAACGTGGTAGCACAACTGATGAATCATATATCTGATGCATTAGAAGTTCCTTGTGTACAGCATTGAAAGGTTCAAGCAAAATCCATCTTTCTCATAGACTCCAAATACAAACATGTCAATCATGCCATAGGCTGAATCAATCTAAAGAAATATCATGTGATACTTCATAGTTGATCTTTTTGAAGGGAATATGGCTTCCAAAATTTGCTCATTTTTGCTTGTTTGCTTTCAGAACTCGTATCAGTCAGACAAGAAAATGTAATCTTTATTGCATTTCATTGTTCTTTTGTGCTATGTTATTAGTTTTTATGCATCTTTGTCTTTAGAGTTATGGCAACGTAATTGATTTCTCATTCTCGAAAAAAGAAAAAGATTTATGGGTTCAGTAAATCCAACTAAATTATGGTTGTTTAAGTTCTAACTCATTTACTTTCTGCTGATTTATGTTCCAAAGCATTGATTTAGAGACAGCACCTAATGCATGCTGCTAACTCACTTACTGACTTCTCTATTATCTACCGAAACTTCTCTCCTGCTTTAAGCTTTTGGATTTTGACTTGGTATTTCTTTTCTTTTCTTTTTTATGCTTCCAGTGGTTGAATTATTTTGTAGCTTATCATTCTCTGGCAATAAGCTATTCAACATTTCTCAAGAAATAAAATGCTCTCTCTCGTCTTTTTCTTCTTTTTTCTTTTTAATCAATTCACAGTATATTATTATTTTTTGAGAATAATGATCTCTTTTTTGTATTCATAGCAAAGAATTCACAGTATATTGTCATTAACTAGTTTCATTTTGCAGATTATCATGGAAGCATCAAATTTCTTTTCTTCTACCTGGTCTGTCTTGTTAAGTTCTAACACATTCAGTGAACAAGAGTTACTGTGTACCGTGGAAAGTTTCATATTGGAACAGCTAAGACTCACAACAGTTTTGATATCAGGAATCAAGGTACCACTATTAGTGTCTTTGCTGCATAAAAAATCTTGCATTTCTTTTGACTGTTGGAGATTGATGAATTAGGGTGTAAGAATTGGAAGCTACAACCTCATAAACTACGAAAAATGGATGTAGTTAATAGACAATTGAAGATCTCTGCCGCTATCTAGTTTCAGAGTAATTATTGGCAGACCCATCTTTGTGATAATTCACGAGAAACAGCGAAGTATTTTCAGTTCCTATACTTTCATCATAGAGATGACTAGCATGATGTTATGTGATTGTTACCTTTATTCTTTCACATCCCATGTCTTATACTTGCATGGGAACCAAAAACAAGGAGAAATTGATGATGATGTTCTTGATGAGTAATAGTCTTTTACCTGTGGTGAAGGTATAAGTGTATGCACAGATGACAATGGTATTATCACTTTTCTTTTGGGTTGTATTCACCAGAAGATTTGTCTGAAAATTGTCTAGAGGTTTCTGCCAAAATGTCAACATCTGCATTTTAGGGTTCCAGTTGCATTGATTATAGATCTCCTTGACCTTGAGAATTCTTTATTGATAGTTTGCACTGGATTAGTGTTCTTCTTCTTGGAATTACTAAGTCACTTTGGATTTTCAAGCTTAATTTTAACTTTATATGAGTGTATAAGGAAACTGGGACACAATGAGCACTTGAGGCATTTCATACTGCAATGTTTCTGGTTTTGAAAGTTGGCAAGTTATTGGCATGTGTTTCCACAATATTATGTTTTTCTGTCACTTGCTAACATGTTTGTTTCCAAAACAGAGAGTTTCTTTTATAGCTTCAGACATATTGAAGTTGGTCCAAGTTGTCCTTGATTCTTCTGTAAAATTGTGCAAAGCCTACTCTGCCGAAGTAAAGTGGGGATTGATGTGGTGACAGTTGATGAGCACCTGACTACAGGTGATGAGAGAAGATTGAATAGTGTGAACATGTCATCAACATTATTGTGTGTACAATAAGTAACTTGTACGAATTAGGTACAATTGCAGCTTCTGGGGGAGGAAGTCTAGTAACGATTCTAAATATATCATGGAAAGGAGTGGTTTCACTGCTGCAGCTTGGTAATGGGACTTTAGCTGATAAAGTAAGCATAGGAGATATTATTCTGACCCTACTGTCACTGGCCACTGCATCTCTGAGAAGCGTTGCTGGAGCATGGTCTTCCATGGGTGAAAAAACTCTGGATGTAGCTGAGTCCAAAAGGACATTTATGCCAATAAAATTTTACTTAATTAATGCTGTTCGGATCTGTTCCCAATATCCAAGCCAGGCCTTGAGATTATTCAAGGAGGTCACCTTATGTGTCTTGATGATTTCAACATTTGGTACGTCTCTTACCAAAGAAAGTTATTTGAAAGCAGCAAGCACAACACTGGCTGAATTTTTGGAGCCAACTTCTTTTCTCCTACTTCTTAACCTACTGAACTCAGCTGAACTAAAACATGAGGCTAAATTACCGATATTAGATTGGTTATTCACAGATGAAACCTGTTCCGGAACAGAGGGAATTAGTTCTGTTGGTTCTTTTGAGAAAATATCTTTGGATGAAATATTTACTGTTGAATGTGAATCAATGCCATGTTCGAAGGTATTAAGGCTTGGCAGGTTTGTTTTATTTTTGAGTCTCCTCAGAAGTTCTCCGTATCTCAGAGAAGAGGTAGTTCTTGGAATCTCGAAAAAACTAGGTTGTTTCTTGGAGCTTCTGATGAAAGAAGATGTCTATTCCAGTGTTCTTGTTTTGCACATTCCGGTTATAAATGGTTCTGGAGCCATGGCGGAGTTAGCTTGGAAGCCCATGTTTCCTTATGTTGTACATACACTGAAAACCTTCATGACTGTGGCCGCAGCAACTGCTGCTTGGACGGAGGTGGAGTTATTTCTGTTTACAAACTTTTTTCATCCTCACTTTCTTTGCTGGGAAATTGTTATTGAACTCTGGTGCTTTTTTATCCAAAATGCTGAAACTCAAATGGTGGATGACATATTTGATGGATTGTGCTCACTATTCAAGTCAGTAGCCACGACAGCGTCATCCCTGGCTCCCTCTTCTGCATTAAGGAGAATGGCAAGGTCGCTATGTGTGCTTCTTATGGGCAGGTCACAATTTCTTGTGGACCACTTTTATAATTCTGTTGCTTGTGATGGTAAATCTCAATTATCTTCCATCATGCTTGCAGCCCTGTTCACGGAAGGTTTCCCCATGAACTTGTTATCAGATGACCTGAGAAAGCTTGCTATCCAGAGAGTCACTACTGATTTCTGTGTTTTGGTGGAAAATGATGCTATAACTGAGACTTCATTGAGTTCTTCTCTTTCTCACAGTGGGTTAGCTGTATGCGCTCTGTCTGCCTTGTTGCCCTCGGTGTAAGTAGTGTTGTTTGTTTGACAACTTTAAGTTTGGTGCATTGATAATTCTAGGGCTTCACTTTCGGACATGTTTATATGCTACACAATTGACCAATTGGAGTGCTTATTAGTGGGCTACTTAAATGGATGAGGAAGTTATCTGTCATGAATGCCTTCTCTTAAAACTGTTACATTGGTACTGAAAATCTTGTTAAACCCCGTTGGTTGGGTTACTAAAGTTTCATAAAAAGAAGTGATTATTCAAACAATGCCTCATCTTTGGTTGGTTCCAACTGATTGTTGTCTTAAGGTTTTGCTGTCTTGTTTGCCGTAAAAAATTTCTGTAATATGTTTTGATGGAACTGCTTCATTTTATTCAATCATACTTTACTCTTATCTACCTAACTTTGATGACATATATTTTTTTTTCCATACAGCCAGACAAGTGGTTTTGACATAGGTGTGAAGAACTTCTCGCGAGTCCTAAAGTTCATGCTTGCTGTTATGCATGGCTACAGAAGCTCCAACAGTAGTTCATACAAGGAACACTATAGTAAACTTCTCAGTCAGACATTAGAAATAATCTCAAACACTAAGCACCTGTATGCATCTGATAATATAGTACAAGTTGTCTTGGAGTTGAAGACCTTGTTTTTGGAAGGCCCCTCAGCCTCCGATATTTGGCTGCATCAGTGTAAACCTGCCTTGGCATCTTTCTTAGCAGGCCTTTGTCACATGGAGATAGTAGAGAGTGATGACTGTATGACCACCTCTGCTATTTGGGAGTTGTACCATTTGTTGCTTAGAGAGCACCACTGGGCACTGGTTCATTTAGCTCTAACCTCTTTTGGTTATTTTGCTGCTCGTACTACTTGTAACCAATTGTGGAGATTTGTGCCGTCTGATGCTGCTCTATCATTGGATACTGAGACAGGGAAAGAGGCCAATGAAGAACGATTCATGACAGAACTAAAGGTGTTTCTTGAGAAAGAAAGAGCTCTTCTATCATGTGTTCTACCACATAGCTAATACCCAATAGAATTGCTGAAGCTTGCATATCTTTTTTTTTTTTTAAAAAAATAACTAAGCCCTCTTTAAAAACTCTTCTCATGTCCTTTTGAAATTGTTGTGCTTTTTATTGAACTCTTTTATTTGATTTGTTCTAAAAGCATTTTGTGATATATAGGCAGTTCATATGTTCAGAACACTAGCAATCAAGTCCATCTTATATTGGAGTGCTGTACAGCATGTCTTGGAGCAACATATAATACTGAGAAATCTGCTGAGAAGTTTCTGTAATTTTCTCTCTATTCTTTATAAAATGTTGGTCGATATTCTTGTAAAATGTTGTTTGATCATTTCCTCATAAGTACTTCTGTATCCTTTTTCTTTTACTTCAGCAGCTGGAGATGCTATGAAAAGTGATGATGAAAAGGGGAGGTTGACTGTAGCTATAAATCATCCTAGTTGCTGCAATCACCGAAAGAAGCAATTTCTATTGTATTAGATTTCACCCCTTGGTGAATCCTTGAATCCTTCCAAGAGGCTTAGATTTCATTGTTCAAGACTATGGTGCTCATTGGGTGCAAGTGAATGAAGGCCACCTACTTGGTCATGGTTGTCTGACTCTGCCAGATCTCTCACATTTTCTAGATATCGTGATGATGAGGGGGTTTGAATAGAGTAGACTGCATCTTGAGCTGAAGATTAACTCAACTGAGTAGATGTTTAACTTGATTGAGATGTTTGACAGGCCAAGATATGAATGAGACTTCAATCCACAGAAGCTACGATTGAAGCAGCCTTTAAGAGTTTCTTCTGTACAGCATTATTCCAACCCTGTCTTCCAGTTTTATAGTTTTTTCTCCAAGAAATCAACCCACTGTTTGGCCAGATATCACGATGAAACCCATCAAACAGTATGCTGTCTCTTTCAACACTGGCAAGGGCAGTTATGGGAGTTTTTGGAGATCACTCTGAATGTGGCATGGGAAGCCAATTTGAGTTTGTTAGTTGGTTCTTGACTTAATTATTTCTGTTTTTTAAAATTTTTATGCAAATTTATGATATGTGATCTTATCCTAGATTCTTAGTTTGATTTGTTAGTTATAAATGATGATAAATATTAGTATTTTGTTGTGTAATGTAATTGATGGTACTTATAGGTGATCATCCTGGCTAATTAGTTGAATTTGATTTTAATAAATTGTGTGATTATTCAACAAGTAATTATAGTGAATGCTAATGTCATGTGGTGCTGTTGGGTTTGATTCATATTGAAATTTGGTTTTCTTTTACGGCTTAAAAGAATTATGGACTTTACTATATGATAATGTCATACTTCTTTGGTTGTTTATATTTGTACTATTTTGATTTCCCTTTGTCTTATAGCCTGGGTTTGAAGTATTTCAATTTAGTCGTACTGAATGTTAAATTTTGATAATATGTGATTCATCGTTTGAGTTTATTCCTCTTTTTGTTTAGGATTGAACCTTTTGGTTTGTTTTAGGAATTTGCAGTTGTGCAGCTCACTGACAATTGGAATAGGTGATTTAAGAGGAAAACGGATAAATTTTCTTGTCTCCAAAGATGTTGCTTTCTGAAGTTATTGAACTTGTTGATATGCAAAAAGCGTGCAACCTTATGTAGTTGACTTACTGTTCGCTTAGTTTTTATGGTGCTTTTTTAAAGTTCCTTTTTTCTTTATTGGGAGCAGTTTCATTTCAGGAAACATCTGCAAAGTGGTTTCAGATTGAGGACGCCTGCGATTGTACCTGAGGTTGGGTGACGAGACCCTTTTCTGAGAGCTCGTTTATTGTTATGTTGCCCGACATATAGTTAATGTGGTAAATTCAAGGTTTTTTGTTTTTCTCTTTTAGTAGTGACAGACTCACAGCCTTTTCATTCCACTTAATTTTTCTACCAGAGGGATGAGTGCTGGATTGGTCAAAAGTGGCTTTGGTTTCTCTTCCTTTTCTTTTCTCTAAGGCGAGAGCTTCCACGAAATGGCTTTCCGTATTGACTAGCTCATTCCGTTCAACGAGACTAGCGGATGTCGACACCATAAGTTGCCGATGGAGCTGTTTGCGTGATGACCGTTCTTGTGTTCTGTTTTTGTCTTTGTACTTGATTGTAGTTGTTGCAGGGTGACACCTGAAATCACCAGATTCGATCAGAAGGTCGTTAATGGCGCCAAAGGTAAAGTAAGCACAGATTCTGCATCTGTCTTATTCTGAAATCTGAACCGAGTTTTTAATATCAATGGAATTATCCAGCGAAGATGTTTTGGGTCCGGCTGACGGGGTTCTACATTTATTTTGGTTTCTGGAGTCATGACTCGTTCATGATTGGACCCAAACTCCCACCATAAAAGGCCAGATTCATGGAAAGACGGACGCTGCCGGCTTGGTGGCCTACTCAAGTACTCAGTCCTCACCTGCTGCAAACAACAGTAAAATTCTCACGACTAACAGACATTAGATAATCCTCTTAAAACGTGGGCCACATCCCAATCCCACTTGTTAATCCTCATCGTGGGATAATGGCGCTGTCGGATTCACACCGCGAAGCGTAGCGTTAGTGAAAGCGCGTCGGTCCCACTTTTTTCACCTTGTCTCTAACCTGAAACTCCTTTTGCAAGATTTCACGCCACGCGTGTCTCACCAATCACTCCAAGGATGATTCCCGCTTCCGTCCCATCGAGCGCTGAGCGAGCATTTCCTCTTAATCTGACTAATAAAATCGGGACCGGCCATGGTTTGGAGATTCAGAGGGGTGGCGCACATGACGCTACGTTATAGTTTATGCAATAATACGGATACGATGGTGGCCCTCTTGTAACGGTTCCAAATCAAGGCCAGTCATAAGAAAATTATTAATACGGTCTTAACTCTTAACAATCAATGGGCTTTTGTCATTACTCGAGTAATTAAAGTGGATGTCCCGCGCCAGATCTGATCCCCACGTGTTAACAACTCACCAGCTCATTGCTACAGTGCATTGCCTCCGAGGTGGTAGCACGAGTGCCTGGGGTTACCACGCTTCGACCGCCTCTTTTGGTCTTTTTCCCGCTCCCTCTGCTTCGAGTGACAAGTGACCGACTAACTACTGAGGCATGATCGTAAATTGGTAACTACGGTTGTACCAAAGCGCGAACGAATATTTCAGTGGTATTAAAATGGAACAACGTTAAATCATGTGTCTTTCAAGTTGCGGGTTGGAGATTTGTGGAAGGTTGGGGAGAAAAAGGCATCTTTGACTCCCCTTAATTGGGTCGATTTAGAAAGGGGTGATTATTTTTATGGCCTTGATGCTACGCTTCATCTACCGAAAGGACGACGATGTTCACTGCTGCTGGTCCTCGTCTGGTACCGCCAAACAAATACAGAGGAAAGTAACAGGTAAAAGTAAAAACCCGGTTTTTTTTTTTTTTTTTTCGATGTTATGTAGAGGGAAGGGATTTGCATATGGGGTATTGACCGTATTGTATCGGATATGGAGTTGTGTTCGTTTTCTGTCTCCGTTGGTCAAGGTTGATATAGGGCGTGGGGAGATGGACGGTCTCGGGTCTATCATCGGAGTTGAGACGGTTAGGCCTCGTGAAGGGTTCTACCGTTCAGGGGGATAAGATGGACGGCGGGGGGCACGAGTTTCGACTTTTGAACGCCGCCTGGGGCTCGGGTTTGGTAAATTGGTAATTTGGTATTGTCGTCTTTGGTCTGGCCTGGTCTGGTCTGGTCTGTCGTTTATGCGCGCCCGCATCCGCTCACGCTCGCGCTCGAGGAAAGAGATGAGAAGAACGACGGGATTCTGGGAAACGGGATTATTAACCAGGACGCCCGCCTGATGAGAGGGAATCAAGAGAGAAAACGCAAGGAAAGTACCCGCATCCGCATGCATCCATTTTGCCTTTTAGACAAACCGTTGCTCCCTCTTTTTCCTCTCTCTTTCTCTCTCGTTATATGAAGCTGCAGACAGGGTATCTATCCGCCTAGCCTTCCTTTTTTGCAGCTTCCAGCCGGATTGCGAAGACCCCATTTCTTCTTTTTGTTTTTTTTTTCTTTTAATCCGTTTGGCAGTGGGGAGAGGTAACTCTGTCTCTGTCACTCTCTCGTTCTCAATCAACTGATATTTCTTGCTTATATTCTGCCTGCTTTATTAGTTTCTGGCGTTGGGTTTTCATTGCTTGGATGGTGAGGCTCTGTTCCTTTAGAGCATTCTTTTCTTGATTCTTCGACTTGCAGTGCATTACCGGCGGCTGCCTCGTAGCTGATCTGGGACACTAGGGTTTATCGACCATGGCCTCGTCTGCAATATCTCCCATCTCTTCTCCTTTCGTGAAGGCATGTTTCTTTTCTGAACCATTTGGTGCCTCTTCGTAGAAATTACGTGGTGCTGTTAACGATGGAATGGAATTTGTCAATCTTCCCATTGTGTCTGATGTTTCGCCATCTTTTTCCGTCTTTCAGGGGGAAAAAATTCTTCGTTGTTCTACTTACGTCTTCTTCACTTTTTAATCAAAGATGTTGTAAAAGCACTCCCAACGTAGTGGCTTCGGTCATGGCTCCGCCGCAGACTCAACGGCCTCCTTCGACCACTGGTTCAGTTGGGTTCTTTCTGCTTCTGGCTACTAAGCTCTTCTGTTTCTCGGTGTTACTTGAGGTCACTAAGGCTGCTGCTGCTTTATCGGACGCTTCGAATTTTTTCAGGTGAAAAATGCTATGACGATGACGGAGAAGATTTTGGCACGGGCGTCTCAGAAGTCACGGTTGCAACCGGGGGAGAATGTCTGGGTGGACGTCGACGTTTTGATGACTCACGACGTTTGTGGGCCAGGGACGATTGGCATATTCAAGAGAGAGTTTGGTCAGGATGCTAAGGTGCTCAATTCTTGCAAGTTAAAAAAAATTGTGCTTGTTTACTTGGTTATGAATTTGAAATTCTCTTTACATTTTTTTATGCATCGTTGACTATTGGCCGGGAATGGGCTGCTGCTTATCACTACAGAACAGTCCTAAATGTTTTTGATTTGCATATATCAGCTCATATTCAGAATCAACTAACATTTGCAAAATAAATTGTAGATGCGTAATTCTACAAAATGTAGGCATTTTCTCAAGTTGCAATAGTACCCTAATCAAGTTCGAAGATCACCGAACTTACTTGGATATTATGCTTCAATCTCTGTCCTATAATTTTGGTAACAGGTCTGGGATCGTGAAAAGATAATCATAATTCCCGATCATTATATCTTCACCAGCGATGAACGTGCAAACAGAAATGTGGACATCTTGAGGGATTTTTGTATGGAGCAAAAAATCAAGTATTTCTATGATATCAAGGACCTCAGTAATTTTAAGGTACTGATTTTGCGTACCTATAGATGATTCTCTTGTTGCAATCAATTTTCCGTAATGCTTTGTGTTGTGATATTTTCCTCTGTTGTAACCATTTGAATTCTAAATTTGTGCTCTTGAAAAATTCCAGGTCAATCCAGATTACAAAGGTGTATGCCACGTTGCACTTGCTCAAGAAGGTCATTGTCGACCAGGCGAGGTGCATTGAATTCATCTTAATGGATATTCTCTTGTTAGTAGTGATTCATCTACTGCTTATTTTATCACCCTGCTTAGAAGGATCTCAGCCTGCTTTCAGGTGCTGCTTGGTACTGATTCCCATACATGCAATGCTGGAGCGTTTGGCCAGTTTGCAACTGGAATTGGCAATACTGATGCCGGTTTTGTTATGGGAGCTGGAAAACTTCTACTTAAGGTTTTGTGATTATTTTCAATTTGCATTTCTTATTTTTTGTTTATCCCTGTTGTAAATAGCATCCAGCTTTTTATGTGGAAATATTTCTGTTCTTTATTCGAGGTTTGTTGTTTTTGCCATTGTCTTTCCTCCCACTGCAAACAAAAACAATGAAAGACTTAGTTAATGGTGCTAGTTCAGCACATGGTCTTCTCATGTTCGTAATCTTTTTTTTGAGGAAATCACGTTCGTAATCTTTTTTTTTTGAGGAAATCACGTTCATAATCTTTTTTTTTTGAGGAAATCACGTTCATAATCTTTGGCTACAGATGCACAGACAATCCTTTTTTCCCTTCTTCAACTACTCTCAACATCTTTGCCCTTGATACTATTCAAATCATTTTAAACAAGTATTGGCCGCAAAGGGAGGCTTGAAGAATCAATGAACACTGCAGAACAATGGCGGAGACAGGGGGGCAAGGGGGGGCCATGGTCCCTCCCAAATATTTCCTAAACCCTTATATAGGGTTAGGGCAATAAGGCCTCCCACCCACTTTAAAATATAATAGTATATATATAGAGAAAGAAAGAGAGGAGTGAGAGAGGGAGAAGGAGAGAGAAGGAAAGAGAGGGAGAAGGAGAGAGAAGGAAAGAGAGGGAGAAGGAGAGAGAGAGAAAGAGAAGGTGAGGAGAAAGAAAGCGAGAGAGAAAGAGGAGAGAGGAAAGAGAGTGAGCAGAGCTTATGAGAGAGTGAGAGAGACAGAGAGCTTATGAGAGAGTGAGAGAGGAGAGAGAGAGAGAGAGAGAGCTTATGAGAGAGTGAGAGAGAGAGAGAGAGAGATGAGAGAGAGAGAGAGAGAGAGAGAGATTATGAGAGAGAGATTTATAGAGAGAGCTTATGAGAGAGAGAGAGAGAGAGAGCTTATGAGAGAGAGAGAGAGAGCTTATGAGAGAGAGAGAGAGAGAGAGCTTAAGAGAGAGTGAGAGCGAGAGAGCTTATGAGAGAGTGAGAGAGAGAGCTTATGAGAGAGTGAGAGAGAGAGAGCTTATGAGAGAGTGAGAGAGAGAGAGCTTATGAGAGAGTGTGTGTGAGAGACAGAGAGAGGGAGAAGATAGAGAGGGAGAAGAGAGATAGGGAAAAGAGAGATAGGGAGAAGAAGAGGGAGGGAAAGAGAATATATGTAATATAATATATATTATATTAATTGTATGTCTTTTACATTTTATTTGTGGCCCCCGCAAGAAAATTTTCTTGGCTCCGCCACTGCTGCAGAATGCTGGGCCTTTCAGCTGTCTATGTGCAAAAGATATTTATTTGAAAATTAGTTACTGGGATTGGTTGATCCATAATCATTTAAATGGCTGCCCTCTTTAGTCTCAGCCACTTGCATGTGTGGATGTCAGCTTGTGTTCAATGCTTGTGGGTCGGTGAATCACCTCTATGATCCTGTCGTTAGGATGTAGTTAATTTGAAACTTAAAAGAAGACGCTATGTTTATTTGAAACTTGAAAGAAGATGCTATGTTTATTTGAAACTTGAAAGAAGATGCTATGTTTATTTCAGAACTTGTGATAACATTTGATCCCATTTAGATGGGAATATTTTTTTTTTTTATTTACTGTGCCATATTGCGCTGGACCATAGTGGCCTCCAACTGCTCTTGGATGCAGTAGCCAATCGAAAGTTTTTCGTTCATTGAAATTTGTGGGTGGCTTGTGGACTTTTTGTACGTATCGTGTAGAATTGGCTATGGGGCTCGTAGCCTCCAACATGTAAATGATCAAAGATTGGTTTGAATATACACTTTACTGATAGTTACACATAGATATAGAGATATATTTGGTTAAGCTTGCTGATCACTGGATTTTTGAATTATTTTCATGAAGTCTGGACTTCAAGAAAGTTTTTATGGCTAGAAAATCTTGTATTTATTAAGCAGTTCTTGAATCTGTATTAACTGAACATCGTGGGGGTTTCAGTAGTTGCACCATTTTGCTTGTTATGAGAAAAACCTCTTTAAAAACTGAGCTATCTTATAGAAAAAAAAGAAATGATCAAAAGCATGTGTAGTTTACCAAATGAAGCATGTGTAAATATTCTACAAATCATGGTTCTGACAAGCATGCTGTTGTTGTTGTTGTTGTTGTGCAATGACAGAAAAAAATAGCAAGTGCAATATATAAGTCTAGTTTCAATTATATTCAATGAAATTACAGATAAAAATCGACATTGTTTTTGTAAGTGTTCTCTTGTTGAACAAGCAGGTACCCCCAACTTTAAGGTTCATCATGGAAGGCGAAATGCCCAGCTATTTGCTTGCAAAGGATTTAATTTTACAAGTAAGCTGATGTTTTTCTAACCAGAGTTATATATTTTTTATTTGATCTAGAATGGACAGTCTTCTTCAAAATATGTATTTTCATACCTGAATGAAAGCATTGATCCGTGGCAGATTATTGGTGAGATAAGTGTAGCTGGTGCAACATACAGATCCATGGAATTTGTTGGGTCTACAGTTGAAAGTTTAAGTGTAAGTGTGGCAGATTAACAGCTTTGTTTACTGCTATAATTTGAAATAAAGGAGTATATCTTGAAGAAATCTCAGTCATTGTAATTTTTTCCTTCTAATTTGTTCACTCATAAATGTTTGAAGATGGAGGAAAGGATGACCCTGTGCAACATGGTTATTGAAGCTGGAGGAAAAAATGGTGTGGTACCCGTTGACGAAACAACATTCAAATATCTTGAGGTAAGCTAAAAATAATCATCATGGTTTCGTTGTTGGTAGTAGATACTTTCTGCTACTATTTGCTTGGCAAATGCCATACATTTTAACTGCTTGTAATTGTTTGTTGTTGAGTCAACTGTTCCTTGTTAAAAGAATATTGACCATTGTCATCTGTCACCTGATAGGGAAGACACCGTTGAGTTATGAACCCTTGTACAGTGACGAACAAGCCAAGTAAGGTTTTAATGTTACAAGTTGGTCGATCTATGTATGCAATAGTCTTGCATGAGGATACTTGTATGCTCTTATTTAATCGACATTTTCACGCTTATTTTTGTGCTAAAAATTGGTTGTCGTGGTTCTGCTTTGAAGATTTCTTCAAGAGTACAGATTCGATGTGTCAAAGTTGGAACCTGTGGTAGCAAAGGTGGGTGATTCTCCCAAGTTACCACAGTTAGAATGAATTTTATTTTATTTATTCCTTTAATTCATCCATTAGAATGAATTTTATTTTATTTATTCATTTAATTCATCCATTCTTTCCTCAACCTTCTTGTACTTGCAGCCTCACTCTCCTGAAAATCGAGCATTGGCTAGAGAATGCAAGGATGTAAAAATTGATAGAGTATATATAGGTTCGTGTACTGGTGGAAAAACGGAGGATTTTATGGCTGCAGCTAAGCTCTTTTTAGCAGCGGTAAGGTGTTACTGTCTAATCTTGTGTGACATTGATGTTTAATAGACTGAATGGCAGTGATAAGTTTTTTTTTGAAAGGTTTGGACCCATTCCTTGTTGGTGTTCATGCATCATAATGGAAGTGAGCTACTTTTATGTGTACACAGTATGAATGGGGTTTTACCATAAAAACAGTTTCCATCAATCGTGTGACTTTTATGGCATTTTAATTATAACAACATGTGGTCAATGCACCTTTCTTTTTTGTGTGCAACTTATTGTTCCGAAACTTGCGTTTTGAGCAGGGTAAAAAGGTCAAAATGCCAACATATTTGGTCCCTGCGACACAAAAGGTTTGTGATAATTTTCTTTTTCTAGGACGTGTGTTTTGGGACTTTGGGAGTTAGAGAGGAGAGGATGGTGGCTGAGATTTGTAGATGTTAAAGTAATTAATTACATTTCCTGCGCAATGTTTGTAGGTATGGATGGATGTATATAGCCTCCCGGTTCCTGGTTCAGGGGGTAAGACATGCTCCCAAATATTTGAAGAAGCTGGTTGTGATACTCCAGCAAGTCCTAGCTGTGCAGCATGTTTGGGTGGTCCTCGTGACACTTATGCACGCATGAATGAACCACAGGCAAGGCTTTATATTAGTTCAAATGTCTGTGCTGTTTAATTATTGTTCTGCTTTTTCAACCTGTTGCATTCGGTTGCTGTCTTAACCAATGAGTTATCTCCAGGTCTGCGTGTCCACCACTAATCGGAACTTTCCTGGTCGAATGGGGCATAAAGAAGGACAGATTTATCTGGCATCTCCATACACCGCAGCAGCTTCAGCTTTGACGGGTTTCGTGACCGACCCACGAGAATTCCTGGAATAGATAGGCTCGCTCATCCTTCTGGACCGATAACCTGTGGTTCTTGCCACGAAGTTAAATGACTACAACTATTTCTTTTGGGAACGAGCAGCCTACGTGTATCTTGGAGCAGAGCAGAAGTTGAAATACATCAACAGTGATCGACCTGAGCCCGAACCTAAATTTCAAACAACAGCTTAGTTATGCTTTGGTTGTTGAACAGTGTGGAGCCACAAAACTGCCAAGAAAATTTGGGAAGCTCTAAAAGAGATTTGCTTCCGTAATGAGAATTGTTTTAGGATGTATCATTTGTATGAAATGTTGTTTTCCTTACAGAAAGGTGATATGACTGTGATAGACTACGGTAATTGCCTTAGATCCACATGAAAAGTGTTGAATGTGTATCACCCACTCACTAGAACTTGGAAGAGCTCAAACAGCAATGAGAAGAATTTGAGATGAAAAGTTATTTTTCCCTAGAACAAGGTGATATGAGTGTGCTCGAATACAGTAGCTGCTTTCATCAGATAATGCAAGAGTTGAAGGTGTATCTCCCACTCACCACGAACTTGGAAGATCTCAGACAACAAAGAGAAGAATTTCTTGTAGCAAAATTTTTACATGGATTAGGCCCAAAATATGATTTTATTCAATCTGAAATAATTTCTCAAGTGCAGAGATTCCTCCATTGATGTATTACCCAAAACCCTTTAGAGCTGACAAGTTTTTGACATCTTCATAACAGAGTACCAGTGACAAAAAACGTTACCAGAAAAAACAAAGAAGAGAACAGAAAAGACAACTAAGTGTCTCTCGATCAAGAACCCCATTAGTGGGGAATCATTCTTTCACGTTGCTTTCCTCTGAGTGTCTTCCTCACTCTTCAACAGAGAAAGCTAAGCTTATAGACATAGGTCCAAGGAGAGCAATGGTACTCTTTTTCGTCTTACTGACTTTGTATAGTTTGTTTTTGCCAAGTCAAGGTCCTTTTGTATGCTCAAGCATCCTATGAAATATTCTGTTTAGTTCAACAAGTTCTCTTACCTCTGATGGTGTTGGAACATATAGTTTCAATTCCAGCTGCTCGTCTATATCTTACGGGATTATTATTTTTCAGGCTCTTTTGTACAAGATATTGGATAAAACTTTAATATTATGGATTCACCGCATGGATGCTCACAGTGCATTTGAGAACAGAGGATGAGGGTAGCTTTCAAGACCCATTAAAAGGGGCTTGTTGACATGATGATAATCTTATCGTGGCTAGACTGCACATTGCATGTGGTACAAGTAGTCCAATTTTATTGATAAAGATCACACAGTGAAATACTCTTTCATTATAAGTCTTTCAGCAAATATGGTTAAAACCGCCCATTAGTTTCTAATAGTTCTTTGAAAGTATGGGATCTGACAGCACTTTATATGGAAGCACAGCATATCTGAAGTCATATGTATGTGTGTTCCAATATAGCACCTCAATCTACACAACCTGATGAATATGTTTTCTGGATTAGCAATTCTGACTACACAAAAACACAACTTTACAGAAGAAAGGAAGAGAAAATTAAGAACCATTTGACTTTATCTTGCTTGGCTCGTTTACGAAAAGTGACCATGTTTATTTGCCATACCTACACTGGTGTAGAATGTCATGCTTATCTAACAACTCCAGTCATCCGTAGTGAAGCATTGGGTGTTCGTAAACCAGAATTATTTGATAATCAACTTGAATAACACTTATCTATTACTTCTGTTTTATCCTGCTTGCAGAAGTTTCAGTGGTTCTCAATTGGCCTTCCACTCTTAGCAGATAGGAAATTATATACCTGCCCCAACAGAAAGCATCAATAACCTTTTGAACTGCTTCACCTTACACCCACCGTTCCTCCCCTCTCCCCTCTCCCACCAACCAAGCGAAAATGCAAAAGATTGCCTTATTATAATATCTGTTCATCCTTACAAAATGTTATGCCAAGTTTGTAATCATTTTCTTGCCCTTAAAGTAGTAACTCAGTAAGGATTGGATTCTTAAAAACCTCCAGCCGACAGATTAGAAAAGGAAGGCCTGTAAATACTCAAATCTGGTATGTGAAACTCTTTTTTTCTTAGTTTCTTCAATTTTCAGCAAAATCCTTGCGGTGCACCATTCTCTCATATATCCCAAGAAAACCTTTAATCGGAATCATACTTTGTTCTCTCCTTTTTTGGTTCAAGATTCATTCATCTTTAAAAGCCTTAAAAGGCCTTAAAACACCTGTAGGAAAAGGAATATCTGAATGAAGGCCAAATGGGGTCAGATAGGGTAGAACTAACTGATAGAACTTTCTAGTGGCATCCACAACCGAGTTGAAGGAATGCTTAAAAGTGGTTGACTTTGTCCTAATACATTTCAGAATAAGTGGAAAATGGCTGATAAACCACTCTAGTAGAGGGAGGCCAACAATAACATAGATGAAGTTGGGACTAGTAGAAGAGTAACCTAATAATGGAATCTATTAAAGATAGATCAACAATGGCTGTAGAATCCATGTAGCAGAGAGTAACATATCTGAGACAATGTGTTGATGTTAATTACAATCATAGTTTTTTCCAGACAAGATGATCAAGTGGACAAGAAAGGATAACAATCTCAATTTGGATAAACAGAGGGGCAAAACTCAACTCAAAGGATTTTTCTTCCAATTATTTTACTTCAAACTATTTCCGTTGTTTTCCTTAAGGGATATTAAGTATTTAAGGATATATTATGGTGCATAAGAGATTTCACAAGCTAAACTCCACGGAGATGGCATATACAGGATTTGTAAGACCCAGAGGGTAATGGTTACCTCGTCACTATGTAATGTAAGTTGGAGACTGCAGCACATTGATGCTTTGACATGGAAGATGTAGAAGAGAAGACTTCAATGGCTTGCATATCTTTCTTTACAAGACACAATCAACAATCCTTGGAATCAAGTATGGATACAAAAATGTTTTACATGTCTATGCTCCGTACTGAGATCAAATTAACTGCACAACAAATAAGCCTTGGGTTAACGCTGCTGGAAAAAAGTTCAACTGCAACAATTAGAGGAATTAACACTGAGGAAACCTAAGAAAACCTTTCCATGTTATGACATGACCGATTATTTAAAATCATTCAAGCCACTGCTTCAGTTTTTTGACAAGGTATATCTACAGCTGTTTAACAGGACAAATTATTCCAAATTTTATTCACATGGAATAGTCATATAACATCAGCAATGACTATTTAACGCTAATACAACTCTATTATTACCTATAGTCCAAGAAACAATAACAAATAAAAGAGGGGGAAAAAACTCTTCTTTTTACTACTCAAAAAGGAAAAAGGACTTCGAAATCAGAGGTGTGAACAGAAATCCTAGTGATAGGCTACAAAAGGGAAGAGCAAACAACATATTTTTCAAGAAAAATAATAAGTAGCAACATACAAATTCAAAACAGACCTCATACTTTAAAATAGACAAAAATAATAATAAATAAATAAATAAATGGAAAGATTCTTCCTAGAAAAAGCACCAAAAATAGCAGATCAACATTCTCGGTAATTGATATTCTACGCAAAGGAGGTTTTCAAAATATAAAAGACCATCTTCTCAAAAAAATATAAAAAACCATTAGCAGGGCTCCAGCAATTTTTTTTCCTCAGCCTGAATGTTAAACTGTAACCAACTTTCCAGTCGCTTGCTGAAGCATTCTTCAACAATTTTGTGCATTATGTCTAATTGCACCAATAATCAAAAAATGTGAAAATAACAAGGTAAAACATGTTCAATTAAACGTTTTACATACCTTACAAGAACTTGCGTTAGGCTTTAGGCAGCATCAAAGAAGAGCTCATGTCAAAAGTGAAGACACTCTATGACTCCAAGTAGGAGTAGATGTGGTAAATGATGCTAATAATCACTGATAATCTAATTAATGTATTGCATTTGCCAATCCGTACAATTATCAAAATCTACACTGCTTGTACAATCCAATAAAGCATTCTGCTGATGCTCGTATCGACAGATATAATTCAAGCCAACAAGAAGTTCACAGATGGCTGACTCGGTCTTTTCTTTATCAGCAAAGTACAATGTTTGCAGCAGAAGTACATTGGTCCTTGCAACAATCTGGTGCTGCTCAAAATTACGCTCGGTTTGCCACCTGATCATATTATGAGCCAAAGGGGCTAGCCATCTCAAGATCTTATCTAGAGTTTCCTTCCAATCGTGAGCCAATGGAGCATCATATATGGCCAGAGATTTAACATAGGACTTGAGATGTTTCCTCAGAGACAGTCTTAAGCTTGTGGGTAACATCTGGTATAAATCATCTCTGGCCTCCTCACCAACTAAGTGTGGGTAGCGCAGCAACTTTTCTATAACAATTATGACATTTGCATAGTGCAGAGCAAGAGCCGACCCGCCTACAGTTGATGGTGGTGCATGTGTTAATAGCCTGATTTTCAGCCAAGTTTGCAATTTATTACCTCCACTAATCTTTCGAGGGCCTAACTCATTTCGGTTGAAGCAACCAGAGGGGCAAGGAGTCTCTCTCCTAGTGCCAACTGAAGCACTATAATAACTTGAACACCCATTCAGACTCTCAATCCCATCATGATCATCATCCAGCTTTGATGAGCCTGAAGTACTAAGGCTAAGGCAGTCCATAAATAGCCTCCCCGGGCTAGTTCCACATGGAAAACTAAAATTCTCATTCCGCAGGTTACTTATTTCCTTTCGCTGAGAAGTCATTTCAGCTCTAATATGTGTCCCACATCTTTCCAATTCAAGTTTCTCAATCACCCCAGAATTGGTCTCACTTGAATCCATTCGCAGGGATCTGGAAGCCTTTAAACGAAGAGGTGTCCCAGCTATCTGACCTGAAAACAGTCTATTTTCATCTACAAATGAATGTGAAACTTGACCTACTCCACCACAGAAAAACCCAGAAGTGGCAAGCGTGTCCCCAAAAGCATTACAAATCCTAGCATAAATGGTACATATTGTCCTTGCCAACAATCCCACAATCTTATCATAACTCTGATTCCACAGTGAAACATCTTTGAGGTGGGCCACATCCTGCCTCTGCCAAATAACTTTCTGCTCGAATGCCCTCCTGCTCTCTTCCAGTTGATTCTGCTGGAACTTCTTCGTTGCCTGCTCCAGTTCATTTAAAACCTCTAGTTCATTATAAAGATTGGCGGTAGATCCCACGTATCTTTCCATCTTTCTGATCATTCCATCCATGTCTTTCACCAAAAACCCCAACTCCTTCACATCGATCCTTCCCGTAACAATATCATTATAAATGTGTTCAAACCCTAGCAATGCAGGCTCAGTGCACTTTTTCCCTAACCTCGAAACGACACTGGCGACCCGGTTCAGATCGTTCAGCCGCTCGGCGAGAGCAAGCTCAAGCAGGTACGATTCGTCCTCGGAGACAAGTTTTTTCACTCCTTCCGAATTTAGAATATCGTTCTTCAGTTTGGAAACTTCTGGGTCGGTAAGAGATTTGTGGAGGTGGACGGTTTTGGACATGACATTAGCAACCTCGAAGGAGAGAATGCCGATGGGCTCCTTGGGTTCTGGTTTCTTGTGGGTTTTCATCTTGGCTTGATCAAGAGAAAAGGCTGTTTTGAGATTGTGACTGACCTGATTGCCCATCTTCAGAATCCAAGGTTCTGCCACCATGGTTGCTGCTTCTTCCGGCAGAGATCTGAGAAAAGCAAAAAGTAAAGACGACCTTTTCTCTGTCCACTTTTTCCACCTTTCCAAAGCAGATCCAAAATGCGGATAACTGAACGTCGGAAAAAATCGAAATAATGAAAAGGAAAAGAAAATGCAAAACCCAAAACAAGGAGTCAAGAGTAAAGAATCCTAAATTTTCCTCTTTTTCCGCTCCACTAGATTCTCCGAGAATCTCGCACCCCAAATCACCCAATCTTCCAAAACTTCCGCTTAAGAAAGAAATCAAACAGCAAAAAACAGCAGTAACTTCACTAACATAGCAGAGTAGTCCTTTCTATCCCAAAACAAGACAAACCCCAAATCCTCAAAACGCATTCGAGACCGAACCCGTTTCCCTTCTTCTACAACCAACCTCCACCCACGATCTCAACAGGAACCACCCACGAAGGACCTCCAAATTCCGTTACCCACAATTTGATACTCCCCATCCCCGAGCTTCCATCTCGAACGATCCCCGAAACCGGGTTCTCGAGATTTTACTCTTCCTTTCTCGAGAGCTCCACAAGAACGGAGGACATCCACAGAAAGGGAGCGTTAATGGAGGTTAAATGTAGAAAGAGAAAGCCAGCGAACGAAGGAACACGCATGAAAGAGAAAGCCAGAGCATCACACACCCAGTTAAATGTAGAGAGAGAATGGAAGAGAGGACTAGGGGGGAGCTTCATAAATGGAGGGGAGGATCGAAAAAGCGAAAGCCAACAACATTCGTCTCAGGGTGAAGCTCTTTTGTAGCAGATATTCAGAACGCGGAGACTGATGGATTTTTCTCCGCGGAAGAAGCAGGCTACTGAAACCATTTCAAAACCAAAAACACTAGTCAAATGTTTACCCTCCAACTCTACAGTTATTACAAAAACACCACTCCTCAGTGCACTGCAGCATGTTTTAAAAATTGAGATTACTAACTCCAACAAAACTCTGCTTAGCTAATCCTCATTAGATTGTTATTAATTATTATATTAAATAAATAATAAAAAATAATTTTAGGTTGTAGTACACTCTTACCCCATTATTTACTCTTTCCCAATACCCCAGTTTTCTTATTAATAAAAAAAAATAATTATATAAAATTAAATATTATTATATAAAAAAAATTATTTAATGCGACCAACCAAATTGCGACAAGATAGTGTAATATAATAAAAATGTTAAGTATTACTGCATTTTTTGTTCAACCACTACTTGGCCCAATTCAACCTAGGGAGAAAAGAAAATTTGCAACATTTCTAGTTTGGTAGTGATTTTACAAATATTAATACTACTCATGTGAAGCATCATCAATTTTTTTATTTAGTCCTAACTAAGTATCCCAAAATTTTAGATACTAAAATTGTTGGAATATATGAATTTGTAAATGGGCATGTGAGAATGATGATTGAGTATGAACATGAATGGTGTTATGAAACATTAGAAAAAAAAAAAAAAAAAAAAAGAGGCTAGACAAGAGAGGGGGAATCATTTGCACATGTATAACTCTATTAATGTGATGCTTTCAATGGGGACATGTACATGAAGCACAAGGTGAAGTAATAATGAAAGAAAAAGGGAAAATAAAAAATGAAGCTGTCCTTGGAAGGGAATGGAAGTTTGTTGTGTGTGATCAATAAATTTATTTTATTTCTTAAACACTAATTATTTAATTTATTACATATTAATCCCAAAATAAAATCAGTTGAATTGTTACCCTGATTTTTTCAAAGAGAAATTACAATAAATATTTAACCTTTAAAAAAAAAAAAATATTACAAAAAATCCATTGAGAATCATGAGATATAAACTCAATACCTACTCAATGTGAAACATTTTTTTTGTTATATATGTATATGAATATTTATCATTGGTAAGTAGATGGTGGGTGTAAGGCCAACATTTACACCAAAATGTTTTTTAGGGCAAAAAGACTAGTATTGATGTGTATATGGGGTCCACTGAAAACTGTACACTTTCCTCATATATTTCTTGCTACCCTCTCCCCACATAAATTCTTATTTATTATAAATTATTTATGTGCACTGCTTCTTTTGCCACATTTATGCTCACCTGCTCCACATTTAAAAGACTTTCCCTCCTCTCTCTCTCTCTCTCTCTCTCTCTCTCTCTCTCTCTCTTCCCTCTTTAAAAGTGGACCCCGCTATTTTTCTCTTCCTTTGTGGGCCCTGAACATTTCCCCCAAGTAGAACTGGGACCCATGGGCCTCTGGAATCTAGGCCCCCTATTGACCACCCTTTTTTTATTTTTTAGTGTGTGTTGAGATTTGATTGGTGCACCATCGCCGTTGGATTCCATAGGGCCCACGGATTAATGAGAGCTCCGCCAGTCACGAGGCATTTAAAAAAAAAAAAAAGGGGGAGAATCTGAAGGAATCTGGGAATCTGTAGGTCTTTTGCATTGATCATTTCTTCCCTCTTTATTCACATTTGTCCATTTCAGGAAGGAAGAAGAATAAATGAAGAAGGATAAAAAAATATTAAAATATAAAAATAAAAATAAATTTTAATTTTTTTTTATGCTATGTTTATTCCATTTGATATACTATAACTATCCATCAACTTCCATAACCAAAAAAAAATGATAATTAAAAATGATAATTAAAAATGATAATTAAAAAATAATAATTAAAAAATAATAATTAAAAAATAATAATTAAAAATGATAATTAAAAAATGATATTTTAAAAATGATATTTTAAAAATAATAATAATAAATAATATTTTAAAAATAATAATTAAAAAATATAATTAAAAATTGATAATTAAAAAAAAAAACAATAATAATTAAAAAATGGCCACAGTTTTTGTTTAATGAAAAATGTGAACATGTGAGTCTGGCTGCTTAATTATAGTTTTACTCTAGCTTAAAAATTCATAGTTTATATACCTTATATTATTCTTATAATAGAATTTGTAGTTGCCCCAAAACACTGTGATATTAACAAAGCTTTTAATTTAATAATTATGCATTATCTTTCTTATGTGCTTCAATATGAGATTATGTAGTGATACAAAGGCTATTCTTGCCATAACAAAGTAAATCCATGATTTATTAATCGCTTTCAATCTTAACTGAAAAACAAAGACTTACTTGTCATGTGAGAGCAGCTTAATGTTTAATTAATTAAGGATTATCATGTGTTATTGTGATAAGCTTGTTTTTATCAAACACTAAGTGTTCCATAAATATGTTAAATCACTAGGACCCACCACAGCTGCTAACTACTGATGACACATGTTTCCACTCGTGGGTCCCAACTCACGTCTCCTCTCCCACCCCACCACCTCAAGCTTTTGTGGAATCTTCTCTTGATGGATGCTCCCCCCCTGTTCCTTCCACCATCAATGGTACTTTTGTGCTTGGAGCTTCCGTCGTAGAGAATATGTTTGAAAAAATCTCTCCAACTAACCCCATCAAAGTGTGAAAGTAGACTCCTTCTCATTGTTTCTCTCTCTTCGTTTCTCTCTCATTGTTTCTCTCTCTTCGTTTCTCTCTCATTGTTTCTCTCTCTATTCATTTCTCTCTCATTGTTTCTCTCTCATTGTTTCTCTCTCTATTCATTTCTCTCTCATTGTTTCTCTCTCTATTCATTTCTCTCTCATTGTTTCTCTCTCTATTCATTTCTCTCTCATTGTTTCTCTCTCTATTCATTTCTCTCTCTATTCGTTTCTCTCTCTATTCATTTCTCTCTCATTGTTTCTCTCTCTATTCATTTCTCTCTCTATTCGTTTCTCTCTCTCTTCGTTTCTCTCTCTTCGTTTCTCTCTCTTCGTTTCTCTCTCTATTCGTTTCTCTCTCTCTTTTCGTTTCTCTTCGTTTCTCTCTCTTCGTTTCTCTCTCTCTTCGTTTTTTCTCTCTTCATTGGTTTCTCTCTCTTCGTTTTCTCTCTCTTTGTTTCTCTCTCTCTTCGTTTTTCTCTCTCTTCGTTTTTCTATATATCTTCGTTTTCTCTTCGTTTCTCTCTCTTGGTTTATCTCTCTTGGTTTTTCTCTCTCTCTTCGTTTTTCTCTCTCTTCTTTCGTTTTTCTCTCTCTTCCCTCGTTTCTCTCTATTCCCTCGTTTATCTCTCTCTTCCCTCGTTTTCTCTCTCTCTTCCCTCGTTTCTCTCTCTCTTCCCTCGTTTCTCTCTCTCTCTTCCCTCGTTTCTCTCTCTCTCTTCCCTCGTTTCTCTCTCTCTCTTCCCTCGTTTCTCTCTCTCTCTTCCCTCGTTTTCTCTCTCTCTCTTCCCTCGTTTTCTCTCTCTCTCTTCCCTCGTTTCTCTCTCTCTCTTCCCTCGTTTTCTCTCTCTCTTCCCTCGTTTTCTCTCTCTCTTCCCTCGTTTCTCTCTCTTCCCTCGTTTCTCTCTCTTCCCTCGTTTCTCTCTCTCTCTCTTCCCTCGTTTCTCTCTCTCTCTCTTCCCTCGTTTCTCTCTCTCTCTCTTCCCTCGTTTCTCTCTCTTACCTTGTAGAGTCTTTATTGTACTTTAGTTTGTGGGGAGCACACAGGAATATATCGTAGCCTTTTTGACTGTTTAAGATCAACAAAACCGAAAGTCCAGCATGAAAAGGAAGTTGGTTTTGTTTCTTGTTTGAAAGATGAGTGGTTTCTTTATTAGACGGGATTAGGTAACCTGTAACCCATTGACTCTTGTTGATTTCTTTTGAGAAACTGATATATGTTAAAGAAAATCCAAGAACTTGCAGATTAATTATTAGTGATTGTTTAACACTTTAGGCTATGAGATGGCAACTTGAAATGAAACACTCTTTGTTGAAGTCTTTTCAACACGTCATTTATTATGTGACTCAGTTTGTCCATGCTAGCTCATTTATTTGACCAAGCTCAATTGAGTTATTAAAGGATTATATTCTGGGGAAATAATAAGTATGAAACCAATGGTAGAATTGTTTGTGAGAGATAACCTTTTGATGAATTGATTCCTTACTCTATAGTAAAAATAAGAAGAATTAAATGAATTAAATATAGATAAGAACGTCTATGTGAGAGTGCATGTTTGAGCAAGTGTTTATGCATGTCTGTGTGTGCGTGTCTGTGCATGTCTGTGCATGTGTGTGTCTATACGCATGAGTATGTGTGTTGTTAGTGTAGAGCATAAGTAAACCTTGGTGGAGAAGGTTTGTAACAGAGTTTATATAGTGTATCTTTATCATCCTGGGCTACACAGCCCTACTGATTAGAATTGTGTTTGTTCCAAATTGCGATAACATATCGTGTGTCTACTTGTCTTATTTGAATTAAGTTTTTAAAATGTTCGAACTAACGTTTCACACGGAGTTTAAGACATCGCTATAAACATCGGTACTAGCACCAGGACGTACTTTCATGTGTGCGTGTGTGCGTGCATATATGTGTGTGTTCGCGTGTTTGTGTTTGTGCTTGTGTGTATGTGTATGTTTGTGCAAATGGGAAGAGGGGTTTTTCTGCCACCCTTTTCAATAGTTCTTAGACATATTGTAAATGTTTAATTTCAATCGTATTTCATTCAGTTGTACAATAGTACATATATACACTTTGTGAGTATTTGTTTCCTAGTTGGACTAGGAAAGTTTACAGAATAAAATTAAGAAGATTATAATTACAACTGGATAAGATTACAGAATCCGTAACTAATTTGGATTCTAACAAGGAAGTGTATCAGCGTGTACTATCGATTGTACGATCTTCTGATACTTGGTGTGTAACTCCTTTTGTAACTCTGTCTGTATCAATAGGTGATACATGATGTCTAACATTT
Source organism: Aristolochia fimbriata (assembly GCA_019845555.1). Lineage (NCBI taxonomy): Eukaryota > Viridiplantae > Streptophyta > Magnoliopsida > Piperales > Aristolochiaceae > Aristolochia > Aristolochia fimbriata. The sequence continues at coordinate 2,696,854 of CM034083.1, forward strand.
CCCCGCAAGCTGAGGGGCTTGGAGAAGACACGAAGCTTGGAAAGAAACTTCACAAATTGAGACTTGGGAAGACCCTTGGTGAAAACATTAGCAACTTGATCGTGTGTCTAGATGTATTTGACTTGCAACAGGCCAGAAGTAACTCGTTCGCGAATGAAATGGTAGTCAAACTCAACATGCTTGACTCTGCCGTGAAACACAAGATTAACTGCAATGTATGTGGCTAATAGGTTGTCACACCAAATTACGGGGGGGCTGGATACGAATACCTTGAGTTCTTTGAACAGCTGAAGAACCCATGTAGCCTCTACAGCGGCAATAGCGAGTGCTCGGTATTCTGCTTCTGCACTGGAACGGGCAATCGTTGGTTGTTTCTTGGAGGATCAGGAAATGAGGGAGCCACCAAGGAAAATACAGAAGCCGGTTACAGAGCGCCGATCATCGGGACAGCTGCCCCAGTCGGCATCAGAGTATACGTCCACCCCTAGATCAGAGGAAGGATGAATGACTAGGCCATAGCGGAGAGTACCTTTAAGATAACGCAAAATGCGTTTAACCGCAGACCAGTGTATGTCTATGGGATTTTGTTTAAATTGGCAAACTTGATTGATAACATATTGAATGTCTGGTCGTGTCAGGGTGAGGTACTGCAAGGCGTCGACCGTGCCTCTATAGAGGGAGGGGTCGGATAGGGGAGTGCCTTCATATTTCGATAGTTTGGAGCCGATAACAATTGGAGTGGACAATGGTTTAACTTCAGAGAGACCGAGCTGAGATAAAATATTAGTAGTGTATTTAGTCTGAGCAAGGTGAAGACTGCTCTGTAGTGAGGTAACCTCAATCCCAAGAAAGTAGTGAAGAGCGCCTAAGTCCTTGATGGAGAACTCTCATTGCAGATTGGCGACAAGGCAAGCAATATCCTTTGCAGAACTGTCGGTAATGATGATATCGTCGACGTAAATCAAAACGAAGATAGTGGCAGTGGAGGTGTACCTGACGAGGAGAGAGGAGTCAGCTTTGGATAAAGCAAATCCAAGGTCAATGAGATAAGATGTAAGTCGGTACCACGCTATAGGGCTTTGCTTCAATCCATAAATAGATTTGTGAAGCCGACAAACTGCATTAGGATGGGTCTTGTCTTGGAATCTAGGAGGTTGGACCATATAAACTTCCCCATTCAGATTGCCATTGAGGAAAACATTGTTGACATCCAATTGACGAATTGACCAATTGCGACTTAATGCAAGAGTTAATACCGTGCGAATTGTAACTGGCTTGACAATTGGGCTGAATGTTTCAAAGTAGTCCTGTCCTTTGCACTAGTTGAACCCCTTGGCTACCAGACGAGCTTTGTACCTGTCAATGCTGCCATCAGGTTTGGTCTTCACTCGGAAGACCCATTTACAACCAATCGCCCTTCGACCCTGCGGTAATGAAACAAGAGACCATGTGCAGTTTGTTAGCAGAGCATTAAATTCCTCATTCATTGCAGTACGCCATTCTGCGGACTTCACTGCTTGACTGTAACAAGTGAGTACAAAAGTGGAATTGTGGGTTGGTAAAGTATGCTTAGAGGTGAGAAAGGTGCAGGGTGGGAGGGAGTTGGTCATGGATTGTGTAGTCATGGGATGGGTGGCATGAGGAGCACCCGGTCGTGCTCGGGGTCGTATTTCTGGAACCGAGGAGAAGTTGTCAGTTTTGGGATTGGTGTGTGTACTGACAGTGTGAGTGACATTTGGAATTGCAGTCGTAGGTACAGTAGAAGGTACAGGAAAAGGTACAATGGGAGGTAGAGGAAGAAGTGGAATTAAAGTTGCGGTGGATGAAGATGAGAGCTTTGGTGTAGGAAGAAGGGTAGGTTGGGAGTAGGGAAAAACAGTCTCGTCGAAGACCACATTGCGACTGACATATACTTTATTTCTGGCGACATCTAGACATCTATATCCTTTGTATTTGGGATGATAACCCAAGAAAACACATGATGTCGACCTATCTTCAAGTTTGTGAGCTGAGTAAGGTCGAAGATGTGGGTAACATAGACACCCAAACACTCGAAGCAAGGAATAATCTGGTGGTTTACCAACAAGGACGTCAAACGAACTTTTAGAATGAAGAATTGGAGTGGGGAGACGATTGATAATATAAACTGATGTAGCAAATGCAGAGTCCCAGTGGGATTTGGGCATTGAAGCTTGTGCAAGGAGGGTCATGCCCATCTCCATGATATGACGATGTTTCCTTTCAACTAAGTTATTTTGTTGTGGTGTATAGGGACAAGAGGCATTGTGGTGGATACCCAAGGCGGATAGGAGGACCTGAAATGTCTTATTCATGAACTCAGTGCCGCCATCTGACTGAAAGACTTTAATCTTAGCCGAAAATTGATTTTCAACTAGGATATGAAATTTGGCAAAAACGGATGGAACTTCAGTTTTAGATGATAACAAAAACAGCCGAGTGAATCATGAATAGTGATTGACAAAGAAGATATAATAGCGATATCCATTGACAAAAATGATAGGGCAAGGTCCCCAGATATCTGTCGAAATTGTGTGCAACTTAGATAGGGTGCGCATTTGAGAGGAGGAGAAAGGAAGAGTAGTAGACTTGATGATACGACAAGCATGACATGTATTATTAGTAGAATCTGAAACAACAATATTAAGATTGCGTAAAACATGATGCATCACAGAAGCACCGGGGTGCCCTAACCTATGATGCCAGAAAGAGAAATCAGACACAGAAGATAGTAAGCAACTTGGTGAAGCATTGTGGTCGATGACATAGAGGTCGTTCCTACTCTGTCCCTTTAGCAGAAGTTTGCCCGTATTGGCTTCCTGGACACGAAAACCATTAGAATCAAGAATGACTTGACAATTGTCATCATAGGTAAGTTTTGAAACAAATAATAGATTCTTAAGGGAAGAGGGAATGGAAAGAACTCCTTGAAGTGGTAAAGATGGTGTAAGATTGAGTGTACCAATGGCTGAAATGGGTAAACCGGATCCGTTACCAAGCATAACTTGGTCGGGACCATTGTATGGGCCATTGCCAATCAGCAGGGAAGCGTCCGAGGATATGTGGTATGATTCCCCAGAATCAATGTACCATGCTGAATCAGATGAATTGTCCAGCTCCGCCGAGTGAGCTTCTAGAGGAGCAGGAGATTGATAGCTTAGATTGAACCGATTGTGGCATTGAATGGCAGTATGACCTATTTTATTACAAATTTGGCAAAGAGGACGATTTGAGGAGTCACTTCGATCTTGCTGGTTTCTTTTGAAACCACAACCATTGTTCTGGCCGCGACCTCTGGAATGTCGGCCACGACCAGCACGACCACCACCGTGGTGGCCCCGTGCAGCAACATTGAGAGAGGGTCTAGAGGAAGAGTCCAATTTTTGCAAATGAACCTGTAACTAGAGGCGATGCTCCTGAGTTAGCAACAGATTTGTGAGAGTGTCAAAGCTCACCGGATCAACTTGTCCGGTAACCATTTGAGCAAACGGTTCAAAGTCAGGGTCTAGTCCATTAACCACATAGTGTGTCACAGTCTGGTCGTCGAGTGGCTGTCCAGCAACAACAAGATCATCCATAATGGTTTTGACGCGATCCAAATAAATTCCCATGGATAGAGACCATTTCCGCAGGGTCTGTAGAGTGAACCGAAGATGGTTCAATCGAGCTTGAGAGGTTGAAGCATAGACTCATTGGAGTTTAAGCCACATTGCTGAGGCACTGATGAGGCTGATTGTTTATCCAATCATAGCGTTGGACAAGGTTGCCACGATCCAACTCTGGATCGTTTGGTCGAGGACATACCATTGGATGTTTTCGGGCGTGACTGTAGAGGAGTCCGTAGTAGAGAACTGAGGTGGTGGTTGAATGGAGCCATCAACGAATCCCATGAGAGATTGACTATTGAATATTGGAAGAAATTGTTGGCGACATAGCAAGTAGTTGCCGCGATCAAGTTTGATGGAGACATGATGCGTGATGTTGTTCACAGTCACATAAATTTGGCCTAACGTCTGGCCGAGGTCGAAGAGAGCACCCCGACTTGGAGTATGCGAGTGAGCAAGGAGGGAAGCTGTAGGGGTGGTGGACGATTGAGGGGAACTTTCATTGGCCATTGTAGCAAAGGATCGATAACCAGAAGAAGAACTGGAAAAAGGGTGCTAGGGTTCCACGTAAATTAGGGTTTTTACGTGGAGCCGGGGGTCTGACCTGATACCATGTAAATATTTAATTTTAATGGTATTTCGTTCAGTTGTACAATGGTACATATATACACTTTGTGAGTGTTTGTTTCCTAGTTGGTCTAGGAAAGTTTATAGAATAAAATCAAGAAAATTAAGATTACAGCTGGATAAGATTACATAATCCGTAACTGATTTGGATTCTAACAAGGAAGGTGTATCAGCGTGTACTGTCGACTATTCGATCTTCTGATACTTGGTGTGTAACTCCTTGTGTAACTCTGTCTGTATCAGTAGGTGATACATGATGTCTAACACATATTATCTCCAAAAAGTTTAAATGGTTCGTCTTTCCTTGAATTTATGGTCGTGGCTTTGTAAATTGCTGCCTATCCAATTTTGGCTCGTATTCTTGCTGAATTCATACTATAAATGTTGGTTGCATAGCATTATCTTCTGTTGCAGTTAATGATGTGATTACATGGGTTCTACTCATTTTTGTTATTCCTTTTCGGGCTAAAAAAAACTGCCTTCATCACTCTTTGGGTCTTATTGTCTAGTATTGCATTTATCTTTATTACCATATTGTTCCTTTGCCTTATTTCCTTGGATGCCACAATGTTCACCAACTACAAAGCCTATTGATGAGAGTTTTATATATTTCACTTTCGCAATTGTCAAAGTTGTTGCATTTGTTACTGATATCATTAGGATATATGCATTATTTCCTACTTTTGTGGTTAGGCGTCCTCATTCCAAAGGATAATTAATATGTTACTGGACAATATGCTACTATTATGGTTGACAACGTGACAGACCTTGTTTTAAGGTTGATTCTTCCTTTGTAATTTGTTTCCAGTAGACTTAAGACCAATGTGGCTACTATCTAAGTTGTTGTTTTAGTCATTGCTTAGCATAATTTCTTTTGCTTTATGAATTAGACAACTGTAGAGTTGTTTCTAGAGGTGTTCTCATAAACAACATTAGCATGACAATCATTTGTGCGTGATGTAGGGGGAAGAAAACAAAGGATTAGGCCCGAAAAACATAATGCTTTGATATCACCCAAACATACCTTATTTCAGGGCAAATGAAATATTTTCACCCGAAACCCCAAAAAAATAAAAATATTGCAGTTCGAATGTCAAAATACTACATTTGACCCCAAAATATTGCAGTTTGGGCGATGCGCTCTGATCCAAGTTCTAATATATATTATTGTTTGTATTTGCCTTCTAAGAACTCTTTTTTCTTTGCTCGTGTAGTGTGAACTCTTTCTATTTGTAATTTAATGGAGGCAATCCCATATGTTGTTTTTCTATCGAAGGTTATCACTCTGAAATCTTTCTCTTAGTAATTTAATGGAGGTAATTACCAAATTCCTTAAAACTTTATTATTTTGTTGTTGAAGGTTATCTTCAGCGAGAGTAGACTAAATACACTAGGATTCTTTCCCATTTACAGTTACAGGAGAAAGGTGTTGAGAAATTTGATGAGAATTATCTCTGTTAGAAGCTTTTTCATGAATTTGAATCATTTAGGAAATTTGCTTCTTGCTGCAATGTAGTACTCTTCAACAGTCTAACACAGTACTCTGACTAGCTTTAACACCGTACCTTGTAAATCTGCAACACTGTACTACTTCGGGAAAAAAAAAATAGAGTTAAAATATATCGTACTCTAAGGCGCAAAAACAGCTTTCCTTAAGGAATAATTGCCCCAGTCCCGATAGAAGTTTGCTGATGGGTTACAGGCAAGTTTCCTCCCAGGATACAAAGGAGTAATGTGTTTAATGTATAATAATTATGTTTAAACACCCTTCCTCTGGCAAAGTAGTGTAATAGAATTAATTACCAGATTAAAGAGGCTCTTTGGAGTCTCATGACTCTTTGAAAAGTCACGGCAACTTAAAAAAACGAATAAAAAAACCTGTAAATATCTTCTTGTTTCAAAATCCTCCCAAAACTTGATTTTAAAAAACTCATTTGACTTAATTTAATTACTTAATACAACAAAGAATCTTAGTCTTGGTGCAACGGGCCCTTGAGATGATCTTGGAAACTCATACACGACGAGGCATCATGGTGGGTCAGAGGTTTGTGGAGGTGTGTGGGGTTTCTGAGGGGGAGAATTAAGACAGTTAGTAGCAAAACCAGTTCTTTGTAGAATAGAATATGTCCTTTTGCCGGATTTTTTTTTTTCTGTTTTTCTTTGAAATGAAATCTTCTAGTGTCGAATAATTGTGAATGTCGTATTCACCATTGCAGGGTAAGACAAAATGGCGTAGACATGCCCCCTACTATAAGACCAATTAATTAACTTCTAAAGGTGCTTTCCAAAGGGACAATCTGCTGGACTCAGCTCTTCCTTCCTATTTTACAAATACTGTTAGTTCTAAAGGTGCTTCCCAATAGTCACTAAATATAATCAGGTGATTTTTCTTAATTTTTTACTAATTTTTTAAAAATTATTACAAGGTACAACGTTCATCTACCCTAAGTAATCCAAAGAATTATTCAATATGAATTTGTTTAAAAAAAAATTAAAAAAATAGTAGCTTTCTTACACGACCTCCTCTTTGTTCGAACCATGTCTGTTACGTAAAACTCTTCCTCGAGTCATCTTCTTCTCAGGGTCGATGGCATGGGTCATGGCCACTGCTGTTGCAACATCGAGTGACTCTTGGAACCCTCGTCGAAATTCAGGGAGCGGCCGTGGAGACGGGAGGTCATGAGTATGGTGAACCAGAGCAGCACAAAGACGAACAACATCGACATTAATGCGGTGTCGAAGCTGTTTTTGTTCAGTATTGGTTTCTTCTTCTTCTTCTTCGACGACAACGACAACAACGAACCCCTGATTTTCTTCGATCGCCGCATCGGGTGCTCTTCTTTGTAATTGACTCTGGGTAACGCTTCCCTCAGTTCCGTCTCAGGTATAATTTGTATCTTCACCTCTTTCGCTTTGGCCGCTTCAGTCACGGTGGTCGTCGGAAGCTTAATGATCTTTTCCGTCTCTCTCTCTTTCTCATCACCTTCTTTCGCTGCAGCTCCTGCTACGTCTGTCACCGGCGGTTTCATGATCTTTTCTGCCTCTTTTTCTTCCTCTGCTTCTTCTTTTAGTGCCTCTTTAATTTCAGATTCTGTTAAGGCGGCCACAGTCGGCTTCACGGTCACGATCTCATTCACTTCCTCTGTTTCTTCACTCGCCTCATGAGCAGCCTTTGTTACAGCACCGGCCACCGGCGGCGCTACGAACTCGTTCTCTTCTTCTTTCGCTCCGACGAGGAACCATGAATCTAGAGGAAAACGGAGATGAGGGAAAGGATATCTTCCTTCGCTCCGGTCACCCATGTATGCAGAAAATTAATCAGATGAGTAGTAGCCCCTTTCAATCCTGGGCCGTTATGGATTATAAAGCTTGAGGTGTCAGAGTGCTAGTAAAAGCAGAGGTGAAGTGGGAGTAGACTTTCTTGATCATGAGGATTGCAGAGCTCCACTGGGATTGCAATACTTTCTACTCCTAGTCGGGATGGTCTATTAATCAAGATAAATAATTTGTCAGAGGTTTGTTCTAGACGGGGAAGGGAAGTTTGATAATTTGTATTTTATTATTTGTTATTTTTCAACATTCCATTTTTCATATTTTTCAGGCCTTTTTAAACTATTATTTGAAAGTATAAAAGGATATTGATTTTCATATAGCAGCAATCTCGTTTCATGTGTATAAATTACCTCAATCATTTTAGATTTGAGAGATTAAAAGAACCTGTTAAAGTGACAACCACTTTCCTTCAAGATCATCATATAACAATCTATTTGAAACTACATGGAGATTTTTTAATTTAGATCGAAGCCAACATAAACTTGTTTTGCTCCTAGAGAACGATTAAAAGGAAGTGAACTTCTTACTGTACCTAAAAAAAGACAGGTTTCTCTATCAAGCACATGTATCAGTATCAGTATAAAAAGAACCAAAAAACGGGGAATATTAGTGTAGAATGAAAAAGGAATTCCCACAAAAGGTAACAGACAGAAAACACCAAAAACCTGCATCTAGGGTTCAACAGTGGTCACCTGCTGCCATTCTCCGTCTACAGCCTCTTTCCACAAAGTCACATTATTGTTACCATCGGCAACAGCCAACAAATTCCCAGTAAGGGACCAGGAAACTCTCCAAACTGGTGTCTTAAAATCCTTCAAAAGCTTCCCTTGCCACTGATCCCCTTCTTTGGCAACAGTCCAGATCACGACAGTCCCATCCTGTGAAGCACTGGCAATGGTGGATTTGGGTAGTCCAAGATTGGGTGCCCAGGCCACGTCCCTCACCCAATCGCTATGGTCCTGTAGAGCAGGGAAGCAGTCCATCTTCCAATTACCATTAGAGAGCTTCCAGACCTTCAGGGTATTGTCACACCCACCTGAAACAAGCTTCTGAACTGGCTGATCAAGAGCCCCACCAGACCCGCCCACAAGGGCACCTGGTGCAGTGGCTGGCGCCCACGAGACAGACGTAACTCCTACAGGATGGGCTTGGTCAATAGTCGCCCTATCCCATCCTCCATCAGATCTAGCAGTGTAGACATAGACATTGCCATCGGAAGATGCACAAGCAAGACAGAGACCAACCTCATGGGGAGCCCAACAAATGGAATTAACTGAGGACTTTTGATCTGTAAATACATGAGCTTGGACCCACTCGTTTTGAGGGGTTTCCTTCCAGATGATAACCTGTGCATCATAAGAGCAAGAGGCAAGTAAGCATCCGAATTTAGGATGCGCCCAGGCAACTTGCCAGACAGGTCCAGTGTGCCCTGTGAGAGTGGCAAGGTGCTGATGGGAGGAAGAGGTGACGCCAATGATTTTCACAGAGTTGTCCGAGGAGGCAGTGGCAAGACGCTTGCCATAGTAATCCATGGCTACATCATGGACCACATCTTGGTGACCGGTTTCAATCTTATGAGGAGGCATCTCTTTGCATCCACAAATGTCTCTTTCTTTCTCCTTGTTTAAGAAGAAGGTTGTCTGCCGGAAGTAAATCCAATATACAGACCAAAAAGTATCAAGTCTGCCAAAAGCAAAAGGAATTAGAAACAGAAGTGAACTGCTAGTAACTTAAGAAGATTTTATGTTAATGAAAAAAAAGCATTGGATACTTTAACTTACCAGTAACAAAGTCCTTAAGTAATATAATTACCATCTCATGAGAACTTTGAAGACCGCATACGAATATATATATAGTACATAAAGTAAAATATTGCATATTACATGTTTCTTTAAAAAGTAAATATTGCATATTGCATGTAATGTTAAATTTATAAAAGAGAAAAACGAATCTGTATCATTTTCAAAAAATAAAAAATAAACCAACAGGCAATTATCTGTAGGTAAGGCCTTTTTAACCATTGGATCAGATCTAGGAATCTGTACAACAGTGTTTATGTAATGAAGTTTCAAAGAGGGATTAAACATGCATTAATATTCTTCTTTCAAAAAGCACCTAGACATAGCTTTATTAAAGTTTATATGAAAAAAAAATCTCACTAAATTACACCATATACCACAATGATTAAGAGCTGCAATAGGAAGACAGAAGACACTTGTAGAAAAGTAAAGTTACTATATATTCATTTATGGAAATATTTTTTATCACAGTTAGTATTTGGAAACCAAAGTAAACATTGTATTAAACGAATGAAAGTAGTCACACTAAGAGAGGAAATGCAATAGGCAAAATCACTGTGGCGGATCAACAATAACGCAGTTCTCCTTACCATATGGAAATGACATCAGCATCGTAATTCTAAGTTAAGATTGACATAGAATTCCATAACTAGTGTTGCAGAGGAGTAGCGGAATCTTTAGTAGTAAGTCCAAGTTCATAACTAATGCAACTGAAAGAACCACACAAAATATTCTAATGTGGTCAACCAACCTCAGAAACGTGTACCCTTCCCCTAGTGTTGTTATTAGGAAGTCTTGGAAAAAGGTTATACACTTCAACTCCCAGAGCGACCTCCAGTTCCAGTTGATGGCTCTTCCATAGGAAACCCAAGCCTAGCTGGTGTGCGTGTGTGTGTGTTGGGGGAGGGAGGAGGGGAAGGGGGGGGAAGGGGGGTGGAGGGAAGGGGGGGAGGGGTGTATGGTGAACTCTCAGACCTCTCCTCAGTATGACGCTTTGCCTGGTAAAAACTTCCCAGCTCTTTGTGCAGATAGTTTGGCTAAAAGGGGTGTATATGCAGACCGAAACTAGTACTGGGGCCTATGCTGCCCCCTCAAAAATGAAGTCTATTTGGAAGCTTAGAAAGCTTTGTACGTTTAGAATTTTTTAACAAAGTTAGCACCATTCTCAAGAAAAATCATATTTGTCAACATGGTCGATATGAATATGGGAGGCCAAACTGTCCAAATACAGCAAAAGAATCACTTCACTTTGCTCCATTTCAGATCATCATTTGTGCCAATCCCTTAAACAGTCTCACTACTTAACTAATATTTTTGTTCCAATAGGTCCACAGGTAAAGTGGAAAGAACACGAAAATAAGAAACGGAATGAGAACAATAGCAAAAGAAAGAGACTAACAAAGAACAAAACATGCAAAAAAAGAAGAAAAAACACAGACAGATTTTTAAATAAATCACCAACTTATGAAATCATATACAGTTAACAATACTCATTCCTTGCTGTTTAATAATTTCTTTTCAAGTGAGAAATTTATAAAGTTGATCACCAAACAGCCAACAATGGTTCTTAAGCAATACACGATGAACGCTATAAGTTTCAAAACATAATGTTCTATTTTGGATAGAAACGACATTTAATTCATACCACCGAGAGATTTCAACGAGTTCATCAAAGTTAGAAATGAAAATTTGTATGATAACGATGTTTTATGAAATGTTAAATAAAAAAATTATTGCAATTGATATCTACAGAAGGTTCGCCAAGAAAGAGAGATAAAAGGAAGGATATCGATCAAGCAACAAAATAAACATCTTTTATCGTAGCAGTTAGCAGAGATAAAAGGACAAGAAAAGCACACGGATTACCAATATCCACGACCTGTTTCAGCAAAAGGCCACAAACACAAGCCCGTAGACAAGCAATGGATAGTTTACTTTGGTTACTTTCTCGTTTCATGAAATTAACTAATGGCATAAAAATTGTATATTAAAAAGCTTCTTTGACAATCTAGGTAAAACAGATTTCAAAATAAAATTGATCTAGCGCCAACGAAGCCAAAAAATGCCTCTGACCGCCTCTAGATCTCAAAGAAAGAGAAACTCAGATATGCTCAGATTTGCCTCCGAAATGTCAGATTAAGGATCTGAAGAGAACGATCAGGTGCATACCAGATTCTAAAGTGATAACCAGATTCTAAAGTGATAAAAGTAATCAAAACAGGAAAACGAAACAAAAATTACCTTCAAACGGTCCGAACAACAGACGAGAACAAGGAAGATGAGTCGTAGTGGGGGGCTTCAGAAGCAGTCTCCCGCTATGTGGAAGCACAATGCCGAAGCTCGCGGAGGACAGCAGGAATTTTTTTGTTTACATTTCTTTTGCTTGATTTGTATAAGTGTATTAAATTCGGGGTCGATCGCGCCAATCTTGCTTGCATGGGTCGGCTCGGAACTTTATTTTTTATGGGTCGGCTCGGAACTTTATTTTTTTTTATGGGTCGACTCGGAAGCGCACGCGGTCTTTAGCCATCATTTCATTGGTGTAGTCTTTTAAAAAATTATTCTAAGCGAAGAGGAAGAAGCTGAAAGACTGCGAGACCGAGCTTGATCATCAGGTTGCAATTCTCGTCCATGGCGGAAAACCTTTTCGAAGGATTACCCCCTCCCTCTGCTTCTCTCCAAGAATCGCAGAAATCTCCCTCTCCGGTCAAAAAGGATCGTACCCAACCACCACCACCGCCGCCACCGCCCGCGCTGGCTCCTGCTCCCATTCTCAAAAGTTCTCTCAAGCGGGAGAAACCATCTGAGGCTCCGGAAGGAGGTATACACTCTGTCTTTGCTTCATTAGTATGAGGATCGAATTCTCGGGGTTCTAGTGTGTAAGTTTTGGAGCTTAAATTGCACTGACCGGTTATCTGTGTGTTAGGGTTGGGAATTGAGCTTTTTTTAATCTTGTTTACATTCATTTTTTGAAATTTCAGTATCCCAATACGTTTTGAGTCTGGGTACGGATTTATCGTCATCGGTCCTGCATTTTGTGAAATTTCACGTATGCTGTTGTTAATGATGATTTTAGTAGTTGAACACTTATAAAATAGTTTTCTTGTGTTTCTCTGAATTTTTTCAGGCGCAGAAAGTAAACCCTTCTTTGCCGTGATTGCTGCAGTACAAAACCTTATTACTTTTATCTCTTACTTGAATTTGTGATTTTATTGGTCGTAGAACTTCCCAGGTAGTAATTGGTCTTCTTGCTTTGATTTTTTTTTTTTTTTTTTTCCTCTCCAAAGATACCCTTCAATAACCTGAAATTTTGTTTTCAGATAAACATCTTGTTCAAAGTATTTTTTTTCCAAAATCACTTGTTTCTGACATATCAAAAAAGAAATAAAAAAATCCCCTTGTGTTTGTCAAGCGTTGTGTTGAGATACTTGTCATTGTGACTCCTCAATTTCATCTGTCATTCATGATTATTTTTCCTTTGATATCACTAGTAAAATATTTTGCTTCCACGAAGTTTTATTTAGTTCTGCTATTACCAATTTGATTTCTCAGGAGCAACTGCCGCTGCACCTCAAAAGCGCATACGATTTAAAACAACTGTCGATGCCTCAGAACAACAAGTTATTGATGCTATGCAGAAGATTGCTTCACATATTAGGAATCCGTCTAAGTTCGGAAAAGCCTCAAAGCTTGCTTTGCAACTCATTGAGGCTGGAAGTGTTAAGGAGGGGACTAGTGATTATTTCTTTGCAATACTAGAAGCAGCTATGTCATCACCTAATGCTTGTAATGATCCTGCACTGAGAGCAGATTATCAGATCCTGTTCTCATCAGCTCAACAAGTTGCTGACGTAAGGCCTCTAATTGTTATATATGTTTCTTTTTTTCCAGCTGGTGGAAACATATTTTCTCCTGTCACTGTTAATGGTTTTCATGACTCATGCTCCCAGTTACTTCCTTCTGTGTTAGTTATGGCCACCTCGGTTTATTAATGGTCAACTTAAAAGTCCCATTAAAAGGAACACATTCAAGCAACCAAATTGGTATATCCTTATACTTGCATAATCTAGAACTTTGGTTTTACTAAGTCGTAGATAGTTCACGATTGCTTCTAAGCTTGGTGTTGTGTGATTAGCAATTTCTTGAGAAAACAATACAATAGCATGCTCATAGTGCCCAGAGGCATACAAAGTTCTCAACCAAGCAATTGTTGATGACCAACGTACAAATATGTTTTTCTTTTTAACTATTTTTCTTTTTTTTGGTAATTTTAACGATATTTTTCACAGGCATTCTGTTGGCTCTTACTGTTAGAATGAAATATCATGTATGAGGACATTCAGATTTCAGCATTGCATATTCCTGAATGATTTTATTGTTCCCAACCTTTAGAAGGTTAATGAGTGAGTATCGATAGATTGGGCTATAATGAGCACAAGCATGAAATTGGCTTCTTAAGTGTTTTTCATATTATTCACACGCAAAAAAATCTCTTCATTATGGGACAAGTGGTCTTCTCACCATTTGTTGTTTCTTGCAGTGTCTCACTAAGCATCAGAAAAACCAGTTAGCTGTTTGGAACCTTCAAGCTGTAGTGGCAAATGATCTTTACACTGATGACAGTTTTGTGGTATGTTTATCGTTTTTTGACTGCTTGTTGTGGTTTTGATTATGCATATTTATTCTGTGAATATAATCATTTGTGGCTTCGAGGGGATTTTATTTGTCATTTTCAATTTCACCAACCAATTTGACTTGCAGACATTCTATGTTTTCCACTAGGCCACTAATGCTACAGTAATAGACAGTAATTTGGTGTCAAATGCTGTACAAATGCAGAAAAATTAGATTATCCATGATCAATCATTAAGAAAAAGGTAAAATTAAACAATTATTCCCTTTAGAGCTGAAAATTAAGCCATTAACATATTTCTGTAATGATACATGTTAGACTGTATTTGGTAGAGTTCATGCTCCTGTTAGATGGACATCACTGGAGACCAGCTTTTTGTGGAGCCTATAAGATTGACTTATTCAGCATTAACAACTTTTCTACAACCCGAAGGTGTTGAAGTCCTAGGTAGCTTCTTATTTATCCAAAAGGGAAGGCAATTGGCTTTTTGGTGTGTTGTGGTTCACTTCTCATGTGTCCTAGCAACCAGTCTTACCGGTATGCCTGAAACCTGTTTCAGGGCTCTAATGCTGATTTACTTTTAAGTACTTTTTTTGTCGCGTTCAGAATCCAATCTCATGCTTTGAAGCTTTTCTGAAGATACGTATTAGGAGTCATTCTTGGGAAATGCTGGCTTCTTGTAAGCTTTGACCCAAATGGAGCTTCTCTTGTTTTTTCTCTCCTTGGTGAATCTCTTTCTCATGTTGTATTAATTTTGAAAAGAAAGAATAGAACCACTGTGTCATGATCCTGTCATTTGATTTATGTCAACTGTCATCTCAGGCGCTGGATTATCTGATGGTATATGCTGGGGAGTCAACCAGGGTTGTGACATAGTATTTACAATGTTTTGACCTATTACTTTTCAACCTGTATCAGTTCCTCTGGGAACAGGTATCAGCAGCCTTGACCAAAGCAAACAGTGAGCACATGAGAATTTGATTTGTTCTTACTTCAACATAGTTGACATGCATGAGACTGCACCACTTCTATGCTGTCGTATCAAAGTAGTTGCTGTTTTAACACTTGACTTGACAAAGTCGTGCTTAAAGTAGTATTGGCTTTTTGTACACTGCAAACATGTTATAGCATAACATCTCACTGCTACAGTGTTTTATGGCCTCCTAGTTTGCAAAAGTGGCTGGCCGGATTAAGGAAGCCATATCTAGCCTTCCTGATGCTACTGATGATGATGACAAAGATGAAGCCACGGCACTGTCTAAAGATGAAGTTCAAACTGTAGCATCAGATTGTTCTACTCAACCTGACCAAAAGGAAGAATCTGACCCTTTTGGATTAGATTCTCTTCTCCCCGGCAAATTGAAGAAGGATGAAAAGTTGAAAGGAAGAAAAGATGCTGCAGGTTCAAACAGAAAAGTGGAGGAAGAGGAAACGAAGAAATTTCTCAAGTTAAACAGGGAAGCTCTAATAAACTGTGTAGAGATTGCAGCTAGGCGTTACAAGGTTCCATGGTATTTTCTCTCCCTCCTTCTTTGTTGGTTTGCAATACACACCGAATGTTGTCATTTTGCTTGTGTGCTTGTATAAGATCTAATGGACTGAGTGGCATGTTTGTTCCAGGGCTCAGACTGTTGTTGATATTCTAGCTAAACATGCATTTGATAACATAGGGAAGTTTACTTCTCAACAAAGAAATGCTATTGAGAAGCTATGGCTATCTATCAAGGAACAACATACACGACGGAAGCAAGGGAAATCCGTAACTGGAAAACTTGATATGAATGCCTTCGAATATCTACAGCAGAAATATGCAAATGAGAAGATCAGCATTCGGCATGCAGTTGGAGGCAGTGGAGCACGCCGAGCAGAACAATGGCTGGGTTAATCATTTGAGTCTGCAAAATTGTTGTAACCTGTACCTAGTCCATATTGAAGTAGTCTTACTTGTACATTGAAACATTGTTTTTGTACGAAGGAAAAGTCTCTTCCTTGCTACCAATAATCTTTACAAGAACAGGAACCCTCACTAAACTGGTGAAAACGGTTCCTGTCCCTAACTATAATTAGTCTGCCATATATTTTTGAAAGAAGCTTAGTTGCACTGTGGCAGTCATCACAAACTCGGAGGTTCTTCATTATCCGAATTGGTGTATTTGCAGCAGTGCTAATCAAACCGAAAGCCATGGCTAATTTTTCAGAGTGTAAGCTAAGTGCTGTTTCTTTCTCTTCTTCATCTATGTTCAGCAGCACTGCGGAGGTATTTGCCACATACCCTGCTTCAATTAGTTTCTTCTGCATTTCTTCCAACTTTTCCTCTATTTGTTCACTTTGTGGATGAGTTCTATCGCTACTTATAAATTCATGGAGAACCCCATTCACTTCAATGGAGCTGAAGCCGGGTGATTTTCTCATTCCTGTTTCCTTCATAACATTTCTAATCTCTCTTACCTCATGCCATCTACTTTCTGCAGCATAAATGTTTGATAACAGTACATTATACCCACAGTGACGAGGTTGTAGCTCAAGAAGCTCCCTTGCTGCTAGTTTTGCCAATTTTAGATTTTTATGAAGCCTGCAGGATGCCAGTAGAGCACCCCATACTACAACATTAGGTTTGATGGGCATGCTTTTTATCATCTCATGCGCCTCATTTAGTCTTCCTGCGCGACCCAGAAGATCCACCATACATCCGTAGTGCTGCACTGTTGGGTCCACTCTGTAATGTTTCACCATCTGATGAAAAATGAGGCGGCCTTCTTCTACCAGACCTGCATGGCTACAAGCATGTAAAACACCTACAAATGTTATTTCGTTAGGCCTAATCTTCTGTTTCCTCATTTCATGGAAGAGTTCCAATGCCTGTTTGCCTCGGCCATGCATAGCCAGACTACCCATTAAGGCATTCAACATGCTTGTATCTCTGTGCCTGGTACCAACAAATATTTGGTATGCCTCATCAATTTCTCCACATTTTGCATACATATCTACCAATGCAGTGGCGAGCACAACATCCAATTCAATCCCCAGCTTCTCCATTATACCATGGACCCATTTGCCCAAATGTAGTGCCCCTGCTTCTCCACACAATACCAATAGGTTAACCATGGTTAGGCTGTTTGGCTCAATATTTGAACTTAGCAAATGAATAAACAGCTTAAATGCCTCTAGCAGACAATTTGAATGCGCATATCCAGATATCATGGCTGTCCAGGCAGCCACATCTCTCTTTCCCATGCCATCGAATATTGCTCTGGCAATCCTAACTTCACCACACTTCCCATACATATCCAGCAAAGCTGTGGCTAGCGAGGGAGACACCTCAAATCGATTTTTAAGAGCATAACCATGCAAGAGCTTCCCCAGTTCCAGAGCCCCTGCAAAACCACACTCAATAACCCAACTTAAAATAGTGATCTCGTTAGGAGACACATTCTCTTCCAACATTCTGTGAACAAGCTCAAGACCCTGATCGAGTTCTCCACAGTGAATGTACCCAGCAACCATGGCTGTCCAGGTTACTACATTCTTGTGAACCATTCTGTCAAAGATCTGCCTTGCGGGGACGGTGCTTCCACCCTTCCCATACATATCTATCAGAGCAGTACAAACATTCACATTCTCCATTTCAAAGTCAATATACTTCAAAACATAGCCGTGCACAACTCTACCCATCTCCAACTCTCCCATGTCTGCAAACAGATTAATCATGTTCAGAACGACTGTCCTATCGAGCGTTACATCTAAAGCACCCATTTCTTTGATAAGATCCAACGCTTCTCCGAAACATCTGTTCCGCCTGTAGCTCCCCATCATAGCACTCCAGGACACAACATCTCTCTGCGTCATTTTGTTAAACACCCTCTCCGCAAAATCTACATTCTCGCATTCAGTATACATTTGTATCAAAGAATTCTGTACAAAAACATCCAACCCAAACCCCATTTTGAGCACGAACCCGTGAACCTCCTCCCCTTCTCTGACCTTCGAAAGCTGCCCGCAGGCTTTAAGGATAGATGGAGCCGTGAAATTATCAACAAATGCGTCTGCGAGACGAAGATGAGAGTAGATCTTGAGCGACTCCTGAGGGCGATTGTTCCTCGTATAGGAGGTGACGAGGGAGTTGAATTGAGCTTCGGGAGTTTGTCGAGGCAGGAAGGGGTCATCGATAACATTACAGCAGTGACCGCCGAATTGGGTTCTGATCAAGCGAGCATGAATTTGCTTGGTTTGTTCCAAGGTGATCGAAGACACAGATTGGGAATCCGGTCCCGGTTTCGTTGAAGGATTGTCTCTAAATTTCGGAGTCGGATTGAGCTTTGAAATAGTTTGAAATGCGAACGGGGGAGACGTAAGAATACTTGTTCTGTAAGGTGTCATGAGATCCATGGTTCGTGCGGCTGACATAGAGATCTATTATAAAGCCCTGTTTTGTGACATAGAAACCCGTAGCTAGGCCGATACAGTGGAATACATGACCCAATATGGCCGATATGTATTGGATTTTGGGGTTTTCAATACGTATCGACTTCTCAATACGGTCACCTCTGTGATGCAGGCCATGGTTCTACCTTTTGGATCAAACTTTATGTGAAATATTCCCTCAAACACGAGTCTTCCATTCTTCCTTCTCCAACACAACTCTCTATAGTCTATACAATGAAGCTTCTCCTGGACGCATTCCTCTGTAGAATCTGGTACAAAGCTTCTCAGGCACACAATTAGCTATCCACCGCTACTGGATATCATAATCCATCTATCTATATATATATATATATATATATCTATATCACGGAAGCTTGATCACGAAGCTCAGTACCTGAACGGCAAACAGTTTTCAGTTCAATGGAGACTCCGGCGAAGACATGGAAAGCTGAATACGCCAAGTCTGCTCGATCAAGGTGCAAGAAATGCAGGAAATCAATTTTATACGAGAGGTTCAGACTGGGGAAAGTGAAGCCTGCGCCTCAGTTCGATGGGTTGATTACTGTAACTTTCTCTGCCCTTTCTTTCTCTAATTTTCTACATGCCCTCACAGCTCAAATTTCGTCTATGTAGTTTATAACTATTTATCCAAGATAAAACAAAAATCCTGGTTTGATTAGAAACTGTGTTTGATTGATGATTTGGTAGTTCAAAATACTATTTTTTCTAGTCTTTTAAGTTTGTTAAAAGGTGTTTTTATGAAGTATATATAAACATGACCGGGTGATATATAACCAATAAACTCGTAGCACGCTCTATGTTAGTAACACGTTTATTAGCTTAGTGTACATCTATTGGGAGTTCCGAAACTTGGATAATACTAATATATTTATATATTTTTACATGTCTTTTAATAATTTGGTAAATATAAGAACGAAATTATGGTAAAATTAAAAGATTTTGTTTTTATGGGATATCTTAAATGCTTACAATATGAGATACTTACTTGTTGCTCATTAACGAAAATTATGGTCAGATTAAAGTTATTAGATAATGAGCAACTAATATTTATCTCCAGAATTTTCAAATTTAAAGCAGTTACTTTCCATGAGAACAGGAAATTCGAAACTCCCACCGCCAAATTGATTATTTTAGATAAATATTTTTCCTTTTCTATCTATAGGCTATTACTAGTATACAAGATTACAATCTAATACCTTCCTTTATTTTAATTATTTCTTTATCAATAAATTGCATTAATAAATAATAATAAAATGTCACATTTGGACACGTCACATAGTCAATGGCAAATGTAGGTTGTAAAGTGTACTTTACGTGTGTGGGTCCGATCTAACAAAAGGAGGTATGTGGGCCCGCTGAGTTTACACGTGTGCTGAGTATACCGTACTGCGCCGCGATTCTCAAGGCGCCAAAAAATGATCAGTCGGACGACAAGAATTCCTTGCTTCGTCTTCTTCTTCTGCTGGAGGAAGTGTGAGTAGTCCGCGACAAAGGTTTCTATTTGTAAGCGTTCTCTAACGCCATGGCGAACGCTCCGAAGCCATGGAAAGCGGAGTACGCGAAATCGTCTCGCTCCTCGTGCAAATCCTGCAAGAGTCCAATCGACAAGGAAAATCTGAGATTAGGGAAAATGGTGACCGCCAAGCAGTTCGACGGATTCATGCCCGTATCGCTCTTTCTCTCACTCTTACTGCCGCTTTGCTTGTGTAGTTTCACTTCCGTTTTCGAAAAAAAAACGCATCTTGTCGCGTTCCAGTGAGTCCGTTCCGTCTGTCAACTCAAGTTACTGGCTTTTCGGATGTTTATCGAGAATTTTGTGCTAGTTGGACGGCTTTCTGTTCTTTTGGCGTGTTTTGGTGCGTTTGGCTTTTTTTCTCTCGTTATAATATTTTTCCGGTGGACTTAAAAATCAAGTTTTATGTAAAACGATGATGAATTACTGCCTTTAGTAAAAGGTTGCAGTGTTGCATGCTGCACATTGTTTATGATGCTAGTGTTTTCAATGTGTGCTGCATGAAGTGAGGTGCTTTGTGAATTTCTATTATTTGTAAAGGAAGCTACTTTAACACAAAAGGCAGGTCTTTTAAAACACTAGCAGTGTAGGTCGTGTTCATCTAGGAATGATGCCAGGTCTCTTGGAAATGATGGTGTACTCATTGCAGTAGAATATTGTCATGGCTAAGCTAGTGATTGGTCAAACAGAGCTGAGATTAAATATCATTATCCGTTTGCAACTTATATTGTGACAAGCACAGAGTCAAGGTGGTAGCAGCAAGTATGGAGTTTCCTCATGTATTTTGCCTTACCTAGTCAAACTCTTGCTTGCAAGTGTGTTTGGATTGCTTATATGGAACGATATGCTTACTTTGAAGGACATATGCTTTCTATTATTTGTAAGTAAGCGGCTGTTTTCACCAAAGGCAGGTCCTCTTAAAATACTAGCAGTGTAGGTCGTGCTCTTCTAGTAATGGTTCCAGGTTTCTTGGAAAGAATGGTCTACTAGCTGCAGATGAACATTGTCATGGCAATGCTAGTGGTTGGTCAAATAGAGCTGAGATAAATTATTATCATCCGTTTGCAATTTATGTTTTCACAAGCACAAAGTCAAGGTGGTAGCAGCATGTATGGAGTTTCCTATTGTATTTCGAACTTACCTACTCAAAATCTTGCTTGCAAGTGTGTTGGCTTGCTTAACTGGAAGAATATGCTTATGTTGAAGGACATATACTTTCTTTCCCTTTAGTTGTTGCATGAGTATGGATTTTGTTAGTTTCCTCTTCATTGTCTACTCTTCCTTGTTTGTGTGTTTGGCCTGCTTATTTGAAGGAGCTTTAATTTCTTCATTTTTATTTTTAGGATGCTGAGTATGGATTTTGTTAGTTTCCACGTAATTGCTGCCTGTGTGTTTGGCCTGCTTATTTGAAGGGGCTTTACTTTCTTTATTTTTACGTTTAGGATGTTATAATTTCTAAGATCTAGTGTTTTCTTGGTTCAGATGTGGAATCATGCAGACTGCATTCTCAAGAAATCAAACCAAATAAAGTCGTATGTACCACTACCTCTTATATTACTAAATTTTTTTCTGGAATGTTGGTCACACGCACTCATTCACACACTCACACACACACATATGCACATTCACACGCTCACGCACACACACATGCACATTCACACGCTCACACACACATGAACATTTACACGCTCACGCACACACACATGCACATTGACACGCTCACACACACACACACGCACATTCACACGCTCACTCACACACACATGCACATTCACACGCTCAAACACACACACATGTATTATTCACATGTTTCAAACACACACACATATGTATTATTCACATGTTCACACACACACACACATGTATTCATTCACACTCACACACATGTAATATTCACACTCACACATGTATGTATTATTCACACACACACATGTATTATTCACACACGCACACACGCGCATTACATACATGTATTATTCACATCGCACACACACACATGTATTATTCACACACTTCACACACTTCACACACACACACGCTTCCCATTACACACACACGCTTCCCCTACACACACACGCGCTTCCCACACACACATACATACACGTTCACACGCTTCCCACACACACACACATACACATTCACACACTCACACACACACACACACATACACATTCACACGCTCACACACACACATACACATTCACACGCTCACACACACACACACGCTCACACACACACAGACACACACACACACACACACACACACACACACACACACACACACACGTGCACACCCCCTTACCCCCTGGTGAAATGAACCCAAGACCTCACAATGTAACCGCTAAGTCAAAGGTCCAAATCACTTCTGGATCAGTAAATGCTTGGAGCTATCTCTTTTTACTAAATTGAGAGGATCTTCTAGGCAGAGTTAAACTACAAATTATGCTTTCTGACCTGATTGAGGTTGAAGCAACTCTTTGGAATTTTCTTTGTTAAGAGTTTTTCGTTTTGCTTAAGTTAAGATATTCCTATAGGTTGTGAGATTTATCTTTTTTCATGAAACTGCTAAGGGCAGTATGACCAAGAAGGCTGCATGTATCCAAAACCTAATAGTTTGTAGTATTATGTTAACTTTATTTGACCTGATTTCTGTAGGAAATTCATTTTATTTTCTTTTAATTCAAAATTAGTAAAAAAATTTGTAATTCTTGTGCATTACAGCCTTGATGATGTTGAAGGCATAGATTTGCTCCGATGGGAAGATCAACAGAAGATAAGAAAGTATGTAGAAGGAAGCTCTACGAATGCAGCTGCTGCTCCATCAGTTGAGTACGCAATAGAAGTTTCACAGACTTCTCGTGCTTCTTGTAAACACTGCAGTCAAAAGATTATTAAAGGAAATGTAAGTTTTGTTACATTTATTGTCATTATTTTTAGATGAATTTCAATGTGATATATATATATTTCTTGAAATGTTTCTGTTTGTGGGTAATAAGGGCGAATTCATCTGTGATTTTCCTTTTTCCTTTTTATATTTTATCTTCAATTTTTTAAATATTTTTAATAACCTGAGACTGTCCTCTTTGCTTCAAAGAATATAATTTGTAAAGTTATCTCCTTGGTTGGTGGTGAAGTTCTGGCAAACGTATCTAATGGGCATAAACTCCCTAGCTTAAATTTTGCAAATATGCATTCTTTGATGGGAACTGTTCATTTTATTGGATAAAGAAGTAGGGCTCTTCCTCATTAGGAACCAGAAGGTTTTCTCTGGTGGACTTTCTTTAAGAGAATTTGCT
The DNA here is from genome assembly GCA_019845555.1 of Aristolochia fimbriata. Classification (NCBI taxonomy): domain Eukaryota; kingdom Viridiplantae; phylum Streptophyta; class Magnoliopsida; order Piperales; family Aristolochiaceae; genus Aristolochia; species Aristolochia fimbriata. Next base: position 2,720,121 of record CM034083.1, read on the forward strand.
GAATAATTCTGCATGGTTCTTATATTTTTAGTTATTTTATTTCATGATGTCTTTTTTCCTCCTTTTGTCAAGCTTTTCTTTTACTCTGATTCTTTCCTTTGCATTATGTGGTTAGATTCGTGTGTCTATAAAAAATGATGGACAAGGCAGCAAAGGACTTGCTTGGCACCATGTCAACTGTTTCATAGAAATATCTCCTTCAGTTCAGATTGAAAAGGTAACTGGTTGGAATAATCTTTCGGCTGAAGAAAAGGAATCTGTTCTGGCTCTAGCCAAAAAGAATGTCTCTGCTACCAGAACAATAAAGGGTATTGGCTTCATTCTTGTTCATTTGAGTAGTCATTTTGAGCAAAAATTACATCAAGAGTATCTGGTAATTATGCCTTTTGAGTTACTCAAAAACAAAGTAAACTGCTAAACTGTTTGTTTGTCAACTCATAATTGATTGGAATGTTTGTCAACTCATAATTGATTGGAATGTGGTTCTGACAATTTGAATTAACAAAATAATGTAAAATGACCTTCTCTTCTTCACAACATCTCAAGTCCCTTCTCCCCAAAATTACATCATATATTCCTAATATAAAACCTTTTCTCTCTAATAATTTGCCTTGCAGATTCCAAAGGCAAGAAGGAAGACACTAAGGACGAAGTTTCTGAGGAGCTGCCTTCAAAGGGTATAAAACGAAAAAATGGATCAAATGATGGGCAAAAAACAAAACTTGTGAAAACTGATGGAAACAAAATGAGTTCCAACACAGATTCTTCCAGTCTGGAACAAAAGTTGGAAGAACAAAGTAGAGCCTTGTGGACCATTAAAGATGATCTTAAAAGGCATGTGACAGCAGCTGAGTTGCGAGAGATGCTTGATGCAAACAGCCAGGCTTCAACTGGATCTGAGTTTGATCTAAGAGACCGTTGGTAAATCTTCATTCTTTAGCTATGAGTACTGTTATCTCTGGGAGACTGTTAAAATAGTTTTGTGGTTATAGTGTTGTTCTAGTTTCTGTAGAGTTCTCAATAGAGAGAATGACCCTTGTTGGCGTAGTTTTACAGTCTGGACTGAAGTCCAGCCAAAGTTGGCTGCAACTTACTTTGAAAAGCAAATGATTTTAATGAATATGCCATCTGGGTATTGTATTTATTGTGACATTATTATTTAATTTTTATTATTAAAAAAGAAAAAAATTGGAGATAATTCTCAAAATAACATTGAAATGCATGCAATAAAATAGTAAAAGATATAGATAAATAAGAAAATGTTTCAACTGTTGAACTCATTCTTGATGACAAAAATGAAAAAAACTGCAAAACCTTGTTGGAGTTAGGTCCAATCTATCTTTTTCTTGTATGTATTGCTTTGTGACATCACCACCAGTAGTTTGAGCCAGTTATCTCTGTTTAAATTATGGTCTTGCTTGTATGAAATCTCAATAAGGTTTCCTGTTCAACAGCTCCTTACACCTAACAACGAGATTTGTTAAAGTGAACTGTAACCTGAATTTGTTTTCTTGGATGTGGCAAACATAACAATTTTTTTTTTTTTCTTAGATAGCAACAATAATCAAAATTTTAATGTAGATATCTGAATATTTGATGGAATATTCCAGTTGATTTCGACTTGAACTTCAATTAATTTAAGTTTTTAAAACATTTCAATAACCAATAGAACTGTTTGCCTCTTATTCTGGCATTGTCATGTCATAAACAATTTCTCTAACCTTCCTAAAGTTTCAATCTGTTGCTTGTTAGTTGATGCCTGTTGGAGCATTTGGAGGCTCTTATTCTGGTTCCCTCTATCTTTCTAGATTCATGTTGGTTCCATCCCAAGATGACTAACCACTTAGGAGGCCTATTGCTCGACTTTATAACCCATTTACTCTTCTTAAAAATTTTCCATGTGAAGTTTTTTCTCATTGAAAACCTTCCTTCATGTCTTAGCTTATACATAGCGGGGTCTGCGATGTTGGCACAAACTCCCGTTGAAGCTTATAGCACACAAATAATAGGCTTTCACTTTATGGAGCCCATAATAAGCAAATAACCCAGGGAGTCCAAACTAGGTGTTGGCCTACACATACATAATTGCTATGATATCATATTTATGGTGGGCCTAGATCCCTCCCAATTGACTAGCCAGTCAGTACCCATTTTTCAACTTTATAACCTATTCCCTTTTTTAACAAGTTTCAGCATGGAACTTTTTCTCACTCAACATTGTTATGACTAGTCAACTTTTTCTTTTATAAAAGTTAGCTTTATTAAAAGTAATTGAGCTTAGGAGTGATTGTATTCGATCAATTTGATGGCTGATGGTTCACCGCTATTTTTATTTGTTTAGGTCTCTTGGTTTGTACATAGAACTGACAAGTATATTGGTTTTCTGCCTTTAAAGTGCTGATGGGATGCTCTTTGGAGTACTTGATAGATGCCCTATTTGTTCTGACTCCCTCTATTATTCTGGGGGTAAATATAACTGCCATGGGTATGTATCGGCATGGAGCAAATGCTCATACGCAACGACTGAACCGCTTCGTTTGAAGGGCAAATGGAAAATACCAGAAGAGACAACTAATGAGTATCTCATAAAGGTACAAACTCATTGTGTTTTAAGTATCAATTCTTGCAGCCATTATCAACTTTGTGACTTTTTTTTATTTTTCCTTTTTATTTTTTATTTTTATTTTTTGTAGTGGTTCAAGTCTCAGAAGGCAAAGAAACCTGAAAGGATTTTGCCTCCATCCAAGTCTAAGTGTTCAGATGAAGTTGGTCACACATCTAAAAGTGGAAAACTGGAGGATTTGAGAGTTGCAATTGCAGGCTTGCCTAAGGAATCTGTGGTAATTTTCTGTCTAATTGTGTTATAGATTTATTCAGTTGGCCATACTTGCACAAGTAGTATAGGTCATTCGTATATAGCTATTGTCATTCTTGCTTGTGAAAGTATCATCTGCCACTAATAGGCAATGATGCAGTATAGTGAGGTACTTTCTTAAGTGCTTGGCCCATCAACCGTCTTGATTGTTATAGATTTTACCTTTTTATTTGCTCATGTAGACATGCTAATGACCTGATCAACCATTTAACCGAGATCAGCTCATGACAAATGTTGTTAATGTTTTTTCTGTGCAATTTTGGAGAACATTTTGCCTAGATTTGTTGAAGGGTAGCTTTTCCAAGGAGAAAAACAGGAGGTATATGACTGCAAAGCACCAGAAATTTTTGGATTAATAGTTTAACTACTGCTACTCAAAGTACACTTTCCATTGTAATCTCATTGAGTAGTCACATCAGATCCTCTACTCCTCTATTAGATGATTTAAATGAGATAGAAATACCCCTCCACATGTATTCTGGCCTTAAGTCAAAGTGATAAAATATCTACAAAAATGTACTGCTAGGCTCCTCATGAGAATATCTGCCCAAGATTGTTCAACATATAGATGGCTCAAATGACAAAAAGCATCCTAGCATATCTAACAAGTATCCAGTGGCAATGTGCAGAGTGAGTGGAAGAAAAAGATTGAAGAAGTGGGTGGAGAGGTGCATCCAAAGGTCAAAAAAGGTGCTCAGTCTCTTCCATACGCGGGTCCTCCCTGAAAAGGCTACCCTTTCTTGCCTCTTTTAATCTTTTATATTATACTCGTTAGAGCCTTTGGGTTTGATAATATGTGGTGATAATGACTCCTTTTTTATGCTATGGGTCATTGCAGAAAGTAGCTGTTTGGTAGTGAATGTAGAACTTGATAACGAAAATGTAGAAATCAGAAAAGCACGGTAAATTCTCATTTTCATTCTTTCTTATGGCTGAGTAGTTATATGCACTTTTTACTTCACGCTGCTAGCACTTGTTTGACAGGAGGATGAAAATACCCATTCTGAGGGAGGAGTATCTGGTTGAATGTTTCAAAAAGCAGAAAAAGCTTCCTTTTGACCAGTACAAAGTGAAATTCCCTAGTGAAAGTTTGAAAAATGATACAATCACAGTCAAAGTCAAAGGACAAAGTGCAGTTCATGAAGCCTCAGGCTTGCAAGATTGTGGTCACATCCTTGAGGATGGTACTAGTGTTTATAATACAACTTTGAACATGTCTGATCTCTCAACTGGTGTTAACAGGTCTGTCTCCCTCCCTCCCCCCCCTCCCCCTCTCTCTCTCTCTCTCTCTCTCTCTCTCCCCCTCTCTCTGTTTCTCTTGTTAATATATGTAAGTTTAATCTGTTGAGCCTGATTTCACCTTTTCATGAAAGCTACTATATTCTTCAAATCATCCAAGAGGATAAAGGATCCAACTGCTATGTTTTCCGTAAGTGGGGTCGAGTAGGAAATGAAAAGATAGGTGGGAGTAAGCTTGATGAGATGCCAATGGCAGATTGTATTCGTGAATTCAAGCGCTTATTCTTGGAGAAGACGGGTAACCCGTGGGAAGCATGGCAAAAAAGGCAAAACTTTGAGAAGCAGCCAGGCAGATTTTTTCCGCTGGAAATTGTAAGAGTATCTTATGTTTTAGTTCATCCTCTAAACTTCTAAATATTTTCAAGTGCCTTTCTATGCTCTGTTGATTTTCACATGATTTGGGTAAGATAAACATTTTCTTGTTGAACCTTGTAGGATTATGGAGTTAGCAAACCAGTGATTAAGAAGAAAGATTATCATGAGGAGAGCAAACTTGCTCCTCAGTTGGTTGAATTAGTAAAGATGCTCTTTGACGTTGAAACATACAGGTACAAATATGTTTCTCTGAGAGAATTTCTTGTTGCTGCGCCCTTTGGATACAACGCTTCTTCTTTTGGCCTCATTGTTTGTGTTCTATGCACGCGTGGTTGTTATTAATTGATTCTTCTGGCTGCTGATGTCTATGAGAAGAAATAATTAGCGGTGCTCAATTGCGGTTATATTTTTTTGGAAATTAAGATAGAATTCTCAGGAAACATACCTAAGCTTGTGACTTTAGGATTATATGTTTTTCTACCCCTGCTACTTACTGGGCTTATTATGGTTCACTTGATTGGCGTCTCTCATCAGTATGGTCTCTCATCGGCATGTATGAGAGGCAGGTTATCTTATCCTTAAGCTCTCTTGAGGTGAAGGATGGCTATTTGAGCTTTGCATTAGTGGTGCGCAAAATTGTCCTATTTGGAAAATATTCAAATAAGTTTGTGGCTGAAATTTGGTGGTAGCAGTGGTGGCACTGATCTCTCATACTCAATTGTGCAAAATATTTACTTGTAAGATGTGTAGTTTGTGAAATTGTTGAATTGTGTTTATTGCAAAAAGCTGGAGTTTATGCCCTGAAATGCTCAAAGTAAATAGTCTGAGCTTGAGCTTGGCTTGCTTTTGACTATTAAAGTGCTTGGCTTGCACTGCGCATCTGCAAGCAAGCGTAGGTGTTGCAGGCTCCTTAGCCGGCTTGTTTATTTGCCGATAACCATATATATGTGCATAATTTGCTATAGCACTTCATTGTTTAATGAGGACTTAGAAATGTGTTCGCAAAATGAGTTCTCTTAATTGATGGTATAGTTTGATACACTTGCAGAGCTGCAATGATGGAGTTTGAGATAAACTTATCAGAAATGCCGCTTGGGAAACTCAGCAAGAGCAACATCCAGAAGGGTAAATTGGCAAAGGCCATGCCTATGTTTTGTTAGCTCGGATGTACAAAGTTGAGTAATTAAATAGCTGCTAGCTTTATTGTTTTGCAGGTTTTGAAGCATTAACGGACATACAAAATCTACTAAGCAATGATAACTATGACCCATCTGTTAAAGAGAGCTTGATTATTGACGCCAGTAATAGATTTTTCACAGTGATTCCTTCCATTCATCCTCACGTTATAAGACATGAAGATGAATTTAAGTCAAAGGTTGTTCTCTTTTAAGAATTCAGTGGTTTCTTCATGTTTTCATTATTTCCATTTCCTCATTTGCTAGTAGTGAATATTTTTCTTTGCTTAATATTTGGTTTAAACTTTATGTATGTCGTTAATTTTTAAGTATTGTTTCCTAGTAAATTAAAAATCATTTATTTAGATGATAAGGGTCATGACTTTTTATGTTCTGGTGTTCAATGCATACTTGTCTTACCATTTTCTTTTGAGGCGTGAGGAAATAACTAAGAGAAGCATCTAGTTTGTATTGTAAAGGAAGTATCTCTTCATTCTTCTTTTTCTTCAGGAGGCTTCAAAATATTAACTAGGGGTTGAACTTTGTTTATTTAAGAAGCTCATTGTTAAGATTTGTGAAGAAGCCAACTAGCAATTTCTTCTGTTGTTCATGAAGTGATTCCTTTTTTTTAATTTATGATAGATACCCTGTGTTTCATCTTTTGAATTTATTATCTAATATGCTTCAATTTCTTTTTGTTCCAAAAACAGTACTTGTGCCCAATGAGTATGATAGCTCTAGTTTAGAAATGATTTTATCTATTAGATTTCCTTTTTTATAGAAATTTAAATTTTATGCATATTCTCTTTGAAGGTAAAAATGCTGGAAGCTCTTCAGGATATTGAAATAGCTTCGAGATTAGTAGGTTTTGATGTCCAAGATGAGGACACTTTTGATGACAAATATAAGAAGCTTCATTGTGACATTTCCCCTGTTCCCTGTGATAGTGAAGATTACCAATTAGTTGAGAAGTACCTGAAGACAACTCATGCTCCTACACACAAGGTTGGAATACTTGTAAATTTATACTATCAGAAACGAGTTTTATCCTGCTGGTTGAGATTTATACATTTTATTTTGGTTCTGGTGAAATTCAACATTACCTATTTTCGGTATTATATTTGGTCGAACTTAGGAATGGAATCTTGAGCTGGAGGAAGTGTTCTCACTAGAAAGGGAAGGTGAACATGACAGATATGCAGAATACAGGAACAAGCTTGGAAACAGGATGCTCCTTTGGCATGGTAAGTCAAAGAAACGCAGGATGTGATTTTACAGTGAAGGATATTGCCAATTTGAATGATTGGTTATTATTGCCAGATTTATTGTTCAGTATCATCAGGGTTAACTATCTTAGAACTTTAATTGTTTTTCCTATGCAATGTCATAACTTGATGAGATGAGAATATTTTATGTGATGGCTTTAATTGATAGAATTTGTTTCCATGATTTTTTTTTTGAAATAGTGAAAATTTTATTAAACTTTCTGAGCATAGTGTACATAGTTTACAGCTGTTACAAAGAGCTGTTCATATATCTTTTACATAAAACTTCAAATGTTCTAGCAGGCATGGAATTTTTCCCCTGTGCAACTGTATTAAAGATACACTCAAAATTTAGAAAACAAGCATAAGATAAAGTACGTGTGATGCATGCTGTGGTCTAGCTACTGTAAAGAACTGACGTTGGCAGTGCTTTTTCAGTATATAGAGCACATGGTCGTGTCCTTACATCTGAGCACTGGGAAAAGAGGAAATTGAGTGTTGATGATGAAGAAAGCCACCCGCAAAATCTATTCCAGCAATTCTATAGGGAATACACACTGTTAGCATAAGTACAGTATCTGGAACATAAAAGACTGAGCTGCCTCATGGTTCTGTGGTAAAATAAGTCACTTTTAGTTAAATGACATAAAGATCCTCTTAGGGACAGCAATAAACATAAAGAACAAAAAGGGGGAATAGTATACCACCTTCACTTTCTTACTGTATCAATATAAAAGTCAGGTGGTTGTAACATTCTTTCACCTAGTCACTTGTTCTTAATGTTCAATAGGGTCTCGGGTGACAAACTTCGTGGGTATTCTCAGTCAAGGATTACGAATAGCTCCTCCAGAAGCTCCTGCAACTGGTTATATGGTTGACTCTCTCTCTCTCTCTCTCTCTCTCTCTCTCTCCCCCTTATACTCTATGTTTGTGTATTTTTGTTTTTGAAATGTTATGCCATGCCTTAGTTGCCATATTTTCCTTTTCTGATCCTAGTTTGGGAAAGGGGTTTATTTTGCTGACCTTGTCAGTAAGAGTGCACAGTATTGCTACACTGACCAAAAATCTCCAGTTGGACTAATGCTTCTTAGTGAGGTTGCCTTGGGAGAGGTCCATGAGCTCAAGAAAGCTTGTGTAAGTTCACTTCTCTCTTTTCTGTAAATAGTTCAATGTCTTTATTCCTAATCATTAGAATTGCATAAGGTGGATAGTCTTCAAATCATGTTTTATGACAGATAGCTACAAAGTGGGTTAGTATCTATCCAGGTGTATTACTTTTAATCTGGATTTCCTTTTCAGTATATGGAAAAGCCTCCTGAAGGGAAGCACTCAACCAAAGGATTAGGCAATAATGTTCCTAAACAATCTGAATTTGTAAAATGGCGGGATGAAGTGACAGTTCCTTGTGGGCGGCCAGTTCCATCATCTGTTCGAGCCTCAGAGCTTTTGTACAATGAATATATTGTTTATAACACTGCTCAGGTAGGATATTGTCTGTTTTTATTTGTTCTATAAAATTAACTAGTTTTTTTCTTAATTTTCTTTGGTTGAATCTGTAAAATGCAAATAACAATGGTTCTTCTATTCCAGCCAATGCAGCTAAATTATTATCCAGATGTGTCTTCCTTTTTTTTTATGGCTGAATTTTTACTTCCTAGGCTAAAGACATACCTCTAAAGCACTAAAATGAGGTTTCTGGATAGGCGTGAATAACAAAGAATAGAGGAAAATTTAAGAAATAAAATCAGTCTAGGTCTTTGAGGGCAGGTGGGAGCTTTTGTAGAGAATACAAGAGAAAAGAAAGAGATAAATCAGTTTGTCAAAGTCTTTGAGGGGAGTAGGGAGCTTTAACACAAAGAACAAAAGAAAAAAGAATGATATAAATCAGTCTGTCTAGGTCTCTGGGGGAGTAGGGAGCTTTAACTAGTTAGGGTTAGAGCCAAAAATTTCATGTGGTCTATTCTGGAAGCTAACCATGAGTTTTCATTGATACTACTGTCTTGAATCCGTGTCTGTCTTACTAATACTCTTACTTTAATTTTGGTTCTTTAACATGCATCTCTTCGTTGGACACATTATTTGATATAGAATCTTGATCTTCTTCATCTGTATTTAATTTGATAATTTTCTGTCGTCTTTTGTTTAGGTCAAGATGCAATTTTTGCTTAAAGTAAGGTTTCATCACAAGCGGAATATGGTGCAGCAGACCTGACTTCCTGGGTTTTAGTGGTTCAAGTCCTGCTAAGAGGAGATAGTTTTTGGCAGATGGAGATGTATATTGGCATTGGATCCCAGATCGTCTTGTCCCCTAGTTGGTGATCCAATTTTTTGGGTTCTGACAAAAGAATTAGTTGTATGAATTTCTCGTCCTTGTGTATATAAGTGGATTGTTGTTGCTTCCAATGTTTGGGCTGTGAAGAAAACCTGTTTCATCAATTTGATCGTTTTGCCTTTTATTTTCATTTATTTTTTATGGCATATATGTTGCCGGTGTCATGTTTGCAGTTTGTTGTTTTTCCTCTATCCCTGTTGCATTTACGACCGTATTTGCCATCTGAAATATGTGGAAGGAGTCTCTGCCTTCTTTCTGCAATGAAAAGCTGGGGAGTTCAGAATTCTTCTCATCCCTTCCCTTTGAGGGAGATTGGGGAATCAGGAAGGCCTCTGTTTCTTACCTCTTTCCTGACTGCTTCCAGGTTCTTATGAGGATGAATTGGTAGGCTACCAGAAGTTAAGCTCAATGTATGTATGTGATTCCTGGATTTAGTAAATTTACCAAGCAGAGATACTTGAGGTCATTCTCCTTTAAATACAAACAAATAATAATGATCTTCTCAAAATCCTTGGCCGCCATCCCTTCCAGTATTCCTTTCCACATAGGATGTCATGAGTTTCACGACCATTACCCTTTCAAACCCTCGTTGAAGAAAAATACATACAAACAAGAAATATGCTTCTACTTCTTCTCAACTTGATACAACTTTTAGTTCCTCCGTCACGCGGTGACCCCTGTCTAGAATTCTTTCCAGGTAGACCTTATCAAGAAAAAGAAAAAAAAAACCAGTAACGTAACGTAACGTAACACAGCGTAACGCTTCTTCAACAAAGAGCTCATCATGCATCACTACTCACACACATATGTGACTCACAGACTACGTGGGTCTCTCACATGAGTCTCCCTCCTCCTGTCCTGGCCTGCTCACCCCCTCCATCACAGCCCCTTCTCCACCAAAACCAGACACACCTACTTTTCTTTACTAAACAACAAAACCCCCTTAACTAAACTAAGGGAAAAGAAATGCCCCCTCCTTGGCTCTTTAGTAACCAAAACTGCAAAGAAACCCCTATTGAATTCCAGGACAGGACAAACGCCCACAACTGCTTAAATTCCCAGGCGTTTGATTCTCGTTTCCCCCCATTAAAAGATTGTAAAAAGATACAAAGGAAGTTATGGGTTTTGTTGCTACTGCAGTTTCTCACTTTCTTGACTGGATTTGGCTGGAGCTTCCATCATTTGACCTGTTAAACACATTAAACAAGGTTTTATGCATTGAACACTGAACACTTCCCTTTTTAATTCTACTAACAATATTTATTAATGTCTTTTATTTGTAGCACTCTTATTGGCCGGAAGTGGGGAGGCACTAATCAGCAATTAGCAGTAGTACTCCTCCGGCATTAGGGACCACCATGTGAAAGATGAAGAATCATCCACACCATTAAAGCAGCATTTGGACGGTGGCGATCGATCGTGTTGTGTCACTTAGTCGTTTTAGTACTTTCCCAGTTTGATTAAGCTAAAAAATGTGATTAATTAGTAAGCTTTATTCTGTTTTGCTTTGGTCTTTCTGATGACCAGTATGTGTGATTATGAACTGTATAAAAAATGAGCAATGGGAGGAGAGAGAAGGCCTCGGCGCTGTCGGTGAATCGTGGCCGTCGACGCCGCCGGCCCAGGTGGCCACCAGAAAAAGGGACAGGATGGGTAATATATAGTCACAAAGTGCGGCGTTCGGCGGACAAAAGTACTTACAAAGGGTCACCAAACTCAAAACTCTATAATTAAATGTAACCCCACGAAGTGTAGACACTAAACAAATACCCAGCCCTCCATTCATGGTCCGAAAATGTTCCCTTGGAACCCAACACACAAGGCCTCCATGTCTCCCATTCAAACTCCTTTATAGGGACCCAAGCGTGCACCCAAACCCCACCACCCACTCCCTTTGTCTAAGAGCCCCTACTACTCCCATATTACAAACACTCCCATCTCACCCCATCCCCATCCTCGTCTCCATCTCTAGCTACTTCCATGGCAGCCGAAAATGGAACCGGGTCCGGTGGCACCGGTGGCACCGGCTCCCCCTGCGGTGCCTGCAAGTTCCTCCGGCGTAAGTGCGCGTCGGACTGCATCTTTGCGCCGTACTTTTGCTCCGAACAAGGGCCGGCGAGGTTCGCCGCCATACATAAGATATTTGGAGCTAGTAACGTCTCCAAGCTGTTGTTGCATGTCCCACTGCCGGATAGGTGCGAAGCCGTCGTGACCATTGCTTATGAAGCTCAGGCGAGGATCCGAGACCCCGTTTACGGGTGTGTCGCCCACATCTTCGCGTTACAACAACAGGTTATAAATTGTTAACTTCGGCTAGCTCTTGCAGGTGTCAATATTAATGGTTAATTTACATCAGTTTATGATCTATACTAATAGAGTAGTATATATATAGAAAAGGAGAAAAAATGGGGAGAGAAGCAAGAAGTGGTAACTAATTTATTGCCACAGCTGTTTGATATCTTCATTTCCTCAATTTGCTACACTCTTCATTTCCTACTATATATAGAGAAGACAATAAATCATGGATAAAAAATGATCTGAATTGGGTTGACACAATAGCTAGCTTTGTTTAATCTTACCAAGTTTTAATTATTCGAGAAACTCAAAAATGTTAATTAATATGCACTTATTTATGGTTTATTTGGTTGATGATACAGGTTGCTGCTTTACAAGCTCAACTTATGCAAGTGAAGGCACAACTAGCTCATACTTTAGCAGATTCACGGATGCTAGAAAGCCAAAGCCAGTGGGCAGGAAGTGCAATGGGACCTCAGCAGTATCAATCCTACCCTTACATGCACTCAATGTCGCCACAAAGCTCTCTAGACTCCGTTGACAACAGTGTCATGGTGGCACAAGATACAGTGCCCTTCAGGGAGGAGATCCCACAGTGCAAGAGAAGGTCCTCACACAATGACTTGGGGGAACTTCAGGCCTTGGCTGTCAGGATGATGAGAAATATTTAATCTTATATTAATCAGGGAAATTAAGGATCAATGGGGATTTCTGTAAATACAAGAGCGGAACTGTCAAAGAAAGTAATGCATGTACACCATAAAACTACTAGTCTCTCTATAGCACTTGGCCACTTTTCTGGCATAAAACAGCCTTAATCTTCTTCTCTCTTTGATCAAAGACCTGGGCACTATGCTAAGGAAGGAAACGAAGTTAAAAACACTGTAAGTTCTGGAAATAAGAGAACCATTTCATGGGTACTTTGATTCACATATATTTTGCAGAAACATCATTTCAGGGGTTGCTTCCACAGGTCAGTTCAGGTGCATGATGCAGTTAGTTCTTCAGTCTTTAGTTTCTTCTGGGTTTTTTCGCCACATTCGGTGGGTTTAGATAAGTCTGAAACAGAAAGCCGATTAAAAAATGTTGCTGATGTTAACAGCTTTAGACTCTCGTGTCTAAAATATTCTCCTCCTTTTTTATCTTTCTTTGTTGCTTAGTGCCATAAGATACAAAGCTTCGTAGCAATTATTGTCTAACTTCAAAAGCAAGTTATAGGCGAAATAAATCAAATAATGGGGGTCTGCAAGTCTTTCAGAAAACAACTTAGAGAGAGACAATTATTGTGGGCAGAAAGCATTTTCAGAACTGAGATACAATGGTGGAAGTCCAGAGTGAATTTGGTCATCATCATACCAGATACAAGCTGTTCTCTTGTGCAGAAGTACTGATGGGTTGGTTTGAACATGCTGGGTCATGGACAAATGGATAAACTAAGAAGAAATGGCTTCGCTTTTGGGAGGAGATTAAGAATGAGTGCCAATTATTTTGTTCAGCTAACCCATATCCCACCACCTTACACAAAGTTACTGTACATCATTATGTGCACTTCCATGCATGCAATTGGCTGGACAACATGTTCCCCTTCATGGGAGCACAAGGACAGTATCAAGGCATATTGGCTTTGAACTTCCTCTCTCTCTCTCTCTCTCTCTCTCTCTCTCTCAAGGCTCTGTTTCACTGTTTAGTGCTGCTCATGTGTGGTAAAGGAGCCCAATGATATGAACAATTAATTGAGCTTTGTCTGGTTGCCCATGTGAACTTGGGGTTGGGGGGAAATTTGACAAGTAAAGGCCAGAGATTTTAGCCACACATCTTAAATCTTGAAAGCTTGCTTCATATCTTGGCTAAGTCTATATCTTTCTTTTCTAGATTTTGATACATGGAAGGGAACATGTATGAATATCTTCATGGGTTTTTCTTCTACCCTTTTCAATACATTTTCCATTTTTAGGATGTAAATGAAGTTGATAATTTTTTTCCATGAACAATGGCTAGAAATTTAAAGATTAAACCTTGTTAGTCATCAACTGCCCTATAAATTAACTATTAAATACATTGACATAGCTTATGTAACATATGGTTGCATCAATAGCCACGGGTGCAACATTTCTACATATTTTTCTCCACTGGGTTCACATTTCTAATTAAGGTGACGGTCTAGGCCGGGGGACAGGACTCGAATCTCAAACCTAACTTTTTATATTTTTATGTGTCACCTATTATTGACCTTCCAAGCTTTGGAATTTGGGGAGTTTGAATATTTTGCCACTCGTGCGTCACACCCCGTGCGTTACAAATTTATATTCAAAATTCGAATCCCCACTTCTGACATGATATGTTAATTAAATCTTAAACCACCAAATGTGGTCATTTTCTTCTTAAACATCAAAATCTAGGGCAGAGTAATTAAGAAAAAAAAAAAGATTCAAAATAAAAAACAATTTGGGTATTATAAGAATTAATTTGGTTCTTATAACAACAAGTTACTTGACAATGAACTAGGTGTTAGGGGTTTCGGCAGTGTCGACACAAGAGATTTTATTTAGTGCACTCAACCAGATTGTGAAATGGTATCATAAGTGACAATTGAAAATCATGTATTTACTTGGACTATAACTTTTAGTATTTTAACTGTAACCTTATTTTAACCATTGTTTAACCACTGTTTTAAAAACCGAATCGGACTGGCCGATCCAACTCAGTTGAACCAGAACGGGAGGCCAATCCGGTTCTTATTGACTTGGCCCGGTTCACTATAATCAATATTAATTTTGTCTTTTTATCTTTAGAAATATAACATATTTATAAAGTATGGAGGATAATATTCAATGGTTGAACCATTGGTCCAATCCGGTCTAACCAAGTTTGACCAAAACCGAACAGCCTGCCAGTTTGATGGCCGGTTGGTTTTTAAAACATTTATTTTAACCTCAAATATGGTATTTTAGCTCAATTTATAACATGTTGCAATGTGGTCGGCTCAAATCCAGGTGTAACGGGTACATTAGTGTCAAATCGAAACTAGCTAACCCTGGTTTAGCTAAATAAAACCATACCTACATGCATATAATTAACTTGGCTAAGCTAGGAGACTTTTTTATTAAAAATATTTAATAAAAAGAGTGTAAAATCTAAATAATATACTAAAGAAAATTGTAATTATAATGAATAATCCAATGTTTAATGTGCAATAATCACTTCCCAAGAAAAAACATAATATATTATATATGCTCTTTTCCATGTTTCTCAAGAAACATATGGCTACACAAAAAATCAAGTGAATAATTAGCCATTTTTGGGGTTGAGAAATCTTGATACCTAAACCTAAGCTTTTTGGCTCCTCATCCAAAGCAAGAACATATTTTAGTGTCACTTGTTTCTTTCTTTGGCATTTAGTTCTTTGACCTTCTCCACTTGGGAGTTTGGGATATGTTGAATATTTTCCACACTCGTGCGTCATTAAATGACGTTTTATAATTCTTGTCTTTTTTTAATGAAATATAAATATAAAATATAAGAAATATAAGTATGTTTATCTCAGTGTTTTAAAAACCAAACCGAACCGGCCGGTCCGACCGGGTTGAACAATACTTGAAGGCAAGTCTGGTTCTTATTGACTATTTTGTTTTTTTTTTTACTATAGAAACATTACATATATGTATATTATGTTGTATAATATTTAACGGTCCAACCCGGTTTAATTGGGTTCAACCAAAACCGGACATAATGCCGATCGGTTCGGTTTTTAAAATATTTGTTTATCTTTTTTTTTTTTTTTTTTCTTTTTAACAAGTAAATAAGGACCCCATCGATCCTACTGTCAAACCCATACACGGCCCATTTATTAAGTGGGCCAAATGGTCTAACCTGTGAAATCATTTCTCGGCCCATATAACCAGTTTGTTAAGTGGGCCTACAGGCCCAACCGAGCCAGTACATTACACAAATAAATCATAAATGTTAGAACAATGTTTTTAAAATATTTCTATACTATAGAAAATAAGGGCCGAAGACCATAATAATTTATGGTGAAAAGTAAAAAAATATAATTAAGTTGAATTCTTGTTAAACACTTACATCTTTTAAAATTTTTTATTACATTTTTTTTTTTTTAAAAAATTGAAAATATTTTCTGAGGTTTAAAAGAGGGATAGTATTATAAATTTAGTGTTATTTTATTTTTTATTACACTTTTACTATTATACTCTTGAGGCATAGAATGACATAGATAGTATCACTCATTTTGGCGAATCTCTTGTTCCCATTTACCCAATTATCTAATTTTAGTAATTTTTTTATAATTCCTTATAATATGCTTTAGAATAAAAATATAATATTCAAGGTTTTCTTGTAATGATATTATGTCAAATTAATACTACTATCCCTAAGCATTTGATTGTTTCATAGATTTAAAGATTATTTTTTTTATTCTATTCTATTTTTTTAACGAGGATCTATTTTATTGTGTCAAATAAATAATAAATAAATAAATAAAATATAAATATAATAATTAATTTAATATACGTTTATAGTAACCTTATAGAATAGTACAAAGGGTATCATTTAGAAATTAGAATTGTGACTGGATTCCACAGAAAAAAAACAAAAAAAAATTATGAAGGAATTTAGAATTTTACTTTCTTTCCTTGACAGAGTGGAGAAGGGAGAAGAGAATACGAGGGAAAGTATTTTCAGTTTGGCTTTCTCATCCTCCCTAGCGGGAAAAAGAAAGCCGAGAAAAAGAGCGGAGAAAATTTTATCGGGCTCCCAATTTTCCTGCCCTTTTTCCTTCGCACCGAATCACCAACCTCCTTTGATTGCGATCTTCCTTGTTTCTCCGCTGCCGAGGGCCCTCACTCGCCGGGCGTCATAGCGTCGGCGGTCACAGGTTCTCTTTTCTTTGTTATTCTCTGCCTCTTCTTAAATTCGTCTCTTAATTTAGCTTTTTAAGTGATTTAATTAGGTGCAAAAATTTGCTTTTTTTCTGCCTATTTATCGTTTTATTGGCCTTCCTCCCTCCATCCCTCTTCCTAATGCGGTTGCCTGTGTTCTTTTTTACCGGCTCGCTGCTGCTGCTGCAACCTTGTGCAAATTCTCAATCGTAGGCAATAAGCTTTTCATTGTTTGGTGAATTTTAAGTGATGCTAACGAGTGTTTCTTATGGTATTGTTGCGAAAATATTTTAGTCTTCATCGTATTACTCAGACTGGTGTCCGTGGTTCTACATTAACCAGACAATGTGTAGTTATTTTCCTTTTACGGTTCACAAGTTGTAAAACTGATAGTTCTTATGTAAGCTTTAAGTTTCTGATTCATTCTGGATTAGCCCACGTTGAAGCTTCGATTAATTCCGGTAAACCTTCTTTCATTTAATTTCTTTCCTCTACTTCCCGTCCTAACAAACATTTCCCTAGTCCTCGTTTTCTTATTTGCTTGTTAATAAAATTTGAGTCCAAGAGTCAATCTGTTGTTGAGTTGATGGGACGAGCAAAAGCATCATATTTGCGTATATTCACCGTTGGAAATGAATCACTGGTTGCAGGGAACCTTGATTATGCTGGAATCGATCATCTTGCACATTTGACCTGTTGATATTGGGAAAATGTAAGTTAAACTTCATTCACTCACAACTTACTATCCTTCAGTTGAATTTGACTCTTCCTGGTTTAGGACTATGGATGAACGAGGAAATATAGCTATCAAGCATGCTTTGAAGGCTCTCCGGAAACGGCATTTACTTGAAGAAGGAGCTCATGGTCCTGTGTTTGCTGCTCTCGCTAGACCTCTTGCTTCTCAGGTTCTTTCCTGACAACTTGCATTGTTTTTGTTGGTTCCGTTTGACATTTTTATTTGCTAATGCTAAATAGGATTTCTTTCTGTCTGCAACATATTAACTGAGCATTTGTACTATTGTTTTGCATTACATCAGTTGCTTTCTCTGTTGATTCCCGAGTTGCAAGCTGCACTACAGGTTTGAGCTGCATTTTGAAAAGATTTGTCAAAACCAAAATTTTTCTGTTTCATCTCTCAATCAGCTTTTTCATATGTTAATATAAATTGGTTGAAATAGCAGTTTTCTCAATTAGTGTTTTGCATCCCAAGCTTGATGCTGCCACTCGGACCAACCTCTGTGCCGGTGTGGGCGTAGGCGGCTGATCCAATTTGTGTGCCTGCCCCTGCCTTGGCCTCTGTGCTGGCCCCTGCTCCAGCCCATGTACAGGGGCTCGCCCTTGCACTGGCCACATTCTCTGTGCCACCCACATTCTGTGCACCAGCAACATTCTCTGTGCTGGCCATATTCTTTTTGTGGCCACATTCTCTGCACCCACTACATTCTCTATGCCGGCCACATTCTCAGTGCCAGCCTCATTCTCAGTGCCAGCCTCATTCTCAGTGCCAGCCTCATTCTCTGTGCCAGCCTCATTCTCTGTGCCAGCCACATTCTCTGTGCTGGCCACATTCTCTGTGCAGGCCAAGTTTGCCGTGCCGACCACATTCTCTGTGCAGGCCAAGTTTGCTGGGCCGGCCACATTCTCTGTGCCAACCACATTCTCTATGCCGGCTCCAAACTCTGTGTTGATCCCATTTTCTGCATCAGCCCTATTCTGCATGCTGGCCTTAATCTCTGCTGCACTGTCCCCAATATCCCCTGTGTCGGCCTCATTCTCCATGCTGGCCTCATTCTCCATGCTGGCCTCAATCTCTGCTGCGCTTGCCCCAATATCCTCTGTGCCAGCCCCATTCTCTGTGCTGGCCCCATTCTTTGCGTTGGTGTCAATTTCTGTTGTGCCACCTTCCTTTGTGCATATGGCAGATTTCTCACAACTATCTAGTAAATGACATTGAGAACTCAAAGCAGTCTTTGAGAGGGAGGATTTTTTAGTGTGCTATTGGAAGATCTCCCTAGGGAATCTTTCAATGGATCGTTTGTGAAACATGGAATCAACACCCTACTACCAGATGATGTTATTAAGATCTATAGTAGGGTGTCGGAGATTCAGTGGATGAAGGGAGAATTGCAAATTGATTTCAAAGTTTTTCTTTTAAAGAAGAATATAGAAAAATAGGTTTAAGTGTTTTCATTTTGCTTTTTGTTGTCATTAATCAGTTGTCTTGAGAGCAGAGACAAGTGAGTCTAGTATTGGATCATCTATATATTTTCAAATTGTAACCTGCCACTAATGTTTATCTGGGGGACAGATATTATTTGTTTTTATTTGTTATGACGAGTACTATGTATTAGATGAAATGATGTGTCCTGTTTGCAACCAGTGAGATCTGGCTTTTTCATGTTCCATTACCCGAGATACTCCAACTCTCTTTTTAGCTTGCTTGCTGGAGTTCACTTAAATAATTATGATTGAGTTCATTTATATGTTGGAAGGGCTTTGAATGGAAGGAGAAAGTAGAAAAACTTGAACTGGAACTCCAACAGTGTTACAAAGCTCAAGCTCGTCTATCTGAGCAGCTTGTTGTGGAAGTAGCAGAGTCCAGAACCACTAAAGCATTGGTCCAAGAGCAAGAACAAAAAGTAGCTGATCTGCAAACAGAGCTTAATCAAGCAAGGTTTTTTACGTTATCTTTCTCTTCTTTATTTTCTTTTCTTGTAGGCATGAAAGATCTTTTTTGTTCTGGAGATGGTAAGTTGAACAGGATTTATTGTAAGATCATTTCAGAGATGAATGCACCCAATTAAGAGAGACTTTAGAAGAAAAGTTGAATGCACTTGACCTGGTGATTGGTGAGAATGTAGCGCTCAAGGCACAACTGGAGGAGATGACCCTCAAAGCTAAAAACCTTGAGGCTGAAAACAAAATGCTGGTTGATCGTTGGATGTTGCAGAAGATGCAGGATGCCGAAAGGCTTAATGAGGTAAGTCAACTATCCTTCTGAATTTTTTATGCCAAAGTTTGAAAATGATAATCTTGAAAACAAGATGATTGGGTGCCCAACCAGACACTAGAAGCACTTGTCTGATTTATTTTTTAAATATCTTAAAGAGTTAGTTATGTGCTATGACGAAAGGAATGCTATTAGAGGTTTGTATATTATGATGGAGTTACCACATTGCCCTAAACACTAATGGGTAATTGGTTACAGATTAATCAGATTCTTTCACAGGTTCCTGTTTAATACAGAATCTTTGAGTGAACAAGCAACCTTACTTGCAGGCATAAATAGGCAACAATGTATTCCTCGCTCTACGATAAAGTGGTGTAATAATGGTGGACTTGGTAATTTGGTAGAATTGTGAGCTCTCTTTTAAGTGGTGAGAGTAATTACTATATCTGGATTATTCATTGTCTAGTGATTCATTGAGTTGACTCTCCTACGGTCCTACTTAAGCAGTTTGGGAAGTTAGTCTCAAGTTTTTGCTTAACTTTGTTCTGGGGGCTGGAACTGCCCAGTCTGCCTGACCTGCCATAGAATTAGGGAATCGGGCTGGTCAAGATCTGAATCAGGACGGTGCCTGGCTCAGAACACTTGTTTCCTTGACACTACACAATTGATCACAGATTGTTATCATATAAATCTCTTTAAAATATTAATCAATGTATGCATTTGATATATTATATAATTAATGATCCATTTTGTTTTAATTAGGTCGTGACCATTGTTTTTATTAATATTTACATTCTGCATGGAAATCTCTTAGATGATTGAAGAGATGACTTATGAAAGTCAGGATTATTATGTTAATTGATGCGGTTAATGGCATGTTAATGAAATTTGATCAATTGATGCAATGAGACTAAATAATCATTGAAATAAATTTTTAAAAAAGAACGTTAAAATTGTAGTTTTTTAATGGATAAGATTGGCCTTTGACTTTTGAAGTTTCAAATTTCAAACCAGTTGAATAAAGGCTGTGATTTAGCTGTAATATTTTAAAAATTAATAGAGTAATCTATTTTAAAAAATAATAGGACAATTAATAAAATATCATTGCACATATTCAGTTTCATTTATAAACGTTTATGTTCATATGGTAACTACGATTCAATGTTGTCAGCTGTCATTAAATATATTGGTAGATATATCCAAACTTTGAATTAGTTGTTTTAATTAAACAGGTTGTTTTCTCTTATTATTGTTGCCTCTCTTGTCAAAGAAAAATATCTAAACCCCATGTTTTAAATCAAAATATGGTTTTTAAATGTGGTAGTTTACTAAATTTTCACATTTTAATGGCGTCAACTCATTGAAGTCCCTATTTGGTTACATGTTCAGCTTGAGTTCCATGACTTGGTGTGTCAAATGACTTAGTTTAGTTGAACCGTACTTTTAGATGCCAAAGTTGGTTCAACAAGTTTGAGTTGTGGGTTTTTGTTTGTGCCAATTGAATGTTTCATTTACTTTGTTTCTCAAATAGAGTAGCTGGTGGGCTGCTGGGAAAAGCTCTTTGTTTTTACTTGTTCCCACAGTCACCTGTCTTTTGTGTTACAGTTATTGCTGGATGATCTGACAGCAAATAACCATTGTCTATCCTTGAGTTTCCATTATATGTTGTTCTTAGTGTGAGAGGCCCTTCTTCTCAACCTTTTTTTTTTTTATTGTTATTTTATATGAACAGTTTGTTTTTTCTCTTGTTAAAAACAAAAGGTTCAGAGAGCATGATATTCGGGGAAGTCTGAATAACTAATTTGCAGGAGTCTGTCTACATGGATAGATTAAAGTGAGTGCAGTGCTCGTAATGATGAGATACTTGTAATATACTTATATCTCTGTTATGCGTACAGGTTAATGCACTGTATGAAGATTTGCTGGATCAACTCAAGGCAAATGGCATAGCACAACTTGCTCGCCAACAAGTTGATGGTGTGGTTCGGCAGAGTGAAACAGGTGCCGAGTATTTCTCTGAATCATCAATCCCCTCTTCGTGCAGGCACAGAATTCATGCCCATGATGGTGGATGTGGATCCATCTTGTTTGAAAATAATTCCCATAGGCTGATTAGCGGAGGACAGGATCAGACCGTCAAAGTTTGGGATACTAATAGCGGAACCCTCAGCCTCACCCTCCACGGCTGCCTTGGTTCTGTTCTTGATCTTGCCATCACCCATGAGAACCGGTCGATCATCGCAGCTTGCAGCTCAAACAACTTGT
Source organism: Aristolochia fimbriata (assembly GCA_019845555.1). Classification (NCBI taxonomy): domain Eukaryota; kingdom Viridiplantae; phylum Streptophyta; class Magnoliopsida; order Piperales; family Aristolochiaceae; genus Aristolochia; species Aristolochia fimbriata. The sequence goes on from CM034083.1 coordinate 2,741,787, forward strand.
ATGTGTGGGATGTGGCAACTGGTCGAATCCGTCATACTCTAACAGGTCACACCAACAAAGTCTGTGCAGTGGATGCGAGCAAAGTTTCAAGCCGGCATGTCGTGAGTGCTGCTTATGATCGGACTATGAAGGTGTGGGACTTACAGAAAGGCTACTGCATCAACACCCTTATTTCTCATAGCAACTGCAATTCTCTTTGCTTTGGCATGGATGGGCAGACTATTTGCTCAGGACATGTAGATGGGAACCTCAGGCTATGGGACAGCCAAACGGGGAAGCTGATGAGTGAGGTTGCAGCCCACTCTAATGCCATCACTTCTGTATCTCTATCTCGAAGTGGGAATCTAGTTCTGACGAGTGGAAGGGACAACTTGCACAATCTATTCGACATGAGAACGTTGGAGGTATGTGGTACCATGAGAGCAAATGGCAACAAGGTTGCAACTAACTGGAGCCGTTCATGTATCAGTCCTGATGATGGCTACGTTGCTTCTGGGTCAACTGATGGCTCTGTTTACATATGGTCCAGAACAAGAGGGGATATTGTGAATACACTGAAGGAAGATGCTGTTCCTGTCCTTTCATGTGCTTGGAGCGGGTTAGGAAAATCTCTTGCTTCTGCTGACAAGAATGGTACAGTGTGCATATGGAGATAATTGTTCACACAGAAGCAAAGATGTACATATGGGCTCTACAAGCCCATCAATCACGTTGTACATATTGGCAGTAAAAGCTCAACTTCTCAGAATTTTTTTTTTTAAAAAAAAAAAAAAAAGGCTCAACTACTCGTAGCAGAAGCCTTTGTTGGTTGTGAGAGATTTTATGGTCAAAACTGCCTTTTGAACAATTATTTCTTAGCTTTAAATCATTTTATTTATTTTACGGTGAAAAATAAAGTTGGGCCCCTTCAAACTTGGAGGAACTGAGGTACATACTCTTTTTCTTATCTTTTAGACTATAAACCCACTTCCATGGAAGACCAACCATGACGTGGTGAAGTACTGATGGGATATTTCACTGCTTGTTAATGTCTCTTAACAAGTTGGTCTTTTGCTCACATAGATTTGTATTAGGGCGGGTACTCGTTGTCCACATTCATTATTCATTCGTTAGTTGAACTGTTTTTTTCTTGCTCATATCCTCTTTTCTGAGGAAACAAAACCCATTTGGATTTGTATTAGGCCGCCAGATTTTCATGAAATAGACTTTCATGAAATTCCACTTTTAAGAAGAGTATACTATAATAGTGTAAAAGTCTACAATTAGCAGAATAAAATTCTGCATTTAACACAAGCTCTGCATAAGAGCAAAAATCGAGCAAATGTTTTATAGAACACACTCAGAAGCCTCGAAGCGTTTGGACTATAAATGTATTTATTCTTAGTTCTGCGTTGTTGCAGTAGAGATTAAATGCAACTAGCTTCAACAAGGGATTCTACTGCGCTATTGCAACGTCTACTATATTAGCTCATTTTATTTCTTTTTCATTCCTCCATAATGTGAATTAAGGAATGTCTTTTGCATTCCTTGAACTAGAAAACTAGTAAACCAAATATTAAACAAACCATTAACCAGTCACTCTTATATGTTGACAACGGAGAATATCACTTTCTTGTGTAGACACTAACATGAGTTTTCATCACGTCTTGCATAAATAAATGCAAAAATGAAGGGATAAAAAATATTTTTCCCAGAAAATGTTCCAATAACATTAAGCTGAAAAAGAGATCTCCAATGTTTCGACTCCTATAGCAGCACAAAACAGCCTCCAAGATCTATCTCGACCGGAGAAATAAGTATATTTATAACCTCAACATGAGCTTCTTGGAGTCAAAATGACATGTTAGAGCAAGATTTCAACCGCTACAAGTCAATAATTACAGCCGAATAGCTCGTGATGTAGAATCCTAATGATGTTTATGAAAGTCCCATAGCAACACTGCTCACCAAAAAAATAAGATAAACAGTATAGGTTATAAAATGAAAAGAATAACTAATAAACACTTTGGACGGCTCACTAGAACTGGTTTAAGAGAAAGCAACTTAAATTATTAAAGCTTTAAGTCAAAGTAAAGCCACTACCCACAAATAAACTTACAAACCTAACTTAATTTCTAGAGTAGCATACCAATGTTTACATTTGTACTTTTGTCGACAAATCATGGTTAAACGGTGAAACTTGAAGTCCATGATTCCAAATGGGAGTGGTCCTCGAGCCAGCTGATATTTAACCAACCATTGTGCGCTTTCGCCCTCTTTGTCGTACTAAGAATATAGAAATTGCACACAATCAGGTTTATTTTCTTTTCTCCTATTTTTATTTCTTTATTTATTCTTTCTCAGCAATCAACACAGAGAACAGTCTGGACATACCTTGAGCAAGCTTGTTCATCGTAGAAGACCATTGCTTAGATGTCTTCTTATAAGCAGCTAATATTCGATCCATCTGTCAGCAAGGAAAACTAATGAGCAGATTAAACCATCAACAATAGGTTTAGAACCATAAAACTCAAACGAAAGTATCCAAATTTAGTTGGACAATATCAGCATATTACGTTCATGCTTTTTCCTTTTTCCTTTTTTTTTCTTGAAAAAAATAGTGTAATTATGCAACTGCCATCAAGAGTTAATATATTAACTTGAAACAAATGAGGTTTGAGGGCCATGTCAATCAATTTACCCTTTTTTTTTTAATTAGCAATTTACCCTATTTCAATGAGGCAAAAAAGCAGGTTCAATAAGATTTCATCCACAACAGCAGCATGGTCATAGTTGTCAGCTGGCCACTTAATCCACTGTTATACACATGCTCAAAGTTATCATCTGGTGTTTGATGCATATCTTTCTTTCATATATATGCTGCAACTGAGGTTGGCTGGCTCGCACAAGTTGCTGATGAACAAAACATATGTCCCCTTACTTCAATTTACAGACGATACCATCTGCTTCATTTAAGCATCTACCTATGGACGTGATGCTCACAAATAATTTCTCCTCTGACAAGGTGACTCACTAGCACCTCAATTTTGGGCCATCTCTTCCCATTTTGATTATTAGCCTCGGCCTTCTCTCAGCTGTTGCCCTTGCTTGGACTGTTTGTAGTTCTTTTTGGTTTCCAGGCTCTTTGCTCCCCTGCTTGTACTTTCCCATTTTTGGGATTCTTAATTTTGAAAAAAGAATCCTATGCATTCAATGTAAATTGGTTAAAACTATATGAAGGTCAATGGAAGGAATTCTAGCCAGTGCATTTTTCTAAAGGAATGGAAGTTAAAGGTTGCCAATGACTGCAGCTTATCCTACAAGCTCTACAAAATCCTTCATAGTCTGACAAGTGAAATGCTTACACCTATTTTTACGGAAACTTTTTTTTTTTTTTGAAATGATGAGTTATTTATTACTGAGAAGAAAAGAATACAACCAAATACAGAAGGACATTCACATGAATGACATGCGTAAATCAATTTCTTTTTCTTTCTTATCTCCCATGTCTTACTCCAACAGGTGTCTGCATTAAAACTTCCCCAATCACTCAATCCCAATATGAGAGAACAAATATTCAGATTCATCGATAGTTTATTAAGAGTGAGGGAGGCTGACAAACAAAAGAAACAAAAAAAATGTTGTTATGTATGATCATAGTGGGCTTCACTGAGCTCCCAGTTTGTCACACTTTTTGAACAAAATGCTTTTCACACTTGCATAAATACAGAAACTCCACACAAAGTGACATGAAGTATTGCTCTCATCATTCAGCTTATGGTAATCATTTTATACAATATGGAACAGTTCCCTAATTTCTAAAATATAAGCAATTTATTTTACTTCAGACTTACCACATTTCCGCATGAAGAATGCATTGATGTCAATGCTCTTTCAAGTACATACAAGTCCACAGCTTTATCCTCAGGAAGAGTTGAAGTGTAGCTCAGACCAAAGTCAATTACAACCTGAAACAATGCAACCAGAATAATGTTCCATTGTCTAGACAAAACTTAAATAAAACATAAAACATTTGAGCTTAATATCTACATCAAACATAAAAGATTCAGTTTGGACATCTCACAAGTTGATTAGTCCCAATTTTTAACAACAAATTTGATGTTGTCAAATCTCCATGGATCAACCCTCCATCATGCAAGTTTGCAATTGCCTGGCCTATTTGTGTTGCAATATCATCCAGACGCTCTTCAACAATTCCATGCTCACCAAAAGTTAGAAGTACCTCTTTCACGGCAGGGCCTTCAACATATTCAAATGTCAAAGTGTGCAGCAAGGGGTCCAAGGCATATAATGCAGGAGTAGCAACTCCTAGCCTTCTTGCTTTGGTCATGCATCGAGCCTCCTACCACATGACGACATCATTATCAGCATAAAGTACAATAACAATCACATATTTGCAGGCGTAACTGCACAAGAGTAGGGGTAGGCCAGCCCAGAATAAAATTTCATTTAGCTTGTTATCCTTGGTTGATCGTGCATTTATCATGTTGATCCCAATTTCAGTGCAAAAGTAAAGATCAGGATTCATAATCCATCAGTGCACTACAAAGCCCAACCTAACCAAAATACAAGGCTTCTAGATCAACAGCAACCACCATATGTCTCATGCACTTGGTGAAGGCCGACACTGTTAAACAACTTATCAAACTGAATGTGGCTAAAGAGATGCATATATAAAAGCCTACCAAAGAAAAGAAAAAAATGAAAGACAACAACAAGCAAGGCATGTATATAGTTAGTTGAAGATTTATCATGATTGAAACTAACCGCATTCAGTCGTTTCAAAGTCAATTTTGAATCCAGTGATGGATGCCGATACTTTTTTGAAAAGCGTTCCTTAATGATAGCCCGCCTCCCCAGGAAAATTGACTCAAAAACTCTCTATAAGAATGATGAAATAAAATAAGAGATATACACTAGGAAATCTCAAAGCACAATTGAAAACAAATGAAAAAACAATCCTGCAGAGTTGTATCATCCACTCACAGCTTCTGCTCCTTGCTTTAACAAGGTGCCAAAGCAATCCTCATTCTCAGATGTGCTGATCTCCATATCAAGTAGCTGAACACCTTCACCTGGCAAAAAATTCAAACAGCCAGGACTAATGGACCAGGGAAGGGAATATAGTAGTTTAATTTTTTTTTTATATTGAAAATAATATAACAACTGGATAATGAAAAACAAACTACTATAAAAGAAGGGAGAAAGATGTTTTCTAAAAGACAAGAGACACAAAAATACATATTTTCTTAAGAGTACCCATGCAGCAAGAGAAGAAAAAGAACCAGAAAAGATCAGTGATATAAGCAAGCTGCGAGAAACAAGAAAGCAGAAAATAAAACTAAGATGCTTGAAACAGATGAAAAGTTGCTTCCAAGGAGTCTGTCATACCGTAGGGTCCCAACTAAAAGAGGAAATCTTCCTAAAAAATTTCTGTTCACAAGTATGGGATTGTTATAACTCTTGCTTCCTTATCAAGTGCAATATCTTTTTCACATGACAACACTGTTTGAGTGTTGAACGTACTTTGCACTAGGTCTTCTTTGGAAGGACACAACACAGGAACTTTTACATTTTGTTGAGAGAGAAATGAGAATTGGGATTTATTAAGAGTCAAAAATGGATATTGTACCACATGGCACTTCCTCCAGTGCGCCAGGTCAAAGTGGGAGGGAGGGACCATAAGGCAAGTCATTGACGTGTCACTCCCTCTCTAGCAAGACAATCTTTTGATTTGCTATCCAAAACTAAAACATTGTGCATACACATTTCAATAACTCCTGCCAAACTGTTATAAACAATTATCCGCTTGTGCTCATTCTAAATATTCCATTTGATTATTGCTATTATTAGGTCCCAGAATTCTCTTCCCACCTACGGGGTAGCCTGGGAGATCAAGTATAGTAAAAAGAGGAGAGAAGCATGTGTATATGCAAATTTTTTAAGGAAATGGCACCAAATCTGCTGAGAAAAAGGGCAATGTAGCCAAACACTAATTTACCTACAATTCTTCTGAGAACTCCAACCCAATGTAAATTAGAAACAGCATATCCCAAAATAAACATAATACACTCTATCTAAACGGCATTTAGCTATGTTCTTTGGTAAAGAAGAGTCTTCTTTACGTCTTGAAACTTTTTCAAAGTCTGCTCTTTAAAATGAGAATTATCTAAAAGTACGTTCAACCAAACAAGTTTGTTTATCCAAGGAGAGGTTCTTTCACCCAGAGAGGAGCTTTTAGCCTCCAAAGAGCTTCGCCACACCATCCATTTAAGCTTGTTTGAGAATCAGAAACAAAAATGTTGAACCAAACAAACACATAATTGGACCTTCTATTTTGGGACAGAATAGAATCCAAGGATTGAAGGCCTCAACTTTAGAGGAAGGATGGAACGGCATGAGAGTTGAGGAAAAAGATGAAGACAGAGGGATTTCGAAAGGACTGTGTGTAGGAACGAGTGATAGAGGACGCTCTAAAAAGAGAGCTTCGAACAAGAAAGCGCAACCGAGCATTTTAGAGAGCTATGCCTAAGAGGCAGAGAAGACTGAAAACTAAAGTGCTTCAGTACGGAGAGAGAGCGAGGACTGTCTGACAAGGGAAAGGGAATGGAGCGAGAGAGAGAGAGAGACAGAGACAGAGAGACGGATAGACACAGCCGGAGAGAGTACCTTTCCAAGAGAAACCGAAATGGAAGCGGGAAGCCGAGCGTCCAAAACCTTCTCCGAAGCGAGGGAACAGACCATGCTCAATGGATAATAGGGTTTGATTTGAACTCATGAAGATGGGGTTTATGGTCGGGGCCGGAGAGGATTCTGCACCCTCCGGCCCCGGTCTGGTTAGTTAAATGACTTACCGGTTCCAGGGGTGGCAACGGGGAAACCCACCCCGGCGAAAACCGCCCCACGGGTTTGATTTGTAAACCCGTCTCCGGCCCGAACCCGCGAAAACCCACCCCGGCCCGCGGGTACCCGACCCGACCCGACCCACTAGGCCATTATTACATGATGTATGCACCAAAATGTGCATGACCCACATTCGACAGATCCATGAGTCCAACGATCCAGTAAACAAAGTTCGTGGACAGGCCGCGACAATTCTCGAAGTAATTCGACGCAGCCCACCGCCAGGATCCCATTTCGTCGCGTTGTTAACACAGTGAGTCATCTTACAACCATCAACAACTCGGTGAGTCATCGCCATGTTAGCATGAGTCAGCATACAGTCCGCCAATTCAAACCGAGAAGATAAAATCTCTAGAAAAAAGGTTGCGATCCTCATTTGAGGGATCTCAACGGGGAGCTCCTGGTCTCCCTCTTCCCCTCTTCCCTCAACTTCACGAGCAGAAAGGGGATCATGATCCCCTTTCCCAGGAAAAATCTCTCAACAACTACACAGACAGGCTACAAAAGGCCAGACGTTCCCTGTCCCAGGGGTTGGTTGGAAAATTGAAAAGTTAGAAGGTTGGAGAAATCATATTCGAAAGGTTCTCTTAACATCAGTGCGGAAGCTCTCTCTCGTTCCCAAATCGAAGGTCCAAAGCTCCCTTCACCGAGAAGAGTTCCTCACGTACAGAGGCTCTTTAATCACAAAGAAGTTCAGCCATTCGCAACTGTTCGTCGCTCTACAGTTCGACCAGAAGCAATTCTACACCGTCACCGGCATCGTCACAAGTCGAAATACACGGAACACAAATACTTCCGTCCGGCCCGACAAAAGCCACACCGGATCGTGTACATTCGTTTACAGAACTTCGAAGTCTCGACGACGACCTCGCGAGAGCCAAAACTTCGACAATTCACACGAAGATCGAATCAGAGGGTTATTAGGAGAGTGAACTCGCATTCCTTGATATTTACAACACACCCTGTAACAAATTATTCTAAAGTAATTGAAAACTTCTCTCGGTCGCGCCTCTTCGCGGACCGGCGGGTTTTCGGTGAAACACATGTTTAATATTAAAAAAATTTAAAATATAAAAAAAATCGAAAATAAATAACATAAACATTAAAAAAAAGAGCAATGGATTAGGAAATTATATCAGCCATGACATTTGATATACTAATTAAGTATAGGAAAATGTTGTTTAGGTTTGGATTGCAACATGGAGGAAGAGCAGAAACGCAGAGAGAACAAATGGAACAACACAGCTAAGGCCGAGTAGAAACGCTGAGAGAAAAAGAAGAAGAGGAAAATGAGACTTACTCATGCAAGAGGATATTTGATTTGGCGCCGATTTAGAGTCAATTTGGCTGATTTGGAGTCGATTTGGCTGATTTGGAGTTGATTTGGTTGATTTGGAGTCTAGCGCCGATTTGGAGTCGATTTGGAGCTGATTTGGAGTCAATTTAGTGTCGATTAGGTGAAGCCTCTCTTCTTCCTTGCTAAGGCTTGCTAAGAAAGCCTTCAATGACGACGAAATCTACGTTTAGAGAGGTAGAAATGAAGAATGAAGAGAGTCGGAGCGTCCGTCGGTTTGGGGGAGGAAGAGCTGAAGAGGATCGATTTGGGGGAGAACTTAAGAAGATGGTAGGGTTTTACACTTTTACTTTGTTATTACATAATTACCCTTAACATTATTTTTTTTTACATAAAAATTAAGCGGGTCAGGTCGGGTTTTTGGGGCTAAACCCGTCCCCACCCCGAACCCGTGACAGGTTCCGCTCCAAAATACCAAACCCGCCCCGCGGGGTAAAAATGTAAACCTGAACCCGCTTAAAGCGGGTCGGGGCGGGTTCCCCGCTAAATGGAACCTGTTGCCACCCCTAACCGGTTCAGGGGTTAAATAAGGGGTATTTTCGTCCCTTATCCTTGACTCGAAATTTACCAACATACAATTCATGGTTCAATATTTAACCAATACCCAATCCATGCGTTGTAAATCTCCCAAAATCATATATTAACAGATAAAATATTTATTTATTAATATAGGCATAATATTATTATACATAATTTATATTAATATTTAACATAAATCTATTTATAATTTGTATGTAGTCTGTTTACAATATTATACTACTTACTTTTTCAAATAAATATTACATGTCACATACCAAAACATGTAAGTGTAATAATAGATCAGCTAATCATTTGCCTATAGACCAGCTTATTGATTTCAGGCATTTAAAAGCACAGACTTAATTCTAGAAGATTTATGAACAAATTACAAATAGTCCCGGAAACTATTATGCCCTTAAATGTTTTTGGAAGTTAAGATGATCTGAAGTGATTCACTCAAGCAAAACCATTTGAATTCATGCGTTTAAAGACCTGTAATCAGAGAGTCCTGGTGAGGCATACCAAGTTGAATTTTACCAGAGGAGAGTTTTCTACTTTCATGTAGTCCCTTTAAAGCATTGTACAGATGTTTTTGGCATGGCAGAAGGGGAAGATTTTGATGACTTGTGAGTATACATTTACCAGAAATTCCCCCATGTGGACATTCCCAAACTATATTTTAGATTATGGCACCTGCTCATCTGTTCTCCGACTGCTTGAAGAAAAATTCTACTACCAACACCTTGAGGAGGCTGCCATGTAAGAGTTCATGAAAGAACTTTCTTTTTCAGCATTCTGTCATGATTTAGAATGGCCCCAACACTCTCAACAACCAAAATTATCTGCAAGAAAGACAAACATTAGTTTAACAAAAGCACCAAAAGGAAACTTAAACACCTGTGAAATATCCAATCAATCCGATAACAATCAAGAAGACTGTCTACAACATACATGTCAAAGAATTCTCCATCAATTTCATTCAAACTCTAGTTCATGCATTTTTTGGATTAAACTATTAAAAGAACAACTTTTTGCTACTATTTTCTTGATGGCCCTTGTATTGCTTAGGAAAATCTTCATCTACATGTTAAGAAAGCTAACCTGAAACTATGTGCATGCATGAAGCTATGCATTGGAATACTTAGTTCTCAAATGTTTGACTCCAAGCTCTGTTAAATTTTAACCAAAATCCTCATTCTAAATATGTAATGACATTGTTGAACTAAAGGCTCAACCCACCTTACATATATTGCTCAATTGGGGGGTGCATGAGAGGATTTAGCCTTCAAAATAAGAACTGAATGTCTCTAATTAACGAGTTTTAAAATAAATTCCAACAAGCATTGATTGATATACTACATGTAAAGTAGGGTCCAAGGTCTACCCCAAAATGACAAACCGAAGTCAAGAAGACTCTTTCCCATTAATAAACTAGGGAAATTTACACTTATATTAATGAGAAACTAATCTCTACCACTCCTGCTCATGGGTGGACCTACTTTTTGGGCTTAATATGTGGATAATATGGGTGGAGGCCCACGTAGGAGCACCCGCTGTGATACCACGTAAACTTGTGCCCAAATGACCAACCGCAGTTAGCATCCTCTTTCTCATACATCATTTTACTCGTATATCAATGTAGGACTAATCTCTAACACAACATATATAAAAGTTTTGTGCTAATAATACTAGAGAAAAAAGGTGAAAGGACAGGGATCTCAGTTTTTTTTTTTTTTTTTTTTTTTTTTGCATGTATCCTCCTAAACGCCTTCCTAGTTCAAGGTAACCACGACTGGATCACTAGGTGACAATTTGAAGTAGAGAAGTAGTTCAACACCTATTCAACCTCATACATGAAACACAGACCTAATCTACAGAAAAGATTTAAAAACACACCCTACTTTACTTAAAAGAAGGGTTAATTACACTTGATTACTCTAGAAGTTCAGACTACCTCTAGAATTGTAATACCACACTCATCTATATAATTTTAAAGTTCCATTGTATTCAATTTCTCGTGTGAATTTTCACTTTAGAAGGGCCAGAATGAAAAGATCCATTAGTTAGTTGTAACAGTGAGACGTTACCTCTTTCACTCTCTATGAACTATACTTAAACCAGCGGAATATGGTTACATAAATTAGGCGGGGTCCACCCAAAGCAACCAATATGGTCAAGCATAGTAGCAGTCTTATTCATAAAATTAGCCCAACGTGATTGAGTATATTACAGTGCAGAACATAAAGCTTAAGCAATATCTAATGACAAGAGATCACCCCAAAGCCATTCATGTTTATGAAGGAGAAAAAATTTGGGTAAAAAAGCCTGAATTTTTTATATTAATACAAAGTTCTATATAAAAGATTTTTTTTTTCTAAATTGGACTTTCTTGTTTCAAACATGCTGAAATTAGTTCCATTGGTGAGGAAACTTGATAGTTTTAGTAAATTCTTCAATTAGAAAATCCACTTTTAAGAGGTAGTTTCCTGTTCTAAGTTGTGCCTTCTAGCTTGTTCTCATCAAGTCCATTTCACTATACTGATGCGTTGCAGAGGTCTTTCAACATGAAAACAAGAAAAGCTCAGTACCCATGTCTCTTCTAAGTAGGCCTCTTCATTTTCTAGTACTTATCAAATCATCCACAACCCCCCCACTGCCCTTTCTATTGAATCAAAATTCGAAAACCACATAAAAACAAAGTTATGGATGAACAATATTATTAAATCAACAACAGGAAATTTCTGTTCACACACTCTCTTATACACTCAAATGACCAACAACCATGACCAGTAGTTGCAAGAATAAATATACCTGCATGAGAGCATAAGCAATAGCAGTTGCAAAGTAGAAGTTGGCATTACCCGTACCCTGCAATTTTCCATGTCAAGAACAACATTTGAATTAGACAACTTTAACTACTATGCCAATGCATTAGTTCAACTACTCAGATCAGGTGGATCACACACATCACTGTTCCTCGTTAAAGAGTAAAAAAGAAATCATTTCACTGACAAAAAAAATGGGAGAGAAAGGAGATCCTACCCTCCAGATCCACAGGTTGTGCATTACAGGACTAAGGAGAGAAACTCCAATATATCCACAGAAGAGGACAAAGGAAAAGCGCATATCTGCATGAAGAATATAGTAAACATACAAACCTCTAAAACCCAATACAAAACACACCAATTATAGGAATATTTACCTGCCAATTCATTTACGTATAAGCCGAGTAAACTCAAGTACAATGCTGAGTCTCCAACCTTGTTGATTCAAAACACAAAAGGAGGGTCAGTACAGTAAGAGCACCACTAAATATGTTGATGATCATCCTCTTATTTTCAGGAAAAAAAAAAGGACAGTCTCCTCACAGCAGGAGGCAAGACCAACTTCAAAATCTACATGTCATCAATTTGCTAGAGTAATAGATCAAAATAAGGTCAAATAAAAATATAAGTGTTTTCATTAGAAAACTTAATATTAGGCAAAGAAAATGAGAAAATCAACAGCCAACAGCATAACAAGCCAACCAACAGGATAATGCTAGTGATAAGTGTTCTTCTGATACGATCTCTGTGTTGGACAGAGAGTGTAAATCATGGATTCATACAGAGCATAACAGGTCTGAGTTATTTGGACAGCAGTCTATCCAACTGTGCTAAAACAAATTGCATATTTCTTGGAAATGTAGGCTATCTATCAGAGTTCATGAAAATTGCACAAATTCTGAGTGAGAGTCCTTACTGAAGGATAAGATTTCAGCATTGAAGAGATCGCGACATATACAAAAGCTAAAAAGCATGGTCGATGGTTCAGACGTATGGCCAATGGAGCTATCATGAATAGTATATTCATGTGAAAGACCAACAGAAAGAAAGTCCGAAAGAAATCAAAGACTTCTGCAAAGAAGTACCTGCAATTTGTAGCCAAAAGGAGGTCATAAAAATTAGAGCAGAACTTAAAGCTCAAGACAGTAACATTTTCAGTTCTTATTGGCTCACCACAAGACACCTATATTTGGAGATAGATCCTGAACAGTAAGAATGAATACATATGTTCTGCAGAACCCACCAAAAATAAAAAAGCATTACAGAAAACTACAAAACATCATATAAAACTTGCATATGAAGCAAATTGCATCACTGAACCAACATAGCTGCATCACTTCATACTTATTGAACATCTCTTGTAGCCCACCATGCTTTTTCAGAGACATAGCGCACAGAGCCAACACATATCCTGACCAAAAAAGTGCCCAAAAAATAAAATGTAGAACTGGTGTCCATGAAAAAATGCCTTCAGGATGGAACATCAGTTTTGTTATTTCACTGGAAGTAGCTGGCTTATCCTTAGATGGGTTACTTTCACTCGAGCTATTCTGCTTGAACAACTTTCTTGGAGGAGCATCCAGACCATATCCTAACAAAAGGATCACCTGAAAAGTCAAAGCCAACACATAAATTTTGATAGAGGAAGCTCCAGTTATTTGAAGCCGCTAGTAATTTTCATGAACCCATCACCATATACAACATTTTTTGGAAAAACTGAGAAAATGTAAAGATAAGTACATACAGGGATAATTAGGAGCGCGGGATAAAGAGATAAATGTGTTGCCATGACCCATCCAAAAGCGGCCAGGGGAACTAGGCCTGGGATCCAATATGCAAATAAACCAAGTTAGGAGGAAAATAATCAGACAAAGTGAAACCCAAACAATTTGTAACCCAAACTGAGAAAGTCAAAGAAACTTCATTCTGTAACTTTTTTTTTTAAGAAATGTTACATGTCGGGTATGACTGTTATGAATAGTAACAAATAAGTCAAAAGCACTGTAGTTTTTGCCTTCACAAAATTTGCATGGATAGGAGGTCCAGAACTACAAATAGCTGTAGCTTTCACTTTTTCTAAATTTTCACAAGTAATCCTAAACCGCATTCTAATCTCATCAATCATGAACTGAAGTATAAGATGGTAACCTATTTAGTCAAAGAAAGAATTCTCTATTTGACAAAACCGAAGAGCTCATAAAATGAATGAAGGTACAAAACTCTTAACAGCAAAATCACAACTATAATTGCTAACATGGACTTGGCACTGAAGCAAGGGGACATTGAAGAACATGTGCTAAAGAGAGTTTAATAGATTCATACGTGAACATGCTCCAAATAGGGTCAGAGCAACCAGCATGTTCTCTATGGGAGTTGACGAGGAACCCACACAAGTGAGTATGGTCATTGGATTCCACAAATAGATAAGAGCAGCAATGTCTCCTGAATCAACAGCACCTGACAGAATCTAAAAATGTAAGTTTTCACATGCATACTTTAATATTCATAACCCACCCACATCAATATATACAATGAAGGCTACATTTCAGCACCATTGGGACTCTTATGAACTGCACTCTTTTCAGACCTCTTTAAGAGGACAAGATTGAAGCGGTGTTACTGCCTTTGGTTGACCATATTGATGGTTTAAGCTTACACAGCACCCACAATATTTGCAAAGCATGTCATAAGAACATAAAATAGTTTATAGAAAAAAACAGATTTGGTAATTTCATGGTGTCTTAGGAGTCTAAGTTTTCAGCATTTTATGTTCTTAATTACCATTAGTTGATAACTTTGTAACATTGCCTATTTAAAAGGTTTAGTTTTAATGAAACAAAGTACAAAGTATTCACAACCTCAAACCCTAATTTCCAACATGGTATCAGAGTGGAAATAGCCTTACAACCTACAAATCCTAGTTTGCAATAGAAAATTTCCACAGAAATAACCTTTTAACTTACTTGGAGTAGCTGCGCTTTTCTCAATATTGAGAAATCTTAAACTCTGCCAGTATGACAGTTGGAGCTTTCGCCCAGTCGAACGAATAAGCAATGCTGCAATAAAATCGGCAATGACAAACAACAAGCTGCATACAAAATGTGTGGATATTAAGGACCACATACAGACTCCTGTTTGAAACTGCAGAAAGCAACACCCAAAGTGTACATTAAGATGGATTTGACTCATTTTTGCAGGCTCTTCAAACCCTAATCAGACTTGCAACAGAAAATAGAATTAAAACAGATGAAGATTCAGCATAATAAAAAATCAAATAAAGAGAGTAAACAATCTGAAAAAGCAGGTGAACAGACATGTTTCAGGCAACTCGTGATGGCTGTTAAAATCCCCCTTCAACCAAGAAGTATCTTTGGGGACTTTTCAGCAATTTCTTGTTGTTGACAATGTTTTCAGTTAGCCTCTAGTTATTGGGATAGTTTGTTCGCATCATTCTTTTTCTGTTTCTTAATTTTACTAAGTGGCCTTTTAAAATTATAACAAAATAATTTCAGATTACAAGGAAGTGTGATCGTGGATTATCTCTCACAACAAGGTGTTAATTCGAGAGACCAATCCTAGCTAATGCATCAGCAGTAAAATTTGTAGATTGTGGTAAATGCCTGCAGTTGACTGTAGTAGCATTACAAGAGTCCCAGATTTCCCTAAAAATGTGAATGTATCTCCTAGGTGGATCTGTCACACGAGAACCCCAAGAGAGTACAACAGAAGAATCTCCCTCAATTTGCATGAAGTTTAGGTGCTTGGTTAATGCAATACGTATGCCATAGAGTAGGGCCATGACCTCAGCATGGTGGACTCAGCAATTCCCAGAGGGCATGCATAGGCCAACAAAATACTGCTATGTTGATATCTGATCACCCTGCTGAAACCAGCCTGCCCAGAATTCCTCTTAAACAATCCACCATTGGCTTCAGGGGAGACCGATTTACTTGAGTCTAGGGTAGAGTATATGCTGTTAGATCAGCAATTTCCAGTCAATTTGCTCAATGCAGAGCACCACTGACATCCTTAAAATCCACAATGGCGCAGATCCAACTAAACAATTTGTTCTCGATCACCTTGATGGTATCCAGGATGCTCCTCCCTCAAGCATAAATATTCTCGTGTTTCACTCCCAAAAGGCCCCTAGGGATGACTTTGGTACAAGCCTTAGCCAGGATTCGTCCTTTGGTTCCATAGGCCAAGAGCCAAATTGTATAATGGTCTTCTGAAGGTTCCCCGGATGTAGAGGGACAATTGGAAGGAGGAGAAGAAATGATTTCACACAACCCAAGAGAACGTGAAGAAGAGAGTGACTCACCGATTCAGGTTCGATCTGTCAAAAGGGGCAAACAGTGGAAGGAATGAACATCCCCCTTTGAATCAGGTTGTCATGGGTTAGAATTTTGTCATGCAGTGAACTCCAGATGAAGAACTACGCTTCAGGGTGATAGAGTGATCAAGCCAAAGCTCCCCTCTACTAGGATATAGAATTGGGCATGAGGAGGTTATAGGCAGATCACACCGAGAAAATTCCATTGTTGTCTTCTGTCCAAATTAATTGGTCTTCAAGATGGCTACTCAGATAACAGCCTTGGAGGGCAGAGTGTAACAACCTTCTCATCATGTAATTTCCTGTATAGCTCAAACCAATCTGTGGAGGCCAGAAATTTGTGCAACTTGGACAAAATGGGATTAATTTGGTTAATATTTCAGGTGAACCTTTTACCTGAGAGCGGGATTTCGTCCAAGGGTATGCAGCCACAAAGTCGTTGAAGGCTCTCATTGAGGATGTGATTCTTTTTTTGGTTGTTTCTTCCCTTTTGCTGTTGTGCAAGTATTTTTGAAGATACCTTCTTTCTCATCTTAAAATGGTTGTCACTACTCCCCTTGAAATTGAAGGAGACTCGAGCAAAATGATTGGATGGGGAAAATGTAGTACAGAGCCTCCGTGGAGATTTAGAGTCAAGTTTAGGGAGATGTATTCCTAGATGTACAAATTTTGATGCGTATAGACTAGCTAAAGAGGGGGTTCAATTACAATTTCTTGTTGTTAGATAACCCCCTCATATGAAATCATAATCTGTAATATGTAAACTTCTTGTAGCAATAAAATTCACTTTACCCAAAAAAAAAAAAAAAAAAAAAAAAAAAAAAAAATTGCAGAAAAACTAAAACCAGCAAACCACTAGAATGCAGTGGCCTTAACAGCTGAGTCCAGAAGGGCCCTTGCTGAGACCATTAAAGTTTGTTTGGCTACTTGGAGGAGTCCTCACATGGGGGTTCTCTATTCTATCACCAGAAAAGAGAGCTTACCAAGTTTCCCCAGTTGAGTAAACTACTTGAAAGAATTATAACAAAAAAATGGAAAAAATGCATTTTGACACCTTGAATGTGTGGACCTAGCTCATATCTGGTTGAACCAGATCTCAACAGGCTGGTAACCTAAAATCACACCCTATCTGTGCTCGATTCAGGTCCACTCTAGCATTAACATTCCTACAGTATCATGAACAAGCTACCTACCAAGTCTTCAAACAAAATGAGCAGATCATGGCGGCAGAGGTCGACCTTCCATTTACAAAGCCACACCACCAGGTAAAATTACAATCAGAAAAAAATAGATAAAGAAAAACTTACCTGCATATAGCATGAAGAGATTCCCCTTCAATTCTGCACAAACTATATTAGTTAAAATCTCACTTTATAGTCGTAAAATCTGGTCATTGATTTAAATATGTTAAGTCAAAGTCCACACCTCTGAACAACTAGGGGCCCAAGAATTGTCAACAGTAATGGAGAACCATGGTACATTGATCCTGAAGAGAACACAAAAACATTCTAAAAGCTTGATGAACTAACTGATTCAAAAAAATATAGAGATTCCAGAAAACTACATTTACAATATCTTGTTATTAAATTATCCCTATTTGATATAAAGTTGTAATCTGTAATCATTTTTCTCGGAATTAAATAAACTAAAAGACATAATTGACAAGCAATAAAAGTTCAACATTTCAAGAAAAAGAAAGGCATAGTTTCAATTTCAAAAGTTCCCAATGCGGATGGTGTTTTTGGAGATCTATTGAAAGATTCTAGTCATGTTTGGGCTTGTTTACCAAGGTCTGCTGACACTTTAGCAGATGGGTTCGCTAACGACGGGTCCACTCTCCAACCTTCTTTTGTTAGGGGCCCCTCCTAGTCGTGTACATTACCTTGTATTTGGCTTTGACCTGGTAAATTTCACTTTCTCCAAAAAAAATATAGAATAAATAAATAAATGATCTCATTGCCCATCGAGATTGTAGTTTTCATAAAGATATGGAGCAGTCCATGGATGCCCCCCAATGACAGGACATTTTAGTATATCTTGAGTCAGCAATGTAAGTTGATTAATAAAATAAGGGGAGGTTAACCAACTTGCATCCAATAGAGATATTTCTCATCTCTCAACAGTTAAGATTTCTCTATCGTTATCTTCTCCATGCTGCCCTTTCAACTGGCTCCAGGACTTCTCAGTACCATCACGATTGATTCAGAGAAGAGATGAGTCAAAATTTCCTAATAACTAGCATATGACCCACCCATTCTTCTCGAAAAGTTTCATATCGGAAGTGGGACTTGAAAAATCCTAGACTTTTGACAAAACAGCCAAATATAAACAAGCACATTCTAGCAAATTGAAACCCAAACTTTATCTTTCAGCAATTAACAAGTGATGTAAAACCCTGCTGCACAGTTCCGCCAGCCAGACTAAGCAGTTGGTCAAAATTGAATCCTAATTTTTAATCTCCACCAGTTAACAACGTTGTAAAACCAAGCTGCACAGTTGGGTACACCAATTTGACTAAGCAGAATAAAATCTAGCATCCAACTTGAATCCCCGAACCAACCAATGCAATGG
Source organism: Aristolochia fimbriata (assembly GCA_019845555.1). Lineage (NCBI taxonomy): Eukaryota > Viridiplantae > Streptophyta > Magnoliopsida > Piperales > Aristolochiaceae > Aristolochia > Aristolochia fimbriata. Next base: position 2,760,292 of record CM034083.1, read on the forward strand.
ATGACTAGACAAATACCTATGCCAACTAGGCCCTCCAAGGTACAAAAGGAACGAAGTCAAACTTAAGAGACTATAGATGTCAGAACAAGTTTCTCCTTGGCCATCGTTGAAATGGTGATCTGAAACCCGCTCCCCACGTAACCAAGTCTACTTGAATGAGAAGGCTGCTTTTGAACCACAGAGACCACACAACCATAAATTCTTTGGTCCTCAAATGGCAAATTCCCTTCTTATACTCCCTCACACATCAACCTCCTCTTATATTGCTCACTCGGCTTTCTTTGTCTCAAACCCTCCACTCTCTCAAATGGACAAACCCTCTACACTTATCTACCTCATGACTTGTTGCCTATGCCTCTTTTAGCAATCTTCAAATTTTAAGTTTCTGCTGCTTAGAGAGTGTTGTTTTATTTTCAGGGAGAACGCTCGTAAGACAACACAAAACCTCATGCAATGTTTTCTCTGAAAATTTTCAGTTAAATTTATTGCATAAAGGCATCTAAACTGAATATTGCTCAAATATAGTCTCTTGATTGACCTAAGAACACAACTCGAAGAGTTATCCAGAGCGCCTTAATCAGATGAAATAAACCCAACCAGCTCACAAGGAGAATAATTTAATATTCATATGTGGAGGGCTTAGCATGAGAAATTGGAATGAAGTGTCACCACAAGAATGAAGTAATTAAGTCAACCAATAACAATAATAAGAATGAAATAATAACAAATAACTAGCTAAAGCAGGCTTGTTAGAGGAGTCCTTGTTACTGGAACCTAATTCCATGTTATAGTAAACTATATGTAGTAGCAGATATGTAGAGCAGCATAAGTATATGATACTGTAAATCATGATGTACATATAGTTTCAAGATTAAAGAAAGTTCACATAAGTTAAAAATCAATAATAATATTAATAAGAATTAAAAAAAACAATTCAATCAAATGAAAGAAACAATCTCCAAAGCAATATAAACTAAGCAAACCTGCATAGGGTGACATTGACGATTGCTTCAACCAATACCCTTCAGCCACTGCACAGTAACCTTTCATGAGTCTACCATGGATCATAAATACAAACACCAAAAGCTTATGCATTGATTAGGAAAACAAAAGAAACAAACAACGAAAATTGTAAGAAAGTAACAAAAGACACTCGTGAGCTTACAGCGACGGAGGCTTGTGACAGGCGTTGCAATTTCTGGGCGAGCACCCAAGTTCAAGTTTTTGGAATAGAGTATCAGAAACAATCTTAAAACCAGAGGCAACATGGCCGAGACCCAGAAAGACCATCTTTTGCAAATCATTTTTGTCTTTCTGAATTAAATTGCGTTGCTGTCAATACTCTAGTTCAATAAGTGATAGAACGAAGCATTTCAATAGTAACCGGTGCATCTCCGGAACCCAGAAACATCATCCTTCCAAAAAAAATCAAATGGGAAGAAGGAATGAAGATCACAATCATGAGACAACCGCCCTTGTTCTGTTTCCAGAAAATAGGTTACCAACGGCAGTACCCGGGTGTCGCATCAATTCTGCGCAGCAAAATCAAGCTACGATGCCAGGCATTCTGCTCCCTTCACTACATCTAAAGGCTTGGCAATCTTAATCAGCAGTAGACTACACTCAGCTCCACTTACAGCCTTTCGCTCCAAACAATAAATCAAAAACTGGTTTATGAAAATGTGGTTTAGACTGGATATTATCTTCCGATACGTAAGCAAATAGAAAAGGGTACCCAAAATGGAAAATAGAAAAAGATGGAGATCTAGAATTTAGGAACCCAAAATGGAGGGGATTCAAGGCTTTAATGCCTTACAGAAATTGAATAAAAGACTTTTATCACGTCCCATGATTTTTCATAATTTTATTTATTACATACTGTGGTTGTATGTCAATATAAAAATATTCTTTAGTTAGTTGTTTCATGTTAATATCATAACCTCAAGTTCTCCATTACATATTTAAAATTGATAAAAAATAAAATAAAATTTAGAGAACATTAAAATTAAAATAGAAGCATATAATAAAAATAAGAACTTAATTATTTGATATAATTTTAATGGTAAACAAAATAACTAATGTAATCAACCCAAGTTATGTTTAAAAACCACTGTGAAAAGGGTTCAGAAAAATTGTCACCAAAACAAAAATCCAAACCCTGTAACACTTATATTTTACCTTATTACCTAAATAAATTCAGACAGTAACAAATGATCCAAATTTTGAAACAATTAATAACAGTGGTTAAGATCATAATTTGGTTAGTATGATCAATATTAACTATGATCAGCCTAATGAAAAAATGCAAGAATGTGTTTGTTTGTCAAAATTATTATGTTGGTTATGTGAATTATCGCAATCTGTAGTCATATGTTATTGAGATTTTATTGGAATTCGGCCGGTATTATGGAATAAATCTCTATCCTTAATACTTATTGATAAATCTTAGTTTTTTCATGTTCTCTAGTACATTTTCTGGTTATCTGCCTTTGCCAGTATAAAACATTTGGAGCTGTAACTGAGTTTCTTGTTGTTCAGCTGATGTGGTTGCATTGTGATAACCAGTCCAAGCCCATATTCATTTATATAACTTCATAAGGAACAACCCTTCTAACCCATATATTTGTGATAGAATTCAAGTGATTAAAACCACTTGCTACATTAATTGTAGAACGAGAAATAGGGAAAAGTTGGATCAGAAAAATGGAATAGATAGAAGCTTAAACTTCAAATAAATTATAGATAGAAAGAGATTACAGTAAGTGATCAATATATATGAAGTGCTAAATCTACTAAGAGAGTGAGATTGTTGAATTGGTGTTAAGAGTTCAGACCAAACCAGCTGGTTCAACCCAATTTAGTCAGAATTGGACCTTAAGGATCCAATGTCATGACCAAAGAAAAAGCAAAGCCAACCAACCTAAAAATTAGTTTTTATGTATACCATGAAGTAATTAACATATTATAAATTAGATAGATGGTAACTCAATTTGGTTCAACCACTACCACAAACTCAAAGATAATATATATATATATATATATACTATAGAAATACATAAACTCATAATGTACCCAACACAATATTTAGCCTAATTTTTCCAAAGTTAACATGGTATTAGAGCATCTTGTGTGCATGGGGCAGGCCAGCTATTTGCCCTAGTTATATGGAGCCGGGATCCGCTGGCCAAAATGCAGCGTGGCTAGACACGGAACTGCCCGTGCGGGGCTTGGGGGGCGCCCCCTAATTCGCTTGGGCCACGCTGCATTTTGGCCAGCGGATCCGGGCTCAGTTATATGTGTCTCCATAATTAGCTAAGACCCACTTGCTGGTTGCTCTATGTTGAATTGGCCTCCTAAATTGGTTAGTCATTTACTGAATTTAAAGGGTGTTTTTTTGTGCATTCATGTATATATATAATGCAACTGTATATAAACTCATAACATATCTGTTACAATTAATCTGTTTTTTACCAAAGTCAATAAAATAACCTTTCCTAAATTTTATATTTGTAAAGGAAGGGGGCCTAACCCTAAAAATAAAAAAAACACTTCAAAATTCAAAACTTGATGTGGCGAACTCAAATAAGTCACAAATATAGATTTGCTCATCCTCCTATTAGCTGTAATTAAACTCTTAATCTGAAGTCTAACATCCACTTTGTTTGGATGATTGCTACCATTTATTATATATATATGATTCATTATTGCAAGAGTGCCAATTATATAGTGAGAGATTACCATAGTGGTTTGGCTAAAACCATGGAAGTAATTGCTAGGCAGACTCCTTGTGAACAATCTTAAGAATCTCTTAATTTTGCTGTTGATTACTTAATAATGATTAGCAACACGGTTTCTATTGGATTAATTAACAAATGGAGAAACTGATTATTGTCATGATATCGTGTTTAGTATGATTAATTAATTCACTATAATGAGGATCAACTAAAGAATTAAGCCACAACATGATAAAATATATATAGTGTCTCAACCTTGCAAAGATGAACATAAATTCGTTGAAGAAAATAACAGATCAATATTTGTGCCTTTGAAAAAATGAGAGACAAAATTTGTAAAACTTTTCTTTGAAAATTTCTATAGGTAAATAATTAATTTCACTTGTAGGGCAGGAGTATTTTCACCTTTCATACCAATTTCAGGTAATCTCTCATAAGTTCTCTCTTTCTCTCTCTCTCATTTGCTCTCTCTCTCTCTCTCATTTGCTCTCTCTCTCTCTCTCTCATTTGCCCTCTCTCTCTCATTTGCTCTTTCTCTCTCTCATTTGCGCTCTCTCTCTCTCATTTACTCTCTCTCTCTCTCATTTGCTCTCTGTCTCTCTCTCTGTCTCTCTCTGTCTCTCTCTCTCATTTGTTCTCTCTCTCTCTCTCATTTGCTCTCTCTCTCTCTCTCTCTCATTTTGCTCTCTCTCTCTCTCTCATTTGCTATCTCTCTCTCTCTCTCTCTCTCTCTCTCTCTCTCTCTCTCTTTCTCTCCTTCTCTCTTCCTCTCTCCCTCTCTCTCCCTCTCTCTCATAAGTTCTCTCTCTCTCGTAGGTTCTCTCTCATAAGTTCTCTCTCATAAGTTCTCTCTCTCACAGGTTCTCTCTCTCATAGGTTCTCTCTCTCATAGGTCCTCTCTCTCATAAGCTTTCCTGATCTCTCTCTCTCTCTCTCTCTCTCCCCACCCCCTCCCCCATGTTTATTAACTGAACACAGATCATTCACGTGAAAGATTGTCTCATGCAAAGTTGCATTAATCAGGACGATTAGTTACCTCAAATCTGGGTTATGAGATTTGTTCTTCCCCACGATAGCTTCAAACTGATCTTAACCTAAAGTCTAAACCACGAGATCAGCTGAGAACCATCTGCAATGACACTTCCACCTGCAACATCGATCTCCAAACTATATATTAATTGACAAATTAAGTGAAAGACCATCCTGGTTTTGTAAAAACCATGGGCGCTTCGCTTTAAAATAACACTTCATCAGATCATGAGGAGCACCGCTAGCTCTCGTTAGTTGTACCACCATCTATTCAAGGAAATACAAACCCAAATGTGGATTTTGCTCGGATTTTTTCATCCCCTTAATAGCTGTAAGCTCTTAATCCAAAAGTCTATATTCCATGAGAGGTGAGACCCTTTGTTATATGACCCACCCAGCAACAGTGCCAAATATCATAGTGAAGAAACCATTCTGGATTGCCAAAACCATGGAAATTTCAGCTGAGACCCCAATTATGTTAGCCCAACTTGCTTATTGATTTCAAGTGCAGTTAGATTGATCAGATCTCCAAAAAATATGAATCAAATACTGAAGATCCTGACATGGTTCAAGCTTATATATACTTAAAAACCAGTCCCATATCAAATACTTCTCACAGTGATTGGTTCTAGGTATCCTAAATGATCTCTTTCCATGTCTCAACCTTTTTGTCTCCAACGCATTTCTTCTGTCCCACCTTCCCAAATCAGTTTTAATATACATGGAACTGTACACGGAAAGACTGATCCTTAGTCAAAATCACTGTAGATGAATTTAAACAAATGTCTCTTAATCTTCTCCAAATCATCTTCACAAGTGGGTTTTGACAATATTCCTGATGAAGATTTTCTCGTGAATGAATTAAGTAGAGAATCCAATATACAACAATATCAAGTTTCTATTTGATTAAGAACCGCAAATCCGGTTTAGTTTCACATAATTAGTCTTAAGAATACTTAATGGCTCTCTTGATGCTCACTAATTATGTTTAAGCTGCTAATCAGGAGAGGGTAGAGTTGTTAAGATTGGAGAAATATATATCATGAAGTGTAGAGTTGTTAAGACTGGAGAAATTAATATCTTTAACATGAAGAGTCCCATTGAGGCTAGCTGGTGGCAGCTTAATTACAGCAGTTGTTTAACTGCAAATGTGAATGAACTGATATCTTCAACTCATTGCTGTATTCCTTAAGGGTCAGATTATCAGTCGCCCTTGTTGAAGCCTTCCATAGTTTGTGTATAGCTTAGCTGTATTCCAAGAGAAAAAAATAAAAGAAAAGAAAAGAAAAAGTACTATAGAAGGTTTCTTCTGCATTTAAGACAAGAAGAAAATGAGTGGAGAAGAAGGTATGACTCCAATTTTTTCTAACATAATTTTCAAAGAAGTTTCCGTGTCAGTTTGAATGGTCTTCTCCAATTTGTTTTCTTCTGCCACCTTCCAATCTTTTTTTTTTTTTTTTTTTTTTTTCACTTTTGGGTTTTTGAAAACGATGAGAGAGTTGCATAGCAGGGCCATGATTCCTTGGTCAAACATGCTACCTAGAAATGGAGTTAAACATTATAATCTAGCTTCCCCAAGTTGTCTCCTTGGGACATTTTCCTTCTGGAAAAACAAGTAAAGCATCTCTATCTGTATTTCTTAAATTTGAGCCTTGAAGTGACATAACCATTGTCCTGTATCAGTTATCTAAGACTAAACTATCCCACACTAACATTCATAAGGGTCTACATTTAGAAAATCTGCCTCCTGATCAAGCAGCACTTGTATTTAATCAAAAACAAAAAACCCCAGGCATGATTTCAAACAGATTGTGAAAGGATGAGCTTGAAAGCAAAGTGATGGGTCTGTGTCTCTCAACTCTCCGGCAACACAAGCTTATTTAACGATCCTTCACGGCGGGGTCACCGGTAGGAATGACCCATGAAACCTTTCTAGATCCTAAGTTGGCTAAGACAAGAAGTTACTTCAACACTTAATTAAATTAGGGTTCTTAAGTCTCTTTCCGGCCATCTCCTATGCATCAGTAAGAAAAGATTATACAATGCATATCTAGAAGATATATCACACAAGGGAGTTTATTTTAAGTCTCAGTTTTGGTCTCAGGTGAGGTTGGAGAACCCTTGACTGGGAAGTTTAATGTTAGATTAAGACTCTAATGAAGAAAGTCCATAACTCATGGACCATCACCACACGTGCGGTGGTCCCGTTGGCGCGGCGTTCGTGTCGGCTATACGAGTCTCAAGGGGGTCCCCCTAGCTCTCTTGTCACAGTTTCCCGATCTTGACAAATTTGATGACAGGAGATTAGGGACTTATGAATTGGTTAGCAACAAAACCCACGAGAGTTCTTGGTGGGGAAGAGTGAAGACTCACTCTTCCAAGCTTTTTGATGACTAAAGAAGAGTTCTTTTAATTCATTTTATATGCAGCATTAAGGTGTCCCACACGAGCACAGTAGAGGGCACAGCCAAAGCTTTCCAGGCTTATTCAAATTCTTTGGTGGGTAGTGGGTGGCTATTTTCTTCTATTCAGGGGGAAGGCCCTCCCAAAGCCCCCAAAGGCCCCAGAGGCCCCAGAGTCCCCAGAGTCCCATGACCCCTATTTTATCGTCTTGCCCTAGCATAAGCTGATGTGGAACTAAATTGGGTCCACTTGGCAATTTGTATGGTTGACACGTAGGATTTTGTTAGGCAGCAAAGCTAATATATATCCTCTTATTGCTTTCGCATTGGGCAAAAAGGGGCACAGCAATCCCAAGGGCACAAAACGGCGTATGCAGACTCTTGTTTTTGTTATCTTTCTATTTTTTATGGCTCTGTGAGCTCTTGCTCTTTTTCTTTTGTATCTTCATCCCACTTATTTTTTAAGCTTCTCGAGGGGTTTAGGTGATAAGAATTAAGAAGAGTAATCAATATAAAGAATTAATCAAAGTAATTAATTAGCTGGCTCCTGCGGCATAAGTAAACTACTGTTACGTGTTAATATATACTGTCGGAACGTGTGTGGCACACGTGTACGTAACTCGCTCGAGGTCGTCGATCTAGTCGATTTTGTTCTCATCAACGTCCGAGATGGCCGGAGATTGCTACTGATTTTTTTAAAAGATAATGTTTAAGGTCTCAATTTTAATATGGGTCTTGTACAGTTGTAATCCATCATTAAGGGCTTAAGATAATAGGAATTGTGGTATTTGTGCTTAATCCGTACACAAGGGAATCGTATAAATTAACAAACTTTGATACCCATTCATGTGTCCCGCACGTACGGTGGGGGGGTGTATAATTGATCGAAATTTTTAATGGGAAATTAAATAAATCTTGTATGGGTGTCTTAATTAATGATAATTAACAACAGACAACATTAATGCAGATTATTTGCTCTAGACAGATGTACTTTGTTTTGTTCCAAATGTGTAAAATCTCTTTGGAAGTAGTTAAGAATAGAAGTAGATTCTTAGAATGTCTTCCATCGACCTTGCCTTGCATGGATGCGAATAAGTTCCCACCATCCATGACATGCCATACAAATTAATACGCAGTACGAAGTTGGTTTTCCCGGAAGATTATTGCAGTCTGTTCAAGGATATATAAACTAAGAAAACTGATCACCCACGTTAGGCAGAAGATCAGGGAAGAGTACTGAAGCCTAGTGACCTTTTGTACGCTTTACATGACTAAGACTGAAAGGGTCATATAGTGGCTCTGCCATGAATTTTCAGGCTTCCTCATTGGTGGGACCAAATAAAGTAGTGAAATTTTCTGGGTTTTGCTCCCTAAAAGGGGTAATGAAGAAAGAGTTCTCAAGCAGTTTTTCTTCATTCTTTTCAAGCTTAATTTGCTCTCCATCAGCAGATGAACTGTTAACCTCTTGACTCCTGAAAGGTCATGTTAAATATTAATCTTTGAAAATTCCATATTCTTATTGATTTTGTGAGCTCTGAATAAGGAAGCTTCTGTGGATTAATTTTGTATAGAAGCTTGAACTATTTAAAGCAGAAGTACTATTTCAATGGAGCTGTAATAGGGGGTAAAACTAAATTATCTATATATCCAAGCACGTGTACTTCAAGGAATTGGAGAACCCTTGCCGACATGAACGTGGGAGTGGCTTGCTGCAATTCTAACAGTGAAACAAATGATAAAAATTTCCCAGGAAGCAGTCAGTGCCATATATCAAGCATGCTGATGATGATAGCAATATTAATGAGGATATATATATATATATATAATTAAGGGTTGGCTGACATGAGAACGAATTGAAAGACTGAAATATGTAACAAGATGCCTCTAGAATATGTTAATTTAAAACTAGTTAGCATATCTTGAAATAATTAATCATGGGTCTTGAATGATTGACAAGGCCGGGAATGAGCTGGGTCGAAGATTAAAAGTACACATGTCACTTTTTACTGTTTTCAAGAGTGTTTTTTATTTTGTTTATCTTTACCTAATCTTTCTTATCTTGAAAGTTTTCAAATAGGACCTCCATGGATCAACTGTTACTAGGTAGGTTATTATTTATAAAAAGAGGGAACACGAGGGTATATATATAGGAGTCACTTTGCAGTTAACGAAAGCTTACTGGAAATTAAAAGAGCCTTCAGAGGATGTCAATATATATATCCTAATTATTAATTAGTGTTTTGTAATTTACTGCACACTGTAAATCTGACTGCTAGCGGTTCAAGGTTGGTGATCATCTGGAATTCTGGATTAGTTGAACCCCCACATTATTGTCCAAGAGGGATTATTTTAATAATCTCATTGAAAAAACCTGCCTTCCTGTCTCCAATATCACTTACTCCCTTATTGCTAAGTGGCCAACAAAGTACACATGAATTGAAATCTTGGAAGTGTGTGTTATTGGGGAGAGATAATGGCATCCACCGATGTAAAATTCCGAATGCCATGCAATAACCCGTGTCTACGTGCTCGAATAATTCGCCGAGCTGGGAACCTCAGAAGTGACACATTAGCAATCTAAGCTAGCTAGGTGATTTCCCTGTTACTGAGCTCTATATATTCTGTTGTGAATGGAGTCACTAGGTCAGTCTTGTCATCAGCCTAGTACTACTCCATTTGAGCACTTTTAACTAATGCTAATGTGAATAAAGGAAGTTAACTTAGGGATAATGGAACAATACTCGAATGGGTGATGTTCAATGGGGTCGGGATGTGCCCTTGGGCAGGCCCTACATGTTGGGAATTATGTGAGACACAGGAAATTGATTATACAGCAACTAGTCGCCTGTTTAATTTGATAATATTAATTAGCTTTCTCTTAATTAATATCATTAGTTTTATGCTATTGCTAGACAAGCTGTGTACTCCATCACTATTAAGTCATAACAAAATCCAGAAATCCTAGACTAAAAATCTCCCTCTCTCTCTCTCTCTCTCTCTCTCTCTCTTTCTCTCTCTTTCTCTCTTTCTTGTGTTCTCTTTTAGTGTCATTCCCTTTTGTTTCATTCATTTTAAGAATATATTCTTCTTGTTGGATCCTGCATATCTCCTGTTTCATAAGAGGCTGGTGAGAACCAATACTGCTTTTAAGATTTTTTTAATTTCTTGGCAGGTCACCTTGTTGCTTATTTGGTCAAAGCTTATCAATCAGTTTCAGAGTTTTTTGGGCACCTACCAGCGGCGCTCAGACACAGAAAGCTGGAACCAAACTCCAGTACTTCACTTATCCAATTGGTTTTGGGTCCTTTAGGTGTATCATATCTGAACCAAATCCGTATTAATATTCCCCTACTTTCAGCTTCTGATTGGGATCTTATGTTAATGGACACTCACTCTTCTGACTGGGTTTAATTTGGGTATCATTTGTGAAAAAGCAACAAAGGTCTAGTGATCCAGCAAATAGCACTTAAGTGCCTCTCTCTCTCTCTCTCTCTCTCTCTCTCTCTCTCTCTCTTCTCTCTCTTTTTCTCTCTCTCCTTTTCTCTCTCTCTCTCTCTCTCTCTCTCTCTCTCTCTCTCATTTGCTTTCTCTCTCTCTCTCATTTGCTTTCTCTCTCTCTCTCTCTCTCTCTCTCTCTCTCCTTTTCTCTCTCTCGCTCTCTCTCTCTCATTTGCTTTCTCTCTCTCTCTCTCCCCCTCTCTCGCTCTCTCTCATTTGCTCTCTCTCTCTCTCTCTCTCTCTCTCGCTCTCTCTTGCTCTCTCTCTCGCTCTCTCTTGCTCTCTCTCTCGCTCTCTCTCTGTATCTATCTATCTATCTATCTATCTATCTCTCATTTGCTCTCTCTCTCTCTCTCTCTCTCTCCTCTCTCCTCTGATCGCTGTGTGGAGATGAAGAGTTCCACGTTGGTGTCATTATCTTTTGTTTCATTCCTTTTTAGAATATTCTTCTGGTTCAAGCCCTCTAGGGGGCCGTTTTACATATCAAAGTGAGCAGTTTGGGCTAATCAAATTAAGTTGGAAGAGATCCTCCATGAGAAGATAAATGGCGGAAATGTACAGATGGGATGATATATGTGAGAGCATTTGTCGTTTGTAGGTCTATGAATGGAATCTTAAAAACGCAGATTATAAAACTGAAGATGGGTTAAAGAGTGTTGTGCATAGAAAAATGAAGAAAATTGTAGGCCATAATGGAGACCGAGGGGAAATAACTATCATTATTATATTATCCACCTCCCCCTCCTCTCTCCAACTGTTTATAAAAACATGGGCTAGTGCTTGCATTTGCCTTCAGATCACCATCGACTAAAACCATCCATTAACCACATCAAGCATCAGCAGCTTAATTCAAAGATGACAGGGTTTGGATCTCCCTGTGGAGCTTGCAAGTTCCTCAGAAGGAAGTGTGTCAGAGGGTGTGTTTTTGCACCTTACTTCTGCCATGAACAAGGTGCCACACACTTTGCTGCCATTCACAAGGTCTTCGGTGCAAGCAATGTCTCCAAGCTCCTGATGCACCTCCCGGTGCAAGACCGTCTCGAGGCCGCCGTCACCATCTCTTACGAGGCTCAAGCTCGCCTTCAAGATCCCATCTATGGCTGTGTTTCTCATATATTTGCCCTCCAGCAACAGGTGAGAAGAGAGTACTTCTTTACTTTCTCTTTTTTCTCCAATATCTCAATTGCAGATAGCTACTAACCCTAGAAAATATATAGCTACCCATGACCAACTATTAAAGCACTGATCTATTCACCGTACTAATTAGAGTTTTTACCACTCCATTTTCTCTGTTAATCAAAGAAGTAATCTGATCTTTATTTTTCTGTTTTTGGAACTTTTTGTAGGTTGTCAATCTACAGGCACAACTAGCCTCTCTCAAGGCTCAAGCTGCCCAAACCCTAGTTAATGGCTCAAACTCCCCCACCCTTCAAGAAAACAAACCATTTGACAGATTTCACAGTTATCAGCAAGACAGTACCAACCCCCTCTTTCAGACAGATACATCCAGAATGTTGCAGCACCAAGCTTTCATGGGTATTGATCACTCCATGTTATCATCATGTCATGAGAACGGATTTACAGACCCAAGAAGCTCTAACAATAGTTACTGTCATCAGTCAAATGGGTATGAAGAGCAGGCGGCCTCGTTCAACACCGAGGATGATTCTTCTCATTCCATGGCAGTTTCTTTTGATGGGTTTGAAGACCTGCAAGCAGTAGCTTTTGGCTACCTTCGTCATTCATGAAGGAGCTGTTTATTACCATCCCTACACATCCTCATCAAATTTTCTCTGGTTCCCAAAAATATTACACTTCCGGGGAAGCTCTCCTCAAATAATTAAGGAAGCCATGGAGATTGCCCATGTAGAAGAAGCTCTTCCGTGATCGTTTCTGTGCTGCATCCAGCTTTTGGTAAATTAAACAAAAACAAAAAAAAAAAGAGGAAAAAAATTCATTTTGTTCTAGTATTAGCTTGATGGTTTGACCTACTAGTCTAGTAAAAGATTCACTTTTCTAATATTTATCAATATTCTTCTGACAAATTCTGTGAGGTTGTGATCCCGATGAAGTTTTTTGCCTTATATTTTGAATATACTCCCAAGGCAGGTTAATTTAAATAAAGATGCAGTCATTAGGGATGATGTCCGTTGTTCAAGAATTAGAAAACTGTTCTGGGTTTCTCTCTCCTTCTCATGAAACCCTAGAAACTTGGGAAAGGAAGAAGCTGCGGCTATTTTACAGAAGAAGAAGCTTTGTGGGTAATGCAAAACAGCTTCTGGATTCTGGGATATTAATATAACTGATCCCACTGTTTGCAGCAAAATGCTCTTTAATTAGTTGTTCTGGGTGGTCATTATTTATCATTTGTTTTCAACCTAGCTTGGGATGGAAGAGAAAAACTTCTTTCATTAATGAGCCCTTCATCCATGGCCTTTCCACTTTCTATATTTCTGAAGTTCCTTTACATCATTCTCTTACGCCAAGGCAGAAGAGTGTTACACCAAGATAACAGAAATGTCTTCCAATATTTCATATATCCAGTTTGAAAATCCATTAAACGGTTCCTAGCTAGCCATAGATTACATCCTGATGAAGAAGACCCACAACAAGGATTTTCAGAATTTAATTTAGTAAAAATCCCGCAAAAACTCGCCAGAGTCATGTGAGAACAGAAACACAAACACTTGACCTTGAATCCATTCTTGGGAGTGTGATTTTAGAATATTGAAGTACTAGAAGATGGAGCCCAGAACTCAGAAATTTACATGTTTTGCTCTAATTTGTTTCAACCCAGATTCATATTAGTAGGAGTAGCATATACGTGTTTAATTTATACAAGTACTACAACCTGTTTGGAGATTTTCTGTGTCCATCTGAACCCATGTGCAATATTTTCTGCAAGTATTGAGTAAGATGATAGTTTCTCGTGCTTTTCAGTAGTTACACCTTCATCAGATTAACTTCTGTTCTTTACCAACACTCGAATCGCGACTCATTTCCAGTACTGGAAGACTGATCAGATTCTCGTTGGGATTAAACTTGCATGTCATTTTAATTTTTCTGCAGTTTAAACACCAAACACATATATTTACTTTTCCGCAAACTCTCAGATTAAGCCTGAGTGAAGAATGCTTGAAGCAGATGGATCAAACTAACCAAATTTGTAAAGGAAGAGTTCTGAATGTCTTTTTGAAGTTTTTAATTATGATTTGAAGGTGTTTGGAACCTCAAATTAAGTTCAAATGGGTGCATGAAAACTGAAATAAATTGATTACCTGTAAATCATAAACTTGTAACTGAGGCTGATCTAATCTGTCTGATCATATTGAGACTAATTATTAACTCTCAGAAATTGCAGAAGATACTGCTACAAAACTCCTACAATTAACAATGATCAGCTTAAGTGCAATTTAACTAATTAATGCCAGATGCATAAGATGTATATTTTTGTGCAGTCAATTAAGAAGAAATCAATCTTTACTTGAGCACTGGACTTTCAAAATCTTTCTTAGAGATATCATGCTGTTAATATTTTTTTACTCCAAATCATGATATCCCTCCCCTAGGAAGAAGAAGAAGAAGAAGAAGAAGAAGAAGAAGAAGAAGAAGAAGAAGAAGAAGAAGAAGAAGAAGAAGAAGAAGAAGAAGAAGAAGAAGAAGAAGAAGAAGAAGAAGAAGAAGAAGAAGAAGAAGAAGAAGAAGAAGAAGAAGAAGAAGAAGAAGAAGAAGAAGAAGAAGAAGAAGAAGAAGAAGAAGAAGAAGAAGAAGAAGAAGAAGAAGAAGAAGAAGAAGAAGAAGAAGAAGAAGAAGAAGAAGCCTATGCCCAGTTATATACTGTTTCAAACTTAATTTGGAAGTAATGGGTCATCAAAAACTAATGACTGAATGATCTATCTCTATCCTGGGATGGGGGTGCAAGAACATATATGGTTCAACACTGAGGTGAAGTTTGTCTCATAGCTCAAATGGGTCCGGAAGGAAGATGAAGATATTGATAATATGGCCTGCTAATTAAGTAGCTAGCCAGCCATGCATCCACAACAATGACTAGTACTACTCCACCGGACAAACGGACCCTACATACTGTTTTTCAACACCTTTGAGAAGAGTGTGGAATGTGGATTGATACTGGATATAAAATAAACATATATGCTTCAGGTGCAATGCATCGGAATCAGATAAGCTTGAACCGAGAATGAATCAACTCGATCGAGAATGAATCAGTTCAAACTAGAATGAATCAGTTTATAACTCAGTTCTACATTTTTTTCTTTTTTGAAAAGGAACTCAGCTCTAAAATTTGAAACTCGAAAGATTGCTGAAAAGAAGGCTGGGGAGTTTGAAACACTAGCAGCGGCGCGGCCCCGCCTTTTCTCTCTAATATTTATCTCTCGCTTGCACTTTGGCTGCTCTCTGAGCATTTTATGGCTTCGTTCTTTATTTATAGTACTTTACACTTCAAAGTCTATTATCTGGATGACATATATATATATGTTTACAAATTCCCATGTTTACAAGTAAATAGAAGATATATAGAACAAAAAATCTTCGTATTATATTGTTATTAAAAACTTTTTGTTCATCATTTCAATACATGATTTTTTTTTTATTTTTTTTTTTATGTTTTTTTTTGTTCATATGTGGTTAGAGCAGTGTTTTAAAAACCGAACCGAACCGGCTGGTCCAACCCGGTTGAACCAGAATTGGAGTCCAATCCGGTTCTTATTGACTCGGCCCGGTTCACTATAATCAGGATTATTTTTGTCTTTTTGTCCTATAGAAATATTAAGAAAATATAAAGTATAGGGCATAATATTCAATGGTTGAACCATTGGTCCAACCCGGTCCAACCAAGTTCGACCAAAACCAGACACGCTGTCAGTTTGATGGCCGGTTCGGTTTTTAAAACAATGGGTTAGAGTTTTGGGTGTCAAACTTAGCCAATACTTATCTTTTTTTTTTATGGTTATTTTTTAAAGAAATTGAATAGTGAATAGAAAATATTAATTACATGCATATATAATGGCAATTTTATTTGTTTCCCCATTTATCAGTTGAATACAAACTAGTAAATATTTCATATGTTCACCTTGTCAATTTAATTTTCATTTAATATTATAACAAGTACTATACTTTTACTGATTAATAGTTTAACAGTACATGCACTTTGATTTTACTTTATATAATATATTTATTATATAGTAGTTATAATTTTTACTTCCAATTCAAGTTATTTAACTACACATATATTATTTATTTTAAATGTTTATTTTTTTAATCTTGAAGTTACATTCTAGGTGATTCAAAGATCATAAAAAAAAAAAAAAAAAAAAAAAAAAAAAAGGAGAGCAGGAGGTAGTCCAAATTTTAGTTTAAAGATAATTAAAAGAGCCAATTTTGTCCAATTTTCATATTGTATTTGCAGTATAATATTAAATAATAATCTTAGTTATATACAGTCAGATACTTTGATTTTTTTATCAAATTTAAAATAGAATTATAAAATATTTAACTAAGGATAACTTTATATATATGTGTTAATATAATTACATAAAACATTTAATTATTTTAGGTATTATAAATTTTTATTTAATTTTATTTATAAATATTAATTTTATTTTATTTAAAAATGTTTAATTCTAAATTTAATTTTTATCCGACTAAAAATAAATGAAAAAGCACCTTATTAAAAAGTAATCAGATAAAAATTACATAATAGTAGCGGGACCCAGCGGGAAGATGAAAATTATGGCGTTGAACCGGTCCGACTCAATAATTGCTCCCTACGAACCAGACCCGTCCGACCGTCGGGTTGTTGGACCCTGAAGCACAATCGAAAAGCGTGTAACACGTGTCTCTTTTCCATTCGTCCACGTCCGTAAGCCTTTTCTCTTCGTCGGGCTTCCAGCGTTAAAGCATCTCGATTTGAAGGCGGTGCAGATTTCGACAACGCAGACCTATTTATATCTCCCTCACTCAAAAACTTCTCCCTCTCGATTCTCCCCCTCAGACGATCTCAACCGAGTACACAAGCATCAAGCGATTTTCGACAGGCTTCGCTTGATTCTGCGTTTACCCTATGCGAATTTGACGCTAGACGCAGGAATTTTTCGCGATATGGCGGCGAGTGTGTCGGCGGTCTACCTCCATGTTGTGGATTCCGTCGTCAGTAAGCTCAGACAGGAGTTCATCAACGAGGGAGTCGACGACTCTGTGCTCAGTGAGCTTCAATCGGTATTTCCAATTCGTTTTTTGGTTTTGTGGTGGGTTGGGTTTTCTAGGTATTGGTGTTGTGATGGGTAGTCGGTGTTGGGTGAATCGGTCGATGTGACCTTTGTGAGGGTCCGAAATTCTGGGTGGTGGGAGGTTTATTTTGAGCAAGAGTTGGGCTTTTTGGTGTTTGTGAATTTAAGTGGGTGGACTTTTGATTTATTAACATTGTGTCTTTTCTTTGATTGCCTCTTTTAACTTTCACATGGTCGTCTTCTTCTTGTTGGTCTGGTTTGTGGACTTCTGAGCTATTAGCCTCGATGGATTACATAAGCAGCTGTTTCTTTTTGTGTTTTGTGTCGGGCGAGGAGTTCAACTTATTTCGATGGGAAACCCATGTGTTTCACTATCTGCAAACGCAAATTACTTACCTCTGGGTTTCGTTAAAATGAATTGTCACCCATCAACCCGCGCAAACTCAATATTGTTGCCACTTTTCCGTGTTGATGGAAAATTTTATTTACAAGTAGTTGTCATTTCTCATACTTAGTATTTAAAAAATATAAAATATGAGGAACATCAGATAAATGAAAAGCAGTTTATAGTAGTGGTGTTTAATATAGGGGAGATATTGTACTCGTTGTTGGAATATGGAAACTTCGTTGTTGTCCTTTTCTGGTTTTAGTGATAGGCAATTGTCCTGATCGTTAATCTACCAGAAAATACATCTGAATTATCTCTGTAAAGTTGTTTTTTCGTGCAGTTGTATGTTTGTGGCAGTACTTGACTGCTTAAAGTAGGTATCTTGGGAGTAGGATAGATGCTTCCATTTCCTTATTAAATATATTCTTCTAGTCCTATGAAGTTGTCCGAGACTAAGACTTAGAATTCCATTTGTATTATTAGCCTGCCATTGGCTGATGGGTTGGGCAATGTACTGAATGTGATTATTAATGTTTTGTAAGATATGCAAAACATATTGATCTGCTTCTTAAATGCTCTTTTCCAGCTATGGGAGCTAAAAATGTTACAATGTGGTGCAATCCAAGGCCCAATAGAGAGAAACCCGGCTTCAAGAGCATCTGTTCCAACTCCTGTTCGTGATCTCAATGTACCTTATGAAGGACCTGAAGAGTACGAAACTCCAACAGCAGAGATGCTCTTCCCTCCAGTGAGCCATTTAAATTTAATCTTATTTCTTCCTCATTTAACTGCGCGCATTTAAGATATTCTCTCCTTGCCCATATAATCTGTTGAATTTCAAGCATTTGTAGAACTGAATAAGTGCAATCACTTGAATTTTCGCTTTGATCGTCAGCGATGTTAGAATTTTTTATCTACTGCTTATGGAACATTGGACTTCCTAAAAAAAGTTCTGCCTTTTAAACTTCTTAGTATAGTCTTTTCTTCTGATACTTTTTTATTTTTAAAGTTGCAATATCTCACTCTCAAATATTTAATTGTCTCACTTTCATATTTGCTGAGGTTAGACCTTTTTTCTAGAACTGATAGAGCTACTGATGTGGAAGAAAGAACAGTCTCAGAACAGTATGAATTATTCCATCTATCTGGACATGTTTGTCAACTTTTATCATTTCTCACACTGATTATAAAACTGTTCTTCTTTTTACAATTTTCTAACAAAATGTTGGTACTGTATTCATTGCAGACACCTCTACAAACGCCAATACCAACACCTTTACCTGTTGATCCTGTAGCTTATCAGTACTTCCCTCCTGCTCCCAGTGAATATGGTGCTGGATCTGATAATGGAACTGCGCCAGATGCAAAGGGTGGAAGGCCTCCTGCTTTCCTGGTACTAAGGAAATATTTCTATTCACCTGGTCATGAATAAACTAAACTAGGGTTGTTTCATTTAAGATGTACGAATTGGTTAGGATAATCATTAGGTTAGGTGAAATGACATGCTGGAATTGTGAATCATACTTATTGTGTCCTGCAGCAGCAACCATCTCCAGCTCCATCTCCTTCTCCATCTCCCTCAACTTGGGCGAATCAAAGACCTCTAGGGGTTGATGTAAATGTTGGTAGGAGAACACGTGGCCTTGCTTTTTTGTAATTACAAGTGTAGATAAATTTATGTAGCAGCGAAGATCAATTAATTTGTCTATCAATTTCAGCTTACGATGAAGCAAGAGAAGAGGAAGGAGGGGGAGTATCACAGCCACCAATGAAGGTTGGTTTAGAAAATTTCCAATTTCTATTACTCTCTCATGTGCTTTTTTTTGTTTTGTGACACTTTTTCTTCATTTTTTCGGTGGTAGTTATTGTGGTTCACTGTCATATAACAGCTTCTTGAGTAAGTTATGCTTGAGGCTGTATTCTTCTGCTTCAAGAGAGAACCACAAGTGAACTTCTCGCCTATTTCTCATCTGCTAGTTGTAGTATTTTTCTGTTTGGTATGGGGCACATCTCTCTTTAGTATCAGCGAAGACCTTCTACCTTAGTTATTAGAGTGGAAGCTTCTAGCTGATGCTTCTTTCATCCAAATTAGTTCTTGGTCATTTTTTCAGGACTTCTTCACATCAACGTCCGGCAAAAGGAAGCGAGAGGATTTGCCTCCACATTTTCCTGGAGGATATATTCCTCAGCAAGATGGATCAGGAGATGATATATTAGGGCATACTCTGCAGGAGAAGGTAGAAATTATGTTCTCATTTTCCTGTAAGGTTGCAAAATCCCATATTTTTTAAATCAGAGCATGTAAAATGAATTAGCAACTCAAAAAGTTGTACTTGCTTTGGATGGATTTTGCAAGCTATGCCATAATCTTTATCACTCTAGCTACAAGTTACAACCCAAATTTCATGCTTTCCATTTGTGTTTGTTCTACATACAGTTAATAACATTGATCTTCTCTTTGTTTATGACCTCACATTGGATATCAAGTACATGAACAACTAGTTATAAACTAGTAAATCATTTAGCAGAATTGATTTTTACCGCCCATTTTGCTGGTTACCGATTTTTTTTTTTTTTAAATGAGCTGGTTACTGATGTGGTTATGATGTCAATGTTTGTGTAATTATATCTTTAATTCAAACACCTGTTATAACATGAAAAGCTAGAATAGTATCTACTGGACATTTAAGCATGTCAGCAGTGAGGCCGAGTCTTGATGGAGAATATGAACTTAACTGTTCTGATAGCATCCTCTCTTTCAGGTGCCCCTTGAACACAATTTGAACAAAGAACCCCTTGCACCTATTCATGACAGGTTAAGTATGCGAAAGAGTAATGGTGCCAATGCTTCTGTTGCCTTGGTTAAGATGACACATACAATTCATAAGATTCCCCAGAAAGATGGCCATGAGGATGTTTATGAGAATGTGAGTAGAATTTTCGTAGTCTATCTATATTATTTGAACTGATTTCTGTGGTATCAGAAATATAATTTGTGCACATTTGAAAATTTTGTTGGTCTCTGAAGGGTCTCAGCAATGAGGAATACAATACCACACCATACTTTGGTAAGTACAGTTAGAAATATCTTCTCTTTTGAGCTTGTCCTTTATTTCTTAGTTTTTTTTTTTTTAATTAGGTGTCACACAGTTTGGATTACCATTTCAAACATAAAAAACTCATACTTCTAAATAGCATGAAATAAAGAACAAATTCACCAACTTGTTTTTTTGTACAGATTCACTTACTCCTCACAACAGTGGAACCCCTATTGCAGTGAAAGGTGAAAATTTAGAGGACGAAGAACCACCTTTGAATGAAGATGATGATGATGATGATTTGGATGATTTGGAGGGTGCAGATGAAGAGCCAAATACCAATCATCTCGTGTTGGCTCAGTTTGAGAAGGTAAATGGGGTTTTGTCATTGTTTCTTCTCTCTGTATACTTCCATGCCAGGTCTTTGTATAAGCCTAGTTAGGGAAATCAATTTATTGCAAGGTGGTGCTGGCTGATAACTTTGTAATGAAGGTTATGGTCTGAGTTTTCCTTTTGTCTAACTTTATGATCAACTGTTTTTCTAAGAGGATAGTGTAGACTTTTTTGTAGTGTTAATCATGTTTGCCTGTTATTTTGGCCCCTTTCAAGTATTCCCTTTCCCCATGGTTCTATATCTTTCAAGGGTTTTTTTAATGACAATGAAAGATAAGGATTTCATTGAGACAACTCCTGATGTACGAAGTACAAACAAAAAACTATATAGCTATAATTAAACTCCACTTTTGACAAAGTAGGAACTGACAACTCAGAAGGGAAGGTGTTAACAGAGTTGAAGTCAGATGATCCCTTTAATTGCCAATGTATCAGCAATGCTGCTGTGCAGCCATAAGCTGCTAAAATTTTCTAGATATCTCCAATTTCATCAAAATGCATTGTGAAGTGGCTTGGCAGGCATTTATTTCCATTGACCCAGCTAACAACATCGGTTATATCTGCTGCAATAATGAGAGAGGTGTCAAATCTACTTGTGATGAGATGTATGCCCTGGAGGAGGTTGTCAACGTCACTTCTATTGCATCACATTCTAGCAAATCAGTGCTATAAAACCTAAAAGGGACTGCAGTTCGACTGGATCAGGTCTGATGTCTCGCACAATACTGGTGGGTCAGAATTCAGTTGACCACTGGGTTACTGATAAACAGGCTGACCTAGACCAATCAGCTGGGTTTTTGCTGCATAGGGAAATTAAGGGTGCTGAATGTGTTTGTGGGTGGGGAGTGGGGTAGTAGGGAGGTTAGACGTGGAGGGATTAATGTGGCCAATATAAGGAACGTCTTAAAGCTTAGTTGCCCAGTGCATTATTTGGTGCATGGTAGCATCAAAATGATCCTTTCATTATGTTTTTTACCGTAAAATTTGCAAAATATAGCTTCATGAAGCACCGTTCAAGTTGCCCCATGGGTCTGACTTTATTATTTACGCAAGCAGGGTCGGAAGAGGTGCTGGAAATATCACCTCATGCGTTTGATTGGGTTACTTTTGCTAGCTGTCTTTTCTAGTGTATTCTCTCAAAGTCTTTGACTTGCATCAGGGTTTTATTCACTGGTGATTTTTTAAGGATGTTTATTGAGGGATCACAAGCTGAACACCTGTTCCTTTTGAGGCAACTCTGATGCGCTTGATTATTTTTAGTTTAAAAAATCCTGATTTTAGCTGTTCTGTCATAATCAGATAATATCTTTTGGTCATTAACGCAGTTTAGAAATAAGGCTTTCCAGCTAAATAGGTTCACAAAAATACCGATACACAAACAAAATACTTAGGCTATTGAAAATGGCAGTCTGCTGAAGGATTTGTTTGTTTTGTGCAGGTAAATAGAACCAAGAGCAGATGGAAGTGTACTTTAAAAGATGGAATTATGCGCTTGAACAATAAGGATATCCTGTTTACAAAGGTGGAGACCACTACTATTGTCTTACATTTTAAAATAAAAAATGATTGCTGAATTTCTCAGTAATAATTTATGAGTCTTTTTACGGCACGTTATATTCTCTGGAAATTATAGCTTCTTATCATTTTAACATCAATATAAAACAAAATAATTCATCTGTCTCAAGTTTCTGGTTTGGTTTTTCTCTTTTAATTTAAAAAAAAAAAGTCCTCTTGGTTTCGTCTTCCAAAAACAATTTTATGCCCACATTTGTACTGTAGTATGAAGGCAAGAGTAAGTGTGCTGACTTCTTTCCATTAACAAATATTGGTTATTCTAAGCTTTCAGACTAGGGGATTCTCTTTGGGCCTATGCACTATCTTAATTTCTCCTGCTTGTCCCGTAATATGAAATTTATACGCCTATTTCAATCCAGTCTAGCTTTTTACTGCACTGAAGCAACTTGCTATACCCAGTCAAATAGAAATTTGTGCAAGAAAATGTCTTTCGTTATGTTCTTTTTGAAGAGCAAGAACAGTGTGTTTGAGTGTATCCATTGAAGGAACAGACTTTTTTTTCTTTTCTCTTTTGCCTCGTATATTGTATTTTTATTTTAGTATTCATTTTTTTCCTTCCATAGCCAACGGCTTTAAAGAAGCAATATAAGTTATTTTCACCGTTATTGATTAATGGTTTCCTCTTTGAAAATGCAGGCAACGGGGGAGTTTGATTTCTGAGGCCGACGTGATGTACAGGCTTTCCTTGTGTTTAATTTTCTTATTCTTGTTTTTTCTCCTGCTACTTATCTGTAATTTCTAGAACTGGCTCAAGATATTCATAGGGAGTTATAGGTACGAAATGGAAACCTAAATTTTGCCTGAGAAAAAGGAAAGGAGTGAAACAAAACCCGTCGCTTACAAAACCTGTCGCTTACCGAGTTTAGCTGCAAAGGTGAAATTCAAACAATGGCTTGTTTAGTCCTAAATTATTTTTGTAAGCTAGCTAGATTGATTTTTCTCTGAAAATGGTCCTAGCTTTCCGTGGTTGGATGTTGGATGTCCATAGCAACAGGGTGGTGTTGAGAAACTTTCAAATGCATGTATCCGTAATTTGCACCTTGAGGATTTCTGCAGTATGCCATTGATGGAAGAGCTCAGCTATGGTCTTGTCTTTTTTTTGTTGAAGTGCATTATATTTTCCAATGGTGGCCTTCTGCTTCGTCACTTTCCTCGAAAAAAAAATAAAATAAATTGTGGCCTTCTGCTTTCTTTCTATATGGCAAGCGTAGGTCTTTGGTTTCACGCAAGTGTACGAATAAATTATTCTGTCATTTGGAATTATTTTAGAAGGCTGGCTGTGCCCGTCTGTTTCATTTTGAAAGCAGACCTGCAAACGGTAGCAATTTTGATTCGTTTAGCGGGAAAGACCTCGATTAGAGATCTCAATTCTGGCGAGTCATATTGAGAATCTAACTAATGTAAAGTTTTTTATGCCCCATTGTTGCTAGTCCATCTTTTCAGAAGAGGATGAGAAGCTAAATGGTTATTTCAAGTAACAAGGCGAAAGAGAGTGATATGTAAGTAGAATGAGAAATAAAAAATAAGATGAAAGAAGTAAAGAAAAAATGGAAATATATTAGTTTGGAGGCAAAATGTGAAGGCAGAGAGTAAGGTATTATAGTTGCAGGATACTGAATTAAAAAATGAGATGGTTAAAAACAGACCCTTTTAGTAATGGAACATGTACTTCAACTGCTTATAGGTTAACTTTGGATCTATTTAATTGAAAGGGGCAGAATTTTTGGTGATTGAAGTAGTCTCATAGTGGTATGAATTTTCCTCTTTAAATAAGAAAGTGGCACGAATATATTTACCATCTAACACAATTACTGATTTCAGATTATCTCAAAATTTTCTTTCCTAATGCATATTACTGTCTTCATCTTTCACTATATTTTGCTTTGCTTTTTGCTTTTGCTTTTTGCTTTTGCTTTTTGCTTTTGCTTTTGCTTAAAATTAAAAGAAGAAAAACAGAAGAAATTAAAAGCGAGGGAAATGAAGGAGAGGAAAGGGCAAAGCTTCGAGACGAAGGAAGGCAGAGAATATATAAATTATAGTGGTGCATAAGAGGGGCCTTTGGCGCTTGAGTGATTTCTGTATCCATCTGATTTAAGCTTTGGTTGTTTGATCCCAGAACCGATCTCTGTTCATGGCGGCAGAAAAGAAAATCCCGTTGAAGCTCATGGTTGACATAGAAAAAAAACGAGTCGTCTGTGCAGAGACTGGCAGCGATTTCGTTGATGTCGTCTTCAGTTTCTTGACCATGCCTATAGGGACTGTTGTGAGACTTTCCACCAAGGAATCGAAGCTGGGAAGTATGGATGGTCTGTATCGGAGCATCGAGAAGTTGGATGAAGAGTACTTCCACACTCCGCCATGTAAGGCCATGTTGCTTCGACCCAGATACGATTCTCAGCCGAAATGCGACAAATTGGCTGTGAAGATACATGATCCAGTTTATCATTTGTATATCTGTCGTTGCTGCCAGGTTAGCCAGTATTATCGAAATAAATGTTACAAATGTGGACAAGACATGTCTTGTGCAACTCAAACACTGTCTACAAAGGTTAATAGAGGTTTCGTGAAAGGAAGAGTGGAATTTGTGGTGAAGGATGATATGCAGGTAATCCCAGTTTCAGCAGCATCAAGCTTGTCTATCCTCGAGAAGCTTCAGATCAGAGAGGAAACTGTTCTCGAGCAAAAGGAAATCGAATTTGGCCGAGAAGAGGTAACATAAAAAACTAGTATTACTCTTGTTATGTATACTTCAGATTAATTACGAGTAGTACTGAAGTTTTTTCTTACTTGTTTTCGATAGGCCATTAATCTCCTCAAGTGTTACTTGCTCTCTGCTGAAGTTCTTTCTTACTTGTTTTTGATAGGCCATTAATTTCCTCAAGTGTTTCTTGCTCTCTAGAACGGCTTTAACTGATGGTTTCTTGTCAAAATCACCACATGAAAGTACCGTACTTGGTCGAGTAATTAAACCAGCAAAAGCAAAAAAGATGACTGAAATGGAAGCAGCAAAGGAAACTGTGGGCGACTCTAAGATCAGGATGATGCAAGGGAAACTGATTATGAGGAAATCCAGTAACGAAGCTCTGTATCTTGAGGCCAGGGAAGACTTGATAAATTTCATACTGAGCTTTCTCACTTTTCCTCTTGGACTTGTTGCAAAACTAGTGGGCGGGTATTCTTTACCGGGGAGTGTGGGTAGCCTGTACCAGACCGTTGAAGAATTGAAGACAGATGATCACTTTAACTCCAAAGAAAGCAAGACTGAACTGCTCAGTCCAAAGCTTCCACATCTAATGGGCTGTGATGATCAACTATTTGGAATTGAGGAGGCAGACAATCCGCATAAAAATTACTTCTTTACAGCATATGCCCATTCTATGGGTGGTTCATTTATGAAGGCGAGTTCCAAGTTCCTGTTGACTGACGACCTTACTGTACTGGAGCCCTTTTCTCCTTCAGCAGCATTCTCCCTGTTAAAAAAACTTGATGTGCCTTTACATGACTTGAAAGAGCTGGACATAACCATTGGAGCAGAGGAGGTATGTAAACTTGAAATCTTCTTACTTTTGATAGCCAGAAACCACTGAAAAACTTTCATTCTATTAATGCATGCTAGTTGCAACCTTCTTTCTTTCCATTATGTTATTGCAGGCTGTTAAATTGTTGAGGGCGGCAATGACCTCAACTACTGTCTTGACGGATGTCTTCTGCCCAAAAAAAGAAGAGCAGTGAGTATTATTTAAATAGAATATTACCCAATTTTTATTACTGCTAACTTCTCCCTTTTTTAGGTCTCTGCAGTCAACTGCAGTCAAGTGCTCCCTAGTTCAGTAGTGATTCGGATAATGAAGAACAGTTTGTTTGCTTGTGAGCTCTGGTATCAGGCTGGGAGGATATATGGAACCTAGACTTGTTTGCTTGTGAGTTTGTTTGCTTGACATTTGAAACCTGGACTTGTTGTACCATGCATATATATGGACGAGTGCATTTATAGAAGATCAGTTCAATTCATTGATTTAGTGCAAAATTCGTGATCACATATCCAACTAGAAACGAATATCATGACTGTAACCTTTGCTTGGCTTCAAAATAAATAACCTATCTCCTCAACAGTACCCTGCTGTAATCTGTCTTCTTTTCCTGATGTAAAGTTGCATTAAAATCATTTTCTACGGTTTGCTTAAACTGATTTGCATTAGGTGCTCTGTAGTGTGTAAAGGATGAACACCCGCTGCCTTTCTAATTCCCGGTACTTCAGTTTCACTGCTTGGAGCCATTCAAACAATTCCCATCAGAATATTATACCCATCTAAGGCAATGTTAGCATTCATTCAAGTGTCCTCGTGAGGAGTTTACATTAGCACCAAACACTGAGAAATTCAGCAAGTGGATTACTATTTCAGACATAAAATTTCTGAAAAAAGTTGTCAAAATGAAAAGAATCCGACTCTATAGACTTTTTTTTTTTTCAATAAAACGACCAAAATGAAGTTAGAGAATGGATTTTGATAAAAAAAACCCTGATATACAAACATTAAACCCCTTGTAAGGAACGAAGATCAGTTTTCTGTTATCTGACCACAATCTTCAATCACCACGGGAGCGACAGTGGTCCCTAATCCAGTTCCCACCTTCTCTATGGCTTTCACCACACTGTAACCATCCACAACCTGCCCAAACACCACATGTCTGTTATCTAGCCAAGCGGTCTTCAGCGTGCATATAAAGAATTGAGACCCATTTGTATTGGGGCCTGCATTCGCCATTGATAAGATACCAGGGCCTGTGTGCTTCTTGATGAAGTTCTCGTCTTCGAACTTTCCACCGTAGATTGATTCCCCGCCGGTGCCATTGCCTTTTGTGAAATCCCCACCTTGGCACATGAAGCTTGGAATAACCCTGTGGAAAGTTGAACCCTTGTAGTGCAAAGGTTTACCTGCTTTCCCGATTCCTTTCTCACCCGTGCAAAGGCAGCGGAAATTCTCAGCTGTTTTAGGAGTAACATCAGCAAATAATTCCATTATAATTCTTCCTGCCTTTGCCTTTCCAATGAGAATGTCAAAGAAGACTTTAGGGTTCGACATTCTGGTAGTTTTGATCTGCAGGACAAACATTTGAATTAATGCTCGTCTTCATCATTCATCACACGAAATTCATCGAACACTAATTAGGTGGTAAACGAAGTTCACTTAAAACAGCAATTACACGTACAAATTCATCGGTAATCGGATAAATAAAATAACTAAATACGATGCTTTTAGAAGTTCGCAAAAAAAAAAACTAGCCTTTCGTAGCAACAGAAAGGAAGACGCAGTTTGACTGTGAATAATTTACAAAACAACGAATCCAAACAGATACTCCCCAAATCCTGCAAACGAACTCGTGCAATTACAACAACAACAACAAAAAAAAAAAAGAGCTACCAGTTGACAGAGAGAAACGAGAAAGATGAAATGATGGGAAAACACAACAAATTTTCGTCCCCAAATCAAGTATCCTCTAACAAATAAGAGCAACACAAGGAGCTGAGAATGAAGACGATTCAAGATCTCGCACGGCTTTTGAGCTCCACAGGCTTCAAAGGAAATGCCGCCTGCAAGCCTTCGAACGTGCTTTTCATCGGCAGAAACGCAACGACAAAGAACAAAAATGAAAAAAACACTAAATCTCTACAAAGCCCATCGAAGAAATATCCTACCTTTTAAGAGAACGCGTTGAGATTTCTCCGCAGAGCTGCGACTGAGATGAAACTCTCACAGGTTGATCTTTATAGGGTACGGGGAAGATTGCTAGGGTTTTGGGGTTAGGGTTTAACTAACCGCTGGATATTGAACCCGATCGGGTTGGTTTTTTGTAGGTCACTTAACCCGGTCGGTCGAACTGGGGACGCTAACGGACCAGTCGATCAGAAAGGCTCATGGGCTCAGTTTTGTAATATGAAATGGGGGCCCATAGATCCATTCCAGTGGTAATGGTAATGTTACTAGTGGGTTCAGCTTTCTCGTGAGAAATGGGGCCCATGAAAACAGTGTTTCTTCACCTTGAAAATAGTGGTTTATATTTTAAAAATCAGTGTTTTTATAATAAGGAGCAGTATTTTTTAATCCTAACGAAAACCAGCAGGTTTATTATGATGAAAAAATCACTGCTTCCTTCCACACCTAATTCTAGTACTGAACAAGCTCCACAGTAATTTAAAATATTAAACCCAAAGGAAAAACCGAATTGAACCGGTTGGTCCGATTCGGTTGAATCAGAATCGGAGGTCAGTCGGGTTCTTATTGACACGGGTATGTACAGTCCAACCCAGTCTAATGGGGTTCAACCAAAATCGGATTTATATTGCGCTTCGCATTGTTCTCCTCATCATATTGACAATAATCCAATGAATCTTCAATCAATTACACTTCTTGCATAGATTCGAAACAAAATCACCAATCCGACGAGCTTGGCAGAGATTCGAGGTAGTCGAACATGTCAGTGGGGAAATCGTCAAAGAAGCTCTCAGGGGTGGAAGGATTAATCTTCGCTTCCAACTTAACTCCGTTTTGCCCCGTATCAAGTTCCAGCGCCGGGAATCCTGACGAAAACCCGAGGTCGTTCTCGGAAGGCGGACCATGGCAGCACCCGAACATGTCCGAGAATACGGGATCCACGAAGCCTTGACAGAGGTCTCCTTCTTGGCCTCCGGGGGGAAGTGGGATTCCGAGCGATGGCTCCGGGAGTTGAGGGAACGGGAACTCAAGTTGTGGAAGTGGTGGCTGTAATGGCTGCTGCTCCAGGTATGGGTTCTGATCCATGGGAATCATTTCGAGAGGTGGGTGATCGGTGCCAATATTGAGAGGGTTTGGGCTTATCAAATCTGGTAAATCTACCATTGACATGGCTTCAGAGTTGTGTGTGGAGGACGGGTTGCTTGATTCGCCACCTGTTGTTAGTTCTGGGCTAAACGCCATGGTGCTGGTTCTTGGAACCTGAATAGATTAAAAGCATTAACAAATGTAAAGAAAGACACAAAAAGTCAGGGTAGATGAAATGACTGTGATTCTCTGAGAAACAAGGTACAGAAGCTGAGGCATCCCATGAGTTTTTCATTCTCTGGGAAACAGGGTTTTAGAATTTAGAATCTGAACCGACTGAAACTGGTATGATTGGATCTTTGACGAGTTGCAGAGAATGAATTGCTCCAGTATTTAGATTTGGGTCTGGAGAGAAGAGAAGGAAAATCACTTGGGTTATCCGGTATAAGACTTTTGGCCAAAATTACACTTTATACCTTGAAGTCGGATGCTTCTTGGAAGACTGGAAGCTTTTCGTGACTTTTATGTGGTTTGGGCATCTGCATTGTCCTAGCCAACCTTTTCTGCCTGGTGCTCCAGAAGTTCTTCACATCATTGTCTGTTCTTCCGGGCAAATAGGTTGCTATTCTAGCCCACTTATTGCCAAATTGCGCTTGCAAATCGATGACGATTCTTTCTTCCTCTGCTGAAAATTTGCACCCACTTACCGAGTGTCATATTTGTTTTAGGAATCAAAATCAGCATGAGAAACATCAGTATTAGAGAGAAATATCTACACTGAAGTAAACGGAAACATAAGTTCGTCAGAGGAAGAAAAAGGAGAAGAAGGAAGAGGGAGGAGGAGAAGAAATGCATACGTCTTCAAGTCGGGTTTGAGCTTATTGACCCATCTAAGGCGACAGGATTTGCCTGTTCTTGGCAACAGGCCTTTGGCTCTAATCGAACTCCAGTCTCGTGGTCCATGTTTATTGACGTAATTTATTAGTATTTCATCTTCTTCGGCCATCCAAGGCCCTTTTCTCATTGGAACGCCCTCCTCTCTGCGTGTATCCATGGCACTTTCTTCTTCAGACTCTCTCTTCTCCTTGAGTCAAATGACTCTTCGTCTCATCCTGTTATGAAATCTGTACTCTGCTCCTCTTCCCCTCTCCCTCCCCCTCTCCTTGAATTTAAAAAGACGGTTAAAACCGTCGGTAATGTATTGTCCACTAAGCCCCACTCTCCCCTTCTTTTTCTCGTCATGGAAGAGTACGTGATCGAGGAGTTTCGTGGGTTTGTTGCAGAATTAGGAAAAACCCTTTCAGATTGGTCGTCTTAGTAGGGAGTGGGCTGAATGCCTCGTTCCCCTGGTGAATTTGATTGTTCGCATCCAAATGATCCAGGATGGTTCTGATGAATCTCTGCCAATGCTGCCCCCCGCGAAAAGAGGAAAGGGATGTCTACCACATTCTGAACAAACTGATGACGAGCAGGCTATTACTGAATCAACATTGAATAAGCTTGTTGGATCTGTAGATACTTATGACTTGAAGGTAAAGGACTTGTTAGGAAAAAGCTAGTATAGCTCATACTTCGAATTTTAGATGGGTTCAGTGTGGTTCTCGACACGAGCTCATCTTTTCTTGTCACCAATTTTACAGGAAATGGAGCCCCCTAGTGCTCTCCTGTGCGATCTTCGTCCATATCAGAAGCAAGCCCTCTACTGGATGACAGAATCTGAAAAAGGTGATGTTCAGCAAGCAGCAAAAACATTGCATCCATGCTGGGAGAAGTACCATATCGGAGACAAGTATGCTGAATCTTTTAATGCATCATTTTCTTGGTTTATCAAGAAAAGTTGAGATAATTACATTTAGAAAACATAAAGTTCATATTGTTAATCTCAGACAGAAAATCTTAATATCGAGTCATATCCGCAACATTTCAGGAGAGCTTCTGCAGTTTATTTAAATGTTTTTTCTGGGGAAGTAACCACTCAATTTCCTAGTGCAACACAGGCAGCCAGAGGAGGAGTAAGTATTGATCTATCTCTTTCTAGTTTATATTGTGCTTAGGAGTTGACCTGTACGCTATTAAAATTGTTTTTTCATTGCTTTAGGAATCCACTGCTTAAGGGTAAGATTAGTTTTGTTTTGGATGTTTTCTTATGTTTTTTTATTTTTATGACTAACTACAATTTATTGAGAGGTACAAGATGTAATAATAACATTGAAAAACAAAATCCGAGGTACTTATAATACATTTTCAGCATATCAGTTGATGGAACTGTTGGTATGAAGTGAAGGAAATTCTGTTATTCTATGAGTCCACTGAAGGCATCTAATATATATTTCATTTTGCAGATTTTAGCCGATGCCATGGGCTTGGGGAAGACGGTTATGACCATAGCACTTATACTTGCCAAGACTTTTAAGGGAAGCCCAGAAGACCTGGCAGTTGATGCTGGTGTGCAGGACAAAACTAAGGCTACAAGGGAGCGGAGAACTTCTCATAATTTCACTAGGACAGTCAAAGGTGGCACTCTAATTGTTTGTCCAATTGCATTGTTGGGCCAGTGGAAGGTAAAATTCTTTAAGCCCGGAAGAGTTAATTCTTTTAGTTTTTCTGCCTTATCCATTGTTTCAACTGTTTTGTTTGTTACAAGTTTGGCTTTAACAGTGGTCAGTGTAACGGTCTAATGGTTAATGAAGTCGTTTTTTATACATAACTCATTTTTTTCAGAACGTTAGTTGCCATAAATGTTTTCTTCTTCAATTGAGCACATAGATTTTCATTTTGCCATCTGAAATGCAACCTATAGAAGTCACTAGGATATAAAGTTGATTTATATTTAGCACTAAACTTTTAACTGAAGATAATCTGTATTTTCTTAATTAGTGGGTCATAATCTGTATTTTCCTTTTAAGGGTCAACTTGTAGTTTCTTAATTACAAGACCATAATCTGTATTTTCTTAATTACAGGATGAGCTTGAGACTCACTCACGGCAAGGTTCACTTTCCATTTCTGTCCATTATGGAGGTGACAGAACGAATGACCCCACTGTGCTTTCAGAACCAGATGTTGTTTTAACAACATATGGGGTCTTATCTACTGCTTACAAAAGTGTAAGAACTATAATAGCCTCCTTTTACCTTCCTCACCTTTCTTTCTTTCTTGTTTCTTTTAGATTTCTGTTTTCCTTCTCTCAAAATGCTCAGTAGACGTGTATTTTGTTCCAGAATCCGCAAAAGGAAAGCATTTTTCACAAAGTAGATTGGTATAGAGTAGTTCTGGATGAAGCACACACCATCAAAGCATCAAAGACTCAAGTTGCTCAGGCTGCTTTTGCTTTGACATCGTATTGAAGGTGGTGTCTTACCGGTACCCCTCTTCAGGTTTGTTCACGTATGTTTAGAAGTTGTATACCCGTTAATTTATGTGAGGTATTTATTTTGAGGAAAATGTGATGATAATTAAATCCGTGCCTGGTGTTTTGTTCCTGAACAGTTCTGTATTTTTAAAAAGTAGGCGCTTGCACTAATTCCATTGATTACAATGGCTGCAGAATAGTTTGGAAGATCTCTACAGCCTTTTGTGCTTCTTGCATGTCGAGCCTTGGTGCAACTGGGCCTGGTATGTGAATTGAGCAAAAATAATTATTTACTCATTACTTCATTGTTGGCTTCAGTTTAACTCTCAAGTCCAACTAAAATTTTGTTTTAACTATTTTTATGCTGGAATCGTTTGTATCATTCATATATTTGTTGGATGAAATTATTGTGATACACAATTCACCTATTGTGCCAAAGGAATATGTGACACTCATTTGGCTTTTGGCAAAGATCTTACTGGCTGACCACTAAAAACAGTAGTTTACAAGAGTTACAAGGTACATAAGTCTTGTCAATCCCTTTTATTGATGGACGTTTAATGATCTTCCATTGTTGTTTTTGTTGTTAAGGTGGAATAAAC
The DNA here is from genome assembly GCA_019845555.1 of Aristolochia fimbriata. Taxonomy (NCBI): domain Eukaryota; kingdom Viridiplantae; phylum Streptophyta; class Magnoliopsida; order Piperales; family Aristolochiaceae; genus Aristolochia; species Aristolochia fimbriata. The sequence goes on from CM034083.1 coordinate 2,793,350, forward strand.
TGATCCAGAAGCCCTATGAAATTGGAGACGAAAGAGCAATTAGATTGGTTAAGGCCATTCTGAGGTCAATGATGCTGAGAAGAACTAAGGAATCAAGAGATAAAGATGGAAGGTGGGTTTTCTCATTTATTAAACTGGGTGTTAGGTCAATATCTTCTCCCCAGTTTACATTTTTATGGTTTATGTGTTTTCTACACAGGCCCATCCTAGTCCTTCCACCGGCTGACATCCAAATTGTTGAATGTGAACAATCAGAAGCTGAGCGTGACTTTTACGAAGCACTATTCAGGAAATCCAAGGTGATCCTGCATCTAAAATTTTGTGAAGCTAAAGTAGTTTTCTGTCTTTACTACTGATAAGATAGTCAAGGATGCATTACATCTCAACTTCTCTTTAATGAATATTGTGTTGTTTTGCCCATAATAAACAGGTTAAGTTTGATCAGTTTGTGGCTCAAGGAAAAGTACTTCACAATTATGCCTCTATTCTTGAGTTGCTTCTTCGACTAAGACAATGTTGTAACCATCCTTTTCTTGTCATGAGGTGATTAATTGGCTGAAATTGTTTCTTTCACAGCATGTTTTTTTTCACAATTGAAAAAAGAAAAAGAAAAGGAAAGCCCCTCCAAATTCCATATTATATCTCATAGTCTTGACAGTTTGTAATGTCATTCTGTGCAGTGGAGGAGATAACAATAAGTATGCAGACTTAAGCTTGCTGGCTCAAAGGTTCCTTGAAGATGGCCTGAACTCTGGGAGCAGCAACAAAATTTCATCTGCTTATGTTGAAGAGGTTGTCGATAAGATCCGCAGAGGTGAAGCCACCGAATGTCCAATCTGCCTCGAAGCCCCTGATGATCCCATACTTACACAACGTGCACATCGAATGTGTCGTGAGTGCCTTTTCTCAAGTTGGCGGTGCCAATCTGGAGGGCCATGTCCTATCTGCAGGAATAAACTTAGTAGAGCTGATCTCATCACTTGTCCATCTGAAAACCGGTTTCGAGTTGATATTGAGAAGAATTGGACAGAGTCTGCAAAGATCTCGAAGCTCATTGAGTGCTTGGTAAAGTTGAGGAAGACAGGGGAGAAGAGTATTATTTTTAGTCAATGGACATCCTTCTTGGATCTTTTAGAGATTCCTTTGATAACAATGAAAATAGGATTCCTGAGATTTGATGGGAAGCTTGTACAGAAGCAGAGGGAGAAAGTTCTATAGGAGTTTACCGAGGGTACTGAGAAGATGGTAAGGACTAGCTACATATGATTCATACTAGTTTTTTTTTTTTTTTTTTTTGTTTGAGTGTTTTTTTTGCTGTAGCAGTATGTAATGAGATAATCTAATGCCCAAATGCTCTCTTTACAGAGCCGATCTCTCTGCTGATTAAACATTCTGCAATTCCCAACCACACGACTCCCCCGTCGCGCTCTCTTCTCCGAATCTCTCCCTTTCACGTGACACGACGACGCGCACGAGCATCTCTCGGTGCGCCCCACCTCCTCAATTTATTTACTCCCAGTCTTACCCTCGGTCTTTTCTTTCCGGGACGAAAATCCCCTCCTCTCGTTCTTCTCCACGTGGCGTCACCCGCCTCCTTGGCTTCTCCTGCGGAACGGAGCTCGACCGCGTGGCTGATCTCGACACCGTCGGATCGGGTCCTCGATCCGAGGGAGACGAAACGGAGACGTGTCAGGGGCTGGCTGACGGAAAAGTTAACGGCCGTGTGGTGTGAAACGCACGAGGGTTTAGGTTGGATAACGACATTTAACAGAGGCCCTCAATTATCCGACATCATGGAGCATGTGCTGCCTGGACTACAGCTCTGTTCCTTTAAACCTTTGTCGCTTATTCTCGGTCCCATCTCTGTGGCTTGGGGCTCGCGGAAGAAGTTTGACCGAATAAAACTAGCCCGGTTCGACCCGAAACTTTTGGTTTTTAGTTTGAACAATTTGGAATTTGGATAAGTGTTTTAAAAATAGAACCAAATTAGCCGGTTCGACCAGGTTGAACCAGAAACGGAGGCCAGTCCGGTTTTTATTGACTCAGCCTGGTCGATCATTGTAACTAGGGATGGCAACGGGGCGGGTTTTTGGAAACCCATCCCCGCCCTGTGAAAATTTGGGGAAACCTGTCCCCGCAAAAACCCACCCCGTGGGTTTATTTTGTAAACCTGTCCCCGCCTCGCGGGGTAAAAAACCCACCCCGAACCCGTAAAAACCCGACCCGACCCGACTTGCCCCATTAAATATTAAAAAAAATTAAAATATAAAATAAATATAAAATAAATATTATAAATATATAAGCATATAAATAATTATAAATCATGTAAAATTAATATTTTTTTAAACATAAATTTTATTAATATATTTTTTACATATTTATTTTAAAAAATATTTTTAAATAAATATTAAGGGGTCGGGTCGGGGTTTTGGGGCGAAACCCATCCCCCCCGAACCCGTGACGGGTTCCGCTCCAAAAACCCGAACCCGACCCGTGGGGTAAAATGTAAACCCAAACAGCAGTTGCTCTAACTAATCATTCACATTAACATGCTTTATTTATGTTTTAACTATAAAATAATTATTCTTTTCATATATTGTTCAACAGTTCAACTACTAGTACTGGTCCAATCCAATTTAACCCGGTTGGATCAAAACCGACCTTACCCCCGGTTCGATCGACCGGTTCAGTTTTTAAAACATTGACCCAAATTAATTGGAATTTGGTCAAGTTAGAAAATCTTACCAGATATAACTCAATCTTTTGCATTTAGATCTTGGACTAAGTTTCATAAATATACACCACTATGTGATATGTCCAACATATGTCAATTTCAAAAGAGATTCATCAAGCTAAAGAAAACTCATTAAGAGCTTTTATTCTCCTCTGAATTAGGTCACAAAGCCACCTTTTATTCTCCTCTAAATTAGGTTACCAAGCCAGCTTTTAGTACTAAATGAGTTTAATTGAGAAGGTCATTTTACACACTAGAAAAATGACTGGCCATGGGGGCACTCCTTTTTCTCTAGAGAAAAAGAGAGATTGATTAAGAAGGAGGTTTACCTAAACACAACTATTATTGTAAGAGCGGCTAAACATGCCCAAAGATCTTATGTAAGTACAACCTAATATAAACATTATTTTAATTTATCGACTAATTCAGTTTTACCGTGATCCAATAAAAAAAACCACGTCGACGACTACTCGAGTGACTTCTTGAGCCACTAAATTACTAGTTTTTATAATTAACCAATGTTTTAAAAACTGAACCGGACTGGCCGGTCTAACTCAGTTGAACCAGAACCGGAGGCCAATCCGGTTCTTATTGATTCGGACCGGTTCACTATAATCAGCATTAATTTTGTCTTTTTACCTATAGAAATATAACATATTGTTTCACCGAAAATCCGCCGGTCCGCGAAGAGGCGCGACCGAGAGAAGTTTTCAATTACTTTAGAATAATTTGTGTTACAGGGTGTGTTTTGTATCAAGGAATGTGAGTCCACTCTCCTAATAACCCTCTGATTCGATCTCCGTGTGAATTTGTCGAAGTTTCGGCTTTTGGCGAGAACGTCGAAGTTGAGTTCTGGGAACGAGTGTGCACGATTTGGTGTGGCTTTTGTCGGTCGGGCGGAAGTATTTGTGTTCCGCATGTGTCGACTTGTGACGTTGTGACAAGCGTGTAGAGCAAACGTAGAGCTTGCGAGTTGCTGAACTTCCGGTTTGAACTTACGTGCGTGAAGTTTCTTCGGTGACGGGATTTTTTAGACCTCGCGAAGAACTACGTGCTGAAGTATTTTCTCGGTTTGAGAGAGATTTTTTTCCAACCGTAGGGATGAAAGTTTTTCAACCCTTTGAGCGGAATGAAGGGTCTTTTTTTAGACCTCCGCTCTGTGAGAGAGATCCGCGATCCCTTCTACGGTTCGTGAAGTATGAGGGAGAAGAGGCAAGAGGAGGAGACCAGGAGTTTGATTTTTTCCAACCTTAAAGGGATGAAAGTTTTTCCAACCGTTTGAATTGGTAATGACTCATGTCTTTTGTATGACTCCAGAGTTGTTTGCTGACTAGGCGATGAGAGACGTCTATCTTTCGTGAAATGGGATCACGATGCCCCTTCGACAGCGGCGGAAGTTGAGGGAGAAGAGGGAGGAGGGAGTCCACGAACTTTGTTCCCCCGCGTGAGATCCCTTAAATGAGGGCCATGCAACATCTTTGGTGCATAGATCATTTTCGCGTTTGAATTGGATAATATTCAATGGTTGAACCAAGGCCCTTTCCTCATTGGGACTCTCTCTTGATGTGTATCCATGACTTTCATCTTGAGACTCTCTGACTCTCGATGATTCAATCGACTCTTCATCTCATCTGGTAGAGATCTGTTTACCTTGTACTCTTCTCCTCTTCTCTCTCTCTCTCTCTCTCTCTCTCTCTCTCTCTCTCTCTCTCTCTCTCTCTCTCTCTCTCTCTCTCTCTCTCTCTCTCTCTCTCTCTCTCTCTCTCTCTCTCTCTCTCTCTCTCTCTCTCTCTCTCTCTCTCTCTCTCTCTCTCTCTCTCTATCTCTCTCTCTATCTCTCTCTCTCTCTCTCTCTCTCTCTCTCTCTCTCTCTCTCTCTCTCTCTCTCTCTCTCTCTCTCTCTCTCTCTCTCTCTCTCTCTCTCTCTCTCTCTCTCTCTCTCTCTCCCTCTCCCTCTCTCTTTTCGGGTTGAATTCAAAGGCGGTTAAAACGGTTGGTAATGGGCTTCGTCCACTAAGCCCCACTCTCCCCTTCTTTTTCTCGCCATTCAAAATACGAGAAGTTACGAAAGATGCTCTAGGCGTTGCAAAAACTTAGTTGTTATACAGAAAATCGAAAAATCAAAAGAATTAAGAATTTCGATAATGTCGCATCATACTCATCATAATGACAATAATCTTCAGCGTTCAAGCTTCCGACAATGAATCTTCAATCAATTACACTTCTTGTACATAGTTTCGAAACAAAATCACCAATCCGATGAGCTTGGCAGAGATTCGAGATTCGAGGTACATAGTTTGGAGACTGGCTTTACCTATGGGGACTGACTTTTTATACCAGTCCCCATAGACATACTTATGGAGACGGGTTGTCAGTCCCCATAGTCATACACTATGGGGACGGGCGGCCAAATCCCCATAGGCCCTCTATGGGGACGGGTTGCCAGTCCTCATAGACATACACTATGGGGACGAGCCACTCAATCCCCACAGGCCCCTCTCTGGGGACGGGCTGCCCATCCCCACAGGAAAATGTTGTGGGGACGGGCGGCCCAGTCCCCACAGGTCCCTCTATGGGGACGGGCTGCCCATCCCCATAGGGAAACACTGTGGGGACGGGCAGCCCTGTCCCCACAGGCCACTCTATGGGGACGGGCTGCCCATCCCCACAGGGAAACACTATGGGGACGGGCAGCCCTGTCCCCACATATCCCACTATGGGGACGGGCTGCCCATCCCCACAGGGAAACGATGTGGGGATGGGCGGCTCAGTCCCCACAGACCCCTCTAAGGGGACAAGCTGCTCATCCCCACAGGGAAAAGCTGTGGGGACGGGCGGCCCAGTCCCCACAGGCCCCTCTATGGGGACGGGCTGCCCATCCCCACAGGTAGGGCTGGAAATGAGCTGAGTCGAGCTGAACCTATGATGGCTTGAGCTCGGCTCAACCCATTATATATGAGCTTGAGCTCGAGTGACTCGAACGAGCTCGAGCTCGATTCGAGTGGGCTCGATCCCCTAATCGAGCCCGAGCTCGAGCCCCTAATCGAGCCGGAGCTCGAGCTCCCGACCATGCCAAAGACAAACCCAAGTTGATCTCCTGTGCATAAAATCCCAGCGTGAGCTCCAACTCATGCCCAATAGGTTTGTCAATTTGGGTTTTTTAATTATTTTAGTTAAATTTACTTATAATAATTGATCTAAATTAGTGATTATAAATTAATTATTTACCTAATTATGCTAAAAAAAAAATCGTAGAACTTCAAAATTTTTTAGTTAATTATAAATTTTGGTTAAGAGAGTCATTGATTACATGGTTAATAGAGTCATTGTATTGGTTACATGCTTTCATCAATGTATAATTGATAAGTAATTCTCTTTTTGCATATTTAAACAAATTAAACATGTGCCAGTTGGAGCAAATACATTATTTTTTGTTTTTTTGTACATGGGTGCTCTATGTTTGTCTGTTGTATACTTGAGCAATGACAAGATTTTTTGTATTTTTGTGTATTTTTTATATTTTAGGTATTTTTATATATTTTTATGTTTTTTTGTATTTTTTTGTGTATTCTTATATATTTTTGTTAATAACTAAACATTTTATGAATTTTTTTTTTGTTAATATTGATTTATTTATTTTTGTGTATTTTTAATAAATTATAAGAAATTATTAAAAAAAAGTGGAAGCTGGTGGGAACGAGGGCCCAGTCCCCACAGGCCAAGCTGTGGGGATGAGGCACCACTGTGGGGACGGGTGACCCAGTCCCCACAGGCACCATTGTGGGGACGGGTGACCCTGTCCCCACATGCTAGCTATGAGGATTGGCAGCCCGTCCCCACAGGAATCGCTATGGGGACGGGCAGCCTGTCCCCACAGGAATCACTATGGGGACGGGCAGCTCGTCCCCACAAGAATCGCTATGGGGACGGGCAACCCGTCCCCATAGGAATCGCTATGGGGACGGGCAACCCGTCCCCATAGGAATCGCTGTGGGGACGGGTGACCCGTCCCCATTGGAATCGCTGTGGGGACGGGTGACCCACTCCCCCGTGCTAGCTATGGGGACGGGCAGCCCGTCCCCACAGGTATCACTGTGGGGACGGGTGGCCATATGCCCATCCCCAGGCCTATGGGGACTCAACCTGTGGGGGCTCCCCTATGGGGCCGGGTAGCCTATCCCCAGACCTATGGGGACGGGCTTTTTGATCTATGGGGACAGGCTTAATCCGTCTCCATAGCCTTGGTTTCTACTGGTGGTAGTCGAACATGTCAGTGGGGAAATCGTCAAAGAAGCTCTCAGGGGTGGAAAGATTCTTCGCTTCCAACTTAACTCCGTTTTACCCCGTATCTAGTTCCAGCGCCGGGAGTCCCGACGTAAACCTGTGGCCGTTCTCGGAAGGCGGACCATGGCAGCACCCAAACATGTCCGAGAATACGGGATCCACGAAGCCTTGACAGAGGTCTCCTTCTTGGCCTCCGGGGGGAAGTGGGATTCCGGGCGGTGGCTTCGGGAGTTGAGGGAACGGGAACTCGAGTTGTGGAAGTGGCGGTTGTAATGGCTGCCGCTCCAGGTATGGGTTCTGATCCATGGGAATCATTTCGAGAGGTGGGTGATCGGTGCCAGTGTTTTAAAAATCGAACCGGGTGTCAAACCGACATTATGTCTGGTTTTGGTTGAACCTGGTTGGACCGGGTTGAACCAATGGTTCAACCATTAAATATTATACTCTATACTTTATACTTTATTAATATTTCTATACAAAAAATAACAAAAATAACCTTGATTTTAGTGGACCGGGCTGAGTCAATAAGAATCGGATTGGCCTCCGATTCTGGTTCAACCGGGTCAAACCGACCGGTTCGGTTGGGTTTTTAAAACACTGATCGGTGCCAATATTGAGAGGGTTTGGGCTTATCAAATCTGGTAAATCCACCATTGTCATGGGCTTCGTCCACTCAGCCCCCACTCTCCCCCTTCTTTTTCTCGCCATTCAAAATACGAGAAGTTACGGAAGTGGTTCTACCCGTTGCAAAATATTACTTGTTATACAATGACGTTGGAGACTCCTTTGATGGGTAACGCAGAGAAATTTATTTACAGAAACATGTTCTCCAAAATTACAAAATCAGACACGAAAAGAGCACATTTACATGCAGAATGCAATTGTCAAACACACCTTATCTCATTCTTCCTTGATTAGTTTATCTTCAACTGTAAATATATATCTACATCCTCTCTCAACCTCTTTGTTGTAGTGAAGAGAGCCATTCATACATGGCAAGAGTTATTACATATCAAGATGAAAATAAGTTCTCAGAACAATAGGGGATATTTATTAGCATCACTCTTGTACATGGTTTAGGGATGGGATACCCTACAAAGTATACAAACCCAACCAAGCTTTTCTCTTCTCTTTATCCTCTTCTCTGGTCTACATAGTACTCTGTCTGCTCTGTAATAGTTTAGGGATGGGATACCCTACAAAGTATACAAACCCAATCAAGCCTTTCTCTTCTTTTTATCCCCTTCTCTGGTCTTCATAGTACTCTGTCTGCTCTGTCTGCTCTGTCTGCAGGCATCTCTTATCTTTTCCTCCTTCTGACCTACACAGCATAGGATAGGGGAAATGAATCATCCAATCAGGAAGCATTTTGATGGGAATCACCCTGTGATTTTAACTTTAATGAACTCATATCTGATGAATTATTACCCATTTTTCCCTTGTCAAAGATGGTCCTAGAGTGATCTTAATTCCATTATTCATAAAAAAAAAAAAAAGAGTCTAACCAAAATGACCAAACTAAGAAGCAAGATAATAGAGGAGAGTAGTTCAATCTATTTGGAAAATTCGCCACTTGGGGCTGAACAGAAAATTCATCAAATCTAACTACAAACAGTTTGTGTTTTATTTTTCAAAGGGTGTGGTCTAGATTTCAAATGAGATCCTTATCGAATCAGAGAACGAATAACGAGAAATGAGATGGAGTGGAGAAAGGACTTTCGGTCAGGTGCTTTCGGTTGCTTATTTTAAGGCACAAGAACGGATTCATGGATTTGGAAAAGCTTGGAAGTAGACTAGTACACTGGGGCTAGCTTCTTTGTCTCTCAAATGACATGACCTCAATGGTGAGTACTTCTTTATATCTTCAGGCTTCAGCTCCATTTGAGAATAGAAAACAATGGCGCCAGGAAGTCCCCTCTGTGAACAGCAGCGGATGCCCGCCTTCTTCAAAGTGATGGTTGGTGATTTTCAGAAGCGAGTTGTAAGTTTAATAACCACTGAGCACTCAAATACGCTCTTCTCTTTTCTTTAGAGCTGTTCTCCGTAGGACTTTACGTGTTTCTTCTTCCATTTGGTCATCAAGTCTCCTCTGTTTACTTTTGATGTTGGTTGAATGAATGAAAAGGTGGTGGTCGAGTTAAAGTTTTCTTTTTTCTCATAGATTTAGTTGATTCTTTTGATGATTCAAGTTGATATTATTGCCTGGGTCTGCCTCCAATTTCTGGTACCGGCTCTTGCCTCCACTTCTCTGCGTACATTTTCTGAAGCTGGTCTCTCTCCGTTTACTGAAACTGGGATTGAGGTCTTCCTTCATTTTCTGAAACTGGGACGTCCTCTTCTTCATTTTCTGAAACAGGCTTTCTCCATTTTTTGAATCAGGCTTTCTCCATTTTCTGAAACTGAGCCTTCCTCTTCTCCCTTTTCTGAAACTGGGTCTTCCTCTTCTCCGTTTTCTGAAACCGGGTCTTCCTATTCTCCGTTTTCTGAAACAGGCTTTCTCCATTTTCTGAAACTGGGCCTTCCGCTTCTCCGTTTTCTGAAACTGGGTCTTCCTCTTCTCCGTTTTCTGAAACTGGATCTTCCTCTTCTCCGTTTTCTGAAACTGGGTCTTACTCTTCTCCGTTTTCTGAAACTGGGTCTTACTCTTCTCCGTTTTCTGAAACTGGGTCTTACTCTTCTCCGTTTTCTGAAACTGGGTCTTACTCTTCTCCGTTTTCTGAAACTGGGACGTACGTCCTCTTCTCCGTTTTCTGAAACTGGATCTTCCTCTTCTCCGTTTTCTGAAACTGGGTCTTACTCTTCTCCGTTTTCTGAAACTGGGTCTTACTCTTCTCCGTTTTCTGAAACTGGGACGTACGTCCTCTTCTCCGTTTTCTGAAACTGGGTCTTCCTCTTCTCCGTTTTTCTGAAACTGGGTCTTACTCTTCTCCGTTTTCTGAAACTGGGTCTTACTCTTCTCCGTTTTCTGAAACTGGGTCTTACTCTTCTCCGTTTTCTGAAACTGGGACGGCCTCTTCTCAGTTTTCTGAAACTGGGTCTTTTTATCTATCTCCTTTAATCAAGTTTATGTCATCTTCCTTATGCCCTTTCATTTTCCATTTCTTCACTCAGTATTTGCATGTTTCTGTCACAATATGAAACAAGTAACCCTGCTTTACATTTTTATCGATGACAATGGACTTTCATTTATTTTTCCTGTATATTTCAGAAAATCCCTACGGAGTTCATTAGGCGAATAAGAAGAAAGCTTCCAAGCAAGACAATCTTCAGCGGAGCAAACGATCGATCTTGGTAGGTGGAGGTGCAGAAATCCAAGGACGACTTCTTCTTTCAAAACGGCTGGTCCAAGTTTGTGGAAGACTACTCCCTTGAAATCGGAGACTTCGTAGTTTTCCAGAGCGACGACAAATTGAACTTCGACGTCACTGTACTAGGACACAATCAATGCGAAAAGAAGGTCACGAACACGAAAAAAATACCACCCAAAGCGAAGAACACAAAACAGAGAACAGCGAAACCATCATCACCACTCTGCAACTGCAAATACATCCCTGAAAACGGTGAGAACTACCCATCATTATGAATCCAATCTCTTCCATTCTTTTCTGATCAAACTCTTTTCCCGTCTCCCCATTTTGTGCAAAAATTACAGGACGATTAGTGTTCGACGCAGAGTCGTGCCCATACAAGCTCACGAATCCCCATTTCGTATTCCTCCTGATACCATTCTTCCTCGGTCGAATCGTAAGTCTCTCTCTGTACTCTGTCTATACAACAACAACCACAACAACAAAAATTCTGTAACTCCGGTACTCAGTACTCTCTGTTCACGGAAACTGAATCTTGGTTGTAGAGAATACCCAAGACTTTTGGGAGAGAAAGCGGGCTGTGGCCGGGTTTCGGGAACAGGGCTTCCATGACGGATCCGAGGGGGAGGTCTTGGCCTGTGAGTCTCGGCCTGCTATGCAAAACCACGGGGCGTGGGGGGTTTGCAACGGGATGGAGCAAGGTGGTGGAGGAGAACGGATTGGCGGGTGGAGATGTCTGTGTTTTCGAGGTTACGAGGGCGGGCGGTCCCCGGAAGCCCAGTCTCGTTTCTCTGCATATTCCCCGTCAAGGGGGACTGATGAAGTGAAATGGAGCAAATGTCTTCTCCTCAACTCTTTTTGCATCCTTCCTTCTTCTTTTGAAGTTATCAGCTTCCTTGAAAGAAGCTGCTAAGAAAGTCTTTCTTTCTTGCCTTTGTCTTGAGTCCATCTTGACCGTCAATTTTAATTTTGGCAATCTGATCGAAACTGAGCCTTTGATCAGATATTTGACTTTGACCATTGACCAATTTCTGATCAATCCTTAATTTGCGTGACCATAAAATTGGGATGATTGTGGCCGCAAGATAATGATCATCGATCAGACTGAAATTAACCCTTGATAAGATCCACTTCAACTGTTAATATGTAATCAATTCTTAATTTGTGAAGGTCAATTTGTTGATTATAACCTTAATTAACAAGAAATTGAGTGGATCGAGTCTGCTGACCGTAAGATCAATTTCTGACCGTCGGATCTTGATTCGATCAATGCCTATAAAAAAAAAAAAATTAAAATTTATTTAAAATAGAAAAAAATATGTCTGTTTCCGAAGGATAGAGACTAGCCCATGTCCCTCTAATCATCTTTTGCGAGATTCAAGCTTTTTACAAAATCCTAGTCCTAATGGGACTGGGACTCCTTCCCCGTATATAAATACCTTTCGTGTACTTTTCCTTCATTCTCCGATCATTTGTCACTCTCTCGAGATCAAACCATGGACGCGTCCACGCAGAGGGCGAACTTGGATATCCACTCCCAGTTGCTGGGTCTTCCCCTGGGGTTCCACTTCTCACCGTCGGACGAAGAACTGGTCGCCTATTTCCTAGTGAAGAAGCTCAGAGGGGAAGAAGCCGATTTTCTTCCCTTTGTCTTCAACGATGCGAGGGCCATGGATTTCCATCCGGCCGCTCTGCCGGACTCTTCCTACTTCGCTATCAAAGAGCACGAATGGTATTTCTTCGTCCCGGGGAAGCGGTCCAGGGGAAGACCCGGGAATCGGAGGGCTGGGTCTGGTTACTGGAAGGCGTCCGTTTCTGGGGACGTTATGTCCGAGGGCGAGAAGGTGGGGAAGAAACGGACGTACGTGTTCTACGAGGGGGAGCCCGGGACCGGGACCGGGACGCATTGGGTCATGGAGGAGTACGTGATCGAGGAGTTTCCTTCGTGGGTTTGTTGCAGAATTAGGGATTCGTTTTTTGATTCATATCATCCGTTTGACCCTTGTGGGGTTTGCGGAAGGACCTGACCTTTGAGTTCGTGTTGGGAGGGCTCTGCTCGCCCTGGGGGGCCCGTGAAGCCTGCAGTTTTGAGCAGTGCCCAGGTTGTCATCGTTAATGTAGTGCAATCGGATGGCGTGTCTATGAACTTTTAGGTTTAGTGGAAAAATAGCTTGATTGGTCTTGGGATATGACTTTGATTTTTGAGTGTAAAGACCGTGTGGATGTTTCTGGTATTAGAATCTGATATAATACTGACGAGTGTGCTGACCTCAATTAGTCTTGAAAACCTGGTTGTTGCTTTTACTCTTCTTTCCATTTGCGTTCCGGTGTCATGTTCGTGCAGAGGCAACAGACCTCTTGAATCTTCCGGACACAAAAACTCCGGGTTGCGGTGCCCGCATGAAAGTACTGAATTGTTTCCCATGAGAAAGTATACAACCAAGAAGATCAATGAGTGGGAGTTACACTATCATGTAATTACCTTTTGCGGATTACTATTCATTTTATCATTTTCAGTATAACGTTTGATGATGTTTCTTATGGGATGACACTACCTAATGTGTCTTGATAATGTCAAAGTTTGCGGTTCAATTTTTTCGCTATTTGACATATATGTTGGACTTTGAGCATCAATTGTCCTCGCCTAGATATTTATTTGTAAGGACTGGGCTTGATCAAAATCTCCTTTCGTTAGAGTCATGGAAATTTCTTGAATTCTGAATGTAGAAAAGCAGCCAAGAAAGAAGGTTTTGATAGGAAGTTCTACAACAAATTGAATTGTAGTTGATAATGTGGGTCGGCCAATGAAGCAAAGATAATTTATATTTGATTATGTTGTGTTTTTTATTTGTTGCAGAGGTAGCTAAAACATGCATAAGCAGTCCCCGGGCAGAGTAATGACGTTTTTGCAATCCCTTAATTAAAGAGCAGCATACAGTAATAATGGTTGCCATACTAGATTTTCAGCATTACTTCTTCTTTTGGGTGACTACAATGCATGCTGTTGATGCTGTCCTTTTAGCAGAAACCTAACATCCCTTCTTTATTTTTGGATCTCTTATTTGGAGGCAATATGAGAATGCCCTATATCAGTCTTTTTATCATCTTTCCGTGTTTCAAACTGGATCAGGAGCCATAACAATGAACAGATGATGGTTGCATGTTTGTTATATAGAATGAGTTCCTTGGTCAAATGACTCTCCGTTGGGGAGGTGGATCACACAGGTTGCTAATTGAGAATAAATTTTTGCTTCTTGTTATAGACGATTTATAGCTTGTAATTTTTTTAATGGCTCAAGCTGTTGACTTATAGGCTAAAAAAATTTAGAAAACACAAACCAGAGCGTTCACAGTGGTCAAGAGGTTCCTAGTGTGGAAATATTTGCCACATAATGCCATTGACTCGTTATTTTATTTCTCCTCCATATCCACCTATTTGTTCTCTTATATGATGATCACTTTTACCTTTTACCTGTGATATTTGCCATATTGTTCTTTCTAATGACACAGGTTGTGTAATTTGATTTCCTTTCACCTTGAGAAGGAATCCCCTGATGTTGGGAAGCTATCGCTGTTGAACAGGTACCTAAGTAACATGTGAAACTGAGGAAATACGTCCTCTTCATTGATTGCTCTTTATAGATGTGTTTATGGCATTGCAATAAAAACTGATCAGCACATAGAGCCAAACTGAGATGGCTCAATTCGGTTCGAGTTTGATGATGTTAGGCTCTGTAGACAAAAATAAGGAGCACCTCATTGGGCATGTTTGATTTTCTTCTTGTGCTTTGTTACGTATAGAGAAATAAGGTTTCTGTTTGTCAGTAGAGAGAAGAGAAACATGCACGATGAGAGTACTAACTGTTCGATTTTTTTCTTTTATAGGTACTCTGGCGTGAGAGGCAAACATCAAAACCATATCAGTTGACTGACCTTAACTCATCTTCATGTTTCTTTGGCATTTAAATTGTAGCAATCTTTTTTGCCAAAACTTTGAGAAGAGAAGCAAAAGTTGGACTGCAAGCTTTCATGTACCGTGACTACCCGCCATGTTTGCTTCATCATACTGCAGAGTATCAACAGTATGATGTCTCTATGATGTCCAGCTTTTGATGTACAAAGAATGAGGCAAAGGCAGAGATCAATTTTTAGTTTTCTAAGTGGCAGGCGCTACAGCAAATGGAGGTGTTGTAAGGGATCCTAATTTCCTTCTCATTGTGTCTATATAGAGAGATGTAATGTACTTGTACAATCAAACAAGGAAATATAATTGTAAAGTTCTGTTTCTATTCCTCCTTTCTCCAGTTTGTCTTGTTCATTTGGAATACTCTGTTGTTGCACTGCTCAATTTCAGCATGGCATCAAAGTCATCAGCAAAAATTCTGAGTTGCTGTCCAACAGTACCACAGAAAAGATCTTATGTTGAGTAAACATGACTTCACTAGAAACAGTGCAACAAAGGAAGAACTCGGTTGAGATCATGGGGTTGTTTTATACTCAAACTCGGAATTGACTCGGATGCCTGAAGATCCGAGTAGGTTAGGTTGTGTTGGGTTTTCTTTGACTCAGTAAGACTCGGCTTGAATCGGAAAGGACTCGTCCCAATATAGGAGAGAAGAGAGTCAGGAGACGAGTCTGACCCAGACTTAACCCTGAAGCCAAACGTAGACTCAGAGTGTTTCCGAGTCGACTCACGCAGTCATAGATCACATCGATTTACTGCGCCGCGCGGTCGTTCGTTCCCTTGGCGCTATATGGTATTTACAGGAAGAGCCATTTACCGCCATTTTTTACCCAAAACGAAAAAAACGTGGGAAATCAACTTCGAAACCTTCCAATCATATGCCTTCGCGCCAAAAACAGAACAGGAGGCCGAGCTGCCGCATAAAAGCAGAAACCAACATCCTTCCATCTCTATTCTCGATTTCACTTCAATATTCGCGCCTCTGCTTCCGTCCCTCTCTCTCCGATCATCGTCTCAGGCGAGTGTGAGCTTCGTCGGTCTGGCTGAAATCCGTCTCAGCCATGTCGTATTTGGACGAATGGTCCGAATGGAGGGAGAAGATAAGATCGGTCCTCGGCTCTGAGATACCCGAGTCGGATATAACCGCGGCGTTGAGTCGGTACGATGGTAACCTGAATGCCGTCATTAATCTGTTCCTTGATAGTCCCGGGGCCTTCGGCCGTTCCGTGAATGTGACGCGGACGTCGCTCGGGGGCGGAGTCCGCGTGAAGACGGAGGCGCCGGATGTTGCCTCTGGCCTCCATCTATTCGATGGTGGAAAAGGTGGTGTGGGTTTTGATGATGGAAAGAAATCGGTGGTCTCTGAATCATTGGATGGCTCATTTTCGAATGTTAAAGTAAAAGAAGAAAAATGGGATGAGAGCGGCTTTGGAGATGAATCGAAAGCTTTGGTTCCGTATCGGGGTTGCGTCGATTCTTCTTCGTTTAGCTGTCCCATTGACCCAGTTCCGATTTCTTGTGTAAAGCTTGAAACAACTCCAGTTTCTTGTGTAAGGCCTGATGCGACTGCATCCCCGTATGCGAAGCCTGCAACAGCCCCGGTTATTTCTTCCGTAATGACTGAAACCGCTGCGTTTTCTACAGAGAAAACCGAAAAGGCTCAGATTCCGCGTGTAAAACCGGAATGGGCTCCTAATCGTTTAAAGCCTGATACGAATTCAGATAGGAGAATCCAGTTGTGCAGGAGTGAGCCTGAGGCGGAAAAAGGGGATTTTCCTGAGGAACGTGACTGGTTTTTGGTGGGAAGGGCTGCTATACCTGGGCTTTCAACTACCAAAGGGAGAAACAAACTGGAAGATGATGAAATCGTACATTTTAACTTTCCTTCGGGCGATGCCTGGGAGACTCGTATTCAATACCGCTCGTCTTGGAAGGCAGCTTGTGCAGCATCCGGGTTTGTACGCTTCTCCACCAAACGATATGGAGAGGTAATCTCCCTTACTAAACTCTTTATTTCTTGTTTGATGTTCGTTCGCCCGCATAAATATGCATGTCCTTTCATGTTTCATCATTTTTATCTTGATGATGTTAAGCAAAACTCTTTCAGATTGGTCGGCTTAGTAGGGAGTGGGCGGCATGCCTCGTTCCCCTGGTGAATTCATCTAAAGTAAAAGTCCATGGGCGATGCATTGCTCCCCCACGCGTCCTGAGCTTGCTGCAGGAAATCCCACTTTATGTCAGGTACACAGTTTTCTTTCATTTATCAATTGACCAGTTATCAGTTTATTTCTGTTTTTCTTTTTTTCTATTTCAGAGTAAGTCTTTGTGGGAGAAAATGTTATTTTATGTATTCACTTGCTTTGGTTATTCCATGTAGTTTCTACATACATAGTTCTATTTTCTCCAACGGTGTTACATCGTCATGGAACTTGGATGCCCCGTCTCAGTCGGAATCCATTTCTAGACCACTACTCACTTTGTTCAAGCTACTGAAGATGAAAGCATTCCAAAAGGTCACATTTGCTTCGACATTTTTAATCAGACAGTAGACTAGCATTTTCCACTGCGAAAACTAATAATCTCTGTGGCAATACTTGTTTGTATAGGCCGAATTCACACCTGACGAGCTTGGTTCTAAAAAGCGGTGTCTGGATCTTAATGTATGAATATCTCTTATGTTTCTCTTAGCTTTTTGCTTCATATATCTCAATTGTGTGGTTACATGTCCTTTAACTGCACCATTGAGGTGCTTGAACATCTGATTTTGCGTTGCTCAAATTTGAATCCTGAAAATGGTGCATACACTATTTGCATATTGTGGGTGGGTTAATTTGATTGTTCGCATCCAAATGATCCAGGATGGTTCTGATGAATCTCTGCCAATGCTGCCACCCGCGAAAAGAGGAAAGGGATGTCTAGCACATTCTGAACAAACTGATGATGAGCAGGCTATTACTGAATCAACTTTGAATAAGCTTGTTGGTTCTGTAGATACTTATGACTTGAAGGTAAAGGACTTGTTAGGAAAAGGCTTGTATAGCTCATACTTCGAATTTTAGATGGGTTCAGTGTGGTTCTCGACACGAGCTCATCTTTTCTTGTCACCAATTTTACAGGAAATGGAGCCCCCTAGTGCTCTCTTGTGCGATCTTCGTCCATATCAGAAGCAAGCCCTCTACTGGATGACAGAATCTGAAAAAGG
Source organism: Aristolochia fimbriata (assembly GCA_019845555.1). NCBI lineage: Eukaryota > Viridiplantae > Streptophyta > Magnoliopsida > Piperales > Aristolochiaceae > Aristolochia > Aristolochia fimbriata. The sequence goes on from CM034083.1 coordinate 2,810,842, forward strand.
TGATGTGCAGCAAGCAGCAAAAACATTGCATCCATGCTGGGAGAAGTACCATATCGAAGACAAGTATGCTGAATCTTTTAATGCATCATTTTCTTGGTTTATCAAGAAAAGTTGAGATAATTACATTTAGAAAACATAAAGTTCATATTGTTAATCTCAGACAGAAAATCTTAATATCGAGTCATATCCGCAACATTTCAGGAGAGCTTCTGCAGTTTATTTAAATGTTTTTTCTGGGGAAGTAACCACTCAATTTCCTAGTGCAACACAGGCAGCCAGAGGAGGAGTAAGTATTGATCTATCTCTTTCTAGTTTATATTGTGCTTAGGAGTTGACCTGTACGCTATTAAAATTGTTTTTTCATTGCTTTAGGAATCCACTGCTTAAGGGTAAGATTAGTTTTGTTTTGGATGTTTTCTTATGGTTTTTTATTTTTATGACTAACTACAATTTATTGAGAGGTACAAGATGTAATAATAACATTGAAAAACAAAATCCGAGGTACTTATAATACATTTTCAGCATATCAGTTGATGGAACTGTTGGTATGAAGTGAAGGAAATTCTGTTCTTCTATGAGTCCACTGAAGGCATCTAATATATATTTCATTTTGCAGATTTTAGCCGATGCCATGGGCTTGGGGAAGACGGTTATGACCATAGCACTTATACTTGCCAAGACTTTTAAGGGAAGCCCAGAAGACCTGGCAGTTGATGCTGGTGTGTGGGACAAAACTAAGGCTACAAAGGAGCGGAGAACTTCTCATAATTTCACTAGGAGAGTCAAAGGTGGCACTCTAATCGTTTGTCCGATGGCATTGTTGGGCCAGTGGAAGGTAAAATTCTTTAAGCCCGGAAGAGTTAATTCTTCAACTGTTTTGTTTGTTACAAGTTTGGCTTTAACAGTGGTCAGTGTAACGGTCTAATTGTTGATAAAGTCGTTTTTTATACGTAACTCATTTTTTTCAGAACGTTAGTTGCCATAAATGTTTTCTTCTTTAATTGAGCACATAGATTTTCATTTTGCCATCTGAAATGCAACCTATAGAAGTCACTAGGATATGAAGTTGATTTATTTTTAGCACTAAACTTTTAACTGAAGATAATCTGTATTTTCTTAATTTGTGGGTCATAATCTGTATTTTCTTAATTAGTGGGTCATAATCTGTATTTTCTTAATTAGTGGGTCATAATCTGTATTTTCTTAATTAGTGGGTCATAATCTGTATTTTCTTAATTAGTGGGTCATAATCTGTATTTTCTTAATTAGTGGGTCATAATCTGTATTTTCTTAATTAGTGGGTCATAATCTGTATTTTCCTTTTAAGGGTCAACTTGTAGTTTCTTAATTACAAGACCATAATCTGTGTTTTCTTAATTACAGGATGAACTTGAGACTCACTCACGGCAAGGTTCACTTTCCATTTCTGTCCATTATGGAGGTGACAAAACGAATGACCCCACTGTGCTTTCAGAACCAGATGTTGTTTTAACGACATATGGGGTCTTATCTACTGCTTACAAAAGTGTAAGAACTATAATAGCCTCCTTTTACCTTCCTCACCTTTCTTTCTTTCTTGTTTCTTTTAGATTTCTGTTTTCCTTCTCTCAAAATGCTCAGTAGACGTGTATTGTGTTCCAGAATTCGCAAAAGGAAAGCATTTTTCACAAAGTAGATTGGTATAGAGTAGTTCTGGATGAAGCACACACCATCAAAGCATCAAAGACTCAAGTTGCTCAGGCTGCTTTTGCTTTGACATCGTATTGCAGGTGGTGTCTTACCGGTACCCCTCTTCAGGTTTGTTCACATATTTTTAGAAGTTGTATACCCGTTAATTTATGTGACTTATTTATTTTGAGGAAAATGTGATGATAATTAAATCCTTGCCTGGCGTTTTGTTCCTGAACAGTTCTCTATTTTTAAAAGGTAGGTGCTTGCACTAATTCCATTGATTACAATGGCTGCAGAATAGTTTGGAAGATCTCTACAGCCTTTTGTGCTTCTTGCATGTCGAGCCTTGGTGCAACTGGGCCTGGTATGTGAATTGAGCAAAAATAATTATTTACTCATTACTTCATTGTTGGCTTCAGTTTAACTCTCAAGTCCAACTAAAATTTTGTTTTAACTATTTTTATGCTGGAATCGTTTGTATCATTCATATATTTGTTGGATGAAATTATTGTGATACACAATTCACCTATTGTGCCAAAGGAATATGTGACACTCATTTGACTTTTGGCAAAGATCTTACTGGCTGACCATGCTGAAAAAGTTCTGGTTTAGAGCTTGTCAATCTCTTTTATTGATGGAGGTTTAATGATCTTCCATTGTTGTTTTTGTTGTTAAGGTGGAATAAACTGATCCAGAAGCCCTATGAAATTGGAGACGAAAGAGCAATTAGATTGGTTAAGGCCATTCTGAGGTCAATGATGCTGAGGAGAACTAAGGAATCAAGAGATAAAGATGGAAGGTGGGTTTTCTCATTTATTAAACTGGGTGTTAGGTCAATATCTTCTCCCCAGTTTACGTTTTTATGGTTTATGTGTTTTCTACTCAGGCCCATCCTAGTCCTTCCACCGGCTGACATCCAAATTGTTGAATGTGAACAATCAGAAGCTGAGCGTGATTTTTACGAAGCACTATTCAGGAAATCCAAGGTGATCCTGCATCTAAAATTTTGTGAAGCTAAAGTAGTTTTCTGTCTTTACTACTGATAAGATAATCAAGGATGCATGGCATCTCAACTTTTCTTTAATGAATATTGTGTTGTTTTGGCCATCATAAACAGGTTAAGTTTGATCAGTTTGTGGCTCAAGGAAAAGTACTTCACAATTATGCCTCTATTCTTGAGTTGCTTCTTCGACTAAGACAATGTTGTAACCATCCTTTCCTTGTCATGAGGTGACTAATTGGCTGAAATTGTTTCTTTCACAGCATGTTTTTTTTTTCACAATTAAAAAAAGACAAATTCCACATTATATCTCATAGTCTTGACAGTTTGTAATGGCATTCTGTGCAGTGGAGGAGATAACAATAAGTATGCAGACTTAAGCTTGCTGGCTCAAAGGTTCCTTGAAGATGGCCTGAACACTGGAAGCAGCAACAAAATTTCGTCTGCTTATGTTGAAGAGGTTGTTGATGAGATCCGCAGAGGTGAAGCCACCGAATGTCCAATCTGCCTCGAAGCCCCTGACGATCCCATACTTACACAATGTGCACATCGAATGTGTCGTGAGTGCCTTTTCTCAAGTTGGCGGTGCCAATCTGGAGGGCCATGTCCTATCTGCAGGAATAAACTTAGTAGAGCTGATCTCATCACTTGTCCATCTGAAAACCGATTTCGAGTTGATATTGAGAAGAATTGGACAGAATCTGCAAAGATCTCGAAGCTCATTGAGTGCTTGGTAAAGTTGAGGAAGACAGGGGAGAAGAGTATTATTTTTAGTCAATGGACATCCTTCTTGGATCTTTTAGAGATTCCTTTGATAACAATGAAAATAGGATTCCTGAGATTTGATGGGAAGCTTGTACAGAAGCAGAGGGAGAAAGTTCTTAAGGAGTTTACCGAGGGTACTGAGAAGATGGTAAGGACTAGCTACATATGATTCATACTTTTTTTTTTTTTTTTTTGTTTGAGTGTTTTTTTTTGCTGTAGCAGTATGTAATGAGATAATCTAATGCCCAAATGCTCTCTTTACAGAGCCGATCTCTCTGCTGATTAAACATTCTGAAGTAAATTGCTATCTTTGCATTGTAGGTTCTGTTGATGTCCTTGAAAGCTGGTGGAGTTGGACTGAACTTGACTGCAGCCTCTAATGTGTTCTTAATGGTGAACTTCCAAGCAGTTATCTAATAGCATAGTTCAATTCAGTCATTTGAAAAAGTGTGTTATGGGCTAACACCATAAAAACTGGTTGTTCACATTCAGGATCCATGGTGGAATCCTGCTGTTGAAGAGCAGGCAATCATGCGAATTCATCGTTTTGGACAGAAACTAAGGGTTATTGTCCGCAGATTCATCGTTAAGGTGAGATTAGTTCATTCCGATTGTACTATTGGTCATGTTTTTGTGTCAATATCAGGTTGAGTTTGCAAAAATTAGTTTATTCACTTCAGAAATAATTACAACTTCTGACTTCTACCTTTGAAACCTAATATGAAGGAGTCTGATTCCTGAGCAAACTGATTTGTGGTTCCCGTCAAAGTGACAGTAGCCTCTTAACTGTTGGACAAATAGTACTAATATGAGAATAACATCTAAGAAGCCTGCATATCATTTCTGAATTCTGTGATGTTCCCTGGATCAAATCAGATGCATATGTCTAGTTGTAAATAGCAAAGATCATACATTCTCATCAAAGTTTCTGTTTGAGGTGCCTGTTCCTTCAAATCTCCATAGAGCCTTTTAACCTAAACAAAACCCACTGCTTTATCATTGTGACAGGAAACCGTAGAAGAACGGATGCAGCAAGTTCAAGCAAGGAGAGGATGATAGCTGGTGCACTCACAGACACAGAAGTCCGAACAACTAGAATTGAAGAGCTGAAAATGTTATTCAGATAAAATTAAAAACCAAGCTACGACAAGTTTTAGAGCAGAGAAGAAAGTATCATACAATCCATCTAGGGTTTTTTGTATAGTCCCTGATCAATTTTGTAAATTTTGCCCCCAACTGTTAATTCCAGTCATCTTGCGGCCCCTATTTATCTTTATCTGATGTATAGTTGCTTAACTGAAGATCCTTTCAAATATTATATACAAATCATGCCAGCATCTCTATAGTGTTATCTTCTCAATGTCCACTTTATAGTGTTTTTTGTATGGTCTCTGATCAATTTTATCTTTGAATCAGTGCAAAAAAAGAGAAAAAAACAAAAAAATAAAAAAATAAAAAGGGATGGCATAAAAAAATCGACCACAGTGGGAGTCGAACCCACGACCTTTTGATCCGAAGTCAAACGCGCTAATCCACTGCGCTATGCGGTCATCTGTCTTTCTAAAGATTACAAACCATTATAGCTAACGGAGATCCGAGTGGTCTGTTTCTTTTACATCTTCATCACGTGTCTAATCGACCGGGTCTTATCGTTATTACATCGTGATTCTTGACCCATAAATAATTTTTAAATTAATAATTAATAATATATACTCGAGTATATCCGTATATGTATTAAATTTTAGGGCACCCAACCCCACGGGGGCACCCTGCCCGTAATGAATCGGCGACCAATTTTCCGGTCTGCAATTCCCGACCACACGACTCCCCCGTCGCGCTCTCTTCTCCGAATCTCTCCCTTTCACGTGACACGACGACGCGCACGAGCATCTCTCGGTGCGCCCCACCTCCTCAATTTATTAACTCCCAGTCTTACCCTCGGTCTTTTCTTTCCGGGACGAAAATCCCCTCCTCTCGTTCTTCTCCACGTGGCGTCACCCGCCTCCTTGGCTTCTCCTGCGGAACGGAGCTCGACCGCGTGGCTGATCTCGACACCGTCGGATCGGGTCCTCGATCCGAGGGAGACGAAAGGGAGACGTGTCAGGGGCTGGCTGACGGAAAAGTTAACGGCCGTGTGGTGTGAAACGCACGAAGGTTTAGGTTGGATAACGACATTTAACAGAGGCCCTCAATTATCCGACATCATGGAGCATGTGCTGCCTGGACTACAGCTCTGTTCCTTTAAACCTTTGTCGCTTATTCTCGGTCCCATCTCTGTGGCTTGGGGCTCGCGGGAGAAGTTTGACCGAATAAAACTAGCCCGGTTCGACTCGAAACTTTTGGTTTTTAGTTTGAAAAATTTGGAATTTGGATAAGTGTTTTAAAAATTGAACCGAATTGGCCGGTTCGACCAGGTTGAACCAGAAACGGAGGCCAGTCCGGTTTTTATTGACTCGGCCTGGTCGATCACTGTAACCACCATTATTTTTGCCTATTTTCTTATAGAAATATTAAATATATGTAACATATGATATTTATTATTCAATGGTTCAACTTAGTCTAATCGGGTTCAACCAAAACCAAACATAGCACCAGTTGGATGATCGATCCGGTTCAATCGGGTCGAACTAGAAGTGGTGGCCATTTTGGTTGGTTCAAATTAGAGAATTGCATAGACCGGCCGGTTCATGTCCCAGTTAAACCATATACAAACCTGTTTAACTAGTTCAATTTATAGATTTTAACAATTAAAATAAAAAGAGAAACACCCAAAATACCGGGTTTCAAAACTATAATCTCAAAGTTAAAACAACAGTTGCTCTAACTAATCAGCCACATTACACAGTTCAACTACTGGTCCAATCCAATTTAACCCGGTTGGATCAAAACCGACCTTACCGCCGGTTTGACGACCGGTTCAGTTTTTAAAACATTGACCCAAATTAATTGGAATTTGGCCAAGTTAGAAAATCTTACCAGATATAACTCAATCTTTTGCATTTAGATCTTGGACCAAGTTTCATAAATATACACCACCATGTAATAAGTCTAACATATGTCAATCTTTCAAAAGAGATTCATCTAGCTAAAGAAAATTCATTAAGAGCTTTTATTCTCCTCTAAATTAGGTTACCAAGCCAGTTTTTAGTACTAAAAAGTGGCCATGGGGGCACTCCTTTTTCTCTAGAGAAAAAGAGAGATTAATTAAGAAGGAGGTTTACCTAAACATAACTATTATTGTAAGAGCGGCTAAACATGCCCAAAGAGCTTATCTAAGTACAACCTAATATAAACATTATTTAAATTCATCGACTAATTCAATTTTACTGCGATCCAATAAAAAAAAACCACGTCGACGACTACTCCAGTGACTTCTTCACCCACTAAATTATTAGTTTTCATAATTAACCAATGTTTTAAAAACTGCACCGGACTGGCCGGTCCAACTCGATTGACCAATTCGGTTCTTATTGATTCGGACCGGTTTACTATAATTAGCATTAATTTTGTCTTTTTACCTATAGAAATATAACATATTTACAAAGTATAGAGGATAATATTCAATGGTTGAACCATTGGTCCAACCCGGTCTAACCAGGTTCGACCAAAACCAAACATACTACCAGTTTGATGGCCGGTTTGGTTTTTAAAACAATGTAATTAACAACAAAATTAATCATTTTGAACTCTATACTTAAAATAAAAAACACAATGTGTTATTAATAAAATTTATTTTATGTTTTATAAAATAAAAATACCAATATGAAGTTAATCCACGACTCAGCTGCTGAGTTGACTCGGACGTAAAAAGGGTGTGGTTAAAAGAAGGCTCCAGCAGCTGGCTCCAGCCGAAGCTTGTAGAAAGTAGAAGAGGAAGAAGAAGGAAAGACGTTTTTGACCAAATCTGGCATGTGCAGGCCACACGCTTACAGCCCAAATCGCGGAGTCTTCGTCATCGTCCCTTCCGTATAAATACATAAAACCCCGCCGTTGTTCTTCACAAGCGTTTCGCACTCTCTCTTTATCATTTCTCCTTTGTTTCTCGGATTCTCAGATTCTCAGATTCTCAGATCCGATCCATTAATGGCGGAATCCGGCAAGGGCGCCGGAGAGGAGCAGCGGCGGCCGTCTGGTAGGCTGCAGCGGCGGGCGCCGGCGTCTATACAGGTGCGGCCGGCGTCGAGCTTCGCGTCGGAGTGGAAGGTCGCGATCCCGCTCTTGTCTCCGCTGGCGACGTCGCCGCCGTCGTTGTTCGCGGATCCGAAGGCGGCTGCGGCGGCGGAAGAGGAGGCAGCGGCGCGGGGATGCGATCGGCGGTCGTCGTCGTCGTCCGAGGGGGAGAAGGTGGTGTCGCGGTCGTGGCAGCACCCCGCCGCTCCCTTCTGTTACGAGCCCCCGGCGAGGGTGCAGATGATTTTTCCACAGTGTACATAGATCTGACTACTTTTTTTTTTTTATGTCGGTTTTCTTCTACTGGAGAAACCGGAACTCTTGTTACATAGAACTGAAATCTGAATCCCGATTGTCATTAACCCTCTTTTTACCGGGCGCTTTCTGTAAATGAAATTGAGCTTTTCAAATCTGTTCTCTACCTTCGTCCATGTTCTATGATTCATCTCCCTCGCCGGATCCAGAATCCGGTGCCATTACATCGCCATTACCAGTGAAACAAATCTGTAATCAATGAAAGAGAAAAAAAAAAAAAAAAAAAATCTATGTGAGGAACAAGTGAAACGACAGGGACTGAGAACGGATTTCTTCACTCTGGGGCCCAAAAGCGTTAGGCGGTGGTTGATTGGGTTCAGATCTCCACCTCATCCTCTGGTCTTTGGTCAAGCCTAATGAAAAAGAGTGGTTGGGAGGTGCCTTTCTGAAGCGGGCACATTTGTTTGCTAGTCATTACATATTGTTAGAATCTAGCAAAGGTGGGATTTCAGTAAAAAGTATCTGCTTGATAAAGTGGGGAAGAAGATTAATGTATGATTGGGGGATTTGGTCTCTGGGTGGGAAATTGGTCATGGGCAGAGGCTATTGAATTGAATATGAAGGGTCCTCTGGGTTGGTCCATGTTCTCCACTTCCATATTCAGCTTTTATTATGGTGGAAAAGTGGTTTTAATCCCACATCAAAATACAAGTGTACTAGGTTACAAATGAAAAGCCAAAGTACTTATTATTGGGTAATGAGAGATTTTGATCTATGGTAAAGCCATGATAATCATCAGTTCTTGTGCTTTTCCATATGTCATTGTATCAGTTCACCTAGGTCATTTAAGAAAAAATGTGTAACCTAGGTGGCCATTGTAAAAAAAAATGCATCAACTAGGCCATTTTTAGAAGAAATGTAGCAAAATAGGATAGTTGTTGATTGATAGTTTGTCACAAGTCACAAGACATATTTAATACCTACATGACACATATAGATAGATATCTATCTTTGATACATATCAAAGATACACCCACCAATAGTGTCAGGAAGGTAAGAGACAAGGGCTCTTCTGCCTCTACAGTAGTAGAACGGTGCCCATCTTTTCTTTTATTTATTATTTATTTTTTTCAGTGAAAATAAAACTATAAAAGAAAAAAAAAAAAAAAAAAAAAAAAAAAAACATTGTGATTGAAACCAAAGCAGATTCGGAGTCCAAATCCCAGTATCTTATCAAATAAACCTCACATCACGTCAGTCTCACCCCCTCAAATCTCTCTTCAACGCAACGTTTAGCATCCACTTTCAACAAAAAATAAAAAAAAACAACGAGATTCAGTCAAGCACGCCATCGAACGCCAAAAGAAACAGAGACGTCGACGGTCCGCCCCTCGATCGATGTCCCAGTTTTTTTAAATCAGGACGAGCCGCAAAAGACTACAAAAGTTTCGTCGGGAAGGACGAGTTCGCCGTTTTCTTTCTAATCGACGAGAAAGGGTATCGACGAAAGCTTCATCATTGACAACGATGACCGGAAAGAAAAAACAAGAGAAAAAGAGAGGGGAAAAGTGTTGAAGAAACTCAGGTCGGCCGTTCCGAGTGCGTTCAGACTCAGATAGTCAGGGATTAGTTTAATTGAAGAGGCTCTCCAGGTTTGACGCCCCCTGCGACGATACGACGATAAGTGGTACTGGAATCGGCTTCGGTTATCATCGAAATCGTGGGGCGCAGTGGCCGGATTTTTTTTTTTTTTTTTTTTTTTTTCTAGGGAGCTGAGTTATATTTTTCCTAAACAGTGCAGTTTACTTTTCTGAAAACAATAAACGCAGATACGTGTTACATTTTTATGTTGTCTACAGAGACTCAAGAATTCCCCCTCCTACTTGTGAAGGCGTGAGATTTGAGACTACATCATTAGATTGATTTTCTATGGATCAATAGTTCTGAAAATGATCACTACAATGACCCAAAAATTCCCTGATCATCGTGGTAAGAAACACCCATCAATCCACCGGTGTTCTCACGTTCATGTTTAAGTTTCACCAAACTCTTTCTTTCTGTGACGTTTAAATAAATGAGTAAAAGTAACAGACTCCCTAACTTTGATTAGTAACATAAACCCCTGCCCATAGATGCCACTTTGGTTGTTTTCTGTAATTGAATGCCCACATGGCCATGGGTCATTCACTGACTTGCAAACAAAAAGATGGAACTCATCAATGGCCAGCTATAATCAATAAACACACCCAACAGGCTTTTCAAATTATTGTCCAAAAAAGAAAGGAGAAACTTACTTTTCAGGGCATCCACCTCTCTATTGGTCCATACCATGTGTTGGTCATATAGGTTAGCACCCATGGGAGGTTATAATATTTAATTTTTTTAATATTAAAGAGTTATAAAAAATTTACTCATTTTATTATAAAGAGGTTATGAAATTAAATCTTATAATTCCATTCACCTATAAATAGGTGGAATAGAGAAGAAATAATATAATAATTTCAAAATTTAGAATTCTAGTTTCTTTCTTCTATCAATTCTCATTTTCTCTCTAAGAGAAAGAAAAGCTCATACTCTCTGGTTGAATGTGAAGAGTAGTACTTTTTTTTCAGCCAAATCAAAGAAAGACTGTGCGGGCAGTATTCCTTTGTTTCTAAGTGGATAATTTTAGAATACAAAGGAGGTTCAATTGCACGGAGAAAAAACATCAAAGGAGGTTAGTAAATTTATTTCATCCATTGCATACTAAATTGAGTTAAATTAAGTTAAATTATTGAGTTTATACTCAATTTTTCCAACACTAAAAAAATAATCCTACTAAGCGCATCAAACCAGCAAGGAGGACCTCCAAGAATGGCATTAAGAATTCTGAGGAGACGAACCTACAGTTTAGGGGTGGCACGGGTCGGGTTTAGGTCGGGTTTTTGAAAACCTGAACCTGACCTGACTTATGTAACCTGAAATAGGAACCTGTGAAAGACCCACACTGGTTTTAAAATCTGATCTCAAACCCAAACTATGATTTTACAAATTCAAACCAGACCCGATCAAAAACCAACTGACGGGTTTTGGCAAAACTCAAACCCGACCCGAAAAACCTGAAAAGGTCGGGTTTGGATTCCCAAGCCCGAACCCAACCCACGGGTTGGATTTGAGAATCCAAACCTGGTTTTTTGGGTCGGGTCAGGTCGGATTATCCGGAAAACCCGACCCGATGCCCACCCCCAACTGCAGTTGCAATTGCGAGCATAATCCCATCAAAGTTACAGGTGACAGTAAATGCTCCACTTTTCATCCCATTTAGAGTTTTTTCAGCAACTTCTTCAGCCTTCATGGTAGTAGATGATAATGCTAGTAATTTGGTGAGTTCTGGCCTGCTCTTGTTCTCTGCAAGTGAGTATTAGGGGTCAACCAGTTAAGTTGAGAGCATTGAAAGATCAAGCTCAGTTTCCATGAAAATGGTGATCTCTGTAGTGGAAAGAAGTTGCATTGAATAAGCTTTTTAAGTAAATATGACAAACATAGATGCCACAACCCTTCCACTAATCCTGGGGTGTCTGTATGAGGAGGAAATGTCAGAGACACCCGAATATCATCTGAGATGAGCTCTTGTTGCAGTCCCTCTGTTAACCCTCGGAGGCCAAATTTAGTAGCTGAATATGCAGTGCAGCCATTTGTTTTGTTTTTTTGTTTTTTTTTTCATTCTGCAGGTTTCTGCTCTTTCGAAATCTGCAATTTTCCGTAATTAATATAACTATGCTCTTGTTGAATCTCAACTGATGGGAAAAATGGGTGTTCCCCCAACTGTAATCTCGGCAACATATGTGATTTTGATCGAGCAAAAATGGGGTTTCCGAACGTGAAATGGCAAAAAGAGAGTACCTGTCCGACCTGCGACGACATGAGGGCAATGTAGGCAGGACGGCCATCATGAAACGTGCCCACCAAGTTGACATCGATCATGAACCCTACCTCCTTTATCTCCTGCGAATCCAATTCCCGCTCCGCAAAACCCCCCTGATTACAAATCAAGCCGTCGACGGGTCTGGCCTCGTCGAGGGCCCGGGCCACGGCCTCGAAATCCCTAACATCGGCGCTGTAAACGGCGACATCGACCCCGGTGGAGCGGCGGATGGAGCTGTGAGCCTTCTCCAGCTTCTTCAGGTTTCGAGCGAGGATAGAGATGCGGGCGCCTTGGGAGGCGGCGAGCCTGATGCCGCTCGAACCGCCGGTGAAGAACACGTGGCGGCCTTCGATCGGGACCTTGGCCGAACGGTGCCGGACCATGAGGAAGAGGAGGAGCAGGGCGAGGAGTCAGAGGAGGGAGAGGCCCGCCATGGATGAACCTTCACGCAGTGGCGGGTACTGCGAGTGGCACTGCGGAGCTTTCAAAACTTCTACGGCTCACACTCGTATCTGTGTCTGAATGAAATAATAGACGAGAGTCGGACACACAAAAAAAAAAAAAAAAAAAAAAAAAAAAATAAAATAATATATATATATATATATTTTATAGTCATATTAATTAAAAGAATAAGAAGAATATTTAATTTTTAATTCCTATCCATATAATAAATAGATAATTTTATCCGGTATTTTATTTACCTATATAAATAAATAAATAAATTTACTTTTATAAACTATAAATTTAGGGCCTAAAATAAATATGTGATTATAATATTTTTACTTGAAATAACATATTTTTAGGTTGAAATGTGGTATTTTATTTAAAATTTATTTTAAGTTAAAATATGATTTTATTTTTTTTTTATTTTTTTGTTTTTGGGCTAGACCCTAGTGTAGTGTAATATTCTAGTGTCCTTGGATTAACATTTTGAAATTTACATAATGCTAAATATGAGTTAAATATCTAGTAATTCCTGCCTCAAAAATAATTATCCTTCAATAAAATTGTTTATATAATAAATTAATAAAATTCTCTCATTTTGTATAATAACATTTGTATATAAATTTCAGAACAAAATTATACACATAATAACTTAACTTCTAGTACTAAATTGTATACAACTATATACATTTAGATTATTTTTAATTTCTCAAAAATAAAAAAAATGTATTATAAGCTTATTTGAGATTTATAATAAATAACACTTTTTGAAAAAATAAAAGTGAAATATATAAATATTTTCAAGGATTTGTAAAGGGAGGGTCGGCCGAGCGAGCCAACCCTATGAAGGTCCCATAAATTATGTCAGCCATATGTCTTGATAGCCATACAGCGCCCACCGTCGAGGGCGAGCGTGGCATATTTAGCCAACCGACCCTTTTAAGTCTTCAATGTCGGACCCCCTAGAGTACTTATAAACAGCAGGTCCTGGCATTTTATAACATTTTCCCTATGTGGGACTAACCCAAACTCACATATTGGACATAAAATTTCAAAAAATTAAGAAAATAATCAAAAAAAAATTATAAATAGTTATTTTTTAATTTTACATATAATATATTATATTTAATATTTAAAAAAAATTATATAGAGGGAAGTAACTTTTAAATTGAAAAAAACATGCATAATTTTTTTTTAATATTGACTTGTTATTATTTATAATATTTTAATTTTTAACAGAAAACCCTAAGTCTGACCAACTACTAATTAGAAATAATAATTTGAAATGAATGACGAAATTATTTTTCCTACTTATATCCGACTTCCTGTACAATAAAATCCGTAGAGAAATGGAAACTTCCTACTCTACGGTCTACAGTAGATGAAACGTACAAAATGGGCCCTACGGAGCAGTGGGCCCCGGCAAGCCCTTGAGCACGTCTCGGAGAGCGTAGTAGTGATTGTCACATTTGTGATCGGAGATAAAATTGCCGGAGAGAACGATCCGCTGGAAATGCTCCCCGGCGTCCCGTCTCCACAGACTGTAGCATTCTCCGCCTACGCTGCTGCCATCTGGGTGTTCCAGGTTTCGCCTTATGAAGTACTGGGTGCCCGGTGTGAAGAGCTCCGCCGGCGCCCTTGTCTCCTCCGCATTGAGGGTGGTGGGAACGTCGTCGGAAAAGGCCTTGTTTGTGCCGGCCGGCGTAATGGCGGTTGGGTCTTCTTTGAGTGAGAGCTCTGTCGCAGGAGGAACACAAACATTTGGAATAAACAGAGATGTGGGTAATTCAGCAGAGAAGAATAAAACAGAGTCTAAAGCATGCTCCTTTGGGATGAAATTGCAGTGAATTTCGAGATTTCGTTGCTGGGGTAGAATAGTAGTGTTTTTCTTCGATGATTGAGAGGCAAAGAATTGGAAAGCTGCTCAAGAACTGTTCTAGGAACTTGTCCCTGGATCAGGTGATCCGGTTACATGCTGCTTCGCTGACGACGGGTTTGGAGTCTGATGTGGTTGTCAACAATTTTCTAATAGACATTTACGGGAAGTGTGGGAAAACTGATGTTAGTAGGGTCATCTTTGAACGTATGCAGGAGAGGAATGTTGTCAGTTGGACATCTCTGATGGGTGGATACTTGTTACAGGGGAGACCAATAGAGGCTTTAATACTTTTTGGTCAGATGGGAGCGCTTTCAGGCGCTAAACCAAACGAGTACACATTTTCTACTAACCTAAAAGCATGTGGATCAGCTGGTAGACTTGAGTATGGAGCACAGATCCATGTATTTTGCATTAAAACTGGGTTTGAGGGACACCCGGTTGTGGGGAATTCCATAATTGACATGTACTGTAAGAATGACAGAATAGAAGAGGCCAGCATAATGTTTGGAACAATGCCTGAAAGAAATCTCGTATCCTGGAATGCTCTGATTGCAGGTTACAATCGTGGAGGACATTGGGGCAACTCTTTGGCATTGTTTAAGAAGATGCAACAACAAGGAGAGACATTTGATGAGTTCACATACTCGAGTGTTTTAAAAGCATGCAGTGGTCTAGGAGCAATTCACCAAGGGACTCAAATTCATGGTTTCTTGGTTACAAATAAACTGTTAACCTCAGATCAAACAATTATTGCAAGTGCCCTCGTTGATATGTATGTGAAATGCCAATCTTTAAGAGAAGCACAGCATGTCTTTGATCAGATCAAGAACAAGAATGAAGTCTCGTGGACTACAATTATTGTGGGCTATGCCCAAGAAGGCAGTTTACAAGAAGCCACAGATTTATTTAACCAGTTCCGTGGAACAATGATTAATATTGGCGGTTTCATTCTTTCAAGCTTGATTGGCTTGATGGCCGATTTTGCACTAGTCGAACAAGGGCAACAACTACATTCTTACACCATTAAAGTACCATCTGGTTTAGACACTTCAGTGGCAAATTCAGTCATGGATATGTATCTCAAATGTGGATTAACAGATGAAGCAGAGAAGAAATTCAATGAAATAACAGATAAAAATGTGGTTTCTTGGACGGTTATGATAACAGGGCATGCAAAGCATGGAAACGGTAGGGAAGCAATACGTTTAATTGAAAACATGCAACTGCAGAATATTCAACCAGATGATGTAACATACTTGGCTGTACTTACAGCTTGTAGCCACTCTGGCCTCCTCGAAGAAGGTCAAAAATATTTTTCAAGATTACTTAAAGACCATCGTATTAAAGCAAAAGTAGAACACTACTCTTGCATGATAGATCTCCTTTGCCGTGCAGGAGACCTAAAAGAAGCTAAGAATCTTATAGAAACAATGCCCTTAGAGCCAACTGCAGGTATTTGGCAAACTCTGCTTGGAGCATGCAGAACTTACCGAAATTCAGAAATGGGGAGGGAGGTAGGTGAATTTCTACTGAGATTGGACAGTGAGAACCCAGTCAATTACGTGATGATGTCTAATATCTATGCAGAGGCTGGACAATGGGACCAATGTGAGAGGATCAGAGCAATCATGAAAGTGAAGGGTTTGAAGAAAGAAGCAGGAAGAAGTTGGATTGAAATGGATAAAGTGGTCCACTTCTTCTATGGTGGTGATGACTTGCACCCACAAATAGAGGAAATTCACAGGGTTTTGAAGAAGATCGAGATGAGGATGAAGGAAGAGACAGGCTATTCTTTTAGGGTAAGGTCCCTGATGCATGATGTGGATGAGGAATCAGAGGAGAATAACTTGAGGGGACACAGTGAGAAGCTGGCAATTGGGTTGGCTTTAGTGCATGGCGGCCTGGATGAGAGAAAGACTATAAGAGTTTTCAAAAATTTGAGGGTTTGTGTGGATTGTCATGAGTTTATAAAAGGTCTATCCAAAATTTTGAACTGGGTATTCCTGGTAAGAGATGCAAATAGGTTTCACAAATTTGAGGGTGGAGTATGCTCTTGTGGGGATTACTGGTGATTAATAATACTATTTCAATGAGATTTTTTTTAAATTATGTGAAGTACTTGGCACTCTGACACCATAATCGCAGAACGTAGAAACATCAGAAAAAGATTGAGAATAAACTTAAAATTGTCAGGGTGGAGACTACAATTCCAATGCTAGAGTAGCTGCCCAAAATCATTTATGAGAAATGAAAATTGAAATATCACTTTATAGTAGTACAAATTTTGAACTAGTTTGAGATCTTTGAAAATTTTGTATCAGGTTTAATTCACTTATGGAACCTGACAGGAAGCCCACAAAATATAAGTTGTTTTCTTGTTTTGTGGTAAACCTAAACTTCCATTCTTAAACATGCAAAGGTTGATTGAGAAGACGAGAAATTTCAAAAAAATTGAGAAGATAAAAGATTAGCCGAGAATTTAGGGGAGTACAACAAATCCACTGAAAGGGGGTTGTATCAAATGACTGTTGGTTTAAAACTTTGGTAAATAATATGGAATCCAAGGACTTAAAGACCAAACAAACTTTTTCTTATGATATTAAGTGTTTGAGCGGTGAAAAATATGCACCAGAAAATGTTAAGAAAAGTCAACAGCTTACAAGGTTGAGCAACACTTTGTGCTCCCTGGTTTATTTGCATTGTGGGTCCATGAGGTGACATCAAAGTTATTTATGTATTACGTGCTCTATACAGAGTTTGTATTCACATTTCAGGCCAATTATGTGTTAGCATAAAATTTGAGTGGGAATATCTGGTAGGAAAATGCCTCACATTGAAATGTAAAAAAAAAAGCTAATGACTTGAGAGTGAACAATAAGCCTCCTAATTGGATAGGCATTTTGTATGGGACACGGACCAGTTTTAACAAATTACAAAAACCTGGATTAGGCACATAACATGTAAATAGACATTTCTCTTGCTTTTGATGTGCAAACTGGTCCTTTCATGTACTTTTTAGATTTAATAAAGGACCAATGAAGATGCGAATGACTTTATTTCATGTTTTTTTTTTCTGTTTTTTTCTCTCTTTTGTTTAATTTAAGAGTTTAAGTAGTCATAGATATGAATGGGAGGACAATTTATCTAACTGAAATAGCTCGTTCTGGCAATTTTAGTTAAATGCAGTTACCTCACTTTTGTTAATCTGTTTACCATTCTGGAATATTTATGGTTTCCACAACTAATAATAAAACAAAATATAAGATAAGGCTTACCTGAGTCGTTGGTCTTGCTCCTGAATTTTGCATACTCCGCAAATTTTCGAGCTGCATCCTGAACAGAGGATACTACCTGTTTTGCGTTTGTGACAAGACCCACAAAGCTCTTCCAATCTTCCTTCTCCAAGACTCTCATCCTAAAAGTTATAATAAAATAAATAAGAAACTAAAATGAAAAGTAAAAGGTTAATTCCAAGGGTGCAAAATTTCAAATTTGTCAACTGAGACACATTTAAAGGTCCATCCATATAAGATTGGGAAAAGATCGCCCTTTATGGAAATATTCATAGTCCATAGTACTCTTACAATTATATTTAAGATTTCTTCCTTTTTTAAGAACCAAACTTTCTGACTGGCTTATTTAGGTAGGTCAACACCAGCTCAGGTATTTTCTATTAGTAGGATAATGTTCCATCGTTGGGATAGTCGGCTGGAAGAGCAGAACCGAAAAATTCTTCATCCCAGCTCAATATGGTTCCTGACACGAGGCCACTAAAGTGAATCAAGATGGATAACAATCCATATTATATTTATTGATAGCCAGGAGAAAAGTACACAGAAGTTTTAGAAGAACAGGGAGGGAAGGAGGCAGGGAGAGTGGGAGTTGCCATGAGCACCGGGGAAGGTTTGACACTAGCCAGAGGAAGGTTGCACCAAAATTTTCTATAATACTTATTTTTTCATCTTTCTAAAGGGAGGGGGCAGAAAAGAACCAATAAAAAAAGAAGATTCTAAGAAGCAAACTGAACACTAACAAATGAGGTGATAAGCAAATTACCAATCTGTTTGAAGGACTTCATTCCTTAACCTCATCAATGAAGCCGCACTCAATCTTGGAATTATGTCATCCTGTACATAAAAGGGTAATCAGGTTGCTAATAACAGTTCTTTTAGCGAATTACAGATGATCAGGAACATAAAATTCTAGCCAGAGATGAAATGAAATTTGTTGCAAGCTTCTGTGCTCAACATTGTGCACTAAAAACTTCAAATGCAACAGACAGAACAGAATAACAAAGGTAAAATAAAAAAACTTGAAAATCAGGGTAACCTGCAGTACTACATTCGAGACATAGCTTGCACAGCTTTCAGCAAGTTCTCTCGAGACACACGGTGGAGTACCAATTCCAACAGCGGAAACAATGTCGGGGTTAAATCCTAGCTCTTCCTGTGTCTTCCTCCGAAGCATTATTGCAAGTAAAGCTGCCGCTGCACCACCAAGGGAATGGCCTACCAGCCTTAACCTAAAACCCTGTAACTGAAGTAGGTTAGAGAAACAGAAAAAGAAATTACATGGAAGTAAGATAAAAAATTCCTCCAGAGGGGAAGCTGAATCTAAACATATAAGTCATATGAGCTTCGGCATTTAGATGTTGTTCTCTATGTCTGCTGCAAATAGGTAACAAGGCCAGAATTTCTCAATTAACCCTAATCATGAGGCTAACATGTACTTTCACATCCCCATAAAGCATCATTATGATAATTTTATAGCAATTAACCACCTAAAAGATTTTTTTAAATTTGTATTTATTATTTATTTTTTATAAACAGATGTTGGATTTGTGAAGGGAAAATTATAACCAAATTATTTAAGAGTCTAGGGGCATAAACAGTCCAAATCTTCACTCACCTCATGTTTCTCTAAACATTTCCGAATGGTACCCATCTCATGTTGAAGAAACCATCTAGCTGCTTCTGATGTTCCAAAGTGAGTTGAGAAGCCTTCAAGTGTGATTTCTTGATCACTTGAAGAAACCATATCGGTGATAAGATCATATACAGTATGAGTTCCACGGATTCCAAGAATCACTAAGCGGTGGCGGACGTCCACACCAACATAATATCCAGGCCTCAAAATGCTGGAATCTTTAACAAATTTTAATACATTTCTTTCTTGAAGCATGCTGTGACGTGCAAGGCTAGCCACATTTCCCTTGTAACAGCCTTTTGCCAATTCAGTGTGATATATGAGGTCTTGAACCTAATTAAAATATAAGAAAATGTAACACTTCCAATTAGATACTGACAACACACAAATGCAACAGTAATGTTCTCAAAAGACAAGACCTAGTTACTTGTTTCCTTTTCCTGTTGGACGTTTGGATACAGCATTACAATTAATTAACCGAATATGAGCCATTCCAGCGGCATGTCAATAACCATAATCCTTTAGACCTCCAAAACACAGTTAATAAATGAGCAATTACTGAATGCTCCTCACATCATGATAACCATTAAAATGGAAAAAATAATATATATTATGCACATTTCTGCAGCTTGGCATCTTACTGTTATGCATATAAAACTACTATGGCAACTCAGAGATCAAAGACTTTACTATGGAATCAGAAGAAATCTGAACACCCTTAAAATCATCAACTTTATCTGCAGATGCTTGTTGAAGATAACAAAGGTATAAGCCAATAGCCACATCACCAAGGCTCCAGTCCTGGATACCAATTTTACTCTTCTGTAGGCTTGCAAAGATTTCAGCAATTGATCTACTGCTAGGTGGGATGCTTTGCTTCTCAGCATTTCCTGCATGATAATCAACTTGGTTGAAACACAATCATGCTTAAGATATGTGCTTAACTACTAGCTAAATGTTCTAGGGAACATGGTAAATATATCAAAGATAATAGCAGCAATGTGCGACCAATTCCCAGGAACGTAGTAATGTCTCCTCATAGTTTATAGGAAATCAGCATAAGGACCCCATTATTACCCACGTCATCAGAGACTCAAACAGAAATTTCATCCAACTCTAAAAGTGATGAAACATAGTCTCCTTTACCCATTCATATGTAAGGCAGTTTTGTGAACTGGAAAGAACCTCAATTCTCACCCAGGTTGGTAGAGCTATCTCATGAAGCATTACAGCAATATAGGCATGCAGTTTAGCTCCAAGCAACTAACTTGAATTTTAAAATAGCATACTTATACAACGCTATAAGTGAAGAAACATGGCCTCCTTTACCCATTCACATTTAAGACAGTTTTGTGAACCAGAAAAACCTCTATTATGAACTAGGTTGGTAAAGCTATCCTTTTAAGCATTATAATAATAGAGGTAAGCTGTTTAGCTCCAAGAAACTAATTCCAATTCAAAATATCATAGTATACTAGTTTGTGCAGTTGAACCCGTCTCAATCAATGTAGTCAAAAGAACTTGGTGAGGTTCATTTTCTGTTCACATTCTTTGAGTCTTTTCTCATGACATGCATCTCGGTTATTTTTTACTTCTGTTGATCGTCAATCAACGTTGACTCTCTTCTCAACAAAAGTGCACCTTTAAGCACCTTTCTGATGTGCTCAAACTTTTTTTTTTTCATCTATTGGTCCAAGTATATCAAAGCAATGAGATAAACCCGACATCTCTCATTTTTATGAAAGGAAAAAGAGCCAGGGTATTTGTTTTATTGGAACTAGCACATGCCCATTTCCCAGTTATACCCTCTTTGTACTTTCATAGTTGAAGGCCCATTGTTCATTTGTTTAGGCCTTGGCATGAGGGAAAATACAAGAAAGAATAATCTTGCATAGGTTGAATGACCTGGTGGCTGTTAGTTAAGTAAAAACCTCCTGGCTTTGATTAGTATTTTTGGGTTAGACCTGGAACAGTTTACATATGTCTGTCTTTCTCACAGGTAACATTAAAAATCCAACCTTTCCACTCAAATTCTAGAGTCAAATTAAATTATCCAAAATTCTCACACGAATTTTAGTGTCCTTTTTGGCTTACCAATGTGTTAATGAAAACATCAGTGCCTTTGATACAGGATCAGAAAGATCTGAAGCATACAGCACTTTAGATACTACTCAAGAGGGGTAAAAAGGCAAACAATTGCAAACAAGATGGAGACATAATCCTCCCTACAAGAAGTGCATTAGAATGAAGAACTCCGACAGTGTGTCTCATAATTACATCATGGAGATTTCAACTTAAAAAGCATTAGGAACCTAACATACAGCCACGCATTATGGAAATATGAAAGAAATATAGCAACAAGTAAAATGACATAATATGGTATTCAGACCATTTTAAAAGTAATCACTAGAAGCAACCACTGAGCTCAGATTTTACTCAATTAAAGAGGAAAATCAGACCTGAGGGCAATGCTGACCTGCATAACTGCAGTGCAGGCTCCAGGACTCTTGGAAGCCAATCAAGTTCTAACCGCCATTTGCTGTCATTCACTTTATCCCGGTCCAAGCTGTAGCTCTTAACACTCAAATGGTCAATTCTGGTCTCATTTTGTTCCAATTTTGATGACAACTCTGTCCCATGTTTTCCCTCGTTTGAATTTCTAGATTCTCTCTTTTCCACGATTGAAAATTGTGTCTGACATCTAGCAAGAACTCTAGACAGAAACTGACGGTAGGAATCTTGCTTCTGTAAAAGATCTATTCTTATATCTGTGGGAAGAACTGAAGCAAAGTCACAATGTCAAGATCAAATATTAAAAAAGATAAGATAACATACAAGGCATGCTTCAATTGACAAAGAACAAGGACAAGCATATATAACTGAAACAATAGAAACACACAGAAAGTAGTTGTAGAACTCCTACTACCCCTGCATTAAGCTACCAGTAGCATAAAGATCAGGCTTTTCGTCTAAACTTCAATCAGAAAATGTAAAAAGACGCCCGAGTACCACAAAATACCAGCTTCCATAAAGGCGTGACAAGACAATTACATCACCAACATGAAACATTACGAAATTGAAGATGCACCTAATATCATTCGACAAAAGCAGTTCATTAACGTGTAAGATTTTAAAAATAAAGTAAAATTATATTAAAATGATTTCTCCGCGCCTTTAATGGAATATTACACGATACACTGCTAGAAACGCAATGACCCAGAGACGGGAAGAGAGAGAGAGAAGGCGGTTCAGGGACACTTTTTCGCCATCAACAAAAACAACTAAAGTAAAAAAGCTAAAACCCAAATATTATCAGAATTCAAATGTTTACCAATATGGCTGAGAAGGCGATTCAGGGACTTTTTCGCCATGAGTTATGGCTCCTCTGCTCCGTCTGCAATGGCGCGCTTCGGCGGAGAAGAGCTTACAAGTTAGCAAACGGGTATGAACCTTCTGCAGAAGTGTGCAAGTGGGGAGCATGTTCTTCGCTATCTGGCGGTGAGACGTCGGTACGGCATCAGTTTTCGGAAGCGGGAAGAAAGCAGAGGTGAGTATTCTGATTGCAGCGGAGAAGGCGGATGAGCTAGAGATTTCCAGAGAAGAGGAAGGGCAGTACAGTCTTTAGCGACTGTGGACTGGATTTTGTCCTGTCGTTATTATCTGACTGGGCGTCCACGTGGAGTTGAGAAATGAGAACAGGAAAGGAAAACCGCCACGTGGCAAAACCAACTGCCCAACTGTTTTCTATTTTCCTTGAACCGGGTCGAAATGCTGGTTCATCTTTCCAAATACTATTATATTTATAAGTTACTATCCTAATAATAAAATTAAGGCTTCTCATCCAGTCTCGAAACTGGCTAAATTAAAGTAAAAAATTGCAAACTCAAAAATATGCTCTGTTCCCATTCTCAAAGCACAAAGAAAATCATCCAATTAGTGATAAAAAATAAATATTATTACATTATTTAATTCTAAGAAACAGAGTTCTTGGTGGGTTTATTATTAGCTCTTGAAATATTTAACAATGATTTGTTAATAAGTTTATTATTACCTCCTTACTAGCTCAATACATTTATTTTATAAAAATCCAAATTCGATCCAATATCAAATAGATACTTCTTCAAGTTCCTTGTAATATCATCCTGTAAAGACTAGGACAAGCTTAAATATAAAGATTTTCAGTCAGTAAATAGTAAATATTTGATTATTTCTTAAACGAACACAATGAAACGAAAACTAAATGGTATCCATTCATGTGTTTGAATTACACAAATCTGATAGGCAATGAAAACCATTTTCTTTTAATATGGGATTGTTTCAGTAGAAAAAGAAAATAAGGATATTCACATTTACATGAACATGATTTCAAAACGAAGAAAAGAAAAAGAAAGATCCCAACTGACACTCACAAATCTGCACCCCAAAGGCCGGTGGAGCAGCCTAGTGCCTTCACACCCATTATATCTTTCTATTCCTAATGCTCAGGGCTGGATGAAGGAAGAATTGCTTTGCTGGCCAAGTGGAAACCAAGATTTCAACAATGTTCCTTGCTGAAATAGTGCTAAAAAGAGATGAATGGAAGTTGTTAAGTCGAGACTGAAGAAAGGAGAACATGAGAAAAGATTCAGTAAATGATATAGTAGCATAAAAAATAGAATACAAGCTTCCCAGAGAGTAAATGCATGCCGATCCAGGGCCTGGTGTGGGCATTATGTTTGACAGCTGCCTAAAGAAACTCATAGTAGGATAACGACCTGACTTGCCTCAATTAGTACCGGATAGATTACTGAAAACAAAGGGTGTCTGAGTTCTCAGTTATTTATGTAACACATTGCTTGAGCCTGGAGGAAGAACGAGTCTTTGTATTTTCTGCCACTTCCAATGTGAATGCCACTTCGAATCCAGTCCTCACGATGAATCCAAGCATCCCGACCAAAATCAAGGATACCAAGAATCTGATAACAGAAGACAGGCTATATATTAACATAGTTAAATGCCAGTTTCAATGGGACTCTCTATAAATCCAACAATTGATGAAAATCAAGAATCCAAAATGATTGTGAAACCATAGCTTTTAAAAACAAAAAGAAGAACATTTTATTTCTTAAACCAATTTCACATAACTTGCCAATCAACATCCCGGGATGATCTATGCTACCGAAAGTAAAGCTACCATAGCAAGATAGGTAGGAATTGAATCTTCAACCCTTTAAATCCAATTTTATGAAATGTGTCAGCTTTACTTCCTCACTTTATATAATACCAAAATGTGAGTAGTCATAATGGCATTGACAATCTCTCCATAGAGCTGCGGATCAACAAGACTTTCTAGAGATGGTTTCTGGAATGGTTCCCATGGAGATCGTGATAGTCTGGTGCATTTGCAAGTTAGGACCTCTTTGGAAGCAACGGAAAGTATAATGATTTTTTTTTTTTTTTTTTTTTTTTTGTGGCCTGGGGGGGGGTTGGAAAGAGAACTTTGTTACCCAAAAAAGTAATAGATTACAAGATAAAGCTCATAATGAAGTGGACCTCACGAGAGAAATCATCATTGTCAACAAAAAGAAGAAATCCCTTGATAAGCTCTAAAGCAATCAAACAAAACAAGACCTAGTTTTATAGGAAGCAGCCAAGCAGTAGCGCCCTAATTGCCCTCTCCCCATTTTCCCCCTCCAAAAAAAAAAAAAAAAAAAACTCAGTATATTTACTTAAGCATAAAAAATACTGTATCAGTGCAAATTTTACTTACAGTATTTCAGGAAGTATAAGAAATCACAAAATCAGTAAATTTAACAATGGGAATGCATACAAAATTGATCATAGAGATGAATCAAGACTTACTGCTCCACCCTTCCATGCCACAAAGGTTGGATCTGTCCTTGGTTGCAACACCTATGCACGGACAGAATAATGTCTTTACCAGATACAAACAGGAAAAGGAAAATAGAATAACCCAGTTCAATTGTTGAACGTTTATACCTCAACAGTATCAATGGCTTCATTTGAAGGGATTGAATGTAAAACTCTGTCAAAAAAAAACAAATAAAACCTATCAATCAAGATATCATTCAAAAAAGAAGGAATAGAAAATGACAAATATAATCTGAAAACATTCATCAGATGTAATTTCATGCATAAATAGTTCTCTTAACTGCAGTCAATTTGATGCTATTCAATTTGATAATACTTTCTGAATTAGTTTCACAGTAACTAATAAGAAGATAAAAAATGCCTACGAGTTTCCCAAAATGATTGAATATGAACAGAAGTATTTAACGTGGAAATCAGCAGCACTGAAATGTTAACAGGCCTGCAAGAACTGTTACACAAGCCAATCTTATACAGCTTAGATACTTATATCTGGATGCAAAAGTAAAACTGATCAGAACGAGAAATATGCAGAAAATTTGAAAATACCATTACACAAGTTCAAACAACTTATAAAGGTTAAAACATGTGCATTCAAAATTTGTGCCTGTGTGTGTTGTGCGTGTGAGATTCAATACCATTCTTTTCTTCTTACTTAAGCACGCACATTCAGGATATTTAACAAGATAGTAAGTGATTTGGATTGGTGACTAACGACCAAGTTAGTCCTCCTTCATGAGTTTGTTGAGTCACATTCAGTCCGATAGAAAAAACATCAGATCTCTGCATGCAGGAAAATCGGCAAAAATGTACAAGGGTTTTTCAAAACCAACAAGCTTGTCTATCATAACTTATACAAGAAGCGGTTGTTTGCAGATCCACTCCTTCAAGATTTCATATGCACCCAGTAAGAAATACAAGAGCACTTAATCATACTAAACAGAATTATTCTTGTTAGTCAAACATGTATAAAGGGTGAATCTTTGGGACTATTTTTGTGGAACTCTGACATTGCAACTCTCAAAGTTAACATATCATAATTTTTGCGACAGATAAAAGAAACTAACCTTTCCTCTACAGCTGCAACAAGACCACTGGTCAAACCAACTCCACCAATCTGATCCATAGATAGTGAATCAGCCAACTTATCTTCATAAAGATACTAGAAAAGAAAGTAACCCGATTCATCTTCAACTTACGAGCTGTATGCTACAGAATAGCTTCCTCTTGAGGTCTATGCGTCCTACCAAAGCCACACATGTTTACAGGTTAATAACTACTAATCATTTGCAGGAAATGAAAGTTAAAACAGCAACTTTACTTAGACAAAACTTATACTGCTTTTTTATATTGATTATACTTAGAGATGGTGATAAAGCTAGAACTCAAAGCGACCGTGGAAAGTTTTAAATGGGCAGCCGGTCTCACTCCACTTAAGATGTGGGAGAATCATGAAGTATTGCTCAATGGAAGGGAGTGACCAAGAAAAAAACACTGGTTTTCATCCTGCAGGTTTTACAACGTTTCCTCCTAAATAGAAGTGGGTAAAAACATTTCTTGATTTACAAGAGAAGGTAAAGCATTTATTTTAAAAATTGGTATTATGCCTAAACCATAAGAGAAAATCTACAACATCCTTTCTCCCCTTTCTTCTTTTTCCATATACACTCTTTGTGACCTATTCGAGACTTAAAGTTTCACAAAAAAATACTATCATTGTTCAATACTCTATGAACTAACTCTCTTTGTAGATCTAAATGACGAGCAGAAAAAATAAAGCAAAATATGCTGGGAGAGTTCTCATACTCCATAAGGATGTCTATTCCACTATCTACATGTGATTACAAGCTAGCCTTTGTCTAAAGGCTTCCCTTTTAACTACAAAACTGTTGTAAAATTAGAAAAACAGCTTCATCCAGATCTCTATTTCCAACTAGGAAAGAGAACAATTTTGTCATCCAGCACGGATGCCAACTCCCTTTTTCAAGATTAGCTTATATTTTTGTGGACCAAAATGCCTTCCTACCCTGTAAAAATAAGAAGAATACTGTTGCACTGATATCCTAGCTAGAATGTAAGGTCTCACATTATTGCGGAAACTGAGGCAAGGCTAGCTTACCTGTTGAGAGAATACTACTAGTAATTGCTTCTGCCAGGCCAAGATTATCCTCTCTCTTGAGTCTAGAAGGAAAAACAGGATAGTTTTCCCACATGTTTAAGCCAACATTAATATTAGCATAGAAACCATCTGAGAGGTCAGGCCTTCTGGGGAACTCCATATGCCAAGTATCTTCCAGCATATCCTCATAATCATGAAACCTGGTTACAACATGGAAAAAAATAAACAAAGATTTTAGCTTTTTCCATTTAAAGCAAGTCATTACTCTAACAAAAGGTATATCCTTTGTTTTTTCCTAATAAGAATGTATCTCCAC
The DNA here is from genome assembly GCA_019845555.1 of Aristolochia fimbriata. Lineage (NCBI taxonomy): Eukaryota > Viridiplantae > Streptophyta > Magnoliopsida > Piperales > Aristolochiaceae > Aristolochia > Aristolochia fimbriata. Next base: position 2,838,159 of record CM034083.1, read on the forward strand.
TGAAATAAACAAATATAGCTACTCTGACACTTTTTAGCGACATGATTATCATGTCAAACCGAAGGAGTTTATTAGCTGATGTCTCAGTTTTCAGAACTTCAGCCCTTAGAGAGTATGAGTGTTTATTTCATGTCAAGGTATCCCTTTGATTAGGAAGAAAAGGTGCACAAGGATTACAAAATATACAAAAGAGTGGCCTTACCATGCACGAGGGGGTGGTGGGTAAGCATCTGGAGCTAGAACTTGTGGAAAGAACAATCCTGCTGGGGGCACCTGTTGGCAAGAATTGTAAAGACACTGTGCATTGCCAAGGATATAACTCTAACAACAATTATTGTCCAATTCAATTCCTCATATTACTAGTAGACGATCCTGCTATAAATACACTTGAATCATAACTACTGTCTAACGTATGCATATCATTGAGGTTTAATTCAAGGCTACAATGGAAAGAAACAGAACCAAAAACATCTATTTTTCTAAAGGGACAGAAAATCAAGCCAGATGGATGTGTGAAAATTTTCTCATAATAAGACTTGATAATCTAAATAGTCTAGTACTTCTTTGCCTCAACAACATTCTATTAGAAATTTGCAAAGAGATTGGCCAAAAGTCAAAAGAATAAGGTTTTGACACGTAGCATCATAATTTTTTTTTTTGGAAATAGTGATCTTTATATTGCTGGTTTTGACACATAGCATCATAATTTTAAGTTTAGCAAGTATACAACCACATTCCTTCCTTGCTTCTTCCTAACCATTCATGTGTAGTTATTCTCAAACTCTTCTTTGGTCAAGCTCCCTTCTGTTCTGTTTATAACATGAAGGCTCAGGCCGTGAACTTGAGCAGTAGCTCAGTGGTCACATGGGGGATTTAGCAATGGCAGGTTTTGGTTTCAAGTCACCATAAAGGCATAGGAGTTTATTTGAAATTTGTATTACGGGAATTTGTATTACAGGAATCTTCATCACTTGGAAAAAAAGGCTCCGGTTGTGTGATGTTCAATGAGAATTCAAAGACTTCAAAGCTTTCTAAAGTTTTCTTTCTGACCTCGAAGTCTCTAAAGTTTTCTTTCCAATTTGAAATGATCAAGAGACGAAAACCAATATACTACTCACGAGAATGCATCATTATCTATAAATATCGGAAGGGAAAAAAAAAATACAAGATACCTACATTTAAAGAAGATAGCCTTGTCTTATGTGCAGTAACCTTCACACCATCCTCGTAAGAATGAACCACTGCAACGGCATCAAACTCCCCCTCCTGTGCAGGATTGGGAATTATTTTTTATGGCATAGTCTATGATGCACGTAAAAGGAACAAACCTGGTGACCTTTTTTTGACCAATCTCAACATGATCAGACAAAACTCTCCAACAATGCAAGAAAAAGATCCAAAATAAATTCATGAAATAAAATTCATGTTCAAGTTTGTGTAGCAGAGGATTAAAGCATCAAACTCTACTCTAACCAGTTTGCTAATCACCATTAATCCTTTTTCAGTTGTTTCTGGTTATCATCATATCTAAGGAAACGAGCTATGCAAATACGAGGCTAACTGCGTGTCAACGATTATATATACCACAAGTTAAAATACTCACTCTAATCTCGCAGTAAGATTCTTTCAGTTTGTTGAGAACCAACATGTCAATAGGCTTCACAGGTGGGTTAGTGCATACTGCAGGCCAAGTTTGATGGTGCTGCTGGACCCATAAGAGACATCTTGATATGTCCTGCATGAAAAGCTCTGTTACGCAAAAGTGTAACCAGGATTCACTAAGAGGGTAACTCAATGTTTAGTATATAACTCCGATAATAACAATAACAATTCATTGTTTGTAGAAATACACAAGTTTCACCTTCCAATAGATGCTAAAGCTTCAATTGTAACATTAAGAGTATTGGAGGGTCTTCTATATTGAGATTAATCAATCTTTAAGCTAGAAAAACATGGTTCAATCTTTTCAACAGTTCCATGATTTAATTATGATGATTCCAGTGGAAGTTCTATAGCACAAGCAAGAAAATTGTCTCCAACTGGATCATCAAATGAATGGTTTGCATTAATCCCACCATAGTATAGCTGTATTCTCTTAATGTTTGCTTCAGGCTTGATAATGAAATAGCCCTTTTCACAAAAAAGAGGGTATCTAATTCAGTTACGCATAAAACAAATTCCTAATCAGTTTGTCTGCTTTATATTAATCTTCAATAGACCGCACATTACAAGAGTCCACCAGAAGAGAGCATTAAAAGTTGGAGACCACATGATAAGAGTTACAGAAATGAAACAGTAGCAGTACCTCTCCACCATATGGCAAAGTCATTCCTGTCATGGGCAAAGTAACTCCATCCTGAACATCATCAAACATCATTTTTAGAATAGCATAAGATGGATCATTTTATAATGATTTTTTTAATATATCATAAGATAAATTACAAATAAGAAAAAATGTTCATAATAAATTTTTTAAAAAGCGTTTCAAAAAACTTAGTTTCAGTTGAGTGTAACAGTGTAAGTCTCAGAAATCAGTTGAAACACTGTCTCCAATACATTCACAGCCAGCACGAAGAGCAAATGTTGCAAAAATTAGCTCATATATTGAGAAATATAAAATTTAGTAAATATAACCAAGGAGAAATATCAATATGAAATGGAAAGAAATGGTACTTGCCTCAACACACATGATTGATGTTACTTGAGCACCCAAATTCACAACACAAGCTGTAGATAATCCATTTCCAAATGCAGCGGCAAGAGATTCCTAGATGTGAAAGACAGTTAATCACCACCATAAAAAATCAGATGCAAGATTATTTGGTAAAAGGAAAACTGAAAAGGCTGGCACATTTTTCTTCAGTAAAGCGAATTTTATTCATGAAGATGGGGGCAGATGAGAGATAAGCCATAACAAGGAATACAAAGAATGGGCAGTAATGAGCAGATATTTAGTAATAGAGCAGTTGAATGGTGAAGATAATTTTCAAAAGCGAAAAGGTAAACAAGAAAAAGAATGAGCTCTAATTTAATGCAAGAACTCCTACTAAAGGAGTCATCCCACAATCACATCAAGGGAAGAATTTGGTAAGTTTTGTCCATACAAATACACCCCTCACTTCGGAAAAAGAAAAAAGAAATAAGAAACAAGAAATAAAATTTTTTCACAACTTCATGAGGCAATCCAAGAACAGTAGGTAATAGTGGTATCATTCGTGAGTTTGTGGAGGGAACCTTCTGGGGATATTCCACTTCTTTTCGGTGTACAACTACTGCAAAGTCTGAAAAATAAGGCATTCTTTTTCCGTCTTCATTTATTGCAATATTTGCTCAACAAACTTGTGGTTAAGGGTGAGTTATCAGTGTCCAAAAGTGAAAGTTTCCTTCTTTCACATGTAGACATTCTCAATCCAATTGAGTTGGATGCAGAATCCTAAGGAAAAAGTCAGTCAATTAACTTTTCAATTAGTGAATTTCTCAATAAACTCTTGTTGTAGGGAATTCCAATCAGCTTGTGTTCCTGTTATTTTATACTATTTCTTATTTTATTTGAAATCATTTTTGTGTTTGAAAAGAAAAAAAAACTATTAGATATACAGAGATGTACACACCTGGTGGACCACTGCGGATCCAAATCGCAAGTCCTTCAAAACAATTGACAACATTTCCTTGATTTCTGGACATACAAAATATAAATAAAATCACAGCACTTCTAAACCAAAAAACTAAATCTGATTTCTTGTAATTCTAAATTCAAAAGAGTTTCTTTATTATCAGTAATTGGTTGGATACTCCAAACTTCAGCATCTTCACCACATTAAAAAAGAGTAACACATATCACCAGAACTAACAACAATATAATATTGCACAATTGCACTTAGTCGGACTGTTTTACCTATATAATATCATATTATTGAAGAAGTTATTAGCATGGATGTGTCACAGAACTTACTATTTTACACATTTGTATACTATGAGTTTCATACTTTTGAAAGATTGACTGTCACAGTAAAACTACTCTATTCATTTAATTTCTGCTCAAAACCTAAATAAGGGTTGGTCCTCTCAACATAGAACATTTGCTATTCCAGAACATTTGCTATTCCAGCTTACTGATACGTTTGTGCCTATGTAGGTAAAGGTAACACAAGGAATGTTGGTACAAATCTACGTAAATTGGCACACCCGATGTCTATCTGACACATTAGATACACAGCTGTTCTCTTACAAATCATTTCATCACATAGCATGCTCTTTTTTCCCTATCCATTCATGACTGACATCCATTTCAGATATTTACAAAAAAATTTCAACGACAAAAGAAAGTTCGTAAATAAAATGAAGAGGTGATCTTTAAACATTAAAACGAGAAAGGTGCAGAAACTTTGCATGGTTTCAAGTTATTATAAACAAAATAAATAGATACGAAAGGATAGCTTAATTTTATATGGAATAGCACCTAAAACAACTCAGAAACAAAATTCAAAGGAATTTTATACATAAAAGAATTAAATAACAAAAAAATATCATCACGAAGCATGGTTATACCGCGGCTATCAAATGTTTCTGGAACAACAAGAACAACAGAAAACATGATTCTGTCTTCACAAGGAATATGCAGATTTTGTTTCAAGATCCAGTCCCAAATAGCACGGAGGTCTTCAAGCACCTGCAGCCAAATTTAGAAGCCCGATTGACCATAAGAAAAATTTCAAGGAGATACAAGAGAAGGGTATTAATGGGCGAGAACACATCCAGTGAAATACCACAGAGATGTCAAAATTTGGCATAGAGGTCCTGGATAGGGGTAGGCACTTGGTCAGCATTTTTGGGTAACCAGACCAAACCTGACCTAAAAAACCCCTGGTTGGGGCCCCATTTCCTCCCTCAGTTTGGCAATGGAGTGGCAAATGAAAACTCAGGGGTGAGTAAGTTTGGTGATGGGCCCTGGGGACTTGATACCTGTTTAGTCCTTGAAAGACTATAAAAGTATTATCATTAAAGTTTCAGTTTGGATGAATTTAAACAGGTTTATAAGGCTAGTAAGGTAATAGCTTTAATTTGCCCTAAAACTCTGTACAGGAGCCAACAGCCTTCTTTTTCTCTCCCTTGTTTTAATTTGCCCTAGACGAGCTATGAATGGAAGGGGATTTCGAAACAAGGAGCTTGATTCTCACAGGTATGCCTCAAACTTCTGTGTTCTTCACAAAATTGCCTTTCTTCTATTTCTTTGTTCTTTTATTTGATCTTTCCTCCATTAATCTCAACTATTTTTGCCCTAATCAAAATTCCGGCTTGTTCTTCTTCCCAAATGTTTTTCTTCAATAAATCTTCTTTACATCTACTTCTATTTTTTTTTTTTTACCTCTACGATATTTCCTTCTTGAACTCTATCAATTTTTTCCCTAATCAAAGTTAATGTTTTAAGCTATGTTTTTTTCCCCTCTCCCTCTCCCTCTCCCTCTCTCTCTCCCTCTCTATCTATCTATCTGTCTATCTATCTATCTATCTATCTACCTATCTACCTATCTATCTCTTGCTAAAACCAAATCCAACCTATCTGGGAATAAAGAAGTGAAAGAGTTTACCTGATGCATAGGGTAATGCTGAGATATATTAAAGTGTCCTCGACGTATAGGACGACGAAGGCAGTATGGCTCTCTCGGAGAAATTCTCAGAGCCTCTTCACCGAAGATAGAATCTCTATACTTATATCGATCATGATTATGCTCTCTGTCATCAACAATTTCAGGTTGGTCCAAAGCTGCGGTTCCAGGCTGGTCCAAAGCTGCGGTTCCAGGCTGGTCCAAAACTACGGTTTCAGGCTGGTCCAAAGCTAGGCCATCATCTTTATTCTCTGATTGCACCACCAAGGATTCTGGTCAAACAAAAATCCTTCAGATTAGAATGGATAATACTAATCATCTCACAAAAAATACAGAGTTATTAAGATGGGACCCAGCTTCATCTAAAAATGATTAGTTTCCGCACTTCATAAACCAACACGACCACAAACCATTTTCAGAAGAGATGCTATTTATCGATGTTAACACCCTCACTTAAGTCTAGGCCTAAAAGACAGAGAGATGGAACCCCAGCGAAGACTATAGTTGATGAGAGACTGAATAGGCCTAGTTCTCACCTAAACTAACAATTGATTTCTGACACTTATTCCCAACACATTTTTTAACAAAAAAATAATAATTAAATAAGACTAAAAATTACATGCTAATTTGCATGCTTCCTAAAAACTCCTGTGTCTAAAGGGTTGTTCATCCTAGAAAACCAACAGAATCCAAAACCATTTCAAATATGGGGCATTTTAACTGCACTAAGAAATCAAAACAGAAGAAATCCAAATGAACTTTTGTGTATATTAGTAGTGGTAGTCAACTGCTACATTGGGTGTAAGCCTGTCTCCCATATTGTGACTTCAAAAACACCTAAAATTAGCAGTTGGGGGAATAGAATAATGCAGGCAAGACCACGCATGCATGAAGTGGGGATACTGAAGGTGTACTACAATTCTTTTTTTTTTTTTTTTTTTTTTTTTTAACGAAAGCATTAAGACAAATCCAAAATATAAAACATTACAATGGGGGCTGCTTGTAGTAATAAGAATTCCTTGACCAAGTAAAACGAAATATCAAATTCAGAAATCAATGGCAACCGACCAGCACATAATAGAATTTTAATTTTATGAAAAATAAAGGATATTTTTAGAATACAAATAGAAGAAAATCTAAAAGAAGAGTTAGACCATTTGAAAAATTATAGCTTTTTTTCCTAAATGGCACTGTTCTATTAAAAAAGCTTATGCCTTCAAGGGAAGGCAATCCCAAATGCAATGTCCTATCTTGGTTTACCATCTTTAGCTAAAGAGTCAGCAATTCAATCAGCTCATCTTACAACACGAGTAAAACTGAAAGGTAAACTAGAACAAAAACTAAATCTCCTTAAAATGATAATAAATTGCCATTTTAAAATTTTATAAGTGTTTTGGCAGGCCACTTGAAACTAGGTAGTTTATTTAGGGGAAGGAATGATGCGGAATAGCAGGAATGTCAGAATCTAGGGTTCCAATAGGTGGTGAGTTAGATCGTAACGAGCTATGTAAGAAAACAAGTATATGTCAATCAATTGCATGTCAAAACCATAAGAATATAATATAAAGAACACAAATATACTAACAAGCAACATATAAAATGGCTCAGAACAGGTTAGAAAATTAAACAAGCAGCTTTCCTGGGTCAAAGTAAATAACAGCACTGGACTTTGAAGAAGGAAAGGCCAAGAAAAGACAAAGATAGAAACTTCAGGGCTCACTACAGTTGCACACTAAAATAAATGCTACAGTGGAACATTTTCTTTCTTACTGAAAGAATGATGGTAATATGATGGAGCCAACATGTCACAGATTTTAAAAACATATACAATTTGGTAAGATAGAAAAATGCATTCCCATCAAGAACAAAAACTAGAGTCTCTATAGAAGCAAGACACAATTGGTTATAAGCAATGGAACAAACCAGAAGCATTCCCAGCATAGTTAGTGTCTGAAGTGCTAGAAATTTTCTCAGTCACACTGGCCCATGTAAAAGCTGTATCAATCCTACTAGATATATTGTGGCCATCGACACGTCCCATCTGCAAAATAAAAACATGGAGTTGAATTCTATCTTCTTCGGCACAAAAGAGTTTGTACCACTTTGTTTGAAATTATTTGAACCATATTTTAGCACATGAACACCTCAAAAGCCAAATTAAATTTAAATTATTCTACTTTTATTTCTAGACAGGTCCATTCTACAAGTTTTAGACCCATATAAATGGATTAAATTCTGCATATTGGTTGACTAAAATCAGTATAGAAGGTCCTTTTTTCTTTTAAATATATGGGTTGTTATAAGAATGTTAGAAATTTTTTTTTACCTTTTTTTTAATGTCATTGAAATTGCTGTGGCAATTGTTGAGAAAAATTCCCGGAACACAGCTTTCCAATTTAGAATGGACTAGGCTCCAACTTAATATTTTCATTCCTTAGAGTAAAAATATGCTAAAAGAGGTTCTTCTGTACTCTTACGCGAGGATTTCATAAGAAAAGAGCAACCATCTATATATGGGCGTCACATATATAGATTGATCCTTATATGGGTGTTTCACTTAAAAATAAGTGGTTAACAGATTGATCCTTATATGGCCGCCACATTTTATGCAGACACACGGTGCAACACATAACCAGGTATGAAAGAGAGAGTGAAGGATGAAGGAAGGGAGAGAGAAAGGGCTACAGGTAGCATGCATTACGTAGTCAGTACGACTTGTGGAGATATGGTAGCAACCTCACGGATAGATTGGTTGTCAATGACACAAGAAAGGAGAGATGAGTAGAGAGGAATGACATCTTGCAAGAATGGGAAGAAAACAACTTTAATTGGGTACTTTTAGTGTTATGATTCCACAGGAACCACCCTAGAAATCATTATTTGTTTCAAGAGTCTTTACAGCATAGGTAAGACTGACCATCAACATTGACATTGATTAAGATCAACATGAAGAATCCATGTGTCTAATCATCTAGGTTATATGTTTCCCAAATAAGCCAAATTCACAAGAACAAATGCAGCCAACAATGACACAATTATTCAAAAAGATAATCAAAAAATTATGAAAGTAAATAAAATAATCTATCTGCAAAATTACAGTCATCAGAACTATGAGGGCCTAGTTTCTACTACAATTTGTGGAATGCCTCCTGGCATTTTCTGGTTCAGCATCAAATGATCCAGGTCATGGAGTAGGAACTGGTGCAGGTGAAGGGGGACTCGTGAAATGCCATTAACTTGCTAAAGGGGTCAAAAGCTCCTCCTAGCTTTTTCTAGGGGATTTATAATGAGATTCAATATATAGCACACTTTTCAACAGATACCTCTCTGTCAAATTTGGTAGTTAAGGGTCTTCCTTAGACTTTGTAAATTTAGCTGTTTCCCTTAAATGAAATGCATCATTTCTCAAAAAAGAAGTACAGTTTCTTTTTTTGAAAAAGAAGTACAGTTGAATCTGTTCAGTTTGTCTCTACAAGTCAGAATCAATGACAAGTAGTCCAAACATATCTGTAGAAGGATTCCTTAACTCCAACCTAACCTTTCAAATAAAAAGCTTTTTGCATTTCATCGACATGCAAAAAAGATTCAAAAAAGAAGACGTTAAAAGACAACCAAACGGAACCAAATTATTATATCAACGATCAACACATTAATTTCTTCATTTTCATAAAAAAACGAATAACTCAAGACAGCAAAAGAAGCTCAGGATCAGTTTGCAGTTTCTCATCTGCTGCATCCCTCAAGGAAGACCATGATCATTACAAGATGCTACAAACTCAAACACTTCCTCCAGTGTTATCCCTAAAATAACTGATTTATCACTACGCAAAAAACTGGGATAAATGCCCTAGAAACTTCAAATGATGAAGAGAATTTTAAAAATAATAATAATAAATAAATAATAACAATAATAATAATAAAGTAGAAATAGACAAAGCTATCATAGCTTGGTTTATGAGGACATTAAACCAGACAAGATTAGTGAGCTTTACATACTTTGCGAGGGAAAGAGCTGTTGACTGCTTCTTCATCCAAAAATGGAATCTTTAACATTGAGGCAATCTGACATTAGACAAAAAATAAAGGCAGTTAAAGTATTCTTCCCAAGATAACTCACAGTATAACATAAAAGCATTAGATGAAACAAGTAGCTTACAACGTCATAGGCTTTCTCACGCTCTAAGTGTTGTGCAGGTGATAGTTGATAATTAAGCATCTATCCAGAAAACAATACAAGCACAAAAAATTACTTAAACCAGAAGAAATACTCCATGGGAAAAACAGCCGACAAAACACAATTTATCTTCTATAAAAGTCTCTCTCTCAATTTTGTATATCACCTGATCCTGGGCTGTCATATTTGAACCCTCGTCCCATACTCTCATGTATCGAGCAATGCAATGAGGCACATTGAAGGGTTTTTGCTGATGAGCAAAACCAACTCGGACATTTGCAGAACCTTACAATGTGAAGATTTAAAAGCTAAGCATCATAAACCTCAAAAAAATAAGAGAACATCAACTGGTGTACTATCTTCGTATAGAAGTGAAGTATCAGGCATATTTTCCCAATGCATGCGACCCAAAAAACTCACTGTTGCCATACTAAGGGCTTTCACCTTGAAGTTTGGTGGTTAGTTAATATGTTCAAGCACCAATCAGATTCAACAACCAAAGTCTCATTTTCCAGGAACTCGTGTCTTTAGTTCTTTCAGATTACTGGTTTATATAAAAGCTATTGAAGTGACATAGTCAAACAAAATCAAACTCTCTTAGTATTTTCATTCAACATTTTGATGTATTAAAAATAAAACTTAGATAAAGGTAAAAGATGCATAAAATCACACTTTACAACTTCAAACCAAACAAACAACCAGATAATTCAAAATCAATAGAGTTGATTGATCCCTGAGCAATAGCTCAGGTGGTCTCATGGGAGTCATCGCTGCCGGAGATCTCAGGTTCAAGTCTCCACGGCAGCATTGGAATTTCTTTGGAATTGGAATTTGGAATTGGAATTTGTAAATGGAATTGTAGTCGCCGTTTCAAAAAAAAATAGAGTTGATTGATTTCTGAACAAAATTCATTTAACCAGAATGGGTAGCTCATATGAAATGACTTTTATGGATTAGCCATTCTATCGTCCAATACGTTGTATCCTCAACTTTCCTGATCATTCAACCAAAAGGTGACAAGTTGTTTTACTAAATACAATCAACTTTTTCTCTCTTTCCAACATTCAGATACTGAATGCAAGAAGCATTTCAACATCATTCAGTCATTGTGAATATATTCTGCAAAAGTAGTTCCCTTTCAAACATTCCTCCTTTTCGTTACATGGACAAACAAAAGGTTAACAAGAGAATCCACAACATAGTTTACTATGTTAGACTTCTACTCCTTTCTCTGAATATCTCCGAAGATAGTTTACTATGTTAGACTTCTACTCCTTTCTCTGAATATCTCCTAAGATGCTAACGTGCATGATTCTTCAAAAATTTCCAAATTTGCTGCTAAACAGTATAGTGAAAATCTTTATGAGTTCAGAAAAAAAAAATTGTGGTTCTTATCATGACCTCTACAAGAGACGTCAGGTACCTATACCAAAAAACTCCAAAGCAGATAGAACATTAAAACCTAAGACCTTAAACCTATCCTCTATTAGGCTGACCCAACCCAACACCCATACCCCAGGTTCGGCCCCACAAGATCGTAACATCCACACACTTCCATGATGACATTCTCGGAAGCCCACCCTACGATAGCTTTTACTCTGGAATAGTTAGCCTTCTTTCGGGACTTGAACATGTGACATAGCGACTGCTCTAATACCAACTTTTAGGTGTCTAACTAATAGGCCAAAAGCTTCATAGCTAATAGAACACGAAAAATTAAGCCTTTAAACCTATCCATACTAAACTAGTGCGACCTATCGCTCATACTCCAGGTTAGGCCACACATAACTGTAACTATAGAGCTAAACGAATTTTCTCAAAGAGAGACACCTCATGAGTTCCACAAATACACCACTAATTTCTCCTACTAAAAGGTTGTATCTCGTACCTAAAAACGTTTATTTCTGATCGTAGCCTCTTTCTTACCCTGTAATTCAGTATCTTTCTTACTTTATAATTTAGTATCTTTCTTCTTTATAGTTATCTTTTTCAGCATCTCCCTGTCTTTATCTTTCTCATTTTCTTAAGCCACCGGCCACGACACTGGAAGGAACAGATTTGAAGCTGCAAGTGCAACAGAAACGCCTCCACCCAGGCATACGCAATGGAAGCAATATAGTGCGAGCTTCAACAAAAAAATACTTAAACTTCCCCCATACTTCAGCTGAAATACTCACCGCCCTTCACCAAACCTAGCGATGACAATTATAAAGGAGGTAACGCAAATTATGGCTGGTACCTGGGTTAATAACAACGAGGTTGACGCCTCGTTCGGCTATCAATTGCGATGGAACGACAGACTTGAGATAATCCTGCAAACAGTAGAAGATCAACCACATTCTAACGTAAAGTACGTGCAGAAAACTTCTCACGGTCCATTGATTACACTGCTCACCATAAGGGCGTAGCAAGGAACTGCCACTGACTGCACTCGATACAGAGGAGCCTCCGCTTCAGTGGCAGTGGAAGCAGATTTCTGTTCTCTTCAGTTTCCCCCGAAAACAGAAAACGTCCGCCCGAAAAATAATAAATTTATTTAAGGAAAAATGATGACTCCTACCGACCTATATCCATTATTGTCAAAATACAAGATTAATGTTGCCAAAATTCCGATTTATAATTAAAATACCCTTCCTACATTTTCTCCATCCTTGTTATACGTTACAATCTAATATCTTAATCTTTAATGCTATTTGCTAGAAAATTATTCTCACTAACATGCTGTAACTAGTATGTTGTAGACCATAAACTAATATGTTATCCACTATTAATTAATATATTATTAACAACTAATTAATATATTTTCTTACGGATATTGTCATAAAATCTAAAGTTCTATTTTTTTTTCAACATTCGTCCATGAGTTCAATATTTTTATCAAATGATATATATGGCTTTACCGACTCTTAATATTATAAGTTTTATTTTTTAGTTATTTTAAAACCAAATTTTAATATAAAAAATTATGATGAAATAATAATATTTAATTAAATTGTAAAAAAATTTAATCTATTTAATAAAATATATAACATAAACTAAATAATATATTTAGTTACTCTTCAATCTTCAGTGAAATATATTATAACTAAAATAATTAAAAAATAATACTAAGGACATTGAATGTTAAAGCTCTTAACTAATAATGCAGATAATAAAAATATGATATCGTTTTAACTCCAAAGAGCAAAAATCCAAGATTTATAAAAGACTCAAGGGTAGTACCCTTATCTTAATGTAATGTATAAATTAATAATTCTAGCAAATAGCATGAGAATAGTTCACAGGGAGTAGGACCTTTCATTGTTTGGCATACTAGTTCCCATTTTTTTAATGCTTGAAGAATCCAAGCAAAACTTCATTTGAAGTCATATCATATATAGTTCAAGAAACACTGAAGAGTATTTGTTCCCTAAGCAGTGAACTTGAATCTGTATCTGTTCAACAAAACAATCTTTTGGATACAAAATTTCTATTACCCAACTGCATGTTGTAACAGTACAAGTGACGTTAACTCTCAGTTTCTTATTCCATTTTACAGAGTTCATCTGATCAAGACATCAGGCACCCAGTACAGGAAAATAGTCTACTTAATACAGATATGAAGAACTGAGAAGCAATTGATGGTCTGTGTTTAACCACAAAAAAATGAGAAGTACTAGGTGCTCATTTCTGAAGCTCAGTACAGAATTTTATTCATGTGGAGCCAAGTCCATTGGATTGCAAGTATTCATGGGTTGTCTTCAAAATCTTTTGCCCTGGAAGAAAGCAAAAAGCTCCATTATGGTTGAAATCGAAGATATGAGGACTTGGATGTTTAGAGACCTTAGAACAAAGGAGACCTGAGGTCATAACTGAGTGTGAACAAATGGTAGTGAAATACTGGAGAATACCTGGAAGTGACTTGCTGGCAGAAATCAACCTCAGCTACCTAGCAGTTATGCTCATCATCAAGCACTATGTATAGCCTCCATATTTAGCTCAATTTTATACAGATGGACCACTCCATTGAAGAAGCCTGAATTGAACAAGTAACAAACAATTATCTAAAATGAGTTCTCGCATAATCAATGACACTAGTACAATGTTCCATTCTGAGAATATTTGAAACACCAAAGATATTTGTACTTAAAAGTACACAGCCATCAATGAGCCCTGAGCAATAGCTCAGGTGGTCTCATGGGAGTAATTAGCTGTGGGAGGTCTTGGGTTCGGATCTCCCATACAGCATTGGGAGTAATTAGCTGTGGGAGGTCTTGGGTTCGGATCACCCATACAGCATTGGGAGTAAAAAATTGTAATTGGGAGTAAAACCAGATGTATTCACCGTTTCAAAAAAGTACACAGCCATCAAATAGATGAGGTAGCAATGTTATTTTATTTGAAGATTATCATAAGATACATAAAATCCATAAAAATTTCAACAAATTCCATCTTTATAGCTAGAAAAGAGGCAACAACTTGTCATTGATATTGACAAAGTGAAAAACATGGTTAATAACATACTGCATGAACTAGAGCAGACACAAGTTCCATTAGATTCATTAGAAAATTTAAGCCAACATAAATCTGATGGGTCTGGAATACAAACTGAATCCCCCAGAAGGTTCTAAAGAGTAGGAAAAGCAGAACAGTTTGAAGTTCACCTTACACGACAAGTTTGTGTGAAATGTTCTTGGAGATTCTAAGAAATTATAAAGCATTGGCTTGCTTATGATAGAAAATTCTAGCAGTTTACTGCATAGGAGTACTGAACAGTAGCTACTTCCCACAAAGAATGCCGAAGCCCAACTTCCTACTCAAGTGAATAGAGGAAGGCAATGTTTACATTAGAAAGCTCTGCATCAGCCTGATTGTATAGCATCTCAAACGATAAACTTGCTGCAGTGATGCAATCTATGACATATGCTAATACTTCTGCACCATAATGGTCCTATAAACGGTAGAAAACACTAGAGCAGGTGTATTGCCGTTCTTTACTAAAACAAAATATATTCTTGTTTCCATCCCCATTGAGTAAACCGTCCATTTTCCACATTGTCAAAGTGACTCACTAGATAGAGTTAAAATCTGCAAGTCCATGTACCAGCAATGTAGCTGATCGTCTTCAATCAAGTAAAAAAGGGGAATAGAACCCATTTCTATTCATCCTCTTCATATCATTGTACTAAACCATGCCAATGCAAACACATTCACATTAGTAAATGAAATAAGTTGCATTAGTAAGCAAAATAATCTAGAGATAGAAACAACAAAAACCAATTATGTTGCTAACCATGGCATAATTTATCAAAATGGATGCCACCATATCTCATGTTCTCAAAACGAAATTGAACAATGCCATTTTCAAACATGACAACTTCATCTCTTTGCTAGTTCCAAATCATATCACAGGCACTGGAAGACCTATAAATCGGTAACAAAAACTCCTCTTTGAACTCATTACAGGTCACTGAACTAATAATAGATAAGATCTACTGAAATTATATATTGTGGTTTCCTCCAATAGAAGTGACTCCCAAAAAGAGATAATATAGAACAATACCAGTGTGAGACACGGTAACAACTCACAAAACCAAAAACATGAGAAAGAACCTAAAACCTCCTCGAAGATCCAATTCTCTGAAAAATGAGTAAAACAAGAACAGTAAACATTGCTGAAAAACAAGAACAGTAACCAAAAACAGTACCTCCTCTATTCCCAGTCCTCATCGGATAATTGATCATCTTGTTCCTCCTTTGGCGGCCTCACGACCAAAACCACACCCGCCAAACTCTTCTCCACCCCCTTCTCTTTCAGCTGAACTCCTCTCTCCACTGCCAACTGCCCATCATCCCCATTAACCAAATAAAACCCATCATCCATTTCCACTTCCTTCACCCCTCTATCAGCGATCACCAATATCGGCTCTTCCTTGGCCCATCTATTCGCCTTCCATGGCAAGACCCTGGCGTCGGGGAATGAAACTGCCAATGTAGAAGGTCCCGACGTGACTAACGGCTCCCACCCCGGCAAAACCACCCATTTCCTCCATCCTTTCTCCGCTACCACCACCCCAAACTCCCCTTGCGTCCCAAACTCCGGAGCCTCCGCAATTTCCCCCTCGTTCGGCTCGCAAACTGGCAAAACCATGACCGAGGTGGACTCCGCCACTTCCCCCATCTTCAACCTCACGACGGGTACCTTAACAATCACTTTCACCGGATCCTCTTCCTCCTCTTCCCCACCCAACAACTTCCTCAGCTCCTCCGCAATCCGGGTCTGAGCAGCCTCCGTCTCAGCCTCCTCGGCGGCGCGCTCAAGCCAGGCCTGCACGTCGGAGGGGTTGGTGTACTCCCGACTCTGCCGGAAATGCATATACGCGAGGCAATCCCCGGCGGAAGTGTACGTGAACGCTTCCCACCCATGATCCCCTTTCCGTCTCGGGAAGTCCTTGATGGCACGGGCGAGCTCCTGTGCCCCACGAGTATCGGACCGGCGTTCGACCAACCACCGGGCGGCGGCGGCCCTCTGGGTGTTACTCAACAACCGAATCTCATATAAGAGTCCGTCGCCCCCGGAATCGAAATACGCGAGCGTCTCCGAGTCGAGAGAAGGGAGGAGAGACTCCCTGACCTTGGAAGCGACCACGATGCGGTTCTGCTCGACGCCGGAGATGCCGGTGGTTTCCTCGATGGAGGGTGGAGAGAAGCCGTAGCTGTGGGAGAGGACTGCGATGAGTGGGGCGTAGTCGTACCAGAGACCGAGGCGGTTTCGTAGGGTGTCGAGAATGGTGTCCGGGGAGAGGTCGGGAGTGCGGGAAGGAGGGGGCCGGAAGGGCTGGTAAGGTGTCGGAGACGGGGTCGGCGGTTGGCGGGAGGAGGCGGAGGCGGGCTTTAAGCGGGTGGTGGCGGGAGGGAGGAGGTGGCGGGGGTGGAGAACGAGGGGCGGACGTGAATGGCGGGAAGGGAAGATGGAGATGTGAGGAGTGAGAGACACCATCGGCGATTACAGTGAGGGAGAGACGAGAGACGAGAGGAAGAAGTAAACAGATGTAAGAAATGAAATGAAACGCAAAACCTTATCTCAACGAACTCGACGTCATCACGTCAACGACGAACCCTGCCGGTCCAATTTCCGAAATTTCGGTTGTAGCCCGTATCGTAAAAATCCGATACGCAACGGCCAAAGTGGATATGGGAATATAAAATGAATAAAATTTATTTTGCTTGCTTGAAAACTAAGATTCGAAAATTCATGTAAAATATTTTTTTTGAGACGTACCCAAAAATAATTAACTTTAGGATAAAACTTTTCTGCAATAAATTGTGGCATTCAATAGTTCTTGAGAATGTTTCATTACTGGCTGTTCATTGATGCAACAACGGATCGTTCCGGATCCAAAAATCATTGCAAAGGCAGGCAGGTATAAAACTTTTCCATAAAGGAAAGTTCATGAAATTGAGCAATTTACAGAATGGATAACCTTTGGCACTGAATTATGCTTCATTTTGACGGAAAAAATGTCGTAAATCGGATTGCGGCTATAATCCCATAAAGCACAGCTAATAATCCAAATCTGACATACAGAACATATCTGGAAAAAACTCATGTAAAGTAAGCCCTGGAAACACCTCCAATCATCTGTGAATAATTGAATCCTTGATGCCTGCATAAACGATGCCCTCCATTATCTCTTTTCTACTCAGACGGTCTTTGTTTTATTCACCTTCTTTTTAGGCTGCCTCTTTGGAATAGCGTTCTTCATAGCAACGAAGAAGATAAGTGCACCAACAATTGCCAAGTTCTGCAAGGTTTGGAGAAGGAAAGAGGAAAAGATAAACACTCAATCAAGTCTTATTGAAACAGAAAGGCAATTGATAAGATTAAGCAAATCAACTTTCAATCACCTGAGTAAACTTGTTGAACAGTTGGTTATACAGCGGCTTCTCCGCGTCATAGTTGTAGAAGTCGTAAAGAATGGGAGTAACAATGGCCAAATGAAGAAGCTGAAAAAAGCTCACAGAAATTTCAAATAAGTGGATCAGTAGTATAGTCATGCCAAAGAAATTCATAAACAACAATTAGGTATACATACCAAGAGGGAAGCTCCAACTGAGCTGCCAATTACGAAGAGAATGCCGCCTATTCCCTTCATTGCTATACCAGCAGCAATTAGATGTTTAATCTGCAAGTTTCCCACAAAAAAAAGAAAATATCAATCCCGATTCCCTTTATATCAATTTGAATGAGAATGACAGAGGGCTTCTTACTTCTACTTTAGGCACTTGTACTCCCAGGGTAGAGGACACATGCTTTGTAAAAATATTAAACTTCGGTCCAAAAACCTTTGCTGCATATCCACCATCAACCCCAAACCCATTGAACCTTCACAAAAGTAGCACATGTAAGTTGGGTAAAAAAAGAAGTTTTTCTTCTAAAGAGTAATAAATGAAAAAAAAATTACATGTAGTTTAACTTCTAAAGCGGGTAAAAGTCGTGTAAAAATATTATACTCCTGTTTCCAGAAGTGAGCAGCTAAGCACAGGAGAAGCAAGAACAAACACAAAAAAACGACAATCCAAACATTGACCTTTGATATTTGTCAAAAAGCTGCATTTGAGAATAATATCTCCTACCATGAAGTTCAAAGAGAGATAGAGGCAAGTTCTGAAAATTGAACTTCAAAAAATACTTCGCAGCATAATCATTACTTTGCTTACAAAATCAAGTATATAGCTACTAAGTTATCTCAAAACAACAGGACTACTTATCTCAATTATCAATATTGCAGCATTAATATTTTACAATGAAAAGCTGTACATTCAGTTTAAAAAGGTTCAAGATGATCTGAATTGCCAAAAGATATATCATATAAAGATTTCCACAAGAAAATAAAGTAAAATAATGCACAGGTTTGAGGTAACTGATACGGTATGTCTCAAATGTTTCAGGGCACTTTTGGTCTCGTACCTCATTTTTCTCCTATCTATTTTGCTCCCATTGTCAGAGGCAGAAGAAAGATAATGGGAAAAACGAACATCATCAGATAAAATTCAGTCGGATTAAGAGGAAAAGAGAAACCATTTTTATGGCAATGCTTCATCCTTCAGCTTTTCAACTTCGGTCTTCATCTTCACATTGATTTTAAGACTAATTTGATCTACACCCTGCTCTCCTAGGATAATGCCGTCAAACATATTCTTTTCACTACCTTCTTTTTTTTTATTAATACACAGTTCACTTTGTTTACAATTTTTACAACTGGGGTAGACGACTTTACCCCTTCATTTGTTCTATCACAATAACCATCAATTTCTAAATGCATATGGAACAAAAATCTTTTCCCTTGTAGGGATTCAAGTAAACTTGCCTGGCCACATACTACTGCAAAAGGAATGAAGAACAGGTAAAGGCCATCCATTCTAATAACACAAATATATACAGGGAAGATCCTGCCAAGAAATTTCCTTGCAAAAGTATCTCACTGTATGGTGGATGACTTTAAGTTCAGAAAATTTTTCGATAAGACTAACTTAATTAGTTATAAAAAAAATACTAACTTATTTGTATGGTTATTGGCATGCTTAAATATTTCTACAACTTAATTGGCTTGTTATTATTGAGCCCTGAGCTAGCTCAGATGGTCTCATGTGGGTACATATCACAGGAGGTCTCGAGTTCGAGTCTCCTCAGGGACAATAGGTAGGCTATGGGGTTCACTAGTTAAAAAAAAAAAAAAGAACACAATTTCCTCAAAAAAAAAAAGGACATGTTATTGTATATCAAACTTGTGATATACCCATTTGCGTATTTGGTACAGTTCCACAATGCATATATAAACACAGAGAGACCACCCCAATAAATACCAGTTTTTAGCCTCCAACATTAGGAATATTAGTCAATAAAAACAAAGTACCATTTAAAAAAAAAAAAAACCATGTAAAGATGGTTCAGTCCGTAAGAGAGTGTCTCACTTTATGTCTCTTCCACTTTCAAAAAAAAAGAAAAAAAACTTTATGTCTCTTCCCTTTCTCAAAAATACTGAACTTTAACTAAAATTAAACAGTCAGGCAGTTCATTGTCACACCCAACATCCTGGTCGAATTCTTTTCCAGTCCACAAATCTCACCACGCGGTTAAAGTAACTCCCCTGTCCCTATTTCAAACAGCCAGAATGCGGCACGGTTTATTTAAGAATAGGTATCCAAATGTAGTGCCTTTAGTTTACCTAAACGTGAAAAGCAACAGTAAACAACTGGATACGCTCACGTAGATATTTAATAAGTCCTATATACTGAATAAAGATACAAAGAAGAAGGCTTTGAACAAAGATTTATCCAAAAGAAGAAGGCTTTATACAAAAATTTATCCAAAAGAAGAAGGCTTTGAACAAAAATTTATCCAAAAGAAGAAGGCTTTGAACAAAGATTTATTTCAAAGAAGAAGGTATTGAACAAAGATTTATCCCAAAGAAGAAGTCTTTGAACAAACATTTATCAGAGAGAAGAACTCTGAACAAAGATTTTCACAAAGATTTTCACAAAGAAGAAAGCTTTGAGTTCAACACGGCAACTAGATAACATATTAGATGCGGAAAGCAGTGAACTTTCATTCTCTTCCCAAAACGACAGTCCTACTGCAACGGGACGAGAAATATAACACAACCTAACCGCACGGATCGCAATGCCAAATACCGGCGACGCTTCCTCCTCGCACGAAAAATAACAATTTGAGAACTTAACGAAAAGTAAAAACAGATCTGTAAAAGATCCGCAGCACAGCTTGCATCCAGACTAACCTCTCACACAGATTCACAAAAAACCAAACAGATTACACTCCAAAAATAAAACCTACATCCCATGAGCAAACAGAAATCAGACAAAAGAATCGCCCTTACTCCTGATATGCCGATATTATAAAAATAGAGGCGAAGAGGGCTCTTCCGAGAAAGGACATAAAACCCATTGGAGGCGACGCGAGAAAAGATCCCTCCCCCGCGCGAATAATCCCTTCCGCTCCGATTACAGAGATCTCGCTCCGGGTATTCGCACTGACCGGGGCAGAGACGCAGGAGCTCGAGCGAGCCTGAGAGAGTTTAGATTCTTCGGGGACTTGGATTGTGTTCTGCAAATCCAAATTTAAACCTTCGGAAGACCCCGGTCTCCGTTCATGTACACGCGACGAAAACGAGATCTCGACGCCTGCTGTGGGCCCGCCACTCCGATCTTGCCTAACTTTTCATGCTCATAAAGTTTAGAGGTAAATTATCAATATATGTAGAGGGTATTTTTCTCATATATTCAAAGTATTATAATTTTTTTTTTATAATAAGATAATATTTGAATATAGATATATTATTAGCTATAAAATAGCTTTTTTTTGTAACTCATTTTAAACAATTTATGACGAAATAAATCCAATAGATTGTTACTGCTGCATGATTTTATCTCTTTTTTTTTTTCACAAAACATAGATATCTTTTTACAATTATGAAAATTGCATAGGATTCGAATTTATTCCAAAAATGAATAAAAAGGAAGTCAAGTAGCCAAAAAATAAATAATTAAAAATGAAAAACGATGGAATATTGGAAAATAGTCAAAATAGAAAATTATATATTAAATATTTTTTTTTTATCATTTATTAATTAATTTTATTTAAACTGTTCAAAAATTCATTTTTAAATTTTTTTATTAAGTGTATAATATAAGTTTATGTAATACATATTACATACCCAGCTTATTTGAAAGTTCATGCTCTCGAGGAGAGGTAACTGACACAGATGTTTTTCAGCCGGTTACGTCGGTGGAAACTCTCTATAAATGAGAGATTCATACCGCACCACATTGTTTTCTTTTCTTGATCCGCGCTGCTTCTTGATCAGCGTCGACGGCGAGTCCCCTTCTCCGTTCCAATTTCCGAGCGAGTTTGCCTGAAGGACCCGAAACTAGGCAAATCTATACGTAGAAAGACGATCGTTGTCATTGTTTGAACCGTTATTCGTCGCTGAAATCTATCGCAGGATCAATAACGAGAAACCTAGAATTGTCGAGAGAGCATGGAGTATCAGCCATTGGAAGGGAGCCAACCAGTAGACCTTTCCAGGCACCCATCCGGCATTGTTCCTACCTTGCAGTAAGTGATGGTTGAATTGGATTTCTTTATAATGTGGATATGCGATGTTGTTCTTGGGCTTTCCTCATCTCTTTGTCTGGGAATAGGCTCTATGTGATTCATTGGAGGAGATGATTGATATCTCCGCAGAGGACTCTTATGGATAATAAATAGAAGTTTCAAGTTAATAGATTGATCTTTTGAAGTGAATAAATTGAAGTTTAGAGTGCAACTGCGAGAATCAAATCAGATGAGAGAATTTGAAATGGCATCCGTGTAAACGATTTGGTTAGAATAATTGTAGTATAACGGGCACGTCTAGGTACCCAAGAATTGTAAACTACCAACAATATAATGTCAATACTCTTTTGAAAACTAGAGGAAACTTCCTTTACGTTTGACTATGTAACAAACAATAACAAAACGGCCTTGTTGGACTCTGTGTGTTTAAGCTATTCTACCTACATCGAGATATCAAACAAGAAGGTAATCAGAGTATGTTACTATTTTTTTTTTAAATGGAGAGTATGTTACTATTTGATCGTGCAGATCGGAGTTATTTGTCTTGCTTATCTTGTAGACAAGCAGAATTAATACCAAGTATGAAAACGGTCCTCTGGCTTTATTTCAATTAAATTCATTTGGAAAAGTTGTATTTTTACACCTTGCCGAAAAATGAGTATACCTTTTCCTTTCTTGAAACTACCAAGATGTTATGCCCTAATTTTTAGATCCTCCTGTTGGCTTTTCCTATGTATCTTTGGCTTTCTTGTCTTTCTGCTCTTTGTTTTTTCATGTTTTTCTTTATAAGCTTTGAGGCATACCATCGGTTTTTTGCCCTCTGGTCTCTTTTCACTATAAACTCTTTTGCCATAAAAAAAAATATTTTATTGTTTTGTTTTTATTTACTTCCCTAATAAACGACAAGGTCCACTGCACCCTTACGTTTCCTTTGTTAAAGATTACATATGTTGAGCATATTTCTGCATCAGAATTTTGGGAATCATATAAGAAACTGTAGTGGATGCACTTGGAAAAGAAATGTAAATGTTGTGATGTTATTTTGAGCCATATTTTTTTGAGGATCAATGGAGCTCTTCTTACAAAAATGTTGCTTTGTTTTACATTTAAATGTCTAGCAGACCTCCAATGCCTAAACTAGTTGTAGGAAGTCCTTTTATGGACGAAGAGAGCATTGGTCGGCTAGGCATCTTTGCTTCTATACATCATTTTAGAAAAGTGAGTTATTGTGAGTGGGAAGTGTTTTTTTACCTCATCTTTTTTTTATTTTAGCAGGCATGCTATTATATTTGGCTAGAAATATTCTTAAATAAATTCATGTGCAATGAAAACTCTTTATGTTGATAAAAAAGGCTCTTGACCTCTAAATTAATTTTAATATATCTTTCTTATCTATATAAAGAGGTTAATCAATTAAGGAAATAGTATTGATCATTTGGTCGGTGCATTTTCCAGGTTAGAAACTGGTTCTTACATGAACTGTGACAAAATGGGTCTCTGTACTTTTTCCATGTCAAGAGGCATACAATATTTTATTTTAACTTCAAAAGCATTTTGTGAACAACGAAGGATGTGATGTTGCTATGTTTATTGTCACCAAACCTTTTGTTTTTAAATTGTTCAGTTAAGGATCATCTTTTTATGGTTCATTTTTGTTTTTCTATTGAAAGAAGCTCTTGACAAGTAAGCTATTTGAAAATTATATTAAAGAGTCTTTACAATCTTCCATACTAGGAATATTGTTTCTACTGTCAATTTGGATTGCAAGCTGGACCTGAAGGCTATAGCGTTGCATGCCAGGAATGCTGAGTATAATCCCAAAGTACACAGAACACGTCTTCCTTGGCATTGACTTTTTTTTTTTTTTTTTTTTTTCATTTTGTTCTTTCAAATGTGGTTACTAATTTTTTCTTTTTGTATCACAGCGTTTTGCAGCTGTAATTATGAGGATAAGAGAACCCAAAACTACTGCTTTGATATTTGCATCTGGGAAAATGGTGAGCTCCTTTATCTTTATGTTCCATATCTCTTATATTTTTGTTAAAGCTTCATGAATTAGAGAGCTTCAACTTGTTACTGATGTCCTTTGATTTTTTTTTTTTATTGAGGTTCTTCTGTTGAAGGTTTCTGTTGTTTCAGTTGTCCTTTTTTCTAATCTGCCATTAAAATTTCTTTTGTCATGTTGATATTTGCTAGTTTGGACATGTTAGTAGTAGTGATTCATATTTTTTATTTTGTCTGTACAATTATCTGGGAACCTTGTTTTACATATGAAAAAGGTGTCCTATCTAGCTTTGACAATCAGATGATGCTAATCCAAGTCGAAGTAGGTTCTACCTTTCTCACCAATAGGGATTGGAAAGTCCTTGATTAATTATTGATCTTTCTTCTTAGGTCTGCACTGGTGCAAAAAGTGAGCAGCAATCAAAACTGGCTGCAAGAAAGGTGTGACATGTTTTGCCTGTTTTTGCGTCAGAGACCTCGTTTTATTTGTTTTCACATGGAATGATTTCCTTTGGGACTTTCTTTTAGTCTGATTAAACCTTTTTGTTTGCAGTATGCTCGGATCGTCCAGAAATTAGGTTTTCCGGCTAAATTTAAGGTATTTGTGGGTTATCCACCTGTGGTTATAATAGTTTTTTACCATGATTATCCTCTTCACCTTTCTGTTTATTGGTTGATCAATGTTCAGACTTCTGAAGTTTTTCCTTATGCTTTTTGCTGGTATCTTTGACTTTCTAGGATTTCAAGATCCAGAACATAGTTGGATCTTGTGATGTCAAATTTCCTATCAGACTGGAAGGCCTTGCATATGCTCACGGTCACTTCTGCTCTGTAAGTTAAGGTTTTATGGTTAGAACCTTGTGTTCTTTCCATGGCATCATAAAAGACTACTGTAGTAGTTCCAGTCACCACAGCCGGAATATTTTGACTGGAGTTTCTTATGAGCAAACTTCCGTGTTGGTTCCTTCTAACAGTATGATCCTGAACTATTTCCTGGATTGATCTATCGGATGAAGCAACCAAAGATTGTCCTGCTAATATTTGTTTCTGGGAAGATAGTCTTAACGGGAGCGAAGGTTAATCTCCCTCCCTCCCTCCTTCCCTCCTTCCCTCCCTTTCTCTCTCTCTGTCACTCTGTTTCTCTCTGTCTGTCTGTCGACAACATGACAACAAACTTCTCTCTGTTCATTTATTGAACTTCTTTTTTCGCTACCTTCAGGTGAGAGATGAAACTTATGCTGCATTTGAGAATATATACCCAGTCCTCACAGAGTACCGTAAAAAACAGCACTGGTATGTGGGGAATCTGACCTCCACGCTCTTTGGTTTGGAACTTTTGGATACATTTTTATGCATGTTGCAATACACACACTCTTGCTTTTCTATATTTACTTGCCTTAATTGATGTCTCGGTTTTTTCTAGTATAACGATGTGGGTTGCTATAAGCTCTATATGTTGTCACTGCAGCCAATATTTTTTACCTTATGGTGCTGTGTTGAGACAACTCTTTAATTATAGATTAGGAAAATGGTTATTGGGTTAAATGATATGGTTTGGTATTGTATGACATACGTTATTCTCAGCTTAGCATCATTTTGGTGTTTTAGGGTAAATGGTGCTTCCATAATGAGGTTTTCTGGTTTCCTGAAATTTGATGCCTGTGGTTACGTAATACCCCATAAAATGTTCTTTTTATCTCCAAAGCTTATTCTGTTGCTGAAACATGTTAGTAGTTGGTTTTTTTTGTAACAGTACACTATAACCAAAGTACTAACAATATATCTTTTTTTCATATGTTCATCTGTCAGCGCAGATCGCTGAGAGGTCAGAGAATGAATCATGCTGCAATAATTTTTTTACCGTGCATCACACAAAGAGGATTCTTTTAAACTGTGAATAGTCTCACTGACCCAAAGAGCCACTACCTGTTGGTGCAAGTTTTGTTTGCGTTGCTGCGCCTGATTTGTGGAAAGGAAGAGTCTCTCCTTCAGTTTTTAAGTGAAATTGTCTGAGGGGGTAAATTT
Source organism: Aristolochia fimbriata (assembly GCA_019845555.1). NCBI lineage: Eukaryota > Viridiplantae > Streptophyta > Magnoliopsida > Piperales > Aristolochiaceae > Aristolochia > Aristolochia fimbriata. The sequence continues at coordinate 2,864,083 of CM034083.1, forward strand.
AGTCGTCTCTGACCTTAGTCTACTCTTTTGTATGGATTCTTTCAATATAAAGCATTCTTTTTTGTGTACTACTCTCCTTTCTGGTAAGACCGTGAAGGTTTTTGACCCATATTCTGCTTTCTCCATCTCCGTGTCTTTTGCTCGTCAAGTTCTTAGGCTTTGTTACTAGCAGAAGTTAATAGCAATTTCTTTCATTTCTGCCTTCAAACATCTTTCTTCTTCTGTATATGTTATACTGTGTAATGGTTATGGCTTAATGAAAAGTGTAATTAGTCCGACAGTGTCGATATTAAGTTAGGCCAACCCTTCATTGTCAAAGAGACAGGCCGACAGAGAAGAAACAGATCAATACTAAACTATCCATTCTTTATAGAAAGTTTGCATCTTTAAGAGAAAAAAGAACTTGAGTTTTTATATGTGAGGTCTTTGTCTCATCTTTAACCAAAGGTTCCCAACGCTCACCTTTTCATGTTCCCCGGGATCCAAATTGTGCGCTTTAATGGTTCTTGCTCTATAAAAGCAGAGAAAGGTTGCAAAGAATTCTCATTTTAATCTGTGTTTCAAACCATTGAACTTTGTTTTGGCTGGGATGATTACTCGATCATAGCACAAATAACTCTGCATAGCGGTTATATTCTTGATTCATTTAAATGATCTTGAGCTAACAAATTTAAATATTTGAAGCAATTTTAAAAAATTGGATTTTGGTTGAACCAAGTTAGTTGGACCAATGGTTAATGTATGTAATTAATATTTTTATAGGTTATAAGACAAAAAAATATTTTAAGTACGCTGATTTAAGGTGAAACCAGTGTTTTAAAAACTGAACCGAACTGCCCAATCCGACCTATTTGAACTAGAATCGGAGGTTAATTCGGTTCTTATTGACTCGGCCTAGTTCACTGTAACTAGTAAAAACATAACAATAAACATAAAACATGTCTCCAACAAATGGCAATTTTTTATTTCTCCATTTTTTAAAACTATCGTATGAATATGACTACTATTTGCAACATTATCAACTGATATGATAAAATTTTATTTTTAACATCCAAATATTTAAAAATTTTATTAATTGCATCACTATGATTATACTATAACGAAGAGCATAAGGCATTCTATTAACCATTTAATTAATTTTAATAAACTAACCACGTAACGATTTTTTTTTGTGGACACATCCTAAGGTTTTGTTATTTCTTCCTCTCTTTTGCTAGATTTCCAAAACCGGCACGTCGCCGCTTCGGCGGGCGACGGCGACGGCGACGGCGACGGCGACGGCGGGGGGTGGCGCCACTATTCGAAAATCAAACAGAGGTGGGTCAGAGAATAGAGTGTCACTTCCGTTATTTTTATAAAATCGTTGGGCTTTTTACTCATGAAGTCAGTACTTTCAGACATGTCTGACTGTCGCGTCTTTTGACGTGTCGCCCGCTTAAAAACCGACCGACGGACCGATTCCCGGAGGCGCGTTCCGACCCGAAGAAACCCGTCCGCTTTTGGCTCTTTCCTCCCTCCGCTCCTCGACCTCTTTGCAAATCGAAGGATCCGAGACAGGGCGGCCGAGGCAGGTTCTCGTCTAAGTTCCATGGGTTTCTTCTCTTTCGCCGGCAGAGTGCTCTTCGCGTCCGTCTTCATACTATCCGCTTGGCAGGAGTAAGACTTCGTAGATCTAATGCAGCTTTTGCTTCATTTGTTTCTATGACTATGCATTTTCGTTTTTTAAATAATTGAGGTTGTCTTCACTTGCCTTTGTGCTGCTTTTGAGTTTATGGGCTTCTAGGTTGGGGTCGGTGGGTGCGGGACCGTGCAAGGTGGGATTTTTAGTTGCTGATTTGGTTTAGTCGGTTGGGTGTTTGGATCTGGTGGGTCTTAGTGGCAGAGGCGGGGTTTAGGAGTGGATTTGTGGTGGGAGTCTGTTTTGTGCGCCGCCTGGACGTTACGTGGCTTTAGATCTGTCATTTGAATTGCCTTTTTTGGGTTGTTTTTATGTCGGGTGGTTGGATTTCTGTCGATCTGTACTGGTCGCAGCTCATTTCGGAGTTCCTTTGCTTTGGGGAGTGTTCAGAGCCATTTGGGCATAAGTGTTTTACCTGCTTGCTCTCGCGATGGACTTCGGTTGTTTGATGATGATGAATTTGATTTTTTATTACTAAATTAAGCTGATATTTATGTTTGCGTCATTGTTTGATCAGGTCGGCTGTTTAAAAGATGAAGCTTTTCCGAGATAGTTGTTTTTAAGCTTTATCGTAGAAGGATGGATAGATTTTGATTGTATTGTGGTGGACTCAGTGTAGTGAATCTGCCGCAGGAATAAGAAGTAACTAATTTTAATAATTAGGCCATTATGTGAAGTCTTCCTTGAATGCTACTGGAAAAGGAGAAGTGTCAATTCCAGGCAAGTGTGCAATTTGACGAATGAAATAAATTGGCTTCATTGATGATCATAACTGGAAAGGGAAAATAATTGGTTATTGAGGCTGACTAGGTCTAATATACATTATAGAAGTTTATGTGTGTAAGCTTTGTCTATTTTTGCTTACGATTTGGAAGAGCTATGGTAGGAGACGTCTGTAGCAGGATTGGAACTGTTGGGTTTTTACTTGCATTCATTTGCTGCTTTTTGTTATGATTGTTCTATTTTCGTGAAGTTTAAGATTCTTCTATTCTGAGTGTTCTATTAGAGTCGCTTGCATATGATTATTGTTAGGTAATTGGAAACCACATTTTTTGATACAGAGGAAAATCCTCCCTACCATGGAAGTATAGTTAGCAATTCATATTTAATGATATGCCATTTACTTGATTTCCAGAGCCCTTGTTCTGGTTCATAGATGCTAGGATAGTGTTATTCTCAATCTTCGTTTGCAGAAGACTCCTTGTTTCCTATTCCCATTTATGATTTTTCGGGTTTTTTGCTTGTTGAAAATGATATCACCATGTGGGTGGGTCTTCCTTGTTCCAGAGTGTGATCCTAGAACTATTTACTATGCATTATATGTATAACATTGTCCTAGTAATTGATGGTGGTTGCTTCTGTTTAACATGGACATTCTTCTTGATGGTAATTGGTTCTGTCATCCTTGTTCCAGAGTAATCTAGGACGATTTACTATCATTTAAGTTTTTTTTTCTTTTTCTTCCGGGTTTCAAATCCTTTCTAAACCTGGTTAATTAAAGTCTGGTCAACAACTGTGTGATTGATAAATAAGTATTAGTGATCCTAAATGAACAAAGTAGAAGAAATTAGTTTCAAATATTTGAGGAATGGTTTTCTGGGTTTCCTTTGACTGTTGTTTTTTCTTCAGGTTTAATGAATTTGGATCTGATGGTGGGCCGGCAGTAAAGATATGGAGTCCGAAATTTGAAAGTTTCACAAACCATGTCACCCGTAGTGTTGGGTTTCAATTGCCCGAAGTTGAAGTAAGTCCAAGTACCACTGAGATATCAACTCAAAATCCATTTTGTTATGGTTGAAGTAGGTTGCATCTGTTGTAGTTCCTAGTACCTTACCTTCTACGTGTTCACAGATCAAACATATAGTTGCAACAGCAATAGCACTTAAGGGGCTTGGAGGTGTTCTCTTTATTTTCGGAAGCACCTTTGGTGCATATCTGTTGGTGAGTCTTTAGATTCGAAGTCCATATCTGCTTAATTTTTGTGTCCTTGTTTTTCTTTCCTTTGCAGCTTAGAGTCCTAACATGTTCGGTTACTTCTGCTGCTGAAACTGATAACTTTCAGGTTCTCCATCTTTTACTTTCTACGCCTATATTATATGACTTCTACAACTACGACATTGAGAAGCAGGAGTTCAGTTTGCTCTTCCTCAAGTTTACACAGGTTTGTCATTACCACATCTATGACCCAAAAACTTGTGGTTTCTGTTTGTTTCTCGAACCTCCCATACTTACAACTGAAGTAAATATGTTTTGCTTCTGCAGAATCTAGCTCTCTTTGGGGCCCTTCTCTTCTTCTTGGGGATGAAGAATTCCATTCCAAAAAGACAACCCAAAAAGAAATCTGCTAAAACAAAGATGAATTAGATTAGTTGTACTAAGAAGGTTTGTGGCTTTTAGTCTCTGGGTCGGGCCACCATGGTATCTGTCTTTGGGGCCCTCTTTTTTGTTACGTTTTATTGGTTATTGTTTAGGGGGACCACTTGTTAGAATATTTATAAGATTAATTCAGAGATTTTGCGAGCCTTTTCTATTTCGAGCCTTTTTCTATATTTTTACTAAAATTAAATTCTAAAATGCTAGCTTATCATAACTAATTATTGTTGTTATTATTTATTATTATTACTGATACTTATGAAATATAGTGAAAGGTGGTTGTACGTACCCCACATATTGGTTGCACCTAACTTAATTTGTCCTCACTAAAGCAGATGCATTATTAATAAAGCAGCCATTTGGTGTATTTTAATCCCAAATCACAATGCTAATGTCATTTATCGCCACAACTTGATAGAGATAATGACAACTTGAAATAACACCAAACCTCGAACGAATGACGGTCGCCCCACAAGAAGCAGGTCAGGCGTCCTAATCAAATCTTGATTAATCTCCACCCATTAAACTCGTATCAAGCAAATTTTTTATGTCCCATATTGATTCTCGGTAGTCCTTCTCTCCCACTATATACACTTGAGCTCTAAACTTGCTCGAGGCATCGAGTGGAGATCGAAAATGGCTGAGGAAGATCAAATACCCGTCATCGACCTCACCGGCATCGACGGTGCACGGCGAGGCGAGATCATCGACCAGGTCCGCGGCGCGTCGGAGACGTGGGGGTTCTATCAGGTGGTCAACCATGGCATCCCTATCAACATCTTGGAGGAGATGATGGAAGGAGTGATCAATTTCAATGAGGCTAAGCAGAAGGGAGTTGAAGCCCACAAGTATGATTGTCACAACAGTAGTAAGGTGCAGTTCCAGACCGATCTCAACTTGGATGGAGCTTATCCCAACTGGAGAGACTCTTTGGTTGTTGAGATGGCCCCTGAGCCACCTGCCCCTGAAGAAATCCCACCTCTTTGCAGGTTATTTAACTTTATTAATTTCTTACTTAGCTTTCTGCTTTTCTTTTATAAAGATGGTAGCTAGAGACCTTGTACGTACAGTTCGGTAACGTCTATTCAAAATGACTAGCTGAAGTTACGAAGTATATCTTTGCCATTCTACTTGTATCTCAAAGTTGAATAATGAATTGCAGGGACATCCTGTTTGAGTACGTCAAAAGTGCAACCAAGCTAGGGGAAGAACTCTATGGTGTAATCTCTGAGTCTCTAGGCCTTGATACAGGGTATTTCAAAGAGAGAGACTGCATGAACGGACTGAGAGTCATCTCACACTTCTACCCTCCCTGCCCACAGCCAGAATTAACCTTCGGCACCAACAAACACACAGATCCCTGCTTCCTCACCATACTTCTGCAAGACCAGGTGGGAGGCCTCCAGGTCTTCCGCCAGGACAGATGGGTCTCTGTCCAACCTGTCCACGGAGCTCTTGTGATCAACAATGGCGACCTTCTCCAGGCAATCCATCAGTACCCGCATCTTATTTCTTTTTCACATCCATTAATGAATTGATATGGTTATAACTTTTGTATCCATCTTCTTGCAGCTGATGAGTAATGAAACCTTCAAGAGCTTGCCACACAGGGTCTTGGCCAACAAAACACAGAAAAGGGTATCAGTGGCATGCTTCTTCAGCGCTTACCGCTCACAGAGGTCGTTTGGGCCTATCAAGGAACTGGTTACTGAGGAGAAACCGGCGATTTACAGAGATGCCACGGCTGATGAGTACTTTATTCATTATCTCACAAGATCAGACTTCAGCACTGCCTTGGAACATTTCAAGGTTTCAGGTTGATATGAAGGAGCCTGTGGATCATTTGGCTGTGCATATATAGTAGTGTTTTGGGGAGAACAGAATAAAGTGGAGGGCTGGTGATAGTGTGACTGCTTTGGCGCAATTGGCTTTTGTCATGCAATTAATTTAAAGGTCTTGTTTTGGAATGTTTGCAGTATTCGAATAAAAAACCTATCATTCTTAACTAAAACAGGTGAAAAATCTTTCTTAACTTTGGTGAACATAGCTTCTAGAATTTAATAAAAATCAATCATGGATCGAGAGAGTTCAAGATCGATAATGAACATAACAATTAAAATTCTTGGAATAATACTCTAACACTAGGATATATATAGAACTTATTGAAGGACAAATCAAGCAACATGAGAGGGTTCTCTGTTTCCCATCTAATTTAAAGACTCCATAATGATCAAACAAGGTAATTAATTAAGTGCAATGTTAGATTTGGAGAAAGTTTTTCCATGAGAGCTTTTCACATGTGAAGGGGCAAGCTCAGGGTCTCTGCTTTGACTAATAGAAGAGGGGGATGGGAATCTGCTCCTTTTGTCATTTGCAGATCAGATGGAGAGTCTCCCTCTGTCAATATTATTAATTGGACGAACCTAAAGGGAGATATTCGTCTCTTCTTTAATTAATTCTTTATGTTATTACAATGACTTTTGGTTAATATATATGTTTTATTTTCTTTCACTTTGATTTGACTTATTATATATGTTATGTTTGTATTCAGGAATCATGCATGTAGCTAGGTTCCTCCTTTCCCTTTTGTCATTTATCTAAATAGATAAATGCACCTTTGATGGTTGATTTGTTATATTGTTTAATGAAGCTATTCTTAGGATTCATTTAGTTTTCAAAAAAAAAAAAAAAAAAAAAAAAATTCTAATATTCTTAGTTTTGCTCTAACCTCAAAGAGTTTATTTCTTATTTGATTGAATTCTTTCCTTCATATGTAGAGTTTATTGGATTTTCTTTTCAAAAAGAGATTTTTGATTAGGCAAGCATTCTCAATCTCTAGAGTGTTCCAGTCACATAAGTTTCTAAAGGGTATTCTGTTGTTTCTTTCTTTTTATTCATTGAAAGTCAGTGGTGTAGGCTTGTTGTACAAAGTGTTATAACACCGTGCATAAACGATACTGTAAAACCTATTTTAAAGCATAAATTGACTGAATTGAAAAGTACATGGTGTACTTACTCAATTCAGTGCAATGTGCACCTACATCTCCGTAGATATTCTTCAGGGTTTCTATGTGAACTCATTGGTTAATTTCCACTAGTAAGAAGCCTGGATATCATCACCGCACCAATAGTGTCATTAAGCTGTCATTTCGAAACCTATAAGCTCCTTTGAACACTTCTCTAGATGATGCACCTTTGAACACTTCTGTATGAATAGATAGATGTCCTTCTTTAGGCCAAACATACTCCTGTACTCCATCAATATTTTTACATTACACATACTCCATAGAATATCCATAAAGCAACCTTCACAAACAATATATCCTAGTTCTCTCTTAACTCAATTCATATTTCCCTATTAGACTTACTTTCCTATATATGCAGTGTCATATTCTCCCAATATGTTTTTAATATTGTTCTTGATTTTATCGCAATTGATCGGTCATATCAGCCACATAGTCCTAATATCTAGTTGCTCTAGAGTTTCTATCTAGGAAGCAATCTTCAATCAAATCCTCCTAAGCATAAACAAATATTGGCTCTATATTTATCGATGAATTGTTATATTTTTTCCAAAAATTTTCAAAACATATGATATGCAAATTGTAACTCTAAATATTGTAACATTCAACTCTTATTCATCTTTCTCCACATTTAGTAGAGGAACTAAAAATTTCCAAAACATATGATATGCAAATTTCACTCTAAATAATGCAACATTCAACTCTTATTCGATCATCTTTCTCCACAATTAAGTAGAGGAACTAATTATGTATCAATCCATGTCTTTCTTAGTTTGGACGATTCTATTCTTCAACATGGTATAAGAGCTAGTATGAAGGTGATACTTCTAAAAAAGTATGTGAGTTATATATGTATTGCTTTTGCAGAATCTGGCTCTCTTTAGGGCCATTCTCTTTTTCATGAGGACGAAGAATTCCATTCTAAAAAGACAAACCAAAAAGAAATATGCTAAAACAAAGATGAATTAGATTTGTTGGAGGAAAGGAGAATAGTGGTTAGTCTCAGGGTCGGGCCGCCATGGTATGTATGTGTCTTTGGGGCCCTTTTTTTGCTGATGTTTTTTTTTCTATTGGTAGTTGTTTAGTGAAACTACTTCTTAGAATATTTATCCGGATTAATTGAGAGATTTTGAGAAATTTTTCTGTTGTGGGGGACCGCTCAGGTTACACGAACTAGGCATAGCACTCTTAGGAGGGCGACCTTAGCACGTGCGCACACGCGTGAAATTATCTCCTAATGTGGGAATAATCCCACATTGAAAATGTTGCTGCACCTGGAATTAACTAGTAGAAATATGACGAAGGTTATGAACCCTTGCCAAAAGCCATAAAGACCCCCGCCAAACACTTTTGGCGATGAAGTACCATGTCATATGAGCATCGCGTCATTCTTTTAGTTGGAAAATTCTTTGTATGTTGTAATTTTTGTGCTTTTTATTCACCAATGCTTTCCAATGTATATCATCCATTTTTTATTTCTAAAAAAATATTTATTATCTATGGTTTGTAGTTTTTTAGTATTATAAAAATTACATTATATAATATTTTTTCTACTTATGTAAACTGAAGTGTAACTTCAAAATATCAAATCGAGACAATCTCTAGCGTAGAACTAACATTTTCACCTCTCGTGTAGAGTCAAGTACGATGAAGTAAGAAACATAGCTGGTAATAAGAGAAGAATTTTTATTTTGATCTTTATTGTTCTTTGTTTTAAATGTATGACCATGGTGCTCCAAATTGTTTTGAGATGTAAGTCAGACACTTAAATTTCAATCACTAAGTTCAATCCAATCACACAAGGAGACAACACAAAAGAATGACAAGAAAATTCAGAGAAAACAAATTTTAACAAGGAGATTTACCTAGAGCTGGAAATCATACTAAGAATAAACCAAAAAATTGAAAAATATAAGCACATAATTGAATGACAAAATAATTATTGGATACATCAGATATGACTTTACTAGGATATTTAATTAGAGACTTATATAGAGCTAAAAGACATATATAAGAAGTTCAAAAGGGTAATTTAGAAAAAAATCCCTCATAATTTTTTAATTTCTAATTAATGTGTCTGCCTAGGTTTCATGTTTTAAAAAAGTACATTACAATGAAGAATTAACATATATATGATAGAAATCCATAATAATTACCTTAATTTTCTAATTAAATATATACGGTGACAATAATACATGCTGATATTTTTTAAAAGCTTACATGTAGGACTTCATTCTTCACATTACTTAAAAAAATTGTATTCTTCATGAAGGGACCTAAAATCTTTCTAATTACCCACATCAATTATCTCAATCATAACAATCTGAATCTGAAAATTAATTTTTTTCATGAATGAATAATAGTCACGTAGAAAGTCGTTACGAATGAATAATGAGGTGTTAAACCCATCTAATTATAAAATGATGTAGGTTTCGTCCACTTTCTCTCACGACCGGAAATGAAAAATTATATCAGCCCTAGACTAACAAAAAACACATGTCTCAAACAAATATGTAACACTAGCATAATTAATTAATTATAGAACCGCACGATTTAATTGACTGAAATTTAATTTCACAGTTCAAATACAAGTTTTGCTCTGAGTATTAAAGTTTAAATCCCTGCAGCCCAGCAGTGAAATCGGTCAATTTAGTTAAGATATAAACCAAGTATTCTTTAGTAGTAATGGACTTATAAACTGCATGGCCTTTAGTCTGAATGAACTCTTCCAAGGGGCTATGTAATGACTTGGAACTGGGAGAGCCATATAAGCATGCAACTGATGTCCTTGTGGTCTTCCTCCTAATCAAAACTCTGTGCGGCACACTTTTAATTTGATCATTGGTTACAAGCTGCAAAACACACATTACAATGTATTAATAAATCAATAAAATAAAGGAAAGAAAATAAAATAAAGGTACGTAAGTAATTTTATTTTATTAATAAAATTTCGTTGTATTTAAGATTAATTGATTCAGCTTCCAATAATCATTTTTTAGGAAGAATATTCTTGTGAAAGAGAAGAAAGCTAGATAACAAGGGGAAAAAGGAAGGATTTCATTACATCAGTTTATCGTTATCTTCAAGGATGTTACGATTTAAAATAAGTTCATATTCAGGGAATTACAGTTACCCATTGCAATGGAAATAATCCTCTTATGATACCTTTCACTTGATCAGGAGAATTGTTTAAAGTTGAAATGTAGTTTAAAAAACAAGAAGATAGAGAGACATAGGGATCAGGTAACATGTCAATTTGCAATAATAAACAACAAGTAGTTAATATATATGTTTCTAATCCTTGAACTAGCATTGGGGTATAGTCTATCCCTTCCATTTATATTAAGGAGAGTGAATATATGGGGCCTTATTCACATGGTAATAGGACGGTCCCATCAGCCTCCATGTGATGGGAGACATTAACAATTAATAAGAAATACTTTTAATTTGATAATGATACTAAGCTCACATATTAATCAATCGGTTTGAATTGAAAAACCCAAAACAAACAAATGGGGAACCGTTTGGTTAATTAAGATCATTAATCCCACCTCAACCAAATTTGAAATCTTTGATCAGTACAAAGACTCAATCATGGGACGGTCTATATATATTGTTCTCTATTATCTAGTGCAGCAGATCCATCAATACTTATCCAGAAGAGAAAAACTCAATCCAAGTACTGGGCTTGTTATGATATATATGGATCAGATTAATTGATTACTTTATATATACATATATACCTGAAGGAGGACTCCAATGTTAATCAGAAGAGCTCCATGCAGAGGAAGAACATCAACCCAAGTTCCCTGATGAAGAAACTGGAGCCCTCCAACCTGGTCTTGGAGCAGAACCGTGAGAAAAGAAGGATCACAGTGTGAAACATTGGCTATAACGGGCTGTGTGTCATCAGGAGCTGGATTGTAATGGTGGCAAGCCACTATCATCTCCTCTGTGCATTTAGCAACTTTCAAGCGATCACTGGTCAGGCCAAGCATCTCAGATATGATCTCAAACAAGCTCTCCCCCAGCCTCATTACATGCTTCACATACTCAAACAATATGTCCCTGTCCAAGTTGAGAATTTCAGTCTTCAAGAACAGTAGTAGTACTAGCTAGCTACAATTCAGTACTCATGTGTAGCAAAAATATTTAAAAAGGAAATTAAGAAACAGGGTCTGTCGAGATTTTACAGACTGTAAACAGTAGTAGTAGTAGATAGGGAGTCAAATCCTACGTGAGTGGTGCTCAAAACCAGGGATCCATGCTGCAAAGAAAAAGGATTTGGAGAGACTCGAAGAACTCAAAAATAACTCAAAACCCTAAAAGCCCTGGGTGGGCTCGAGGAGACGACTTGTCTGTCCTCGTACCCTAATATTTTTTTTCCCCAGAAATTCGTCCGTGTGACGTCACGCATGACGTTTCAACTCTTGTCTCATCTTTTCTTATAATATGTGGAAGAGACTGATCAAACCCTACTCTCTCTTCTCCCTAGCTACAGCTTGAACAACGGCCCGTTGTACGTAGTTAATGGAGATTAATATGAATTAAAGAAGTGAAAACATTTTCATTGGTTGGAGCGGTGAAGATTCAGAACCCAGTAAGAAATCGCTCCGTGCAGTATCTGCAACAGTATCTCACGAAGATCTAAGTTCGAGACAAGTGAGGGAGTTCTTCAAGTACATAGATATAGCCTCTTTTCATGGAGGAAACGAAGAAGAAAACGTAAATGGCCAAATGGGTTCTCTTCATGAGAGATCCAAAAGGAAGATCAAGATCAGAAGTATGTGTACGTATATGTATATATATGTGTATATATGTGTAACCTGCAAAGGGATGGGATTTCTTCTGGTGCAGGAGGCTCGGGGGCGATGTCCACGACGAGGGTGTCTTTGAGCTTTCGACGAGAAGTGGTGCTGAAACCGGGCTTGAGCCTCACCTTCTTGGAGAGGTCCGGCACGACGCGGCCTTCGATCACTCTGTCGAGCTGGTTAGCTTCGTGGAAGCGTTCGCAGCCTTGCAACATCTCTTCCAGGATGTTGAGTGGGATCCCATGATTCACCACCTGAAACACTCCCCATGTCAACGTTGCATTTCGAACCTCTTCCACGATCTTCTCTCGTCCTCCCCGGTCTTGTATCTTTCCAAGGTCGATGATGGGTACCCCGGCTGCCTTCACTCTTCCAATAACACCATCTACAGTGCTTGGTAAGCTTTTCTCTGTCCCTTCCACACCCATACTCTTTCTCTTCCTCTCTGGATCTCTATCTCCAGATCTTTGGCTCTCTCTCTCTCTCTCTCTCTCTCTCTCTCTCTCTCTCTCTCTCTCTCTCTCTCTCTCTCTCTTCTTTCTCTCTCCCTTCTCTCTTTCCACTGTGTCTCTGCACTAAACCCTTGATCTAGCAAGTGGGTACTATTGCTTCAAAAGAGGTGATGGTTTCGAAAAAATCCAATTGCCCACCATATATGGTTGCATTCTATGTTGTCTCTTTCTCCCTTTTGAAAATGAATCTGTCATAGAGATAAATATTAATTCACAGGTATATAAGATGTTTTAAAACATGCAAATGGAGGCAAGGTAGTTAGGGGATCGACTAATTGAAATGGGTAGTCTGAAAAAGGGTCCATCAATGCATTTTAATCCCCCTTTTTGTTCCATCTTCTCTTCAGATTTAATTCTTCTGTTATAATTAAGAAAATTTAGTACTAGAAAAATTTGATCAGGCCAATCTCTATGAACTTGGGTTAAATCAAACCGGCGCTATGTTAGCTGGAAAACATGCCATCCCCTCTATAAAAATGCTTTACTTTGGATCAAATGACTAGGTTCCTAGGAAGCTAGCCAGAGGGGGACCAGTACTGAATTAGGAAAATCCAACCCCAAAAACTATATATTCTAAGTGCTTGTGAAATTTAATCTGTTGGATCGTCCAATAACAAACAAATTGGACGTTCAGACCACCAAAAGCCACCAACAATATGGTAGAGTATTCATAATTCTATCGGCCTTCGGAATGATTCCTCTGTTGTTCTTATCTGCTTCTTTGGTTGGGTCATGGCTTGTTACCTATACTGGGCACAGTTCCTTGTTTTTTTTTTCCCTTGACTTGAAAAATCGCCATGGGGTCAAAACCCCCCAAATTAAAACTTGACTTACATACGGAGTTCAGTGCAGTACCTTGAGAGCATAGAAAAAGGTTCAGATGTATATAGCTTTAACGTGATTAATGGGAGTCAACTGCTTAGCCTTTTTTCAAGACTAAGAGTAGGAAGGAAGATTAGATTCGAGAGTAGTGATGTATTTGTTATCTCTGCAAGTTTCAACACATTATATAAGTAGAAGAGATGACTTAATTTGGTGGTCCATTTACGTGTAACATGGACCCAGACTGTACTTAGGCCACTTTGATAACGACGAAACAACGGCCCATGCATTAGTTAATTCTTTGATTATCTTAAGCTATATTGTCTCCTAGTGAGAGAGAATTAATTAAGGAAGTCTAATTTTTATGTGGGATTATGTTCTTGTTTAAATATAATTAATCAGTAGTTTTCAAAGGAAAACAATCTTTATATGCAGCAGCCTAATGCTTTTGTAATCCGAAATGTGGGCTGGGTTATCTTATTTGAAGATTTAAATCAAATAATTAAGCAACCTGTTTTATGTCCTAAAACAATTGAAATTTCCCATATTAATTGCCCTTTCTATTAAGCAGAGGACATCATTGACAGTGTTCCAGTCTAATTTTAAACAAAATGTCATGTTGGATTTCAAAACAATTGGAATTTGGGTAGATTCCTGGGAACGTTCAAATAAATTAAGCTCTTGATCAAAGTTTGACATTCTCCCAGCTAAATATAATGATTGTCATTGCAACCTAATATTGTATTGATCACTTGAGCTGCACAAATAAGTAAAGATCAATTTGAAGAGACAACGGGGCAAAACAAATTTTAATGGGGTTTAGTTCAACCAGATCATCAACCAGATTACAGGAATGACGGGAACGCCGGAGAACTTTCATTATTTAAAATTTCATGAATTACTTATGTACATTCGATTTTTGGGTGTATTTTTTGTCCCATAATTAAGGGTAATTTTTGTATCCTTTTGTCATGGATTTTATGTTTCAAAAGGAACTCAATTATGCATATTTCCAGTGATCACATTAATTAATTAATTAATCATGGGTTAATTTATTTGATTCTAGTTAGTATTCCATACCCTCTCAAGTTGTATGGGCATATATATGGCAGCTACTAGTGCCATATTCATCTTGCTCAATGGAACTACTCCTGTGTAGGTTTAGCTCATTGGAAGGTACACATCTTCAGCTTTGTCATTCTTTGACCTGTCAGATATATAGCATCTCTTTGTCCATCATGAAATGTTGATAGAGGAATCAAATTATGAAGGATTAAGTCCATATCAAAAAGAATTTTCACTCCAGATTGACTTCTCCATTCATTTGATTGGACAGAATTTTATTGATCTTTAATATTGTCTTATATTTGGAAGGTATACCTACGAAATATATATTGTGATCTTCTACAAACTTGTACAAGTGATTTGGCTGCAAATATTGAAAATCTCGTTCAGAAAAACACTTCTCTTACATGGTACAAATTGGACAAAAGTTCAATTCATCTCCTTCATCAAGATATATACACGTCTTCTATATCTTTGATCCTCTTCTTTCCTATCTTCAATGCAGCTGGATTCAGCTTCCTCCACCCCCTTCTCTTACACCCCCTTCTCTTACACTACCATTTCAGCACCAGTCTTATTGAATCACACCATACCTAAGTCAGATACTTGTGAATGGGCCTCCACCCATATTATCTACATGTAGAAGCTCAAAAGAGGAAGACCCATATGTGAGGGGAAATATTAGAAAACAGTCATATATATAAATTCATGAGTAGAAAGAGCTTATATAGTACCCAAGTTCCAATTGTAATTTCAAGACCCAAGTAATTGCTCAAGGGCATTGTCAGCTACTAGGGGTTGACTATGATCAAATCTCTTGTTTGGTAGTGTGTACATAAACCTTTCATCATTATAGAGCCTTACTTCAGTTTGATATTAGTAAGATAAGTTTTCTCACATGGCCTATATATATATTACAAGAAGAAGGTTACATGCGTCAGCTTCTCAGTTTTGAAATTAAAGATAACGGAACACATTTTGCTCAACCTTGTAGACTTAACCAAACTGTCTATGGCCTTAAACAAAGCTCTCAGTTGTTTTACTTCTTTTC
This sequence comes from Aristolochia fimbriata, assembly GCA_019845555.1. Lineage (NCBI taxonomy): Eukaryota > Viridiplantae > Streptophyta > Magnoliopsida > Piperales > Aristolochiaceae > Aristolochia > Aristolochia fimbriata. The sequence continues at coordinate 2,879,418 of CM034083.1, forward strand.
TTAGATTTGGACTTTAATTCTTAAAGTAAAGTAGACCCAATTCATTTTTGCTACTATTTTTTAGGTATCATCTATACTTTGTTCTCTTTGTTGATGATATCATCATGTGTAATTAAAATATTTTCGTTTTAAGAAAAATCTCTCTCTCTCTCTCTCTCTCTCTCTCTCTCTCTCTTTTTTTCTCTCTCTCTCTCTATATATATATATATAGAGAGAGAGAGAGAAGATCTCCTGCACGTAAGTGTAGGAAACTTCTCTCTATAAGCACTTTTTAAAGAAGAAAAGTGATGTTATTGTCATAAATGTGAGGGACATTTTAGTAAAAGTGAATAAAGTTGTAAATCACTTTTATAAAAATACTCTTCTTTTCTTCTTAAAAAAGTGTGTAGGAAATTTTTTTCTACACGTACGTTTAGGGTAGCCACCCTCATGAGAACGTGTAGGAAACTTTTCTCTACACTCACTTTTTAATAAATAAAAGTGATGTCATTGTCATAAATGTGAGGGGTAATTTTGTAAGAGAAAATAAAGTTGTAAATTATTTTTACAAAAATACCCCTCATGCCTTCTTTAAAAAGTGAGTGTAGGAAAAAATTCTTTACACTTACGTGTAAGGTATACACCCTCACTTATATATATATAAAAGATTTTATTTAACCTTTTTTAATATTCCTGAATGTATCACGGTCCTATCTATTCATCTTTTTCTTTTTAAGAAAAAGAGAGTTCCGCATCTCTCATGGGGGGGGGGGATCGGGGAACAAATAGGTGTGGGGAAGAGGGATATATATATAGGGCAGCTACCCTACATGTATGTGTAGGGAAAAAATTCTTACACGCACGTTTAAAAGAAGGAACGAGGTCACTTTATGACAATGACATTACCTTTCTTCTTTAAAAAGCGCTTGTAGAGAAAAGTTTCATACACTTACGTGTAGGAGATCTTTTCTCATGTATATAGCCTTACGTGTAGGAGATCTTTTGTAATAAAGCTTGAAATAATTTTAGACATACTATAAGATATATATATAGCATTTAAAATGAGAGGTTCTGAAAGATTTAAGAAAAAAAGAGGAAGAGAAAATGAGCCTGGTGTACGTGTGTTGGGACTACCAAAAGTGAAGAGTGTCCTATAGTAATATATATGGTCCCTATGCTTGACTAACATATTTATTTAATTTTTGTGTGTTTGGACTTAATGCACGTTCAGAACTGTTCTCCAACATCTCAGGGAGAAATATTGAATCGTCAATCTGATAACTATTGGCTTGGTAGACTTTTCTCTTTTCCTGATCATTATTTGAATTTAGAAGGGTATATCTGTATCTGATACCTACCTATTCTCTTAATATATCTTTATCTGTTATGTTCTTCAGCGTTTCTGCTCAACAGATAGAATTGTCTGATCATCTCTTCTTCCAAGGGGGCATGTGGTTTCAGCTGTGGAAAACCGGGGCGTCGCTTCATCATGCAGCGAGCTAGTCCAATGATTTTTCAACAGTGAACATGGCTAGCTTCAACTCCCACCCGCAATAAAGAAAATTGGGTTTGAAAACTTGATTTATGATAATCTAATAAGTAGGTCAGCCATTAGAGAGAGGTCCATCCTAAGAAGACTTATAGGTTGGCTTATCTGTAAATGCCCTAGATTCACCTCCAGCCACTGAATGTGCTTGTTTGCAACAACCGCCACCTTAACAATGGCGTAGCCTCACATGCCTCCTCCAACTTCCCGCCCCATAAAGACCCCAAACGCCACCATTAATCTCAATATATATATATATATATATATATATATATCTCAAACACACTGTACTAGTCTGATCATACAGAGAAGTGGTACTAGTGAGAAATGCAAGGTGGGAAGATTGATACTGGTGTAAATGCTGTGAAAAACAAGGCGGCAGCTGCCTTGGGAGACATGGCTGAAGTGATCAAAACAGGAGGAGTAGTTGCTCCGGTGATACCCACCGTCGATCTCGCCGGAGTCCTCTACGCCTCCGGCAGCCGCGGCGCGGTCGTGGAGCCGATCCGGGAGGCTGCAGTGAAGTGGGGGATCTTTCAGGTTGTGAACCATGGCGTTCCGGTCTCAGTTCTTGATGGAATGTTGGAAGGAAACAGGAGGTTCCATGAAGAGGATATGAGGGGCCAGGAGGAGCTCTACTCGTGGGATCTGAAGAGGAAGGTGAGGTACAGGAGCCATTACAACCAGGAGGGCGATCGCCCTGGATGGAAAGGCTCGTTGATCGTGGAAATGGGTCCTGATCCCGCTGCTCACCATGAGCTTCCATCAGTTTGCAGGTTCATCATTTGTTTAATTTCTCCCTTAATTCATTTCTGGCCTCTCTCTTCTTGATTTCTGCATATGTAGTACTACACTGGCAAGAATCGATACTAGTAGAGAGCTTCTTCCACTGAGTCCTGCATGGCTGCGTCTCTCCCAAGAGAGTTAATTTCTTAACCAGAGACGTACACAGAATCTCAAACCACAGATTTGCTTTCTTCCATGTCTGTGAACGTCTGGCTTCAGTTTTCTTTCCTTCAAAAGAAATCTTCTACACCTTCTAAACAGTATAATTAATATCTGTTTAGCAAGAGATCAGGTAGAACAACCAGAAGGGTTTTTTAAAAACTGGGTTTATTACGTCTTGAGTAGTACCATCTGATTAGCTTTCATCAACCCAGCTGACGGAGATCTGCTAGCTAGCCAAATGGAGGACATTTTTTTTTTTCTCTAAATTTTTAAAACCCAGTTGAGAAAACAAGAGGACAAGGTCGTAAACGTCATGCATGACATCATCTCTCTTCTCTCCTAATTAAAATAAGAGGAGATATTCCGCCATTGGTGCAGGCAGTCCTAGCTAGGCTCTCTTGAAACCCATGTACTCTTTTAGGGTTTGGAGCTCGGTCTCTGTATCCTCTAGGGTTAGGTCTTCTTACCAAGGCTAGCTACATACCTAGCTCAGTGGTACCTCTCTCTAGCTTTCTTCGTAATCGTCACGAATGACGCCAATTGGAAGGTGTTTGATTCTATGTTCCAGAGAACAAGGAACCAGTACTGGCAGACCTGTACAAATTAACGGTCTCCGGTCTCCCTTCAGCACTGATAATAATCAATTTAAATTTCTGGGTCGTTTTGGATAATTAACATATATCTGTTAGTGTTGTAATTTGCAGAGAGATCTTCGAGGAGTATGTGAAGCATGTAAGAAATCTGGGAGAGACCCTGTTCGAGTTGATCTCGGAGGCGGTCGGGCTGAGAAGGGATCGGCTGAAGGAGGCGAAATGCGAGGAGGGGATGCTCGTGAGCTGCCATTACTACCCTCCATGTCCTGATAACTCTGATGCACGTCCAAAGCTCGGGAGTGTTCAGCACTGCGATCCCTCGTTCCTCACGTTGCTGCTCCAGGACCAGATTGGAGGTCTCCAGGTTTTTCATGAAGGGAACTGGGTCGATGTTACTCCACTGCATGGAGCTCTCGTCGTCAACGTCGGAGATTTCCTCCGGGTACATGAATTTTTTTTATTTTTTATTTTTTTCTGCTTAAGTTTTGAAACATGCTCCTTGCTCACGTAGTTACGAGTTACATATAAGAAATCTGCATCGATAATCGCGTTATAAAAAGTGGGCATTGATCAGTTTCTTACTTAATTTGATCTTGGAAATGACCATGAGCATTGCTAATTTTTATTTATTTTCTTATATATATTCTCTTTTTTCTATAGATAAACAGAAGATCATCTGAGTATAAATTGGAATCTTTATCAGTTTCATGATTCTTGGAAGAGATGCTTGGCAATAATTGTTAATATTAGTATTATTTCAACGTTTTGTTATTTGCTAAATTTCTTACAAAATACAGAATATAATTGACGAATGAAATTGTATAACAACAACGGAATAATCTTTTGCCTTTTTCATTTTTACAAGACTTTAATCCGCATCGATATTCATAACATTATAAATATATAGTGGGCAATATTGATCAGTTTCTTATTGTGCTATTCTTGAAAATGGTCATAAATTTTGCTTTTTGTTTATTTTCTGCTTTTCTCTGGTTAATTTCTAAGGAAAAACATAAGATTATCAGAGTATAAAATGGAATCTTTATCAGTTTCATGCTCCTTCGAATTAAGAGATGCTTGGCTCTGTTAGTAATAGAAATTCAAAGTTTTATTATATATATTTGAATCTCTTTCAAAAATAGAATTATTGACCATAGAATTATATGTATAACTACAAGGGAATGGCTTTTTTACATTTACATTTTTACAGAGAGAATATATCATATCACAATTTTTTTTTAAAAAAAAAAATTGGGTATATTTTAATGCAACATGTCCAGCCAAAAGAACTGGAAAGATGCAAAATCATGTTCTACTTCCTGAATCTGGCTCAACCACCGAAGAGCCACACTAGCTACACCCAGTTCTTGATGTTGGAACTTGATCCCATTTTATTATAGGGTGTGGATCTGTATATTGCTCATTATAGACAAAAAAATATATCATATTCCTCTACAACTTGCCTGCAATCACATGAATATATATATGCCATTAAACTTTAGTCTTTACTACATGTAAGGAATTAAAATGACTAATTGATTTCATGGATATTATTGTCTTCAATATTGCAGCTTATGACAAATGATCAGCTGAAGAGCGTTGTTCACAGGGTGCTTGTAGACCGCGTCTCTCCAAGGCTGTCTGTTGCCTGTCTCTACACTGCTACTACATCTACAACACGGTTCGGCCCCTTGAAAGAATTTGTGTCTGAAAGTAATGCATCTCGGTATAGAGAAATCACTGGCAAAGAATATTTCGTTCATTTACTCTCTAAAGTGAAGGACAACACCCGTGGCTTGGCTGAGTTTGAGATCTAACATTGAAACTAATGTAGTACTAGCACATGCAGTTTCAAGAATAAGCTAGAATCATGTTCTAAATTTTCTGTTCTTTCATATATTAGAACTTCAATTCTTATATACGTCAAATGAATTGAGTTCTCGGAAGTTGTCTTGTTCTTGACTAGTTAATACCTCTTCAACGATCAATAGATACATAAAAATACTAGACTTGTAGTTTTCTTTATTAATAATTCAAGATATTATTTCTTTTTTCAATAAGTGGATGTTGCTCAAAAGGTAGAGCGCTCACTTTGCATGCCGGAGGTATTGGCTTTGATCCCATGCATCACCACCAAAGGGCAGCCTTTGTACAAAATAATCAACATAATATTCACATATATATATATATATATCCCTTATATTTACAATAATATATTAACATTTATAAATATTCAACTCTTTTCCTCTTTCAACTTAGTATGTAGAAAACTTTTTTTTACATGTGCATGGTGGACAAACACAACACATAATGAGAATTTTCGTTACAGAAAATTAATGGTAATGTCAAGATGGCCGAGTTGTTTTAAGGTGCCAGGTTCAGGTACAAGGTTCGAACCCTTGCATCTCCATTGTTTTTGGTACTTACATTTTTTTCTTTTTTTTTACCAAAGCTTTTATAAGGGCATCATTGAAAATTTGGAAATGTTTAATAAATTATAAATTATTCTCATTCTCTAAAGAATTTGTCCACTTTCTACTTTTTATGTTTCAGAATAATAATATTTTTCAAAATAAATAATTAAATATTAATTTGAATTTGGCAACTTTATTTGTGTGTCAAGTTTAATTTTATCCTTTTTTTATTTTTTTAATGTTTTTCTAGAGAAACTAAAATGATTTATGATTTTCTAGAGAAACTAAAATGATTTATGATTTTCTAGAGAAACTAAAATGATTTATGATTTTCTAGAGAAACTAAAATGATTTATGATTTTCTAGAGAAACTAAAATGATTTATGATTTTCTAGAGAAACTAACATGATTTATGATTTTCTAGAGAAACTAAAATGATTTATGATTTTCTAGAGAAACTAACATGATTTATGATTTTTTAGAGAAACTAAAATGAAAATAATTACATAGTGAATTATTTTGAGTAATTTTGCCTAATTTATTTTTATTTATGATAAAAATAAAAAATAGTAATTTTTATTCTTTACCCTAACTATATTGATCTAAATATGTTTGAGATGATGAAGGATTATTAAATAGTAAATATGGCCTTTTGTGTGTATGATGATATATTCTTATAAATTTGTGTTTTACAAACAAAAAAACAACCGAGTACTAACTTATTTTATATATGTTATACAATAAAGGAGTAATAGGGGTAGAGCCGAGCTGTGCTGCTGGCTGCTGCAATCGTTTCGCAGGCTTGAGGATTCAAATTCGTGATTCTTCGACGCCTACACAGTACAGGCTACCGGGCGCGGGAAGCTAAAGAAAGATGAAGCTCCGTCACGCGATGGTCTGCTCCTCGAACCAGAATCGAAGCATGGAAGCTCATTCTCTCCTCAAGAGGCATGGCTTCGACGTCTCTTCTTATGGAACAGGGGCCCATGTGAAGCTTCCCGGCCCCTCTCTCCGTGAGCCCAACGTCTATGAGTTCGGAACCCCTTACAAGCATATGTTCGAGGACCTCCGTCGCAGGGACCCTGAGCTGTATCCTTCTCGGTGTGCTCCTTCCTTTCTCACCCTCTTTTTCTCTCTTCTAAAGGTTCGAGTTTTAGTTTGTGGGCGGTGCCAGGATGATCTGAGTACAAAATAAGGCGCTGCGAGGTGGGTGCCAACTTACGATTTTCAGAAAATTGGGTCTTCAAGCTTGAGTTAGGAATTGGTTATAAGGTCTACTGTGAATTGGTACTGGAGATATTTGTTTTTTATAAATATAAAGTTGTTGTTTCATTCGCTGGAATTTATCCAGGGGCAAAGGTCGTTGTCGTTCTTGTGTTGCAGATTAGTTCCATTCTTAGTGTCTAAAGTACGCTTTAGTCATCTCTGGTGTTTGAAATAGAAAAGTTGATTTACTAAAGTGCTGCCTTTTTTCTTTCTTTTCTTTTTCCTGGTAGTGGACGTTATTATTGGATGATATTCGAAATTGAACGCTTAACAATTTATTCAGATACAAGCGAAATGGGATTCTTCCCATGCTTAAAAGGAATTCGTCTGTAAAGTTGGCTCCTCAGCGTTGGCAAGATAATGCTGCTGATGGCTGTTTTGATGTGGTGCTTACATTTGAAGAGAAGGTCTTTGATATGGTACTTGCAGGTTATAAGCTAAATGTATTTCGTCCTTGCAACTGCTTTAACTTGTTCTTGCCATTCATTTACATAATATAAAAGGATATTACTTTTGCATTGTTAAAATAATGATCTTCGTGTTTCTTTTTTTCATTTTATCTTCAAGTTTACGGCCTTTCTTTTGTACCTGAAATTTTAAATCTACTTTTTGCTAGAATTAATTTTCCTGAGAAACCAACAAGGCCTTATTAACCCATTTAATATCTTCTAAGAATGCCATGCTGTTGTTTTTCCAATTTTATGGTGAAACAACAGATGAGACATTGTTGTGTGCTTACGTGGGTCAGAGCGTGTTGCTCCCTAACCCCTTGAACAGGTGATTGTTTTGTATGATTGATGATCCTGTGATATCTGAATTCTCCTTGAACTGAGATGGATTGAAGTACTTTGATTATTGGGGGTGGGGGGTTTTCTCGTTATAAGTTTTCTTCCATGTCCCTTCTAAAAGTTTAAACTTGAAGCAGAATAAATTCCTTCCATTGCCGGTGGTTATTACTTATAAGGAGCTAAATGAATGCCCATGTATTTTGCAGATCTTCATAATAGGGAACATGTGCTCATGAAAAGTGTATTGGTGATCAATTTGGATGTTAAAGATAACCATGAGGAGGCAGCTGGGGGGGCAAAACTTGCACTTGAATTATGTGAAGAGGTTTGAATCTTGCTTTTCAACTATTTTAAAACAAGAAAAGATAAAACTTTGTAGGTATCTCTTTTTTATTTTTCCATGAAGAGGAACATCTAATTGTTCTTGATAGGTTTTATTATTGTTTACCGTCACATGCTTTTAATCAGATTTCTTCCAAGAGCCTCAAGGCTGTTATATAGGATGTATAAATGCTTCTGAAACCATTTAAAAAAAAAAAGCTTCTGAAATGATGAATACAGCCATGTGAAGTCCCATTATTTTAAAATAATCAGTTTGACTTTGGTACATATTTAGTCCTATTCTATTGGTGAGTAATTTAATTATGATAAATAAAACCCTCACATAACTTGAATTTGGATCTTTTGTTTCAGTTCAAATAAAAGAGAATATATTGTTTGTGTAATGTGCCTTCTTTTTTTGCAAGAAATTGACTTTGTTTTTTTAATGAATTACAATGAAATAAAATATAACTACTGGACATGGAATGCAGCTTGAAGCGACTGAGTCATGGGAGGATAACATTGATGACATTGTTGCAGCATTTGAGAGGCAGCACATGAGAAAACTCTTGTATAGCATCTCCTTCTATTGAACCTCTATCAGGAGTCTCAATGGTGTGACCCCTTGGTATGTGTTGCTAACTTGTTACGATGTATTTCTGAATTTTAGTTCGGGGCACATAATGGCACAAAAATTCTTCTCTATGGCATATGGTTTCTTCTAACAATGCTGGCATAAAAATGCAGTCAAGAGATTCCTTATGTATTAATTGCCTGTGGGGTCTTTGTTAAGGTTGTTACGCACATCCACTATGACTAGCATTTTGCATTTCATAAACTAGTTTTTCTTCTGGCCTATTGATTTTGATGTTAACTTTGTTTGACATTGTGAAATTATGTTCTGCTCTTCTGAGTATATATAGAATATAACAGCAGCAATATTAAGTCAGTTTGGTTCCAGGATCAGCTCTGGTTGCTGTTTAGTCTGAAACGGTGTCCCTGGGAGAGATATATGATGAACACATTATCATTGGTTGTCCAATTGCCTCGCCATGGCCACTAACATGTTGAATTGGATAAATCATGAATATGTATCCATGCCAAAATTTGTCATTTTGAAGACTAGGAAAATGGATTTTCTAAGGTATCTGAAATGTTGGACACCGTTATCTGTTATTGAAAATTTCCCAAGGTATAACTGAGATTCGAGTATCAGGTATAGTCATGGATTTAGATACTTATTGGCAATATTAAGTTAAAAAAATAGGAGGTACTTTAAATGAGTAAAGAATAGTTAATCCTCTAATATAATACTCATTCCTCAAATCATAATTGAAAATAATAATGTAAGTGTTATATATATTGGGAACTTGGGCAGTAGCTCAGTGGTCCCATGGGAGTTGTTGCTGCGGGAGGTCTTGGGTTCGTGTCTCCACGGCAGCATTGGAGTTTATTGAAATTTGTATAAAGGAGTTTGTATTCGCAGTTTCAGAAAAAAAAGTGTTATATATATTTATATATAGCAGTTCTACAATTGATAAGTTAATTGAACACCCAACATGTTTTCTTCTTTTGTCTCCTTTCTCATCTTTTAGCTCTTCCTCAGCCATCTACTTTACCATATCAAGGACCAAAACATATCATTTGACCTTGACCAGAGCCTGCTGTCTCTTTGGAAATTATATATATTTAAAGATAAGAAATATTGTGGATCAGTCCTTTGTCAATTGTAAATTCATTATGCATCCCCTGCTTTAGGAATGACAAATTAAGTTGATGTTTTCCAATGTTCAGATATCAAATAATAAGCCAACCTTGCCTGCTTGTGATATGATCTTAATAGCTTCTAAATGGTGAACAGTAACTATTGTTCATCAGCCTCTGTGATACAGCAGTGAGATCCTTAAAGAATGCTTTTTTAGTGTCAGTGAGATCCTTAAAGAATGCTTTTTTAATGTCAGTGAGATCCTTAAAGAATGCTTTTTTAGTGTCAGTGAGAATCCTTAAAGAATGCTTTTTTAGTGTCAGTGAGATCCTTAAAGAATGCTTTCTTAGTGTCAATGAGATCCTTAAAGAATGCTTTTTTAGTGTCAGTGAGATCCTTAAAGAATGCTTTTTTACTGTTTCATTTTGCGTTCATTAAATTCTCTTTTTATATGATGCATTTCCTGCTTCAGAAGTTTCTGAAAGAGTTTGATTGTTTATAAGGGCTTTTGAGGATTTTTAAAGTGGATGCCAGAGAGAATTAAAAGTCTCAATGTCAATTTCTATGTAACATGATTCTTCTTCTTCTTCTTCTTCTTCTTCTAAAATGCTGACAAAATATTGATAGGGAAACTGACTTTTGACTCATTCGGTACTGGGTTTGCATAGTCATGTATAATTTGGCAAGCGCAAACAAGTTGAACCTTTATGTCCACAAAAACTATTTGAATAGATGGAGACCTCTGACCTTTCCTTTAGAAGGACTAACCGAGACACCCTTCAAAAATGTTAAAAAATGCTGACAAAATATTGATAGGGCAACTGACTTTTGATTCTAACAGGATCCCAAATATCTGTATGCACTATAACGAATGGAGTGGTTCTCCATTTATTGAAATCTGAAAGAAAGCATCTTCTGTAGCTTATTGGGAAATGACTGCCTGACGTTGTGAGTCATTTCTCTGGAAGTCTGGGACCCAACTTTCATGTGGTATCAAGTGGGTGCTCATATGTAAGCCTCCATTCAAACTGTTCCCATCTAGAAGTTACAATGAAATACCCATACATAGGGGGGCAGTGAGTAGGCCACTAATATCTATGGGGTGGAAAGATGTTTGCTTTATTTGTTAACTACTCGGCTAATTATTTTAAGATGGGGCTTGGATCCGAATTTCACTAAACTAAACCATTGCACCGTATTGGCCCTTCAATAACACCACCTGCAATTAGCGGCCTATTTATTTTCTCTGATATTGCATTCACATGCTTAAGCACAAAAAATATACCACATAAGAAAGGTAAGAAAAATTTAATGTTCTCACTTGGACTTTCATCAAGAAAACAACTATTTCAGACTAAGAACAGTACATTGTCACTATACAGTTGTTGCAGTGTCATCATCACTATACAGTTGTTGCAATGTCGAATCATATAGTTCGTTTCACACTTTTGATATAAGGTGGCTTTATACAGCCTCAACAGTACATTGTCGCTATACCGTTGTTGCGATGTCGAATCATATAGTTGATGTACATTGTCTCTATACCGTTGTTGTGATGTTGAATCATATAGTTGATGTCACACTTTTGATATAAGGTGGCTTTATACAGCCTATCTGTTGACTTGTATTGCATAACTCACTATCATGAGAAAGATTTGCATGTTAGTGAGGCATCAGAAAGGAAAATTTATACTAAGAGATGCGATTCATTAATCTTGAATGATGCGATCAATCTTATTACTTTATATTTTATTCACTGTTTATTCATGTGTCAGCTAAACTCCTTTTACAGGTGCTAGATCAGGTGCTCACTGCAATATGTTGGCAATCTGTGACTGGCTAAACTTCTCTGCTTGCCGTATTTAAGCATCCTCCATTTACTAGATGCGTAAAGTTAGCAGTATATTGGCGAGTCCACAGGGAGTATTGATTTGATCAGTAAATCTGTATCCTGGATGTCTCGTCGTCTTTAAACTCAGATCTGTACCCTTAGAAGCTACTAGTAAATGCAGTCCAAGGTAGAAATTGTTAACACGTTCTGCTGTCAAAACTTCATAAAAGAGAAGATGTGTTTGAGCATGTTGCATTATTATAAATCATAGTAGAAATGTGCAAGTATCCAACTGTAAAGCATGTCTTAATGTAGGGTGTGAATGGGATCCTTGGATCCTGGTGGGACGCTGAGGTGATGGGATCATGTCATTGCATTAGGGCCTTGGTCTTTCACCTGCACAAGCAAGCATTCCTCGGCAGTTTTGCATCTTAGTGAATCAATATTATTACAAGTGTTATGAGACCGGCCGGTTTGACTTGTTTGAGTTGGACCCATGCCTTTTTTTGGGTTAAACTCAGGGAAACCAGGCCAAACGCCCAAAGAAAACCATGGATTGACAGGTCCTAGGGCGTGCCCGCGAGAAGAAGAGAGTGAAGAAAGAAGAAAAGGAAGAAGAAAAGAGAAGAAGACGGAGAGAGAGGAGGAGAGGAAAAAGAAGAGGAAAAGGAAAGGAATAACAAATAAAGCCTGAGCTCAGATTCGCTCAATTAAGCTAAGATCAAGCTTTAACTAGACTTGAAGCTCGACGTGCCAGTTTGTTTGTATATTAAAATTAAATAGTTTTAAACAAAATTTCAAATATTAACTCATCATCATCAACAAAGTAGTTTCAAAAATAAATTATAAAAATTACTTATAAATAAATAAATAAATAAAATGAGTTGCATTTTCTTACACTAAAAAGGTGGTATTTTCTCAAGCTCAAGCCTCCAACTTGAAGAAACTCTTCAAGCCAAACCCAAGTATATACCAAGGTTGGAGCTTGGCTTGTCTCGTTTCGATCCCTACACAAAGGTAGAGAATAAGTTCGGATGCGAGTTTGCTTCTTTTTCTCCACAAATTGCAAATGACTGTGTGATCTTCTGCAAATGTTTCACACATTTTAACTTAATTAATCAGTCTGTAATCTTGTGAAGACTGAACTTCAAACAAAAGAACTCCGGGACAAAAGCTGAGTAGTTTGAGCTGTTGCCCACATAGTCTCAAGTCATGAACTCGTCCTCCTGAGTCATATATGTCTCCAGTTTTCCAATTGCCAGGGATTTCATTGACAGCCCTTTCTTCATCTCCATCTTCACCACTTCTTAGGAATCTCTTGACAGACAGAGGGCCTCTAGAAGGCGAGGCAGTGGCCCAGACATCGCTATAGAGTTTGCTGAAGAGGCTTGCAGACTTGATTTTGTGTTCGAGTAGATAGCACATTGTGACTTGTGATTGTTATTGGCTATTCAATATTCCCTTATCTTGTGTCCACTCGTGCGTGATAATCCATTAAATTAATTACCCAACCACCGATAAAGAGTTTGATATATATATTAGCTAAAATTAATATATTTTTTTTAAAAAAACATCTATCTATCTATATATATATATATATATATATATATATATATATATAATTTAAATTAAATTAAATTAATTTTATATCAATTTAATGAGCCCAGCAACTCACAGGCTCCTTATCTAAGGATCTGCTGTCTGCAGGTGGGAAGTCAGTCGAAAAATTCTTGGAATTAGATTAATTTTTAAGTCATAATCAGAAGAAACTAGTGAAAATATTATATTTTTGAATTTTGATAGACAGCTTGCAAGCAATGGGTAAGGCTTCTGATATTGGTTGACAAGTTTAGATGATCATCCAACTTCATTATTTTATCTATTTACAATAACAGTTATTTTACTTAATATAACCTTACATTAGCACTAAGATAATTTTTTTTAAAATACCCACTTGGCCTTTTTAATTTATGGTAAGCCATTAATTGTTGTTTGGACCCATGCATCTCAAATTTTATAATTAACATTGATTTGCATGATTTAGAAGATACTTTTAGTCTTCTTAATTAGTTCAATATTCTTCTATGTATTTATCATGTCAATGTCATAATTTCGTATATATATAGTGCACTAAATTAACCATATTTTTGTAAGTAAGACACTACAAAAAAAAAAAAAAAAAAAAAAAAAAAAAAGAAAGCCAAAATAATTCTACCCTCCTTCTCAAGCAAAATAATGCCACTTTCATTTATATATATTTCCGACATTAGAACCTGTAATATTTTTTTCATATGCATATGAAGTTAAAAAAAAACTTTGGAGATAACACAATATGATGAAAATCTGAGACCTGGTGGTCCTGAACATAGAATTAATGGTCCAAATCATCGTTGCTGACTAAAAGATCAAATTCAGAGTATTTACAGACCCCACAAATGCTTCATGAATAATGACAATAACTCCAAACAAATCATGAGCTACACACGTTACGTTTCTTAGCAACACAACATTGACTTCAAAATTCTTCCGATTAGGACCCCCATTTCTAATGTGTCGAAATAACCGAAATTAAGACGGAATCGGGACCGTCCGTTCACGTGGGACCCGTTGAAATGGACGATTTTGATTCGATACAGACTTGGAGAAATTCAAAGTCAAGTGGAAGTGAATGGGGCCAAGGAGAGATATATACATGGAGGACCAAGTCTTGGCCTTGTCCAAGTCAAAAAACTAGTGAAACGGCTTATCTGCTAATTAAGCTGTCTGCCGCCACCTTTGACATGCCAATATTAATACGCATGCAGTTCATAGTTCATATTACATTTGTTACAAACTCTCTGATGGATTCATACAATGGCTCTTTAATTTGTTACTATTAAGAAGCTATTATAAATGTTAATGAATAAGAGAAAGCAAAAACTAGGTTAAAGTTTTTTTGTAAGCACCATTTTGATCATTCCCATTACTTTGATACATACATATATAGTTTTTATATTTGGGTCAAGTCTAACTTTGTGTGCTTAGTTATGTGTAATCTTAATAACCAATTGGGTTGTTGTGTATAAACTATAGAAAGTCTAATTTTGTCATCTTTCTTGATGGGGATTAAGATATTAATCCAAGATCATTTCTTATTTTCCTTGTTTTTCTCGTTCTTAATAGATAAATTCAAATGACCAAGGGATAGCTAATAATAAATCGGAAATAGCCTATTGGATTTTCATGAGCTTAATACTAAAGCTAGATTTTAATCCAAATTATAATCATGTTAAGACATTACTACTCCAAGTCAAATTAATTGGATCATGACAAACTCAGTTAATTACTTCTTGAGTCAAGTCAGCTCCTCGGATTATTACAAACTGGTCAGTGACTTCCTGATCAATCAAGTCAAATATTTTTGCCCGGTTGAACCGGACAATTCAAAAACAAACGACTGTGAGCACATCTCTTACTTGAAAAAAAATAAATAAATAAATAAAAAAGATTCAAAACCATGAAATAAGTACTTACAATTAAATCAAATATTATTATACAGCTTTGCATAAGCTGCCGCCTCTAAACTTTTGGTTCATATAACGCCAAACAAATCCTCCATTTGAGGTTCCCTAAAGTCCTCTAACCTGAAGATAAAAAACTTATGTACTTAATTATATATTAGGATATCTCTAATTTTTTAATCACATTTTCATATCGTTTATTATTACTCTTCATGGTGTGCTGTCTAATTTATAATGTATGAACACATTCACACGGCAAATCGGTGTCGGTTGTAAGATGTTTAAGTACAAATTACGTAACAATATTCTTTTCTTGCATAAACCCTATGACCCATTTGGCAATTCTGATAGATAAGTGACAATTAGCCTAATAAGCCAAACATATATATGTCACATATCAGCCGGCATACTTAGGACTTTCCTAGTCTTATGAAACGAAACCAAGCTGTCAATTTACATGAAAATATTGAGACGTGATGCAGGAAACAGTGGGTCAGCCGGTATTGACCAGTATAATATTTCTCTCTTTTACGCCCTTTTCATCAAAATTCCTGTCTAAATTGACTTGTATAGTTCTAATTAATACAGTGTGAACAGATTCCATAAAGTTTCCACATTAATTTTTCTGCCAAGAGTTGAGGCCTAGGTAGTATATAAACTGCCCAATATCTCACGTTTTGACTTGTCTGCTCAAGGAAATCTCGTTGAAGAGATCCTGATAAAGACAGAGAAAGTATAACCCAGTATTTTAATGGAGTTCTGTTGATTAAAAAAAGTAGAGGACAAAGCATCTCGTTCGTTTCTTTGCTTGGTTTTGAGAGGAACCAGGGTTTTTGTCCTTTTGTCATTGGTAAGTAGTTTGGGAGATGCTGTGGTGTCCATCGTAATTCCTCGTTTCATGGTCAAAAATGGATTGGAGCATCTGCATTAAATCTGCTCCTATATAATCAAAGCCTGGGGTGGTCTGAGACAGCAGCAGCAGTTCATCCTTCTTAGTTCTTTCTCTTGTTAGAACTCGAGAGAATGGTACCCTTCATGGCTCTCATTCTTTCAAACCAAGAACTGACGCACTCTCTCTCTCTCTCTCCTTTCATATTTTCCGTTGTGAACTGATCCAGTTTTATGTTCTGATCATATGCACAGGCTCTCAGCACCATGGATGGAAAGATCCAAGAACGAAAGCTTGGGGGAGTGAAAGCTGCCGTATTTGTCTGCGGTATTAATTAACTTGCTTCTCCAGCTCTGAAACTTGGCCTAATATTGTGGTTCAAGCTTATGTTCTGATATGGGTCTATGTTTGTTTATGTTTTCAGGCATGCAGATGCTGGAGAACATGGCCTTCATATCAAATGCAATGAGCTTGGTGACCTACTTCAGTGGCTACATGAATTTTAGTCTAACAAAGTCAGCCAACACTCTCACAAACTACATGGGGACTGCTTTCCTGCTGGCCCTCCTGGGAGGATTCATATCTGATACCTATTTGAGTAGGTTCAAGACGTGCATCCTCTTTGGTCTGGTTGAGATGGTGGTAAGTATTCCCTCTAGTCAACTCTTCTAATATTCCTGCTACCAGCTCTGAAGCTTCTTTTCTGCTCTCTAGTGCTAAGTCCTGTTTGCTGTGGCATTGCAGGGGTACATTACACTAAGCATGCAAGCTCACTTTGATGGACTGAAGCCAACCCCTTGTGGAGGAATGGCTATAATTGACAGCAGCAAATGCGATGCTGCAAATAGGGGGCAATTGGCCATGCTCTATTCTGGGTTATACTTGGTTGCCCTTGGATCAAGTGGAATCAAAGCTTCTCTGCCTTCTCTTGGGGCAGACCAGTTTGATGAGAAGGACCCCAAGACTCTATCCAGCTTCTTCAACTGGTTCGTCTTCAGTCTCACTTCTGGGTCTGTTATAGGTCTCACCTTTTTGGTGTGGGTGAGCACCAACAAAGGCTGGCCTTGGTCATTTGGAATCAGCGCTACTGCCCTGTTTGTTGGTGTCCTCATCGTCCTCTCAGGGAAGAGGTTCTATAAAATCAATGTTCCTGATGGAAAAGGCCCGGTTGTACGCATAGTGCAGGTAAGGAACTGGGATTGCTGGTCTTCATGATTTTTATCTAGTTAATTTGTAAGCAGAGAGAGTTGAATTTCCTGTGTTCAACAGGTGTTTGTAGCTGCTGGAAGAAATTGGAAACTCCCAGTACCAGCCCCAGATGAGAAACTACATGACTTGGCAGAGGATAAGGAAGCGGCGGATGAGACAGAAGTTATTAAGAGAACTTATCAACTAAGGTACTAACAATGACGGACGAACATTAATTAAGAGCTTTCAGGAATGGTTCAATCTTAAGAGAAAATACAGGGGGAACTCGACGCTCTGATATAATTAATGGACCATGTTAAGAGATTTTGATGCTTGTTTAGCTTAGAACTCAACCACCATGTTCTTAATTTCTGCATTCAGGTTCTTGGACAGAGCTGCAATACAGAAGAGGCCTGGGGAAGAAACATCACCTTGGAGACTTTGCACAGTCAGCCAAGTTGAGGAAACCAAAATAATGATCCGGATGCTTCCCATCATCATCAGCACAATTTTCATGAACACTTGCCTGGCACAGCTGATGACCTTCTCTGTTCAACAAGGACTCACCATGGACCCCGACCTATTCGGCTTCCGAGTTCCGGCCGCTTCGCTTCCCGTTATCCCCTTCCTCTTCATCATCCCTCTCGTTCCACTATACGACCGGGTCTTAGTCCCTTTTGTTCGTAAGTTCACTGGAATCCCCACCGGCATCACGCTACTTCAACGAATTGGAGTCGGTCTCGTCCTCTCTATAATCTCAATGTCGATAGCCGGAGTTATCGAGACACGCCGGAAAAACGTAGCTATCGAGCACAACATGGTGGACTCCATGGCCCATCTGCCCATGAGTGTGTTCTGGCTAGCATTCCAGTATGCAATCTTTGGGGCAGCTGACATGTTCACCCTGGTGGGACTCATGGAGTTCTTCTACGCAGAGAGCTCAGTGGGGATGAAATCACTGGGAACTGCCATTTCATGGTGTTCATTGGCATTCGGCTACTTCTTGAGCTCAGTGGTGGTGGATGTGGTGAACAAGGCGAGCGGGGGGTGGCTTGCCAGCAATAACTTGAACAGGGACCAGCTGAACTACTTCTATTGGCTCTTGGCAGCACTGAGTGTGCTCAACTTTGGGTTTTACTTGATGTGTTCTTCATGGTACAGATACAAGGAAGTGGAGGACAAGAGAACAGATGAAAATGATGAACTGTGAATAATTGAGAAGGACTAGTTGGGGTGGGTGGGTTAATTTGGAAAATTTGTTGCTGTTAACTTCTTGTTTTCTTTTGCCTCTTGTTCTATCATTGTTTAAAAGAAATCATCACACATACTGTAATGTTGTTATGAAATGAGAAGCACAAAAGAATGTTTGAACTCTGAAGAATATTCCAATATTGAAATTGGACTGTTCCATATGGGTCCTAAGATGGGATATAAACATTGCCATCCAATGGGGTAGACAGCTCAAGGGTCTTAGAATGGACTACATATAATAGTTAGGGTTGATGAAATGAAGCATTATTCAAATTCTGCCAATCGTTGAAGATGCTTGACTTAATTAATATGATTTTACCTTACAAGCTAATACGCCAATAGTTTGAACATATTTTTATTACAATTTCGATAAATTTTTTATATTAAAAAAATTGTAGGGTGCAACTTGGGGTTTGCCCCAAAGTTAGGTTATGCTATTATTTTTTTTCACGTAGAAGGAGTAATTTATTATAAGGCACAAAGGCCACTTTACAGAAGTATTGTTACAATTTATAAATTACTGTGTACTACACATCATTATTGGAAGTCTCTGATTACAATGTTTTGGAATTGAGTACCTTCCTTTGCAAGAGCATTAGCATCACATGGGTCCAGCTAATGACACAGTCCCTTGCTATATGTGTTATTGCATCAATTGTATGCCAATGCTTCCAAGGGAGAGTGGATTGCTTAGAAAATGATCAATTGATAACTACCTGTGAATCTCCTTCCACATGTAATGGTGTGCCGAATTTGGTTTTGTAAACTAGTAAACCATGTTTGAGTGCTTGTAGTTCGATTCTTGTAGAATCTGTCACACCAAGAGGATCATTGTAATTTACCAGCCCTATTCCGTCATGATCTCAAAGTCCACCAAAACCAGCCAAACTTGGGACCACTGTAGAATCTCTCTCTCTCTCATTTGCTCTCTCTCTCATTTGCTCTCTCTCTCAATCGGCCTCATTTTTCTCTTGCTCCCTAGGAGGGGGAGGTTGTGATTTGACTCTTTCCATCGATCCTCAACATGGGATAGGGGATCGATGAAATAATTTTCCTTTTCTGGCTCTTGCAATCGTGACTTGGTCAATGCTTGGCGGCAGGCAGATAGCGAGATGACAAAGCGATGACTATGACGATACGGCGATAACATAGTTGCGGAATGCTGACTTTGACGATGAAGAGGTTGATGTCATGTCGAAACATTGGGCCTGGCAAGGGGCTGTCAGATGCTGACTTCAGAATCTATGCTGGTGGGCGACACAACACTCCTACTGATCAGCTTTGTTCGCAGTGGATTCAAATTCGTACAAAAAGGTGTTTGAGGACACAATATGCTGGAGCTAAGAAGGTACATCTGTTTATCCAAATAGCGGATTATCTAAAAGTGAAAGATCTAGGAAGTGTTCTCCTGGCGTTTGTTGATAAATTCAACAACTTTTTGAAGTCTTGATGGGTTAATACACAATCCAATTAATTTTCGGGGGGGGGGGGGGGGGGGGGGGGGGAGTGTGGTCTAGGCAAGGATTGTAAGACTGTAGTGTGGTGTAGGGAGGGCTGGAAGATAATCTACAAAAGGAGGTAGTCATTGAGGCATTGAACTACACTTATCTTAACACTGTTTACAATACTTGAGAATGCTAAGGGAGGTGTTTACCCAAGCTGGATGCCCTGTTGAGTAGGTTCATGTGGCACCGAACTACAATAACATATCATGTACTAAGTCGTTTTTTCTGTTTACACCTCCTCAAGGTATTATAAATAGTGTTAATACAAGTGTCCTAATGGCTAGCACGGATAACAACACCGAAATTTCAAATTATGCAAGAACTTGTGAAAAATAATTGTACTATATTTAACTGTATCTTTCATAAATTCTTCAAACAATCCTTTGTATTGCATTAGCAAATTGATTATTACTAACAATGACAGGAACTCTTAAAAGCCTTTCTTTCCAACAATGTCCTCTTTCAAAATTGTCATAGTTCATCATTCTCATCTGCTTTCTTGACCTCCACTTCCTTGTATCTATACCATGAAGAGCACAACAAGTAGAAGCCTAAGTTGAACACACTCAGCGCTGCCAAGAGCCAATAAAAGTAGTTCAGCTGGTCCCTGTTCAAGTTATTGCTGGCCAGCCATCCCCCGCTCGCCTTGTTCACCACATCTACCACAACTGAGCTCAAGTAGTAGCCAAAACCCAACGAACACCATGAAATGGCAGTTCCCAGAGATTTCATCCCCACTGAGCTCTCTGCATAGAAGAACTCCATGAGTCCCACAAGTGTGAACATGTCAGCTGCCCCAAAGATTGCATACTGGAAAGCTAGCCAGAACACACTCATGGGCAGGGGGGCCATGGAGTCCACCATGTTATGCTGGATAGCCACATTTTTCCGGCGTGTTTCGACAACTCCGGCTATCGACATTGAGATTATAGAGAGGACGAGACCGACTCCAATGCGTTGAAGTAGTGTGATGCCGGTGGGGATTCCGGTGAACTTTCGAGCAAAAGGGACTAATACCCGGTCGTATAGTGGAACAAGAGGGATGATGAAGAGGAAGGGGATAACGGGAAGCGAAGCAGCCGGAACTCGGAAGCCGAGTAGGTCGGGGTCCATGGTGAGTCCTTGTTGCACAGAGAAGGTCATCAGCTGTGCCAGGCATGTATTCATGAAAATTGTGCTCAGGATGATGGGAAGCATGCGGATTATAATTTTGGTTTCCTCAACTTGGGTCACTGTGCAAAGTCTCCAAGGAGATCTTAAATCACTGGGGGTTTTATGGATTGCAGCTCTGTCCAAGAACCTGCGAAAAGAATGTTTATCAGAGATTCAGAGATTTAAGTTAAGAAGCATTTATAAAAACCCATGATCATCTGCTATTGTACCGTAGGTCGGGGGTTCTCTTAAGGACCTCAGTTTCCTCTGCTGCTTCCTCATCTTCTACTTCGTGTAGTTTTTCATCTGGAGCTACTGCCGGAAGCTTCCATTTCCTTCCAGCGGCTAAAAGGACCTGGTAAAATATGAAACATCCATTCCTCAGGTGTCATGCCCATTAAGTTTTTAAAATTGAACTCAAAACTACCAAATACGATCAACAGGTATATATGCTTATTGCTCACCTGCAGGATTCGGATAACAGGGCCTCTGCCTTCAGGAACTTTAATTTTATAAAACCTCTTCCCTGAGAAGACGAAGATCACTCCAACCAAGAGAGCTATGGTGCAGATTCCGAATGCCCAGTCCCAGCCTTTATTAGTACTCACCCACACCACAAAGGTGAGACCGGTGGCAGAACCAATGGTGAGGCTGAAGACGAACCAGTTGAAGAAGGTAGAGAGACTCTTGGGGTCCCTCTCATCAAACTGGTCAGCACCAAGTGAAGGTACTGAGGCTCTGATCCCACTTGCTCCCAGCGCAACCAAGTATAAACCTGAGTAGAGAATGGCCAGTTGCCCGCTACTTGCAGCTTCACATTTGCTGCTGTCAGTGATAGCCAATCCTCCGCAAGGGGTTGGCTTCAGTACATCAAAGTGAGCTTGCAAGCCAAGTGTAACGTACCCCTGACATAGAATTTCAGGAAACAGAAGTTAGAAACAAAATTAACTGCTACTTAATCTCCGGTTTCTGAAGGAAGGTTGAAAGCAGAAAAGAAGCGTCGGAACTGGTGGAAATTAAAGCAGCAAGGAAAGACAAGGGAATGCTCACCACCAGCTCAACCAATCCAAAGAGGATGCATGTCTTGAACTTATTCAGATAGGTATCAGATATGAATCCTGCTAGAAGGGACAACAGGAAAGCAGTCCCCATATAGTTTGTGAGGGTGTTGGCCGATTTTGTTAGATTAAAGTTCATGTGGCCACTGAAGTATGTCACCAAGCTCACTGCATTTGACATGAAGGCCATGTTCTCCAGTGCCTGCATGCCTGAAAAGATCACCAAACAACACGAACCCATTTTAGAAGGAAGGGTAGAATTACAAAACAAGTTTGGTTTGAGAGAAATAGAACGAGAGATAGAATCAGAGACAGAGACAGGGAGAGGGATATAGAGAGAGGGTAAGTTACCACAGACAAAGATAGCAGCTTTCAGTCCCCCAAGCTTCCGTTCTTGAAAGTTTCCATCCATGGCGTGAAGGGCCAGTCAATACCAGAACAAAACAGAGAGAAGAGAGAGAGCTAACGAGAGTACCACTCTCTCTCTCTCTCTCTCTCTCTCTCTCTCTCGAGTCCAGACAGGGGTCCAAGCAAGAAAGAATTGCCGTTGCCGCTGCTGTCTGACAGATCTCATGATACCGCTTAGTTTATATAGGGCCACCTGCTCCTGCCTATTTTGACTACGAAAAGGCTTCAAGTGCGCAGTCAAGACCCTCATCTTCCAAACTAACTGGACAATGACAAAATAGACATGTTGGACTTTGACCTCAAAACCAGTAAGGATTACAAAACTCCATTAAAGTACTGGGATATACTCTTTATGCTCCTTCCAACTACTCACCTATTTCATAAATCAATGATATCAAACGTGCAACACCTGTGTACTTTATATTTTGTAGTATATCAAATTACAAGCCTGCCTCTTAACAGGGAGAAATAGCAGAATTAAATTCTTCTTTTTGATCACACTTGCACCCATCGATTTTTTTTGGCATAACTGTTCTTTTATTTTGAGCTGTTTGGTTCCAAAGACCCTTTGCGATTGACTATCAATCCTATTGCAGCCTGTGTTGAACGTTAAGAAAATTATGGAAAACTCAATTGTCATCAACAAAGGTACTTCTGGTTCTCCAGTTCACGAGCCTGGGACTGGGGGAAAACACAGAAGGCACTCAATTTTTGGTTGTCGCACGGTCATCGTACTAAAACACAACGCAACAAATCACAAGCTATAGGCATCACTATCCAAATGGGTATATGCCAGCAGACGTTTCCCTTAAAAGTAAATAAAAATTATTTCCAATAACACCCTCATATCAAACAAGAAAGATATTTAATTACATTTATATCCCCTAGGTTAAAAAAACCCGTTTTTTATTTCCCAATTTTTAAACCCATATAAAAATTAAACAAAAGTTATTGAAAATAAAAAAATTTCAAAACAAAAAAAGTTATAAAAAATATAATTATTTAAAAAATAGTGAAATTAGAAAAAAATACAAATATTAAATACCCTAAGAAATCATTAAAATTTAAAACTATGAATTTAGGAAATTTATTAAAATAAATAAAAAAGTGAGAATTTTAAAGAACATCCATTATATAAATCTAATTATCCATTCAACTATATTTCAGATTTTTTTAACCGTATTCAAAAAAAAAAAAAAAAAACTTTGTTTAAATATAAAAGAGTTTAAATATATACAAAACTTAATGTAACCCCAACACAACAACAATAAACGATAAACATATAAAAAAAATAAATATAGGGGCTAACTCCCGGTTCGCAACTAGGAGTTAGGGGTAGGGGGTGACAACGGGGCCGGGCGGGCTGGGTTTTTGAAAACCCGTCCCTGCCCCGTGAAAATTTGGGGGAAACCCGTCCTCGTGAAAACTCGCCCCATAAATTAGGTTTGTAATCTTCGCTGGAATCAGTGCGGAGTCGGGAGGGAAGAAGCGCCGGAGTCGGGAGGGAAGAAGCGCAGGAGTTGGGACATAAGAACCGCTGAATGGGGATGGATCAATGGGCAGAAGAAGGATAACATAATTTTTTTTTGTAAGTGGAGGGTATTTTCAGTATAAAAAAACGAGAAATCTTCCGTGCGAACGCGCCTCACCTTGAGGCTGCACAAATTTTAACGGAAGTTACTTTTCCACTTTAACAGTAATAAAGTTATTAAAAAATACCATAAATACCCTTTAGAATAGCATAGAAAAATTTAAAATACCATTCATATCCCAAATAAAATTTTAAATTAACAAAAGTTAAAAGTTATTCAAAATTACAAGAAATACCCTTTAAATTAGCATTGTACAATTTAAAATACCATTTGTATCTTAGATGAAATATTAAAAAAACAACAAAGGTAAAGTTATTCAAAAATACCAGAAATACCCTTTATAGTATCATTGTATAATTTAAAATTCCACTCATATCCCATATAAAATATTAAATATTTCAAAAAAACCCTTTAACGGTTTTATGTAAAAAAAATCAGAAATACCCTATTATGTAAGTATTCTATAATTTAAAATTTTATTCATATCCCAAAAAAAAAAAAAATATTACATTATCGACACGATTTCAAGTGACAATATATATTGTCTGGGTTAAGAATGCAAATCACAATGTACATTTTCAGTTAGGAATCCAAATGACAATGAACATTTTCGGTTAGGATTCTAAGTGACAATGTACATTGTCGGTTATGAATCAAGTGACAATGTACATTGTCGGTTAGGATTCTAAGTGACAATGTACATTGTCGGTTAGATTCTAAGTGACAATGTACATTGTCGGTTAGATTCCGCAAGTGACAATGTACATTGTCTGTTAGGATTCTAAGTGACAATGTACATTGTCGGTTAGATTCTAAGTGACAATGTACATTGTCTGGTTTAGGATTCTAAGTGACAATGTACATTGTCGGTTAGAAATCAATTGACAATGTACATTGTCGGTTAGAATCCTAACCGACAATGTACATTGTCGATTAGATCCTAGCGACAATGTACATTGTCGGTTAGAAATCCAATTGACAATGTACATTGTCGGTTAGGATCCTAAGCGACAATGTACATTGTCGGTTAGAAATCCAATTGACAATGTACATTGTGGGTTAGAAATCCAATTGACAATGTACATTGTCTGGTTAGGATCCTAGCGACAATGTACATTGTCGTTAGATCCCAACCGACAATGTACATTGTCGGTTAGAAATCCAATTGACAATGTACATTGTCGGTTGGGATCTAACCGACAATGTACATTGTCGGTTAGGATCCTAAGCGACAATGTACATTGTCGTTAGATCCCAACCCGACAATGTACATTGTCGGTTAGAAATCAATTGACAATGTACATTGCCGGTTGGGATCCTAACCGACAATGTACATTGTCGCTAGGATCCTAAGCGACAAATGTACATTGTCGGTTAGAAATCCAATTGACAATGTACACATTCGGTTAGGATCCTAACCGACAATGTACATTGTCGCTAGGATCCTAACCGACAATGTACATTGTCGTTAGGGATCCTAACCGACAATGTACATTGTCGGTTAGGATCCTAACCGACAATGTACATTGTCGGTTGGGATCCTAACCGACAATGTACATTGTCGGTTGGGATCCCAACCGACAATGTACATTGTCGTTAGGATCCTAACCGACAATGTACATTGTCGGTTAGGATCCTAATCGACAATGTACATTGTCGGTTAGGATCCCAACCCACACAATGTACATTGTCGGTTAGAAATCCAATTGACAATGTACATTGTCGGTTGGGATCTAACCGACAATGTACATTGTCGATTAGGGATCCCAAGCGACAATGTACATTGTGGGTTGGGATCCTAACCCGACAATGTACATTGTCGGTTAGGATCTAAGCGACAATGTACATTGTCGCTAGGGATCCCTAACCGACAATGTACATTGTCGTTAGGATCCTAACCGACAATGTACATTGTCGGTTAGAAATCCAATTGACAATGTACATTGTCGGTTAGGATCCTAGCGACAATGTACATTGTCGCTAGAAATCCAATTGACAATGTACATTGCCGGTTAGGATCTAAGCGACAATGTACATTGTCGGTTAGGATCCTAAGCGACAATGTACATTGTCGGTTAGATTCTAAGCGACAATGTACATTGTCGCTAGGAATCCAACCGACAATGTACATTATCGGTTAGGAATCCAAGCAACGATGTACATTGTGTCGGTTAGGAATCTAAGCGACGATCCTAACCGACAATGTACATTGTTGGTAGGATTCCAAGTGACATTGTACATTGTCGGTTAGGATCCCAGCGACAATGTACATTGTCGGTTTACAACGCATATTGTTGGTTAAGAATCCAAGCGACAATGTCGGTTAGGATTCTAAGAGAGAAAAGAGAATGTACAATGTCGGTTAGGATTCTAAGGGATTGTGCATTGTCGGTTAGGATTCCAGGAAAAGACACATTATCGGTTGCCTTTTAATTCAACGACAATATACGTTGTCGGTTCAATTCTAAGCGATAATGTACATTGTCGATAGAGAGAGAAAAGCGATAATGTACATTGTCGGTTAGGATTCTAAGAAAAAAAACAATGTACATTTTCGATTAGGATTCAAAACGACAAAGTATATTGTGGGTTAGGAATCCAAGTGAAAAGATAAAAAGAGAAAAAAAATCCTAGAGAAAGAGAAAAGGAGAAAAACCTAGATAGAGAAAAAAGAAAAAGAGAGAGAAAAGAAAAAAAAGAGAAAAAAAAAAAAGAAAACTTAGAGAGAGAAAAAGAGAAAAACTTAGAGAAAAAGAAAAAAAAAAAAAGAGAAAAAGAGAAAACCTAGAGAAAGAAAAAAGAGAGAGAAAAAAAGAGAGAAAAAGAGAAAACCTAGAGAGAAAAAAAAAAACTTAGAGAGAGAAAAAAGAGAAAAAAAGAGAAAAAAAAAAGAAAACCAAGAGAGAGAAAAAGAGAAAACCAAGAGATAGAGAAAAAAGAGAAAAAAGAGAGAGAAAAGAGAAAAAACTTAGAGAGAGAAAAGAGAAAAACTTAGAGAGAAAAAGAGAAAACCTAGAAAGAGAAAAGAGAAAACCAAGAAAAAAAAAAAAGAAAGAAACCAAAGGACTAAGTAAAAAAGAGAGAGAGAAAAAAGAGAAACCAAGGACAAAAAAGTAAAAAAGAGAAAACCTAGAGAGAGAAAAGAGAAACCAAGTGACTAAGAGTAAAAAAGAGAAAACCTAGAGAGAAAAAAAAAAGAGAAACCCAGAGAGAGAAAAAAAAAAAACCTAGAGAGAGAAAAAAAAGAAGGAATCCTAGAGAGAGAGAAAAAACCCAGAGAGAAAAAAAGAGGAAACCAAGAGAGAGAGAGAAAAAAAAAACTTAGGGAGAAAAAAAAAGCCTAGAGAGAAAAAAAAAAAACCTAGAGAGAGAGAGAAAGAGAAAACCGGGAGGAGAAAGAGAAAACCTTGAGAGAGAGAGTAAAACCTAGAGAGAAAAAAAGAGAGTACAACTTAGAGAGAGAGAGAGAAAAAACCTAGAGAGAAAAAAAGATAGAAAACTTAGAGAGAAATGTGATAGAATACTAATGTAATGAGGTTACACAAGTTAAAACAGAAGATCTCTTACTTAGGGACAAAAAAAAAAAAAAATTGTTTACAAAGTATTACTTTTCATAGAACACATTGGTGCACTACAACCCGCCATGTTGCATAATAAATTTTGTTGTTCATGTATTGTTGTTTACTTAAACAATACATTTAAAGGAAATCATAATACACAACAACATCGTAAACCACTCGCCCCCCTAAGCAGCTCTCATCGCAAGCCAAATTTTTATCTTCATTTCACGCGGTGTGGCATGCAGACTTCATTGAGAGCTCTACAACTGAAAAAAATGACAATAAAGTAATTAAAAATACATCCACCTCTAAATAATAGGATCTCAATAATTTGATTATGATATAGCATTTTTTTCCTTCCGCACTCATAACCGGTATAGAATTAAACCACATTCAGGACTGATAATATTTCCATTACTGAATTCACATAAAAAATTGAGAAAGGAAAGAAGAAATTTGGAAACACCCCATGGAGCAATAAGAGTCATGACACTCTCAGCCTTTAAAAAATTAATTGCCGCAGTAATTCAAGAGTACATGAAATTGTATTGTCCAAAGCAAAGATGAAAGATAAGAATAATATTTTGTTTGATACATGTTTGATAAGAATGGCAAAAAAAAAATTTCTGTTTGATAAGAATGGTAACCAAAAAAAATTTCCGTTTGATAAGAATGCCAACAAAAAAAAAATTTGTTTGATAAGAATGAAAAACAAAGGAAGTACTTTTAAACAACTTCATATCATTTATTGCAAATTACATATTTCCATGACTCAAGTTATCTTCGACTAAGCCACTATTGGACTTTTACTGCACCCAAGACTCGCAAGCCAGCAGTTATGCAAAAACTCAAATATTAAAAAAGATGAAAACCATATGAATTGATTATTGACATTGTGAAGAGCTACAACAACCCTACCTAAAAGATTCAAGTAAAGAGATTCTTTAATTAGTCAACCAAGGTGAAAACCATCGAGTCTCTCGGGGGCTTTTGGGGTCCCTTTTCCGACAACCCTTTTGGGTTTTTCGTTAATTAGGTTTCTAGATGACCTGTATTCTTTGTTTGTAGAATACCCTTCCCATGCATCGTCGAGTCTCTACGGAGTCTTGATGGTTCCTATGCCCGTGATGACGATGATTATGATGATGGTGACGGTGGTGGTGGTGGTGTTTGATGGGACTGAATTTCTTTTCCTATCTTTTTCATCGACCCACTTCTGTCTCCCCCCGAACCAAATCGATCCTCCCACCACCGTAAAATGGATCAAATAATCCTTTCTTATGTAACAACCACAACAAGATGATAACTACAAACATCAGAATCCAACCAAGGCAGATATATTGAATGTGGCAGCTGAAGTCGAAGAAACTTGAGCATTTGTTTCGCTCATAAGGCACGATCATTAAAATTTGGGGCTATTGAACAATGCAGCAAAGTTTATAGTGATGTGAACGGTTTGATTTGGCAAAGTTTATTCGCACTGCATGATTTACCGGTGAAAAAATCTACAAAATAGCCCCAAATTGTCTTCCATATGCCTCTTATAGCATCAAAGAAACCATTCATTCCATCTTTTCTTGTCCCGGTATCCGAGAACAACCTGAAAAGTTAAAATAACTATGCCAGAAATGATTCCTTTAAGAAATATCAGAATGGAGGCTGTTCTAAAACGCCCACAGACCTCGGTGCCATTAACAAGAACAAGAGCGGTCGTCACAAATTGGCATGTTGCTCGATCAATTTTATTGAAATTTGAATCTTTCAAGATAGTGCTGCAGCCAAGCGTAAAAAAAAAAAATGTGTCAACAAAACGAGAGAATTCTTAGGTGCCACCTTGTACAAATCTTAATTAAAGCAAAAGAAATAGATTGTACCAAGACACTCATACTTCGCAGCCTGATTTGTAGTTGGATAGACTTCAAACTAACGCCTAGCGTTTCTTCGAAGTTTCAACCCACCTCCATCCGACCGATACCTTTGGAGCGATCAAACCGCTGATCGAAAAAATAAAAACTTCATCTATCGGTCAAACCATTAGAAGAAGATAAAAAATAATCACTTGCACCAGCCAAAGCATTTGGCGATCAATAGAGTGATATGCGTGGAAGAATCAATGAAATGGGGCACAGGGAATTATGTGCAGTGATAATACCGTTATGCTGTATGATGCTTCCAAGGTACCAATATTCCTAGTAGTGATTGTGGCCGTCCCAAATTGTGTTAGAGCTTCAAATGTCAGAACTGTTACACTTATAATTTCACAGGACTCCTAATCATGGAAACAAATAATTAAACATCAATGCCACAAGAAAGAATGAAAACGTTGATCAAGAATCATTCAATAAAAGAGAACACTAAATAACTCACCTCGATAAACATATTCTATATCATCAGCACGCTCAATTCAATTAACGTGTTCATGTTTAAAGCTTCATTATTCCTATAGAAAATGAATGTGTTTCAGCGTCCCGAAAATGGTTACGTAAAAATCTTCTAAAACAAGTACTAATAAAGATGAAAGTGGATATACTTGTTCTTGATCTCACGTAGAGAACGTAAAACTTACCCGGATGTTCGTTGATTCTTTCAAACCTGCCCTCCACTCTATATTGGGGCAACAGATTATTCTCGATCTCGTATTGATCCGCCTGATTAAGATAAAAAATTAAGATGCGCTTTTTGTGTATACATGTGATAATACGTTTGCATTGAATATAAAGGTTGAGCATGACAGCTTAGCTGCAGGTTTGAAGTACGGACGTAAAAAAATCCCAAGAATCGGTTATGCAAACAACTCCCCTGTGGTCCCCGAAAGCGTAAGTCCCGGTGCGGCAAGAAAAGCCTCATAACTCACGCCAATTTTGTCACACTCGATGCCATCAAGAAATCTCACTCTCTCAAGAAGCATCCACATAGAGAAATTTCTTCCTAGATTCTCATGGGCGATCTTGAACCCTTCAAACGTCGGAGAGTGCTAGTTATAGCTAACCAAACAGTAAACGGCAAAGAATGGGGTAGAACAAGATCATTACATAGAGAAACAGAGATTTTGAGAGCTAGTTTCCCAAGGAGAACGTTTTTAGCTCAAGAGTTAAAATAAGCCTTTTAGGCCGACATGTTGAATGGATTGCTCGCGAAAACAAAAGGTGCAAGATATCCATGGAAAATAATAAGTAAAATTACGACTGAATATCTAAGGGGCTGCCACTTATGATCAAGGTTAATGCTGAATGAAGTTGTGACATACCCGTCTAGGGATAACTAGATAAAGGTCTTCAAAGGACGGTATACTAGTATAGCCAACAAAATCTCAAGAGGTGAACTCTCAAGAAATTGTCATTGGACAACGTCGTTCGTTTGCCGGACCGACAACCACTTCCCGTCACCAAAGTTTAATCCCAATGGAATGAAAACCCACCCATTCACTTGATATTTATAAAAAAAAAAGGGATTAAGATCTCTTAGTACAACTTTGTGCTCAACGATTACTACTGATTATCCCCGATGAAAGATGATAAAATATAAATAATGTTGTGGAAGAATCACCGAAAAGAAAAGTATTTGAAAAGACGGGCATAAAGATGGCAGGTCCCATGTCAATTGTACTAACTCATTTATCTACCAAAAGAGATCTGAGTGGTATGCTACTTGAATGAAATTAAAAGACATTGAACAGCTTATGGACAAAAAAATAGATAAAAGCACGTAAACGACAATAGAGAATTAGAGAGCATCATTCTAGGCATAATCTAACATAATAAAACAAAATGGGAAATCAAGAAATCGGACCAAAGGGATTTCAAGATTGATGCGATTTCATCGATGTTTTTGTTCGTTTTTTACTTGAATTGGGACATTAAAACCAAGTGATCGCCTCCCAATTTCAAACACATGAAACCTTCTAATATAAGCAATGAAGAAAAGAAAATAGGTCATCAAATACAATTACCATTTCAGAAATAACGGATAAAAAGATAGAGAAAATTAAAAAATTTAAAAGAATAATGAGGTATACAACTTTCAAGGAAATAAGTTAATATAGTGA
Organism: Aristolochia fimbriata; assembly: GCA_019845555.1. NCBI lineage: Eukaryota > Viridiplantae > Streptophyta > Magnoliopsida > Piperales > Aristolochiaceae > Aristolochia > Aristolochia fimbriata. The sequence goes on from CM034083.1 coordinate 2,910,957, forward strand.
TAAAATAATAATTAACCTTATTTATATATCATGGTGAAGATTCAAAATATCTAGATTTGAAAATAAATAGTACAAATAACATGTTAATTTTCCATACCAGTCTTGTGAAAATCGAAGACAATTAAGGTGTTGGCCTTTCCTTTTTTAACAACGTATCAACTACACAAAAATCGACAACAAAGCTTATAATGAAAGCGATGAGAGAAAAACTAAATTTTCAGTTTCCATGAATATGATAACAAGGCACTCAAACCCAGCACTCACAAAAGTTTCCGCGATGTGGACGGAGTCCGACGCCTTTGGTCCCGAGGGACAGCAAATAGGCTACTTACGGGAACAAGTAAATAAATTAACATACAATGTATGATAAGTGGCAAAAGACCAACGCAAGAGCCTAATCTCACCTTAGTTTTTTTTTCGATATAACGACCGCTTTGATCTTTCAACCTGTATCCAAAGTGGAATGATGAATGCGATTTTATTGGTTTATGAATTATGACAATTGAATTGATTGAAAAGGCTAAATGAGTGAGAATAAAAAGATAGAATGTCATGATCTCGAAATGGCCGACTTAGATGAACAAGAAGCGAATGTGATTTTCCCTTCTATCAAGATGAATTACTTGCCTCTCACATGATTTAACAATTTTGGTAATCGGCGTCGGGCTCATTTTGCGTGTTCGACGGTATGCTCCTCGGCTTTGAACGGAACATCCCGAAAAAAAGCTATAATGTATTAACATTACGTAGTTTCTTTTTCCCCCTACGAGAGAGATCTCAAAAAAAGCTGCATACTTGAAATAAAGGTAAAGAACTAAAAAGGCAGTAATATCATTGACCATTCAAATGATACAAATTGCATCCGCTTGTTGAGAAAAAAAAAAGGAAAGATAAAATTTTAACAGACATAAAGGCCTCAGAACCGATGGTACAAAACCAACTAATACAAGCAACCTACCCGTATGTATGTTATCTCCTACAGTAGCTGTATGCAGCAGACTTGTTATTTGTAATAATTGGGGTGTTCTTATTATGCGATCGGTGAGTTGCATTATCCTCTGTTTCAACCAGTTCTCGCTACAATTGAAGATTCTCCTCCACTCTTGTAAAAAGGAAATGCATCGATAATAGGATTAAAGGACTGAGAATGAAGAGTTGTACTCCTATATATGACAAGACTGAAAAATCTGCGTCACTTACCGACCGCTAGGCAATCGCCAAGTTCACTACAATCTTTTGCTTGCAATCCAACCTGTCTAGATCTGAGTGCTTCTCGCGACTTTTCAATCTTAGATTTCAAAAGGATTTCGACCCGAATAGCCTCAGGAATCATAACGTAGACAGAGATGGTATTTACTGTGTAATTTTGGCATTAAAATATCAAAAACGATGCATTTGTTAGAAGCTGCGTTCTCACCGCTAAAAAAAGTGAGAATGTGGGCGCACCGCAGCTTTGCTCCTTAAAATAATCCGATACCCAATTCCTCCGACTTAACTAGAGGATTTGCATAAGCAAAAGTTAATAGTTGAGTTTCAAGGCAATATCTATTAACCGGGACGATCGTAAGACAATTCATAGTGGTGAAGGAATGCCTAACATACACTATAGGCAAACATTTACACAAAGATAAAGGAAAGAAATGTAGTTCATACAACAATAATTCAACCAAAATCTTATAAACCATCGGAAACGGGGAGAGGTTGAGAGAGGTTCACCAATCAAAATTTTATGAATCAAGCAGGCTTTTCATAAGTGTTCTGGTCACGGAACTCAGAAATAACGACTCTGATCATTTCAGCCACATGAGGTTGCACAAACATGTGGGTGCTATCCAGCATGTGCAATATGAACCCCGGGAAGCAGGTAAAGATGCATTGTAGCTGACAATAAATTGTGCCATGGGTACATCGCTGCAAACATCACAATAGTGTAACTAGAGCTAATCATGCATCTGAAAAAGCAGGCCATCGAAAACAAGCAGCTACACGCACCATGAGATAAAGAGTCCCTTAGTAGCATTCACCATAATGTAAGCGCCACGAGCCTTTACCTGCACAAAGGAATGTATAAACCATAACTCATACAAAAGTCTTCGTGGACTACTGGGATCATCACATAATGCAGCTTATATCTTTAAAAACACAAGATCTGAGATGCAAATGGAGCTACTTTTCATGGTTCCTGGTAGTAACAATTTTGTCTCGTTATTTGTAACTAACTATGGTCATGGCACTTGTCCAATGCATCTCAAGTATGTTCTCAGATGATCCTTTACAAGTTTAATACGCATGATATTTTCTAGACTATTTTACCATTGCCTGAACCTTCCCAAAAGGAGATGGATTCATTTTCAAAGTTCTTTAGCCATGACATAACTTTTTATCAATAGGTGATCTTAACTCCTCAAACTCCCCCTGCTCATCTTTAGACAAAAGTACACTTTCAAGTAAAATCTCTACATCTCATCGTTTCACTCTTTCACCAGCTTCTCCAACAGGATATTCCACTTTTAGTTATGTGTTCCAGCATCTGAAGAAATCTTCTTGTAGCAGTTCACATCCAGTTCCTGCTCAAACTTGTTGACCTGGGATATTTGCAGCAACTTACTAAAAGCAACTTTGACTCTCACAGCCAGCAGCTCTTGGACCTTAGCAGATTTTTCAAGGACTATTTTGACTAATCAAGCCTACTTATACATGATTTTATATTTGCTTCCACAAAAACAACTTTTTAGTAATTTCAGCTCTTGCGGAGACAAATACATTTTAAAGGAGGCTTGAATGTCTAATTAAAAAGAGGCACTAGAGGCAATGCAATCCACCAAGCCTCCGAAACACATACTAGAAGCCATATGTACAGTATTATCAGCATATAAAAAGTGGATAGAGAAGGCCAATTTTGTTTTAAGGCTCAAATCGTAAATAAATATGGATTTCCGAGAGCCATTTTTTTTTTCTATCTGCTAAAGTTTTAGTTGAATAATGTTATGAGCTATCAAGTGATTATACTTTCTTTAGATTGGTAAAAAGTTAGAGATGTATTCCTCTAATAAGTAGATAGTTTAACTCTTCTCATTGCTTGATTGCCCTAGCTCAAATAAAGGAATCTTTTGTGACTTTTGGGACTTCATCTATCCCTACTCCTCATATACATCTATCTCTACTCCTCATATACCATTGAACAATGTGTTATTTGTTCTTCAATTTTCACTTAGTCTTCTTTCAGTTGGTAAAAGTAACAAACTGGATTTTGTGACTACTTTGCTTTCCATTGTGTGTTGAAGACAGCAAAAGCAAAGAGGTGATTGGCACTAAGTGACTAATTTGCTTTCCATTCTGTGTTAGTGATCGTACTAAAGTGACTTGGTTATTTAAAAAGAAAATTCTGGAGTTTTCTCTTCATTTGAGCATTGTCAGTTCAACGTTAAACTTAAGGTATTTAGATTTCACTATGCTAAAGAATATCTTTCACATCAATCATAAATGTATTGTGCAAGGAAAGGTACTACTCATTGAACATCATCTACTTAGTCAATAGCATTCCTGCTTCCTTCTACCAAAATTTTTCCATCAAACTAATTATATGCCATTTGAGGGGAAGAAGATACACCCAGAACAGAAATCCTGCAAGTAATTCCAGGCAATTGGAAGAAGTTCAATAGCCTGCAACTTCCACAAAGCGAAGCTCGAGCAGTTCATTGGTTGTTCAAGACTAATTGGAAGCACAAGAGAAGGTGAAAAATCTCGGGCTAGAACTTCATCGAGTAGCCGAGGAACGGCCGAAAACCGAGCGAACTCGATTGAAGGACGACGTTATGCCACAAAAAAAAAGTTAAACAAAGTGTCGAGAAGTTTCAGGAAGAAGATCATAGAAAATTGCAGTTTCAACAAATGGAGACAAAGAAGGGAAATAGCCCTAGCAAATAAAAAAACGAGACGAGGGGAAAAAGAGAGGCAGAGAACACATACCGGGCGGAGCTTCACCGGCTTAGTCGGTTCGCGAAGAACTACGAATAATGAGAGAACACCGTCAACAGAGAAGCCAAGTATTAATTTTCAATCGGAGAATCCTGAGAGTGTTGAAACATTGGCTAAGAGCAGGAAAACATCTTACTGTCCACACAACCTAATTGGCAGTGCTAGCTGCTATATGTCATCTCAATGAAACCCGAAGCAGGCAGAAATCGCAGATGGAAAACCTTCTCATTTAGCACACATACAAGATAAACAGCAACGGGTAAGCTACGAACAGCGGCGAACGACGATGGGCGAGCGGCGACGGCCTAGCTCCGAATGGCGACGGGCGACCGGCAATCATCAAGCGGCAGCGGCAGCGGCAGCGGCAAACTGACGAGCGGCAACTGACGAGCGGCAACTGACGAGCGGCAACCAGCAAGCGGCAGCTGACGAGAGGGAACCGGGAAACCTAGGTTGATGAACGGAGAATAACTACGAGAGTCCGGAGGGCAAAAAAAATAAAGCAAAAAATAAGCGAAAGGTAAAAGGGTATTTTGGGTATAGAAAAATAAACACTTAACCGACGTTTGTTATCCGCTGTTCGCGACCGTTAAAAAAATGCTGAACGCGCCGCGACGGTAGCCCGGTCCTTTTTTTATACTAACTTTTTCTGTTGTCGCTTTGATGTCAATCATTTTACACATGCTAAACTAAAAAATATCACCAGACTTTGGTAGGATTAAAATGGACAAACATACTACAAGCACAAAAAATATGGATGATGAACACTTGTTGGTCAAAGTACCTTTTTGTGACGTTGGAAGCCAACGGATGTTCTTCCTCCACTAAGATCCCCCCTGATATATAATACCTTGTTAGTTGGCCCCAAAAATAATCTATTGAATAATCAATAAAGAAAATTATATGGATCTTTATACAAAAGAAGGGCAAAAATGTAAGAAGAGCTACCCAAATCTAATTATCTATGACTTGGAATATAAATTTGTTTTTCTAATGTCATGGACATGTAAGCGGAAGTTGATGCAGCCTTCAAAAGACATGAACACAAGAAATATGAAATAAAAACGATCTTGTAAGCTACAGAAATAGAAGCCACAAAGTTTAATACAACTTACCCAATTTTCCATGTTTAGTTGAATGCTATTGAGGGAACTGTATGAATTTGAGGTGAGCAGAACTTACACATAGTGGCTTAGCCGCCTGTCCCATGCATAAATAACTCCGTTGAGACCGGATGCAAACAATCTGCAGAAAAATACAAGTATCCCTTAGTTCAGGTAAAAGAACATGAAAACCTTAAGTATGTAGATAGAATTAACACCTCAAATGAAGGACTGCTTGTATTTTTATATTATTGTACCATTTAAAGCCCCTACTGAACAGCTAATGTTACTTTTTAAAAGTCAATTTAAAAGAAAAATTGTTTGAATTACAGTATACTAAATTTGTGGAATTTGTTTATTGGGGAAATCTCGAAGTTTTTTGCCAATGTTCACTAGGAGTTGCTTATGCAGCTTCTTGACAATAGGAAACTCCTGCGAAGTTTTCCGTAGTCAAGGTGTACTGAAAAGTGAAAATGTCCTTGCAAACACTAGCACTCAGGCTCATGGTGCTCAAACTTATAACATTCCTCCATGACATTTGTTAGTGAACCATCGGATAAAACACCGGGAAGAAATTCCAGCAGAAGCTCAAGTCCCTTGTAAAGAAAATAGGAAATGTAGGCCTGTAGTTATTTCAATCAAAATGAGATGAAAAATTTCTACGAAGAGGAAATTACCTTGGATCAATGCAGAAAAGAACAAAGCACCTGATTATATGGAAAAGGAGCCAAGGAGACAAATCTGGGTGTACAACTAGAAGAATGACCTAATATGTAATGCAACAGTTCACGAGACGACCTAAGCAACCTCGAATCGGCAGCCTAGAGTATGCTTGGAATAGCTTAGGAGCCAACAGCACATACCAGACTTTTCAATGTTTTCAATAAATCTAGGAGTAATCTCTCATCCATACGGTAAAAGATGTAATTCAATCCGGTCGTGTCTTCAAGAACTGCTTCAACGATATGCATAGCAACCTGTAAGAGATGGATTTCTGAAGCTTTTCACTGGAGACAAGTTTCTCTGAATATCAAGGATAGAAAAAAGAAAGTAACCTCTCTTTGAAGAAAGCGAAAGGCGAGCCACGACTGCTGACCTGCACGTAGCGAGCGGCGACTGCCGAGCTGCGAGTAGCGAACGGCGAATGGCCACGGCGACCAGCAAAGGGGAAGATTACCCGAACTTCGTGAACGGAAAATGATCTTCGCTAGAGTCGGGAGGGAAGAATCGCTGGAGTCGGGAGGGAAGAAGCGCTGGAGTCGGGAGGGAAGAGGCGCTGGAATCGGGAGGGAGGGAAGAGGCGCTGGAGTCAGGGGAGGGAGGGAAGAGGCGCTGAAGTCGGGAGGGAGGGAAGAGGCGCTGGAGTCGGGAGGGAGGGAAGAGGCGCTCGAGTCGGGAGGGAGGGAAGAGGCGCTCGAGTCGGGAGGGAGGGAAGAGGCGCTGGAGTCGGGAGAGAGGGAAGAGGCGCTGGAGTCGGGAGGGAGGGAAGAGGCGCTGGAGTCGGGAGGGAAGAGGCGCTGGTGTCGGGAGGGAAGAGGCGCTGGAGTCGGGAGGGAAGAGGCGATGAGTCGGAACGGATGAATCGCTGAAGAAGCCTAACATAAAATCGACAGAAAAAAGGAGGGTATTTTCGGTATAGAAAAAATTATCACTTAACGACCGTTTCAGTCCGCGTTCGCACCGTTAAAAAATGTGCGAACGCGGCCGCACGGTAGCCCGGTCCATAAAAAAATGAGCACTTAACGACCGTTTCAGTCCGCGTTCGCACCGTTAAAAAAAAGTGCGAACGCGGCCGCACGGTAGCCCTGTCAAAAAAAAAAACGAGAAATCTTCCGTGCGGGCGCCCGCACGGTGAGGCGCCCGCTTTTTTAACGGTAACTGCTTATCTTCTTAGCAGCTAAGTGCTAGATGGAATACTGTTCTTCCAGACCGCTCTTAGTAAGAAATGAAGTTCAAATGGATAAAAATTGGGATTTCTAAATGGAAACGCTGATTGGATGAGCAGTAATATTTAAAATGGAACTTTGGACGATTTGATTGCTTTTGAAGTTTGGGGGTTGCAAAATAACTTGGACAAGATTTTGCCAAAATTTTATGGTTGCAAGATAGAACCAGAATATGGGCTGAAAGTGGGACTAGTATGAAGTTTGTATGTTTTCAAGAAAATCCTTGGATACACATTTTTGTGTCTTTCAAGCTATGGAAGAAAGGGAAGTTTAGCCTCCTGGGAAGTTAGATCAGAATAGATGGTAAAACTATGGTATTAAGTTGTGAAGCTATTCTCATGGAAGAATGTAAATTCTACAGTTTGCAGCAGCTAAAAACTCATCCTAGTTTATATTTGGTTTGCCATTGCAAATCCTCCTCCGTTGAAATCCAAGGTCTTCATCAGAAACCTTACTCCTCCAAAGCCTCCTTTGATGACCCAACTGCCATGAAGTCGACCTTGATAGTGTTATGCCCTCAAAGCTTCCAATGATAACCTTACTCCCTGAAAGCCTCCATTGATAATCCTACTCCAAAGTTTCAATCTATAATCCTACTCTTGTCAAGCCTTTATCAATAACTCCAATGCCCTAAAGTCTATATATCCTTGTCCTCTTCTATTGAAAGTTGATACTACTCCCCCAAAGCCTCCATTGGCAGTATTCCCCTGAAGCCTCTGACGATCACCCTACCCCACCAAAACCTCCATTGATCACCCTTCTCCCCCAAAGCCTGCAATGATAACCTACTGCCCCAAGGCATCCATCGTAGCTGTCCTCCCCAAAGTCTTCATTGATAACCCTACTCCACTGAAGCCTCCATTCGTAACCTGACTCTCCCAAGTCCTCCAGTAATTATCTTGCTTGCCAAACCCTCTTGTATCCTCTACTTTATCAATCCCAACCACTACACTAGTGAAAAAATCAGCTGCCTTTAGCCATTTGCCACCCCTTACACAATTCAATCTTGAAATACATGATTCCTCCAAGTTGTTATTCCCCAAAAAATTTCATTGCCATGTTCTCTTTATTCCAACACTGAGTGTTACTCTCAACCATGGCTCTGTCAAGAGATCAGACCTTACCTAGTCAAGTCATCCAACCATGGAACTGAGCAAGACTTGAAATTTCTTACGAACCATGGAACAAATTTTCCATTACTAATGGACTGAGGAGGATCAAAGTTTTCATCTAGCTTCCTTCCACCAAGAGGGGATGCTTGCAGATGGCACCAATGACACATTTGAATTGATCTTTTCTTCTTGTGGCACATAATTGTTGATACACTTTATTGTTTGATTCAGAGCCATTCAGAACCACAGACTTGTTTTGCTTTTCCCCGGACAATAAAAAAATCTGTTAAATGGAAGTACCAAATGTAGCTTGAATAAATTGGCAGCAGAGTTGATCTGCAACAAATAAACCCAATACATCCACTTTGGACGGATTAGTAGGTCTTCATAACTAGTTGTTCAGGAAACTTTCTTGTGAGGAGAGGAAAGAAATGACTATGCCTAGCTTGTATTGAGCAATTTGTTCTGGGTCAAAAGATGAAAAGTTTCAAATTGTGGAAGATGAAAAGTTTCAAATTGTGGAAGATGAAGGGGTTTTAATCCTTCTTCAAGCAGATTTTGTCTACAAAGTCCTTTTGGAGCTTTCCATGCCCTTTGGGCATTAGTTCTCAGTCAAGTTTGACAACGTCTTCATGGGAAAGCTAAGTTCACAAAGTGGAGATGGATTATTGATCATGAGGGAATATCTTTCCTATGTACTTCACCTCCTTTGTGTATTGTAACTCCAAGATTGCAAAGCATAGGGCATTCCTTCAAGGGCTCCAGCTCTACAATATTCCACGTCTTTCCCTTCCTCTCATTACTGAGGAGACAATGCAGTGATAACTGGCCCTTTGGGAGTAAACCTTCCTTGATCATCATCTAGAGTACTTTGACGAGGTTGAGGACCTCAACCACTGTAGCCAGATGAGGAGGACCATGTTCCTAGGTAGTGAATAGTTTGTCAAACGAGCTTGATAAAGATACAATGGCTTGTCAACTTTTCACTTTTGGCTTATACCTCCCCATTTAGTTGGTTTTGTTTGTCTTGGGGTTTGCTTCCTGTCTTTTCTTTCATGGCCTATCTTTAGCCCTGTCCTATTTTTTTTTTCCTTCTATTTCTTATTCCCTTGTGCTCCAGTCCTATTATACCTTCATTTTGCTCTTAATGAATTGTTGGCTCAGTTTCTTAAAAAAAGGGGCTCAATTTGCTACACTCACTTGAGGTTGTTTGCATTACCTGCAGACTTCCTCCTGATCTGGTGTCAGTACCACCTTTACAAAACTTTGATTGAGTGGCTGACCTAGGTAAAGGAGTGGACTCAATAACATGGCCATCAAACTGGTACTGTGTGCAGTTTTGGTCGAATCTAGTTAGACCGGGTTGAACCAATGGTTCAACCATTGAATATTTTAACCCTATAATTTGATATATTTAATACATCTGTAGATAATAAGAGAAAAGAAGTGCTGATTTATAGTGAACCGGCCCGCTCATAATAAGAACCGGAATAGCCTCCGGTTCTGGTTAAACTGGGTCGGACCGACCAGTCAGGTCCGGTTTTAAAAACACTGGAAGAGACAACATCGGATGTATTTTTTTTGTCTCCTTTCCTCTTGGACGGCCGCTCCGGCGCGGCGAATGAGCTTCCACAGCCTCCGCCCACGACTTGCACACGTTGAAGCAAACGCTGAAAGGGCGAAATGCTCTTCGAAAACAAAAGAGGGAAACAGAAAACAGGAGCTCCGCCGACGAAATCGTGCTGCCAATCCAAGTCCAGAAGCTCAAGGTGAAAGGGCGTTCGTCGAAGATGAACAGAGGGAAACGAGGAGGGAAACGGGAAGGGGAAGGAGGGAAACGGGAAGGGGAAGGAGGGAAACGGGAAAGAGGGAATGAAAGCGCGGGATGAACCTAGTCGAGTAAAATTTTAGATTAACCACGAAATGTTCGTTTCGTGGCTAATAGAGACATTTAGCCACGAATTTCATGTTTCGTGGCTAAAAAGAAAAACTTTAAAAAAAAATTGAAGTTATTAGCCACAAAATTTTACGCTATTATAACTAATTAAATAATTCTTTTTTAATGTTTGAACTTTAGCCACGAAACTCAAATTTCGTGGCTAATAAACCATCTTTAGTAACAAAATTAAATTTGTGGTTAAAAAGTTGTTACTAAAAAAAAAATTCTTGTAATGCGTGTTGAAACACCGTATTTTTTATGAGTGAAGGAGTTGAGTTTTTTTTGTGAGTCTCTCCTTGTGAGTCTTGTGAGAGTTTAGTTTAATTTTACTTTTATTGTGAGAGTCACTTAAGCCTTGTAAAACTCATTTATCAATAGAGTGAAATTTAATTTTTTTCATCGCTGCTTCCAACATAAATCCCCTTTCAAAATATTCATAGTTCATCATTCTCATCTGCCTTCTTGACCTCCACTTCCTTGTATCTATACCACGAAGAGCACATCAAGTAGAAGCCTAAGTTGAGCACACTCAGTGCTGCCAAGAGCCAATAAAAGTAGTTCAGCTGGTCCCTGTTCAAGTTATTGCTGGCCAGCCATCCCCCGCTCACCTTGTTCACCACATCTACCACAACTGAGCTCAAGTAGTAGCCAAAACCCAACGAACACCATGAGATGGCAGTTCCAAGAGATTTCATCCCCACTGAGCTCTCTGCATAGAAGAACTCCATGAGTCCCACCAGTGTGAACATGTCAGCTGCCCCAAAGATTGCATACTGGAACGCTAGCCAGAACACACTCATGGGCAGGGGGGCCATGGAGTCCACCATGTTATGCTCGATAGCTACATTTTTCCGGCGTGTCTCGACAACTCCGGCTATCGACATTGAGATTATAGAGAGAACGAGACCGACTCCAATGCGTTGAAGTAGAGTGATGCCGGTGGGGATTCCGGTGAACTTACGAGCAAAAGGGACTATCACCCGGTCGTATAGTGGAACGAGAGGGATGATGAAGAGGAAAGGGATAACGGGAAGTGAAGCGGCCGGAACTCGGAAGCCAAATAGATCGGGGTCCATGGTGAGTCCTTGTTGCACAGAGAAGGTCATCAGCTGTGCCAGGCATGTATTCATGAAAATTGTGCTCAAGATAATGGGAAGCATGCGGATTATAAGTTTGGTTTCCTCAACTTGGGTCACTGTGCAAAGTCTCCAAGGTGATCTTTCATCACTGGGGGTTTCCTGGATTGCAGCTCTGTCCAAGAGCCTGCAAAAAAAAAAAAAAAAAAAAAAGTTTATGATCAGAGGTTTAAGTTAAGCTTTTTTTAAAAACCATGATCAGCTGCTCTTTGTACCTTAATTGGTGAGTTCTCTTAAGAACCTCAGTTTCCTCTGCTGCTTCCTTATCTTCTACTTCATGTAGTTTTTCCTCTGGAGCTGGTACCGGATGCTTCCAATTCCTTCCAGCGGCTACAAACACCTGATGACATATGAAACATGGATAACCTCAGATGTCATGCCCAGTAAGTTTTAGAAATTAAATTCAGAAATACCAAATAAGATAAAAAAGGTGTGGTCATTGACCTGGAAGATTCGGATAACAGGGCCTCTGCCATCAGGAGCTTGAATTTTATAAAACCTCTTCCCGGAGAAGACGAAGATGACTCCAACCAAGAGAGCCATGGAGCAGATTCCGAATGCCCAGACCCAGCCTTTATTAGTACTCACCCAAACCACAAAGGTGAGCCCGGTGGCAGACCCAATGGTGAGGCTAAAGACGAACCAGTTGAAGAAGCTGGAGAGGCTCTTGGGGTCCCTCTCATCAAATTGGTCAGCCCCAAGAGAAGGCACTGAGGCTCTGATCCCACTTGCTCCCAGAGCAACCAAGTATAAACCAGAGTAGAGAATGGCTAGTTGCCCACCATTTGCTGCTTCACATTTGCTGCTGTCAGTGATAGCCAGTCCTCCGCAAGGGGTTGGCTTCAGTACATCAAAGTGAGCTTGCATGCCTAGTGTAACATACCCCTGACATAGAATTTCAGGAAAAAGGAGTTAGAGACAAGAGCAACAGCTACTTAATCTCTTGTTTGTGAAGGTTGAAAGCAGAAAAGAAGCTTCAAAACTGGTGAAAACGATGCATGGAATAGAGACAAGAGAATGCTCACCACCAGCTCAACCAATCCGAAGAGGATGCATGTCTTGAACTTATTCAGATAGGTATCAGATATGAATCCTGCTAGAAGGGACAGCAGGAAAGCAGTCCCCATATAGTTTGTGAGAGTATTGACTGATTTTGTCAGATTAAAGTTCATGTGGCTACTGAAGTATGTCACCAAGCTCACTGCATTTGACATGAAGGCCATGTTCTCCAGTGCCTGCATGCCTGAAAATATCACCAAACAACACGAATCCATTTTAGAACAAAGGGTAGAATTACAAAGCAAGTTTAGTTTGAGAGAGGGGGGAGAGAGAGAACGTGAGATAGAATCAGAGAGAGAGAACGAGAGAGAGAGAGAGAGAGAGAGAGAGAGAGAGAGAGGGGGAGAGAGAGAAAACGAGAGATAGAATCAGAGAGAGAGAGAGAGAGAGAAAGTTACCACAGATAAAGATAGCAGCTTTCAGTCCCCCAAGCTTCCGTTCTTGAAAGTTTCCATCCATCGTGTGAAGGGCCTGTCAATACCAAAACAAAAGAACTGGGACACTTAATTTACTGCCCATAATGGCATGAGAAACAGAGAGAAGAGAGAATCAGTGCTAAAGAGAGTACCACTCTCTTGAGTCCAGACAGGGGTCCGTGGAAGAAAGATTTTCTGTTGCAGCTGCTCTCTGACAGGTTTCATGATACCGCTTAGTTTATATTGGCCACCTGCGCCTGCCTATTTTGACGACGAAAAGGCTTCAAGCACTCTAAGAACCTCATCTTCCAATTTCCAAACCACCTGAACAAAGACAAAAAACACAGACTTTGACCTCAAAACTAGTAAGGATTACAAAACTCCATTAAAATGCTGGGGTACGCTCTTTATGCTCCTACCAAATCCTCAGCCATTTTATAAATCAATGATATCAAATGTGCAACGCGTTTACTTTATATTTTGTAGTAGTATTTGGTGAGAGTCAATGAAGTCTACTAATAGTGAAATGTTCACTCGTATTAAATTACTTAATGCAGCTGAGTGAAAACTAATTCCCTGATATTCTATTAGGAGCTCAAATTACTAGCCTACTGAACGTGTGAGGAGTATTAAATTGGGATAGTTCCAATTATGGTTGTAACTGAGGGGCCGTGGATCTGTTGCAAACAATAAAGTGTACGAACAGGTACACAAAACAAAATTGCCACGCTAATTAAAGTTGCATAGTAACACTTAAGGGTATCAATTTTACCCGATTACCCGATTACCTGTTACCCGATATTTAAAATACTAATAGGATGGATAAGAAATAAAAAATTTATGTTCCAATTACCCAATTACGTGCCTCTTAATGGAAACAACAGATGTGGATAAATGTTATTCCTTACCCGATTACCCAATTATCCGATTACATAATTTGGTAATTTATTTATGTGAGATGTTTATGTGAGATATTATTTTTAGATAAACTTAATGTAAGAGATATTATTTTTAGATAATAAGTGCGTTAATGTTTGTTTGAGTTTTTTTAGATAAACTTAAAAATTGGGATGTTATTTTTAGTTTTTGATGTTTTTAAATATTTAACTTAATATCCTTTTAATATTTTTATTGGTATTAGTGCTATTCAAATATTACTTTTGAAGTTATCTTTTATAATTTCATACTATTTTATTTGTACAAATTATAGGGATTTTTTTTTTTTAATTTGTAAGGGTTAGGTGATTAAATTTGGTAATCGGGTAAGAACTTCGAAAATGGAATAAAGAATTTTTGTTCGGGAGAAACGAGGGTGAAGGAACATGGGTAGGGTAATCGAAACGGGTAAGGGTTATCTGTTTCGATTTTTACCTGTTGACACCCCTTGTAACACTTATTTTAAATGTTAATAATTAGCATTACTATCCAACTAGTTTTATGCCAGATTTTTATTATATTTAAGTTATCACATGCTTGTGCGTGCCCCTATTGGCTCTCTACAGGACCACACAACAATTGGTCGTAGGGGATTCCGGGCTGTAACTGATCAGGTGGGGTCTGATGCAATTCCTCTAGGTGAACTTAGGTTCCAGGCGCCCCTTCTCTAAATAGTTTTGGAAGAATTACAACTCATAAACCAATTATTATCAAAATATAGAATCATAAATTTATATTGGTGAAATATTATGTCATGGATGAAGGAAAGAAAATACCCCTCATTAAACCCGGTTTACACCATCAAAATCCAAACCTACATAAAACCAATTTAACCAGTGGGGCTGGGGAACCAGTCGACAATGGGGGTGGAGAGAGGAGCGACGGGACGGGGGATGCCCGAGCTGTGGAGGGAAGCACGGGGTGGGGTATGCTTAGACTGGGCAGGGAATCTCAGGCTGGGAGAGGAAGCTCGGGCCGGGGAGGAACCCAGACTACTGGGTTTATGTGTGTTACCGGTTCATGGGTTAAGTGGGGGTATTTTTGTCCCTGGATCCATGACTCAATATTTGCCAACATGAGTCCATAGTTCAATATTTAGACAATAATCAGTCAATGAGTTGTAATCAATGATAAACAAATAAAAACCCCTTAATTGGTTTGGACCTATGAAGCTGACATAACATATTAGTTAATGGTCTACAACATACTATTATGTTATGCATAATCTACTTTCCCATTCTACATAACATACTAGTTAGTGGTATAATTTCTCGTGATTGAGGAGGATTTGGCTATATGAAGATAACATAACATATTAGTTCATGGTTTATAACACACTATTATATTATGCATAACATACTTTCTTGATCTGTATAATATACTAGTAAAAGGTATAATGGTCTATAACATTTGTTATGTTTTATGTAATATATTTTCCCGTTCTGTGTAACATACTCTTTAATGGTATAATTTTTCATAGTTGATATAGCTGTTTGGCCTTGTAAAACTGGCATACCATATTAGTTGATAGCATAGAACTACTATTATGTTATATACAATATACTTTCTTTTTCTACATAACATACTATTAGTTCATTATTTTTATATAAACCGATTCAAGGGTTAAGTGAGGGGCATTTTCGTCGTCAAATCTATGACTCAATATTTTCCCAACATTTATTCATGGTTCCATATTTAAGCAATGATTGATCCATGAATTATAATTTTCTCTACTTTTGCTAGGTTGATACAGTCAGCAGAATATTCCTAGGGTGGTTTACTTTTCTAGCATATTGATTATCACCTAGGATAAATGCCCTGGATAGTAGGTGCATGTGGTGTTGAACTGCAATAACATTATCATGTATTAAGTTGTTCTCTTTTTCTTTTTACACTTCATAGTGTTACAAGTAGTGTTAAAATAAGTGTCATTGTGACAATCCTTTCAAATTATGCAAGAACATGTGTAAAATAATTCTATTATGTTTCGTTATGTTGTGCCTTAAATTTTGTGTGCGTCTGATTTATCGTCCGATGATAATTTATGTGGGCCAAAGCTAAACATGAATTTTTTGGGAGGTCTGTGTTGGTAGCGGAAGGACTGAGCATCTTGGCACTCTGTACTCTTTTGCCGATATAGCAAAATCTCTTAGGTCTCTTCTTGGCTATGGAGTAGGCTACCCTGGCTGAACCACGTAAATGTTAGTCTCATTTTTTGTTATTCCTAACTCGCATTATTTTACTTTTATAGCGAATTTGCATTTTTCCTAACATATTTAGGGTAAAAAAGAAAGAAGTTAAGGCAACAACTCTCCAAACCCTTTATTTTCAACTAAATCCTCTTTCAAAATATTCATATTCCATCATTCTTGTTTGCCTTCTTGACCTCCACTTCCTTGTATCTATACCATAAAGAGCACATCAAATAGAAGCCAAAGTTTAACACACTTAGTGCTGCCAAGAGCCAATAAAAGTAGTTCAGCTGGTCCCTGTTCAAGTTATTGCTGGCCAGCCACCCCCCGCTCACCTTGTTCACCACAGCCACCACAACTGAGCTCAAGTAGTAGCCAAACGCCAATGAACACCATGAAATGGCAGTTCCCAGAGATTTCATCCCAACTGAGCTCTCTGCATAGAAGAACTCCAAGAGTCCCACCAGTGTGAACATGTCAGCTGCCCCAAAGATCGCATACTGGAATGAGAGCCAGAACACACTCATGGGCAGAGGGGCCATGGAGTCCACCATGTTATGCTCGACAGCTACATTTTTCCGGCGTGTCTCGACAACTCCGGCTATCGACATTGAGATTATAGAGAGGATGAGACCGATTCCAATGCGTTGAAGTAGCGTGATGCCGGTGGGGATTCCGGTGAACTTACGAGCAAAAGGGACTATCACGCGGTCGTATAGTGGAACGAGAGGGATGATGAAGAGGAAGGGAATAACGGGAAGAGAAGCCGCCGGAACTCGGAAGCCAAATAGATCGGGGTCCATGGTGAGTCCTTGTTGCACAGAGAAGGTCATCTGCTGTGCCAGGCACGTATTCATGAAAATTGTGCTCAGGATGATGGGAAGCATGCGGATTATAATTTTGGTTTCCTCAACTTGGGTCACTGTGCAAAGTCTCCAGGGTGAACTTAAATCACTGGGGGTTTTCTGGATTGCAGCTCTGTCCAAGAACCTGTAAAAAGAATGTTTGTCAGAGGTTTAAATTAAGAAGAATTTATAAAAACCCATGATCATCTGCTATTGTACCTTAGGTCGGGAGTTCTCTTAAGGACCTCAGTTTCCTCTGCTGCTTCCTCATCTTCTACTTCATGTAGTTTTTCGTCTGGAGCTACTGTCGGAAGCTTCCATTTCCTTCCAGCGGCTAAAAACACCTGGTAAAATATGAAACATCCATTCCACAGGTGTCATGCCCAGTAAGTTTCTAGAATTGAACTCAAAAATACCAAATAAGATCAACTGCTATATATGCTCATTGCTCACCTGCAGGATTCGGATAACAGGGCCTCTGCCATCAGGAACTTTAATTTTATAAAACCTCTTCCCGGAGAAGACAAAGATCACTCCAACCAAGAGTGCTATGGTGCTGATTCCGAATGCCCAGTCCCAGCCTTTATTAGTACTCACCCAAACCACAAAGGTGAGCCCGGTGGCAGATCCAATGGTGAGGCTGAAGACGAACCAGTTGAAGAAGCTGGAGAGACTCTCGGGGTCCTTCTCATCAAACTGGTCAGCACCAAGAGAAGGCACTGAGGCTCTGATCCCACTTGCTCCCAGTGCAACCAAGTATAAACCAGAGTAGAGAATGGCCAGTTGCCCACTACTCGCTGCTTCACATTTGCTGCTGTCAGTGATAGCCAGTCCTCCACATGGGGTTGGCTTCAGCACATCAAAGTGAGATTGCACGCCAAGTATAACGTACCCCTGACATAGAATTTCAGGAAACAAGATTAACGGCTACTTGATCTCCAGTTCAGAGCTGGTGGAAGAGAAGCAAGGATAGACAAGAGAATGCTTACCACCAGCTCAACCAATCCGAAGAGGATGCATGTCTTGAACTTATTCAGATAGGTATCAGATATGAATCCTGCTAGAAGGGACAACAGGAAAGCTGTCCCCATATAGTTTGTGAGAGTGTTGGCTGATTTTGTTAGATTAAAGTTCATGTGGCCACTGAAGTATGTCACCAAGCTCACTGCATTTGACATGAAGGCCATGTTCTCCAGTGCCTGCATGCCTGAAAATATCACCAAACAACATGAACCCATTTTAGAACAAAGGGTAGAATTACAGACAGAGACAGAGTGAGAGATTGACAAAGACACAGAGGGAGAGAGAGAGAGAGGGTAAGTTACCACAGACAAAGATGGCAGCTTTCAGTCCCCCAACCTTCCGTTCTTGAAAGTTTCCATCCATAGTGTGAAGGGCCTGTCAATACCAGAATAAAAAACTGGATCACTTTAGTACTGCCCACAATGCCATGAGAAACAGAGATAAAAGAGAATAAGAGCTCCCCAAGTAGAGTACCATTCTCTTGAGTCCAGAGAAGGGACCAAGGAAGAAAGATTTGCTGTTGCCACAACTCTCTGATATCTCATGGTCCTGCTTAGTTTATATAGGGCCAGCTGCCCCAGCCTTTTTTCACTGTGAAAAAGACTTCAAGCACTCAGTAACCACATCTTTCCAATCCATCTCTACACAAAGACAAAAAAATGTGTTTCACCTCACAATGTTACAGGCTCTACCTTGTATCATTATGTGACGCAATACACAATGTTACAGGCTGACATAGATATTAATTTTTTTTAAAAAAGTAAAAGTATTTGTGTAATTTAATTTACTTTAGTGATGCCATTTGTCATAAAGAACGTGAATAAGAAACTAAAACTTGAAAATGGACCCATTTACTTGTGTGCTGAATATAAAATCTTAAATAATCAAACTTTAAATTTTTTTTATAAAATTTTGAAGTAAATGTTAAGTATATTGTAAATTTGAAGGTTGTATATATACAAACATAAAATTTGATGATTATAAAAATATTGAGGTAAAAAAGTGAAAAATAATTTTAAAAATAGGACGTATATACGTGTTGATGTTCGAGTGTCAATTCTCCTTAATATGGTAATTAAAATAAGTAAAAATATAAGTAAAATGTGTGAAATGAACTAACTTTACTCTCCCAAAATTTCGCTTCAAAATTCTTTAAAATTTAAAATATATAAACTTTTGGCCGATAATTTGGCCGATAAGGGGGTGTAACCTGTAAGGGTTACCACAAAATCCGATACGTATTGGCCGATACGAGCAACCATGCTTAAAAGCAGTGAGGATTATAGAACTCCATTATTAAAGTACTGGATTATGCTCTTTATGCACCTACCGATTGCTCAACTATTTTATAAATCAATAGTATAAAACGTTATATGCGTGCACTTTATATATATTTTTGCAGTAGTATTTGCTGAGACTGGATGATGTCCACTAATTTTGAAAGATCACTCGTATTAAACTTAAAGCAGCTGAGTCAAAAGTAATACTACCCACTCAACGGGTGAGCAACGGGTGAGCAGTATTAAATTGGCTAGTTCCAATCATGGTTGTAACTTCATCTTTTTTGTTTTTAAAAAAAAAAAAACATAAGAACATTTGCTAATACTATGTAGTTAATTTGGAGGCATGCTTTGGGAAATATGCCTCAAAAGACAAAGTGTAAAACCACCCATTTCTCAGTGCATCCAAACTTGATTTCAGTTCTTCAATAATTTCATTCAACTAGGACAATAGCTTAACCAAAAGTTGAGGATGTCCATATTACTCTAGTCATGTGAGAACATATTCCACTACAACCAGATCAGCTTGGTCAAGGTCTAAAGGCACTTTTCCTCAATGACTACAATCCATCCAAGGCAACTTTACATTTCTATAGTCATTAATCATGGTTTACTAGTAACAAAAAGAAGTCAAATATTGCTGGCTACAAAAGTAACCATGAAATCAATCACAAATCAGGAGCTTTGCCTACTTCCATCATCCAATCCTTATAAAATTAAAGATAATACACATTGATTATATACACATGAAGGAAACTATGCTGTCATGGTAAATCAGACAATACAACAGTTCAATAACATCCAATAGCTCAGAGAAAAGAGCGTTATGAAATGTATTGCGATTGAGGAATTTTATACAGATGTATGAGCACAAAACTAGCCTCTCTTCCTCTTCAAATAAATAAATGAAAAACATAGCTTCTTGACAGCTTGAAAATGAAATGATTTATACAGCTCTTCATGGGGTTTGATGAGAAAAACAATATCAAGTGATACAGAAAGGATAATTTAATGCATAACGTCCACAAGCACCTGTTCCAAAGACTTAAAATGCAAATAAAGGTCCCACTTGGAATTTTCTCTTGATGACATTCGACCAATCAATACATAGACACAACAAGGGGAGATCCTTTTCAACTTCAGTCCCATACGATTCAGTAATTTACACATTATAGACACCACAAGAGGAGATCCTTCTCAACTTCAGCGCCATACAGTTTAGTAATTTTCAGTGTAGACACAACAAGGGAGATCCTTTTCAACTTCAGTTCCATACAGTTCAGTGATTTTCCTTCTCCAGGACCATGCTGCAATCCCATGGAATTGAAGAGACCATAGAAAACACAAAAGAAGGAAGCACCAGACAACTGTGCTATCAGCACCAGAACTGTGCTGTCAGCACCATCCTCTACCTTGGCAGTTGAATCAAAATGACTTTGAAAGGGAATGTCTTTTATTGACAAGGGAACATCAGTATTAGCAGAAGCTTGGGATCGACTTATCTGCCTTCTTTTGGCTGACTACAGCAAATATTTCTGATGAAAAGAACCAAGTTCCTCTTCTCAGCCAGGGAACATGTGGAGGGACAAACCAGGGGTGGCGCAGGAAAACAGGCGGCAACAGAGCAACTTGGTCGGGAGGTGATGGAGCTAGTAGGTCACCTAGGCCTGAAAACAAGCTAAAGATTCACTCCAGCTTCAGACAGAAAACACTTGTCAAATCCTGCAAGAAAACACATTTTCAAATTAATTGAGCAGCACACTATCTCATAATTGTATTGTACACCAGACGTTTTCCGTACCTCTAAAACATTCAATAACTTTATATTCAGTACATCCAATGCATTCAATGCAGTCAACATCTTCAATACATCCAGTCCCTTCATAATCAGTACATCTTACACATTCAACACTTACAACATTTCAAGTATATCTAATGCATTTAAAAACTCTACCTTACTAAATAATTTCAACATATTTCAATACTTTCATTGCATTCAACACCTATAATACATTTAACATATCCATTATATTTAACACCTTTCATCACATTCAACACCAAACACAAAATATCATCTACTGCACCAATGAGAGACATCTTATTCAAGAAGGAAAGCAAAACAAAGTTACAATGAAATTACAACTGACAACAAAATCTTTATCAACCAGAGAAGCTATAATAACATAATTACATAGTTTTAAACATAACTATCAACCGAATTGGCAACAAGTTCATTATCGATCATTGTCATCTTCAACAAGTTGTTCAAGAGTTGGCTACATTGAGTTTAATGTTTATATAATTGATTGTGGGATATGCATGTAACCTAAAGAAAAGTGAAATATGTAAATGTAAAATTTTCAAAGATATAAAAAAGTTTTTAAAGGACACTATCTCAATCAACTTCCAATTTGCCAAAAAGAAAAAAATCTATAGAATCACTATAGCTCAAACAATTGAGTCCTTGATGGGGTTTGTGATTCCATGAACAATAATAAAAAGACCACATTCATATCTAAATGAGACCATTAGCAGACAAATTTACATAAACATATTACTCTATATGCACGTAAAAGAGATGTAAAAGTCGTACCACAAATAGAGGATTTAGCTGTGGAGGAGGCTATACAATGCTAACTGCATGGGAAGCACCTGATATTCAGTAAAGAATGATGTAAGACTTACAACTCTTGTGCTTATAACATGCTCTAGTCCAACCCGTTCCCTCAATAACCACACCCTGCATACATAATTCCTTTCAATCCTTTAAGTTTGAAACAACAACACTAAGCACTTCATTTGAGGACTCCATGTTCAACCCATACGGACTTACACTTAGCACATCAATTGATGCAGAAGAACCATTCTGTAGATTCTTTAACATTTCTTCGAAATCATACATTAGCTTCTTGGAAACATTGGACACATGCAAATATGTCTGTTCAAACCTTGCAGCTTTTGTAGACACTTTGACAAAGGTATCATAAAGGTTTGCATATCGCTTCCCCTCCAGTGTACAAGACTCCACATCAATCATATACCCACAACTATTTTTCACTTCTCCAGCCTTTGCATCAACCGTCCATCTCTTCAATATGTACTGCAGTTGAATACATTCAAAATTTTCAAAATTATGAATCTTCATCACATGAGAACATTGTATACCTAAACATTCAAACATATAGCAACTACATTGAAAGCTGAACTCACATGAATCATATGTAACCGTGTGCCAATGGGTGTTTCTATTTCCAGCAGAGTAAACCCTCGTACTACCCTCTTCTTTGACAAACTTAACCGTTTGTGAGATTGTGAGCTTCAATTGTTCTTGGAATATATGAAACATGTTTGGTGTGTAAACTTTTACCACATTCTCTAACATTGGGGATGGCACAAACAAAGAAGGAGTACTATTCCTTGCCTCAAAATCCTCTTTCAGTTCATTGTATCAATAATCTTCAATACCTCCCTCAAACTGCTCCAGAAAACGAATAAGATCCAATTGAGATACAGGATGTCGAGGTGTAAAGGCATTGAAAACTTCACTACGTTGACTAGTGTTCATATTGGCATAGTAAATGTGTCTTTCATACACTCTAGCCCATTTCTTTCTTTCGGCAAATAAATCCTGCAACCATTTATTATCTTTCAAATTATAATCTTCAAGCATTTTCTCCCATCCCCGACAGAAAACCTCTTCGTCTTCATCCTGATGTTTACGCTTACTAAAATCTTGTTTGAAACATTGTGTAACATTAAATACATTGGACAAATGCTTGATAGCATCCTGATAAACATGCCATATGCTTAATTGATGGTTTGTGTCTGGCATACTAGTAGCAATAGCATTTGCCAAGGCAGTTGATTGATTTGGTAAAATTGATTTTGGCCTTTTCCCAGACATGACACTTGGAAAGCTCTTGAATAACCATATAAATGAATCAAATGTTTCATCATACATCAGAGCGGCCCCAAAGACTACAGTTTGGTTATGATGGTTTACGCCAAGAAATGTGGCAAAAGGGCTATCATATATAGTATTGAATAAGACCACATCCCCAAAATGCCCATAATCTGAAATCATTCGTGCATCAACCCAAAATATATTTGTTAGCATGTCTTCTGCATGAAACTGAAATGCAAAATAAAATGATGGATTACTAACTTGCATCTTCTGAAAATACTGTGCAATAGCTCCAGCAACCCCCGATTCCATCATTCTCTGACGCTTTTGATGCAAGTTGTTTTGAAAGCCAACATCAAGGTAACCCAAATTATCTCTTCCACCAACATGCTTAGATGTGATGCCAATGACATTGGCAACATTTTCTTGGGGAACTTGGGTATCATATGTCGTCCTTCGGGTTGTCCTCCTTTGGGACCTCAACATATGAGCCTCTTGTGGAGTTAAAGTTTTATGATTATGTTGAGCTTCAAACTTCTTCACTTTGACCTTCCCATTCTTTTGAAGTACAACAATTATGCACGCTAAACACCCGGTCCCTGTAACTGCACGATGAAATTTTACATTTTTTTTACACTTCTCACGATAGCCTTCTTTAGAACAAACAAACTTTTGATCAATCTTCACACCCTTTCTCCTATGACAATATGATCTTCGAACACTAAACCCCTTCCTTCCCGCATAGGAACTATAAAAATTATAAGCTTCTTCAAAGGAATCAAATTTCATCCCAACATTAAGCTCTAACTTAGCATTGTCTAGTTGTGCTGGCCTTCGAGGCTCAACCTCTTGGTTGTCCATATCCTGTGAGGTATTTTACATGTTAATGATCATTAATGACAATCTAACTTGCAAATAAAAAATGGAAAACATAGATGATCATAATGTCTTCAAAACAATTAAAATATAGTAATATTTTGATTAAATTTTTCATATGCAAAAAATGATTATGCATGTTATGAAGTGGAAGGTGGATTAGTAGATGGACAGAAGTTATAAAAGAGCTAAACGTCATATGGCAGTGCAGCTTATAGCCATCAGAATGAAACTATATACAACCAACAAATGATAAATAAAAAAAGATCTTCTTAGAAGGAAACAGCAAAAGAATAAACGCAAAGTCCCCAAGTAAGAATTTAAGAATGTGCTAAATGTTAACCACTATTGTGAATGATAAATAACAATTATTAAAATTAGCCATAAGAATTATAATATTACCCATAATCAAGTGTGTACTATGTATAACTACCAAAAAGAGAATAACTAGCAGAACAAACATATAATCTGGTGGACAATAAAAATAAATCTCAAATCGTGACTTCATGCTTAGCTAAACTTCACTAATCTGTTAATCAAATAAGCAAACTATCTGCCAACTTGTAAACATTGAATGCTTATATAATAAAATAGATTGCCCCAAACTTAAAGAGTAATGCCAGTTTGCTTCCTTTGTAATCCTAAATATAAAAAGGTTAGAAATTGAATAAAGAAAAAAAAATTAGAGCAATAAAATTTTCAAATAAGATGATGATTCCAAGATTTTTTTTTTTTGAGGAAGATGATTCCAAGAATTGGTCTCCACAAAATAATATCCAAAGAATAATTTTTCAAAATGAGTACTAATGGAACTAGGTTAATCTCCTTCTCCAACAATGGTCGATGAACAATTTGAGCTTGATAAGCATAATAAAGGTCCTCTTTTCCCCACATTATAATTCAAAAAATGTTATATCTCATCAATATTTTCTCAAAAAAATGTATTTCAAAAGGAGAGAATTCAACATTCGACTGTAAGAAGGAATAACCAACACAATGGAGAAGCAAATCTTTAAACTAGTTTTGATAGTTTCTCCTAAAACCAGTCCTAGTTTGGGTATAGGCAAATGAAAACCCAGCCTCAAGTTTGAATAAAACTTGCATTTTAAAAGATAACGAAAAATCCACTTTGCAATTTGAGAACAATTATGTAGGATGAGGCTACTAAAAATACCTCCAGATTTTGGGTAGTACATCATATTTTGGCTTACCATCAAAGAATTTCTCTTTTCTAAAAAAAGAATGTTCTCTTAAATTTTGTTTGTCTATTTTCTTTAATTGCAAGTCATCTTGCATATAATTTAGGAAATCCTACTCAAATGCTAGTCATAAGCCAAATGGAAACACGTTTATATTCAATAATTCTAGCTGAAAGGTAAGCATCACTGGACCCTCTTTACAGTGGTAATATGGAATTGGAGCAAACTCTGAATTCCATGGTGCTGCCTTGCTTGACGAAGAAAGTTGATGATTGTATAACTGCACATAGGAAACTTGTTGCCCAAATTGGGACAAGATGTACACTTTTAAAACTAAACCTGACATGTAGCATACAATGTGCATACTCCACTGCTTTTGTCGAAAACAACTATAACCAGATAAACAATAAATAAATCAAAATTGGATCAAGCTATTTAGTCAAAACAACGAATCCCATTGAAGCTGTCTACCGGCATTTCGGAAAATAATTGATGGAAAACTATTAACCAATGAATCCTATAAGAATCAACTCAATAAAAATGAATCGTCTCAGGAAGCTAGAAATAAGAGAATGATTTTATGCACAGCAATATCTTCTATGCGTGCATATCCACTACAAATAGTGTAAGGGAAAACCCTAAATGAATAGAACAGCACCGTAGTAAGAAAAAACAGAAAAAAAAGGGACCCCAATTATGGGAACCAGGTGAACCCCGCCCTACCAACGCCATAAATAGGTAAAGCAGAACGAGTAGAACATGTAGCAAAGAAAATGATTACTAGTCAGGCAAGGATCAATTACCTATCGGATACCTGAAATTGATACCCTTCTTAGTGCGTTCACAGCATGAAACGATTAGTCACTGTTACAGGGCATTTTCTTTTGGGAAGTCATGAAGTCATGAACACTGTTCTTCTCCGCGAACGGGCTAAGGGCGAGCGCAGCTGAGGCCAGGGGCAATGTCGCACAGGGGAGGACGGAAGAAAGATTGGGCTGGTTCACTGAACAGAGTAAAAAAGGCAAGGGGTTTTCTCTGCTTCCGTGAATAATGGAGCCACGGAGGAAATTCACTGGGTCGGAACTCGGAAGTCGGAATGCTCGAGAAATGAGGATGGGCGACCCTGTCAAAATCGAGCTGACGGAGGAGAGACGAGAAGGAATCGCCGTTCGCTCTCTTTTTCATGCGAGAGGCACGTGGACATCATGGGCAACGTGGGGCTCTTCCAATGGCGGCTGTGCCTTCTGCTGGAAGCCTGGAATACGAACCCATTAATGGGGTCGTGCTCGAGTAGCGCAGCGTCTCGGGCTTTCAGTACAGGGAAAACAACATACACCACACAAAATCAAACAACCAGATTTCAGTAGTGTCTTGTGGCCGTCGGCAGTCCTTGCCAAGACTGTTACAGTCTTACAGAAGCTGCTCTTAGTTTCATCTACGATATATACTACACTTTGTTTCACCTCCTGGCTCCCAACTTCAGCGATTTAAGCGGGTAGGTCGAGTAGCGCAGCGTCTCGGGCTTTTAGTACAGGGAAAACAATATACACCACACAAATCAAACAACTAGAATTTCAGTAGTGTCTTGTAACCGTTGGCAGTCCTTGCCATGACTGTTACAGTCTTACAGAAGCTGCTCTTAGTTTCATTTACGATATATCATATATACTACACTTAGTTTCACCTCCTGGCTCGCAACTTCAGCGATTTAAGCGGGTAGGGAAAATGGCAGAAGTGGGTAATGGGTATAACTCTACGGGGACGGGGCTGGAGTACGATCGGGACAAAGAGGTGAAGGCGTTCGACGAGACGAAGAGAGGAGTGAAGGGACTGGCGGATGCCGGCGTTACAAAGATTCCTCGTTTCTTCGTCGAGCCGCCGGAAGTGATCGCCGGAGGTTGGAGTTCTCGTGACGATGAAGCGGGGGCTCGCCTCGATATTCCGATCATCGACCTCGGGGGAGCCGGAAAAGGGGGTAATCGACGGGAGGAGGTTGCGAGGAGGATTGGGTGGGCGTGTGAAACATGGGGCTTTTTTCAGGTGGTGAATCATGGGATAGAACAGAGGGTTTTGGATGGGATGATCGAAGGTGGGAGGAGATTTCATGAGCTGACCGATGAGGAAAAGATGAGATTCTACTCGAGGGATTCCAAAGCTAAGGTGAGGTTCAACAGCAATTTTGATCTGTACAAGGTACAGACCGCAAATTGGAGAGATACTCTGTTTCTCGATATGGCTCCGGAGCCCCTGGATCCTCATGTAATGCCACTCGCTTGCAGGTAATCTCTCTGGTTCTCTACCGAGATCTCCTCTGTATTTCTTTTAAACAAGTTACCATTCCAAAAAAAAGAGAGAGTAATTAGATATCTGGTATCCTCATCTTTTCCTACTAGAAGGGAAGCACTCTTTTTTTCCTCAACCGAGGAAGATGGAACGTGGGGGACCTTCCTCTGTCATGGATGAGGTAGAAGAGCAGACTAAGCATGATACTGAGATAAACCATCATGTGTGAGACGGTGAGAGGATTGGTGACACCATTGATTTACTTTCGAACTGAACTACATGGGTACCCGTGCAGGGAAGAGGCAATTGAATACTGGAAGAACGTAAGTGCACTAGGGAACACATTGCTGGAGCTCTTCTCTGAAGCACTAGGTTTACAGTCGACCTATCTGCAAAACATGGGTTGTGGTGAAGGCCAGGCTCTTCTTCCGCACTACTACCCTGCTTGTCCTGAACCAGACCTGACTCTAGGAGCAAGCAAGCACTCAGACCCAGATTTCTTCACCATTCTTCTCCAAGACCATATTGGTGGCCTCCAAGTCCTTCATCAAGGTCAGTGGGTGAATGTCACCCCTGTCAATGGAGCTCTGGTAGTAAACATTGGGGATCTTCTTCAGGTAAGCTAATGACAGTACTGGTTGACTGCCAAAAGTTTCTGTAATTCTCCAACCATGAAACAAAGTAGAATCTAATCTTCTTCAATTTAGATGATTTCACCAACTTTACATTTCATATATTTCCATGGATTAATAACTGTTAAGTCTACTTCCACTCAGGAGATTATAAACAGTAGAACTGCTGATCTCTTACATGTCTTCCAATATTGCTGCAGCTGGTCTCAAATGGGAGATTCAAGAGTGTGGAGCACAGGGTCACAGCCAGTGCTGTAGGACCAAGAATCTCTATTGCCTGTTTCTTCATCAGCAACAGGTCTCCATTTAGAGTGTATGGCCCAATCAAGGAGCTATTATCAGAAGACAACCCTCCCATTTACAAGGACGTTCGTTTGCATGAATTCCTTTCTCATTACAATGCAAAAGGCTTGGATGGCAGGCTGGCACTAGACAAGTTTAAGCTGTGGTATTAGCCAATTCCAGGGTGTGCAGATTTGCTCCATTCTTAGGAAGCACAAGACTGGTAGAAGCATGTCCAGTGGAAATAAAACTGTTCTAGTGTAAACTCTGTAACCGTGATTTAGCCTTATATACTTCTGTACCACTAGCAAATAATGTTAAATATTTTAAAACTTAAATTCTTAACACCTTATTATTAAGTCCATTAGATGGATTGGCCTGGTTTTGTTGAATCATGTTAATCCAAAATTCAATCTTCTGAAATCTAAAACATTAAACTTAGAGAATTGTTACATTGGCTAGAATAAAGTCGTACAATCATAAAATTTCCTAAAAATCCTAGTAAACTTAAGACGTGTACTCAGGAGTGTACTTACACCCGAGAATTGATGTAATGACACTTAACGTTATACTTATAGATCATAGACACAAAAGCAATTTGTTATCGTAGTTCTGAACCAATCGTTCCTAATCTGCGGGGCATTCGGCCCAGGGTATCAAAATCCACTAGTAAGAGTATTACAGAAGTTCTGCAGTAAGACTTACAGTAATAAGTTCTCCTCCTCTCAATGACTCGAACAACAGCTTCTTCCTAGGCAAGCTTCCTGCCTACTCACTTCGACAGAAGCACTTCGATACGCACACACTAAGTCTCCCCCTTAGTGTGTTCCCTATCACTAGGGAGTTTCTTCACGCAGTCTTCTCAGGATGAGAACACTATTACAATGGTCAATAGCTTCTTAAAAGCTTATAGACCTCTTGATTAGGTTCAGCAATTACATATAAAACACCAGGATGTAAGCATGTCGATCTTCTCCTCTAGCTCCCCCTTAAACTCATCCTTGCTAGATAATCTTCAGTTTCTGCGTAACCTGAAACTAGCACACATTGTACTATATGTATCTTTAGGGTTAACCTTGTCATTTTCTGTCTTTTAGCCATAACACATCATATGCTAATTTCTTTCCTATCTCAACAAAGAAACTCAAATATCCACGATCTATGGTTTATATCTTTGACTTGGACTAGGATTCTAGAACACAATAGATTCCCAACCTCGTGGTCAAACTAAGTTTTGTCATAAATAGCCAAACAAACTTCCATGCACCAACAATTCACTTTATTCATAATGATAACATCATCTTAGTCTTTTCATTGTAATCAAGCTATTTGGAACCGAGGGATGTTAAGGCTGGATTTAAGCTCTTTGAAACTGGAATTGAACCTGCTTGTGTTGCTACCTTAATTTGGAAAACATCTTTTGGCAATATATTCAAGAATTGCCTACGGAATCGGGTCAATAGCATGGTTGTGCGACTCGGTTGAGTCATATTGGATTTCAATAGTTTAAAAAAATATCATTTATTATGTCAAATATCTATGTTATACATAAGCTCATAATAACCTCTAATGACATTTTAAGGTTATTTTTATCAATTTACATTTGTGAAATGTCAGTGATGATAAGCCAAATGGAAACTGGCGGTAATTCAAGCTGAAGGGTGAGCACTACTGGAACCTCTTTAGAGTGGTAGTAGGGAATTGGAGCCAAACTCTGATGTCCATGGTGCTGCATGCCTTGCTTGGAAAATGCAGTAGTGTCTTGTGGCCAGATTTCATTAGTGTCTTGTGGCCAGATTTCAGTGGCGTCTTGTGGCCAGGAAAACAATATACCCCACAGGAATCAAACGACCAGATTTCAGTAGTGTCTTGTGGCTGTCGGCATTCCTATCCATGACTGTTACAGTCTTACACAAACTGCTCTAATTCACCTCCTTCCAACTTCGGAGATTTCAGCGAGAAGGGAAAATGGCCGAAGTGGGTAATGGGCATTACTCTTCGGGAACGGGGCATCAGTACGATAGGGACAAAGAGGTGAAGGCCTTCGACGAGTCGAAGAGAGGAGTGAAGGGACTGGTGGATGCGGGCGTCACCAAGATTCCTCTTTTCTTCGTCGAGCCGCCGGAAGTGGCCGCCGGAGGTTGGAGTTCAACTGACGATGAAACCGGGGCCCGTCTCAATATTCCGATCATCGACCTCGGGGGAGCCGGAAAAGCGGGTCAACGACGGGAGGAGGTCGCGAGGATGATCGGGCGGGCGTGTGAAACTTGGGGCTTCTTTCAGGTGGTGAATCATGGGATAGAACAGAAGGTTTTGGATGGGATGATCGAAGGTGGGAGGAGATTTCATGAGCTGCCCGGCGAGGAAAAGATGAGATTCTACTCGAGGGATTCCAAAAGGAAGGTGAGGTTCTACAGCAATTATGGTCTGTACGAGGCACGGTGCGCAAATTGGAGAGATACTTTGTTGTTAGAAGTGGCTCCGGAGCCTCTGGATCCCCATGAAATACCACTCACTTGCAGGTATATATTCTCTTTGGTTCTCTACAGCGATTTCCACTGTATTTATGTTGAAATGCTTAGCATTAAAAAAAAGAAAAGAAAAGAATAATCAATATTAGTTTCAATAAATCATGTAATGTATTCTTCAATTAATGATTTGAATTTAATTTAATGGCATCATTATTTTTAAAGCTTCAAAGCAAGGTTATCTATTTATTTTATTGTTTATAGTATTAGAAGTTATTTATTGATATTGAGATTAACCTTTGATACTAGAGAGGACTGGTGGCATCACTGATTTATATCTGTAAAACTACAACTACATGGGTGGGTCGTGCAGGGAAGAGGCAATTGAATGCTGGAAGAACATGAGTGCACTAGGAAACACATTGCTGGAGCTCTTCTCTGAAGCACTTGGTTTGCAGTCTTCCTATCTGCAAAACATTGGTTGTAGTGAAGGCCAGGTTCTTCTTGCGCACTACTACCCTGCTTGTCCAGAGCCAGACCTGACCTTAGGAGTTAGCAAGCACTCGGACCCGGATTTCTTCACCATTCTTCTCCAAGACCATATTGGCGGCCTCCAAGTCCTTCATCAAGGTCAGTGGGTGAATGTCACCCCTGTCAATGGAGCTCTTGTAATAAACATCGGGGATCTTCTTCAGGTAAGCTAATGACATTGGATGACTACCAAAAGTTTATGTACTTCTCCAACCATGATGAGACAGAGGAGCATGTAACCTTCTTCTATTTAGATGATTTCACCAGCTTTAAATTTTATATAGGGAGAATAACGACTCATAGACTTGTAATTAATGTAAAATATCAAGTCATGGACACATGTGGTTAAAATAATCATGAATACAGTGATGAAAATGCCCTTCTAAAAAACAAATAGATCCAAACCGGGGCAGGGGGAGAAGCCGAGTTGCCTCAACTTAGATTTGCCTTTTAATGTGGTCCACTTTAGTAACTTTAAGGAAATGGTTTGGTTTAATACTTTCATGAAATAGCATTTTCATCTTTGAATCTTCAAATCGATATTTTAACAACATTTATCCATGACTCAATATTTTCACATTAATTGATCATTGATTTGTAATTCTTTTCCTTTTATATATTTCCATGGATTGATAACTATTAAGTCTAGTTCCACTCAGGAGATTATAAACATTAGAATTGATGATACACGTCTTCCTTTACTGCAGCTGGTCTCAAATGGGAGATTCAAGAGTGTGGAGCACAGGGTCACAGCTAGTGCAGTAGGACAAAGAATCTCTATTCCATGTTTCTTCCTCAACAACAGGTTTCCATTTAGAGTGTATGGCCCAATCAAGGAACTATTAACTGAAGACAACCCTCCCATTTACAAGGACATTCTTTTGCATGAATTCCTTTCTCATTCTCGAGCAAAGGGCCTGGACAAGGCCCTAGACAAGTTTAAGCTGTGCCAGTAGCCAATTCAGGGTGTGCATATTTGCTCCATTCTTAGGAAGCACAGGACTGGTAAGAGTATATATGTCCAGTGGAAATAAAACAGTTTCTAGTTTAACTGTTCAAGTGTAAACTCTGGAACTGTGATTTAGCCTTATATACTTCTATACCTCTTTCTGATAATGTTAAATATTTTAAAACTTAAATGTCTATGAGATGGGTTGCTCTGGATTTTTTGAAATGTCTACGGACATGTTAATAAAAAATTCAATCTTCTGAAGACTGAAATCTGATAAATTAAATTTAGAGAATTGGTACATTGGCTAGACTAAAGTCAACACATTGTAAAACTTCCTTTGATTCATCACGGTAGCATGATCATCTTAGTTTTTTTCTTTGAAATCAGTATTGTTAATTCATGTTGGTCATTGAACCAGGGGATGTTAAGGCTGGATTTAAGCCATTTGAAATTGGGATTGAACCCACAATTTGAACAAGAGTTGTTTATGACGACAATCCTAATCCCGCACCATCTGGATTCCAAAAAGATTGAGAAAGCTTTGAAAATGTTATGGTGATATTGGTTAGTATAAATTGTTGGTTGTTAATTAAACTTCACTTGGAACACTGTATTAAACACCTCGAGAAATATGAAATGAAGCAAACACGAACAAGTTGTTATCGCAGTTTGGAACAAGTTTTCCGAATCTACGGGGCATTCTTGCTCACGATAATAACAATCTACTAGTGATTACTTATTACAAAGGCATTACAAAACTCATCCACTTTACAATAGTAGCGTGAAATGGTCACGTTATTATCCCACCACTGAGGTTCCGCCTCTATACGAGCTTCCAGTGTAGAAGACTTGGCCTGTCTCCAGCATAGGCTTCATCAATGGTATTACAACTCCGACTGCAACTCCGGTTGCAAATCTTTCTTCATCTCTTCAACTACTTCTATGAGAAGTGGGTGGATGAAAATCTAATAAACCTCTATACACTCTGACTCTCTAGAATTCTTGAAAAAAACCTTTGAATCAGATATCTTGTATATAAGCTTTCATGCCCTTATACACAAGTACGTGTCCCATTATATGGCAATTGCTCAAGTTAAGTATCAATTACCATTCTTCAAATCAATCTTCAATCAATATTCAATTTCTCCCGTGATCCTCTCAATCAGTTCAAAATGTTTCATTCTAATTCTTTCTTTTCCATAATTATCTTATGAGTTGTCCTTAGTAATCTACTATGTGCATCTCGTGTAGTTTTGTAATAGATAGTCAAATCTTTATTTATGACACTCATAAGCTTCCTTCATTCTCTCTCCTGCTCTCTCGCTGATGTCCCGAACAGTAAGATGAAAGATCTCTTATTCCAAAAACTTGCGCGAGGTTAGAGAAGAAGGAATACAATAAATTATTTTCTGAAATGGCTAACGATAGGAATACATGCAATAAGTCTCAGCGTCTACACCAGGGTTTGACTGCTCTT
Source organism: Aristolochia fimbriata (assembly GCA_019845555.1). Lineage (NCBI taxonomy): Eukaryota > Viridiplantae > Streptophyta > Magnoliopsida > Piperales > Aristolochiaceae > Aristolochia > Aristolochia fimbriata. The sequence continues at coordinate 2,944,526 of CM034083.1, forward strand.
ATGGAATGCAGTTCCCACTGCTGGAGGAGCTATCCGAGAATAAAATATTACAAGCGTTTGATTATTTATACGTGACCTCCCAACTTAATTCGGCGATTTGAGCTTGTTTAGGAAAATGGCGGAAGTCGTAGCTGGGCCGGAGTACGATCGGGACAAAGAGGTGAAGGCCTTCGACGAGTCGAAGAGAGGAGTGAAAGGACTGGTGGATGCCGGCGTTACCATGATTCCTCGTTTCTTTGTCGAGCCGCCGGAAGTGGTCGACGGAGGACGGAGTTCAAGTGACGGTGAAGCGGCGGGGGCTTGTCTCGATATTCCGATCATCGACCTCGAGGGAGCCGGGGGAGGGGGTCATCGACGGGAGGAGGTTGCGAGGATGATCGGATGGGCGTGTGAAACTTGGGGCTTTTTTCAGGTGGTGAATCATGGGATCGAACAGAAGGTTTTGGATGGGATGATCGAAGGTGGGAGGAGATTTCATGAGCTGCCCGGTGAAAAAGATGAGACTCTACTCGAGGGATGTCAGGGCGAAGGTGAGGTTCAGCAGCAATTTTGATCTGTATAAGGTACGTACGGCAAATTAGAGAGATACTTTGTTGTTAGGTATGGCTCCGGAGCCTCTGGATCCCCCGGATCCGCTGGCCACAGCCATTTATGGCCAGCGTACGCAGGGCCAATGGCGGAGCGCCCAGGCACGAGGTGCCCGTGCAGCGCTCCACCATGCGCTGATCCGGGTCTCAACCGGGTCGTTCAACAGACCAAAAAAAAAAAAAATTTAAACCGGCCGAAAATCCGGTTCGGCGCACGTCCGGGTTAAGAACATTTTCATCTTCCCGCCCATCCCTCTTCTTCTCTCATCTTCTCTCATCTCCATTTAATGTAATGGTATATAGTTGTACGAATGATGGTAAAAAGTTGTAACTAAAATTAGTACATAGTTGTCAAAGAACCAAAAAATAATTGATAAACATTTGGTAAATAGTTGTCCAAAGGATGGTACAGACTTGAAACTATACGTAGTATTGTGTTAGTATATAGTTGTTAGACAAAAAAAAAAAAAAAAACTCTAATGGTAAATAGTTGTCCACAGGCTGGTACAGAGTTGATACCAAAAGTAGTATATAGTTATTAGACAATAAAAAAAAAATACTCTAAAGGTATATAGTTGTCCAAAGGCTGGTACAAAGTTGGTACCAAAAGTAGTAGATAGTTGTTAGACAAAAAAAAAAATACTCTAATGGTATATAGTTGTCCAAAGGATGGTACAGAGTTGGTACCAAACGTAGTATATAGTTGTTAGAGCACAAAAAAAAAAAGCTTTAATGGTATAGATTTGTGCAAAGGATGGTACAGAGTTGGAACTATACATAGTAAAGGGTTAGAGGATGATAAGAGTCGAAGAAAGATGGTGACCGACCCGATGATGCCGCTACGCGCCAAAGGATGGCGCTACCTTTGAGCGCATCTTGCATGCCGCAGTTGTTGCCTTAGAATGGTATATAGTTATACGAATGTTAGTACAGAGTTGTGTACCAACGTAGTATATAGTTGTCCAAAAGGCTGGTATAGAGTTGGTCCTAAACGTAGTATATAGTTGGTAGACCACAAAAAAAAATGCTCCTATGGTATAGAGTTGTGCAAAGGATGGTACAGAGTTGTAACTATACGTAGTATATAGTTGTTAGACCACAAAAAATTAGACAACAAAAAAAAAAAATATTGTAATGGTATATAGTTGTCCAAAGGCTGGTACAGAGTTGTTACTAAATGTAGTATATAGTTGTTAAACCACACAAAAAAAATGCTCCAATGGTATAGAGTTGTGCAAAGAATGGTACAGAGTTGTAACTATACGTAGTATATAGTTGTTAGACCACAAAAAAATTAGACAAAAAAAAAAAAATACTGTTATGGTATATAGTTGTCCAAAGGCTGGTATAGAGTTGGTCCTAAACATAGTATATAGTTGGTAGACCACAACAAAAAATGCTCCAATGGTATAGAGTTGTGCAAAGGATGGTACAGAAAAATGCAGGAAGATGGCGTGACCGCGCCCCCCGATGGGGCTACCGCGCCAAAGTATGGCGCTACCTTTGACGCATGCACGCTACAGTTTTGTTTTACAGTGGTATATAGTTGTACGAATGTTAGTACAGAGTTGTGTACTAATGTAGTATATAGTTGTTCAACGGCTGGTATAGAGTTCTACCAAACGTAGTATAGAGTTGGTACCAAACGTAGTTTTTTGTTGTCAAGCAACTATATACTACGTTCGGTACTAACTCTTTACAATTCTTTGGATAACTATTTACCAACTGTTCAGGTATTATATTTGGTTCTTTGACAACTATTATATTTGGTCGCAGGAGGAAGGAAGGTAGCCGGAGGGAAGACGAGGGAAGGTAGCCGGAGGGAAGACGAGGGATGGTAGCAGGAGGAGGAAACGTCGGCGGAGGGAAGACGAGGGATGGTCGCAGGAGGAGGGAACATCGCCGGAGGGAAGATGAAGGATGGTCGTAGGAGGAGGGAACGTCGCCAGAGGCTTCACGCAGAGGCTTCACGCAGAGGTTCACGCAGAGGCTTCACGCAGTGGCTTCACGCAGAGGTTTCACGCAGCTTGTTTCGGAAGACGAGGGAAGAAAAGAGAAAACAAATGGAGATGAGAGAAGATGAGAGAAGAAGAGGGATGGGCGGAAAGATGAAAATGTTCTTAACCCGGACGTGCGCCGAACCGGATTTTCAGCCGATTTAAACTTTTTTTTGGTCCGTTTGAGCGACCCGGTTGAGACCCGGATCTGCGCATGGTGGGGCCGCCGCGACGGGCACCTCGCGTGCCTGGGCTCCGCCATTGGTTCCCGCGCACGCTGGCCATAAATGGCTGTGGCCAGCGGATCCGGGTCCCCCATGAAATACCACTCACTTGCAGGTATATATTCTCTTTGGTTCTCTACAGCGATTCCCACGGTATTTATGTTGAAATGGTTAGCATTAAAAAAAAAAAAAAAAGAATAATCAATATTAGTTTCAATAAATCATGTAATGTATTCTTCAATTAATGATTTGAATTTAATTTAATGGCATCATTATTTTTAAAGCTTCAATGCAAGGTTATCTATTTATTTTTTATAGTATTATAAGTTATCTATAGTTTTATACTTGAGAGGATTGGTTGCATCACTGATTTATAACTATAAAACTAAAACTAGGGAAGAGGCAATTGAATGCTGGAAGAACATGTGTGCACTAGGGAACACATTGCTGGAGCTCTTCTCTGAAGCACTCGGCTTGCAGTCGTCATATATATCTGCAAAACATAGGTTGCGGGGAGGGCCAGGTTCTTCTTGCGCACTACTACCCTGCTTGTCCAGAGCCAGACCTGACTCTTGGAGCAAGCAAGCACTCAGACCCAGATTTCTTCACCATTCTTCTCCAAGACCATATTGGCGGCCTCCAAGTCCTTCGTCAAGGTCAGTGGGTGAATGTCACCCCTGTCAATGGAGCTCTTGTAATAAACATTGGGGATCTTCTTCCGGTATATATGCTAATGACATTGGATGACTACCAAAAGTTTATGTAATTCTCCAACCATGATAAGACAAAGGAGCATGTTAGGACTCATAGACTTCTAATTAATGTAAAATATCAAGTGATGGACACATGTTGTTAAAATAATCATGAATGTAGTGACAAAAATGCCCTACCAAAAAAACAAATAGAACCAAACTATTTTCCAAGTTACAGAACCGGACCAGATAAAAAAAGCAAGATAAGTTGAACAAGTAGGGAGCACGGGGGTGAAGGGGGAGGAAGTCAGGGCAGGGGGAGGAAGTCAGGGCAGGGGGAGGAAGTCAGGGCCGGAGGAGGAAGTCGAGCCGGGTGAGGAAGTCGGGGCGGGGGAGGAAGTCGCGGCCAGGGGAGGAGGTGATCGCGTGCGTTTGGCTCAACTTACATTGTCTTTTTATGTTGTATGCTTCAGTAACTTTGAAATGGTTTCGTTTAGTTTGTTTCTAAAAGGACATTTTATTCAATAACATCATCCTAATTAGTTTTGTGTCATTTTGTAGTGTTAACTCATACTCGTCATGGAACATGTTTAAAAAAAAACCTAGGTTCACAGGACTAAATTAAACATAGCTAGTAAAAATGGCAAAACGAGACACGAAGAAATAGGAGAGATTTCATTATATTGGCATAGGAGTATTGAGAGCCCGAATGAGCAGGGTTACAAAAGAGATAGTCCCTTAATTGTCTCTTAATTAATTTTCATTTAAAAAAACTCAATTAAAAAATAAAATATATTCTTTTAGCCTAAAATAGATTTTTTTAACATAAATATAAATAAATAATTTTAGGTGTTATATTCTACTTTTATTGTGTTGTGCTGGTATTATACAGTTTTATTCTGCCAAAAATATGGAAATAATGGGAAACTGAATAATCCGGAAATTAATTGGATGAAATGAAAACATATACGGTAATAGGAAATGGTAATAGCTATGCAACACAAATTCTCCAAAAAAAAATCCTGTTAACTTTGACCTGGATGATAAGTCGGATGCATAACATTAAGGGGTTTTAATACTGGATTTTAAGCTGTTTGAAACAGCGATTGAGGCCACCAACTTGTGTTGCTACCTGAAGACTAGAGTCCAGAGTCCTCCCTTTCAAATTTCACAATTTGAACAAGAGTTGGCTATGACGGCAATCCTAATTCAGCAGCATCTGGATTCCGAAAAGACTGAGAAGAGAGCTTCCTTCATTCTCTCTCTCTCCTGCATGCTCTCGCTGATGTCCCGAACAGTAAGATGAAAGATCTCTTATTCCAAAAAATAATAAGAGGTTAAAGAAGAAGGAATACAATAAGTCTCTGCGTCTAAACCAGGGTTTGACTGCTCGTATGGAATGCAGTTCCCAGGTGATGCTGTCCAAGAATAAAATATTACAAGCGTTTGATTATTTATACGTGACCTCCCAACTTCCGCGATTTGAGCGGGTTGGGAAAATGGCAGAAGTTGGATCAGGGCCGGTGTACGATCGGGACAGAGAGGTGAAGGCATTCGACGAGTCGAAGAGAGGAGTGAAAGGACTGGTGGATGCCGGCGTTACCAAGATTCCTCGTTTCTTCGTCGAGCCGCCGGAAGTGGTCGCCGGCGGACGGAGTTCAAGTGACGTCGAAACGGCAACTTTTCTCGATATTCCGATCGTCGACCTCGGAGGTGCCGGAAAAGGGAGTCAACACCGGGAGGAGGTCGCGAGGAGGATCGGGTGGGCGTGTGAAACTTGGGGCTTCTTCCAGGTGGTGAATCATGGGATCGAACAGAGGGTTTTGGATGGGATGATCGAAGGTGGGAGGAGATTTCATGAGCTGCCCGGTGAGGAAAAGATGAAGTTCTACTCGAGGGATTACAAAACGAAGGTGAGGTTCAGCAGCAATTTTGATCTGTACAAGGTACGTGCGGCAAATTGGAGAGATACTTTGTTTTTCGATATGGCTCCGGAGCCTCTGGATCCCCATGTAATGCCACTCGCTTGCAGGTAATCTCTCTGGTTCTTTACCTTGATGTCCTCTGTATTTCTTTTAAACATGCTAACATCCCAAAAAAAGAGAGAGTAATCAGATATCAAGGGAGAGCCTTTCTCTCAAATAAATTGAAGGAAAGCCGGTATCCTCCCTTATCTTCTATTACCAGAGGGGAAGCCCTCTTTCTTTCCTCAACTGAGGAAGATGGAACGTGGGGGGCCTTCCTCTGTCATGGATAAGGTAGAATAGCAGATTAAGCATGACACTGAGATAAACCATCCATGTGTGAGACAGTGAGAGGATTGGTGACACCATTGATTTACTTTCGATCTGAACTACATGGGTACCTGTGCAGGGAAGATGCAATTGAATACTGGAAGAACATAAGAGCACTAGGGAACACCTTGCTGGAGCTCTTCTCTGAAGCAGTAGGTTTACAGTCTTCCTATCTGCAAAACATGGGTTGTGGTGAAGGCCAGGCTCTTCTTGCGCACTACTACCCTGCTTGTCCGGAACCAGAACTGACCCTGGGAGCGAGCAAGCACTCAGACCCAGATTTCTTCACCATTCTTCTCCAAGACCAGATTGGTGGCCTTCAGGTCCTTCATCAGGGTCAGTGGGTGAATGTTACCCCTGTCAATGGAGCTCTTGTAGTAAACATTGGGGATCTTCTTCAGGTAAGCTAATGACAGTACTAGTTGACTGCCAAAAGTTTCGGTAATTCTCCAACAATGAGGCAAAGTAGAATCTAACCTTCTTTTATTTAGATGATTTCACCAACTTTACATTTCATATATTTCCATGGGTTGATAACTGTTGGGTATACTTCCACTCGGGAGATTATAAACAGTACTAACTGATGATCTCTTACATGTCTTCCAATGTTGCTGCAGCTGGTTTCAAATGGGAGATTCAAGAGTGTGGAGCACAGGGTCACAGCCAGTGCAGTAGGACCAAGAATCTCAATAGCCTGTTTCTTCTTCAACAACAAGACTCCATTTAGAGTGTATGGCCCAATCAAGGAGCTATTAACTGAAGACAACCCTCCCATTTACAAAGACATCCCTTTGCATGAATTCCTTTCTCATTACAATGCAAAGGGCCTGGATGGAAGGCCAGCGCTAGAGAAGTTTAAGCTGTGCCATTAGCCAATTCAGGGTCTGCAGATTTGCTGCATTCTTAGCAAGCACAAAACTGGTGGAAGTATATATGTCCAGTGGAAATAAAACTGTTTCTAGTTGAACTGTTCTAGTGTCAACTCTGTAACTCTGTAACTGTTCAAGTGTAAAACTTAAATGGCTATGAGATGGATTGCCCTGGTTTAGTTGAAATGTCTTTAGAAAGACATGCTAATCCAAAATTCAATCTTCTGAAATCTAATAATATTAAATTTAGAGAATTATTACACTGGCTAGAATAAGTCAACACATCATCTTAGTTTTTTTTCCATTGAAATCAGCATTGTTAAATCATAACGGCCCTCATTGCACCAGGGGTTGTTAAGGCTTGGATTTAAGCTCTTTGAAACTGGGATTGAACCTAAACTTGCGCAATAAGTCTCAGCAGTCCAAGAATAAAAAATTGCTAGCTTTGATTATTTATACATGACCTCCCAACTTCGGCAATTTGAGCTGGTTGGGAAAATGGCAGAAGTCGGAACAGGGGAGGAGTACGACCGGGACAAAGAGGTGAAGGCCTTCGACGAGACGAAGAGAGGAGTGAAGGGACTGGTGGATGCGGGCGTTACCAAGATTCCTCCTTTCTTCGTCGAGCCGCCGGAAGTGCTCGGCGGATCAACTTGGAGTTCAACTGACGACGAAGCGAGGGCCCGTCTCAATATTCCGATCATCGACCTCGGGGGAGCCGGAAAAGGGGGTGAACGACGGGAGGAGGTCGCGAGGATGATCGGGCGGGCGTGTGAAACTTGGGGATTCTTTCAGGTGGTGAATCATGGGATCGAACAGAGGGTTTTGGATGGGATGATCGAAGGTGGGAGGAGATTTCATGAGCTGCCAGGTGAGGAAAAGATGAGATTCTACTCGAGGGATTCCAAAACGAAGGTGAGGTTCTACAGCAATTATGGTCTGTACAAGGCACGGTGCGCAAATTGGAGAGATACTTTGATGTTAGATGTGGCTCCTGAGCCTCTGGATCCCCATGAAATACCACTCACTTGCAGGTATATATTCTCTTTGGTTCTCTACAGCGATTTCCACTGTATTTATGTTGAAATGGTTAGCATTAAAAAAAAAGAAAAGAAAAGAATAATCAATATTAGTTTCAATATATCATGTAATGTATTCTTCAATTAATGATTTGTTTTTAATTTAATGCATCATTATTTTTAAAGCTTCAATGCAAGGTTATCTATTTATTTTATTGTTTATAGTTTTATAAGTTATTTATTGATATTGAGATTAACCTTTGATACTGGAGAGGACTGGTGGCATCACTGATTTATATCTGTAAAACTACAACTACATGGGTGGGTCGTGCAGGGAAGAGGCAATTGAATGCTGGAAGAACATGAGTGCACTAGGAAACACATTGCTGGAGCTCTTCTCTGAAGCACTTGGTTTGCAGTCTTCCTATCTGCAAAACATAGGTTGTGGTGAAGGCCAGGTTCTTCTTTCGCACTACTACCCTGCTTGCCCAGAGCCAGACCTAACCCTAGGAGTTAGCAAGCACTCGGACCCAGATTTCTTCACCATTCTTCTCCGAGACCATGCTGATGGCCTGCAACTCCTTCATCAAGGTCAGTGGGTGAATGTCACCCCTGTCAACGGAGCTCTTGTAGTAAACGTTGGGGACCTTATTCAGGTAAGCTAATGACATTGGGTGACTGCCAAAAGAAAGAAGAAAGAGGAGCCAGCACGTAGCCTTCTTCTTTATATTTAGAAAGATTTCACCACCTTTACATTTCATATATTTCCATCGGTTGATAACTGTTAAGTCTACTTCCACTCAGGAGATTATAAACAGTACTAGAACTGATGATCTCTTACATGTCTTCCAATATTGCTGCAGCTCGTCTCAAATGGGAGATTCAAGAGTGTGGAGCACAGGGTCACAGTGGGTGCTCTAGGACCTAGAATCTCTATTGCCTGTTTCTTCATCAGCAACAGGTCACCAATGAAATTGTTTGGACCAATCAAGGAGCTATTAAACGAAGACAGCCCTCCCATCTACAAGGACATCTCTTTGCATGAATACCTTCATCAATATGCAAAGGGCATGGAGGGAAAGCCAGCCCTGGACAATTTTAAGTTGTGCCATTAGCAAATTCCGGGTCTGCTGATTTGCTCCATTCATATGAAGCACAACTTTATTGAACTTTATTGAAGTGTACTCTATAACTGTTGGTGCATAGATGTTTGGTTGGTTATTTATGACAAAACACATCTTGACCAAGAGTTCTGGGAACCCATCGTGATTAAGAATCCTGTTGATATAGGAAGGGAATCAGCACAGGATGTGATCGTGGCTAAGTATGGAAAAAAAGAGAAGTCTAGTACAATTAGGACTTCTTTCTCTGTGATATGGCTAAAGACAGAAAAGGACATGGTTAACCCTAAAGATATATATAGCACAATGTGTACTGGGTTAGGGTTACGCAGAAACTGAAGATTACTTAGTAAGGATGAGTTTGAAGGGGAGTTAGAGGAGAAGATCGATACACTTACATCTGGGATTTTGTATGTGATTATTGAAGCTAATCAAGAGGTCTACAAGCTTATCAAGAAGCTATTAACCATCGTAATAGTATTCTCATCCTAAGAAGACTGCGTGAAGAAACTCCCTGGTGATAGGGAACACATTAAAGGGGAGACTTAGTGTGGGGCTATTGAAGGACTTCTGTTGAAGTGAGAAAACAGGAAGCTTGTCTAGAAAGAGGTTGTTGTTCGAGTCCTTGAGAGGAGGAGAACTTATTACTGTTGAACTTCTATAATACTCTTACTAGTGGATTTTGATACCCCGGGCTGAATGCCCCGCAGAGTAGGAACGATTGGTTCCGAACTGCGATAACAAATCGCTACTGTGTTTATGATTTATAAGTATAACGTTAAGTGTTATTACACCAGTCCTCGGGTGTAAGTACACTCCTGCGTACACGTACTAAGTTTACTGAGATTTCTATAGGTACACTCCTGTGTACACTTCTTAAGTTTACTGGGATTTCAGTAACTATTTGGCCTATCTTAAATATTTCATTATATATATTTGTACCAATCAAAGATGATGTGAGATTGATTGCATTGGTTTTGTTGAAATGTCTACGGACTACAGACATGGTTATCCAAAATCTAAAATTAAATTTTGAGAATTATTATGTGCCTAGTAAACACATATATAATTTACAAGCACATGACACTCACCTGTTCACTAACGTGAATCATTGATCCGTGGTCACTAACGTGAAGCATTGACCCGTGTTCACTAACATGAAGTATTGACCCGTGCTCACGAATGTGAAGCATTGACCCACGCTCATGAATATGGTGCACTCGAGGTGATTCGGACTCAATTATCACATTCGTAAGAAAAAAATCAATAGATCATAAAATTTCCTTTTATTCATAATGATCATATTATCTTCACTTTTTCATTGAATCAATATGATTAAGCCATACTAGTCATTGAACAGGAGTATTAAGTTTGGATTTATGCTGATTGAACTCGGGACTGAACCAAATTGTTTTGCTTCATCAGCGGTGCTTTCCATGACGGGTTGTTTTCAAAATGTTTCATGATCGCTGATCAAAGAGTCTAAATGAAGAGAGCGGATACGAGGATGGATACGTTCGATCACCTATTTTTTGTTTTGGCCGAGAAATGGTTGGAAAAGTCGATAGAAGTTGAAAATTTGATGTTAGCACTAGTAAAAACCCAATCTATGGGGACAGGTTAAGCCCGTCCCCATAGGCTTGGGGATAAGCTGCCCGTCCCCACAGGGGGGTTCCCACAAGTTTGGTCCCCATAGGCCTGGGGATGGGCATATGGCCACCCGTCCCCAAAGGGGTGCCCGTGGGGACTGGGTCACCCGTCCCCACAGCGGTGCCTATGGGGACGGGTTGCCCGTCCCCATAGCCATTCCTGTGGGGACGGGCTGTCCGTCCCCAAAGATAGCATATGGGGATTGTGCCGCCCATCCCCATAGCATGGCCTGTGGGGACTGGGCCGCCCCATCCCCACAGCTTGGCCTGTGGATCTGGGGCCGCCCATCCCACAGCCTTTTTTGGGGTCGGGGAGGAGGGAGGGAGGAGGGGGGGGGAGGGGGGGAGGAGGGGAGGAGGGGGGGAGGGGGGGGGGGGGGGGGGAGGAGGGGGGAGGGGGGGGAGGAGGGGGAGAAGGGGGGAGGGGGGGGGAGAAGAGGGGAGGAGGGGAACGGGGTCTGTGGGGGGATGGGGGCCCCCATAGAGGGGTCTGTGGGGACTGGGGCAACTGTCCCTACAATGTTTCCCTATGGGTATGGGCAGCCCGTCCCCAGAGAGGGGCCTGTGGGGACTGGGCCGCCCGTCCCCACAGCGTACCCCTGTGAGGATGGGCAGCCCGTCCCCATAGAAGGGTATGTGGGGACTGGGGCAACCGTCCCCACAGTGTTTCCCTGTGAGGATGGGTAGCCCGTCCCCATAGAGGGGACTGTGGGGACTGGTTTGCCCGTCCCCACAGCGTCCCTGTGGGGATGGGCAGCCCATCCCCATAGATGGGCCTGTGGGGGCTAGGCCGCCCGTCCCCACAGTGTTTCCCTTTGGCATTGAACCGAGCCAGCTCGTGAACAGTTCCAATTCGGCTTGGTAAAAGTTTGATTCGGCTCTAATTATTTCGTGCTCGAATCAAACTTGAGCCTTAAGTAAGGCTCGTTTAGTTAAATGAGTCAAACTTGAGCTTTAGGTAGTTCGACTCGAAGCTCAACGAGGTGGCTCGTTTATATTTTAAGTTATATATTTGTAAAATTGGGTATAATATTTTAGCTTTTTGAAGAAGTTGGTTCTTTCAGCAATTGTATTTATAATTATCTTTTTAAATTTTTATCAATGACTCTATTAACCAAAATTTATAATTAACTAAAAAAGTTTTGAAGTTCTATGAATTTTTGTTTTAGCATAATTAGGTAAATAGTTAATTTATAATCACTAATTTAGATCTATTATTGTAAATAAATTTAACTAAAATAATTAAAAAGCCCAAATTGACAGACCTATTGGGCATGAGTTGGAGCTCACGCTGAGCTTTTATGCCCTGGAGCTCAACCTGGGTTCGTTTTTGGCATGGTCGGGAGCTCTAGCTCCGGCTCGATTAGGGGATCGAGCTCAGGCTCGATTAGGGGCTCGAGCTCGGGCTCGATTAGGGGCTCGAGCTCGGGCTCGATTAGGGGATCGAGCTCGGGCTCGATTAGGGGATCGAGCTCGGGCTCGATTAGGGGATCGAGCTCGGGCTCGATTAGGGGATCGAGCTCGGGCTCGATTAGGGGATCGAGCTCGGGCTCGATTAGGGGATCGAGCCCACTCGAATCGAGCTCGAGCTCGTTCGAGTCACTCGAGCTCGAGTTCGCTCGAGTCACTCGAGCTCGAGCTCATATATAATGGGCTAAGACGAGCTCAAGCCATGCATCATAGGTTCGGCTCAACTCGGCTTAGGGATGGCACTAGGATCCCGTAAACGAGGAACCCGCACCGACCCGACCCGCTTAAAGCGGGTTCGGGTTTATATATTTACCCCACAGGGCGGGTTTGGTAATTTGGAGCGAAACCCGTCACTGGTTCGGGGCGGGGACAGGTTTCGCCCTAAAAACCCGACCCGACCCTTTTAATATTAATTAAAATCATAAAATATAAAAAGATAAATATATAATAAAAATATATTAATAAATTTTATGTTTGATAAAACATGTATGTTAAGTATTTATATGTTTATAGATTTATAATATTTATTTTTGATTTTTTTATATTTTTAAAATTTTTATATAAAATATATCAAAATGGGGCTGGTCGGGGTTTTTTGCCCCACGAGGCGGGAAAAGGTTTACAAACCAAACCCGTGGGGCGAATTTTCACGGGGACGGGGCCGCCCGTCCCCACAACGTTTCCCTGTGGGGATGGGCAGCCCGTCCCCATAGTAGGGTCTGTGGGGATTGGGCCGCCCGTCCCCACGGCGTTTCCCTGTGGAGAAGGGCAGCCTGTCCCCATAGTGGGGTCTGTGGAGACTGGGCCCCCCGTCCCCACAGTGTTTCCCTGTGGGGATGGGTAGCCCGTCCCCATAGAGGTCTGTGGGGACTGGGGCAACCGTCCCCACAGTGTTTCCTTATGGGAATGTGCAGCCCGTCCCCATAGAAGGGTCTGTGGGGACTGGGGCAACCGTCCCCACAGTGTTTCCCTATGGGGATGGGCAGCCCGTCCCCATAGAGGGGTCTGTGGGGACTGGGGCAACCGTCCCCACAGTGTGTCCCTATGGGGATGGGCAGCCCGTCCCCATAGAGGGGCCTGTGGGGACTGGGCGGCCCGTCCCCATAGTGTATGTCTATAGGGACTAGTAATGTTTGAACAACCCGTCCCCATAGAGGACCTATGGGGATTGGGCCACCCGTCCCCATAGAGTATGTCTATGGGGACTGGCAACCCGTCCCCACAAGTATGTCTGTGAGGACTGTTATAAAAAGTCAGTCCCCATAGGTAAAGCCAGTCTCCAAAGACTACCTATGGGGACTGGTTTATCAAAACCTGTTCCTAAAAACGGGTTTTTTACTTGTGTTGGGCGGGTATTTTCACAACCTACATTTTGCAATTCTATCTTTTTCGTCAAGTGCTCTTATTTATGGGAGAGTGGAATATTATGAACTGATTCTTGGCTTGGGAATTCTGCGAAGGTGTAAACTAGGGCGTTTTGTATTGTTTTGATTCTGGAGTTTAGATCCGAAGAGTCAATGTAGTAATGAAATATGAATGGGTTGGTGAATTGGTTGTTCCAATTGGATTCCTTGACTCAATGACAATAGTACCAAAGGTTCATCTGGGTTAGATTTTAAGGCCTCTCCAGTTTTTAATTTTATGCTGCCATATGCTTAATTTGTCCATGTGAGCAAATTACCTCTCAGTCAGTTCACCAGTTTACAAATCCATAACAGTTATTTCACTATTAGGTTTATCATTGTTTGAAGACGAATATGGGTCTGAGTGTTTGGATCCAAATCTTTTAGCTTGATAATGGGTGTTATTGTTCAAATTAATCTGTAAACAGAACATTTCATTTGTAGGTGAAGGCAGTATATCTCCAGTATCAATATGAAATCTTTGATGGCGGTATATCTCTAGTATTAAAGTGAAATTTTTCTCCATATTCTAAAGTCTCGTCTTCTGTTTGAAATAACAGCTTTTGAATCATTTGGTTGTTAAATCTAAATAATTTGCAGTGGTAGGTTTTTTCACTTAGTTAGATGACTAGTCTATAAAGGACATAAATTTCTTTACAAATAGAGTGTGGATACAAAAAAAATGTGCTGGCATTTAAAAATTGTTACATTCTCTTCTAGAAGTGATAAATTTAAAGTTATTTAAGAGAGGATGGTTGAGAGGATTAGTGAAAGGACGGTGGAGCTACAAGGCAGAGCTGCATGGCAGAGCTGCATGTTATTTAGGAGAATAGTTGTTACTTTTTAGAGTCGTTTTGTAAGTGAAAGAACGAGAGTATACTCTATTTACTATTGTCAGCAGAAGCATTATACCGCTAAGCTTGACTTAACACTTTATAATAGTTATCGCTGGTGCGAATTCCTTTCATAACTAAGTTACTTTTTTAATAAGAAACCAGACATTTATCACAAGTTGACTAACAAACATTTATCATGAGTAAAGTTGACTAACAAACATTCATCACACAACTAACTGATACCAATAAGATTATCCTTTAGTCCCTTGACTAATAGTACATTCTTCAATCCAAGTAGCCGATTGACATTAAACGTGCCTTTGCCCATAATGTAGCTGACTCAATCTAGGTAGCCGACTCAATCTGTAGCCGACTCAATCTGTAGCCGACTCAATCTATAGCCGACTCAATCTGTAGCCAACTCAATCTATAGTCGACTCAATCTGTAGTTGACTCAATCTGTAGCCGACTCAATCTAGGTAGCCAACTCACTTTGAGTGACGTTGCTCAGTAAGTTTGGAGCTCTTGTCATATGTCTAGAACATCCACTATCAAAGTACTAAACATTGTTAGTAGCAGCATTTAACACATGATAAGCATTATGAGACTTAATAGATTTCTTTACCCAAATATATTTTCCTAAACATATTTAGCATTAAAGTTACTACTTCTCTTTTCTGCCTCTGTCCAGTCCTTCTGAGGTTTTTCTATTGTCTTTCCATCTGCTACTATCACTGGACATGACCAGCCCTCCAAAATAGACAGTCATGCCTCCTCATATACCTTTGATGTAAGCTTTCATTCATGTCTTCCAATAGGGGTAGTTGGATCCTTCAAGAAGGGGTGGACGTGTTGAGGATCCTCCATCTCTGAGCGTATCAGTCATAACTTACCAGAACTTCAGGATTTCACCAAATGAATGTTTGATGCCTGCTCTAATACCAATTGAAAGTTTGTTCTGGTGCTAGTAAAGATGTTCGTAGTGGATGTTTTTGTCTTTCTTTTCATAAATCAATTGATACACTTGATCTTTTTGTCTTTCTTTTTAGTATGATCTTTGTCTTTCTTTTCATAAATCAATCATTTGTCTTGAGTGCCACTCAACCTCAATTTCCTCATCATTCTTATTTTATCTTAATCATAATCTCAGTCATACCATAGATAAAGATCTTATCAAGATTCATATCTTCACCATATAATATTTTGTCTAAGAATGACAAATATGCCCTTCAACGTTTGCACTAACAAATATCAATGTGACAATGCGAATCCACGAACTACTCATCTTTATGAGGCACAGAGCTGAACGGTTCTTTGGAATTATGAAGCAAGGGTGTTGTTACTGAAAATTGTTTCTTTAATTTAATATATGAAAAAAATGAAAAAAAAAGTAAAACATACTCCTAAAATCAACTAGGTATATATGAAGTACGCAGTACAAAAATGTTTCTAATACCATTTAGGTGGGCAATCACATTAAATAAAATTTTAAGCATATATAACCGATATAAAAAAGTAACGAAGAGACATCATATCCTGATCAATGTTATGAAACAAGCATGTAAAAAGATGATCAAAAAGTAAATTAATTGGAGTTATTAATCATCTGAATGCTTGTGCCCTTAATTTGTTGGTAAGGTTGTAACTCTAAATACAGCAGTCGTGCCATTACTTAATTTGTGCTCTTCTATAAGTTTACTTGAAAAGAGAAACAAATTGGACTAAAACTGAAGAGTCAAAACTTACTGATGAAAGAACACATTCAGGGATCACATGTACATTCATATCCGCAAGTTTGCACCAACGTCCGATAATCATGGTTGCTGCTGGAAAAATATAATTGAAGCTAATGGTGGAGACGGCTATTAACCGAGTGGTGGGAGTACTTTATTCTGGAGTATCATTATATGCCTAGGAGTACCTATGTTCAGGGTAATTCAAATTTTGAGGTTTAGTAGATGTATACAGTGGATAAAAAAGAAAAATATTATATCTAATTCTTATAGCAAAACATATTCGAGAAAAATCTAGTCAACATTAGGAAGAAGAAAGTGTGCCACACCACTAGTCAGATGTGCTACGGTAAGGAAAGCCCTGATTGAATAGTTTTTTTTTTATGAAATATTTTATTATTCGGTCAATCATTTATTGGTATTGATGGTGTTTTGCAGAAGTAAACTAGTAGGATCAATCAATCCAAGGCAACCCACTATTTTGACAAAAAAGGATGGGGTGTTAGAGCAAAAGAAAAATATGTAAGTTTTATATTTAGTATATAATGCAAATTTGTGTTCTAATTACATGTAAAAAATTTAAGAACACTATTTTTGTCATATTTCTTAGGATGAGATGATTACTGTAAAAGAAAGAGCGTCACATAGTAGGGGTGTAAACAGGTAATAATCGAAACGGGTAAGGGTTATTCCGTTACCCGTTTCGATCACCCTACCCGTATTTCATCACCCGTTTCGCCCAAATAAAAAGTAGTCATTCCGTCACCCGAATTTCTTACCCGATTACCCGTGGGTAATTGGGTAATCGGGTAAATAAATGGATAATAATATTTTAATAAAATTAATTATCTAACCCTTATAAATTTTTTAAAAATACAAAAAATTAAAATTATATAAAAATTACATCCAAATTCTTAAATTTATCTAAAAACAACTCAAACAAATATACAACACACATATTAGGGTATGTATGATAGAAATAAGGGTATAAAGTTTTAAAAAATTATCAAATTACTATCCAGGTAATCGGGTAATCGGATAAGGAATACCCATTATCCATATTCGTTTCGATTAAGAGGCGGGTAATCAGGTAATCGAAACACATAATTTTATTCCTTATCCATCCAATTACCATTTGGGTAATCGGGTAATCGGGTAATCAGGTAATCGGGTAAAATTGACACCATTATCACAGAGTGGTGAAGTGGATGAGGAGACACTGTTGCAGATGTCTTTGGGTATAGGTCAGGTTACATTAAAGGGCAAGCACCGCACAACAACGTATTCCTAGGGGACCTTATGGGGTTTCTTCTTCACAGCAAGTTGAAGCAATGGTGATAGGGATACGTGAAGAATATGTACGAGAGATACAAACATTGAAAGATGAAAATGCATCTATGAGGATTGAACACAATCAAGACATGCAACAATTATGAGCAGAAAATAACTAGCAGAAGGTCGAGATGCAATAGTAATGGGATGCAAATAACAGACAATTGCAAGAGATGTTTGATATGATCTGTAGCATACAAATGTCCAATGGATGAATACACGAGCATCACACAATTTTTTGTTTATTTTTTCGTTAATGTAAATTCATGACTCTTAATTTTTTGTATCTATCAATTTTATATCATTTTGGTTAATCAAAAACCTGGTTTTTGGAAAGTTTTTTTCAAGTTTTTATATCATACGTTTTGGTTAATTAGATAGTTGGTTTTCATAAATTTTGTGTTATTATGAATATTTAAAACATTAATAGTTTTTAAACAGGTTTAAAAACTAAATTCTAAAATGAAAAAGAGAAAAAAAAAGGAACAATAGTCAAAAAATAAGAAATTTGTAACAAGAGAACCATTTTTTAGTCATGAAAAACAAATTTCATAACAAGTGAAAAAAAGAAGTTCTATTCATGAAAGAGTACTTTTATTGACAATAGAGATTTTCATGATATTTCCCATTTCGTGACCAAAAGATGATGCAAAAAGTACAAAATTCGATTGGATTAATGTTACGAAACTATGATTTCGTAACAAAAGGAAGCAATTTAACTACTACGAATTGGTTGGGTCGTAACAAATAGATGATCTTTTTTGTTGCGAACGTACTCTTTCGTGACAATAGATTGATTTTTAAAAACAAATTTTTTGTTCTTTTTTAGTGACGAATTTGTTTATCTGTACCAAGAGGTACAGGTCTTTTGTCGCAAATCAACTTTTTGTGACAAAAATTATTTGTCACAGAAATGTGGTTACGAACCTTTTGTTATGAAAATTTTGTGACCAAAAATTTTTGTCACAAATTTGACACTTGTAGACACGAATTTTGTCGTGACAAAAGATAATTATTCTTGTAATGAGTACAAGGTCACAGCCAATGCAATAGGACCAAGAATCTCAATAGCATGTTTCTTCTCAACAACAAGACTCCATTTAGAGTGTATGGCCCAATCAATGAGCTATTAACTGAAGACTACCCTCCCATTTACAAGGATATCCCTTTGCATGAATTCCTTTCTCATTACAATGCAAAGGGCCTAGATAGAAGGCTGACCCTAGACAAGTTTAAGCTGTGCCATTAGACAATTTAGGGTCTGTAGATTTGTTGCATTCTTAAGAAGCACATGACTGGTAGAAGTATCTCTGGTGCAAAAAAAATTGTTTCTAGTTGAACTGTTCAAAGTGTAAACTATGTAACCGTGATTTAGTCTTATATACTTCAACACCACTATCAGATAATGTGAACTATATTTTAAAACATAAATCCTACATTTTAGTAAGGCTAGCCCCATAAAAAATTCTAAGGGGAGAAGAGCTCTAAGAGTGCCATGTCAGCAACCTATAATGGCTACATGTATCAAATTCCCGCTCTTCCCGCTCCCTTAAAAACCAATTTTTGGTTATTTCTCTCTCCACCTTTGTAATTGTAATCATACAATTTTTTCACAGTTATTTTAAGTAACAAAGATATTAATCTATATATTTTTCTATGTGCTATTCATTGTCGCCCCATCCGCTCCTCTCACGGCTCTGCGCTCCTCTCACAGCCCAATGCTCCCCTCTCTCGGCCCTGCGCTCCCCTCCTAGGCCCAGCGCTCCCCTCCCAGGCCCTGAGCTCCCCTCCCATTCTGGCTCCCCTCCCAGACCTGGGCTCCCCTCGGGTCCTCGACCATCGGGGCCCTCCCCTCCCGGGGCCTGGCTCCCCCCGAACCCATGTCCAAAACCCTCCCCTCCGGGGTTCCTCCCTCCTCGGGAATAATACCTCGGGACCCTCCTCCCTCTTCTAATATCCTCCCATGTCATCCCGCAGCATCCATCGCATGTTCTCGCATATAAACCCAATCCTCATCTCCCCATATTTAATATCATAATCATATAAATTCCTCATCCATAATATAAACTCATCCTCATCTCCTCATCAGGGGCTTCATCATCCTCTCCCTGCTCCTCACTCTCTTCCAGGTCTCCCTCCCTCCTTTTGGGGTTCCCCTCCCTCACCTGTCTCCTCTCTCCTCTCCCCGGTCTCCCTTCCCTCCTCTCCCCGGTCTCCCCTCCCTCCTCTCCTCCGCACTCCCCTCCTTTCCCTCCCCCGGTCTCCCGTCCCTCCTCTCCTCCACTCTCCCCTCCATGGAGTCATCACTAGCCGCTCCTTTTGGAGATTGGTGCACACTACACCCCAGCTTTAGTGATGTTCAGCCAGGCGATCTGTACGCTAAACAGATCAAAGCCACGCTCTTCATTAGATATGAAATTCCAGCCCTTTGGAGAAAGTATGAAATCCAGAGATGGAGGAACTACCATTCCACCAAGATCTGTGAAACTGCAATTGAAGCCATCAAAGCCAACATTACAGAATGGCGAAAGTCCCAAAAAACCAAGGGTCCTCTCTCTACATTAGCACTCCACACTCATAGCATAGAAGAACTAAGGTTTGGATTTCTAAGGAGATATCCCCATTCAACAGAAGAAGAAGCAACAACTTATTGCTTAGAAGCTGTCAAACAATAGTTTTCTACTACTTTTCAAGTCCAACTAACTCCATGATATTCACTACTTCTTCACTAGGTATTAGTAACCAAAAGGGATGACTCTCCTAGGTGAATCTGAAGATGATCAACTAGATACACAACAATGAGGAGAGTCCAAAGAGAAAAAAGAGAGGCTCCTAGCCCCAAGAGAAAATTTTAGAAAAAGTACCAAGACCTGTACTTTTTACATCAAATTCGCCTGATGCAGCGGTGTCTTCGACAACTAGATCCACCTACTACTGACTAGATCGAAGCAACTAACTGTATCCCGGAGGACTTAGATCCACACCCCCTGGAGAATGAAAACTGGGATTACGGCTACAACTCCAAGAAGGACAAGTATCACCACATGCGATCCATATTGGCATGGACAAAATATGGGGTCTTAGCCCAGGCCTAGTCGATGGAAGAATAACAGCCGCATAAGCAACGACGTAAGCAATAACATACACGGATTACTTTCCGCCTAATAAGAACAACCTGGTTTTAGATGTTCGCGGTTTTCGAATGTGAAACCCTGCATGGCAAACCTGATTGTATAAATTAATTTGGGTCCACGAACTGCCGTATACAACGACAAACTATGTTGTATAATCTATTTTTCGGGTCTGACTCTACCTTCCGTTATACAAGAAGGCCACCCCCTTCATTGGAAACCATCCTTCGTAGTTGTATCTTTCTTTTCTTTAAAATTTTAGTTTGGTGTGCTCAAGCTTTCCTTGTAAGTTTTCTTTTCTTTCTTTTGTAATTTCCATATTTATATAATTTTAGTTTATTTTACTTTATTTTGCCGGCTTTCTTTTATTTTCTTGATCCTGCCCCCTAGTTGGTATCTGAGTCATGTCAGGTTAACCGCCTGAAGAGAGGGTCTGTAGTAAGAATGCGATTATATAGTAAGATACTATAAGTATTATATTCTTCTTATGAATGTATAGGTCGTTAAAAAGGAGATAGATAGTTTTTACCGATATGTGAATCGTATACCTATTTCTATAGGTGCGAATAGTAACGTTGCTCGGATTAACCCATAAAGCCTAAGGGATGGCAGGGTATGAGCGTAAAGCAAGGCTGTTGTTGGATTATCATGGCTACTGTTCTTTGAAAAATAATCTGCTACATCGATTGAGTAGTGGTTACTCTCTATCTGAAGACAGTATGGTACAACTACTCTTTGTCATGGCTACTGTCAACCTTAAAGGTAGTCTGCTACAGTGACATAGCCATTGAGTCGGATATACGGCTTGGATTCACAATTTCGATTGAAAACTGTTTATATCCAAAATGAACTACTGGTTACATTCCTTTTAAGAATATCACTCCAACAATATAATATTTATGTAACATCATGCCTACGATGGACTTCTCTCGTCGACTCCAGGCTACAACCATGCCAAAGTCTTTATTTTCTTCCTTTTCTACCACTACAAGCAAGAATGCTTCCCTCGACGAATACATTATCGACACACGAAACATAAATCAATGGTTCATACCCAAGGTACAATCTAGACAGATTTACGACATAGCGTGCTTTACCCTATCCTGGTCTAACCTAGTTAAGACCCTCGACCAAACAATTACTATACTAGAACAAACAATTACTATAGAAGATATGGAAGAATCTTTAGAGCTACTTTTCGAAAAAGATGCCTAACCTTTTAAGGAAAAATACAAATTCATTCACATAGGGTGTGTAAAAATTTCCCTTAAACCCCTTACACTTAAGGGTCTAAATACCTCTATACTAATTGCACTTAGAGACACCAGATGCCTAGACTGGGCTATTTCCCTAATGGAAGTTATGAAAATTAGCCTAACAAACGGCCCAGTATACTTTAACATATACCCAAACTTAGCCTTATCTACTCATATTATTTAATTTGTCTTTGCGATTCCTAATTTGTCACAAGAATAAGCGATAAAGCATTTAAGGAACAAAACACTTGTCCCACGATGTCAGAGAATGGAGAACTTCCGTTGACATTGTTATCCAACACAAAAATATGAGCACTTCCACACCTCATGGTCGTTAACTCATCCGTTGGGCCCAAACACGTCTCCTCTCTCGTCTCCCTAGGATCGACACTCATGCACCCGTGCGATGCCTCACCCATGATCCCCATCCCCCATATGCCTGAGCAATCCCTGATCCTTGGTGCGCGTCCTGTTATCAACTTGTAATGGCCCTTGTTATTTGATCAAGTACTAAATAAATACCCTCCTATAATTGTTCGAACCTTTATTTTATTGAAGAAGAACATGTGTTCTTGGAATAAGAGCCCGTGTGGTGATTAGATTTCCTTCTCCTCTTTCATGCAGAAAAGTAATCCGCCATTCATGATTTCGTACGAGGGCCGATCTTGTTCTAGTTGCAGGCCTCCTTCAATCAACTGCGAGGCTATCTTATTGTCATTGTAAGATCTCATCATCCGCATAAATCTTCCCACAAGAACTTTATATCATTTCTTCATTCCAACAGTAAGCCTCCTGTAATTTTTTGAACTTTTATTTTGTTCTTGGAATAAGAACTCGAGTGGTGTTTAGGGTTTCATTCTCCTCTTTCTTGATTTTGTACGAAGGACAATCTTGTTCTTGTCGTACTCCTCCTTCAATCGACTGGGAGGCTATCGTGTTATCATTGTAAGAACTTGGCATTGCATAATTCTTCCCATGGGAGACTATATAATCACATGCATACTACGGACCTCTCTTTAGGTGGTTAGCCTGACAAGGCTCTGATACCAAATAAGGGGCAGGATCAAGAATATAAAAGAAAGCCTGCAAAATAAAGTAAAATAAACTAAATTATATAAATATGGAAATAACAAAAGAAATAAAAGAAGACTTATAGAGAAAGGTTGAGCACACCAGACTATAATTTTAAAGAAAAAAAAAGATACAACTTTGAAGGAAGGTTTGTAACAGTTACTATAGAAGACATAGAACGAGCTTTTGAGCTACTTTCCAAAAACGATGTTCAACCTTTTAAGGAAAAATAAAAATCCATTCACATAGGGTGTCTTCAAATTGCCCTTAAACCCCTTACACTTAAGAGTCTAAAAACCTCTATACTATTGCACTTAGAGAAGCTAGGTGCCTAAACTGGGCTAGATCCCCAATGGAAGTTATGGAAAGTAGCCTACCAAATGACCCAATACACTTTAACATATACCCAGACATAGCATCATCTACTCGTATTAATTATTTGTCTTTGTTATTTGTAATTCGTCACAAAAATAAGCGATAACGCATTAAAGGAAGAAAGCACTTGCCCCACTATGTTGGAGATTAGAGAACTTCAGTTGACGTTGTTATCCAACACAAATCAATGAGCACATCCTCCACTCCCGACTCCCCTCCCCTCTTGGCTCCACTCCCCCGCTCCCCGTCCATCCCTGATCCCCTCCAGGCTTCCCTTCCCTCCCTGATCCCCTCTAGGCTCCCCTTCCCTCTCTGATCCCCTCCAAGCTCCCCCTCCATCCCTAATCCCCTCTAGGCTCCCCTTCCCTCCCTGATACCCTCCAGGCTCCCATTCCATCCCTGATCCCCTCTAGGCTCCCTTTCCCTCCCGGATCCCCACTCCTAAATCCATAGAAAACTTCCCCTCCACTATGACCCCGGGCCCTCCAGCTCCCCTCTCTCCCCTCGGTTTTCCCCTCTCCCTTTTTTTCCCCCTCGATTTTCCCATTTTTCCCTGCCTTCGACGACCCTCCCCTCGATGATTTTTCCCCCATCCCCACCATTCTCCCTCCTTCCCCCACCCCTCCCCCTCCACCTTTATCCCCCACCAGCTCCCTTCCCCTCCAGCTCCCTCCCCTTTCCCCCCCCCTTCCCCCCTTCCCATGTTCCCCTGCCCCCCCCTACCCGTCCCCTGTGCTGCCTTTTTATTTTTCTCGTCAAAATTTTGTTTAATTTTTATTTATTGTTTAAAATTACAATGTGTTATACAATTTTTTAGATTATTTATATTTGATAAAGGTAGATACAATTTGATTGGTTTTAAATAAATAAATTTGGGAGGATTTTTTTTAGTTTTTAATTTTTTGAATGTAAATATTTTCAATTGATATGTATTTATAATTTTGATATTGTTAATCTTATTTTATTATTGTCATGTTTATCTAATTTTATCACCTTTTTCTTTCTATTTTTCTCCATTTTGTCTTTGCATCTATCCATTTGCTTGGATGTTTTGTTTGTTCTAGGTTATTTAAAATCTTGGGTATTTTACTGTGGTATGCTCAACTCCTAATTTAAAATTCTTCTATCTAACCAAAAGTATGGCCTTTCTACTAAGGGAGGAGAGACGTTGCTAAGGAAGGGGGAAACGAGAGCACGCCTAGGGGGTGAGAAAGGTGGGGCGCAATGGGCAGGGGAGAGAGGGTACAACAAGGGTAGGGGGGGGTGCTGTTTTTTTTTTTTTAATTTTTGAATGTAAATATTTTCAATTGATATGTATTTATAATTTTGATATTGTTAATCTTATTTTATTATTGTCATGTTTATCTAATTTTATCATATTTTTTTCTTTCTATTTTTCTCCATTTTGTCTTTGCATCTATCCATTTGCTTGGATGTTTTGTTTTGTTCTAGGTTATTTAAAATCTTTTTTTTTTTTACTGTGGTGCTCAACTCCTAATTTAAAATTCTTCTATCTAACCAAAAGTATTTTTTAATATTTTAAGGGAGGAGAGAGATACATTTTTCACACACATTTTTTTAACATAGAGCACGCCTATAATCATTTTTTTCAATAAGGTTTTTTAATCAATACACATTTTTTACTATTTTTTTTTATTTTACCATCATTTTACCACATTAGAGGGGGGCACAATATTTTTTTCATCAGGAGGCAACTAAATTTTTTCACCGACATCAGGAAGGGTCACCGGGGGGGAAAGAGAATATTTTTTAGGGAATAATATTTTTCAATACATAAATTTTTTTTCAATAATATTATTTTTTTAATATTTTAACACATTTACTTTTTTTTAATACTTATTATTTACCACAATTTTAATATTAATATTTTTTAATAATAATTTTTTCACCACGATATTTTTTAATAATAGACGTGAGCCATTACTATTTTAAAGGAGATATTATTTTTTTTAACAGGAGACACATTTTTTTCAACACTTACATTTTACAGACGGCATTCATACGCAATATATTTACGCATATGATGAATATTTTTTACTAAATATTTTTTTTCTATAATGTACATATTTTATACAATATACATTATTTTATATATATTTAATATATATATGTCCTTAGAGCATAGCATTTTTAATATTCCCGTATATTTATTATTGATTCCAGAACCACAAAACAAAAAAAGAACTAACACTTTTACACAAACATCAAAAAACAACCTTAAATCCCTCAATGATCAATCATTCACAAACAAAAACCTGGTATAATTAACATACATATCCCAACATCAAAGAGCCAAATCAAAGAACAAAAAACAAAAAACCCAAAAACAACAACCTTACACCAAAAAAAAACAAAAACAAAATATATTAAAGAATTAATATTTTTATATAACATTAAAAATTAATTTAATTTTTGTGATTAATTATTTATAAATATAAAATTTGTATTATAATATAAAAAATATATTCAAGACAAAGAGCTTAACAAATTTTTTTAAAATAAAAAATAAAAATTTTAAAAATTATTAAATTTTATAATAAAAAGTTTTAAAAATAAATTTGAAAATATTTTTTCAATTATAAAATGTTCATTAGAATTAAATATGGTTTTTTAGTAAATATTAATTTTTTAAATTCATGCATAGTTTAAAAATTAAAGTAATATGATTAATTTAAACCGTTACTTCATATCTTATTTTATAGTAAGCCTAGACCTATAGGAAAATGCTTGGAGGACAACGAAAATATAAATTCATATGAACAATCTGAAGCTTAATTTTTATTTTATAGTTAATCAATATTTTGTAAATTTTATACAATTTTAATTAAAAAGCTAGTTTTTGGCTATTAAGGGTCTTTATGAATATTGTATGCCACAAACTATTCATATCAATGTGATAATGCATATCCACAAACTATTCATATTTATGGGGCACAAAGTTGAACGATTCTTTGGATTTATGGGGCACAAAGTTGAACGATTTTTTGGATTTATGGAGCAAGGGTGTTGTTGCTGAAAATTTTTTATTTAATTTAATATAAAAAAAAATATAAAAAAAGTAAAAAATATCCCAAAAAATCATGGTATATATGAAGTATGCGGTACAAAAATGCTTCTAATACCATTTAGGTAGGCAATCACATTAAGTAAAATTTTAATCATCTCTATGCCCATGCCTTTAATTTGTTGGTAAGGCCATAACTCTAAATACAGTAGCCGTGCCATCACTTAATTTGTGCTCTTTTCCAAAAGTTTCCTCGAAAAGAAAAACAAATTGGACTAAAACGAAGAGTCGAAACTTATTGATAAAAGAACACGTTCAAGGATCGTATGTACATTCATATCTTCAAGTTTGCATCAACTTCCGGTAATCATGGATTCATGGCTGATGTTGGGAAAATAGAATTGAAGCTAATGGGGGACACGACTAATAACCGTGTGGGAGTATTTTGTCCTGGAGTATCATTAGAGGATTGGGAGTACCTATATATGTGAACATGTTTTTGTAGATAAAACGTTCAAGGTAATTCAAATTTAAAGGTTTAGTAGATGTTTACATGCGATAAAAAATAAAAATATTATATCTAATTCTTATTGCAGAACTAATCCAAGAAAAATCTAGTCAACATTAGGAAGAAGAAAGTGTGTCACACCACTGGTTAGATGTTGTTCCAATTAGTTTTTGTAGCTACGGTAAGAAAGCCTTGATTAAATAAGTTTTTTTTATGAAATGTTATATTATTTAATCAATTATTTATTGATTTTGATGGTGTTTTGCATAAGGAAACCAGTAGGATCAATCAACTCAAGCTAACCCACTATTCTAACAAAATAGGATGGGGTGCTGAAGCTGAAGAAAAATATGTAAGTTTTATGTTTAGTATATAATGCAAAATTAGTGTCCTAGTTACATTAAAAAAATTGAAGAACACTATTTTTGTCATATTTCTTTGGATGAGATGCTTACTGCAAAAGAAAGAACGTTACAGAGTGGTGACGTGGATGAGCAGAGAATTGTTGTTGATGTCCTTTAAGTATAGGTCGGGTTACATTAAAGGGCAGGGTACTACACAACAACGTATTCCTAGGGGAGCTTGTGGGCTTTCTTTTTCACAGCAAGTTAAAGCAATGGTGAGAAGGATACATGAAGAATATGTATGAGAGATACAAACATTGAAAGATAAAAATGCATCAATGGGTATTGAATACACTCAAGAGATGCAACAATTACGGGAAGAAAATAACTGGTAGAAGGAGGAGATGCAACATTTACGAGATGAAAATAATAGATAGTTACAATAGATGTTAGAGATGATCCATAGCATATAGAGTGCCCAGAGGAAGGACACGTATGCATCACACAATTGTTGGTTTATTTTTCCGTTAAAGTAAATTCATGACTCCTAATTTTTTGTATTTATCATTTTCATATCATTTTGGTTAATCAAAAAGCTGGTTTTTGGCAATTAGGGGTCATTTTGGATATTGTATGCCACAATTTTATTGTTATTTGATAATTTTTAATTTTATGTTATTTTATAGGGTTAAATTGTTAGTTTCATGTATAGATTTAGGCTGAATAAATGTGCCGCAGAGCTAATTGTGCTTAATTTCAGGTTTGGGAGAAGAAAGGAGCGAAAAAAATGAAATTTCACATTACTGACTGAAACTTGAAGAGATCTCGCTACAACGTAGAGGAGTCTTTGCCGAGGAGAATTTAGCGGTTAATTTAGTTAACTGTTAGCAAAGGAGAGAAGTAGAAATTTCGCTAAGTAAATTCGCCCCAACGAGCTCACGACGAGTTCACTGCGAAAGTTAACCGAGGATTCAAGGCTGAAGGACATCGAGACAAAGTCACGGCGAAGTGAAGGCAAGCACCAACAGAGAATCACCTGTTATGTCTCACCCCGACAAAGTTCAAGGCAAACTCACAGCGAGAAGCAACAGCGTTGCGACAAACTCACATCACGGCGAGGTGGAAGGGAACATCCACAAAGAGTTTCTGGCACCTCTCGCCATGACAAAGTCACAACGGAATTTAAGAGCAAGCCTTGGAGTAAAGTCTCATCACGACAAAGTCACAACAAACTTTAGAGCCAAAATTAAGAAGACAAATAGTCGAAGACTCGCCGCGACCGTGGCGAATCACAAAGACATGTTGCAGCGAGGTCCCAAAATCCATCTCGATGAACCTCAAATTACAAAGAAAATTCGTCGTGACAAAAGCAAGTCGTTGTACTCTTTCGTGACAATAACTTGATTTTTAAAAATGAATTTTTTGTTTGTTTTTCAGTTACGAATTCGTTTATCTGTAACAAGAGGTATAGTAGGTCTTTTGTCACGAACCAACATTTTTGTGACAAAAATTATTTGTCACAGAAGCATGTTTATAAACCTTTTGTTACAAAAATTTTGTGACAAAAGGTTTTTGTCACAAATTTGGCACTTGTAGATACAAATTCAGTTTGTAACAAAAGATCTTTTTTCTTATAGTGAGCAAAGGGTCACAGCCAGTTAAGTAGGACCAAGAATCCCAAGAGCCTGTTTCTTCATCAACAATAAGTCGCCATTTAGACTATATGACCCAATCAAGGAACTATTAACTGAAAATAACCCTCCCAATTTACGAGGATTTGAATGAATTTTTTTGTCATTACAATGCAAATGGCCTGGATCACAGGCTGGCCTTTGACACGTTTAAGTTGTGCCATTAGCCCGGATCTACAGATTTGCTGCATTCTTTTAAAACACAAGACTTCTGGAAGTATCTCTAGTGCAAATAAAACTGTTTCTGGTCAAGAGGTAGGTACAATTGTCTGATAATGTTACCAATATTTCAAAACGTAAATGTTTCTTTAAATGTCTACAGACAGACATGTTAATCCAAAATTCAATCTTCTGAAATCCAAAAATATTAAACATAGAGAAATTGTTACATTGGCTAGAATAAAGCAAAACATGATCCCATAAACTTTACTTTCAATTATTAGATGAGCAATCATTATAGCTCTATTTATACACGACCTCCCAATCTTCGTTGATGTGAGCGGGTTTGGGAAAATGGCAGAAGTCGGAACAGGGCCGGAGTACGACCGGGACAGAGAGGTGAAGGCCTTCGACGAGACGAAGAGAGGAGTGAAGGGACTGGTGGATGCGGGCGTTACCAAGATTCCTCCTTTCTTCGTCGAGCCGCCGGAAGTGCTCGGCGGATCAACTTGGAGTTCAACTGACGACGAAGCGAGGGCCCGTCTCAATATTCCGATCATCGACCTCGGGGGAGCCGGAAAAGGGGGTGAACGACGGGAGGAGGTCGCGAGGATGATCGGGCGGGCGTGTGAAACTTGGGGCTTTTTTCAGGTGGTGAATCATGGGATCGAAGAGAGGGTTTTGCATGGGATGATCGAAGGTGCAAGGAGATTTCATGAGCTGCCCGGTGAGGAAAAGATGAGATACTA
The DNA here is from genome assembly GCA_019845555.1 of Aristolochia fimbriata. Taxonomy (NCBI): domain Eukaryota; kingdom Viridiplantae; phylum Streptophyta; class Magnoliopsida; order Piperales; family Aristolochiaceae; genus Aristolochia; species Aristolochia fimbriata. The sequence continues at coordinate 2,974,061 of CM034083.1, forward strand.
CTCGAGGGATTCCAAAACGAAGGTGAGGTTCTACTGCAATTATGATCTGCTCAAGGCACGGAGCGCAAATTGGAGAGATACTTTGTTGTTTGATATGGCTCCGGAGCCTCTGGATCCCCATGAAATGCCTCTCGCTTGCAGGTATAATCTCTCTGCTTCTTTATTTCTGTAAAAGAGATTAGCAGAGAAAAAGAGTAATCAGATATTATGGAAGAGCTTTCCCCTTACCTCATATAAACCGAGGGTAAGTAACCTTCTGAATTTTTTAGGTATAAATGGATAATTTATCCGTTTACCAATTCATAAATGGAAAGGTACATATATAGCATATTGAATAAGCTAATTCCATTTCAGATTACCCAATTACCCGATTAAGTAGTAGTGTGTTTATTAGTATTTTTTCACATATTTTCAGTAATTTCTTATAAAAATATATGATCTAATTTTATAAATTTTTTATTGAAGTTATTTATTTTAAATAAATTAAGTAATATTCTTTCAATTAATGTTTTTTTCTATTTTAAGTTTTCAACATACATACCATTATTCTTAAGTTTCTATGTAAAGTTATATATTTATTTCATTGTTTACAGCAATGTTTTAAAAACCGAACCGGTCATCCAACCGGCACTATGTCCGGTTTTGGTTGGACCCCATTAGACTGGTTTGGACCACTGAAAGTTATACGGTGAACCGGGCCGAGTCAATTCGAACCGAATTGCCCTCCGATTTTGGTTCAATTGGGTTGGACCGGCCGGTTTGGTTCAATTTCTAAAACACCGGTTTATTGTTTTATGAGTTTTTTTAGTGATATTTTCCATTTATTATCTAATTATTCGTTCTATCGTCCAATTAATAAATTGGGATAAATCGTAGATAAATAGTTTTTTTATTGACGTTCAGTTTATACCTTATAATGTCGATACCCTTAGTTTCCCGGGCGCCCCTTTGGCCACGTGCATTTTGACCAGCTGATGGAGCCCGGATTCGCTGGCCAACATGCGCGTGGCCAAAGCGAATCACGGGGCGCCAGCCAAGCGTCGCACGGGATCCCGTGTGTAGGCACCGCATGATTCGCTTTGGCCACGCCAGCGCATCCGTGCTCTTTGTTTTGTTTTTTTTTAGGAACTGGAGATATGGCAGGTGGAGGATTAGTGGCATCACTGATTTTTATCTATTAAACTAAAACGTAGATGGGTACCCGTGCAGGGAAGAGGCGATTGAATGCTGGAAGAACATGAGTGCACTTGGGAACACATTGCTGGAGCTCTTCTCCGAAGCACTTGGCTTGGAGTCTTCATATCTGCAAAACATGGGTAGTGCCGAAGGCCAGGTTCTTCTTTCGCACTACTACCCTGCTTGCCCAGAGCCAGACTTGACCCTAGGAGTCAGCAAGCACTCGGACCCAGATTTCTTCACCATTCTTCTCCGAGACCATGCTGACGGCCTGCAACTCCTTCAACAAGGTCAGTGGGTGAATGTCACCCCTGTCGATGGAGCTCTGGTAGTGAATGTTGGGGATCTTATGCAGGTAAGCCAATGACATTGGGTGACTGCCAAAAGAAAGAAGAAAGAGGAGCACTTGACCTTCTTCTATTTAGATGATTTCGCCAGCTTTACATTTTATATATTTCCATGGATTGATTACTGTTAAGTACTCTACTTTCACTCAGGAGATTATAAACAGTACTAGAACTGATGATCTCTTACATGTCTTCCGATATTACTGCAGCTGGTCTCCAATGGGAGATTCAAGAGTGTGGAGCACAGGGTCACAGTGGGTGCTGTAGGACCTAGAATCTCTGTTGCCTGTTTCTTCGTCAGCAACAGATCAATGAAAGTGTTTGGACCAATCAAAGAGCTATTAACCGAAGACAACCCTCCCATCTACAAGGACATGCCTTTGCATGAATTCCTTCATCAATGTGCCATTAGCAAGTTCAGAGGCTGGAGATATGCTCCATTCGAAAAACAAGTCTAGTAGAAGCATGTCCAGCGGAAATAAAACTGTTTCTGTTTAAAGTTTGAACTGTTTTGATGTGTGAACTCAGTAGCTGTGCTTTGGCCTATCTTAAATAAGTTCCTAATGTACTTTTGTAATTGATTGCGTTGGTTTTGTTGAAGTGTCTGGGGACTACAGACACGTTGATCCAAAATGCAATCTTATGAATATCTATGAAGTTAAATTTAGAGTATTATTATGTGCCCAGTAAACGCTTATCACAATTGTCAGTATGTGACACTCATGTGTTCGCTAACGCAAAACATTAACAAATGTTCACTAACGTAACACTTTGACCCGTGCTGACTAACCTGAAGCATTAACCCCACGCTCATGTCCATGGTGAACTCGAGGCGATTTGAACTCAATTATTACATTCACAAGAAAAAATTCAATAGATCATAAAATTTCCATTTTTTCATAAGGATCATATTATCTTAATTTTTTCGTTGAAATCAGTATTATTAGGTCATACTGGTCATTGAACAGGGGTATTAAGTTTGGATTTAAGCTGATTGCTATCTTGGGTCTTATTATATCATTTAATTTTTTATTACATTAGCCTTCAAACACGATTTTATTGATATGTTCACAAAATAAAACAGGAAATTTTAATAAAAATAACGATTTTTTTTTATTTAGATAATTTATTAATAACAGTGAAAATTAAGTATTAAGGTAGTTATTTAAAAAAAAAAAAATCAAAATTAAGAGAACAGAGGTACAGAGGTTCGTTATTGAGTTATTTCCTCTTCCCTGCTTGACGAGTCACAGAGGTGCGTTATTGAGTCATTCCTCTTCCCCGCTTGACGAGTCACAGAGGTGTTAATCGACTCAAAGTAAACCAACGCTTTTGTTAGGAATCCTGGGTACCCAGATCTCTTTCCGCGATTAATCTTTTTCGGTCTTTTGGATTCGAAGACAGACGCGAACCCGGCATCCGTATGTAGTAAGTTTTAGAACTTCCGTCCGCTTCATGTCTGGGGAGCTTTCGACGACGGGTTGTTTTCAGTGTGTTTCATGATTGGTGATCAAAGAGTCCGAATCAGGAGGGCCGATCCATTCAGGTGATGCTGGCGGGTTTTTTCTGGGCTTGCGTTTTTACAATTGTAACTTCTTCATCAAGTGCACTTATTTCCTGGAGAGTCGAGTATTATGAACTGATTCTTGGTTTGAGAAGTCGGTGAAGGTGTAAACTAGGGCGTTTTGTTTTGTTTTTGGTTCTGGAATTCAGACCTGAAGAGTCAATGTAGTAATGAAATATGGGCGGGGTGGTGAACGGTTGTTCCAGTCGGGTTCATCTGCTCAATGAAAATAGGACCAAAGGTTCATCTGGGTGGATTTTAAAGTCTCTCCAGTTCTTAATTTTATCCTATTATATGCTTAATTTGTCCATGCGGACAATCAACCTAGTCAGTTCACCAGTTTTCCACCAGTTTTTCACTATTAGCTGTATCATTGTTTGAAGACGGTTATGCGTTTCAGCGGTAGGATCCGAACCTTTTAGCTTGATAATGGGCGTTATTGGCCAAATTAATCTGTAAACAGAACATTTCATTTGTAGGTGAAGGCAGTATATCCCTAGTACCAAAGTGAAATCATTCTCCATATTCCAAGGTTTCATCTTCTGAGAGAAAAAACTGCTTTTGGATCTTTTGGATGTTAAATCTAAATAATTTGCAGTGGTAGGTTTTTTCATTTAGTTGGATGACTAGTCTGTGAAGGACATAAATTTCTTTACAAGTAGAGCGTGTTCACTTAGTTGGATGACTAGTCTGTGAAGGACATAAATTTCTTTACAAGTAGAGCGTGGACACAGAAAATGTGCTGGCATTTAAAATCTGTTACATTCTCTTCTGGAAATGATAATTTCATGTTATTTAGGAGTGGATGGCGGTGCTGCATATTACAGATTAGTGAGAGAAAAAGAGCTGTTGGCCCAATTTATTCTGTTGCATTTTATATCAGGCTTCCCGAGTTCTGTTAATTAGCATGATTTAAGTTTAACATGTTTAATCATGTTTTCTGTTTTCGTTTGGTTGCTTTTTCTAGACCTGCATTTTAGCTGTTGATGGATAAGAGTGAGTAGTTCCAGAATCTGAACTTGTTCCTTTCTCTGAGTATTGTCACACCTAGTGCAACAGAGGAGCAGGACTTGATTGAAGGTTTATTTATAGACATTTTACATGTCAAATATTTTGCTGCGTATATTGTGTTGCAGGTGGAGTTGCAACTCTGCTTTATCTATGCACTTGTTATGTTCCAGTTAAATGAATTGTGATGTTTGCATATTTGTCATATTCTCTGTGTATATGCGTGAGATGTCTTCCAGGGTGAGAATGTGAATGTGAAGTGAACCTATGGAATTTCTTGTGCCTATGTTTTCCCTTTTCTCCTGTTCTTCTGAATACAAGTAGAATAAATTAATTCTAAAGTTGAACTTCTGTCAATAAGCTTGCTGAGGATGACCTAGCGGAGAAGTATCATTTCATTTCTAAGGAAAAGAGGATCTATAGGGAACAAATTAAGTTTTCTCCTTGTATTTTCAGGAAAGTTTTAGGACTATCAGCTGAAGTTAAGTCACACCTTCTTCATGATGTAATAGTTTTAGGAATCCTTTGGTTGAAGGTGAAGATGGCAATTCTCCCTTCATGTTGCTTAGACATTAAATTGCGGAAATAAAGGATCAGAGAAATTTAATGCTCTATGTTGGGATTCCATGCTTGGCCAGATAAGTATTTGATGCCACCTATTGAGATGCAGCTCACCACCAACGTCTCTTTCTGGTTGGCTTCCTCCCCATTTGTTCGTGATTGAATTTCATCCTTCCCTCTCGTAAAAAACTAAAAAGTTTTATAGCTTTGCATTGATCCGCTGTACAAATGTATCAATTTCCAGTTTCTAAATATTTTCTTATAACTAAGAATGGGGTGTTCCAGAACTGTTGATTGGAGCAAATTTTGTTTAACCATTTCCATTGTCCATCTAGTGGAGTTTTGGGTACCAATAGTTAAATTATATATACTTTTTTTTTTTCCTCTGTCTGACTGAAGTTCTGAATTTCAACCTGATCCTTTCATATCTCTGTTTTCATGTTTCTTAGTTGAACAAGTTACTAAATATGGATGCCAATGTTTTGATTGTCAACTTCAAGCACACAGGCATTTACTTCTTTTATTTTTTATCTTTTAAAAAAGCAGGCATTGTCAGATAGACTATTGTAAACATGTCAGCGCCAAATGAAGAGTATGCATCTCCCCATTCTCAAGTAAGTCTTATTGGAATGCTTTCATTTTGTGACTTGGCCCTCTAGATTTATATATGTGTGTTAAGCATGCAGTCATGCCATGTTCAGTTGTTTGTCTTTACTTATTTGCTTTGTCTGTGGTTCCTTTTGTAGTTATCATCTCATTTCTTTGGAGATCTTCTGGATTCAATAATTGTTGACATTGCTTCTGAGTGCCACCGAATTGCTAGGCTTGGGCTTGATCGCAATTTGGAAGAAGAGGAAGAAGAATTGAGGTTGTCAGCACAAGCTCGAGTAAGGGTAGCTGACCCAAGCAATGGTGGTGAAACAAATGGCAAATATGTAGTTGACATATTCGGGCAAACACATCCAGCTGTTGCCAATGAGATATTTGAGTGCATGAACTGTGGTCGTTCTATTATGGCAGGAAGGTTTGCTCCCCACCTGGAGAAGTGCATGGGAAAGGTTGGTTTCAAAGACGTTCTCTTGAATTATTTATTTTTTGTTAATGTTCCACATGGTGTACTTCGTGTAGACCTGCAGGCGAGTTCATCAAAGTTTAGACACTCAAGGAAAACTATCTTCTTAGGTAATACTAGTCATTAAGTCAATGGTCATTTTCATCCTAAAGAGTATTCTGCTAGCTGAGCAGAGATTGAAATTTATGATCCATAACTTTAAATTGAAAAAAAAAAAACCCCATAAGTTTGTTGACAAACTCCAAAGATGACCCTTCAGCTATTCGGGCATTGTCATTTAATATGAAATAAAATTTGTAACCGAATGCATGAACTAATGTCATCGGTGCTCTACAATTTAGGTTTTGATTGTGGCGTTTGTTCTATGTATAAGTGTTGGATTTTGAAGGCAGGAGCTTTCACTGATGATGAGAGTGAGAATGTTGATGTGGATGATGAGGCAAAATTAGACGAAAAGGGTGCAATGCTGGGTGTTTAAAACAAGTACCCCTTGCAGACAACGGAAAGTCCTTCCACATGGTTTAGATTGTTGAGGATTGGTAGTACTCTTATAAGATTACATGTAAGGGGTAATAAAGCACGCGCCATTAGTTAATCCATGTCCCTTAGTAAGTTTTCCTAGATATTAGCATTTCTAGGTGTGGACTGCGTATGGATTCAATAAGCCACCAACTGGGAGGCAGTATTTGTGCCATAAGAAAGGCAGTTTGCTTTTCGCTCATGGGGTTGTTCCTGTAGAATAGTATACCTGCTTACGTGATTATCATATTTACTTACCCGGGAATTTTCACATTTTGAAGAGTTCTAAACAACATATTTTTTCAGGGTCGGAAGGCTCGCATGAAAGCAACAAGAAGCAGTACAGCATCACAAACCCGTCACTCGCGTGGCAGTCCTATCTCACTGTACTCTCCTTATTCGAACTCCAACAGATCCAATGGGGTGGATGATTATTGTAACGAGGGTGGTCTTGATGATCAATGATGGTTCTGGGGAGAGCTTTCTTCTAAATCTTTGCTGGTTGTTTCTTGTGCATGCTGTCTGAGACTCTGCACAGATAATTCCTCTCAACACCCAGTACAGTCTCGAAGAATGGTTCCCCTGCCTACTAGTTGGCTGTAAGAAAACAAGGTTTCAAGTGCATTGAATTTGTCCTGCTTGGTTCGGAAGTTCTAACACACTTTTCTTACTAAGTGATATACCTTATTCCGGTAAATCAGAGTTGTAAGATCAAATATTTGTGGTGTTTTAGATCATTTGATTTGCTTTCTCTCATGGATCCTAGCTAACTGTAAACAGTCGAAGCACTGGACACTTTTAGACAGAAGGAAACCTCTTGTAGGCATTGCCAACTGCAGTAGTTCATAATTTCAAAGAAAACAGAGTTAGAATCAAAGCGGAGAGTTATATATTAATTTTTACTCTAAGGTCACTTTTCATTTATTAGAAAACTGCAGTACAGCACCATTCCCACTCACTAGTCCCATTAAGTCTACATTTAAATATCAATAAAATTTTAAGCATGTGAAGAGGTTATAAAAGAGTAAATTACTTGGGAGTTAATTAATCATCTCTATATGCTCGTGCCCTTTGTTGGTTATAACCTTTCATATTCATTAGCCAAATGCTGGAGGCTGTAGCTTTAAATGCAGCAGCCTCTCTAATGTATTCTGCTCGATCTTCTCCAAATGTTTAATATATATCGAGCGTTGTTTCCAGGGGAAGGAAGAGAAACACATTAAATTGAGGTACTAGAATCGAAGAGTCGAAAATCACTGGATAAAAGAACCTTTCTAGGATCATATATACTATACCCGCATGTTTGCATTGCAACAGCTTTTGAGTTCTGACCACATGGCTGCTGCCGCGAAAATGAAATTGAAGCTAATGGTGAACAAGGCGAGTAATGGAGTCGTGTTTGCTGAGTGTGATTCCGAGTTCGTCGATATTCTGTTTAGTTTCCTCACCTTGCCCATGGGAGCCATCATTCACCTATCTGGGAAGGAAACAAAGATGGGTTGCGTGGATGTGCTTTACCAAAGCTTGGAGGAACTGGACAAGCGGTACTTCCAGAACAAAGCCTGCAAGTCCATGTTGCTTCAACCCAGAAGCTCCACCGAACTCAAGTGTGCCAATCTTGCCGTAAATTATGTAGCTGCTCCAACTGGGTACCATCTCTACGGATGTTGTGACCCTACTTGTGGCATTTATAATCGTTTGGTTAGTGACTACAATGATTGCCAATGTTCCTGTGGTAGAATCATGAATTACCAGCTAACAGTGAGGTGCCCAGTTGGTAGTACTGATCATGGAGTTTTTGTTCAAGGGAAGAGGGATTTTTTGGTGAGAGATGATTTGCAGGTAATCCCCGTTGTAGCAACATCCAGTATGTCTATCATGAAAAAGATTGGCTTAACAGATGGGAATTCTGTGGAGGCACGCAACGTCGAGATTGGCTTACAAGAGGTAATTATTTAAGTCATCTTGCTATACTAATACCAATTTTCATCAATATATTGTCCTTTAAATTTCCTTTCTTTTAATCGCTCTCTCTCTCTCTCTCTAGTTCTCTCTCTCTCTCTCTCTCTCTCTCTCTCTCTATCTCTCTCTCTCTATCTCTCTCTCTCTATCTCTCTCTCTCTATCTCTCTCTCTCTCCCTCTCCCCCATATATATATATATATATATATATATATATATGTATAGACTTGCTGTATATATGTCTGATATTGTCTAAAACAGGTTCTGTGTCTACTGAAATGTGCCTTACAATCACAAACAGCATTAACCGACGCTTTTTTATCCAAACCAACGGAGCAAGTCAAGCTTAAGACTGATGATCAGAAGATATCAAAGCCAAGGGAGCAAGTGAAGCCAATTAAACGGATGGCACGACCAAGCAGGTCCTCTACCTTAATAAAACAGACAGAAACGGACGGCAGAAGGATGGTGGGGAAACTTGTAATAAATAGATCAACCAAGCAGGTCCTCTACCTTGAAGCTAAAGAAGACTTGGTTAATCAAATCCTCTCCTTCCTCACGTTTCCTCTGGGATCTGTACTGAAGCTAATAAGAGGCCGTTCCCCATTAATGCTGGGATGTGTGGGTAACATATATGAGGCTGCCAGAGATTTTGGCACAGATGAACTCCGTCTTTTCAATTCTGAAGAAAGCAAGGCCGAATTACTCGGACCGAGTCTTGGACCTTTTCTGGGCTGCGATGGTCAACTTCTAACTGGCCTTGTCCAGGCAATCTCACCGCCATTTTACACTGCTTTCTGTTCTCGGTATGGGCACGACCCCCCATGCTCCCGTGATATTGTTCATACCAAGCCACGCAAATGTAAGCACGGTGTGTCGAAGGCGAAACTGAAACCCATAAATCCGAAACTTTCAAATGCTGTCAGGGAGAAGGGAGGCGGATTCGTGAAGATGAATACCAAGTACATGATCACCGATGAGCTATCCATCAAACCATTATCCTCCTCCACAGTGCTCCTCCTGATGAATAAGGTGACTGCAAATGAAGTGGAGGAACAGGACATCTCCATTGGAGAAGAAGAGGTAATTAATTATCCTTAATCAATTCTTCACTCTGAAATTTATAACTCGTTATGATTTAATTAATTAATCATCTTTGAGTTGTTAAATACTAATTGTAGGCAGCAAAAATATCACTGAGGGCTTCCATATATGACGACCTCCAAAACTAAAGGATTTCAATATTAATTTCCTAATTAATTAAGTTGGTCTATTGTCACAAGTCTATTCTGTTTCGTTGAAAGTACCTGAAGTTAATTTATATCTGATAAGTAATAATAGATGTAAATATAAATCAAAAGTTTCATGTAGATATAAGCATTCTTTTGAAACTGTTGTAGACAATATTCAAGCAAGGTTTCTCTTTTAATGCAGGCTGTTAAATTGTTGAGGGCGGCAATGACCTCAAAAACTGTCTTGACGGATGTCTTCTGCCCAAAAAAAGAAGAGCAGTGAGTATTATTTAGAAGAAACTCTTAATTTCCTTGTGAAGACAGGAAGTGTTTAGTAAGATCTAAGTTCAATTCCTTACACAAGCCCAATTTGCAAATAGAACATGCCCAATTTGCTGATAATTATCAGATTAATCACGGCTAACTTTTTTTTTTTTTTTTTTGTTCTGATCTGCAGTCAAGTTCTTTCTCCGGAGTTGAGTACTGTTTCGGAAATTGAAGAACAGTTTGTGTTTTTGTGAGTCATGGTCTCAGGCTGCTGGGAGGACATATATGTTGACGGGTCGGGGTCTGCTGCGAACAAGAGTTAGTGCGTACCGATAAGCACAACCAATTGGAAGGGCGGTAAGCACCGCTAAATAAAAGCGACACTATATAGCGTCACTTTAACGGAGACTTTTTTATTTTAAAAGTCTTCGCACACCTGCGACATGTGCAGGCGTGCTTCTATTCGCTGTATACGCACAACTTTGTTCGCAGCGGATCCCCACAGCTTCCATGACATCGAAAACTATGTTGACTGGTGTCAACTCTTTTTATTTTTTTTTCAATTTACTTATTTAGAGACCCATTTAATGTGTTTGTTGTTATGTTCATTTTGACATTTGGAACCTAGATTTGTTGGACCATATATGCATGGACGAGTACATTTATAGAAGATCAGTTCCCTTCAATGCATGTTTATTCAGTTTTTTGTTTAGGGGAAGTTCATATATATATGTGACTAATTTAGTTGGGTGTTCTTAGTTTTTAAGTTATTGATGAATGTTAGTGAGGTAATATCAAGTGAATTTGGGTGTTTAATTATAAATGAGAACCTCATTCCACGCTTTAAACAAGTCCCACTGTTAGAGCAGAACCTCATCTTATCTGAATCTAAAATGATTCAATCCAATTTTTTATGTGTAAAAATATTACAGCTTGGTCGATGTTCTCCATTGGAGAAGAAGAGGTAATTAACCTTAATTAATTCTTGCTATATATTGCAGCATATTGATACCCACCATGCTTAAGTAATTACCTTAATTAATTCTGTTTTTTGGGTCTTGATATATAATTTGGGTGATCAGTTGCGTTTAATTTGATGATTAATCTCTGATTTTATATAGTTTCGTGCATCAAATGGAATACTAATCTTATTAATTTCCAGAGTTGGTCAGTTGTCACAAGTATAGATATATAGTTCAACATATATAAATACTAAGAAGTTACATGTTAATCACCTCCATCGATTAATTAAGTAGCTAGCAATTAGTGCCTATTCTTTTTCATTGAATTAGTATCGAAGTTAATTTATATCTGATGAGTAATAGATGTAAATATAAATCAAAATTTTCATGCAGATAAGCATTCTTTTGAAATCGTTGCAGATAATTCAAGCAAGGTTTCTCTTTTAATTAAAGAGGACTTTTAATTTAGAGGACTGCGTGAAAACGAATTATGTTTCAAGTGCATTGAATTTTTCCGTGGTTTCTATGGAAATTCTTACACGGTTCCAATAATCAGTTTTATACCGTAACCCTAAATGCAGCAGCCGCGCCATTACTTCGTGCTCTTCCCCAAAAGTTTCCTCGGGAAGAGAAACAAATTGGACTAAAACCGAAGAGTCGTCGAAATTTACTGATAAAAGAACACGCGACTCAGGGATCATACATTGATCATATCCGCGAGTAATTTTCTCCAACGTCCGGTAGTCATGGCTTATGCAGGGAAAATAGAACTGAAGCTAATGGTGGACAGGGCGAAAAACCGAGTGGTGTGTGCCGAGTGCGATTCTAAGTTCGTCGATGTTCTCTTCAGCTTCCTCACCATGCCCATGGCAGAAATTATTCACCTCTCGGGGAAGAAAACAAAGATGGGTTGCATGGATGGGCTTTACCAAAGCGTGGAGGGTCTTGACGAACGGTTCTTCCAAAGCAAAGCTTGCAAGAGCATGTTGCTTCGACCCAGAAGCTCCATCGAATTCAAATGTGCCAATCTTGCAGTAAATTATGTAGCTGGTCCAACTGGGTACTATCTCTACGGATGTTCTGACCCTTCTTGTGGCATTAATACTCTTTTGGTTAGTTACTACAAAGATTGCCAATGTTCCTGTGGTAGAATCATGGATCGTAGGCTAAAACTGAGCTACCCAGTTGGTAGTACTGATCATGGAGTTTTTGTTCAAGGGAAGTTGGGTTTTTTGGTGAGAGATGATTTGCAGGTAATCCCCCTTGTAGCAACATCTAGTTTGTGTATCATGAAAAAGATTGGCATCAAAGATGGGAATTCTGTGGAGGGACGCGACGTCAAGATTGGCTCACGAGAGGTAATTAATTAACTCAACTTTCATCAATATAATTGTGCTTTCCCAAGCAGTGCATATGTGTGTCTGAAAATTGAAAAACAGGTTTTGCGTCTGCTGAAGTGTTCGTTACACTCCCGAACAGCACTAACCGATGCTCTTTTATCAAATATTATTCCAATTACTGGCCAAGTGAAGCTTAAGAGCGATAAGAAGGCATCTGATCACTTCGTAAAAAATGAACAGAAAAACAAGGGCAGAAGGACGATGAAGGGGAAACTTGTGATGAATAAATCAACCAAGCAAGTACTCTACCTTGAAGCTAGGGAAGACTTGGTTAACCAAATTCTCTCCTTCCTCACATTTCCCCTTGGATCTGTACTAAAAGTCATGAAAGGATCAGCTGCAGGTTCGCCATTTCTAGGATCGTCTGTGTCCAACATATATAGTGCTGCTGAGGAGTTTAGCACAGGAGGCGACAATCCTTTTAAATCTGAAGAAAGTAAGAGTGAATTAGTCAGTCCCAGGCTTGGATGTTTTATGGGCTGCGACGACCAACTTCTAATTCATCACCTTGTTGATGAGGCAGACTCACAGACTTTTTACACTGATGTGTCATGTCATGGTCGGAATGTCAGCCTATCTCGTATTCATGTCAGCCTATCTGATCAGCATATCAGCGCCCCCTGCTCCAGTATTATTTGTACTAGATCAGGCCAATGTTATCATGGTGCCTGGAAGGCCAAACAGCTGAAACCCATAAATCCGAAACTTCCAAATGCTGTCACAGTGAAGAGTGGCGGATTCGTGAAGATGAATACCAAGTACATGATCACCGACGACTTATCTGTCAAGCCACTTATTTCCTCCTCCACAGTGCTCCTCCTAATTAACAAAAATAAGGTTACCACTGATGAATTGGAAGAGCAGGACATCTCCATTGGAGAAGAAGAGGTGACCTTAATCGTCTTTCAAATTATTTGCCCATCTTTAAAATTTACCACTAATCATCTTTGAATTGTTATATATTGCAGGTAGCAAGAATACTGAGGGCTTCCATGACCTCCAAAACAGTCTTCACGGACGTTTTCTTCCCCGCTGCAGAGAAGAGAAAGCGGTTTCGGTCTGGGTCTCTGGGGGCCTATTAATTGATACTCCACCATGGTTACTTGCTTACTGATAATTCCCAGGTCAATCTAATTGAAACCAGTTGTTTGCAATATTACGACTTCTATATTTGGTTACCTTCTGTTTTGGTTTTGATAATTTGGGTCAATCGGGTTTTGACGATTAATCTATGATTTTACTTTCATGAATCCATGCAGTGGAATGCTAGTACATATATCTACTTATAATTATTTGTGTTTGATGACAATATATCACTAGTACAAACCTGACTTGTGGCGACTGTCGGAGCCAGTCGCAAAAGAGAAAAACCCAGTCGCTAAAGGCGTAGCGACTGGTCCCCCGTCACCAATAAAAGGTGCCAAAATAGTCGGTCGCCAAACTGCTTATAACGACAGCCTATATCGGTCTCTATTGGTTGAAATGTTTGGCGACTGTTAAAGAGTCACCAATTCTTCATTTATGGCGACTGGCATGAAAGAGTCGCAAGAAAAACTTATGGTGACTATTTGGCTATCACCATAAAATAATTTTAGTGACTGTTGGCCGGTCTTCAAATCAAATATTTAGCGACTGTTTACTTTCGGTCGCCTTTCTTTTACTTTATAGTGACTGTTTGACAGTCCCCAAAAAAAATATTTTGCGACTGTTTGTTTTCAATTGCCTTTTATTATGCTTTATTGCGATTGTTTGCCTGTCACAAAATAATTTGTATATGGCGACTGTTTGACGGTCCCGGATATATGGCGACTGTCCTTAGTAGTCCGCTTTGTGAAATTATGGGCATTGTTATATATTGCAGGTAGCAAGAATACTGAGGGCTTCCCTGACCTCCAAAACAGTCTTCACGGACGTCTTCTTCCCCGCTGCAGAGAAGGGAAAGTGGTTTCGGTCTGGGTCTATGGAGGCCGAATAATTGATACCCACCATGGTTAGTTGTTTACTGATAATTCCCTGGTCAAGCTAATTGAAACCAGTTGTTTGCAATATTACGACTTCTTCTGTTTTGGTTTTGATAATTTGGATAGTATATATATGCAGTGGAATGCTAGTATATATATATATGTACTTATAATTATTTGTGTTTGATGACAATGATTCAAGTCCCACTAATTTAATTAGGTAGCTAGGGAAAAGGATTTCTATATTTCCTAAGATATATCACAAGTCTATCTTATTCAACATAAATACTCAAAAGTACTTAACAGCTTGATTATGTAGTACTTAGTGCCTAATATGTTCATTGATGTAGTACTTGACGTTTATGTCTTAAGAGCTTTTGATGTAAATAATAAATCAAAATTTTCATTAACGATCTTTTGAAATCGTTGCAGTTAATTCAAGCAACGTTTCTCTTTTAAAAGGGTTTTTTAAAAATAATAATTGGAAATTTGGAATTATATCTCAGCTTTTATGTTTTATCTACAAAAACTTAAATATCACAGAAGGTAAGATAAATTTAATTTTTTTAAAAAAACATACACAAAATTAATTTTACTAAATGCAGTTCAATGCTGTCGTGATAAGTATTTGAAATTAACTTACAATGTCAGCTTCATTAATGATATTAAAACTTAATCGAAATTTTGAATTATACATATAGAGAGAGATGCTTGAAGTATATATGTACCAATATGCGAAATACAGCCAACTGAAACATCTATGATAACTCCTGGGGATGACTTCTCGGGAAGAAGTACCTAAGAGAAACCGAATGAGTTTTCATTACCGAGGCGTGGAAGATCTGGGTTAGCGATAATTAATTGGTGTTTGGGAGATTTCGTCAAGATACTCAATCGTTTTCCTCGATCACTGTACGTGTTCTGGATTTTCTTTCTTCAACGGTCCTATATACGCTTTCGAAAAAGAAAGAAGAAATTAAAAGCGAGGGAAATGCATGAGAGGAAGGTGAAAAGCTGCGACTTGCAAGACGAAAAAATGGATGATGGGAAGTATAGATGCTCTGTATCGGAGCTTCGAGAAATTGGACGACGAGTAATGATGTTATTTGTTTGTTGTTTTATATTGACAGGCCATGAATCTTCTCAAGTGTTTGATCTCAGCCTCCACAACAGTTTTAACAGATGTGTTTCTTGGCAAAACCACATGAAAGGATGGTACTTGATCAGGTTAACAAGCTAAAGCAGAAGCAAGGGAAGCTGCAAAGGAAGCTGTGGACAAATCAAGGAGGATGCATGGGAAACTGATTATAAACAAATCTAGGAATGAAGCTGTATATAGGCGAGTGAAGACTTGATAAACCTCATAGTTGGTTTTCTCACATTTCCTCTTGGACTCGCTTCAGAACTAGTGGGTGGAAGTTTCCCAGAGGGATTTTTGGTTGGACTGTATGAGATCAGTGATCAGGAATTGAAGACAGAAGCTATAGGAAGGACTGAAGTACTCAGTTCAAAGCTTAATTTTTTTTTGCGTGATCCATTTGTGAAGGTGGGTACCAAGTTAATTCATGTTCACCGACGACCTTACAGTGGAGCCTTTTTCTCCTTCAGCAGCCATTGCCCTATTAAAAAAACTCAAGGTGACTTCAGATGACTTAAAGGAGCAGAATATAACTATTGGAGAGGACGAAGTATGTAAACATGATGAAGTTTTCTCAATTCTTGAGAGCCAGAAGCCACTGAAAAACTTTCTTTGATATGTTAATATTGCTGCAACTTTCATTCTATTGTGTTATTGCAGGCTGTTTAGTTGTTGAGGGCTGCAATGACTTCAACTACTGTCTTGACGGATGTGCTGTGCTCAAAGACAGGCAATGATCAGCAGGTTCAAATTAATTAGATGTCTGTACTGCCAATTCCATGTTGATTCTGTTTTTTGTTTAGAGTATTTAAATTCATGGATGTGATTAATTAATTCTTAGCGGATGAATGTTAGAGAAGTAAAATCAATTGACTACAACGTTGGTGAATTTGGGTGTAAAATTATAACCTCTTTCCGTTTCAAACAAGTGCAGTTAGAGCAGAACCCATCAATAAAATGATCCAAAACAATGTTTTTATGTGTAATAATATTATAGTAAACAGTTTTAATGTGTAGGTATGCCTCCATTGGATCAGAATATATATATCCTTTTAAATAATAATACTTGGGGTTGATAGTGGACTAGTGCATGTGCTTCTTCTTATTAATTCTTCAGCTTGGTTTCCTCTATCAATTAAAATCAATTACGAAGGAATTAGAATCACTCTAGGTCACATTCACCTTGGTTTCCTCTAAAGACGCTTTGGTGATTAGAGAAAAGAATTGTTCAGGAGATAGCACTGAAGAGTATTGTTACCCCAACTAAATGGTGAATCACGATGAAATTAAGACTCAGAGCTGAGTGTAATGTATATGATTTTTTTTTTATATATATTTTTATATTTCATTATTAATATATTATCACTTCATATATATGCATGAGACATTGAATACATATGGCTAATGTAGCCTATTTAGTTTTAGGATTTCTAAAGAACTTATTTAATTTTTCGTCCTTGGAACCTACTAGCAGAATCTTACATTAATGCATTGATTATTAGGTGCTTTGACGGAAGAGATCGCATTTGCATAGACATTGGTCTAAACTTTTTAGAAGTAGTACTCCGTTCCACTTTGGAAGAAGAAATCTATTTTAACTTTGGATATACACCTCAAGTTCATACTACAGGGCGAAACAGACTCGAATCTCGATCCCCACAAACTGCTACTTAATCAACATGGTTGAGTTAGAAAGATTTGTGACAAATAAATCAATTTAGGTAATAAAGAATCGTATTTCTAATTAAATTAGTGGGTACTTGAATCAATGTCATATTCAAACATAAATGGAGTTCACTTATAAGTTCAATTGGATTGCTCAAACTAAAATCAAAGAATCACCGAAACCCAATTGAGATGTATTGATACAGATATTTGGTTTTAGCTAGTAAAGCAAGCAAATGATCAACAGTATGCATGTAAGACATTAATAGTGCAGAATCAGTAGATTATGCCCCCAGTGATCCAGCACAGAAGCACAAAAGCTGTATAGCAATTCGCACCATTACCTATTACTTGTTCGCAGCTGCTCTTTACTTGTACCCTCTGCTGCAAAAGCAGTATATGGCACCAATAGCTTTTAGAAGTTTTTTTATAATTAATTAAAAATAAATAAATATTTGCACTTTTAACACTATTCCCAAATTAATTGCAAAAATAACACTGTTTACATTTTGACCGAGTTGGTCAACTTTGAACAACTCGGTCAAAGCCCACGTAGGCGATACGCTGGCGTCCAGCGTGTCGCCAAATTTTTTTAAATTGTGTAATTGGTTGGCGGCATTTCAATGCCGCCTCTGCAAAAAGCGGCGACTTTAAAATGCAGCCTACTGCATAAATACCAAAAGCGAGGAGGCATTGGAATGCAGCCTACAAGCAAAAGCGGTGACATCAGAATGCAGCCTACAAACAAAATCTTGAGGCCGTGAACTATCGCTCTCCCCTCATCTTTGTAAAATTTTGAAAATTTTTGGGCCGTCAACTATCTCTCCCCTCCCCTCCGGCTCCGGCTCCGGCTCCCCTCCCCTCCCCTCAGGAAGCTCCCCCCTCCCCTCTGCCCTCGGAATAAATAAGCTGCTAAAATAAGATAAGATCCCCTCCGCTCCCCTCAAAAATAAGACCATCAGACCATCATCTGGGCGGCATAAGGACAATAAGATGCATAAGAATAAAGAGCCATGGAATACAAGAATATAAAGACAATAAGATAAGATAAGGGAATAAGATAAAGACCATCACAAGGACCATCGAATGAATAAAAGATAAGGAATAAAGACCATAAGAATAAGACCATGGAAGACCAGAATACAGACGGACCATCAGAATAGCGAATAAGACCATCAGAATAAGGACCATCGGAAGAATAGATAATCATCGGAATACATCAGATATCATCGAAGGCATCCAAATGCATGGAATCAATAAATAAGATAAGATACATCGAATAATCCCATAGCCCATCAGAATAAGAATATCAAGAACCAGCATCAAGATAAGATGCATAAGAATAATCATATAAACAGAATATAATAACAAGAATAAATAGACCATCTGGAATGAATAAAAGAAAAAGACCATCAAATAAGATAATAATAAGACCATAAAAAAGACCATACGGAACAAAGACCATCAGACCGCACCATCAGAATAAATAAATAATAGACCATCAGCCATAAAATGCACCATAAGTGGAAGAAAGCCAAAGAACGCATAAAGATAATGCGGCATAAGGGCATCAGGCATGAATCCGACCATCGTTTGCATCGGGTCAGGCATCATGGAATACCATCATCGCGGATAAATGCATCAAGAATAAGACCAAAAAGAAGATAATCATCAAAGACAAGCAAGAATAAGCCAAAATAAAGACCATCAGATAACCATAAGATATGAATAAAATCAAAGATAAGATAGATATAAAGATAAGAATAAGACCATCAGATAGATGCGGAATAAGACAAGAATAAGAAAAGATAAAATGCAAGAATGAAGACAGAACAGATAAGAATAGGATAAATAAGATAAGATAAAATAAGGAATAAAGATAAACAAGATAAGATGAAATAAGACAGGAATAAGAATAAAGACCATAAAATCAGGATCATAAAGACAGGAATCATCATCGGAATAAAGATAGGAAGGAATAAGACCATCAGATCGGATATAAGACAGAAAGCATGGGGCAAATAAATATAAACCATCAGATAAGGAATAAGACAAGATAAATAAGAATAAATAATGCATAAGACAAAATAAGATAAGATAAATAAAATAAGACCATGGAAGAATAAGATAGCAAATAAAGACAGACCGATGACCGGAAGTGAATAAGATGAATAAAGACCATAAGATAAGACCATGGAATAACCATAAAGACAAAGAATAAGATAAAACCATGCATAGAGACAAAATAAGACCATCGAATAAGACCATCAGAATAAGACCATCAGGAATAAGATCATGCATCGAATAGCCTGCACTCCATCAGATAAGATGCATAAATAAGGTGCATAAAGATAAGACCAAATAAGATCGTGCATGGAATAGACCATAGGATAAATAAGATATGAATAAATCGGAATAAGACCATCGACAATAAGACCATCGGAATAAGATGCATAAGATAAGACCAAATAAGAATAAGAATAATAAGACCATAAGATAAGATACCATCATCGGAATAAGATAAGAATACAGGAATAAGACAAGACCATCAAATACAGATAAGACCATCAGATAAAGAATAAGACCAGGATAAGACCAAAATAAGAGGATAAAGACCATCAAGATAAAGACCATAAAATAAGACCATCGGGAATAAAGATAACCATCAGAATAATGCATCATAGGATGCATCAGACATAAAGATAAGAATAAATCATAGGAATAAGATAAAAAAAGACCATGGAAAAATAAGATATCATGTCAAAAAAATGGCAAAAAATAAGATATCATAAAGATGGAAAAATAAGATAAGAATCGTCGGAAAAATAAATAAAATACTCATGGATCAAAAAAATAAGATAAAAAAAATAAAATAAAAAAATAAAATAAATAAATCCATAAGTAAATAAATCATCATCAAAAAATAAAAAAAAAAAATAAAATAAAAAAAAAGTCATAAAAAAATAAATAAAATAAAATAAATAAATAAAAAATAAATAAAATAAAATAAAAAAAAATAAATAAAAATAAATAAATAAAATAAAAATAAAATAAAAAAAAAATAAAAATAAATATAAATCAAAATAAATAAAAATAAATATAAAATAAAAAATAAATAAATCCATCATCAAATGGGATCCCTCCCTCCTCATCCTCATCATCCATCATCAGGAATCATCAAAATAAATCCTCATATCACATCAAATCATCATCATCATCTCCTCCCAAAATCAAATCTCCCTCCTCCCTCCCCTCCCTCCCCTCCCCCCTCCCCTCCCCCCTCCCTCCCATCTTGCTCCCCTTCTTGAGGAGTGTCGGCGTCGATCGGTGGCTCTCATGGACGACCAAGAGCTTCAAATTCCCGACGATGAATATGGGTGCCACTGCCTCTACGGAGACGGCCGCCGAAAAAATAAAATTTTTTAAGTCTCGGTCGAGGCGGCATATAAATGCCGCCTCTCGTACCGCAAGCCGAACGTTGGCATTTTCAGTAGGCGGCATTTTGATGCCGCCTGGCATTTTCAGTAGGCGGCATTTTAAAGCCGCCTCGTTCTGGACTGCAGGCGGCATTGAAATGCCGCCTACCAATTACACAATTTAAAAAAATTTGGCGACACGTTGGACGCCAGCTTGTCGCCTACTTGGGCTTTGACCGAGTTGGTCAAAGTTGACCAACTCGGTCAAAATATAAACAGTGTCATTTTTTCAATTAATTTGGGAATAGTGTTAAAAGTGCAAATATTTATTTATTTTTAATTAATTGTAAAAAAACTTCTAGCTTTTACTTGTTGCTTATAAGTTATACATAACCTTTCATATTCATTAGTAAAATGCTGGAGGCTGTATGTTTAAATGCTGCAGCTAGCCTCCCTAATATCTATCTTCTGCTCGATCTTCTCCAAAAGTTTAATAGCGAGCATTAACTACTGTTTCCTCGGGAAGAGAAACAAATTGAACATATACCGAAGAGTGGAAACTTACTGATATATAAAAGAACACGTCCAGGGATCATATATATCAAACCCGGCCGGCAATTCGGCAAGTTTCAACTTTCATCTAGGCAACAGCTATCGTCCGATCGATCATGGCTGCCAACCGGGAAATCAAACTGAAGCTAATGGTGAACAAGGGGAGTGACCGAGTGGTGTATGCTGAGTGCGATTCTAAGTTCGTCGATGTTCTCTTCAGCTTCCTCACCATGCCCATGGGAGCCATTATTCACCTCTCGGGGAAGGAAACGAAGATGGGTTGCATGGATGGGCTTTACCAAAGCGTGGAGGCTCTTGACGAACGGTTCTTCCAAAGCAAAGCTTGCAAGAGCATGTTGCTTCGACCCAGAAGCTCAACCGAACTCAAATGTGCCAATCTTGCAGTAAATTATGTAGCTGATCCAACTGGGTACTGTCTCTACGGATGTTCTGATCACCCTTCTTGTGGCATTAATAGACGTTTGGTTAGTTACTACAATGATTGCCAATGTTCCTGTGGTAGAATCATGGATCGTAGGCTAAACCTGAGCTACCCAGTTGGTAGTATTGATCATGGAGTTTTTGTTCAAGGGAAAAGGGATTTTTTGGTGACAAATGATTTGCAGGTATTCCCCCTTGTAGCAACATCCAGTTTGTTTATCATGAAAAAGATTGGCATCAAAGATGGGAATTCTGTGGAGGGACGCGACGTCAAGATTGGCTCACAAGAGGTAATTAATTAACTCATCTTGCTATACTAATACCAACTTTCATCAACATAATTGTGCTTTCCCAAGCACTGTATATGTGTGTCTGAAAATTGAAAAACAGGTTTTGAGTCTGCTGAAGTGTTCGTTACACTCCCAAACAGCACTAACCGATGCTCTTTTATCAAATAATATTCCAATTACCGGCCAAGTCAAGCTTAAGAGTGATCAGAAGACGTTCGACTTCGTAAAAATTGAACAGACAGACAAGGGCCGAAGGATGATGGGGAAACTTGTAATGAATAGATCAACCAAGCAAGTCCTCTACCTTGAAGCTAGAGAAGACTTGGTTAATCAAATCCTCTCCTTCCTCACCTTTCCTCTAGGATCTGTACTGAAGCTAATAAGAGGCCGTTCCCCATTACTGCTGGGATGTGTGGGTAACATATATGAGGCTGCCAGGGATTTTGGCACAGACATTGATGGCCTTCTTTTCAATTCTGAAGAAAGCAAGACTGAATTACTCAGTCCGAAGCTTGCATGTTTGATGGGCTGCGACGACCAACTTCTAATTGATCACCTTGTCGAGGCAGACTTCCCGCCTCTTTATGGTAGTCTTTGTCATTATTGCTTCTCTGCTAATATTGATACTCATCAATATCACCTGTGTAAACATGCTGTGCATAAGGAGAAACTGAAACCCATAAATCCGAAACTCCCAAATGCTGTCACTGAGAAGGGAGGCGGATTCGTGAAGATTAAGACCAAGTACATGATCACCGATGACTTATCTGTCAAGCCACTTTCCTCCTTCACAGTGCTCCTCATGATGAACAAATATAAGGTGACCACGGATGAACTGGAAGAGCAGGACATCTCCATTGGAGAAGAAGTGGTAATAAACCTTAATTAATTCTTCAGTACTTCGAAGTTAAGTTATCATCACCTTTATTATAAACATATAACTCCTCATTACTCATTAATTCTCTTTGCAATATTGTTATTGCAGGCAGCAAGAATATTGAGGGCTTCTATGACCTCCAATACTGTCTTCACGGACGTCTTCTTTTCCCCAGGAAAGCGGTTTCGGTCTGGGTCTCTGGGGCCTTATTGAGACCCACCATGCCTGTTTACCTGCTTAATTACTGATAATTTCCTGGTCAAGCACAAATCTTGATGTTTGTGAATATTACATCTTTTATATTTGCTTAAATACCTTCAGTTTTGGTTTTGATAATTTGGGTCAATCGGGTTTTGATGATTCTTCTCTGATTTTAGTTTCTTGAATCCAATGGAATGGTGAAATTATTTATGTTTGATGACTGATTCAAGTCCCCCCTTATTAAATTAGGTTAAAAAGGACGTTTTCAAAAATAAATTAGGACTATATTTTCTGTGTTTGATTATTGTAATATATCTTATGAACAATTCTCATGTAAATATAAATCAAAGTTTTTATATACTGTACTCTTTTGAAATCGTTGCAGATAATTCAAGCAAGCTAGGTTGCTCCTTCTTTTTAAAAAGGACTGTTTTAGAGGAGTCTTTGATGAAAGGACTTCTGAAGAAAAGCCCAAATTGTGTCTACGTAAATGTAGTTTCTCGCTTCAATATTGCAACTTATAGCTGTCTATGTAAATGTAGTCCTCGAGAAGAACGAAGAAAAACTGAATGAGCTTTCATTACCGAAGCGTGGAAGAATATCGTAAAGAAACTCAATCGTTTTCCTCGATCACTGTGTTCCGGCCCTTCGTTCTTCCGCGCTCAATGCTTCGAAAATGAAAGATGAAGAAAAAGAAGAAGAAATTAAAAAGATTGAAATTAATGAGAGGAAGGTGAAAAGCTGCGAGCCGAAAGAAGGCAGAGAATGTATATAGTGGTGCATAAGAAGGGCCTTTGGCGCTTGAGTGATTTCTGTATCCATCTGATTTAAGCTTTGGTTGTTTGATTTCGGAACCGATCTCTGTTCATGGCGGCAGAAAAGAAAATCTCGTTGAAGCTCATGGTTGACAAAGAAAGAAAACGAGTCGTCTGTGCAGAGACTGGCGGCGATTTCGTTGATGTCGTCTTCAGTTTCTTGACCATGCCGACAGGGACTGTTGTGAGACTTTCCACCAAGGAATCAAAGATGGGAAGTATGGATGGTCTGTATCGGAGCATCGAGAAGTTGGATGAAGAGTACTTCCACACTCCGCCATGTAAGGCCATGTTGCTTCGACCCAGATACGATTCTCAGCCGAAATGCGACAAATTGGCTGTGAAGATACATGATCCAGTTTATCCTTTGTATTGCTGTTTGTGCTGCCATGTTAGCCAGTATTATCGAAATAAATGTTACAAATGTGGAGAAACCATGTCTTGTGCATCTGGATCACTGTTTGATAAGGTTAATGGAGTTTTCATTAAAGGAAGAGTGGAATTTGTGCTGAAGGATGATATGCAGGTAATCCCAGTTTCAGCAGCATCAAGCTTGTCTATCCTCGAGAAGCTTGAGATCAGAGAGGAAACTGTTCTCGTGCAAAAGGACATCGAATTTGGCAGGGAAGAGGTAACTTAAAAACTAGTATTACTCTTTTTATTTTTCAGATTAATTACGAGTAGTACTGAAGTTTTTTCTTACTTGTTTTTGATAGGCCATTAATCTCCTCAAGTGTTTCTTGCTCTCTAGAACGGCTTTAACTGATTGTTTCTTGTCAAAATTACCACATGAAAGCACCGAACTTGGTCGAGTAATTAAACCAGCTAAAACAAAAAAGACTGGAAAGGAAGCAGCAAAGAAAACTGTGGGCGACTCTAAGATCAGGATGATGCAAGGGAAACTGATTATGAGGAAATCCAGTAATGAAGCTCTGTACCTTGAGGCCAGGGAAGACTTGATAAACTTCATAGGTAGTTTTCTCACATTTCCTCTTGGTCTCGTTGCAAAACTAGTGGGTGGACATTCTCTACTGGGATGTGCGGGTAACTTGTACCAGAGCATTCAAAAATTGAAGACTAAAGATCACTTTAACTCCAAAGAAAGCAAGACTGAACTGCTCTGTCCAAAGCTTCCATATCTAATGGGCTGTGATGATCAACTATTTGTAATTGAGGAGGTAGACAATCCGCATAAAAATTTGTTCTTTACAGCATATGCCCATTCTATGGGTGGTTCATTTATGAAGGCGAGTTCCGAGTTCCTGTTGACAGACGACCTTACTGTACTGGAGCCCTTTTCTCCTTCAGCAGCATTCTCTCTGTTAAAAAAACTTGATGTGCCTTTACATGACTTGAAAGAGCTGGACATAACCATTGGAGCAGAGGAAGTATGTAAACTTGAAATCTTCTTACTTTTGATAGCCAGAAACCACTGAAAAACTTTCATTCTATTAATGCTAGTTGCAACCTTCTTTCTTTTTATTATGTTGTCGCAGGCTGTTAAATTGTTGAGGGCGGCAATGACCTCAAAAAATGTCTTGACGGTTTTTACAATATGTGTGTCCCTTGTCAAGACAGGATGAATTCTTAAATCACAGTTTTTCAGAAGGTGATCAGATCGTTTTTTACTATTACTGCTAACGTCTCGTTTTTTCCTTTTCTGCATGCAGTCAAGTTGTTAGAGGAAGGAAGAAGAGAAGATATTAAAATCTGCGATGAAAGGGGACAGAGATTAAATATTGTATAAGATGAGGCACTGGAGATGATCTGTCCAATATTCAATTAAGATTTGCTTTTAGCCAACAAGTGACTGTAAATCAATATGAACTTTGTTTTACAGAAAATCGTGGGACTAATCTCTAATAGAAAAGACTTGCCAAAGTGAGCATTGTAAAAGAAGAGAGGAGGGATTTCAGGAAAGCGATATGGTAATGGAAGTGGTAAATTAAGTCAGAGTTTCAGAAGTTTCAGAAAAGAAAAAATAAACAAAGAAGAGAAAGAAATATTACTCGTGTAAAAATTACTTTCTAGTAAAAGTTACTTTAAAATTTGACAATATCCCACTTTAAACAAGCACTTAGAGCAGAACCTCATCTAAAAAATGACTCATTATAACAATGTTTTCATGTGTAAAAATATTATACTAAACATTTTATTGTGTTTAGAGTGCTGGTGACTCCATGCATGTAGAGGAGGTCTGATCATTGAACCCTCTCATGGAGCCCGTATAGAGCCTAGACCCGGAAGCTCTTCCGAGTTCAAGAATGCATAAGAATAAGACCTGGGAACGACGTGAAGGGAAGATGGCGGAGACGGGGCGGAGCAGAGTGTAGAGTGACCGAAGATCTACCTTACCTCAACAACCAAAACCATCGATTCCACAGCAGGAAGCAAGAGGTGAAAGTAGAGGAGGCGCAGTCTGTGAAGAAGACAGAGAGCATGAGAGCTGGATGATCATGCAAGCAAGAAGAAAGAAGAATGGGGGAACCTTTCCATTTGACAACTCGGTGCTGAAGATTGAATCTGAGGGACGTGAAAGGAATCTGAGCTGAAGATTGAATCTGAGCTGGATCACTGTTTTATAAGGTTAATGGAGTTTTCGTGAAAGGAAGAGTGGAATTTGTGGTGAAGGATGATATGCAATTTATCCCAGTTTCAGCAGCATCAAGCTTGTCTATCCTCGAGAAGCTTGAGATCAGAGAGGAAACTGTTCTCGAGCAAAAGGACATCGAATTTGGCCGAGAAGAGGTAACTTAAAAACTAGTATTACTCTTGTTATTTTTCAGATTAATTACGAGTAGTACTGAAGTTTTTTCTTACTTGTTTTTGATAGGCCATTAATCTCCTCAAGTGTTTCTTGCTCTCTAGAACGGCTTTAACTGATTGTTTCTTGTCAAAATTACCACATGAAAGCACCGAACTTGGTCGAGTAATTAAACCAGCTAAAACAAAAAAGACTGAAAAGGAAGCAGCAAAGAAAACTGTGGGCGACTCTAAGATCAGGATGATGCAAGGGAAACTGATTATGAGATAATCCAGTAATGAAGCTCTATATCTTGAGGCCAGGGAAGACTTGATAAACTTCATAGGTAGTTTTCTCACTTTTCCTCTTGGACTAGTGGCAAAACTAGTGGGTGGGTATTCTTTACCAGGGAGTGTGGGTAGCCTGTACCAGACCGTTGAAGAATTGAAGACAGATGATCACTTAAGCTCCAAAGAAAGCAAGACTGAACTGCTCAGTCCAAAGCTTCCATATCTAATGGGCTGTGATGACCAACTATTGGGAGTAGAGGAGGCAGACAATCCGTATATCAACCAACTCTTTACAAAAACTTGTCCCTACACTATGGGTGGTTCATTTATGAAGGCTAGTTCCAAGTTCCTGTTGACTGACGACCTTACTGTTCTGGAGCCCTTTTCTCCTTCAGCAGCATTCTCCCTGTTAAAAAAGCTCAATGTGCCTTTACACGACTTGAAAGAGCTGGACATAACCATTGGAGCAGTAGAGGTATGTAAACTTGAAATATTCTTACTTTTGAGAGCCAGAAACCACTGAAAGACTTTCTTCTAATAATGCTAGCTGCAACTTTCTTTTTAATCTCTGTTATTGCAGGCTGTCAAATTGTTGAGGGCGGCAATGACCTCAACTACTGTCTTGACGGATGTTTTCTGCCCAAAAAAAGAAGAGCAGTGAGTGTTATTTAGAGGAATTCTTTCCTTGTGAAGGTAGGAAGCGTTCAATGTGTTAATTAACTTATTTAGAGACCCTTTTAATCAATGTGTTAAATGTTATGCTCATTTTGACATTTGAAACTTAAGACTTCTTGGACCATGCATGGACGACGAGTACATTTATAGATCAGATCAGTTCCCTTCGTTGAATTACAGTAACCTTTGCTTAATTAGTGTACATCAAAATAAATATAAACTGAGAGTAGATAAACCTATCTCCTTAAACAGTACTACCGCTAGCTGCTTCCATATATGTTTATTCTGCTTTTTATTTAGAGGGAGTTCATATATGTGGGTTCGAGAGAGGACTCGTTTGCTTCTTCTCATTGATTAGACGATAGAATTATCTACGAGAGAGCCCTTTGGTGAACATGTACATAAGTAATTTGGTCTTTGGTTGGGACCACGTACCACTCTCAAGAGGCTACTATTTGCCAATTTCTCTCAAACAAAGTGATAATCAAGTTTGACATATATGATTTACACTACCTAATTTAAAAATTGGATTTGAAGATATCTGTGTCACCAAGACATTGTTACACTAAGTAACATATATGATTTACACTACCTAATTTAAAAATTGGATTTGAAGATATCTGTGTCACCAAGACATTGTTACACTAAGTAATTGGTGCATCATGAAGAAAGACTAAAGAGTTACATGTAATATATGTGATTTTAATTTGTCTTTTTATGTTTTTATATTTTCATTGATTATAATTAACATATTAATTATTACTTCATCATATACATGAGACTTTAAATATATGGCTAATCGTTTTCACCTTCTTTATAAAATGCTTACATCGGCTTGGTTCAGTATCAAAAACATCACGGCAGCAGGGGGAGCCGTGATGTTTTTATTAAGTTGTCCATATTTTATACTTAGAAATATTGAGAAAGAGAAAGAAATAAATGCAAATAATGTACTTTGTATTTGAGACACAAAAAATAAGTATAAAATAAATAAAAAATAAGATTAAGTCTTCATGAACCTTACTTTGAAGCAAAACGTATAACCATTGCATTTATTATTATTTTGGGTTTTTAGGTAGGATATAGTTATTTTTTAAATACAACAACTTATTTCAAATAAATGATCTCACATTAAATTTATATTAATTTTATAAAAATAATAATGACATAATAATAAAAGAAGAAGGGGAAAGAATAGAAATACACTTATTTATTTTTAAAAATAATTAAATAAAAATAATATAAGATTTTAAGGAAGCAATTATTTAAGGACTTCTTGCAATTTCAACATAGAACAAAGATTACGTTAAACTATTTATTAATCACATGAAATGAATTCCAAAGGTTCTAATTAAAAGATTAATATAAAGAATAGGCTACCCCGTCCGACTTCTTTCCCCTTCCCGAGTGTCGACCTGAATCTTGCGCTTCATCGGATCTTCGCTCTGGATTTTCGCTTCATCCTGTTCACTCGAGAGTGTCCACACTTGCCCTAATCTATCACGTTCACTTCGGATCTCTTCTTTGCTGCATCGATTCATGTGTTATTGGCTTCATCCCGTCACGGCGTGATTGTTTCACGAGTACTTCATCTATTTAAGCGATTTCAAGCTTCCATTCAAGTAAAGTTTCTGATTTCAAGCTTCGATTCAACCAAAGCTTTTGACTTTAGCTTCGGTTCAACCAAACTTGAAGTCATTCGAATCAAGCCAAGCTTCCGACTTGTTAAGCTTCGGTGAGTAATTTGTGCAATATTAATACTGTAAATTAAACTAAATATATATGTTTCTTTTCTTCCCGTGATTTAAATTTTCCTCTTGTTTCCAATAATTTCAGTAATTTCGTATATTTACCGATTATTACCTGGTTAACGTTCGAAAATTCGGAAAATTCAGCCATCGGATGATCAGCCTCCGGTCTACTTAAACATCTCAGCAGAAGACCATCGGCACTCTGCACTAGCTAGCGATAATTAATCGGTTTTATATAGGGAGATGGCGTAAAGAAACCCACTCGTTTTGCTAGAACACTGTGTTCTGGGTTTTGGGTTATTCCCCGCTCAATGCTTCGAAAACGAAAGAAGAAGAAGAAGAAAAAGAACAAGAAATTAAAAAGATTGAAAACAATGAGAGGAAGGTGAAAAGCTGCGAGCCGAAAGAAGGCAGAGAATATATATAGTGCAAAAGAGGGGCCTTGGGCACTTTGGTTAATCCATTTGATTTAAGCTTTGGTTGTTTGATCCCAGAACCGATCTCTCCTCATGGCGGCAGAGAAGAAAATCCCGTTGAAGCTCATGGTTGACAAGGAAAAAAAACGAGTCGTCTGGGCAGAGACCGACAGCGATTTCGTTGATGTCGTCTTCAGTTTCTTGACTATGCCGATAGGGACGATTGTTAGACTTGCAACAAAGGAATCGAAGATAGGAAGTATGGATGGTTTGTATCGGAGCATCGAGAAAATGGATGAAAAGTACTTCCAAACTCCCGCATGTAAGGCTATGTTGCTTCGACCCAGAAACGCTTCTCAAAAGAAATGCCATAAATTGGCCGTGAAGATAGATGATACTACTGTTTCTTATTTGTATTGGTGTTCGAACTGTAGTGTTTTGCAGTATTATCTGGATACTTGTAAAAAATGTGGACGAGTCATGCCTCCTCAAGGTGAACCAGAGTTTTCAAAGGTTAATGGAGTTTTCGTTAAAGGAAGAATGGAATTTGTGGTGAAGGATGATTTGCAGGTAATCCCAGTTTCAGCAACATCAAGCTTGTTTATCCTCCAGACGCTTGAGATCAAAGACGAAATGGCTCTCGAGGAAATGGACATCGAATTTGGCCGAGAAGAGGTGCTTCACACTTAGAGTATTACTCTTGTTATTTTTCAGATTACCAGTTGTACTGAAGTTGTTTCTTCTTGTTTTTGATAGGCCATGAATCTCCTCAAGTGTTTCTTGCTCTCCACAACGGCTTTAACTGATGGATTCTTGCCAAAACCAGAAAACATGGTACTTGGTCAAGTAATTAAACCCTCTAAAACAGAAAAGATGACTGAAAAGGAAGATGCGAAGGAAACTTTGGTTGACTCTAAGGTGATGATGCAAGGGAAACTGATTATCAGGAAATCCAGTGATGAAGTTGTATATCTTGAGGCGACTGAAGACATGACAAACTTCATAGTTAGCTTTCTCACATTTCCTGTTGGCCTCATTGCAAAACTAGTGGGTGGATATTCTTTACCGGGGAGTGCGGGTAACCTGTACCAGAGCATTGAAGAATTGAAGGCAGAAGATCACTTGAACTCCAAAGAGAGCAAGACTGAACTGCTCAATCCGAAGCTTGCTTGTCTAATGGGCAGTGATGATCAACTATTTGGAATTGAGGAGGCAGTCCTTCCCTATACTAACCAGTGCTTAAATACAAAATTTGCCCATTCGGAGACAAAGAAGGGTGGTTCATTTATGAAGGGGAGTTCCAAGTTCATGTTGACTGACGACCTTACTGTGGAGATGTTTTCTCCTTCTGCAGCATTCTCCCTGTTAAAAAAACTCAATGTGCCTTTACATGACTTGAAAGTGCAGGACATAACCATTGGAGCAGAGGAGGTACGTAAACTTGAAATCTTCTTACTTTTGAGAGCCAGAAACTACTGAAAAACTTTCATTCTATTAATGCTAGTTGCAACCTTCTTTCTGTTTACTATGTTATTGCAGGCTGTTAAATTGTTGAGGGCGGCAATGACCTCAACTACTGTCTTGACGGATGTTTTCTGCCCAAAAAAGGAGGAGCAGTGAGTATTTTTTACAAGTACTCTTTCCTTGTGAAGACAGGAAGTAGTGTTCTGTAAGATCCAAGTTCAATTCCTTATAAGTCAAGCTGAGTCAAATCTGATTCCAGCAATTAACAGTTTACCCAACTTTTATTACCGCTAACTTCTCCTTTTTTTTTATGTTCTCTGCAGTGAACTGCATTCTCCAGAGTCGAGTACTGCTTCGGTAATTGAAGAACAGTTTGTTTGTTTGTGAGTTCTGGTCTCAGGCTGGGAGGATATATATGTTGCAGCTTCCATGGCTTCTTCAAAAACAATGTTCACGGGTGTCTGCTCCTTTTTTTGAAAAAAAATTATTTTGAGACCCATTAATATAAAAGTGTTAGCTGTTATGCTCATTTTGACATTTTGGAACCTAGACTTGTTGACATTTCCCCTGTTTAGTCTGTTTTTTGTTTAGAGTATGTGATTAAGTTGGGTGTTCTTACTTTTCAGTTGATGAATGTTAGTTAGGTAAAATCAAGTGACTTCGACTTTGATGGATTTGGGTTTTAAATTTTGACATCATTCCGCTTTAAACAAGTCCACTTAGAGCAGAACCTCATCTAAAAAAAATGACTCAATATTACCATGTTTTCACGTGTAAACATAATATACGAAACATTTTATTGTGTTTAGACTGGTGCATGATTTCATGCATGCAGACTGCAGAGGAGGTCAGATCATTGAACCCTCTCATGGAGCCCGGATAGAGCCTAAACCCGGAAGCTCTTCCGATCGAGTTCAACTTAGTTAAAGTTAATTTTGCTATAAACTAAATGAATTTACAGATTGTTACAGCATATACGGAAGTAGCTTCTTGCAATCTTTCTTGGTGTCTCTGAAAACTGAACCCCGTGTTGTTTCCATATATGTAGTCTCAGAAAGTTTTCTTTTGTTGTTATAATGAAGCCTGCACATAAACATACATTCTATACAATTAGTAACACTTTTTAATATTCCTGAAAACCAATAGATAGAAAGCACAAGCCAGACTCCATAGTTAGAAGCTCAACATACAAACCCCTTTCTCCTTGTCACCTCTGCAATACTTCTACGTTACATTCTATATATCTACGCTCTCAATCCTTCGGTCTTTCCTATATATCTGATGACTCATTTCTTCTCATTGACCGTTGAGAGATAGAAAGAGACGATGGAATGGGCGGAATACGTTGCCATGACTCCTACAACGTCATGTCTCCTTCTGCCTCTGCAGCCAACGCCACCATAATGCATATGACTCCCCACCAAAGGATGATGATGATGTTGGGGAAGTTGGTGAATCTCAATCCGATTCATACCCCCGCCCAAGGATACATTTCAACCATATTAATTCACTTCACACTGTGTATAAATTCAACAAGTAAACTCGGAATTAAATGCCAAACAATCAAGCACACACAAGACAATAATTTTGATGTGGTTCAGTGAGAGCAGAGAACCAGTTTCACTATTGACAGAAAAATTATAATATCCAGTCAACATACAAGCTCAACATACAAACCCCTTTCTCCATTATTCAAAACCTTCACTTTACTTCTTATACCCCTTCAACAATCAATAGACACTAAATATACATCAACCCATACCCACATAACATTAATGGCATGAGACATGATAATAAAAAACATAGGAAATAAATGATGAATAGAATTATGGATGGAGCTCAATAACAAAGAGGAATAAAAAGGCAAGGTACCAAGAGAAAACCTTCTGTCCATTCTTTCCTTTATTCTTCGCTCTCCTTCCCTCTTCTTCTCTCTTTTCTCTCTCTTCTTCCTTCTCCTCCCTTCTTCCTTCTCCTCTCTTCTTCCCTCGCACTGCGTTGCTTTTCACTCTCTCGGGTCGGGTTAGGTTAGCAAAGGATCAAGAGGGGGCGAGGGGAAATAAAATGCCGTAAGT
Source organism: Aristolochia fimbriata (assembly GCA_019845555.1). Taxonomy (NCBI): domain Eukaryota; kingdom Viridiplantae; phylum Streptophyta; class Magnoliopsida; order Piperales; family Aristolochiaceae; genus Aristolochia; species Aristolochia fimbriata. Next base: position 3,006,900 of record CM034083.1, read on the forward strand.
TCCTCCTTCTTAGTTTCACTTAAGTGGTGGGCCTGGGTGTCCGTCCACACAAGTGCGGGATGGGATAAAAAGACATCCCGTCCCAAAAATCTCCACCTCTTCTTGCGTCTTGTCCATCATGAAACTCTCTCTATATTTCACCCCCTCTCCTTAGGGTTTTCATCTTCTAACATGACTGAATATTCACAAGTCCAAGCAATGCTTGAACTTGCTAGCTGGCACTGGTTTAATTATATGTAGGGGTGTAATAGGGTAATAATCAAAATGGGTAAAGGGTATTCCGTTAACCGTTTCAAATACCCTACCCATTATCCCTCACCCATTTTACCCAAATACAAAACCACTATTTCGAATCCAAATTTCTTACCCGTTTATAAGGGTGGCAATTTTACCCGATTACCCAATTACCCGATTACCCGAATGGTAATCGGATGGATAAGGAACAAAATTATGTGTTTCGATTACCCGATTGCCCGATTATCCAATTACCCGATTACCCGGCTCTTAATCGAAACGGATATGGATAATGGGTATTACCCGGATGGTAATTTGGTAATTTTTTAAAACTTTATGTATTTGATGTTATTTTTAGATAATATGTGTGTTTTACATTTGTTTGAGTTGTTTTTAGATAAATTTAAGAATTTGGATGTAATTTTCATATGATTTTAATTTTTTTTGTATTTTTTTATAATTTTATAAGGGTTAAATAATTAAATTTATTAAAATATTATTATCCATTTATTTACCCGATTACCCGATTACCCACGGGTAATCGGGTAAAAAATTCGGGTAACGGAATGACTAATTTTTATCCGGGCAAAACGGGTAACGGAACACGGGTCGGGTAATCAAAACGGGTAACGGAATAACCCTTACCCGTTTCGATTATTACCCGTTTACACCCCTACCTGTTTACCTGCAGGTAAATGGGTAAGTAAATGGGTAAATATTATTTTAATAACTTTAATCATAAAACCCTTTATAAATATTAAAACAATGACAAAAAACTTATAATATGCTTAAATAAAATAATATCAATGAAATTATAAAAATAACTTAAAAAAGAGATTTTGAACAATAAAACTATTTAAAAGTCTATTAGTTAACTAAAAACAATAGCAAAATCATATGAAAATAACTTCTCAATTCTGTAGTTAAGAAGACATAAAGTTTAAGTAAATTACCTGATTACCATTTGGTAATTAGGTAAACTGGTACGGAATAGATATATTTCATATCCATTTAGATTAGAAGACGTGTAATTGGGTAATCGGGTACATAAGATTGACACCCTAGTCATATCTTTACTACATTATCATCTGTAGAGACCTTCTCTAGCATGATTTTACCTTCATACACTAATTCTCTGAGCTTATGATATCTAACATCAATATGCTTTGTTCTTGCGTGATGCATTAGAATTTTTAGTCAAACAAATTGCACTCTGACTGTCACAATAAATAGAAACACATTTTTTATCAATCCCAAGCTCACCCACTAAACCTTTGAGCCACACTACCTCTTTACCTGCTTCAATATCAGCCATATATTCAGCTTCTATAGTAGACAATGCTATTGTTCCTTGTGGCATAAGTTTCCAACTAATAATTCCACCCTCCAAGACAAAAAAATAACTAGTCGTAGACCTCTATTTGTTTAGATACCTTGCATAATCAGAATCTACAAAACCATGCACAACACATCTCATGCTTTTATCATACAATATACCTATATCAATAGGACCTTTCAGATAACGCAAAATCCATTTTACAACATTTTAATGCTCTTTACCTGGATTAACCATATATCTGCTCACCACACTAACAGTTTGTGATGCTTAATTGAGTACTTCCCAATAAGAACTGAAACGAGACTTTACAAGCAAGATGCATACCGAAATCCTCATTACCTTGTCATCGATACTCGTGCTTTTACTCGTCGAAAAGTGTAAGTCTGGTACATACCATAGGATATATAAAACAACCCACAACACTAGAGTATGGTATCTTGAGCTTGTCATTCCTTTCCAATTCAATTTTCGGGCATTGTGAACTGGATAGTTTAATATGTCGAGCAAGAGTATTTACCGGTTTACCTTCCTTCATATTAGACATAGATAAAACCTTACTCATGTATCCTTTCTAAAACAACCACAACTTTTCTTCTTTCCTATCTCTACGGATTTTCATGCCTACGATTTTCCTTGCCTCACCTAGTTCTATCATGTCAAATTCCATGCTCAATTCCTGCTTCAACTTGTTAATCTCATTCAAGTTTTTAGAAGCAATAAACATGTCATCAACATAAAATATCAATAATATAAGAAAACCACAATGTACTAATCACAATAGCAATTTAACAAACAATCTGTTGAACCCCACATACCGCAATCCACACAAATTATCTGTTAAACATTTCTTGTGCAACCAGCTCTAATACCAATTGTTGGGTGATTTGATGAATCTCAATCCGATTCACACCCAGCCCACAAATACATTTCAATTATGCTAATTCACTTATAAATTCAACAAGGAAACTCGGAATTAAATGTAAAACAATCAAGTACACATAAGACAATAATTTTACGTGGTTCGGCTATCGTGCCAATTTCACTATTGAGAGAAAAATTATAATCTCCAATCAACATATAAGCTTCAAATACAAACCCCTTTCTCCACTATTCAAAATCTTCACTTTACTTCCTCAATCCTCTTCAACAATCAATAAATACTAAACACATCAACACATATAAGATAATGCATATGAATTTATTCTGGGGGAAGGACACGAAAATCATTTTCTCCGGCTGGCTCGACCGTGACAAGATCGACATGTACCTCATCTCACTCTTTGTCTTCCTCCTCTCCCTCATCGTTGAATGGCTCTCCTAGTCTGGGTTCATCAAACCCGAAACCCTGAACATTGTTGTCGGCCTCACACAAACCGCCTTACACATGATCTGTTGAGCTCTCGTATACGTGGTGATGCTCGCCATCATGACCATCAATGTGGAGGTCTTCATCATTGTCGTGTTGAGACAAACTCTCGAGTTTAAGATCTTCGACTGTCGTCTTTTCATATGTGCATCACATTCCGGTGACACAGATCGGGTCGGGCTCGGGTTTACATAATACAGGATCAAGTTGGGTTTGGGTTTACATAATATGGGATCAGCAGGTCGGGTTTGGGTTCTGAAAACCTGTACGGATTTTAAACGGGTTCAGGTTTCAGGTATTATATGTAACCCGACCCGTGCCCACCCTACCTCGAATTATGGTAATTACCCTCATATGCCAACCAAAGAGTCGAGACAAGATTGTGGAATCCAAAATGAAGCGATCTATATATATAGAGAGAGAGGAATCCGGTTTGATTTTCTCAGTTCAAAGGAACTCATACATTATCGTACGTGTTGCCCGGATAAGAAACTTCATAATGCATGAAATATATGCCCAGATTAAACATAAATGCATCACAAGTTGAATTAGTTGTACTAGTCATATCCAAGAGGAAGAAAATTTTCTGTGTTAATTAATGCCAGCATATTTATATATAGCTTCATACAATTAGAACAAACAATTAAACGTGTTTACAATAAATTAATTGCATGAGGCCTCAAACAGCTAGCCGTACAGAAAACATAAGAGCAAATTAAATTCCTAATTCTAGTTGCATGGTGACGCATCTTGAGACTCCAGTTAAGTTAAGAAAGTCACCAAAACCCAATTGAGATGTATTACAGATATTTTGGTTTTAGCTCGTAAATCTAGCAAATCAACAGTAGTATTCATGTAAGACATTATCAGTATATTAGGCCCCCAGTGTTCCAGCAGTACAGAAGCTTTTTCCCTTGTCGCCGGTGCGGATGAAGACATCGGTCAAGACTGTTTGGGAGGTCATGGAAGCCCTCAGTATTGCCGCTGCCTGGATTAATATGTATTAACAAAGCAAAGAGAAATAATTAACTTGTGTGCACGACGAAATATTGAATATCAAAGTGTGACGGGGATCGAAGAAGGATATATATATATATATATATACATACCTCTTCTTCTCCAATGGAGATTTCTTGCTTCTCCACTTCATCGACAATCAGCCTATATCTGTTCATTACGAGGAACACAGTTGAGGAGGAAAGTGGTTTGATGGATAAGTCATCTGTGATAATGCAACTGGTATTAGTCCTCATGAATCCGCCTCCCTTCGCCGTGCCACCATTAGGAAGTTTCGGATTTATGGCATTCTTTTGCACCTTCTTTATACTATGCCGACAGTAACCTGGTTCGGTATCAATAACATCTAGGGCGCACGGGGAACGATACTTAGCATGGCAGTAAACAGTGTAAAAAGGCGGTGAGTCTGCCTCATCGACAAGGTGATGAATTAGAAGTTGGTCGTCGCAGCCCATAAAACATCCAAGCCTGGGACTGACTAATTCAGTCTTACTTTCTTCAGATTTAAAAGGATTGTCGCCTCCTGTGCTAAACTCCTCAGCAGCACTATATATGTTGGACACTGACGATCCCAGAAATGGCGAGCCAGCAGCTGATCCTCTCATGAGTTTTAGTACAGATCCAAAGGGAAATGTAAGGAAGGAGAGAATTTGGTTAACCAAGTCTTCCCTAGCTTCAAGGTGGAGTACTTCCTTGGTTTCTCTATTCATTACAAGTTTCCTCTTCATCGTCCTTCTGCCCTTGTTTGTCTGTTCATTTTTTACGAAGTCAGATGCCTTCTCATCGCTCTTAAGCTTCACTTGGCCAGTAATTGGAATATTATTTGATAAAAGAGCATCGGTTAGTGCTGTTTGGGAGTGTAATGAACACTTCAGCAGACGCAAAACCTGTTCTTGATCAGTTGAATATTCGTTTATATTAGCTAAATTAATTATGCTTTTAACAATTGAATTATATATATATATTACCTCTTCTGAGCCAATCTTCACGTCGCGTTCCTCCACTGTATTCCTTGTGTTCCCAAGCTTTTTCATAACAGACAAAGTCTCTGATGCAACAAATGGGATTACCTGCAGATCATCTCTTACCACAAATTCCTTCTTCTGTTGAACAAAAACTCCACTGCTTCCGCTCGGGTACCTCAGTGCCAACTGATGATCCATGATTCCACCACAGAGACGACATTGACAACCGCGGTAGTAACTAACCGGGTCTTTAGAATAAATGCAATTACATGCGTAGAGATGGTAGCCAGTACTTGGAGCAGCTACATTATAATTTACTGCAAGATTGGCACATTTGAGTTCGGAGGGGCTTCTGGGACGAAGCAACATACTCTTGCAGGCCTCGTTTTCGAAGAACCGTTCGTCCAGTTCCTCCACGCTTTGGTAAAGCCTATCTATGCAACCCATCTTCGTTTCCTTCCCACAGAGGTGAATGATGGATCCCATGGGCATGGTGAGGAAACTGAAGAGGACATCAACGAACTCGGAATCACACTCGGCGAACACGACTCGGTTACACCAGCTCTCCACTAAAAGCTTCAGTTTGATTTCCCTGTCGGCAGCCATGATGGATTAAAGTATTCTTGCCTTATACTTACACAAAGTATACATATGATCTTTGAATGCATGATCGCTTCTTCCTTTTATCAGTGAGCTTTGGGAATTAACAATAATGAAACTACATTAAGATTCACAGGGAAGTGGGAACAATAAAAAGCTACATTAATATTCCTCCAGAAAATCATATAACAACGGTTTTAAACTTTTAATTTTGACTAACGAACTCTAAAATAATTAATGGAGACAAATGAGGCCGTGTTGCTTCATCCCATGAGCCCCTCCGATTCAAATCTTGGGATCTTTTCATATTCCCCATAAAAATTAACAACGGTTTTAAATTTTTAAACCCAAAAATTAACTCTCTTGATTATTTATTAATCTCGAAAGTTGAAATGTCAATACACATCCCATTACCAACCTAGGAATTTTTCGTATACAGAATTTCATAATTAAAACTTATTTAGAAAACTAGAATAATTAAGTATTAAGCATATATATCTGTATGCACCAAAATGTGCATGACCCAAATTCAACAAGTCCAAGAGTCCACCAATCCAACAAACAAGGTTCGTGGATAGGCCTCGACAATTCTCGAAGTAATCCGACGCAGCCCATCGCCAGGATCCTGTCTCGCCGCATTATCAACATAGTGAGTCATCTTACAACCAAAAACGACTCAGTGAGTCATCGTCTAGTCAGCAATGACTCGGTGAGTCATCGCCACGGGTACGATCCTCATTCAAAGGATCTCAACAGAGGAGCTCCTGGTCCTCCTCCCATCAACTCCCTCAGCAGAAAGGGGATCGTGATCCCCTTTCCCAGGCAAAAGTCTTCAACGACTACACAAACTGGCTACAAAAGGCCAGGAGTTCCCTGTTCCAGGGGTTGGAGAAATAAACCTCAAAAGACCTCTCGACAAGTGAAAAACTTTTTCCCTCTCCCAAACCGAAGGACACAAATTCCTTCCCGGAGGAGAAGCTCTCACGCACAGATGTGGAGAAAAAATCAAGTTTGAGAGCATTCTAGTCGAGAAAATACTTTACGCACAGAAGTTCTTTCTCTCTCGAAATGGAGGTCTGAAAATCCCTTCACCGAGAAGAAACTCGACGTTCAGAAGCTCTCTCGAACCATAGAAGTCAAGCAACTCGCAGTTCGTCGCAACTCAACAGTTCAACCGGAGCAGCTCTACACGTTCGACGGCAACATCACAAGTTGAAACACACGGAGCACAAATACCTCCGTCCGACTGACAAAAGCTACACGCAGTTCGTGCACACTCGTTCCTGCAACTCTAAGTTTGACGTTCGTTCGCAGAAGCCGAAACTTCACCAAAACCAGACGGAGATCGAATCAGAGGGACACTAGGAGATTGTACTCGTACTTTCTGATATTTACACCACACCCTGTAACACATTTATTCTAAAGTAATCGAAATATTCTCTCGGTCGCGCCTCTTCGCGGACCGGCGGATTTTTAGTGAAACAATATCAATGTTTTGAAAACCGAACCGGTCATCGAACCGGTGGGAAGTCCAATTTTGGTTTAACTGGTTCAATCGGGTTCAACCGATGGTTAGACCGGATATGCATCATTTTAAAGAGATTTAAGAGATTCAAGAGAAATCCATTCCGTGTAGGGGTGGCCTAGTAATGTCTTTAATTTAACAACTCTTTATTTAATATTTTAATATATAAAACAACAAGCATTTATTACTTGTCAGGTTTAATATTAATATTATTTAAAAAATCACATCGAAAAGACAGGCTTTTATTACCTGTTCAGCTTTTCTTCTTCCTCCGACCCTCCGTCTTCTCCTTTCGTTGGACCAACGGTAACCAAACCGGTTGAATTGGTTCGGTCTGTTCAACGGTTTAGTGGTTGAACCAATCAAACCGGCCGGGTCATCCGGTTTTTCACTCTCTTGCGGTTTTCAATTTAAACCAACCGTTTTAAGTCCCGGTTCTGGTTGAATCGGGTCGAACCTGCCCGGTCGGTTCGGTTTTAAAAACACTGATATATATACTATAAGAAAAAAAAAGAAACATAGTCGAGAAATAAATTAATATCCCATATCATGTGCAAATTTGAATTGAATGACTCAAGCTGGAAGCTTAATATAATTCAAATAACATTTGATAATACTTGAGAAAGGCGCCAAGGCCCCTCTCATAGGACTTATATAGGTTTTTTTTTATGAATTTTATTGTCTTCATGTGTTAAGGAAGATTCCTCCAATTAGATCACTTAGTATTCTAGTCTGATTATGTTTAGTGTTTTATGTCTATTGTCTAATCTAGGAAAGACTCCTAGTAGAGTTGTGGCTCTTGTCTATATATGTACATGTGTTGTGAAGTAATATACATCCATTGATTACCTTTTTACATGGTATCAAGCCAGCCCACGATCCTTTGATACCCGAGTCCTCTTCTATTTCTCTTCTCCTTCTTCGTTGCCCTAATTTCCTCCTTCGTTGTTTCCTTCAATGGCTGACGTAGATTCGTCAATCACTCCCACCCTATTGCTGAACAGACAAATCAACCATCTTGAGGCTTGCTATTCGATCTTGGTTATGACCTTGGTCAATTTCATGTCACTGTTTCAAATATCACTCATAATGTTTCCATCAAGCTAGATCATGACAATTACCCTTTGGCATGTGCAATTTTTCCCTATGTTGTGAAGCAAGTCTTTGATGGGTATGATTGATGGCTCAATTGTTCCCCTGCCGAAGCTTTTATTAACTTCTCCTTCTGAGTCGGGTTCGACGTCTGCTACAATCAACCCGGCTTACCTTTAGTGGTACTCGATTGACCAAACTATTCAAAGTTGGTTTGTTGCTACACTATCCAATGTTGCACTTGGCCAAACCATTGGCCTTGACTTTGCTCTTGCGATGAGGCAGAAATTGAAGGAGGCTTATGCCTCGACATGCCAGGCCCGACCTAACCACCTGTGCTTTTGCCTTCAAACGCTTCGACAAGGAAATTTGATGATGGTCGCCTATCTTGACAAAGTCAAATCTATTGTTGACAATCTTGCTGTAGCCGGACAACCCCTTGATGTCAGACGGTAACCCACTATGTTGTTAGTGGCCTTGGTCCTGACTTTGAGCCTTTGCTCAGATAGTCACCGCTTGCGATGTATCGGTGACGTTCCCTACTCTTCAAAACCTGCTCCTCACACAGGAACATCGTCTTCAAGTCCTTCAAGAGCTCAATTCGCTTGATGTTTCCAGCCATCTTTCTGCAAATGTGGCTACCAGGGAGGCCGTACGTGGCGGTTTGAATAGACGCCGCATTCGTCAGGGATCTCACGGTGGAGGTCGTACGTGGCGGTTTGAATAGAGGCCGCGGTCATCATGGATCTCACGGTGGTGGTCATGGCTCCTCCCAAGGTTGTGATCATGATGGCAAATCCTCTACTCGCCCTCAGTGTCAAATCTATCAGAAGCGTGACCACATGACTCTTTAGTGTTATCAACAGTTCAATTTGACGTATCAGCAAACTAATCCACCTAAAGCACATGCTGCTTCGCTCGATGGTTCCCACGACCTGGCGTGGTATACTGACTCCGGTGCATCGCACCACATTGCCACCGATGCTGCTCTCTTGACTGACCTAGATGCTTATATTGGTTCGGATCAAGTGGTTTTAGGTAATGGGGCAGGTTTGCCTATCACTTCCATTGGTTCTCATAAATTAACCCTACTTGTTTCTCTTCAAAATGTTCTATGTGTTCCTTCTTCTGTCAAAAACTTGCTTTTAATTTCTAAAGTTACTTTTGATCATAATTGTGTGGTTGTCTTTGATTCTAATGGTTTTCTTGTACAAGAATCTAAGTCAGACAGAACTATACTCAAGGGGCGGAATAGGAATGAACTCTACATTGTCGATCACACTACTTCACCATTTTGTTTACCTGTTTAGTTTCTCCATTTTCAGTATGGCATCGTCATCTAGGTCACCCTGGTTTTTCTATTCAAAAGGATGCACTTAGGTCTATGAATGTAGTTGTTCCAACCTTGAATAAACAGCATTCATGTAATCCTTGCGCATAATACAATCATCAGTTTTGCCTTTTCCATCTCCTTTTATGCGTGCACAAGTACCTCTCCATATTGTGTCTGCCAATTTGTGGGGACCCGGTCCCGTAAAGTCATTTAGTGGGTTCACATATTACATCTCTTTTTTGGATCATTATAGTCGCTTCATGTGGCTCTATTTGTAACAACCCAAATCCGAAGTTGTTTCCATCTTTACGAAGTTAAAAAATCTGGTTGAAAATATCCTCTCCTCAAAAATCAAGTATTTCCAAGCATATGGGGGGGTACTGAATTTTTGAGTAAAAATTTTCAGCAGATTCTGAGTAACCTGGGTATTCAGCATCGTTCAGTTGTCCCTACACACCACAACAAAATGGTCTAGTCAAACATAAGCATAGTCATATATATCGTGGACATGGGTCTCACCCTTCTTGTGCAGACCTCCATGCCAAAATTGCATTGGGACTCAGGTTTCTCCACTACCACTTACATTATAAATCATCTACCCACGTCGGTGTTACAGTCAAAGCCTCCTTTTGAGTTGTTTCTCCACCAAAAGCCCGAATACTCTCAGTTCAGAATTCTCAATTGTTTGTGTTATCCGCATCTTCGGCCATACTTAATAAAAACATTGAAGATCGATCCATATCTCACTATTACCTTTACATACCGGCTGACTACTCTCCTTCTACCACCACATCCTGTTCCCTTTCTATATCTCCTTTTCCCAACCAGGTAGTCGAAGTACCTCCACATGAACCCCTTGCCAATCAACTCGACTCAGCCCCCCAATGCCAACCTGCCCCCAAAAGATCCTATTGACCCTCCTCCACTTCCCACAAGCCGTCCCACTGCACCTCTAGCCGCACATGGGAAGGTAACCCGATCTTTGACTGGCAAAACCAAGCCTTGTGTCTTCTCCGTTGTCCGCTATCCTGCTCCAGCATCCCAAACTCCACTTGAACCAACTTGTTATAGTCAAGCTGTTAAGTATCCAGAGTGGCGACAGGCAATGAAAGAAGAATTTAATGCTTTATTGGCTAACCAGACTTGGTCTCTTATGTCTCTTCCACAGGGTTGTCGCGCCATCGGCTGCAAATGGGTGTTTCGCATAAAAACCAAGTCTGCTGGCAGCTTAGAGAGATACAAAGCCAGACTTGTTGCGAAAGGCTTCAATCGGAAAGAAGGTTTTGACTACTTTGAGACCTTCAGTCTGGTGGTCAAACTGGTCACCATTCGTACAATTCTCAATTTAGTTGTGTGCCGCGAGAGGGAGGTTCTCTAAGTGGATGTCAAGAATGCCTTTCTCAATGGGCAGTTGGAGGAGGTTGTGTACATGAAGTAGTTGCTTGGGTTTGTTGACCCGAGTCAGCCATCTACTACTTGCCGGCTCAAAAAGTCATTGTATGGTCTTAAATAGAGCGATCGGGCGTGGTATCAATGCCTTGCTACATATTTATCTGTAGTCGATTTCAAGATCTCGCAAGCAAAGTCATCCTTGTTCCTTCAGTATGGCTCTTCCTCAACTACCTTTGTGCTGGCCTATGTTGATGACATTGTTATTACTGGGACTTCGTCAGTAGCTATTCATGACTTAATTGATGGCCTCAAGTTGGAATTCTCTGTTAAACACTTGGGTCCTTTGCATTATTTCTTGGGCGTTGAGGTCACTCGCACTCCAACTGGTATGCATCTATGTCAATCCAAGTATGCTCAAAGTATTTTGCATCGTCTAAGTTTGTTTGAGGTCAACCCGATTTCCACACCAGTTGTGACGGGGTTGAAGTTATCTAAAGTCAATGGCACTCCCTTAGCAAACCTTTCCGAGTACCGAGCTACCATGGGTGTGTTGCAATACCTCACTCTCTCCAGTCCTAATCTCTAATACACAGTGAATCAGGCTTGTCAGTTTTAGCAAGCCCCCATTGACACTCACGAGGCAACAGTCAAATGCATTATGCGTTATATCAAGGGCACCTTGTCTCACGGTTTACATATTCAACCAGCTACAAACATTGACATTGATTTGTTCTCGGATGCTGACTCGGGAGGGTGTCCTGATGACAGACGGTATGTCACTGGTTTTTGTGTTCTCCTTGGAGGTTCACTTATTTCTTGGGCATCTAAAAAGCAGCCCATAGTGGCCGGTCTAGCGCATAAGCTAAATATATTGTGCCCTAGCTATTGCTATTGCAGAGGTGTCGTTGATCCTACAACTATTTCACGAGTTATATATTTTTATTCAGAAACCTGCGGTGATTTGGTGCGGCAATGTTTCTGCCACTTACATTGCTGCCAATCACATTTTTCATGGCCGAGTCAAGCACGTTGAACTCGACTATCGCTTCATTCGAGAACACGTAACGAGGGGCTAACTTCAAGTGCGTTACATCTTGACACAAGACCAAGTTGCCGACATATTCACAAAAGGTCTTAGTCGCTCGCAGTTCAGTCGATTTCTCAGCAAGGTTCACGTTTCTTCGAAGCCCACTCAGCTTGAGGGGAAATGTTAAGGAAGATTCCTCCTGTCAGATCACTTAGTATTCTAGTCTGATTATGTTTCCTTATGTGTTTTATGTCTATTGTAATTGATGTATTCTATTATAGGAAAGACTCCTAGTAGAGTTGTGACTCTTGTCTATCTATATATGTACACGTGTTGTGAAGTAATATACATCCATTGATTACCATTCTTACATCATGTAGTTTAAGTATCTATATATAATTCAAATAACATTTAATAATACTTATAAATAAACTCATTATCGTTTAGCCCAAAGATTAGATAATAAACATAAAGTGGAAACCGGTTTAATTTGCTTCAGTTCAAGGAACCCATTATCATGTAGCCCAGATTAGAAACTCCATAATGAGATGCACAGATTAATCAGAAACCCATTACAAGTTGAATTAGTTGTACTAATCCAAGTAGTAGAAATATATATATATATATAATTTGTACAAACAAAAGTGTTTACAATAAATTAAGTACATGTCATTCTTGAGACTCAAGTACATAAAGAAAGTACTCTTTGTGGACGTTCCTCCGGAGTCCGGTGGTGGTTGGTAGTGCAATTGAACATCACTTTTTATATATATTCCGGAAAACTGATAATTAACCGGTTGAACAGTCCTGACGTCAGCACATCAGTCGGTGGCTGTACAGCGCCTCTCGACTGCTTCTCATCGTAGCTATTGTTATTATAACTTCGGCTAAGTTATTTGTTTCACCGCCTCACCTTATCTTTATCTTCTTATTTTTCCTCTTCTTTATCTTTCACATCAATCACCGCTTCACCTTATTTTATCTTCTAATTTTTCCCTCTTCTTTATCTTCTCCTCTCTCTGTTTTCTATCTTTCACCGCCTCAATTTCTATTGCTTCTTTTACAAACGTTTATTCTATTCGTGGTTGTCTTTCTATCTGCAAGGTATGTATTATTTTTTTTTTTATTTTTATTTTTTTTGCTTCCGTTTTGTCTTTAATTTATGCTTAGGGTAGTTTTTTTTATTGTTGTTCTTTAATTTATGTGTGTTCTGTTTTCCGTATGCGATTCAAGAATTTGGATGCGTTTTCCGTCGATTTTTCGGCAGTCCTCGATGCCGGAAACAGTCGCTGCGGACGGGGGACTCCACTTCGCCAGATGATTCTGCGGATGGACTACCGTCCATGCGCAGAGAGAAACCAGGGTTTCTCTCTGCGTCGCTCGAGCTGGAGGTCAGGGACGACCTCCGCTCTGAGTCGATTCGGTCGTTTCGGCCGGGTCAACCTGGCTGACTCGACCGAGTCAAACCGGTCAACTTGGCCGAGTCACCCCAACCGACTCGACCGAGTCAGTCCGGCCGTGTCTGCCGAGTCAGCTCAGCCGTGTTGGGCCGAGTTAGTTTCATCGTTTGGGCCTAGTTAATTTCATCGTTTGGGCCTAGTTAATTTCATCGTTTGGGCCTAGTTAATTTCATCGTTTGGGCCGGCCTACCTTGGCCCGATAGTTTTGAGTGGGCCAAGTGTTCACAAATAGTGTCATTACAATGGATTAAATATTCAAATTAACATTAAAGTGAATTAAATGCTTTTTAAAAATCTTTTGAAGACAAAAAAATTTTACATTAAATTGTTAGCTAATTTCAAAATAATAGGATTAAATACATTAAATTGTTAGCTAATTTTAAAATAATAGGATTAAATAATTAATAAAAACCAACATAACAAATAAATAAATAATTTAATTAAATAGTGTCATTACAAATAATTTTACATTGAATTGTTAGTTAATTGTAAAATGATTGTTAGTTAATTCTAAAATAACATGAAATTGGATTAAATAATTAAAATAACATTAAATTGAATTAAATACTTTTTAAAAACCTTTAGAAGACAAGAAATTTTACATTAAATTGTTAGTTAATTTAAAATAATTGGATTAAATAATTATTAAAAACCAAAAATTATTAAAAAGCTTTTGAAGGCAAAATAATTTTTTCTAATTATTAAAATCTTTTGAAGGCAAAAAAAATTACATTAAATTGTTAATTAAGTCCAAAATAACATTATATTGGATAAAAAAACAAAATTAGATCAAAATAATAATAAATTAAATAAAATAATTTTTTTAAAATCTTTTTGAAGATAAAAAATTTTATAGTTTTTTTTTTATTATTTACATAGAATTAAAATGTGTTGTTATCTTTATTTGGTTTATATCTTTTTATAGTCGGTTTTAGTTGTTGTTTTGATGAGATTACTGTTTGTTGTTATGTTTATTATTTGTACAACATAATTGTTATTGAATAGTGTCAAGAAAAGTAAAATTAGATGAAATTAAAATTTTGGGTCGGGCAACCATGGCCCGATAGTTTTAATTAAGTGGGCCAACTTCTTACAAATAGTGTTATTAAATTGTTAGTTAACATTAAAATAATATTAATTTGGTTTAGATTGGTTCCATTAGTCAAATAATAGCCGATTTGGTTCGGTTAGCCAAAAAACAGCCGGTTTGGTTCGGTTAGCCAAATAACAGTCGGTTTGGTTCGGTTAGCTAAACAACATCAGGTTTGGTTCGGTTAGCTAAACAACATCAGGTTTGGTTCGGTTAGCTAAACAACATCAGGTTTGGTTCGGTTAGCTAAACAACATCAGGTTTGGTCTTGTTAGCCAAACAACCTGATTGGTTCGGGTAGCAAAACTACAACCTGATTGGTTTGGGTAGCGAAACAACAGCCCGTTTGGTTCGGGTAGAGAAACAACAGCCCGTTTGGTTCGGGTAGCGAAACAACAGCCCGTTTGGTCCGGGTAGTTCAACAATAGCATGTTTGGTCCGGTTAGCTTAACAACAGCCGGTATGGTCCGGTTAGCCAAACAATAGCCCGTTTGGTCTGGTTAAGCAAACAACAGCCGATTTGGTCTGGTTAGCTAAACAATTGTCGGTTTGGTCCGGTTAGCTAAACAATTGCCGATTTGGTCCGGTTAGGTAAACAATTGCCAGTTTGGTTCGGTGAATTAAATAATAACTGATTTGGTCTGGTGAGTCAAACGACAATCGATTTGGTTCGGTTTGTCAAATCACAGTTGGTTTGGTCCGGTTCACCAAACAACAGTTGGTTTGGTCCAGCTCACCAAACAACAGTTGGTTTGGTCCAGTTAACCAAACAATAACCGGTTTGGTTTGGTTAGCCAACCAACGGTCGGTTTGGTCCAGTTAGCCAAACAACGGTCGGTTTGGTCCAGGTAGCCAAACAACAGTCAGTTTGGTCCGATTAGCCAAACAACGGTCGGTTTGGTCCAGTTAGCCAAACAACGGTCGGTTTGGTCTAGGTAGCCAAACAACGGTCGGTTTGGTCCGATTAGCCAAACAATGGTCGGTTTGGTCCGGCTAGCCAAACAACGGTCGGTTTGGTTCGGTTAGCCAAACCACGGTCGGTTTGGTTCGGTTAGCTAAACAACGGTCGACTTGGTCTGGTTAGTCGAACAACGGTCGGTTTGGTCCAGTTAGCCAAACAACAGTCGATTTGGTCCAGTTAGCCCACCAACAGTCGATTTGGTCCGGTGAGCGCACCAACAGTCGATTTGGTCCGGTGAGCCAAACAAGAACCCTTTTTTTCGGTTAGTCAAACAACGGTCGGTTTGGTCCAGTTAACCAAACAACAACTATTTTGGTTTGGTTAGCGAAACAACAGTCGGTTTGGTCCGGTTAGCGAAACAACAGTCGGTTTGGTCCGGTTAGCGAAACAACAGTCGGTTTGGTCCGGTTAGGCAAACAACGGTCGGTTTGGTCCGGTTAGGGAAACAACATTCGGTTTGGTCCGGTTAGGGAAACAACATTCGGTTTGGTCCGGTTAGGGAAACAACATTCGGTTTGGTCCGGTTAGGGAAACAACATTCGGTTTGGTCCGGTTAGGGAAACAACATTCGGTTTGGTCCGGTTAGGGAAACAACATTCGGTTTGGTCCGGTTAGGCAAACAACATTCGGTTTGGTCCGGTTAGGCAAACAACATTCGGTTTGGTCCCGGTTAGGCAAACAACATTCGGTTTGGTCCGGTTAGGCAAACAACATTCGGGTTTGGTCCGGTTAGGCAAACAACATTCGGTTTGGTCCGGTTAGGCAAACAACATTCGGTTTGGTCCGGTTAGGCAAACAACATTCGGTTTGGTCGGTTAGGGCAAACAACGGCCGGTTTGGTCGGTTAGTCAAACAACGGTCGGTTTGGTCCGGTTAGTCAAACAACGGTCAATTTGGTCCGGTTAGTCAAACAACGGCCGATTTGTCCGGTTAGTCAAACAACGGTCGGATTTGGTCCGGTTAGTCAAACAACGGCCGATTTTGGTCCGGTTAGTCAAACAACGGTCGGGATTTGGTCCGGTTAGTCAAACAACGGTCGGTTTGGTCGGTTAGTCAAACAACGGGCCGGTTTGGTCCGGTTAGTCAAACAACGGTCAGTTTGGTCCGGTTAGTCAAACAACGGTCAGTTTGGTCCGGTTAGTCAAACAACGGTCAGTTTGGTCCGGTTAGTCAAACAACGGTCAGTTTGGTCCGGTTAGTCAAACAACGGTCAGTTTTGGTCCGGTTAGTCGGTTTGGTCTGTTTACCCAAACAATAACCAGTTTGATCCGGTTAACCGGTTTGGTCAAATTTGTTTAATTTTACATTGAATTGTTAGTTAATTTTTAAATGATTGTTTGTTAATTTTAAAATAACAAATTCTTTTATTTAAATATTGTCCTTACAAATAATTTAATAATGAATTGTTAGTTACTTTTAAAATAACATTAAATTGGATTAAATAATCAAATTAACATTAAAGTGAATTAAATACTTTTTAAAAAAATTTTGAAGACAAGAAATTTTACATGAAATTGTTAGCTAAGTTCAAAATAATAGGGTTAAATAATTAATAAAAACCAACATAACAAACAAATAAAAAAAATAATTAAATAGTGTCATTACAAATAATTGTACATTGAATTGTTGGTTAATTTTAAAATGATTGTTAGTTAATTCTAAAATAACATGAAATTGGATTAAATAATCAAAATAGCATTAAATGGAATGAAAAACTTTTTAAAAATCTTTTGAAGACAAGAAATTTTACATTAAATTGTTAGTTAATTTCAAAATAATTGGATTAAATAATTATTAAAAAGCTTTTGATGGCAAAATAATTTTTTCTCATTATTAAAATCTTTTGAAGGCAAAAAATTTTATATTAATTGTTAATTAAGTTCAAAATAACTTTAAATTGGATAAAAAAAAAATTAGATCAAAATGGATTATATAATTATTAAAAACCATTATAAGTCAAGAAATTAAACATTAAATTGTTAATTAACTTCAAAATAATAATAAACTAAATTAAATAATTTTTTGACATCTTTTGTTGATAAAAAATTTTGTAGTTTTTTTTGTGATTATTTGGATAGAATTAGAATGTGTGTTATCTTTATTTGGTTTATATCTTCTTATAGTCGGTTTTAGTTGTTATTTTGTTGAGATTTTTGCTTGTTGTCATGTTTATTATTTGTACAACATAATTGTTATTAAATAGTGTCAAGAAAAGTACAATTAGATGAAATTAGAATTTTGGGTCGGGCTACCATGGTCCGGTGAGCCAAACCAAAACCCGTTTTTTTCGGTTAGCCAAACAATAGTTGGTTTGGTCCAGTTAGTCAAACAACGATCGGTTTGGTTCGGTTAACCAAACAACGATCTGTTTGGTCCAATTAGTCAAACAGTGGTCGGTTTGGTCCGATTAGCCAAACAATAATCGATTTGGTCCAGTTAGCCAAACAACAATCGATTTGGCCCAGTTAGCCCAACAACAGCCGGTTTGGTCCGGTGAGTCAAACAAGAACCAGTTTTTTCGGTTAGCCAAACAACAGCTAGTTTGGTTTGCTTACCCAAACAATAACCTGTTTGATCTGGTTAGTCAAACAACGATTTAGTCAAATTTGAATTGTTAGTTAATTTTTAAATGATTGTTAGTTAATTCTAAAATAACATGAAATTGGATTAAATAATCAAAATAACGTTAAATTGAATTAAATACTTTTTAAAAACCTTTTGAAGACAAGAACCGGTTCACCAAACAACAACCAATACAATAATCGGTTTGATCCGGTTAATCAAATAACAATCGATTTGGTTTGGGTAGTCAAACAAAAGTCAGTTTAGTCGATTAGCCAAATAACTGTCGGTTTGGTCCGATTAGCCAAACAACAGTCAGTTTGGTCCGATTAGCCAAACAACAGTCGATTTGGTTTGGTTAGTCAAATAACAGTTAGTTTGGTTTGGTTAGTCAAACAACAGTTGGTTTGGTCCGGTTAGCCAAACAACAGTCGGTTTTGTCCAATTAGTTAAACAACAACCGGTTTGATCCGGTTAGCCAAACAACAGTCGATTTTGTCCGATTAATTAAACAACAACCGGTTTGATCCGGTTAGCTAAACAATAGCTGATTTAGCCCGGTTAGCCCACATTTTTAATTACGGTTGGTTTACTGTTTGGCTTGGTTATTAAAAATAAAATAAAAAATTATAACAAAATAAAAATTGGATTTAAATAATTGGTTTAAGTAAAAATGTTTAAAATTATTATTATTATATACAAATTTTATAAAATTTTATTTTTTAATATTAACCCAGTGGGCCTGTCTTTATATGGGATTCTCATGTTAAATTATGTTATGTTAATTTTTTTCATCAATTATTTTATAACTTTTATTCAGTATTCACTGCTTCCAGGTAAAGTTACCCTTTGATAGTTGTTTATTTTATGGATAATTGTTTATTTTTACTTCTTTTTCTTTATCTTTGTTTTTACAGATTGAACTTCTCTTTTAGGTTACCGCCTCAGGTTTCTTATATGAGTTTATGTATTTTTGTTCACTGTTGATCACTTCTCTGGTCTTGATTTACGTGTAATTATTAACCCTTTCTTCTTGGTTCTCCTTTTTTTGTGGTTGTCAATTTCCTGCTTCAGAGACATCCCTCATCAACGTTCTTAGTTTTTGTTTTTTTTTAGTTTCAGACATACGACCTCTTTTAAAAAAAATTCTCCTATGGTCGACTCTTCTAGATTCTAAGCTCTAACAGATTTCTCTCAAACAAACCAAAACTATGATTTTTTTTTTCTTTTTCACTTTCAAAATTGTCGTTTTTTTAAAAGTTTTAGGTTTTTTAAGTGTCTAGTCTTTATCCAGTGTCGGCATGGTTCCGAAAAGTGTCGCCAGAAATTGACGACACCACTCGGGTCGACGGCGTGAGTAGGGCTGAAGGTCAAGGACGACCTCCAATAGCCTGAGTCAGTCCGGTAGTTTCGGGCGGGTTAGCGTAGGCGTCTTGGTCAGGTCAACTCGCCAGGTCAGCTCAGTTGGGTCGGCCGAGTCAATTTGGCCGTCTCTGTCAGGTCAACTCAGCTTGCTTAACTGAGTCCGACTTCGCGATTTTGTTGGGAGAGTGGTTCTCTGCGTGGAGGTTAGGGACTATCTATAACGGGTAGGTGAGGTGGATTAAGAGACTGTTTTTTTTTATTTTCTTTGAAAATGGAGAAGTTGTTTGTTGAAATACTTTAGATGATTTTTTTAAAAAAAAAAAATTGATTGGAGGTTTATGTATTCCAATTCGCTTCAATTAGCCTCCACATTTTCTCTAATCCATCCGGTGTTATTCTTAGTTGATTATGGTGCTTCTAATTTTATAAGGCATCTCACTTTTGTTTTTGAATTTTATTTACAGATTTAGTGGTTGTGTTATAATGTTAATTTCTATTTATTTTTTGGATCGTGATTCGTTTTATTTTTTGTTGTTGTTTTTTATTTTATTTTTCTGCTATGTTTACCTATGCTTAATGTTTTGTTTATGTTTAAGAATTATATAGTTTCTGACCTTGCCGTGGTAGAAATTAGTCAGAATTCATGGCTGATTAAAAGTGATTTAGAACATCCTCGAAACTGTCAATTTGGGAGGCTGGACCACAGGACCAAACCGGCTTGACCCTTATTAGATAACCGGTACTTAATTTTAAAATAACACTAAATTGGATTAAATAATTAAAATAACATTAAATTGTGTTAAATACTTTTGAAAAACCTTTTGAAGAAAATTTTTTTTACATTAAATTGTTAGCTAATTTTAAAATAATTGAATTAAATAAATAATAAAAACAAACATAACAAACAAATAAAAAATTTATTTAAATAGTGTCATTACAAATAATTTAATATTGAATTGTTAGTTAATTTTAAAATAATATTAAATTGGATTAAATAATTAAATTAACATTAAAGTGAATTAAATATTTTTTAAAAATCTTTTGAAGACAAGAAATTTTACATTAAATTGTTAGCTAATTTTAAATTAATATATGAATTTGAGAATTGAAATATTAAATCAGTATAAAAGTCAATTTCGAATTAATATTTATTCTATCGAATTAAAATTTATATAAAAATAAAAAATTGTCTTAAACCTATAAAATAATATTTTAAAATAATATTTTAAAATAATATTTTAAAATAATATTTTAAAATAATATTTATTAATCTAATAAAATTTACGTGACCCGTCCAATGGACGGGTTATGTTCGCTAGTAAACCCTAATGCTTCTATCTTTTGGCTGTTTCCCCCCGCTTTCATCCAGCTCCGTGAGTCGGCGACCGCTAGGTAGGGTCTGACAACGCTGTTACAGATCATAGAAAGAAGAAAAAAAAAACACTCTTTTTTCTTTATTTTTCTTGAAGTACTCATCCAGATCGACATCGTACCCTGCTCGTTTCAGCCAACGACCGGACCATGCCCAGTACCGCAGGAGGAATCGACCTGAAGCTATTACTGGACAAGGCGAGCGACCGAGTGGTGGGTGCCGAGTGCGATTCCGAGTTCGTGAATGTTCTCTTCAGTTTCCTCACAATGCCCTTGGGAGCCATTATTAGCCTTTTTCGGAAGGAAACGAAGCTGGGTTGCATGGATGAGCTTTACCAAAGCGTGGAGGCTCTGGATGAGTGGTACTTCCAAAACAAGGCCTTCAAGACCATGTTGCTTCGACCCCGAAGCTCTTCTGAGTTCAAGAGTGCAAATCCTGCAGCAGTCGCTACAAGTTCTGACGACTATGATATTCTTTATGCATGTTATGATAAGAAATGTTGGCTGACTACTCGTTTCGTAAGTTACTACTCAAATTGCCCGTGTCCCTGCTGTGGCAGAATCATGGGTCGTCAGCTAGTTATGCACTCTAACCCGAGATCGGATCTGCCACTTACAAAATTCGTTCGGTTGGGAGGACCTAAGAGTAGTACTGGTGGGGTTTTTACTCAAGGGAGGAAGGAATTTGTGGTCACAGACGACCTGCAGATAATCACTTTTGCAACAACAGAGAGAGGTACTCTGTCCGTTCTTAAAAGACTTGGAATCAAAGATGGAAATTTTGTGGTGGGTCGTGACATAAAAATTGGTTCAGAAGAGGTATATATCCTGTAATCACAATATACTTTCATTAAGTTCATGCTCCTAGCTAGGCAGCTTTAATATTGAACTCCATCTAGCTATTTATATATATATATATATCAACTCGCTTCATGTCTGGAACAGGTTCTGCGTCTGCTGAAATGTTCCTTGCGCTCCCATACAGCATTAACAGATACTTTTTTGGCTAGTACACCAACTGCGGAAATCAAGCTTAAGAGTACTGGGTTGAAGATGCCTAATTCAGGAAGCAGTACTAACCAAGCGAATAAGGGCCGAAGAATGATGGGGAAACTTGTAATGAATAGATCAACCAAGCAAGTCCTCTACCTTGAAGCTAGGGAAGACTTGGTTAACCAAATTCTCTCCTTCCTCACATTTCCCCTTGGATCTGTGTTAAAACTACTCATGGGACGATCTGGCTCGCCATTGAAAATGGGATCGTGTGTATACAACATATATAAGGCTGCCAAGGATCTAATTAGCAAAGAAAGCGATCTGTTTAATTCTGAAGAAAGCAAGACAGAATTACTCTGCCCCAGGCTGGGATGTTTTGCAGGCTGTGACGACCAGCTTCTAACTGACCACCTTGTGGAGGCAGACTCATCGCAATATTATTCTGTTGCTTCATGTTCTAGGTGTATCTACCCTTGGGTTTATATTATTGATACTGAACCAGGCCTCTGCAGGCATGGCAAGAAGAAGGTAGAAATGCGGCCCATAAATCCGAAATATCCGAGCAGTAACAGGGGCGGCGGATACTTGAAGATTAAAACCAAGTACATGATCACCGATGACTTGTCCGTTCAACCAATTTCCTCCACAAGAGTAGTACTCTCCCTAATTAGCAAATACAAGCTGAGTGTAGATGAATTGGAGGAGCAGGAGATCTCCATTGGAGAAGATGAGGTAATCTACTTAATTGATCTACTTCTCCCACTTTCAAACTATTGTTTAATTAATTCTTCTAATTTATAAACTGATCTTTGAATTGTTGTTTGATCAGGCAGCGAGAATGTTGAGAGCTTCCATGACATCCAAGACAGTTTTGACGGATGTCTTCGTCCACCCAGAGAAGGCAAAGTAGGTTTTGACTACTTCCCACTAGTATGCCTTACCATTGCGTATATATATAGCTTTAATTAGCTAGTTTGCTTTTTAAGCTAAAACCATATGTTTTTAATTTTGATGTGTTATGTACCTTTGCTTAGAACTGTTTTGTATTTTTAATTTTATATGATTAATAAATTTTATTTGTTGTATGTATTAATTTATTATTTATGAATTTCATCCATTCGGCATTGGATCACTGGAGGTGGGTGTTTTCATGACACTGTGTCCTGAAGCTTTGTGCTCAAAATACGTTTGGGTCATTGAAGTGAGAATTGGGGCAACTCACTTAGACCTTTGTATGTTTAGATGACCTTATAAGGGGTGTTAGGCGAAGGACCATACAATGACCTAGATGTCCCCATCATCATATAATATTGTGTGTGTCACACATAGGACGGGTGACCAGAGATCTGGTAAATGGGTCTTGAGCCTATGAGACCGATCACCTCCGAGTCTAGCTTCCTTTGATCTTGAGAATTGACCCGACTATTGTTAGGGTGTATAATTCTTTTGGAGTGGAATTGATAGCATTGATGATGCTTTTTGGTGCATCAAACCACTATTAACGTTGTCGCGGGAGGTTATTATTCCAAGATATTCTCAACCAGGGGCAAAATCATAATTTAGACATAAATTGATAAACCCGGGAAATTATCAATTTACTCAAATTCGGATACTCTGATTTTCATAATTGGTTTTATGAAAGAATTATTTTTAAATTATTTTTTTAAAATTATTTTTAAATTATTTTAATTTAAAACGTTATGTGAATTGGGCCTTTTATAGCCCACTTGTTGGGTTTTATTTTGTTGGACTTGGGCTTTTGGGGACGCCTCAATTGACCTAAGTCTGAGGTTGAGTAGAAAGCAACAATGGAAGGAGGAATTCTCGTATGGGTCCATTAGGTAATGGATCATACCATTTAGCTGATGGGCTTTTGTGCCATAAATTCTATATATACGCATATTGAAGAGGTTACACAAACTCTGGAGCTAGATTTTATTCTTCGTCAGAGGAGCCTTCCATCAAAGGAAAATCAAACAAAATTTGACAAACAGGTATGCAAAATTTAAATTTTTTATTATCTTGTAACTTATAGGGACAACATGATGATTATCTGATTTTATAAGTTTCATGCTTCAAATTCAACCGGTAACTCATATATATCCATGTTTGATGACATTGATCAAGTCACTACTATTTAAATTAGGAAGTATAATGTATATGATTTCCTAAAATATTGTTGTAGCCATGCATACACGAGATCATTTCTTCTTTCAAAGTGTGGACTTCTTGATGGGGGCCGGACTCTCTGAGAAGGACAACCATAGAGACAATGGCAGGCGATTACAGCTACTTCATTTAATTAGTACTGCAAGATTGGCATACGTGAGTTCGGCGGATCGCTTCTGCAGGGTCGAAGTAACATCGACCAAGTAGGAGTCGCACTCGCGTCTGGGTCACCACTCGGTTCCTCTCGCCTTACCATGATCCCCTTTTATATATAGTGCATGAAGGGCCGGGCATCTAATTACATCATAAAACATTAAATGGGTTGATATATGTATAATTGTTTTCGAAAAACAGGTTTGCTAATGCTGTTTATGACCATGTATATATATATTATCAGGTGTGCTATCGTTTTAATATAAATCATCGATCATTGCGCAGAAATATTGTAATCCATCCTTAGGAGTAAATGGCTTCCTTGTATAGCTGTACCTAGATTTTTTATTTGGAAATACAGACATATTTTCATTAAATGCCTTGTAGTTTTTCATTTGGAATAAATGGCTTCCTCTTGTATAACTAATTCTAGAATTTTTATCTGGAATTTTCGTTGAGAAACACAATCGTCTTTCTAAATCGCTGTGTTCTTGGTTTTCGTTTTCCACAGTCGGCTACTTTGAAAAAAAGGAAGAATTAAGAAGGAATTAGCACGACTGAAATTAATGAGAGGAAGGTGAAAAGCTGCGTCTATGGAGAGAATATTTATGGACAGAAGATCGGAGGGGTCTTTAGTACTGATCATTTGAGTATCCTTTTTAGTTTTTCTTGTTTGATCCCGGGATCAAGTCATCTGACCTGTTCATATATGGCTGCAGCAAACGAAATCCATTTGAAGCTAAACGTAGACAAAGAAAGACAACGATTCATCTGTGCAGTGACCGATATAGAATTCGTTGATGTCATCTTCAGTTTTTTGACAATGCCGATACGGACGATTGTTAGACTTGCCTCAAAGGAATCGAAGATGGGTATATAGCATGGATGCTCTTTATCGGAGCATCGATCGAGAAGTTGGATGAGAAGTACTTTCGAACTACGGCAGGTAAGGTTGCGTTTCTTCCATCCTCAACCGATTCTCTGCAGAAATGGGACGAATGGGTTGAGATTAATAAGCATGATGAACCTTATCGTTTCTATTACTGTTCCATCTGCAACTGTCCTCCCCGGATTAAAATGCACATATGTGAAATATGTGGAGGAGAAACGTCTCGCCTACCTGAACCGGAGTTTCCAAAGGGTGATGGATCCAAATTTATCGTAAAGGATAATCTGCTAGGTAATCCCTGTTTCATCTGCAACGTCAAGATTGTCGATCCTCGAGATGCTTGAGATCAGAGAAGAGACTGTTCTCGAGGAAATGGATGTCAAATTCGGCGACAAAGAGGTAACATATGTGTATATATAATTACTTAATTTACTGATATTATTAGAAGTAGTTATTAATAATTTCTTTTTTCCTGTTATTAATTTATATATAATGGCCTTGAATCTGCTCAAGTGTTTGTCTACCTCCACAACAGCTTTAACTGATGTCTTCTTATCAAAAATTCCACATGAAAGGATGGTACTCAAACCAGTTAAAGCAGAAGTGGTGACTAAAATGGAAGGAGCAATGGAAGCTGTGGCCAACTTTAGGTCGATGGAAGGGAAGCTGATTATGAGGAACTCTAGCAATGAAGTAATGTACCTAGAGGCGAGGAAAGACTAGATAAACTTCATAGTGAGCTTTCTCATATTACCTGTCGGACTCGTTGCAGAAGTAGTGCGTGGAATCTCTTCACAGGGACGTTTTGATGATCTGTTCCAAGCCGTTGGGAAGTTGAATACAGAAGTTGAAGGAAGCAAGATTAGACTACTCGTTCCAAACCTTTCCTTTCTTGCGGGTGGTTTGTTTGTCAAGGAGGGTTCCGTGTTCATGGTGACTGACGACCTTAATTACACTGGAGCCTTTTTCACCTTTAGCAGCCATGTCCCTGTTCAAAAGACTCAAGATGCCTTTACATGACCTAATGGAGCAGGACATAACCATTGGAACATACGAGGTATGAATTGATGTATGTTAATGTTGCAGGCTGTTAATTTGTTGAGGGCGACAATGACCTCAAAAACTGTCTTGACGGATATGCTGCGCTCAGAGACGAAAAACCAGTAGGTTCCTCCAATATGTCTGTTCCCAGTTTTAATTTTAGAAGATGATCGGAACGTTTTCTACTATTACTGCTCATGACGTCTCGTTTTTCCTTTTCTACAGTGATGAACTGGTTCGAGCAATGAAGAAGAGAGGGAAATTAAAAGCTGTCAACAAAGGTGGCATGCAGGGATGATAATTTAATTTTGTATTAGATGAGCCATTAATATTGGAGATTAATTTGTCCAATATTTAAGATTTAGTTTTCGCCAACTAGTGACTGTAAATAATCTTGGTTGAATCTGTAACAGATTAATTAATTCCCCAGCTAATTCAATTAGAACTCAGCTTTACACAAAATTAATCAAAGACACGTAATCTATCCCTAGTAATCCTTTTGGAGTACTAAATGACTTCCCTGTATATATAATTGAGTCTAGTAATTATACCTCCTCTGCTCCAATGGTTATGTCCTGCTCTTTCAAGTCATGTAAAGGCACCTTGAGTTTTGTGAACAGGGAGATTGCTGCAGAAGGAGAAAACTTCTCCACATGCAGTAAGGTCGTCAGTCAACATGAACTTGTAACTGGCCTTCATACATGAACCACCCTTCTTTGTCTCCTAATGGGCAAATTTTGAATTAAAGAACAGGTTAGCAGTATATGGTGGGACTGCCTCCTCAATTCCAAATAGTTTGTCATCACAACCCATAAGACATGCAAGATATATTTGGACTGAGCAGTTCAGTCTTGCTTTCTTTGGAGCTAAAGTTTTCTTCTGTCTCCAATTCTACAATGCTCTGGTACAAGTTACCCGCACATCCCGGTAGAGAATGTCCACCCACTAGTTTTGCAACGAGACCAAGAGGAAATGTGAGAAAACTACCTATGAAGTTTATCAAGTCTTCCCTGGCCTCAAGGTACAGAGCTTCATTACTGGATTTCCTCATAATCAGTTTCCCTTCCATCATCCTGATCTTCCAGTCGCCCGCAGCTTCCTTTGCAATTCCATCTCTGATCTCAAGCTTTTCTAGCTAGGATACACAAGCTTGATGTTGCTAAAGCAGGGATTACCTTCAAATCATCCTTCACCACAAATCCCATTTTTCCATTCACGAAAACTCCATTAACCTCTGAAAACTGAGATCTATCTATAGGAGACATGACTGGTCCACATTTGACGTTGGGCTTAAAAAACTGGACGCCTGTGATATTAGTCCCGTGTAGATTTATTTAATTGACAATGAGCACGTCACATTTTATTAAATCTTACAAAGTTGACATATCTTTTAGGGAACCACAAAATCTTGTCACGTTCGTATTCATGCCTTATGATATTGAAAAATAAAAACTTGTTGACCCATTGTGATTGCTTATTGTATAATTAATTAGAGAGTCTTTAATATTCAATGATGATAAACCCATGTGGAACATTGAATTTGGGATGACATAGATGACATTGGGTATAATTGTTGTATTAGTTTACTTGCAACAAAGTATTACATCTGCTCACATATCATTTATACTATGAAAAAAGCAAAGAAATGGAAAAAAAAATTCATTTTTGATATTTCCTAATTAATGTCTAAGCAAAAAAGTAATGAAGCCTTAACTTTCATTTTAAACTTGGATCTCTTCACACAACATCAGGCTTGTGACACTAATAGAATTTCCAAATGTAATATACAAAATCCCTCCCATATTTTGCTTGCCAGCTTCTAATCAAAGCATAATCTTATATATATATATTGATCACCAAGATGAAATATCACATGATACTAAATACATGTGGCATCATTATTTCTATTTAAGTGTACATTTTTAGACCAAGATAGGCCAACACACAAGCAAAACATATATATAATATACATGTGCAAACTTATTCTTCTAATACAAACATTATAATATGAAACTTCTTCCCATCCCCATTCAACAAGAGTGAAACTTCAAACTTTGAAATGGTTCAATGGAGGTTCCCCACCGAGTCCAATTGAATAGTAGTGCGTTTGATACTCCCTTGCAGTTACTTGCCTATATTTTGGAGGATTGTCTTCAGATAGCAACTCCTTGATTGGCCCATAAAGTTTTGTGGAAGGTTGGAAGTGTGTAGTGAAGAAACAGCCAACAGATACCCTAGGGCCAACCTTTTGAGCCTTCACCCTGTGGACGTCACTCTTGAATTTGTCATTAGTGACAAGCTGCAATAAAATAAATGAACGTTACAACATTTTTAATCATGAAGTCTCAAACCACTTAGTAATTAAATAATTAGAAGAAGCTAACGGACACCAAAAGGGTTTATTCTATCTGGAATTATGAACCCAACTTGGCTTCATCAAAATATGAGTCATGTAAATTCTCTTAAAATATGAGCCATGTGCCAAAATATGAGCCATGTGTTCTCGTAAAATAAGGCTGCAGGATGAGTCCCACCCTTGAGTCCTAACCCATGCTTGTGAGTTGTGACTAGTTTTTTCAAGAACACTTTTGGTGAAAATTGGATCTCTCCCAATCCCTTCTTCAAGGTTGTTGTCTATTACAATTTACAAAGATTGTAGAACTAAACGCTCTAAACCCTCTCATGGGGAGACGAGTTTGTACTTGCACAAGCTAACTGTAATATTTATCACTGAAATGAATCATATGTACCTGCAAAAGATCAGCAATGTTCACCACCAGGGCCCCAGGGAGAGGAGGCACATCAAGCCAGTGACCATCTTGGAGAACCTGTAACCCACCTGTTTCATCTTGGAGGAGAAGTGTGATGAAGCCGCCGTCTGTGTGCTTGTTAGTTCCAATCGTCAACTCCGGCTCGGGGCACGCCGGATAGTAGTGACCGCCAAACACCAATCCATCCATGCAGCCCATGTCTTTCAAATAGTTAGGACTCAGGCCAAGAACTTCGGAAAGTAATGCAAACAGGACATCACCAACTTGCTTAATATGCTCCGAGTATTCCATCCATACGTCTCTACATATTCAGTAAGATTTAGTATATTACTTTGCGCGAGTTCAAATTCAGAGCGTTTGGCATGGAGAAAATGAAGATATAGAATACATAAAGGCTCTTTGAGGAGTTTCTTCGAATACCTGCAGGTCTCTGGCAATTCTTCTGGGTTTTCAATATCCGGAGTCATCACGCAGCCAACGGTGTCTCTCCAGCTCGCAGATTTTGCCTGATACAGATCAAAGTTGCTGTTGAACCTCACCCTCTTCATTGGGTCCCTCGAGTAAAGCGCCATTTTCTCCTCATCCGGTCCTTCATGGAATCTTCTCACTCCCTGGATCATCTCGTCCAGAACCCTCTGCGGAATCCCGTGATTGATCACCTGGAAGAACCCCCACCTCTCCAAAACCACTCCGATTTCCTTCACAATCTCCTTCCGCTTATCCTCCCGATCGACTCCGCCGAGGTTAACGATTGGGAGCCCCGTCGGGAGTACTCTACTGGGTACTGTCTCATTTTCCGTCAAATCTTCGGGAGGTAAGTAGAAAATTCTGGGGATTTTGGTGACCCCAGCGTCAACCAAGCCTTTCACCCCGAGCTTTGTTTCGTCGAAAGACTTGACCTCCTTGAGTCGATCATAGCCGGGGGAAGCCTCTGCTGGGATCTCTGCATCTCCGACGACCACCATGTTGGGTGCAGTAAACAGGAGAAGGATGCAGGGAAAGACTTCGATATCGAAGATTTAATAGACCCACAAGTCTTAGTGCTGGAATTTCTCCACTCTGACGTGAACTGTTGGCGACATCTCACTATTAAAAAAAAAAAAACGTTTGCTTTGTGTCATCTTCGTCTCTCTTTAAAAAGGAAGGGAGAAAAGAACAAGGAATCGGAGTAATGGAACCCAATTAATGGAACCAAAGTGACCAAACCGATAAGGCATCCTTGACCCTGTTATAACTCTTTAATCTCGCTCTTAAAAGTTAAATCAGTTATACGTTCACGGATCAGATCAGACCCAAGAGATTTGTTGAGTAGAATCACTCCTAGAATGGTTCCAATCCTCAAATACTGGGATCCGGCATGCTTTACCTAAGTATCTCTTGGGTTTAAATGGCAGAAGTTCTTAGTCTGGTTTAAATGGACATATAACTGAGTTAGGAGTGAGATTATTGAAAATGATGTGTGGAATCTTCTCTTTGTGATTTCCAGCCTCATCTTGTTGCTTCTCTTGTCATTTTCTGAAGTCTATGGTGGAAATAATTACAATAGTTAGGAGAGACCACCAGATTGGTGCATAAGGATAAGAAAGATCATCCATATATACATGCGCTTATATGAGCTCAAGCCACTTCAGCCGTCCGATCATGGTGGATTTAATCTAACTGATAAGCAAGAGTCGTAGAGATTCTTCCAAAGCCGATTGATCTGCCTTCCTGGGCGAAGGGGAACCAGTGAAAGGAAGAGCAAAATCCCTACCTTTCTTCGATTGTTTCACGTAAGTCATCAACAGGTATGCAGTATGCTTCTCCGCCATCTTCAAAAACCCATGGACAAAGCCTTAGAATCCTTCCATCTTTGCTTCTTCCTCTCTCTTTTTTTTTTTTTTTTTGTTTTATTTTTGCCACCTTCTCCTCTATCTTTTTTTTTTTCTGATTTGTTTCTCTTCTGGCTGAATGACTTCCATTTTGAAACTGATTTGTGTCTCTTCCTCTCCCCTCTCTTTGTTCTTCTGACTTGTCACTTTTTTCTTAATATATTCATTTAATGCCCATTATCTCTCATCCTTATCCATTGTCTACTGTCTCCTCGAAAGATCTTCGTTTTTGGTATTCATACCCTGTTTCTATTTTATTCTTCACTACGGCGTGCCTTTGTTCCCCTTGGGTTCTTTCCCTCTTTCCTTCATTCTTTCTTTTCATGTTTTATTTTCTTTTAATCTCATAATCATCTCTCGCCACAGCCCACAATTTGTATTATGCTAAATCTGTGGTAGAATTCTTATGACTCAAGCCATGTTTTACATTATGTGGGCTTGATTATTTAATACAAAAAAAAAAACTAAATTTAGATTACGAAATGTTTTGCTTACTGTTCTCTTGTATATGACCCCCTATGGGATTCAAATTAAGTACAAATTAAGGAGCATTAAGATGACACTGTTATTAGTGAAAAGTGTGTAGTAGCTTTAGAAAACTTCAAAAGTGACTTCCCCACCTAAAAAAACCTTCAGAGTTGTTCTTTTCCTCTTTAGTTTCTTCTAATGATTAGAGCTTTCAAGAGCTTGAGTTGTTATTTTCCTCTATGCTAGACTTTCTGTTCTAATAACAAGTTGATGGACCAACAATGTCAGTAATGTATGTGCTGGAGTCTTTTTATGGCGTCTTACTGCTTGTTTTGCAGGTGGCCAGTGATGACAAACTCCCAAGTTTTCAATTATACACAAGACAGAAATGAAATAGAACTAAGAAATTGTATAGTTAGTGGAATGTGAAGTGAAGTGGGCAATTGTTCTCTTGGAATAATAGTATTGTTGACTGAAGTTCAACATGTTTTCTTCTCCATGTTTTCATCTCAAAAGCATAAATTTTTCAGTGGATCTTTAAGCTCAAAATGGCAAGAGCACTCAAAAATTTCTTTCGAGGGGATGGTGGTTCGAATCCACCAAGATCCAACTCATTTTCATCCTGTGATTTATTAGTTTGTTCAACTCCTCTTCTCTCTGTATTGTGCCCTTTTCATTGATAATTATGCCTTTAGCATTAGAAAAATAAAAATTGTACAGTAGTACCCAGCGATTATGTTAACTCCATTGTTTTTGACAAAGCCATAGTCTTACAAATTGATCTCTCATTCAAGTAACATTAACTTCAGACCCTAATTCAATTATGTAGCAAACTTAACAAACATCAATGGTTATTTAAAAAAGCTCACAAAAAATGAGAACATGACAAAGACACCCTCGAAAACTAAAGAGTCTGCAAAGTCATTCGCAGATCTCGGTACATAAATGTTATGAATATTCCAGAAGCTACCTCAACAGTTGAGGATGATGTGGAATGTGCTGACTCGGAGAGAGCAAACTGGGAAATTTAGAGGGTAAGGAGAAGCTCACGCATTAGGCAATGCTCAAAGAAACTCGATGGGTATGCTTTGGGGTCCATTTCTATTAGAAGGTGAGGTTTCTGGTGGAGACAATTAGGATATGGGGATTAAACAGAGAGGAAGGAGCCTACGGGAAAAGGGGTCGTCAATGTGGAATCTCTCTCCTCCTTCCTTATTGGTTCTCAACTCTTCTTCTGCTTTCTCGGTGTGTTTTGCCTTTTTGTTTCTACTATGTTCTGAACTCTGTGAGAATCAGAAGCAATAACAAGTTGTTGAGTTTTGCTTCCTTCGTTTATATTGTTTTCTATTGTTGTTTCCGAGTTGAAATAGAAGTTTGATTGCTATCCAGCACATTGGTGCTTTCATTGAGATCTCTGCATCGATGGCAGAGGGTACCCGATTCAAGATGCTGGATAAATCCGTCAAAACTGTTCAGAGTTCCCAACTTCAATTGCAGAAGGAAGTTGAAGGTATCCAGTCGACTCTCTTCGGTCAACAGAAAATGTTCCAGGAATTGCTCTCTCATTTGTCTGTGTTACATTCCCAATTTGATGAGATGAAATAAGGGACTAAGCCGACAGTTACGGGATCTGATTACAGTGTAGGATTGGAGCAAATAGGCCGACACAAACTAGCACCAGTAGAACTAAATCGTTTTGATGGACAGAAACCATAGGCTTGGGTGTTTGCAGCAGAACGATACTTTGATATCTACAAAATTCCAGATGAGTCTTGGGTGGATCTTGCATCGTTCTATTTTGAAGGGGAAGCAACGGAATGGTTTCAATGGATGTTTAGAAACAAACTACCAGCCGGATGAAAGTCTTTTGCAGCAGCTCTGATCAAAAGGTTCCGTCCAAAACAATTGGAAGCTCCAGAAGGTCGCCTTGCCAAATTGCAGCAGATCTCAACGGTTGTTGATTACCACAAACAATTTGAGGCTATCACCAACGAAACAATATATCTTCCCCCACTTTTCTTGGTGCATTGCTTCATTTCTGGCCTTCGCTCTGATATCAAAACAGCCGTTCTAGTCTCTAAGCCTTCAGAATTAGATGATGCTATTACTTTGGCTCTCTTACATGAGCAGCGTTTGGCTCTAGAGAAAGAGTCTTATCGACACACACTATGGCTCAAGGCCTTCTACCCAACCCCATAATTGCCCTTTCAACACCTTCCTCTTCAAATTCTAGCAACATCATAACAACAACGAACAACACAGCTCTTTCAGTTACTGGTAAGACACCTATTCGTCGAATTAGTCCAGCTGAAGCTCAGAAAAGACGTGCTCAGGGCTTATGTTATTATTGTGATGAAAAATATACGTGGAGCCATAAGTGTAAGAATTTGCCTCAACTCTTGTTAATGACTGAGGAAGGTGATCCGATAGAGGAGCCACCAACTACTATTGTCGATACCAGTACTTTAACGGAGCCGCATCAGATTGACGAAGTACAAGCTCAATCAGCCATCTCCTATAATGTCATGGCTAGGGGTGTTTCACCAAATACACTGCGGTTTACAGGTCAAATACAAGGGAAACCAATTCAAGTTCTGTTAGATGGTGGTAGTACCCATAATTTTATACAAAGTCGAGCAGCCAAGTTCTTGGGACTTCCTATTGAAGTTGTTCCTAATTTTTCTGTCTTGGTCGGCAGTGGGGATAGACTACCATGTGAAGGCATTGTGAAAATTTATACTTATCCTCCTCTATATACTCAGCAAATTATCGCTCATCTAGTCTTCAGACTAAGTCTGGGTATCGTGAGCTGGGCATACTTTTTAGACGGGTTGGACTTAAAGATATTAGTAGGCCTGTAATATTAGTCACGTGTAGATTTAATTAATTGACAATGAGGACGTCACGTTTTATTAAATTCACAAAGTTGACATATCTTTTGGGGAAAGACAAAATCTAGCCACTCAATCGTGTCCCATTGTCAACTTTCATAATTTTGTCACGTTCGTATTTATACCTTATGATATTGAAAAATAAAAACTTGTTGACCGAATCCTTAATATTCTATGATAATAAACCCCATGTGGAACATTGAATTTGGGATGACATAGATGACGTTGGGTATAATTGTTGTATTAGTTTACTTGCAACAAAGTATTACATATGCTCACACATCATTTACACTATGAAAAAAAGCAAAGAAAAGGAAAAAATTTCATTTTTTATATTTACTAATTGTTTCACTGAAAATTCGCCGGTCCGCGAAGAGGCGTGATCGAGAGAGTAACTCGATTAATACAGAATAATTTGTGTGTTACAGTGTGTATGAATCAGAAAAATTGCGAGTACAATCTCCTATGCTTCCTCTGATTCGATCTCCGTATGATTTTCGGTGAAGTTTCTGCTTCTGCAAACGAACATCGAAACGAGTTTTGGAACTAATGTGCACGAATAAGTGTGGCTTTGGTAGGGCGGGCGGAGGTATTTGTGCTCCATGTGTGTCGACTTGTGACGTTGCCGGCGATCGTGTAGTGCTGCTGCGATTGAACTGTTAGATGAGGACAATTGCGAGTTGGTTGACTTCGGCAGTTCGAGAGAACTTTTGTGCGCGAGAACTTCTCCTTGGCGAAGGGATTTTGGACCTTCGTTTAAGAGGGGAAGAAAGCTTCTGCACTTCTGATAAAAATTTTCGGACCCAGGGAACCTTTGGCCTTTTGTAGCCGATTCTGTAGTCGTTGGAGAGTTTTTTCTTGAAAAGGGGATCACGATCCTCTTTTGTTGAGGAAATTGAGGAAGAAGAGGGGGGGAGGAGGAGGACCGGGATCATGGCCTCTTTTCCCTCTTTCAGTTAACGGGTTGTTGAGGCTGATGTGTACTCCGGTTGCTGACTGGCGCTGATTCAATGTGTTGCCGCTGATGAGGACGCCGTGCTGTTGACGTGACGACACGGCTAGGCTTCATGATGGGCTGTATTGGTCGGCCTTGAAAGTTGACGAAGCCTACCCACGAGCCTTGATTACTGGGTTGCTGAATTTGGGCCATGCACATTTTGGTGCGTACACTAATTTATGTCTAAGCAAAAAGGTAATGAAGCCTTTACTTTCATTTTAAACTCTAATCTCTTCACACAACATCAGGCTTGTGACACTAATAGAATTTCCAAATGTACCATACAAAATCCCTCCCATAGTTTGCTTGCCAGCTTCTAATCCAAGTCTAATCTTATTGATCAATAAGGTGAAATATCACATGATACAAAATACATGTGGCAACATTATATCTATTGACATTAGACCAAGATAAGCCAACACACAAGCAAAACATATATATAATATACATGTGCAAACTTATTCTTCTAATACAACATTATAATATGAAACTTCTTCCCATCCCCATTCAACAAGAGTGAAACTTCAAACTTTGAAACGGTTCAATGGAGGTTCCCCACCGAGTCCAATTGAATAGTAGTGCGTTTGATACTCCCTTGCAGTTACTTGCCTATATTTTGGAGGATTGTCTTCAGATAGCAACTCCTTGATTGGCCCATAAAGTTTTGTGGAAGGATGGAAGTGTGTAGTGAAGAAGCAGCCAACAGATACCCTAGGGCCAACCTTTTGAGCCTTCACCCTGTGGACGTCACTCTTGAATTTGTCATTCGTGACAAGCTGCAATAAAATAAATGAACATTATAACATTTTTATTCTATCTAGGAATATAGACCCAACTTGGGTTCATCAAAATCCGAGTAGTGTAAACTGGAGTCAAAACTCGTACTCGACCAAACTCAATATTTCATGCACCAATATTTTAGCATTAATCAATCCATGAGTCATAATTCTTCCAAAATAAGATTCCAGGATGAGTCTTGAACCATGCTAGTGAGTTGTGACTAGTTTTTTTCAAGAACACTTTTGGTGAAAATTGGAGCTCTCCCAATCCCTTCTTCAAGGTTATTGTCTAAAACAAAGATTCATGTAGAGCTAACCACTCTAAACCCTCTTCTGGAGAGACGAGTTTATATTTGTACAAGCTAACTGTAATATTCATCACTCAAATGAATAATATGTACCTGCAAAAGATCAGCAATGTTCACCACCAGAGCCCTAGGGAGAGGAGGCACATCAAGCCAGTGACCATCCTGAAGGACCTGTAACCCACCTGTTTCATCTTGGAGGAGAAGTGTGATGAAGCAGCCGTCTGTGTGCTTGTTGGCTCCGATCGTCACCTCCGGCTCGGGGCACGCCGGATAGTAGTGACCGCCAAACACCAATCCATCCATACAGCCCATGTCTTTCAAATAGTTAGGACTCAGGCCAAGAACTTCGGATAGTAATGCAAACAGGACATCACCAACTTGCTTAATATGCTCCGAGTATTCCATCCATACGTCTCTACATATTCAGTAAGATATAGTATTACTTTGAGTCCAAATTCAGAGTGTTTGTCAAGGAGAAACGAAGATATAAAATGCATACAAGGCTCTTTGAGGAGTTTCTTCGAATACCTGCAAGTCTCTGGCAATTCTTCTGGGTTTTCAATATCTGGAGTCATCACGCAGCTAACGGTGTCTCTCCAACTCGCAGATTTTGCCTGATACAGATCAAAGTTGCTGTTGAACTTCACCCTCTTCACTGGGTCTCTCGAGTAAAGCGCCATTTTCTCCTCATCCGCTCCTTCGTGGAATCTTCTCACTCCCTGGATCATCTCGTCCAGAACCCTCTGCGGAATCCCGTGATTGATCACCTGGAAGAACCCCCACCTCTCCAAAACCACTCCGATTTCCTTCACAATCTCCTTCCGCTTATCCTCCCGATCGACTCCGCCGAGGTTAACGATTGGGAGCCCCGTCTGGAGTACTCTACTGGGTACTGTCTCATTTTCCGTCAAATCTTCGGGAGGTAAGTAGAAAATTCTGGGGATTTTGGTGACCCCAGCGTCAACCAAGCCTTTCACCCCGAGCTTTGTTTCGTCGAAAGACTTGATCTCCTTGAGTCGATCATAGCCGGGGGAAGCCTCTGCTGGGATCTCTGCATCTCCGGCGACCACCATGTTGGGTGCAGTAAACAGGAGAAGGGTGCAGAGAAAGACTTCGATTTCGGAGATTTAATAGACCTATACTCTGACGTGAACTGTTGGCGACATCTCACCACTAAAAAAGAAAAACGTTTGCTTTGTGACATCTTCGTTTGTCAGAAAAAAGGAAGGGAGAAAAGAACAAGGAATCGGAGTAATGGAACCCAATTAATGGAACCGAAGTGTCCAAACCGTTAAGGCATCCTTGACCCAATTATTACTCTTTAATCTCACTCTTAAAAGTTAAATCAGTTATATGTCCACGCATCAGATAAGACCCAAGAGATTTTATGAGTGGAATCACTCCTAGTATGGTTCCAATACTGGGGTCCAGCATGCTTATCTCTTGGGTTTAAATGGCAAAAGTTCTTAGTTTGGTTTAAATAGACATAAGAGTTAGGAGTGAGATTATTAATGATTTAATGTATTTCCTTGCCTCCTCTTGCTGAAGTCTATGGTGGAAATAATTACAGCAGTTAAGAGAGACCACTGGATTGGTGCATAAGGATAAGCAAGATCATACATATATATATATATCCAACAAGACACCCAGGGAAACGGAAGAGTCTGCAAAGTCATTTGCAGATCTCGGTACATAAATCCGACTAATATTCATGTAGTCTCTTTGGTTTAACAAAATTTTGTAAAATACATATCTACGGCTTTGAAGAACCTGTGCCGACACTTCTGGTTGAGAAGGAGAAATGTGATCACACCTGCAAATCCCAGAGCATATGAAAAGGCTATCCATGAATAGAAGAAAAAACGATTTTCAATAATATCAGTTTTCTTCTCCTCCACCACAATAGGATCCAGTGCAGTAGGCCCTGTTGGAGAGTTGCTTGAACAATTTTTCTTCAGTGGTAGTCCACAGAGACCTGGATTCCCCATGAAATTGCTTTCAGCAAATGTGGAGAAGTGGTTACCAGTAGGAATCTGGCCTGAGAGATTGTTGTAGGCAACAATAAAAGTAGAAAGAAAGGGAAGTTGGCTTAGCTCAGCTGGAATTCTCCCTGTCAAATGGTTGAAAGAAACATCCAAACTTTCCAAGTTTACCAGTTTTTGGAATGAAGATGGAATCACTCCGGTAAGAATATTTCCGGACAAATTCAATGAGCGAATATCTTTCAAGTCACCTAATTCAGATGGGATATCTCCGCTCAATCTGTTGCTAGATAGGTCAATTCCTCTCATTAACCGAAGAGGAACACCTTCGTAGGAGTACATTCTTCCCTTTGTGGTAAATTCAGTGGCAACTTGAATTGGGACTCGCTCATAAACCCAAAAACCAGATATTTCTCCAATAAAGAAATCCTCAGAACTCACAGGTTGATTCACCATGAAACTAAAATTGTTCAAGCAAGAGGGCAACTTCCCAGAAAGATCATTATGAGAGAGATCGATGAATTGTAGACGGTTCATATGACACAAATGCAGGGGAACCTGTCCTTGAAGATGATTACCTCCTAGAAGCAGAGCTCTCAGTTCAGGAAGAATACTCAGCGACTTGGAAATGTCCCCAGACAAGTTGTTATGTCTAATGTCTAGTAATATCAGCCCAGAGCTATTGACAATTGCAGGATGAATGGCCCCTGCGAAATGATTATTGCTAAGCTTCAAGTATTTCAATCCAGACAAATTGACGTCTGCATGTAGTACCTCGCCTTCCAATCCATTGCCTGATAAGTCCAAGTACTGCAGTAATGTGCAGTTCTCTGTCAAAGAATATGGTATAGATCCAGAGAAATTGTTGTTAGACAAGTCCAATATTTCAAGTGACCAGGAGAGCCGTGGAATCCTTCCTTTCAGATAGTTGAAAGATATGTTGAAGTAACTCAAGGATGGAAACCAATAACCAAAATTATATGGAAGTGCCCCTGACATATTATTGTCTGACAAATCAAGCTTTGTCAAGTAAACAGGACTCATATTTTGAAAGGGTTGATGAAATGGATTTTCAAACATGTTTCCCTGTAAAAACAGATATTGACTAACATTCAACCAGAAAAAAGTTGGAATTTTTCCAGTGAATGAATTGTAGGATACATCAAGCTCAAGTAACTGGTTTTGAGTGGAGAGGAAACTAAGTAATTTGTTGACACCATGCTTGTGAAGGTTACATTTAGACAGTCGCAGAGTAATCAAAGCGAAAGATGGCTTCCATCTGGAAGAGTAGGTTTCAACCTCAAACTGATTGTTTGAAAGAGAAAGAAAATGGATTGCAGACAGATCCGCAAACATGGAAAGTGATATCATGCCTGTGAACTCATTAGCAGAAATATCAATGTACTCAAGATTGGTTGTGTTGCTGAACATGGAGGGAGAAATGGTCCCCTGGATTCCATTATTAGACAAATCGACATGTATAAGGGAGTTCCACTTGAACAAAATAGTAGAAATGTTCTTCTTGAATAGATTGGAAGACAGGTCCAATGTTTGTAGATACTGCAAGTTACACAAAGTGGTAGCAAAAGGCCCCTGAAACTGGTTGTTGTTGAGGTACAATTCTGTTAGACGACTGAAATTACTGATGCAGCCTGGTATAATACCCTGGAAAAAATTATTACTCAGATCCACAGTTGAAAGAGAACGTGAGCTACACAGACTGGTGGGAAAATTGCCAACAAATTGGTTATTTGATATTCGGAGGCTACGAAGTAAATGCAAGTTACCCAGAGTTGAGAGCACACTCCCTTGAAGTCGATTATTGGATAAATCCAGAGATTTTAAGGAGGTTAAATTTCCCAAACAGGGTGGAACCATCCCTTCCAGTGCACTCCAACTAAGATCCAATTCCTCCAAATATTCGAGTTCACAAACCACTGCACAGATGGTTTAAGAAATAATTAGACAAAATTCTGTTTTTGATAAACGCACGCACGAATAATAATAGTCTATTCCATCACAGAGATCATATGAGTTCCTATTACAGATTCTGATTACACAATAATAAATAAAACAGAGAAATTAGACCTGTTAGCACTTGTGTACTAGAATTGAGGTACCCATTCAATCAGATAGGGAGTATGTAATGCAGCCAGTCTCTTGTCGAAATAAAAACATAAAAATAAAGATACAAAAACAACAACAACGCACACCCATTTCTGAGTGCAAGCATTGGGCTGACCAGCACCAGTCGCAGAGAGAGTGAATGAAACCCACCTCCACTTTTGAACGAGTCTTTCTAACCTTCTCTTTGCCATCAGAAGGGAACCCCCAGTGTTAGCACATGAACTACCAGACCTAAATTTTATAAGATGTAACCTAAAGACAAATTTCAGCTAAAATCAGGATATCCTGAGACATGAGAACCAATCATGAAGTTTTATGATTGAACTAGGATGCAAACCAGAAGTTTAAAACACCCAACTGCAATAATCTCATAAAACTATTTTATTTGCACCACTGTCGACTAAACAACTTAGAAGGTCAGGCCTTACTTCGAATAATCTCCGTTCCGTTTCCTCTTCTGCCAATAAAGAAAAATGGGTCGAATCCTCTAAACGAAATGAACCCTGACATCTTGATTGCCACTACATGAGACGTAGAGTTCGAGCAAGTAATACGACTCCACTGGCAGCAATCTTGTCCAACCCAGTCATCAATATGATTCATAGTACCTATCTCGAATATTTTGTTGTAGGCATCTCTGAACTGCAAGAGGACCCTCCTCTCTCCCTGCAAACACCCATGAGAGCAACCAACGAAGCAGCTGAGAATAATTACAAACGGCACGAACGCGTACGCGAAGCCGGTTCCTTTGAATCTACGAGGACGAAGAGATGATGAATACAATTCCATTTTCTCTCAAGAAAGAAGAAGACCGAGAGATTCAGTCCGTGGGTCGTTTCTTCTGCCAATCCCGAACCCTGGATTTGTATAACTTTGCCTCACTGACCTAAAGCCATGTCTTTTTCACTGATAGACTATCAAACTGTATCTTTAAAATTTTCCCTGACTACGGGTCGTCTCTCTCATTAATTATCCAAATCGCGTGGAAATCTTGGCCTCAGCGACGACTCGTGTAGGAACAGTTACTGAAAGCTGTGGTCCTAGGAAAGATGCCGACGGCGATTTTCTGGTGGACTCGTCCAACTTGATCTGTTAATCCTTGCGCGGAAATCTGGGTACTGGGAAGAAAGAGAAATTTTTCCAACAAAGCACAAGGACAACGGATTGAGCTTTCTCCTACTAAATTTATATAACACAATACAGTAATGAAACTTTTTTTTTGACAAATAGCGATTTTATTTCTTTAATAAAACAGTAGTTTA
Source organism: Aristolochia fimbriata (assembly GCA_019845555.1). Classification (NCBI taxonomy): domain Eukaryota; kingdom Viridiplantae; phylum Streptophyta; class Magnoliopsida; order Piperales; family Aristolochiaceae; genus Aristolochia; species Aristolochia fimbriata. The sequence continues at coordinate 3,048,303 of CM034083.1, forward strand.
CAATAGGCAAATATAGTCTTAAAAGAGAAAGATTTGATATTTCTTTTCCATCAATTTCTACAAAGACGGCCGGATAGTCTTGTTTATTAATTCAAGGATCAGATTAGTTATCTAATTTAAATATTAAAAGAGGGTGGAAGGGTCATATACAGACTCAAAGTACTGTATTTTTACAAGGGCAGGGGAAGGCTGAAGTGGGTGGCTTTAGCAATGTTTGCTTGCACAGTATTTAATTGACTGAAATTATTTTGAGTTTGAATCATCAACTTGAATATATAGCAACTCAAAGCCTGAAGTGATCCAGTTACATCATAGCCATTCCAATATTTTCCTCTGTGATGTCTACAGAAGCAACTCAAAGCCTGAAGTGATCCAGAGCAGATTTTCCATCAAGCCCCTTTTTATTGTAGTACTCGAGGAATTCCTTCACGTTTGTTACCCTATAAATCGGAGGATCTTCCTCCATTAACAACTCCTTGATGGGGCCGTAAGGCCTTGGATTCGGGTTGAAACCTGTACTGCAAAAACAAGCCACTGATATCCTCGGTCCGACTTCGTTTGCTCGCACTCTGTGCTCCACGCTCTTCAGTTTTCCGTTCGAGATAAGCTGCACCCACAAATTTTTTGGGTTTTTTTCTTTTTTGTGAACAGATTCGAGTTTCTGAAAGTGCAAAAAAATCGGTACTGCTGTACTAGAGATTACCTGCAGAAGATCTCCTATGTTCACTACTAGAGCTCCCTTGACAGGAGGAACATCGACCCACTGATCGTTCACGGCAACTTGCAGGCCTCCAATGCCGTCCTGGAGCAGAACTGTGAGGAAATCCGGGTCCGAGTGCTTGCTCGTGCCCAGAGTCAGGTCTGGCTCCGGACATGCTGGGTAGTAATGAGAAAGGAGGACATGCCCCTTGCAGCAATCCATTTCAATCAGATGATTACTGCTCAGGCCGAGGCCTTCAGACAATAACTGAAACAGGGTTCTCCCCAGTCTTCTCATATGGTGGGAGTATTCCATCGTCACATCTCTGCATTTGTGGTGGGTTGTTCATGAGTTAGCAGGCGCGTACAGAGTCATATTGACACAACCTGACAATTCAGCTGCTCTGGTGGTGTTTGTTGAAATGCTTCAGTGACTGTGGCATGTTATTTTGTTGTTCTAATTTGCTGCTCTGTTAAACCCGTTTATTGTAATTTGCAGATTTCTCAAAATTTTGCAGTGGAACACGGATTTGATCGATGTTGTAAATGTGTAGCGTATGGTGTTGAATTACCTGCAGACAGGGGGCAGATCTTCATAGCAAGGCTCGTAGCCCATGTCACAGAGCAGGGTGTCTCTCCAATTAGCCGCCGGAGCCTCGTACAGATCGAAATTACTCGAGTAAGAAACTCTTCTGGCGCCGTCTCGGGAGTAATACCGCTCCTTCTCCTCCTCCGGTTGCTCGAAGAACCTCCGGGCTCCTTCTATCGTCTCGTCGAGAAGGCTCGTGGGCACGCCATGATTGACCACCTGGAAGAATCCCCATGTCTCCGAAGCACCTCGGATTTGTTCCACGATCTCGTCTCGGCGGTTAGCACCGGTACCGCCGATCGCTGCTCCCAAGTCGATGACCGGAATTTCGAGAAGGCCACCGGAGGAGGAGAGGGAGGACTGTATCTCCCGCAGCTCCTCCTTTGGCCGGACGAAGAACCAGGGGATCTTCTTCAACCCGGCGTCGACCAGACCTTTCACTCCAGCCTTGGATTCAGCGAAGGCTTTCAGATCCTTGGCTCTGTCGTGGGAGAATTCAGGAATCCCTTTGGAGTTCATCGGAGTGTTCAAGCTGGAGACGGAAGCTGTGGCGGCCTCTTGACGAGCAGAAATACCCATTTTTATCGGCATTTGTCTTCTAGATAGGTTTGTCCGGTCAAAAGATAAATTTATCGGAACTATAAGATTGATTTTGTCATTATCTCTTGAAAATGTGGTAGAAAATCAAAGCATAACACAGTACAGATTACTTGTAATACTTTATAGTCTATATATGCATTTATCAAGTTACTAATATTAACAATGTTTGAAACTTAGAATAAATTTTAATATATTTAGGACAGTCTACATTTTCATATAAATAAAGTAAATCAGGGAAAATATGGATATTCTAGTTGTGAGCTGTTTGATGCCAATAGTGGTGTTTTGGAGATATACAGTGGCTGAATCAATATGAGTCTTTCTAGTAGAAGAAACCCCTTAAAAAGGTCTACAAACATAAATAACCCATCAATGAATCCTTATTGAAACCCTTATATGGGACATTTATAATTGAGACAGGACTTAATCTGTAAAAAATATTGTACTTATAGATACGGGTATAGTCCTTTTTTTTAAAAAAAAAAATGATCCTCAAAATGTTCAAGCTAATAGAAATATGTTTATTGATAGACTTTTGTTCGAACCAGATTAGACCAGACTGGACCAATGGTTCAATCATTAAATATTATACCATACAATTTGTATATATTTAATTTTTCTATAGGTAATGATATGGTGAACCGGACCGTAAATTGGACCGTGAACCGGACTGTGAACGGGACGGTGAACTGGACCGAGTCAATAAGAACTGACTCGCATCCGTTCTCGTTCAACCGATCGAATGAGGCGGTCGGTCCGGTCTGGTTCTTAAAACACCGGTTCATACAATAAAAAAGGCTTTTGGGTCGAAACAACATCAACACAACCTGAATGGAACCATATATATAGTATATACCAAGTAATATTTACCTCGAGCCAATAAAGAAAAAGCAACATAGTTTAATGGGGTACAACAGGCATCAATAAATTACATGGAGCAGTCCAATCCCAAATCACATCATATATGCATGCATATAGTGCAAACTACTATTTTCTGAAAATTAACGATATAAAGTGTAAAGCCCTCTTGAACATCCCACGAGGTCGTAATTAATCTCTCGAGCCACTGGCTGGTACTAATGCAATGCACAATCGTATCCACATGTGCTTAGCTCAGAGTCCACGGTACAATTTCTTGACCATACCCCAACTCATCAAAAGATGGCGCTACTGGTGTAATTCCTTCCTATCACCGGCCTATAATGACCATGGCAGTGGCCTGTAGTCCTACCCCATCTCCGGCCGCACTTATAAGCTTAAATGTGCATGGAAATACTGAACACGTACAGAAGTTCAATTTTCAGTATGGGCACCAGCATGGAGGGAAGATATTGAAAAAAAAAAAAAAAAAAAAATTATCTGAATAATTTTTTTAATTATATAATTACTAATTTTGTTGACAAAAATTGACTTTTTAAAAAATATATATTATTTATTAATTTCGAGACTAGTATGGACTTGTTGTCACAAAATTTAAATGGTAACATAAAAAAAAAACTGTAACTAAAAATATGAAGTTCTCCACTCTCTTTAATTCTCTTTTCTATCGGGGAGAGAAGATCGAGATATATCCCACTGCAACCATTAAAGGGGTCTCTGATCGTTCAGAAAAAGGTTCGCATTTCGAACTCAAATGACACAGCGATTGCCTTTCTCATTCCTCGTAAATTCCTCACCAACCCAATTCATTGCACATCATCATCATACAGTACCCTTTAAATCTTCTTCCTCTCCGATGCCGATCGATGCATGATCCTTACTGCGCGCTTACATATCCTCGTCTCTGTAACGATCGAGTACTAAATACTAATGGAGAGCAAGAGGGTTAAACTGGATCGTCGTCGTGTTCTTGATCGGAGCTTTTTCTATGTCATCGTCGTCTTCTTGATCGGAGCGTTTTGTTTCCGATCGACGCACCCGGAGCTCAAAATGTTGAAGGTCGTGTACTGCAACTGCTTAATCTGTTACTCGTTATACCGGCTTGTGATATCGAGGCACCGGAACGTGTACCTCGTCGACTTCACGTGTTACCGTCCGCCGGCGACGTGTCGCGTACCCTTCTCGACCTTCGTCGAGCACGGCCGCCTCGTCTACGACGAGTACCGCGGCCATTTCCTCCAACGCGTCCTGGGCAAGTCCGGGATCGGCCACGAGACGGGCCTTCCGCCGGCGATCCACTACGTGCCCCCCGAGCCCACCGGCGCCGCCGCCGCCGCCGAGTCCCGCGACGTCGTCTTCTCCCTCGTCGACGACGTGTTCGAGAGAACCGGGCTCGACCCGGGCGACATCGACATCCTCGTCGTCAACTGCAACGTCTTCGCCCCGACGCCCTCTTTAGCTTCCGTGATCGTCGCCAAGTACGGAATGCGACGAAACGTGAAGTCGTACAATCTCTCCGGGAAGGGCTGCAGCGCGGAGATGATCGCGTTGAAGCTCGCGGAGGACGTCATGAAGGTGCACCCCAACTCGTACGCGCTGCTCGTTTGTACCGAGATCGTGACCCCGTGCTGTTACCTCGGTAAGGAGCGGCCGATGCTGGTGACGAACTGCCTGTTTCGGATGGGCGGCGGCGCCGTGATTATCACGAACCGGGCGAGCGAGCGCCGCCGCGCGAAGTACAGACTCGATCACGTCGTCCGGACCCACCTCGGGGCGGACGACGGCGCGTACACGTGCGTGCAGCAGGAGGAGGACGAGCAGGGGTTCATCGGCTTCTCACTCTCCAAAGACCTGCCCTTCATCGCCGGGGAAGCCCTGAAAGCCAACATCGCCGCGCTGGGCCCACTCGTCCTCCCCATCTCCGAGAAGCTCCGCTTCGTAATTCTAAACCACTACCTCCGGCGGCGCCGGCCCTACGTGCCGGACTTCAAGCGCGCGTTCGAGCACTTCTGCATCCACGCGGGCGGCCGGGCGGTGATCGACGACCTTCAGAAGTCGCTCCGGCTTTCGCCGGAGGACGCGGAGGCGTCGCGGATGACGCTGCACCGGTTCGGGAACACGTCGTCGTCCTCGCCCTGGTACTCGCTCGCGTACGCGGAAGCGAAGGGGAGGGTGAAGAGAGGGGACCGGGTTTGGCAGATCGGGCTGGGGAGCGGGTTCAAGTGTGGCAGCGCGGTTTGGACGTGCAACCGGACCGTCTCCGGGCAGCCGGAGGGGGCTTGGGCCGACTGCATCGACCGGTACCCGGTTCAAATCCCTGAAGTCCTTAACACGTAGAGCGGTCCATAAAGAATTCAATTAAAACTATATATGGTTAAATTTTCTGATCTGTTACATATTTATTTCTTTGGTGACCAGTGCTAGCTTGACATTACTAACTCTGGTGACAGAATTTAAACATGAAAATAAAACGTTCTTATTTAAAGAAAATATATATTTAAATTCGACTCCACCACCTTGTCTTTCCTTTTCTCTTCTTTCATCTCTCTTCCACCTTGTCTTTGTTTCAGATCAACTCCACCACCTGACACACCTCCCTTCTCCAATTTCATATCAAGAAGAGCAACATAGGATAGAAATAGGTGGCGTAGAAGGGGAGACATGCAAGACATCGATAGTTTTAACGATTATTTAAAATAGAATTATAAAAATCATAAATGCTCAATTCAAAAGTTAAAAATCTAAAAAGAATAAAATTTTAAACATGATTTTTTTTTAAATGTTAGTAATATATATATACATCAATTTCAGTAGTTCTTTTACTGTACAATTGAATATTTAAAATAGGTCCCAGTTTTGGTGTTATGTCACAACGAATAATTAGGTGTTATATATAACAATAGGGAGGTTCCAATACTTCATGCATAACGAGGAACAACAAAAGGCCAATAACAAGAAATGGAACACAAATAATGATTTTGACGAAGCATGCACATTGCTAACACTCTGAAAACTACATACAAGAACACACTCCAGTGGTAGCTAGAGACACAAGTCTCCAACTTCCTTGACTCTACACAAGTCTCCAACTTCCTTCTAACTAAATGTTAGAAGGGAAGCTGAATTAAGATAGGCCGCATTCTAGCACAATATGACTGATCCACTATAGTCCACGCTCCTCAAGTACTCGTTCACGTTAACTCAAATATATATGTTAGAAATATGACATTACAGGCGTAGAAACTGCTATGACATTATATATAGGTAAAGAAAAGCGACATATGTAATAGATCTATACAATTAGGACCACCTACCTGACCCCAAATCAAATTGAGCTGGTTTTGGTTGCTTCATATCAACATCTCATTTGTACACAAGTTATGACTATGTAAGCTCTTCGAGTTTTCGACACAAGATGTGAATGGAAGTGAAAATCCAAATTGGATTCCAGACTATGTAAAGCTCGCAATACAATTTCTCCTTTATTCCTATCTGATCTTTCTGCCTCTTTCTCATACCCAACTGACGTTTTTATGTCTATACCTCCTTCATGTTGTATGCTTCATCTGTTGTTTAATTAACTGAGTGCATGCCATTGCCTCCACCAATATTACTAATTCTTCTCAGTACTCTCTCTCCCCCTCTCTCATCTCCCCCCCTTCTCTCTCTCGAGCTCATTTGCTCTCTCTCTCGAGCTCATTTGCTCTCTCGAGCTCATTCTTCTCAGTTACTATTTTTTTTTTTACCCTTGACTAAGTTAATTAGTGCTTTACCAAGAATGTAGCCAATAAGTGGAGTATTTAGTGGATCTGTAATGTATACTAATTAAGTCCACTTAGAGAGTGAGATGTTGTCATTGGTGCAACGAGATCTTCTAATTACACAATATTTTCATAAGGTGAAGTCTCTTAATTTGTAGTGTCTCTTTGTAGTGTGGTTTCAGAAATAGATCCAAAAGCTCCTATTGGTGAAACTAGGATGAAAAGAATTATCATCCATGGTTTGCAACATGAATTTCGATGATTCGTTGCTCATGCAGTATAAGGATGGCCAGTACAACCATCACTTGTTGAATTTGAAAATTCGCTTGCTGGTCAAGAATTTCTGGCTTAATTAACTACTGATTTCAGTGTCCATAAACTGATTGCATTACAAGGATGACCCGAGAGTAACTTGAACTATGTCGACAAATTTCCAAGAGATTTCAGTGTCCATAAACTGATCTCTTGGGGACCGGTACTTAACAATCTCTGTCTCACTTTCAATTCCTTCTCTTTTCTCTCACTTGAAAACACTGGTCTAAAACTTTTATACATTGCAGTAATCATTTAAATCTCTATAATATTTGAAAAATTATTAGGAAGTGATCGATCTTTTGCTTAACAAGAGAGCAGAGAAGAGGAAGAGAATAGCTCGGGAAAACTGAAAAAATGGAGAAGAAAGATGAAGTCAAATATTTTATGGGCGATTATTCTAACACTTGGAAGATGAAAACTACAGCTTTGGAGGTGGATGATCAGGAAGTATCTGATGCTTACAATAAAAATGGCAAGGAAGAAGGTCAGAAGGGTTTGGTGACTGCCAGGAGTTATGAGGCCGGCTCGCTCCATGCCCTGGGTCCGAGTATTCTGATTTAACTGGTTGTTTTGATGAGCCAGATAAAATGGACATAGTGGACATATATATCTGATGGCTGAGCTGGTTCAAGCTCTGCAACTGATCCTTGCAGAATCATTAGAGGGCGTGTCATTAGCTGACCACATCTAGCAAGGGACTTTGTCATTAGCTGGACCCATGTCGCACCATCTGCAAACTACTCTGATGCTGATGCTCTTGCAAAGGAAGGTCCTCAATTCCAAAACATTTTAATAATCAGAGACTTAATTCCAACAATGATGTGTAGTACACAGTAATTTATAAACTGTAACAATACTACTCCTGTAAATTAAAGTGGCCTTTAATTTGTGCCTTATAATAAATGACGCCTTCTACTCAAAATGTGCTTAATTGTATCTCAATTATTGCAAGTATCTACATATTGAGAACCCCAGTCAAAATACGACATTTGACATTAAAATACGACATTGGGGCTAAAATATGACATTGTGGGCTAAAATACAACATTTGGGGTTAAATTTGACATTCGGTTTATGCCTCCCCCCAACTTCCTCATTAATGGGCTTGCTTCCCTCCCCAAGCACCTTAAATAGGGGCTCCAAACACTCAAATCCTCACCCATCTCTTCTTCTTCTTCATTGATGCATGCCCCTTCCTCCCACAAAATGACGAAGCGTTTCTACTTCCCTTCATCGAACGCCTCCCTTTGCATAATCCTCTTCCTCGTCGCCTTCTTCTCCTTAAACTTCAGCAGTACAGACATTGTGCTACCCTTCCTAATTTGTATCTCCTTCCTTCTCGTCTGCCTCTTCTACTTCATCCACCAGACCAAGAAAGCCAAACCCGTTTACCTCCTCGACTTCACCCTCTTCAAACCCCCACACACATGCCGTTTCCCCTTCGCCACCTACTTGGAGCACGCCAACCTCGTATTCGACCCGAAGATAGCCAGTTTCCAGATGGGAGTCCTGCAAAAATCAGGTCTCGGGGAGGACTGCGGCCTTCCGGCCATCTTTCACTACATACCCCCTCAGCCCACTAACGACGCGGCCAGAGAAGAGGCCGAGCTCGTCATCTTCACCGTCCTCGACGACCTATTCGTTAAAACAGGGATCAAACCGAGGGAGATCGATTTCCTTGTCGTGAACTGTAGCGTCTTCAATCCAATCCCGTCCTTGACTTCCATGGTCATCAACAAGTACAAAATGAGGTCCAGTGTGAAGTCTTTTAACTTGGGTGGAATGGGGTGCAGCGCCGAGCTCATCGCGCTCGATTTGGTCAAAGACCTGCTTCAGCTCTACCCGAACTCATACGGGTTGATCGTGAGCACTGAGATCATCACACCTTGTCTCTACTTGGGTCAGGAGAGACCCATGTTGGTGACAAATTGTCTCTTTCGCATGGGCGGTGCAGCCATGATCGTGACCAACCGAGCCACCGACCGAGCCCGGGCCAAGTACAAGTTACAACACGTGGTCCGGACCCATCTGGGTGCCCACGATAAGGCCTACAACTGCGTGCAACATCAGCAAGACGACCAAGGGCACGCCGGTATCTCCCTCTCCAAAGACCTCACAGCCGTCGCACGCGAAGCATTGAAAGCCAACCTCACCCGCTTAGGCCCGAAAGTCCTACCCATCTCCGAGAACTTCCTCTTTCTCCAAAACCTCCTCCGACGTAAGTTCCTCGTTTTCAGCCCCAAAAGTACTACTACGCCTCCCTACATACCCAACTTCAGAAAAGCATTCGAGCACTTCTGCATCCATGCCGGCGGCCGCGCCGTGATTGACGACCTCCAGAAGCATCTCCGGCTATCGCCGGAGGACGTGGAAGCGTCCCGGATGACGCTGCGCCGATTCGGGAACACTTCTTCGTCCTCGCCGTGGTACTCCCTGGGCTATATCGAGGTCAAGGGCCGGATGAAGAGGGGCGACAGGGTGTTGCAGATCGCACTGGGTAGCGGGTTCAAGTGCAACAGTGCAGTTTGGAAGTGCATACGGACTGTACCTGAGCTGACACAGGGGGCCTGGGCTCATTCCTAAGTAGTTTCTGTGAACTGCCTATTTAGAAGAGGCAAATTAAGCGTCCAAATAAAAATATTAAATAATATTTTTATTTATTTTGGTTAAATAAATATTAGATTTTTATTTTATATAATTTGTGCGCACAGCCAATAGTTGTTCGCAGCCGCATGTGGGGCGAATGCGAATGGGGGCATAAATGTTATTTTTGGGTGAATGATGGAATATATTATCATTGCTATTAATTGTATCTTGAGTATGATAAGAGACCTTCAAATTATTCTATATATGATTTGATTTGGACTCTAATGTGGCCATGGCTGTGAACCACAGCCAATAGGGGCACGAATGCACATGAGCCCGGCAGAGCGTCCGAAAACGTGCAAAAAAACAAAATTCTCGGTTGAAAAGTGATGCTTTTTAGCAACTGTGTGGAGATTAGCGTCGCTTTCCGCTCTATTCCCCTCTGTTGGCTGTGAGTAAGCATTAAACCCTTGTTGGCAGTGAGTATAGGACTTGTGAAGATAGAAGAAGTAATTAAATCTGACCGTAGACCCTGTTCACGTCTTCAAATTAAGTGGCCATTGAAAATGATAAGATAAACTGACTACGTAAACTTTTAACCGGAATAATAATGCTGCATGCTCCAACTTGGTCCCATTTGGAGACGAAAGGTACGATAATATTTATTTTTGGAGTCTCCCAAGAAGATATCACATCTCTGATCATCAACGTAACGAATTCATGACTACTTGTGCTAGCTTTTTCTTCGACACAAGATGTGAGAGGTGAAAATTCAGATTGGAATATTCCCGACAGTGTAATTAAGCTCGCAATATAATTTCTCCTTTATTTCGACCTGATCTTGCTGCATCTTTCTCGTCTCCCACCGACGTTTTTGATATGTTTCATCTTTCTTTCGGTTGTCTTCTTATTTTATCTGTTGTTTAATTAACTGAGTGCCATGCCATTGAGTACTCCACCAATAGTCTTCTCAGTTCTCCGTCTCCCCTTCTTCATCTCTAGTCTCTCCCCCTTCTCTCTCCCTCGTATATGAGTCTCTCTTTCTCTCTCATATAAGCTCTCTCTCTCTCTCTCATATAAGTTCTCTCTCTCTCTCTCTCTCTCTCTCTCTCTCTCTCTCTCTCATATAAGCTCTCTCTCTCTCTCTCTCTCTCTCTCTCTCTCTCTCTCTCTATCATATAAGCTCTCTCTCATATAAGCTCTCTCTCTCTCTCTATATATAAGCTCTCTCTCTCTCTCTCTCATATAAGCTCTCTCTCTCTCTCTCTCTCTCTCTCTCTCTCTCTCTTTCTCATATATGCTTTCTTTCTCTCTCTTATATGCTCTCTTTCTCTCTCTTATATGCTCTCTTTCTCTCTCATATATGCTCCCTCTCTTATATATGCTCTCTAATAGGAGATCTGCAGGAATTAACGCTGATAAATTGAGTAGTCGGGGCCGTTTATCACCCTATTCGAGAAGGGTCTAGGTCTCTTAAGCTCTTGAGAGAGAAGGAAGAAAAGGTTTTTAGTGTATGTTTCACAGAAAATCCGTCGGTCCGCGAAGAGGCGCGATCGAGAGAGTAAATCGATTTACCACAGAAAATTTGTGTTACCAATTTTGTATTTGAATATCAGGAATGCGAGTACAATCTCCTAGTTTTCCTCTGATTCGATCTCCGTGTAAATTGATGAAGTTTCGGCTTCTGGCGAGTGGACGTCGAAATCCGAGTTTTGGAGTGAGTGTGAACGAACGATGTTGGCTTTGTCGGTTGGACGGAAGTGTTTGTGTTCCGCGTGTATCGACTTTTTGACGTTTGTCGAACTGGTGAATCTCGACAAACTGCGAGTTGTTTAACTTCTTCGGCTTGAGAGAGCTTCTGTGCGTGAGAGTATTTCTCGACAAAGAATTTTTGAACCCTTTCGATAGAATGTTTCTGGCTATTTGTAGCCATTTCTGTCTACTTGTTGGGGGTCGATCCATGAAATGGGGATCACGATCCCCTTTCTGCTACTGTTGTTGAGATCGGAGGAGGACTTGGGCACTCCTCTCTTGGAACCGTCGAATGAGGATCGTTGGTGTCTTTCTCGGCTTCTACCGTTGGCAACCAGGCTTGGTCGTTTAACTGTTGAAGTGGTTGCATCATGGCTGGCTGCTGATTGGTGCTGACGCGATAACTTATTGCTGACTGGATGGACGACTGTACTGATGACCCGGCGAAATGAATGGGTCTGGCGATGATGACTTCGAGAATCGATGGAGCCTACCCATAATGACCGACCGATGGACTGCGTTTGGGCTCACCGTATTTGGGCCGATCACATTTTGCTATGTACAGGGTAAAAGTCATTCTGCCAATCTGGGAGACGACTTGAGCTTTTATTCCCATTCACTTCAATTATGGTCTAACACAAATAACCAAATTACCCCTACAGCTAAATAATGATAGAATAAAATAAATTGAAGAATAATGTGCTTAATGAAAGATAAAAGGTAAACTGCTGGATTACATAACAAGTTCACCCTCCTAAGAAAACCTTGACCTAAATATCCTCTTCCTCCCAAGTGGCATTTGAGACCGGTAGTTGACACCACTCTATTAGAAGCTGTGTGTATTCAGCCTGCGACCCTAACCCGTTGCTTCTGAAAAATACAGACTGGTTCCTGGACTAGAGTACCATCAATTGACCAAGTAGGCAATGTAGCCGAAACAGGCATGACATTCTGGAGCTTCTTCAAGAGTGACACATGGAAAATCGGATGGATGCAAGCAGAGCTCGGAAGATCTAACATGTAGGCAACTGCTCCCACAAGAACCAAGATCTGGAAGGGCCCAAATAGCCGAAACACAATATCTGGTTGTGGTGCTAACATACAGAAAGTTGCCGATATGGGTGTAACTTCAAATAGACCCAGTCACTACCTCGAACACAATGTTCGCTCTCTTATTATCCGCGAGTTGTTTCATTCTATTTTGCGCATTTGCCAAATTGCACTTTTAAGTGTGCACAATATTGTCCCTCTGTGTGAGACACTAGTCAGATCTACCACTAATATCGATCATGGAAGATATGGCTCAATTGTAGGTAGTGGGCGCTTTTAGACAACCTCAAAAGGAGTCATGCCAATCATCATATGATATGCCATGTTATAAGCCCACTCAGTCCACGGTAAAAACTGACCCATTGTCTTGGATTATCCCCCACAAGGCACTGCAAATAATTCTCGAGGCATCGATGTCTTGGACATTAGCCGGTGGTGCTCCAGGGATAATATAAAATTTGTTATCAAGCTCAGAAATTAGAGGAAGAGTAGTGGGAGTCTGAAGCAACTCATAAAAACTTTCAAGCAATGCAGTCAGTTCCGAGAGTGGGAGGAAAAAAAATTATGTTATCCATCCTTTTGGCAATCATTCATAGCAAGACAACACTAGTTGGAGGTTCTTTAAAGAGAGCCTTAAGCTCGATGGCCTGCAAAGAAGTCTCGATCAACCCAATGTCCCAATGGTGTTGTTGATCACATAAATCAAATACAAATGTAGAATTTGCAAAATTCCAATGGACCATGCCCAAAGTGGTCAACCATCATAGGCCAAAAACGGTCCCTGGAACCGATAAGATATACAAATCAACCACTAGAATTGTCCCTTGAGCCTTGATTGACACTGCCCTACACATAGCTGAACAATATAGATATTGTCCATTGCCCACCATGACCTTGAAGGTCGATATCTTCTCTTGTGCAAGACCCAACCGTTTTGCTACTTTGCAACACATAAAATTGTGGGTACTCCCACTATCAATTAAGATAACAATAGTAGTGTTGTGAATCGTACATGTAATTAGTTTCATAGTTCGGGGGGTCAAATTCTCAAAAAGTGCATGTAAAGATAAGGTTGAAACGCTCTCAATCAAGTCCAAATTTGCTAGCCCATGGTGTTCTCATGGTTCGTCCTTGTTGTCTTCCTCCAATAATTGGATTTGGTAATGACGACATTAATTGGTGTCATGGATGGAACTTCTCGTCGCTGTTAAAACACAACGTACCCTCGTGCATGACGGCTCTCCATCTCATCTTGGGACAATATATGAAATTGTCTTCCTAGTTGTGCAGTGGTGGTAGAGATAGAATTCCTAGCTAGGGGGAGCTTGCAGCACTATGAGTGGGCAAATTGGTGATGTTGTAGACATTGGAGATGTACCAAGAACTCGTTGCAAACTTTGAGACCATGATGAAGTGGTAGTCGACCCCTGGCTGCCAAAACTAGTAGAAGTCGACCGTAATAAGTTTAATTTAATTTCCTGCACATTGGCTAGTCGCATGGTTTCTGCTAGATTGTCTGGTTAAAACATTTGAATTTCTGCCCGGATATCTGCCTGCAACCCGCTCAAAAAATATGACACCATCACCTTGGTAGAAAGTCCCAGAACACGACTAAGTAATCTCTCGAATTCCTCCTGGTATGCCCGAACTATAGTAGTTTATGGCAACTTGAATAAAGCACCTTGGAAATCATCTACTCCATGGGCACCAATTTATGCACAAAATCTACTTACAGATAAGCTTGCAAATTAGGGGGTATCTACTCAACTGCTTGTTGTTAGAACTCCCTAATTTCTGATGTATTATTAATTAAATCAATTATACATTTATCGCCTTTTCAAAAAATAAAATCGGCCCAATCGACAAATCCATCTTCCTCAATGCAATAAAACTAGTGTAAAGCAACTCCATCCAAGTAGAAACCTGCCAAGTCAATTTTTTTATGCTCCGGAGTGGAGTGGTACTCATAAAATTGCTCAACTTTTTTAATCTAAAGAAGTGGGTTGTCATGATCAACATATTAAGGATAGTCTGTCCGCATAATGTTTGTGGTCGCTCCCTTAATTTGTATCTGCTTGCTGTCCATCGGTTGGGCACCATGGTCGCCCTCTGTAGGCCCAATCTCTCATTAGATAAGCGCGCATGGCCTTCAAGACATGATCATGCATCGAGTCAATCTTCCTGTCCAAACTCTTCAAATTCTTGTCTAAAGCATTTTGTCGAACACTTAGTGACTTTAGTGAAACTGCTGAACTCCCATCCCCTAACTGTTCCACTGGAGTTGCACTAGTACTCCCCGTTGTTTTGGCATAGTGGCCAATGGCGACGTCCAAGGACTGCCGGGTAATGAGGCTGGTCGGTAATCAAAGTCCGCAGACAGTAACACAGGTGTGTGTGGTTCTCTGTCTGTGTGTTTATACTGTTGAGGAGACGTCCAACTTGGATTGTATCTCTGTGGTGGTTGCCTTGACCTCTAGGGACGTCGAAACTGATAAGTCGCCACAATGGTTTGTGTCGTGCTGTCGAACACCAGGGAAACCGCATAGACAACAAGATTTTCTTTACCCTTTCATATTGAATGATTGCAACAAGAAGGGAAAGAAAAAAAATGCCCACGAAATCGTTGACTCTGATACCACTGATAGCAAATCTACAGGGACTAATGCTGATAAATTGAGTAGTTAATTATCACCCAATTTGAGAAGGGTACAGGTCTCCTCTTGAGAGAAAATGAAGAAAATGTTTTTAGGTAAACGTCGTTCTGCCAATCTGGGAGACGACTTGAGCTTTTATTCCCATTTATTTCAGTTATGGTCTAACACAAATGACCAAATTACGCCTACGACTCAATATATTGATAGAATAAAATAAATAGAAGAAATAATGTGCCTAATGCAAGATAAAAGGTAAATCGGTGGATTACATAACACAAACTCTCTCTCTCTTATATATGTCTCTCTCTCATGTAAGCTCTCTCTCTCTTATGCTCTCTTTCTCTCTCTCTCTCTCTCTCATATGCTTTCTCTTTCTCTCTCTCTCTCTCTCATATGCTTTCTCTTTCTCTCTCTCTCTCTCTCATATGCTTTCTCTTTC
Organism: Aristolochia fimbriata; assembly: GCA_019845555.1. NCBI lineage: Eukaryota > Viridiplantae > Streptophyta > Magnoliopsida > Piperales > Aristolochiaceae > Aristolochia > Aristolochia fimbriata. Next base: position 3,063,627 of record CM034083.1, read on the forward strand.
TCTCTCTCTCTCTCATATGCTTTCTCTCTCTCTCTCTCATATGCTCTCTCTTTCTCTCTCATATGCTCTCTTTCTCTCTCATATGCTTTCTCTTTCTCTCTCATATGCTCTCTTTCTCTCTCACATGTTCTCTTTCACTCTCATATGTTCTCTTTCTCTCTCATATGCTTTCTCTTTCTCTCTCATATGCTCTCTCTTTCTCTCTTATATGCTATCTATATCTCTCACATATGCTATCTATATCTCTCATATGCTCTCTCTTTCTCCCTCATATGCTCTCTCTCATATGTGGTCTCTCTCTCTCTTTCATGCTCTCTCATTCTCTCTCTCATATGCTCTGTCTCTCATATGCTCTGTCGCTCATATGCTCTCTGTCTCTCTCTGTCTCTCTCATATGCTCTCTCTCTCTCTCTCTCTCTCTCTCTCTCTCTTTCTCTGTCTCTCTCTCTCTCTCTCTCTTTCTCTCCCTCTCTCACTTAATTTAAACTAATAGTCTAAAGCCTTTATATATTGGAGTAGTCATTTTAAAAAAAACATAATATTTGAAAAAAACAGATAATTAAGAAATATGATTTCGAGTAAATTCCCCTATCCATAAACACATGGGATGATTAACCCTTCTATTTCAATGAAATTAAGAGAAATATTAATTATATCAAGATAAAGGTATAATAGCGATAAATTTACTGCCCCAGATAAATTTTTAGTATAGAAAACAAAAAATAAATTAAAAAATATAGTACCAGAAGCAGTGTGTTATATATCCCTACGCCCTAAAACGCTACCGACCGCATTAATTGCTCTCTCCGAGGCCTCCTCATGCTCCTTAAATATCTCCAAATAATAAACCTGAGCCATCTCCTTCTTCTTCATTGAAGGTCCCCAGTCCACAAAATGAAGCGTTCCTACCTCCCCATATCAAACGCCTCCCTCTTCATCCTCCTCTTCCTCGTCGTCTTATTCTGCTTAAACTTCCGTTTGATCCAACCTAGAAGTACAGACACGGTGCTACCCTTCCTATGCGTCTCCTTCGCCATCGTCTATCTATTCTTCATCTACCAGACCAAGAAAACCAAACCCGTTTACCTCCTCGACTTCACTCTCTTCAAACCCCCACAGTCTTGCCGTGTGCCCTTCGCGGCCTACTTCGAGCACGCCAACCTCGTATTCGACCCCAAGACAGCCCGTTTCCAGATGGGAGTCCTGCAAAATTCCGGTCTCGGGGAGGACTGCGGCCTTCCCCCCACCTTCCAGTACATACCCCCTCAGCCCACGAACGAAGCGGCCAGAGAAGAGGCCGAGCACGTCATCTTCTCCGTCGTCGACGACCTCTTCGATAAAACAGGGATCAAACAGATGGAGATCGATTTCCTTATCGTGAACTGTAGCGTCTTTAATCCAATCCCGTCCTTGACTTCCATGGTGATCAACAGGTACCAAATGAAGCCCAGTGTCAAATCGTTCAACTTGAGTGGAATGGGGTGCAGTGCCGAGCTCATCGCGCTCGGTTTGGTCAAAGACCTGCTTCAGCTCTACCCGAACTCGTACGGGTTGATCGTGAGCACTGAGATCATCACGCCATCTCTCTACTTAGGGAAGCAGAGACCCATGTTGGTGACGAATTGTCTCTTTCGCATGGGCGGAGCGGCCATGATCGTGACCAACCGATCCACCGACCGCGCCCGGGCCAAGTACGAGTTACAACACTTGGTCCGGACCCATTTCGGTGCCCACGATAACGCCTACTGCTGCGTTCAACAAGAACAAGACGAGGAAGGGCACGTCGGAATCTCCCTCTCCAAAGACCTCCCCGCCGTCGCCGGTGAGGCCCTGACAGCCAACCTCACCCTCTTAGGGCCCACAGTCCTACCCATCTCCGAGAAGTTCCTCTTTCTCCAAAACCTCTTCCGACGTAAGTTCCTCATTTTTAGCCCCAAAAGTACTACTACGCCTCCCTACATACCCAACTTCAGAAAAGCATTCGACCACTTCTGCATCCACGCCGGCGGCCGGGCCGTCATCGACGACCTCGAGAAGCATCTCCGGTTATCCCCGGAGGACGTGGAAGCGTCCCGGATGACGCTGTACCGATTCGGTAACACCTCTTCCTCCTCGCCCTGGTACTCCCTGGGCTACGTCGAGGCCAAGGGCCGGATGAAGAGAGGGGACCGCGTGTTGCAAATCGCACTCGGGGGCGGGTTCAAGTGCAACAGTGCAGTCTGGAAGTGTATAAGGACCGTGTCTGAGATGACACAGGGAGCCTGGGTTGATTCCTAGTAGTATCGAAATCTTGACTCGTGATGTTACGGCCAACTTAATAAGGGGCCAAAGAGTCTAAATAAATTATTATTTTTATTTTTAGTTAAATAAATATGAGATTTTAACCTTTTATATAAATTTTTCCTTTTATAAAATACATTAAATACAATAAATTTTTCCTTTTATTAAATATTGATTTTTTTTTTAATTATATATTTGGATTAATATAGACTTTTTGAAGTCAACAGACGAATATGAAATTAATATGAAATGAAATTTATAAAATAAAATATATCAGTAAAACAATATAAAAAATTTCATATAGTTTTAGAAAAGTGGAGATACATAACTTAAAAGGACAAATTTTTTGAAACAAAAAGGTATAAGGTTAATGTTTCTTATGCTTGTTTTTATAGGAGTCTAGTTGTTGCATAACGTTTGTTTTAAGTTTTTAAACATGTACAAGCTAATAGTAAAGTGAAACTAATGAAAAACTCATAAATTTTAGTGCTCTTGAATTCAACGCATTAAATCTCATTGCTCTCTCTCTCCCTCTCTGGTGGGATACAACCTCTTTTAACTATTTTAGTTGACATCTGATATTTCTGTTTTCTTGATTGTGATTCTCAATTTCCCCTTAATTTCGTTGTTCTTCTTGTCCTACCGAGCCTGCTTTTGATCAATATATAAATGACAAAGCCTGACATTATATATGTTGCAGGGTCCTGAATTTAAGTGTCTATTCAGTGACATCCAATACGGTGGTGGCCTAATAAGCCTAATAATATTAGAGTAGTGTTTGTCTTAAGGTTGTTTAATGGGCGAAGAAAAATTTATTTGCTTAAAATAACAGTTCTAGACAAGTTTTTGTGATGTAGTTGATGGGTCTTTTGTCTCTCGTACGTCTCCCGTAAAAGCTCATAAATACTTGATCAGATGTACCATTATGTAATTTCTAAGCTGAAGAGATCGATCCTTTTTGTGAAGACGTACGTTGTTAAAGTCTCGGAGGGAGGTGGTGCCGTTCCTTGGGAGGGAGTGGCGCTATTGGTAGGGATGGAGGGGGTGGTATTGGTAGGGAGGCAAGGGGTGCTATTGGTTGGGAGGGAGGGGGTGTTGTTGGTAGGGAGGGAGGGGATGTTGTTGGTTGGGAGGGAGGGGATGTTGTTGGTTGGGAGGGAGGGGGATGTTGTTGGTTGGGAGGGAGGGATGTTGTTGGTTGGGAGGGAGGGAGGGGGGTGTTGTTGGTTGGGGGGGGGGGGGGGGTGTTGTTGGTTGGGAGTGAGGGGGGAGGGGTGTTGTTGGTTGGGAGGGAGGGGGTGAGGAGGGTGGAGGTTTGATGTTCTGGCCTAACTTCATTTAATCATTTTGGGTTTGTTTTAAAGAAAACTTCAATACTACTAAAACTTTATCATACACTTTATCTACTCTTTTTGGGGGGGCTTTTTAGTATTTTGCAACATAGATATTGTTATCTATTGGTACTTTTCACATACAATTAACTGCTTCATCATTTTACAGACTCAAAATGACTCCACATAAACCATGTGGTAAGAATGTGCAACAAGAATCACTGAATGTAAGATGTTCTTCAACAACACCACCTTTGACACTTTCAAACCCAGATTTAGCATGCTCCGAGGGACCTTCTGTACGTCAGGTGCGTATAGAAGGAAGTCAGGTACCTGAATGCACTGATGTTGTCTCGAGGAGTGTGGGTATGTAAGTAATTAAATACTTTATTATCCTTATTTAAAATTTTTGTTTTCTTAGAGGTTTTTTTTTTTTTTTTTTTTTTTTTTTTTTCAGAAACAAGTGCATCTGCACCTATTCGAAGACGAGGATGAGGACCTAGTAATGGAGCCACAGTGAAAAAAAATCAAGTTTATGAATGGAGGGAAAATACCTGTGGACTTCAATGCTACTCTGAGAGATGAAGGTGAGTACACTTCCTTGTTTACCCATCATGTGAGTATGCAAAGACAACCTTGTTACCACTATCTGTTAACAAGTTTAAAGATTTGAAGGATGAAGACATTACCAATGCATATGCATATATTAATGGAATTTCAAATATATATTCTTTAGACTTTTAGTAACTTATAACTTATTAAATTGCATAAATTGTTCTTTGTAGGATAAATTTGATGTCGACATAGCAAATAAGGATCATAAGGTAATCATACATGACATAATGCAAGCAGTTTTTTGAAAGTATAGGAACCAATTGGCAGCATGGTACAAGAAGCATTGGGGAAGAAGGAAGTGGGTTGGCTCCTTATCCAGGTATTTCTGCACATGTTTGGAAAGACATTTGTGACAATGTCTTCATGTCTGAGTGGTATAAGGTAACTTGAAAATTTTGTTATAATGTGGATTTTGAGTTATCGATATGAAATTTTTTAAATTTGGTAGACGTCAGTTAGTTAAATGAGCACTGAGACAAAAGGACGATAATATTTATTTTTGGAGTCTCCCAAGAAGACATCACATCTCTGATCAACCTCGTAACTTATAGAAGCTTAAGTCTAGACGTGCCAGCATTTTCTTCGAAGCAATTAAGATGTGAATGAGGGTGAAAATTCAGATTGGATTCCCGACTATGTATGCTCGCAATATAATTTCTCCTTTATTTCTAACTGAACTTTTGTCATCTTTCCCGATCTCCCACCGACGTTTATGATGTCCCTTTCTTCTTTCCGTTATTTCCTAAATTTATCTGTTGTTTAATTGTGTGTCATGACATTTGACTCTCTCTCTCTCTCTCTCTCTCTCTCTCTCTCTCTCTCTCTCTCTCATTTTCTCTCTCTCTCTCTCTCTCTCTCTCTCTCTCTCATTTGCTCTCTCTCTCTCTCTCTCTCTCTCTCTCTCTCTCTTTTCTCTCTCTCTCTCTCTCTATATCTCTCTCTCTCTCTCTCTCTTTCTCTATATAATCTCTCTCTCTCTCTTTCTCTCTCTCTATATGCTCTCTCTTTCTCTATGTTCTGTTTCTCTTTCATATGCTCTCTCTTTCTCTCTTATATGTTTCCCTTTCTCTATATATATATATCTCTTCCCTCTCAATATGTAATAATCTCTCTCTCTCTCTATATGTTCTCTCTCTCTAATAATATATCTCTCTAATCTCTCTCTATAATATCTCTCCCTCTCTCTATTATATATATTTCTCTCATATAATAATCTATCTCTATGTCTCTCTTTATAATATATTTCTCTCTCATGTATATATATATATAATATATCTCTCTCATATGCTCTCTTTCTCTCTCTCTCTCATATATATATATATCTCTCTCATATAATCTCTTTCTCTCTCTATATATATATATATATATATCTCTCTCTATATATATATCTCTCTCATATGCTCTCTTTCTCTCTAGATCTATCATATGCTCTCTCTAGCTATCTCTCTCATATGCTCTCTCTCTCTAGATCTCTCTCATCTCTCTCTCTCTCTCTCTCTCTCTCTCTCTCTCTCTCTCTCTCCCTCTCTCTCCCTCTCTCTCCCTCCCTCCCTCTCCCTCCCTCTCTCTCACTTAATTTAAACCACTAGCCTAAAGTTTTTATATATTTAGTAGTCACTTAAAAATCCTTAATATTTGAAACACTGAACTAAAAAATATGATTTCGAGTACTAAATTCCCCCTATCCTAGCCTTAAGCACATGGGATGATTAAACCCTTCTATTTATATGTAATTAAAAGAGACTAATTATATATAAAAATCTAGATAAAGATATAACAGTGATTAATTAACAATCCCAGATAAATTGTAGTATAGAAAACGAATAATAATTTAAATAACATAGTACGAGGGGCAGCCGGTGTGTTATATATCATATATGTCCTCACACCCTAAAACACCACCTTCCTCATTAATTGCTCTCCCTCCCTCCCCATGTGCCTTAAATATCTCCAAATACCAACGTATACCTCAGCCTTTGCCTTCTTCTTCTTTGAAGCTCCCCTGCACTCCCACAAAATGAAGCGTTTCTACTTCCCCATATCAAACGCCTCCCTCTTCATCCTCCTCTTCCTCGTCGTCTTATTCTCCTTAAACTTCCGTTTGGTCCAACCCAGCAGTTCATACACAGTGATACCCTTCCTATGCTTCTCCTTCCCCATCGTCTACCTCTTCTTCATCTACCAGACAAAGAAACCTAAACCCGTTTACCTCCTCGACTTCACCCTCTTCAAAACCCCACACACCTTCCGTGTCCCCTTCGCCACCTACGTCGAGCACGCCAACCTCGTTTTCGACCCCAAAATCGCACACTTTCAGATGAGAGTCCTGCAAAAGTCCGGCCTCGGGGAGGAGTCTGCCTTTCCTCCCTCCGTCCATTACATACCTCCTCAACCCACGTTCATAGCCGCCAGAGACGAGGCCGAGCTCGTCATCTTCTCCGTCATCGACGACCTCTTCGCTAAAACAGGTATCAAACCGAGGGAGATCGATTTCCTCGTCGTGAACTGTAACGTCTTCAACCCCGTCCCGTCCTTGACTTCCATGGTGATCAACCGGTACCAAATGAAGTCCAGTGTCAAGTCTTTTAACTTGGGTGGAATGGGGTGCAGTGCCGAGCTTATTTCGCTCGACTTGGTCAAAGACCTGCTTCAGCTCTACCCGAACTCATACGGGTTGATCGTGAGCACTGAGATCATCACCCCGTCTCTGTACTTGGGGAAGCAGAGACCCATGTTGGTGACCAATTGTCTCTTCCGAATGGGCGGAGCGGCCATGATCGTAACCAACCGAGCCAGTGATCGAGCTCGTTCCAAGTACGAGTTACAACACGTGGTCCGAACCCATCTGGGTTCACTCGACAAAGCCTACCAATGCGTGCAACAACAGCAAGACGACGAAGGATACGTCGGATTCTCCCTCTCCAAAGACCTTCCCGCCGTCGCCGGCGAGGCCCTGAAGACCAACCTCACTGTATTAGGCCCCACAGTCCTCCCCATCTCCGAGAAGCTCCTCTTTGTCCGAAGCTTCCTCCGACGGAGGTTCCTCAACCCTAAAACGCCTCCCTACATACCCAACTTAAGAAAAGCATTTGAGCACTTCTGCATCCACGCCGGCGGCCGGGCAGTCATCGACGACCTCGAGACCCATCTCCGGCTAACGCCGGAGGACGTGGAGGCGTCAAGGATGACGCTGTACCGGTTCGGGAACACGTCTTCTTCCTCGCCCTGGTACTCCCTGGGCTACCTCGAGGCCAAAGGAAGGATGAAGAGGGGAGAACGAGTGTGGCAAATCGCGCTAGGAAGCGGGTTCAAGTGTAACAGTGCAGTTTGGAAGTGCATAAGGACGGTATCCGAGCCGGCGGAGGGGGCCTGGGCTGATTGCATTGATAAGTTTCCGGTCAACGTGCCTGACGCCATTAATCTCTGACGGGGTGATTGCAGACGAGGGGAAGGAATGGATTCATGGAAGTGTCCGATGGGTTCCTGTCAGCTGCTTCAGGTGAGGCCAAGAAGATGGTGTAGGCTAGTCTTGCAGCTTTATCCTGTGTAATAATGGGAAAACACTGGCCGTTCTTCAAGTGTTTCCTCTTATTTTAATTTTAATTTTAATTTTTTTTAATTTCAAAGTTCATCTTCACGTGTTTTTTTTTTTTTAATATCCAAGTTCTTCAAGTGTTGAGACCAAGTGGTAAATGAATCCTTTTTTTTTAAAAAAAAATGTCAATTTGAATTTAAGGGAATTTTAATCCTTTGGTTCGTTGCTCTTGATCCATCTTAATTAAATGCTATATAACATGAGTTTCTTATTCTCTACTTTAGTTGAAAGTATATGAGGAGGAAAATAAGCTAAGAAACACTAAAATGATTGAATAAATCTTGCCAAAGATTTTTTTTAATTTTAAAAAACAAACTACTCCATGAAAAATGATTTTTTCTCATGTATTATTTGAGAAGAAGCCATGAATGTAATGACAAAGAGAGAAGAGGACGATGACAAGATTTGCTAGTCCTCAAATGAACTAGTAGGTGGTCAGCCTTAATGACTAAGGGCCATTACGTTATTATGTGACTTGTCTGTAGTATGTAAACTATTTCAGTTTATAATAAGTTAATAAGAAAGGAACTGAAAATAGATTGTAGGAAAAAAAGGGAGAAGAAAGGGAGAAAAGAGAAAGAAAAGAGGAAATTAAAGAATTAGGAGGAAAGAGAGAACGGGTTTTATTACTTTAATTAAAATGAAAATTATGCCTCCATATATATATATATATATATATATATAAAGTTTATAAACGAATTAAGAATTCCCTACTAACCCTAAGCTGATCGAAATAAAATACTAACCCCGCTCACTGCATGTATGGTTGTTAGAATTGTTATAAATATTCTAGCTAGTTATAGGACAAGGACGAGGACAGCTTTGATGAGACCATGATAGTGTCACTGGAATTATAGACAGTGTCACTTCAAGCAATTAAGAATACTAAGACCGGACCGCGCTCGATCAAGTTACAAGGGTAGCTATGGAACGCATACAGTGGTGGTATTACTTGTAAAGGAGGTGCAGGAGATCATGTTGCAGAGTAGCATCGATCATGCATGCAGCCTAATTTCAATCTACTTCTTCAGGGTCCTTCTCGTTAAAAAAAAAAATAGGATGATACAGTTTTTGCCTTGATTCTGGTGATCAAATAATGAGAGCACGGGAGGAGATATTAGATGAGTTGTATGTTGTGCTATTTTGTATAAGGGTCTCAATTATTTGGATCTATCTACATTAAAAATCCTATCCAAATAATTAAAAATGGTTATGAGATATCCTATATATATATAGATTAAATAAGCTTATTAGATCCTTATTGGATAGCCCTTCAGGATCCACTAAGTTGTCGAATCCATATTGGATATTTGATAAGACCGGATCCAACAAAAAAGAGAGCTCAAATTTGCTATGCCCAGGGCGGAGCGCTTGGTTCTGCCCCCCTCTCACAGAGGGTTCGGGTGGGACCCAACCGTGCCCCCTATGGGGCCCTCCCTATGTGAGAGGGGGGCGGAGCCAAGCGCTCCGCCCCTGGGCGTAGCAAATTTGAGCTCCAAAAAAGAACCCTGGGACCAGAAGACTAGTGGGAACTGGATTGGAGATTTTGGGTAATTGATTTGCTTACTGGACTGGCCTCCGATTCTGGTTCAATTGGGTTCGACCACTTTTTCTGATCCTGTCTCTCCACAACTTTTTTTTTTTTTTGTTATTTTTCTTAGATTCGTTATAATTTGCTAATTCAAAGAAGATTTTATGAACAAATTATTAGAATACTTTATTTAGTATTAAAAATATTTGACTAAAAGTGTCTTTGTTGGTGGGTTTTAAATTTGAACCGGCCATCAAACCTAATTATACTACTTAAGTTTTATTATATTGAACCAGACTTCACATGTGATTTTTATGGTTTAGTTGTCTCATGGGAGTTATACCTTTAGTTGCCAACTCTGGGAAGGGCTAGCAATTACCCCCTTAGAACGAGGGAAGGTCACACTATGTATCTTCCAACTCTTGCTCATATAAACAAGAGGGATCTAGCTTCCCCATTTGAATCTATTAATTCAACCCATATAAGAGGCTACAGAAAATTAACTTCATTCCATTTAAGGTAGTGTTCACTGTCCATCTAAAGCTAGCTAATGAGTCCCCACGTCTTCACCTTCCCCATTAATGGCGTTCTCAATTCTGTCCCTCCCCATGCACTTTATAAGAACATGCTACTACTCAATATTTTATCCATCCCCTTCCTCTCTCTCCAGGTCTCTCTCCAGGTCTCTCTCTCTCTCTCTCTCTCTCTCTCTCTCTCTCACACACACTCACACACACACACACACACACACACACACACACACACACACACACACACACACACACACACACACATGTTACACACACACACAACACATAAAGGAATGAATGCTGCCTTTGTCTTCCTTTCCCAAACGCATTCCTCTTCATCCTTCTCGTCCTTGTTCCCATATTGCTCGCCATGAATTTCCAGTACTTGGACAAGATCAGTACTGAGATGTCACCCTTCCTTTGTATCGCCTTCACCTTCGCCTACTTCCTCTACTTCTACCTGGCGAAGAAACCAAAACCCGTTTATCTCCTCGACTTCACCTGCTTCAGACCTCCACACACCTGCCGAGTCCCCTTCGCCACCTTCGTCGAGCACGCCAATCAGGTCTTCGACCCGAAGAACGCCCATTTTCAGATGAGAGTCCTCCAAAAGTCCGGCCTCGGGGAGGAGACGTGCTTCCCTCCCAACATCCACTACATCCCCCCGGAACCCACCGAGAAAGGTTCCTTAGAGGAAGCCCAGCTCGTCATTTTCTCCGTCGTCGACGACCTCCTAGTCAAAACAGGGATCAAACCGCCGGAGATCGATTTCCTGGTGGTGAACTGCAACGTCTTCAACCCCATCCCGTCCTTGTCTTCCATGGTGGTCAACAAGTACAAAATGAAGTCCAGTGTAAAGTGCTTTAACTTGGGTGGAATGGGTTGCAGTGCCGAGCTTATCGCGCTCGATCTGGTCAAGGACATGCTTCAGGTGTACCCGAATTCTTATGGGTTGATCGTGAGCACAGAGATCATCACTCCGTGTCTCTACTCTGGAAAGCAGAGACCCATGTTGGTGACCAATTGTCTCTTTCGCATGGGCGGTGCAGCCATGGTCGTGACCAACCGAGCCACCGACCGAGCCCGGGCCAAGTACAAGTTACAACACGTGGTCCGGACCCATCTGGGTGCCCATGATAAGGCCTACTACTGCGTGCAACAACAGCAAGACGACGAAGGCTACGTCGGATTCTCACTCTCCAAAGACCTCCCCGCCGTCGCCGGCGAAGCCCTGAAAACCAATCTCACCGCCTTAGGCCCCAGAGTCCTCCCTTTCTCCGAGAAGCTCCTCTTCGTCCAAAACTTCCTCCGCCGGAGGTTCCTCAACCCTAAAACGCCCCCGTACGTACCCAACTTTAAAAAAGCTTTCGAGCACTTCTGCATCCATGCCGGCGGCCGCGCCGTCATCGACGACTTGGAAACCCATCTCCGGCTATCGCCGGAGGACGTGGAAGCGTCGCGGATGACGCTGTACCGGTTCGGTAACACGTCTTCTTCCTCGCCGTGGTACTCTCTTGGCTACACTGAGGCCAAAGGCCGGATGAAGAGGGGGGACCGAGTGTGGCAAATTGCACTGGGAAGTGGATTCAAATGTAACAGTGCAGTCTGGATGAGCTTGAGGACGATGTCGGAGCCAGAGAAGGGGGTCTGGTCAGCCTGCATAGATAAGTTTCCAGTCGTTGTTTAAGATACATTCAATCTCTAGCAAAGGAAAAAGGGGTCCATCAGGTTGCCGTGGCCATTGTTGCAGCTTTTTCTTTTTTGTAATAAATATGCCGCATTCACAGACTTAGGGGAAGGAGACGACGATGTGGTACGTACGACGAAAATTAATAAATAGAACCCGTGAGATATTATGCCAAGTATGTTCTGGACCACGGAGAAGTATATATTCGTATTTAATCCGGCCTGCGCTGGATACCGAGATGTAGTTCAATGTGTCTCCCATTCTCTGGCTCTGGACTTGAATGTGTCTAGCTAAGTCTGTCTAACCCTAAATGGGTGTAAGGAAGAGCCAGGCTCATGATCAGGCCGCCTAAATACTCTACGACTTTAGCATATCCATACTTTGGAAAATGCTAGGTTTCAATGTGAATTGTAGTATTTTTATAAAATATATCATGCATGGTGTCTTAATTTAATTAAATCTGGCCTTTTGATATGAAGTATATTATATATTTTGATGTGAAATGTCATATTTTTATGACATTGTGGTATTTAATTTACTGCATATCGTGGCAATATTTTTGTTCTCAGCCTTCAGTGATTGGCTCAACAACGCATGCAATTCACTCCCATGCAATTCAGTGATTCGGCTTTGGCATAATTAGAAGAGAATGTACAAGTACATGTAGTGTCTGCACACACTGAATTCTAGTCACTAAAATTTGTATCTCAAAGTTCCCTCTCATGTCCAAATAAAATATTGTGCATATGGTAGTATTATATATAACAAAGATTAAAAGTAATATATTTGAGAATTTTTTTATCATAATCAAAGATGATTAGCAACACCTGTTTGTTTCTCTTAATTAGAATGTATAATAACACTTAATTATAACGGAAAAGTTTTTATTAAGAGAACGATTATATATGCTCATTATTAATTTCTTCAATTACAAAATCCTTGAGGGATTTGGATACTTGAAACATGCTCAAGGGGATGCATATGATCATTACCGACAAACACCCATGTCACAGAACATAATGCAATAGGCCCCTCGTAATTAGAATCTTAGTGGCAGATAAATGGATTTAAAATCAGGTAGGCCGTCAGTCCCTTTCCAGTTCTAGCTACTATAATAAATTGAGAAATCTACCCTATCCATGCATGCATTATTAGCGTAGGGTTAATTTCTTTACTGGTATAGTAAATCTATGAAATGTCATTGAAATCGAACTTCGACAATGTATGGACCAGCTTATATATCACTAACGTTCATTCAACTGATACTAGAGAAGTCAAAACTCAATTGACCAGTGGAAATGGCCAAATTAAACACTACAAGCACATTAATATATTGTTTCGGCGAAAAACCTCCGGTCCGCAAAAAGGCGATTATAACTTTTCTCCATTTGTGCATATATATCATGCTTTTTTCTTCACCGGGTCAGGAATTGAGACTTCAAAATCTTTGTTGTTGAAGGTGGATTGGGTGGATCTTCAAACTCAATCGGACTTTGCCCTAGGGTGCAACTGTTACACTCTCACTAAAACAAATAATGATCATCAAGCCAGTTAATTAAGGGTGCCTTTGGTATATATTGTTCTTTGGAGGCCAAAAGCTTCTTTTTGTGAGAAAAATACGGTCTTAATTTACAAAATATATATTTTTATTTGGGCAAACCTCCTATTAGATAATTAGCTCGATTTGAAATAGGAGTTTTTAGTTCTTTGAATTATCTAAATATGTAGCCTTTTTGTTTTAATAAGAAACTTACTGCATGATTCGTGTATTTCTTAGAGATAGTTTGAGGAAAAAGGATTCAAACTATCAATATTTTGTAAATTTCAAACAAAAAATATTTTTGTTTGAAAAGAAATATTTTCATTTAATATTTGCCCATTCGAAAACCTCTAGGCTCTGCCACTCAGGTTGTTATCAAGCAAACAGTATATATAAACACTATTATCTCTCCACTTCTGGGGCTCCAGCTGACAGCTCTCTCTCCTCCATTGATGGATTTGAGAGAAGCTAAGTTAGAAGTTGTCGTAGAACGGCAGAGATGCTCTGGTCGCTGCTTCAGGACAAATAGATGTCCAAATCCTGGAAGGACTATCTCTGCTTGATGTTTCATCTTTAAAGAAAAATCAACAGAATTTACATGAGTGGATGGTTGAGGAAGGTGACTGCTCTAACCCACAAAGTATTTCTTCTAATTGATAGTAACAGAAAATTAAAACAATTCCTTTAAATGCCAAACAATTCCATGATCTTCGGAATCCTAACTTTCACAATTGTAACTTATTCAATCTACTGTTTGTAGACTAC